>JADMNL010000023.1:381145000-382375000 GCA_016271365.2 Neoceratodus forsteri | reverse complement strand
AGTGCCACCCCATCCCACCAATGCAGAGCACACCTTTCACAGCGATCCCCAGACACCTGGCCCTGGAGCAGCACTGCATGCCACCACCCCCACCATGACAATGCAACCCTGTGCACCATGGAGCCATGCATGGCAGCCCCACTGTGAGCACCCTGCAGTGGGCAGCACCAGCCACCGATGCAACAACTGCAGACACAGTGCCGCCCTGCATGGCCCCGCCATGGCACAGCAAAGAGGTCAACCCTGAGTCAGTACCTGAGGGACCCCGAATGTGACAAGGCCTGCCCTGGACCCCACCACCAACAGGACAGCACCCTGCACCCATGCACACACCCTGTCCCAGCACTGGCCCCAACAGATAGCACAGCCACCCCCATCCACCCTGACCCAAGGGCACCCCGACATAGGGCCACAATTGTGGGGCAAGAAATGCTGCTGGCATGCGTCCACTGATGCTGCATCCCCACGGCCTGAACCCCACCATGGCACAGGTGTACCAGCCATCCTGTGCATGCACCATGAAGCCATCCGGTGCCAGCATGTGGCCAGAGCACAAGTGACAGACATCAGAAAACAGACACCGCAACAGACACCAGTGACAGCATGGAGGAGAGACAACAACAGCATAGCCCACAGTGTCACCCAAGGCAGACATGCAACAAACCGGTGACAGGAGGCAAGCCGCCATAGCGCCGTGGCCAGGGGGTGTCCGACATTGACAGCCACCAATGACATGCCAGTAGACTGTGCATACCACAGACATGCAAGGAGGCCAGCTGCATGGGCCATGGACATACTGACAGGGGCACCAGGGACACAGCACATG
The DNA here is from genome assembly GCA_016271365.2 of Neoceratodus forsteri. Taxonomy (NCBI): domain Eukaryota; kingdom Metazoa; phylum Chordata; order Ceratodontiformes; family Ceratodontidae; genus Neoceratodus; species Neoceratodus forsteri. The sequence continues at coordinate 382,374,174 of JADMNL010000023.1, read as the reverse complement.
CACCAGGGACCACTGCACACAGGCATCCAGTGCACAGGGAACAACACACATACCACCAACAGGGACTGAGTCCCCCACCCACACCATAAGCGGGTCCCTGCCAGACTCACACATGCCCAGACCTGCACCACCCTGACGCCATGCACACCACTGCAGCCAAGCACCAGATGCCTGCTGCAATTCAGAGACCACCACAGTTGTTATAACAAACAAGAATGTAATAAAGGTGTGAACTGTACAAAAAACACAACAAACTAAACTATTTACAATGTGGGGGGGAAAGGCCACATACCAGGTGGGGGTGGGCATGGGGCAAGGGTGTACATCAGGGAGTAGGATGAAGGGGTGTGAGGGTAAGTCCAGGGGGGGAATGCACAACAGGTGCATCGTAGGGCCTAATGGTGACCCCTCTCACCACTTTGGTCTCAGTGGCGCCTCCTGTGTCTCCTTCTGTCACCCCATTCAATTCTTTGGAGCAGCTCCAGAGTAGCCCTTGACAGCTGCAGATGCTCCTGTACATTCCTCTCAAGGGCAGTCCAGCGTTGTCCACCTAGGACAAGGGAGCAGAGTCAGTACGCGTGACTGGCCAGACCCCTGCAGCCCACCCAATGTGCACGGCATACAGCCATGGGCCTTGCCCCTGTGATGGCATGTGACCACCCACAGTGTCCGTGCCCACATGATCCACCTACCCAGGCACCCATAGCCATGTGGAATGCTGCACACAACCACCGCCCATATCTCGCACAGCACCACCGTGGCCATACAGTGACATGGCTATGTGGTGCAAAAGCAGTGGCACAGCCATGGACCCAGTGCACACACAGCCCACCTGCGACACCCACCCACACATGCAGTGACACAGGACAGTGCTGAGTGCACCATGTGGCGTGCACGGCAGTGGGGCCAATTGCAGGTGGCCACGCCCCACCACCTCCCCTGCAACCCAGCATGCACAGATGTAAGGGGAAACACAGCACTCACCTGCATCCTGGCCAGCAGGGCACTGCTGGCCCATGGCACCTCCAACATGGCCCAGCTGCAGCTGCACTGCACCCACTCCAGCCTGCTCCCCCTGTTCTCAGGACAGACGTGCCCTACGGCACTCCTCCATCAGTACAGGTCAGTAACAAAGCCCCCCCAGTGTGTGTGTGTGTTCCCGCACAGTCCAGCCATGATGCTCCCCCACCACCACCACCCCACTAGATGGCTCCCACCCCCCCTGCAGCGTGGCCTTATGCACACCATGATACCCGGACAGATGGACACTACCAGTGTTTGGATGGAGCACCTACCTGGCCGTGGCACAGAGCCTCACCGGGCATGTGACTGCAGATGCCCCAGGCAGTCAGGGTCCAATCGCCGGAGGTCACCATAGCGGTGGTGACACTGCTCCGCTGACTAGCTGATCCTAGTCACCTCCTCCAGGTCCTCTGACACCTCCTGCCACACAGCAGTCCATGGCCTGTGGAGGGGTTCCTGCCCAAAGAGGGCACCAGCATGTGGCTCCACCAGGGCCACCAAGTTTGCCAATTCAGTGGCACTCTAGACCTGTGCTCTGGTTCTTGGCATCTTGCTGTTGTAACCGCAAACAAAATGGCACCCTGTAGTGCACGTGCCCCACATACAGAGGCAGCGCGGTACTGCACTGCCAGTCCCTATTGCCCTGTCACCAGGCTGCGCGATAGGGTTGCAGCCATGGGACGCATGGTGCCTAGGGGGCAATGGTCAACTACAGGGTCAAGGGTCTGTCTGCGCATGGTGCACCACAGCGTTATTGGGATGCCCTGCATGTAGCATGGTAGGGTGCTTGAGTGAGTCACCCTCCAGTGGCCTACCATGCTGTGGCACCATGGCGCCCATGGCGCACCAAGGCACGAGCACCACATGGGCAAACAGCGCACTAGTGCCACAGGCACAGTGGTGGCCATGCCCTGCACTGCCTCCCACACACAGCAAGGCTGCAGCGCCACACGCATCAGTGTCAGCACCTCGGGCATGCGTCGTGCGGTGCCGATTGCGCACGTCACAGTGCTGCAACATAGCCTGAGCATGCTCACCAACATTGCGCAAGGCACAACAGTGTGATATTCAGCCAGCATATGCAATCAGCTCATTAGCCATTCCACGGTGCATCCACTGCATTAGCATCCACTTACAGTTGCGCCTGCCCTCATTTGCATGTGTTGTGCTATATAAATGCGACATGGGGCTGCAGGGGCCATGGTTAGGTATTGCAGTCCATTGTGGTGGGTTGAATGCTGTTGGGATGTGGGGACTGTGGTTTGGGAGGGCTGAATGGGACTGCACAGTCCAGGGTAACACCTGTCATTCCCACAGGCTCGAGCATGACTGAACATGAGGAAGAGGAGGAACAGGGAAGGGGAAGAAGGAGGAGGCCCAACTTCACCAAGGCTGAATCAGATGCCCTGTTTGAGGCATATGTGGACAAGGAACTGCTGCTCAGTGGACAGCGGGGAACACCACAGGCCCTGTGCTGTGGTGTGGGGTGAGGTGACGCGTGCCATGAACCAGGATGGCAGCCACCAGTGGTCCATGCAGGAGTGCAAGAAGAAGGTTGGCATGGACAGGAGGTGGATCAAGGACAAGGTGGCTGCCATCAGGGCTGCACATGCTGCCACCGGTGGGGGCCAGCCAGATGTACCACGCCTGATGCCACAGGAGGCATGGGTGGCCAGCAGCATGTGGCGTAGTGCCATCAAGGGCATTCCTGGTGGTGGCTTCCAGATGGGTGGCAGCCCATCACTGCATGGTAGGTCCTGTGCTGTCAGTGTGTGGGTGGTGGAGGGCATGCCACAAGGCAAGGTGGAGCCACTAACGCTAATGTGTTCCCTTACAGCTCCTGAGCATCTACATGAGGCAGCAGTGGTGGGTGTGTCCACTGAGGAGGAGACCCTGGACATGGAAGAATGTCCATCCACCTCCACAGGTGTCTGAGGGAACCAGCCAAGTGCATACCTGCACGTCTGTCTGGACTGATGTGGGTGGTGCAGGTGCGGACAAGGCCCTGCCTGTGTCCCAGCATGACAGCGCCCACTGTCTCCAGCATACTGGGACACAGATTGGGGCCAGAACCAGCACCGATGATGATGGACAACACGTCCCGGACAGTGATACATGTGGGACACAGGATGGTCCCACAGCAGGCAACCGCATGGGCGTTGCCGTGGGTGATGCCACTGTGGCTGCCTGCATAACAACCCAGTCCCAGCCTGTGCCTGTATGCCCCAGTGGGGCAGCAGTGTTGTGCATCCAGGGCATTGGGGTTGTTGCTGCTGCTGCGGCAGCGCCGGTAAGCCCTGGCAATCGGCAGCTGGAGGGGCAGTGCCAGCAGTGGGCCAATGGCAATGGAGAGACAGTGTCGGGGGTGGTGGCAGTGCACCACATGTAGATGTGCCCTGGCATGGCTCTGGTGTGCAGCGCCCAACATCAAGGGGTGCTGGCCAGCAGGGCCAGGATCACCACGAGGGACAGCATGCTGGACCAGCGGATGACCTCTTTGACAAACACAGCCATCTTCTCCAGGCTTCTGTAGACCAGCAGATGTGGCTCGTGATGGCGGTGGATGCACTCAGTGCAGTTCTGTGCCAGGCAGATGAGCGGCACAGCAGGGACCACAGATTGCTCCTGGCAGAGATGGCCCAGCAGCGGGCAGATGTTACCGCTGCCATTGACAGGCAGACCACTGCATTGACAACTGTCACAGCTACACTGGGCACCCAGTTTGGTGTCCAGCTGCCAAAGACACTGCACAGTGTCATGTCCACCCCCCTTTCCCAGTGCCGTGCGACACCTGCTATGTCGACAGTGGATTTGGCTGTGGGCATACCGAGCATGCCTGGCACGGGCATGTTCGGTGGGCTGCAGACCCCTGCATGGACATGGTCATGTTCACACAGCGTTACCCCCGGGGGACCCTTGGTACCACCCCATGAGGCCACTGGTCAGCCTGGCACAGCTGACAGGTCTTGGCGGGGCCACCCACGCATCCGTGGTTACCGTGATACTGTGCCACTTGACTGACCTGTCTCCCACCATGGCCACTGTCTGTCACTGCCATATGTGTAGTGTGGTGTGCATTGTGCGATGCACAGGTTGGGTACCCGGCCCTGCACTCACATGGTCCCTGTGCACACCCTCCCAGCTGCTGGCCACTGTGGCGTGTGCATGATGATGCCTGCGTTGCACTGTCTGCCAGTGTGCAATGGTGCCCAGCATCTGAGGCACGCACAGTGATGGCCACTGAGCATGGTCGTGTGCAGTCCTGTGTGGGGGTGGGGGTGGCTGTTGGGGTTGGCGTGCCATTTACCCCTTGTGCATGTGTTGTGGTGTGTGTGTGTGTGTGTGAGTGCGCGCATGCAAGTGTCATGTTCGGCACTGCCCATCTCTGCCGCCGAGTGCGGTACCTCATTCAAACCCATTCCTTTACTGCTGTCTGCCCCTGGTGTCCTGCTCTGCCTGTCTGTGGGCTGTGCCCTTGCCCTTGGTGGTTGGGCATGGCCCCATGACCTACCTGTGTTGTCCGAAGTGCTCCTCTGTAATGGTGTCCCGGTGCAGCTGTGCCATCCAGATCAGATGGGGGTCTCATCACCCAGGGGTGGCTGCCCTTCACCAGCTGGACCAGTGTCCTCATCATCCCCACCTCTGTCCCACTCTTCAACCTCTATGGCTATCCCACAGTCAGTGGCCATGTTGTGCAGGATACAGCAGGCCAGGAATAGCCCACAGGACTTCGAGGGGCTATACTGTAGGGCACTGCCTGAGGTGTCCAGGCACTGGAACTGTGCCTTCAACAGCCCGAACACCCGCTCGGTGACATTCCATGTTGTGGCCTGTGCCTCATTATACCGTAGCTGCGATGGGGTCATTGGGTGCTGGTATGGTGTGAGCAGCCAGGGCCATAGTGGGTAACCACTGTCACCTGTGTGTAGAGGGTGGACATTAGAATGGTGGTCTGCATCGCTATGCCATGAGCCAACATGGCTGGTACCCATGGCACCTCTGACTATGCACCCCCCACGTCTGCTCACAATGTCCTGCATGATATGCATACTCACCTACTAGATGGGCAGTGGGGATGTCCCCACTCTCAAACCTGTGGCACAGTGCAGACTGGTGCCAGATGAAGGCATTGTGTGCTCCCCCAGGGTGCATGGCACAGACATTGGTTATGCACCCCCTGGCATCGCACACCACCTGGCAGTTTATGCTTGGGTATCCCTTGCGGTTAATGTATGCTGCACCCTCCAGGCCAGATGGCATGCGGATGCCTACATGGGTGCAGTAAATGGCCCCGAGCATGCCAGGCAACTGTGCTACCCTGTGGAACTCCTGTATGTGTGCTGTGCACTCCGCCTGTGTACTGGGCAAATGGATGTACTCCGCAGCATGTGGCAGCAGTGCACGGAGGAATTGTGTGAGTAGGCGTGATGTGGCTGACTGGGTTATGCCTGTTGTGTCCCCTGTTGGTCTCTGGAAGGTGCCCATGGTGATCAGGCACAAGATGGCTGTCATCTTCATCTCCACTGACAGAGCATGGCTCCATCGTGTGGGTGCCTGCATCTCATCACTGCACAGCTCACAGAGCTGCCTCAGTATTACCCGGTTCAGGTGGTACCGGCCCATGATCTCTGTGTTAGAGTACTGTTTGAAGCTGGTGCGGGCTCTGTACTGCCTGTTCTGGGTGTACCACCGATGGGCCCTTCCACAGCCTCGCCTCCCTGTTACCTGCCTTCTCACACCCCTCATTACCGCCTCCATCTGGAAGGTGGCACTGGCCATGTCCCTGGCTGGTGTTCCCCCCGCGTAGCTGTTGTTCTGTTCCCCCCGCTCTCTGTTCCTGGTGCTCCCCCTGCACTGGGTACACCTCTGGCTGTTTGCCTGTGGCTGTCCTGCCTCTTGCCATAGCCCTCAGTCCACTGTGGCACTCTCATGCCCTTTTCTGCACACTGGCATGGGCACACCCACTCCTACCCTCACTCTCGCACAGTTCTGGTGGGCCCTGTCCTGATCCTGCCCAGTCCTATGCCCTGCTTCCTTTTTTTCCTCCCTGGCTCTCTGTCACCATGCTCCCACCTGTGGCTTCCCTGTTGCGTTCTTCCTCCCCTCTCTTGCTCCCTTTTATTTTGGCTAATTTCCGCTGTTGTGCAACTTCCGCTTGCTCCGCTATTGCGCACGTCGCATGCTGTTGAATATCGCACTGCTCATGTTATTCATGGTTCCGCCCCCTACAGTTGTGCATGCATTCATTACTGTTGCACTCTGGTGCTTTGCTTATTGCGCTGCACAGCCATCTCCCACTGAATATTGCACAATGCTGCATTTCCATACTTGCGCTGGTGTATCCCTGTTGCGCATGGCGCATCCACTCTGAATATCCCACCCATTATGTATTAACAAAAAGAACAAATACATTTTATACAACATAGATAAAATTTTGTCAAATGATCAATGCTATGCAAATACTGAACATAATAAATTAAGATGTCCAAATAATGGAATAAAGTTATGGTGAATATGGATGATTAAGAAAACAGAATCATAGAAAACAGATTACTAAACCTTAAAGTCCACTAATCTGTTGCATTAATCACATATAGAGATAAGTTATCCCATATTCCTAGTGGATAAAATTATGCTATGATTTATTAAAGAATGTATATAATATGAGTTTCCAAGGTCACCTACCACAAAGAAAACTCACCATTATTAATGTGATTTTTGTACAGATTGATATGTCACTTCACTGCATTTTGCTTTTTATATACATTAAAAAAACATTTCTAGCTTTCAAAATGTTGAACCTTATACCTCAAAAGACAATAATAATTATTAAATGTTTTAACATGGAATGTTGCAGGTTTCTTTTTGAGAAAGGCAGATAAAGAATGGATGGATGATGCAAATAAATTTGACATAATTGAATTACAGTATACTTCATGTACTGTGGAAATTAATTTGAAAGGATACTCTGCTTTCCATTGATTAGACAAAGAAAAACAGAAAATATGGAGTAAACATTGAGGGACTTGTTTCCCCCCACAATCTGTAATCTTATCTCTGTACTCAACATATTATGTACTGTATAAAGCAACATTTTTTTAGCTTTATTAATTAATGTTAACTCAGAGTGTTACATAGTCACACTGTTTATATCCCTTCAGTTAAGTCAAGATATTATACCAAGGGTCTGTAGATCTATTCTGAGTCATTATTATTGGAACATTCTGCCTGAATAAATAAAGATTTGATGATGATGACGATGATGATGATTCTGATAAAACACTTATAATCTTTGCAAATTTTAATATTAGGATTGGCAGTTTTGATAATGTATTAAACAATTCTGTGGCAAAAGATAAAAAAGGTTGATGAGCAAGGGCTTAAACGTATTAATATTTTGGAGAACTTTAACTCACAGCCCTAGATGGTAGTTATCCTAATAAGAAGGAAGGTAATGTTACATTTATTTGTCATATGGGTGCATGCAAAATTGCTTTTTGCATTGATTCATTATTACATATGAAAAATGTATTGATTTTGAAGTCCTGACAAGATTATACATTTATTTATTTAGTTTTTGTTGACCAGATCAGACAGTGATCACATTCCAGTTATACTAAAAATGTATGCAAACCAAGAATATATTCAAGTGGATAAAGGACACCCTCCACCACAGCTGGGCATTTATATTTAAAAAATGATTGCAAATGGAGAAGGTCCATAGAGAAAACTATAATAAATACTGTATGCTGCCCATAGATCCTCCCTTTAAATATCTTGATACATCAGCAGTACGTAGCTCAACTCCAGATAGTGAAATACCCCCTTCTAACTTTTCTTTAAATATTGATATATTATGAAGTAAAATCATCCCTCTTTTGTACAAACAATGAAAGATTAGCTCACAAATTATTGGATGGTTTATTGCAATTTATAGAAAAGTAGAAACTGATTTTTTAAAATTTATCAAACAAGTTAAACAGAATCAGTCAAAACAAAACAAAACTGATCTGAATGCTCAAAAGAAGGATTATAAAGAATACTTTCTACTCAAAAAGAGTTACACCATAAACAGTTACAGGGGGATAACATTAGTGTAATTAACTCCAATGATCAACAAGCCTTTATGCAATTCGTGGCCAAGGGCACCAAAATTATAAAAAAAATATACTAATACAGATTTTAGTCCTGCACATAATATTGATACGGATATTAGCCCTGCTAGATTGCAGAGTATTTTTATCAGAATGCTAATTCGATTTCAGAAAAGGTTACTTAGCCATTTACATTTGTTTTATTTTATACCATTTGAAAAATGTTTTTTATTTAGGAAAATGAAACTCTATGCAGCTTTTATTGATCTCCATATGGCCTTTCATAGTCTTGCAAGGCAAGTGTTACTAAACCATCTCAGAGAAATAGGTTTAGAAAGATGGAGTGTCAGAGGTATTTTCCAATGGAAATGAATACTCACAGATAATATTTATGGGTGCTCGATTTCAATTAATTTAACATATCTTCATACAATAACATTAAACTTAATCAAATAATTTAATATATTTTACACTTTTACAACATTTTATATCTTGCCGCTTTCTTCCTTTATCACTCTTTCTTCCTTCGCCATTCTTCTCGGGGCCTGGATGCTTGACCCAATACCCTCTTCTGGTTCTAAACTCCATTCTACTTTCCTCCCTGGGGTCAGATGCCAATAACTCAACCCCCAATTTACTTTCTTCTCGACCCTTCCCCACCAGTTGAAGCCACAGCAAGATGCCCCTGACCCCGGCCCTTGCCTGATGACCTTCCCCTACCTCTCCCTTACCCCAAATCCTACCCCCACTGTTCCCCTTCCCTGCTCCCTTTCATCCCTCCCTTTCACTAGCCCACCTCAAACCTATCCTTACACCCCTTCTCTGACACCCTTCAAGTGCCCTGATTATAGGTAGGACAAAAAAGAACATGCCCACAACTGACAACTGACAGATGCACCCCATCCTTTCTGTAATACCCCAGGATGTCATAGGAGAGTTATTTTTATTTTATTTATTTTTTTATTTATTTAGTTTTTGTTGACCGGGTAAGGGCACTAGACAAATCCTGCCTATTTTCAGGCATGACCCGGGGGAGGGGGATACAGATGAATGCCAATTGACCTTGAACTAGATTAAGCTGTTGGTGGTATTTTTAGTGAATGAGGGAAATTTGGCCAGGACACCGGGGAAATTTCCTACTCTTTTCGATAAGTGCCATGGAATCTTTAACATCCACCTGAACTACCACCAATCCAGGCAGATGGGACCTTGGTTTAACGTCTCATCTGAAAGACGGCACCTCAGAAGTGCAGCATCCCTCTCATACTGCACTACAGTGTCAGTATTGGGATAGTAACCCAAGTGCCAGATGTGGGAACTGAACCCACAGCCCTCTGATCTCCCGGCCTATAATGATGTTCCTGTGTGTGATGTATATTCTACCCAATTGGGCTATCACTGCGAACACTCTCCTATTGAGATGCTTCCTGGCCTTCTCCACAGATCTGATGTCCCTGGCATGTCTCCAGACCATTCTAAAGATGACTTCAGACCACTCTATGGTGAGTCGTAGCCACCAGCCCATAATAATCCCCAAGTCTGTCTTTTATGTCCTGAAATAGTGCTCCCCAGGGCCTGTCACTCAGATCATTCCCCCCTGCATGGATTATCAAGTCTGGCCTGGGCCACCTTAACTTCTGTTCTTCTAAAACCAGCAAGAGTTGTGCCCATTTCATGCCCTGGGCCCCTTTCCATTGAATCTGTGTATACGCAGCTGCTCTCCGGAGTTGTCTCCCTCCTAGCATAGCCGATGCATGCCTCTCCACCAAGAACACAAATGAATGCCCTGTAATCCAGACCTGTTTTTGATGTTTCTTGCTTGTTGGTACAAATCAAACAGCTGTTACATCAATTTCCTGACATATCTCTCACAACACTTCAATTTCCACCTGCTCACATGTTTCTCCTCTTCCTCAGAACCCCCTTGTGCTGCCTTTTCTGAGGCTACACCTATTGTAAAGGAGTGTGGTGAAAACTGCTTTGGATCCTCACTAATGAACGCTATCTCCTTTTTAGGACCCCCATCACCTGGTAACAGGTGACTGGGGAACCATCCCTGTGTATGAATAACTGTTTCATCCCCTTTGGTCAAATGGCTCATGATTCTGTCAGGGCTGCTACTACATGCCAACCCCTACCTGACAGTTTATCTAATATGACCCCAGTCCCCACACCTGCTTTTACGTTTTGGACCATTGAAGTCAAATTATCACCCTTTCTGATCCCCAGTGGACTTCTTCCTATAATATCCCCCCTTCTGCCTCTTTCTTGATTTTTGTGACCACCTTGTCTGCCCTGAATGCTCCCCTGGCCATAACCATGAAAACTGGCCTGAATAAACATGCTTCATACTAGGATGTGCATATATGCCCAAGTGCCCCTAGCAGTTTTACCAACAACTGCCCTGCTACTGTCTTTCTGTCATCCCTTGGCCTACCTTGGGTTCTTTGCCACCCTATTAGCATTCACCATACAACCTTAAATTTGTTTGGATCTGCCCAACCCCTAATGCTGCATGCCCACCCAATACCTGCTACTTGCACACTCATGATCGTATGTGCCATTCTCACCTCCCATTTCCTGACCATATATTGTACTATCTGCTCCTCAGTTATGGGATTACTTTCCTCAAATCCCTTCTGGCATCAAAACTCTTGGAAAGCATTCCACACCCCCATATGCTTTTAGCATGTCTGCAGACCAAGAGCTCTAATACAGCAGTTGGGCTCCTTCCAGCCAATTTTCCATAACTGAAGCAGCACCCAAGTTTTCTAGATGGTGGCTTGTGGTACCAAAGACCTGAACCTGTCCAACTGAAGATGGGGAAAGGGTGTTAGTAACTTCATTCTGAATCCCTTCAATGTGCTTTGCTTGAAGGACAAGTTGAATTTAAGACCTAATAAAACCAGCTGATGTAATACCTGGGTCACTGTCTCAGTGGACCCCCTCTGCCAGTTGATAACTTCCACCACTGCCTTGTTGTTGCACCAGAGGATAGTTCTCTGGTTCCTCAGCTTCCTTCTATAAGTTAACATTGATACCCATATAGGAAATATTTTGAGAAAGGTGATGTCCTTCAACAATCCCCTCTAACTCTACTCCACAGGCTATGCCTCAGACATCCAGTCCCCTTGAAAATAGGCTCCCATGCCCAAAGCTCCAGACACATCCACGTACAACTCCAGGTCCATGTTGAACAGCCAATCATCCTGCTAAAATGTGACCCCATTGTACCCCTCCAAAATAGGAGGCACCATAGCGCAGTGGGTTAAGGCTCTGAGCTGCAGATCTGGAGACCTGGGTTTGAATCCCACAGCTGCCTAGGTGCATACTGTGTGATTCTGAGCAAGACACTTAACTTCCTTGTGCTCTCAGGTCACATGTGGAAACAAACTTCGGCTTAGTGTGCTACTCCTGGTTAAACAATGTTCCCTTTCCCTTTTCAAAAATTGCTCTCAGACCTCCAAATCCTGGTGCATCCCTTTGGAAATATCTACCCAATGGTGTGGTAGCTTTGCCTTACCCATGGCCTATGCTAACCTTCTGGTGAACACCCTCCCTGGTGCTATTGCTCTGCATGCAAAGTTTAAATGCTACAAAAGCTGCTGTACTGTTGATAATGGTATTCTCCTCTTGGCCTTTACCTGCTTTAGTATCCCCCTCAGCTTTAGTAACCCCCTCAATCTGAGTATCTTGCTGTCTGGCAAGTGGAAAATTTCATGCTCAATATCCACTTTAATGCCCAGAAATTCCAATTTCTTGCCCAGCTCTTTCATCTTACCTTCTGCTAAGGGTACCCTAATTACCCTGCACATCTCCTGAAAATCCCTTAGCATTGCTGCAGCCATCTTCATCCCTTGTCCATCATCTAGGTAGTGAACTATCGCCTTATGCCAGTACCGCTCCACAAACACCCATTGTATCCATGTACTAAAGGCTTCAAAAGTGGTGCATGCTACCGAACAACCAATAGAGATGGCTTTGTCAAAATAGTATCCACCTTGGAATGTAAAACCCAGTACGTCCCAGTCCTCTGGTCTAACTGGTAATAAACGAAAAGCCACCTCTATGTTGGTTTTTGCTAGCCATGCCCCCACCCACTGCCCTAATCAAATCTGCTGCCTGGTCAAGAGTTGCAAATGATACCACACTCTGTTCCTCTGGGATACTATCATTCACCGAGGCCCCTTACAGATAAGACAAGTGTTGGATCAAATGGAACCCCCCCACCTGCTTTTTTGGTACCACCCTGAGGGGTGATACCCTGAACTCCTCAAAAGGGGACTCACTGAATGGACCCTGCGCCCTGCCTACCACTAGTTCCTTCCTGATTTTCTTGGTCACTGTTTCCTCCCTATCCCTGACTGATCCCAGTTTTCTGTGGGTATTTTCCTTCTTATCCCTTGACAACCCAAACAAAAACACCATGTGAAACCCTCCCTTAGCATTTTTCCCATTTCCCTCTTTGGGTATCCCCTAGTCCACTCTTGTATTATTCTAATTTTTATGGGAGTCTTGACTAGCGGGAATCCCATCTGTCCACTCCTCCCCCCCCAGTTCCCACTGTATCATGCCCCATATGCCCCTTTCCTGTTAGAGCCCCTCCCCTTCCTCCTTGATATGCTCTGCCCCCCATGACTGTGCATATCCCCCTGAAAGGGCTGCTTGCCATAGATCTAAGAGCACAATCTATCACCCATCATCTTGCAACGGGACACTTGGTGTTGACCCGTACACTTGGAGCAAACATGTCTAAATTTGCAATTTGTCCACATGCAGGAAGCCTTGTTATAGCCTCAACAGGTCTTTGTCGCTTGGTTATTTCCCCCCTTTCTATTCCCTTCCCTACTGTTCCCAACCTGCCCGGATAGTGTCCATACCCAAAGGTCTGTGTGGATACAATTCCATCTTAAATCGCCATGTGAAGACATCCTTTGCTGAAAGGTTTCATCATACCTCAACCACCCATATCCCAATTTCACCCTGTAGGCATCCTTGATAATGGCCAAGTATGCCAACTGCAGTATAGCAAAATCTAGCTGTTTTTCCAATGAAATGGTGCTGAATACCATGAAACTAGCCTGCCATGTGTTGACATTTTTCCACTTATAGGTAGTATCTTCCGATATCTTCCCCACTAGTGCCAGTGCCACCACCATTTCAGATTTCTCCGTTATTTCCCTCTGTTCATACTTTTCTTGCAGTATCCTTATCTACTAACACAAGGATATCAACATATTTCCCATCCAGATCAAGTTTCCTTAATAGTTTGTGGCACATGATTCCAAAGGGTCACCCGTGGCACCCACTCATTACCCTTCCTCTCCCCTTTTGCTCCTGCCCCAGCACACATCTCCTACCCTTTCCCCTTCTAGTTCTTTCAGCACTTTCTCCATTTTCTCCAGACCTTTCTCCCCTATGTCATTTAAAATCCCCTCCAAGTAATCCTTCAGGCTGTCGTCTTTGGACAGATCAACCTTCCCTTTACCATTCCCTATATCTGGCTCCTTCGGTTCAGGGAGGGGCTTCAGCTCTGGGACTGGTTCCGGTGGCATCAGTCATTTTCTCTTCCCATTCCCTGTGGGACCAGGTGGTGTCTTCTTCTTCCTGGACACCTGTTCCTCTTCTTCTCTCCTTTGCATGGAATCGATGAGCTCAGTCATCTTCCCCATGAGGGCTGCTGCTTCCTCTCTCAGCTGGGAGCTTGTGGCAGGATCTGATGTCTTTCTCTGTGCCATCCTGTCAACTTAAAGAATGAGAAGGGACTTGGCAAGGTTAGGAATGGTTAAATATATAGCAGCTTAGATTCAATGCTAAGAAGTGCAAGGTAATGCACTTGGGAAACAAAAACCCAGAGGAAGCGTACACAATGGGGGGTGAGATACTAACAACAACAAAAATGGAAAGGGACCTGGGGGTAGTCATATCAGATGACTTAAAGGTGGGCAAGCAATGTGAGAGAGCAGTAAGGAGGGCTCAGGGGATACTGGGATGCATAGGGAGAGGCATCAACAATAGAAAACAGGAAGTCGTTATCCCTCTGTACAGACAGCTGGTGAGACTCCATCTGGAGTACTGTGTGCAGTTCTGGAGACCCAGGCTCCACAAGGACATAGACAGGATGGAAGCTGTCCTGAGGAGGGCAACTAAAATGGTGCAGGGTCTGCACCGGAAGACATATGAAGAGAGACTAAAGGAGCTTAATATATATAGCCTTGAGGAAAGGAGGGAGAGGGGGGACATGATAGAAACTTTCAAGTACCTCAAGGGAATCAGCAAATTCCAAGAGGGTAGCATCTTTCAAAAAAAGAGGCGTGCAAGAACAAGGGGGCACAATTTGAAGATGGGGGGGTGGCTCAGAGGTAATGTAAGGAGTATTTTTCACAGAGAGGGTTGTGGATGCATGGAGCGGCCTTCCGGAGGAGGTTGTGGAGTCAAAAACAGTGGTTGAATTCAAGCATGCATGGGACAGTCATAAGGCAATTCTAGGTGGTGGGGGTAGAAAGAAGTAGGCTGTTGGTTAACTAGGATCTGCAGCTTATCCATTAGATAGGGAAATGGGCAGACTGGGTGGGTCAAGCGGTCCTTATCTGCCATCAAATTCTATGTTTCTATGTTCAATGACACAATACCAGCATGTTACTCCTCTGTTGTACTGCCTCACCTGCTTGCCACCAGAAAGGTTTATGTCCCCACAATAACTGCATTCAAATATCAACCCTTCATTATGTATACTGATATATATATATATATATATATATATATATATATATATATATATGTATTTATTTTACCTTGCTGCTCTGCACATGTCATCAGCTACCATGCAGCCCTGCCTATGGTTCCATTGCTATACCCCAGTTGGAAACTCAACCTGCCCTTGAGAAGCGCATGTCCTGCTCCTTGTCTGACATGTCTCCTGCGTTTATTTTATTTTATCTTTTTTTTAATACCCCCTTTTCCCCTCCCCAGTGCTTACTTGTGTGGCCTGATCCTGGACCCATCCTCCGTCAGCCACTCCCCTCCCCAACTATGTTACCCCAACCTTATTCCTGTGGTAAATCTTATCACATGCCTTATACAGTTGCTTATATCTTCTTTCACTATCAACCCAGCAATCGTGGCTTGATGGATCAAAAACCACAGCTGGGGTGGCCTTGCCTGTTGCATAACCCACTATGTTATTTTTCCAGCCTTAGCAGTGTGTCCACTTGCCATGTCCTGCCCAAACTGTCACCTTTCCTTGCTCTGAATCCTGGATCCCCCCAAAAATCTGGCCAGTCCTGAAACTTTGCCACTGACTTGTGTGTGATAACCCTGGAACTCACCGTAATGTACACGAGCTAGCATTTCACAAATAAAACTCCCCCTCATAACCACTCCTAGCAGGCTCCTCACACGCATGCTGCATCAGCACTCTTTGGCTCACACAGCTGATGCCCTCCTGTTGCTCACACACAACCTTTCTCAAACTAGGACCACAAAACAAGCTCTTTCTTTTTATTTATTTATTTTTTTGGCATTCCTATGTGTTGTTCCCCACTCTGAGGGCCTACCGCCTGCCAACCATGAACCCCGCTCTTGAACAAAGGATGGCCCCCACCAGCCCACATGGTCAGGTTCACTTCTGCTCTACCAGATAGGACTTCACTCCTTTCCACCATCTACCTCCTCCCAAACATTGCTGGGCCTTTTGCCCATCCCTAGCAGTATCTCCTACCTATCCTTCTTACCATTCTGAAAGCTATCAGATTTCTTACAGGTCTCCATCACTCATTATGCTCCCCGACCCGCTCCCACGAGGGAGCACCAACGCCTCTTGCATTTCTTAAGCAAACTAACCCTCACAACTGCATGTAAAGCAGACACAAGTGCACTCACACAAATTCCAGCAACATGCCAGTGCACTACTACAAAACCTTCACAAACCAAGCAAAAATCAGTACATTTCATCAAAATAGCATATTTTAACCAAAAATACCTAAAGAACATGTAAACTTCCACCAATGCAATTGTAATAAACCAATAACACTGTAAACCTGATAACAACTCTCCGTCAAGACCAAATAATGGGATGCCTGCAGTGCCCCATTGTTCTTGACCAGCTACTTGGGCCCACTTGTACAGGCCAACCCTCCACCAAACAAGCCTATCTAACCTTACCTTGCTTGAATCAATAACCTCTGCTGCCAATCAAAGTGCTAAGATTTTCAAATTCAATGCTAGCAGAAGAAAGGGGATCCCTTCTCCTGCATTTACAGTACTTTTATAGCCCATTAGGACCTCTAAGTACCCCTGAGCTTGCTCTGTCCCCAGCCAATCACCTTGCCCCTTTTACACCTGCATCATTTTACCCACCTGGTGACCTCATCGGGACCCTCCCATACTCCTCCCTCTGACTAGCCTACCATATCCCTCCCTTCACCAACCAGCACCCCTGCTATTTTCTTCAGGAAACCCCCTGACAATTCTGGTTGCCCTGAAGTGGCAACTCCATTTGTTTCTACTATAATGGCATTACATGTTAATACTATTTCAATGGCACATTATGAATTGGGTGGACAGTTGACATTATTTGAAATTAATGAGGAAGTCAAACAAGGCTGTCCACTAGCTCCAACATGCCATAATATGGTAACTGAAAAGATTTTACAATCCACTGATAAATCCTGTTTTCATTATCTATCTATGCCTCACACCTAATTCTAGAATATGTGGATGATTTGGTTTTATGTTCTTCAACACCTAAAGCACAAGTTGTAAAACCTAGAGGAGTTAATTAAAATGTTGAAACTTAAAATTAGTTCTGAAAAAAGAAAAGTTTTAATATTTGGAGTATCGAAAAAATGTACATTTGTCATATGAAGGATAATTTAATATAACAAGTAAATGGGTATACTTACTGTGTACTTACTTTTGCAGTATTTATGAAAGTTATCTCGTTGGGCAAACCCTATTGCCCATAAAGAAGTGCTAGACAAGCTTTGTGTAGATTTAACTACAGATATAGCGAGTCCTCAGTCTGGCTAGCTTTTTTTTTTAATTATTTTTTATGCTTTGGTAACCAGGTAAGGCCCACTAAGCACAATGTCTGTTTTCAGGGGTGATCTGGGAGCACCAGAAAGGTTAAGTGACCTACTCAGGGTCACACAGTATGCAAGTGAAGGGTATGGGAATCAAACCCAGGTCTGCTGGATGTACCAAGCTCATTCACAGTTTGTTCCTGTAAGCCTAGGCTATACTGAGAGTCCATTGCTTTAAAAGCAGCAAAAGCTTTGTTTGAGTCTCCAAAATGGAGCTGAAATACAGGAATTCATGTTTAATGATATGCTTAAAAATACTTCCATAAAGTTTTATAAAGCTTAGTTAGAAGTGACTATTTCAAAACCTTTTGACTTTGTTAAGGATGAGCTGGGACAACCTAGTAGAATAATTGTGGTAATGTCCAGACTCACAGGGTACTGGGTTAAGCTAACTTCAATGAAAATATTTGGAAAACCAATGTAATGACTTAGAGGAAAATGAATTTTTCTGGAAAATGGTTACCAATCAGAATGGTTATATGCTGTCTTATTAATTCTAAGGTTCTCTGTTTTTTCCTATTTGTGGACAATTGTATCAGCAAGGAGTTATAATAAATAAGCACTGTGTAAAAGTCATTAAACTGAGTCTTCAAAACATTTACAGACAACTGACTATGGAAAACACAAAACCATCAAAAATCTTCATATGGTATCAGTAAAGTCAGTTGACTCACTACCTGGAACCATATTTGATTTTAGAATCTGATCTTAACTTCAGGTGCACTTTCACCTGGTATAGAATGGGAATGTTTCCATCCATGCCTTTAGATTTCAGGCACAGAAATAGTATGGATAGGCCAATTGTCTGTGATTGTGGCTTAAACCATGCAGAAGATATTGAATATGTACTATTGTATTGTAACTGGTATAAGAATGAAAGGAAACAAAATATTTATTAGATGTACTGAAGTTGACTGTTTTTTCCACTGAGGAACAAGAATTCACTTTATAGTGTATGGCAGAACACAATTCTGTATGGAAATACATACACATGAAAAAGTTGTTTTGCTGCACTAGTGATGTGCATACTAATGCAGAGCAACTTTTCATTCTACATTAGTAGGCATGTCACAAGACAACCACCCCCCAAACAGCACTGTTCATTGGATAGGGGGTGGTTGACAAGCTGTGTACATGAGCTGACTGGGCAGGCAGCAAAATGAGAAGGGATGATCCGGTGGCAAGGACTGATCTCGGAGAAAAGCTAAAGGAAGTGTACTTCTTTTTGGCGGCCATACACTATATAGAAAAGTGTATGGGAGCCCCATATACAACCCACTATTCTAATACCTTGTTGTTTCCATGATGATAGGACCTCTCGAGCTTCACTCTCGAGGTCCTCATCGTCATGGTAACCACTCGGTATTAGAATAGCGCGGTTGTGTATGGGCTCCCATACACTATCCTGTATATTATGTACTTAGGATACAATCACCCTTGAAAGAACAGCAACATTTTTAAATGCTTGTCATAAAATTAGGTTATCAAAGATTCCTAAAGATAAGCAAATAGACTTATAACCGAAGATGTACTAAAATGAAAAATGTATCTGAATTTAACCAAATTATGCCCTCATTTATGTTGCATAAAATGTGTACTGTATAGCATTTACTTTTCTATCTTGTAAAGACTATCAGTTGAACAAGGAACTTGAAATTGAATATTGTAAGCTGTGTTTCCTGTCTTTATATTTCATGGGGGGTAGGAAGCCATACTCTGTGTACTCCATGGTGTCCAGTCTTATTTTAGGGTCAACAACAAGGCTGTGCACTACTGCCCTTCTTTCATGCAATACTACTCTACACAGGGCCAGATGATCCTTTCTGTAATTTTATTCTTGGGGAGTCAAAACAAAAGGGGTCAGCCTTTAAGACTATCTTTGCATCCCAGGGATCTTACAGGATTACAGACTGCAGGGATGGTATATAGGTATCTGAGGGAACAATGTATGGTAACTGTATTTACCAGTGCATGGGTTAGGGCAACAGTGCCACAGTGTACAAAAATTGTTTCATATAATGCCACATGGGGCAGCAAACATGGTTATGGGGGTACAAGTTTTTATTGTCTAGATAAACCCCTGTTACTTTTCCCCAGTCTTTGTTGCTAAGGAAATTTCTATGGAAACACGTTACTTATCTTTAGGACTTCATCTGCTCCTGCTGCTAGTCTATACCAAGGGCCCCATACACAGTCCACATAAAAAAAAAAACATGTGGGGTTGGGGAGAGGGGTGCAAGAGTGACTGTCACAGGAAACCCACTACAGAACAGCACCATCTAATGGATAAATAACAAAAAACAGCAACTTTAAAAAAATATGCTTTCCCTCTCTAAAAACAGCTATGAAACTATTTAAAACAATGCATTTTTTTTATTTAATATAAAAACGATCCATTGTGTAAGAGCAATAATGGACTCCAGGGTGTGCATTGTGCTGGAATAACATCACCTCTCAGGTGGTGAAATCTTTCTTTCTGCCACTTCATGCTTCAACCCACCCAAGGCACAACAATGTTCCAGCATGATGCACAGGGCGAGCAGTAATACATTAAAAATGTAAACATCCTTCCCTGATTGTGCCTATTTAAAGGGTACCTACATGTGAGACACTCTTTACAGTATGAGTGTCACATGTGCAGGTAAAAGGGGGGCTCCAATTGATTAGGAGGGTCCCTTGATCTATAATAATAAAACCATAAGAGGGTGTCTCATGCAAACAGTTCTAAAATTCTGAGGTCTAAAGTTTATTCGGCATAATCCAGTTCACATGCAGAGGTTTCGCCAATTTCTGAACAAGAAAAAAGATCCTAGAGCATAGAGCTGGTGCATAAATAATTTAGTACGGTACAACGCAGCAGCAAAAAAAGACATAGAACTCCCTGGTGCTTCGAGGTGCACTGCATCTTCATCAAAAGGAGGAGTTCTCTAATTTTCTGCAAAGTAAAACATTTTGATTTGACTTAAGTTCTATTTTTTAAAAACAGAAATCTTTATCACGATTTATAATATGTTTATATGTAGAATTATTGTGTCTAATAAGGTTATAAGAGTTTTTGCTCAAGTTATTTAGCTGTTAGAATGTCTCACCCAAAGAACTCAAAAAATACACTCTTTTTTAATATAGCATTACTTCTTCCAAGTTACGCCTTGCAGCACAGCCCCATCACAGACTTAGAAGTTATCCACCACTTACACAAGATCAAAATATGATGGATGGTCAGTCATGTTGGTCACATGAGAGCTGGGGGGGCATTTTTCCTCCAACTCCTGGTTTTCTTCCCAGGATGCTGGTATGCAATGACAATGACATGATCGAGCATGCATGTGTTGGCACACTTGTGTGACAGACATTGGAGGTGACTCCTCCCCTTCTAGCATGTCCTGCTGTGCTACATACTGGCCTCCACCAGTTGGCAGTCACACAGACTGTTAATCAAACCCCTGGTCATGCCTTATTGCTTAATTTTAGCCAATTGCAGGATTGCATTTTGCCACAAACATTAAAAATTCATGCTGCAAAAATGTACAAATGATGCTGCAGAAGCCTAGGAGCCCTTCCACAGACATCAGGACTGAAGTGACACTGAGAACTACAAACCCTGTCACAGAATTCAGGACTAAAGTGCTGCAGATAACTAGGGGTTCTGCCACAGAAATCAGGACTAAAGTGCTGCAGAGAACTAGGGGCCCTGCCACAGAAATCAGGACTGAAGTGCTGTGAAGAAGTAGGGGTCCTTCTGCAGAAATCAGGACTAAAGTCCTGTGGAGCAGTAGGGGCTCTGCCACAAAAATCAGGACTGGACTGTCATGGGGAAGTAGGAGTCCTGTTGCAGAAATCAGTACTGAAGTGTCACGGTGAAGTCTAGGGGGAGAATGCTGAGTTAGAAGGAGGAGTTCATGTTACCTGCAGATCCCAGAGCACAGTGTGAATGAAGGTGCATTTAGAATGACCATTGGCATTCTGATCCTTACTGACTAATGAGCTTGAAACTGGAAACTGGAAACTTACTGTTTTGGCCACTCCTTGCCTCTAAAAGTAGCCGTACATGTCTTTATAGTTCGTTATTTCGGTAAACAGTATGGGACCGGTGGTGTTAACTAGTGTTGTTCATGAGCGTTCAACTGCTTATTTGAAAACCAGTAACTGTTATTTAACTGACATCAAGCAAACAGTCATTGCAATGCCAAGGAACGCTTATCCCATGAGCTCTGCGCCTCAAGCTACAGTGGAAAACTGTGAAGTCTGGCTAAGAAGAAAATCTTCTTGTACCTTTTCTTGCAATATATGGAAATTCAGAAAAATTTGAAGGTACTTTCCCTGCTTATCATTTTTATATATCACAAAAGAAAAAGCAGCTGGCTATTGATTCAAGATGAATAACATCAAAGGCTAAATAGACTTTTTTCACTCACCTGTTTTCTGCACCCCTCAGCTACAGTTATAAACACTTGGCATAAACTTTCAATAGTCAGAAGAAGGCATAAGAAGCCAAGAGGGAAATAGAAAAAAAAAGAGTGAAGGTGTGGGAAGTTTCTAACTGCTTTTCACGTGGAGACCTCATTCTTGTTCGAATATTACATCACAATTTTTCTCTACTTTTCTTTACAGATTTATCCCTGTGCAGGAAAGCACTAGAGTCTTTTTTGGGGATAATAAGGCTTCAGACTCCTTATTGCTTATTTTATATGGTGTTATCTATACCGTATATATATTGGAAGTTAAAAGTGACATTTTGTAGGGTGGAGCAACTATTTACTAGAAGCAAAGATATACCAGTTAAACAACAAACCTAAGAGCAAAAGGACTCAATTGAACCTAAGAAGAAATACATTAAAACAGCATCTAAAAAGGCGTCTAGAAAAGAAAATGACAAACCAGTGAAACCAGGGACATCTGGCTAAAAAATCCAGTGTTAAAGGACAAAACCTTAATTGCACATCCAAATCAGTCCAGAATAAATATTTTCTTTGGGTCCAAATTTTAGCAAATACTTCACTGCCGCTAGCCATTTCACTTATAAACACACCAGAATAAACTATTTTTCAATCAGGCAATACTAACTCAGACTCAGTAAAGATGGCTGACTTAGAGAAAAAACTCAGATGCAGAGTCTTTCCATGAAGCTGAGATTCTTGGTGAGAAAAATGATCAGGCTCATGCTTCAAAAAGCAGTGGAAAACCCTTAAAACAAAATCAATAAGGCTACCCACTTCCATGGGCACAAACAATATTACAGGAAATCTTAGCTATTAAAAACAAAATGGACCCCGTTGATACATTGGTCTCCAAGGCTGATAAAATTAAACAGTGCCTGAAGGGTATAAAACTGGCAAATAAAACAAATTTTGACAGAATTGAAAATGCAGAAAAACGTATCAGGGAAACAGAAGACTCATCAGTCCAAATGGGAAAAAAAACTCATTAAGCAAGATTCTGAGATCTGACACATGCAAGCTAAAATAATTGATGCAGAAACTAGAGCCAGGAGGAAAAATATCAGGATCTTGGGGGGCCCAGAAATCTGGGATCAGAGGGACTCATCAACAGCAACTTTGGATTTGTTTTTTTCTGCCTTATTAGATATACCCAAAGAAGAACTACATATGAACTACATATGGAATATGATAGGGTTCATTGGGCATTAAGACAAAAACCAGAGGATGATGCCCCCTAAGTGCTATAATTGTTAAACTTCAAAAGACAGCCATTACAGAATATTGAACTGTGTCTTTAAAAAAAACAAGATAGATATTTTACAAAATTTGCCTAATGAGGTAATTGCAGAATGGAAGACATATGCACATCTGAGATTAATTGTTTGGAAGTTCAGGGCAAAATCTATTTTCCTCCCCCCCCCCCCCCCCATAAACTCAAGGTCTTCATTAAAGGAAATCACTTGCTCTATGACTCTGTGGCAGGACCTTTAAGCCAAGTATCCAGAGATGTTTGGAAATGGATAATGTCTCCAGAAAAGAAAGAAGGAAAAGAGGAAGAAAGGGAAAGGGAAGATGAGGAAGAAAAGTGAGAAGAAAAGAGGACAAAAGAAGTACAGTACAAGTTACATTAAACTGTTTCACCAATGAGTTGGTTTAGCATTGTTTTTTAAAGTTTGCAATGCATTGGCAACTCACATTGTGTTGTTTTTTCAACTCTTAACCAGCTCAAGAGCAACTTTTATAAAATGGTGTTGCAACTCATTTGGAAAGCATCTGCAGATCTGCCAAAATTTAATGCAAAGCTAAGTTGTAACTCTTAGGCAACAAAATTTGTAAGGCTTTGTACTAAATCCAGTAACACTTATTCAGCTCACTGAGAAATGCAAGAGCAGCTCATTGCTGAAACAGTTTAATGTGACATGTACTGCAGAGAAGAGTCCCTGATTTTTTGGTTATGGACAAGATATTATTGTACTGAAATACTGACTACTGGAATTTAAATATTACAAACAATTTTTCCCCTCTCATTTTTTTTTTTTTTTTTTGGCGGGGATACAGGTATAACTAGTTTATATGGTTTCACTAATATTGATTGTATACTAATAAACACTGAGGGGATTGTACCATTAGATCCTTCACTTGCTGCAAAGGGATCTGGTCATAACAGCACACAGTATACACACCCATCAGCATGAGGCAGGTCATTTCCGAAACACAGTTTATGTTTTTATTTATTTTTTGTTGTTGTTGTTGTTGTTTTAGGGGATATTTTTTTGTATTCTATAGGTAACAGATTAACACTAGTGTGCATGAAAATATATTTTTATCTGAAAGAATTCATAAAAATGGTAATGCAAATGATAAGAAAAAAGATAGGAGGTAGTACAGATATGGCTTACCCCTTCAATGACACAGGGACGCATTAAGACCACAGAGCTCATCTTTGCCACATTAAATGTTAATGGTCTAAATAACTTTAGGATGAAAAATATGATGTTACAATATGCCTATGGAAAGAAGGCAAACATCCTTGCATTATAAGAAATGCACTTAGATGTCATAAACCATAAAATATTGAAGAAACTATTGGTAGGATGAATATGTTATTCCCAAGGTACAACTAACAGTAAGGGGGTTGCTCTGTTAATATCTAAAAAATATGGATTTTAGGTATTTACAACAATGGCAATACAGGAAAGGAATAATTATTCAGGTTAAAAGGCTCTTAGGTGGAACAGAAACTATTTTTGGCTCAATATATGGCCTGTTCATTGGATATGAGATTTTTCCCTCTCAACTATCTCAGGCAATAATAGAGCTGGAGGCTGAAAGGGTATTTATAGGAGGAGATTTTAATGCTGTATTAAATTCAAAAATAGATAAATCCTCAAGATCTTTAACTTCCAATTATAGAACCTCTCAGTTATTACAAAATGTTTTAAATGAACATAATTTAGTGGACACAGGGTGAAATCTGAATCCTACTAAAGTTAACTATACCTTTTGAGCTAAACATATGAATGTTTTTTCTAGATTAGACTACATGTTTGCTAACAAAGAAGTTATTAAAGACATTACAAAAACTGAGATAGATACAATTTCTATTTCAGATTGTAAATATATCCCCTCAGTGGAAATTTCAGAATACCTTATTACAAGACCCTGACTTTATAACATACATCAAAAATTATATTTCCAAATTTTGGAATATTAACTATAAGGGCCAAAGAATCTCTGAGACATGGGACTCATTCAAAGCTACTATTAGAGGATATATAATTTCATATCATATCAAACTTAACCAAAGAACACAAGAGAAATAAATACGCTAGACCAAGAGATATTATATTTACATTTATAAAGTGAGCACAAATCCAGCAAAGTTTCAATCAGTTTTAGATCAAAAAATAATGGAGAAAAAAAACTGAAATAGCTAAGAAGGCTGAAAAAGATATTATGAAACTTAAAAATAAATATCTCTATGCGGACAAATCTGGAAAAATGGCACATGCTCTCAAAAAGCAAAAAGAACGTAATACAATAATGTATAAAAAAACTCTCAAAAAAAGTGACATAGAAATAGCAAATGTATTTACTGGATATTACAGTTCAATATATAATATATAAAACACAAATATTGATCTAGGATATCTTGACTGCTATTTAAAAAATGCCCAGTTTCCGGAATTACA
The DNA here is from genome assembly GCA_016271365.2 of Neoceratodus forsteri. Lineage (NCBI taxonomy): Eukaryota > Metazoa > Chordata > Ceratodontiformes > Ceratodontidae > Neoceratodus > Neoceratodus forsteri. Next base: position 382,348,843 of record JADMNL010000023.1, on the reverse strand, counting down.
ATTGCATTTTGTTCATTTTTCAGAACTTGAAGTCCTAGAAGCAATTAAATCCATGAAAAAAAATTCCTCTTTGAGGCCGGATGGTTTTACATCTGAATTTGATCCATCATTTATTAAAGCTATAACACCATGGTAGCTAGAATAGCAGGAGAAATGGCAAATGGATTGCAGCTCCCAAAAATCATTTTATGATGTGGATATTTTTCTATTATCCAAGGAGAACAAGGACACATTGCTTCCAGAGAATTACCATCCCATAGCACTATTAAACTGTGATTACAAAATAATGTCTAAATTAATTGCTGGGTAAATTCTACCAGAAATACAACAAATTATATATGGTGATCACAAAGGCTTTGTTAAGGGTAGAAATACTTTTGAAGGACTAGCAGAAGTACAAATGGCTTTTTCACTAGTTTACACAGACATCCAGAAACCATCACAATAGCTCTGGACAAGCCAAAGCATTTGATATGGTAAAATGGCATTTAATGTTCCAAACACTACATATATGGGGATTTCTTTTACATATAATAAATGCTCTGAAAGCTCTATACAAACATCCAACAGCCTCCTTTAGAATTAATACCTATAAATCGGAACCCATAACAATGTAAAATGGTGTTAGACAAGGTTGCCCCCGTCCCCCATTTTATTTATTTTAACATTAGAGCCATTGCTAAATCATATTAGGAAAAGTAAAAGAATTGTAGGAACAGGCAAAGGAATAAATCATTTTAGATTAAATGTTTATGCGGATGATATCTTAGTAATAATTTCAGACCAACAAAGTTCATACCTATTGTTATTATGGGAATTTAATAAATATTCCCAATTCTGTAATTACACATTAAAATCTGTGATATTGTGTCTAAACTATATTAGCCTGGAGACAAAAAATATAATTTTGGAGATGCACATTAAAGATATGATTAAACATTTAGGTATTCAATTGACAAATAATATACAGAGAACAATAGAATTGAATTTGAAAGTACATATGGACAAAATATCACAGATGCTGTCTACATGGCAAGATAGAGCTCTTTCACTGTGGGGGGAAATAGAATCACTTAAAATGGTGATTATGTCTCACTTAATGTATTTGTTCCAGATCACACAAGGGGAAATTCCAATCTCTTGGTTGGAACAGATGAGAAGCTTGTTTAAACAATTTATTTGGTGAGGTGGAGTCCCTAGAATTGCTTGGGACAAAAATAATTACCCTTTGGAAAGAAGGTGGCATCAGGTACCCAGACCCTTTGATATATTGTTGGGTGGCAAAGTAAAACAAGTTGTTTTCTGGCTAAGGCAAAACAAGAAGGAAGAATTTGATGTTCTATGTCAGTCCCTCAGTCATAGACTGGTAAAAAAAACAACTTAAAATATCTGATTTATTAGCCTTCCCACACTTGTTTAGAAAAGAACATAATCCAATAATAGCAACTTTATGGAGTATATGCATAAAAATGAAAAAACTTTTTTCCAAAAAAATAACCTCAGGTTATGTGCAAGCATAACAGGTAATTTTAGAATATAGAATGCATACAATTCAATTACATTTACAAATAAAGAGCTTAAAAATTTAAAAATCCAGTATTAGAGAGACTGTTTGAGAGAAAACTATTTTATGCCCAGCTCAGATTTCATGCTCTCATGTCAACAAAATCAGACTGGGCCTCCATGGTTAAAATACAACCTTCTGGAAAGTAAATTCAATAAATATATTTCCCCAAAAGGGCATAATATACTTCAACATGATATGGATATATTAACAATCTTAGATCACTCTACAGATAAAAATAAATTAACCCTTGTGGCATATGTATATGCTTTAATAATACATAAGAATACCAATAAGGTGTTTAAAAATTAGAATAAGGCTAAACTTAAATGGGAAGGAGAAATCAATGAGACATGGAATGACTCTTGGTGGACCAAGGTGAGAATTAATATCAATAAGCTCTATATCAATGCCAAAAATAAATCTATTCATCACAAAATTTTGGATAGGGCTCATATTACTCCTTACAAACTGAGTCACACTGACCTCTTGTATTCACATACCTGCTGGCACAATTGCTTGGAGAACATTAAGAAGATAGATCATTTTCATCTATTATGGGACTGTAAAAAAATATCATCTTGGTGGTTATATACAAAACTGGAAGCTGAAAAATTAATTCAGAGGCAAATCCCATTTAATCCAAATGTTTTATTTTTAATGATTTTGAATCTCTTAACCTGGATAAACGTGGGAAAAAAAATTCTTGCCCTTGCCACTTTGGCAATGAACAGTATTATTTTGGATAATTGGAACACCACCAAGCTAATGCCCTTTTATTCCATTAGATGGGGCAGTATCTTTAAAACTATGCTTTATTATGAAAAACTGTTTGAAGAAATAGATGAAGAAAACATTTTACAGTGTATCTCCTGGAATGAAATCTTTAAACTTCTTCCTCCATTACCACAGATATAAATGAGTTTCAGCACACTATATCTCTGCACCTGTTAGAGAAGTTTGTGTTTACTGTATTGAGATAAGGGGAGGGTTACCAAATAAGGATATATATTGATAATGGAGTTTGCTCTTATGGGCAGACCAGGTTGTCTGTGCACCCTCCTTTTGTTAAGATGGTTGTGCTCAGAAGGGGAAGGGGGAAGGAAGGGGAAGGGACATGGGATAGAACAATGGCCAGGCAACAGGAAGGGGAGGGGCAAGTGGAGGTACATAATGGACAGCACAGAGGTGTTTCAGCCACTTTTTGCTGGAGTTTTGATCTTTTGGAACTGCAGCACGTTGGATTGGCAGATTAAATGGAAGGTTGGTACAGCAAGGAAAGAGGTAAGGAAAAACAAACAGTATGGTACAAGTGTTTGAGTTTTTTAAAAAAAAAGAAAAGGACAAAAGAAAGAAAGCATGAGAGAAATGAGAATGTAAAACCTGAAGGATAAGGCAGAAGGGCAGGGGGTTTTGGCTGTGATGTAAGATTTTGGGGATTAAGCACATGGCAGAATGTTTGATTTTGCAAGGAGGCTCGGTCATTGTATCAATAGCATTTGTAGTGCAAGGCAGAGGTAAAAGACAGATTTAAAAAAAAAAAGAGTTTGTTTAAAGCAGGGAAACGATGGCATATTCCAGTATAGGGTGCATCTGTGTGGTATTTAGGAGCGTGAGATACAGTCAGCAGGGGGAAAAAGCAGGCTGGTAACAGCAGGAGCTCGAGGTTGTGGACACAGGCAGCAGTGGTTGCTTCAGGGAGCAAGGCATATATAGCAGCAGTGAAGGTTATGATGGAGAAGTAAAGTGGTGAATTTAGCGGTGGGTTGCAGGTGCTTTGAGGTGAAAGGAGAATGCAAGGAGTTTGAAGGACAGAGGATTGTGCAGTTGGACAGTGGCGGCGATTTGGAAACAGGGACCACAGAAAACATGTTGAGGGGCCTGGCAGAATGGCCCTGGAAGGAAAGGGTGTTTTTTAAAAAAGGAAACTGGGAGATAGGGCTGAAGAAAAGGAGCGGGGGGGATCAGAGAAAACAGGGGCCCTGGGCAGGCAGCTGGTGGCCCGATGGGGCCTGGACACCGCAGTGGGGAGGCGCACATAGGAGGCCCAAACAGGAGGGCCTAGCACAAGGATGGAGCAACAGTGGATGCGGGCAGCCATGCAGGCATGACGTCACACGCCGCGCATAAGCCGTGATGAAGGGGAGCGGGCTATGGGTGAGGGGGGGCTAGAAGACTACAGGCAGTAGAAGGAGGGGTAGGGGGAGACTGGAAGAGTGCAGATAAAGAAGGGGCCTGCACGGAGCAGGCAGCGAGGTGGATGTGATGACGTCACATGCCGCAAGACCACGCGGTCCAGGACAAAGGTTTGCTGAAAAAGCGGAGGCAAGTGACAACGCCCAACCACAAAAAGGGGGAGCCAGGACAACGTGCACTGGGGGGGAAGGCACAGAGAAAGGGGGGGAGGACCAGAGCTTCAAGGGAAGAAAGGGGTGGAAACAGGGAAGGCGGCAGAAGCCGCAAGGGCATGAGACCAAAACGGAGCAGGGCACGCAAAGCGGGAGGCTGGGCTTCAGCTCAGGAGCCAGAAGGGCATGTAATGATGGGGACAAGGCCAAGAATGGGCTGGGAAGGGCATCACACACTTGAATTTGGGCCTGCAAAGAGTTCACCAATCAGCAAGGGCACACAAACACTCCTGAGGAAGGGGCATTGTACTGGAGAGTTGGTGCCTTTTTTGTTAAGGCTATTTAAGCAGTGCAGTACATCTAGTTAATGGAGAGAGCCTCTAAAAAGGGTTTTTTTGTGCTATGTGCATGCTGACTAGTCAGTTGGTTAAAAGGCTTTCATTTGTAATATTGATACTGAGTTTCCAGCTAAGGGGCATTGAACTAGAGATTTGCTGATGAAGGGGCATTGTAATGGAGTCTTAGAGCCTGAATGAAGGTGGGGGCAAGCTGGGGGGATTGGGGGTCGGTCAGCTGGAAGGGGCCTGTGGTATGGGTGCAATGTAGGATGGCCACACGTGGGCATGATGTAAACATAAGTTAACAACAGAATCTTGTTTTCTTCTCTTCAGTTTGTCTTTACAGTGAGAGAGGATGGAAGATATGGCACCTAAGAAGAGCAGGCCCTCGAAGGAAGACGCTTATGGGGCTATAGTCAAGTTTGCAGAAAAAGTGAACAGGATGTGGGAGCTAGTGGAAGGGGAGGAACCAGGGAGACCCAGGGAGAAGAGGAAAGCGGGAAGAGAAAAAGGGGGCAGAGGGAAGCGGCCAGCCAAAGGGCCAAGCAGTCCCACCAGGGTACAACCAATGGTCGTGGGACCCACCAAGGTGGCCGATCCAGTACCTCTGCATCCTAGTCACCCGGTACTGCCAGTACCTCCCCAAGACCAAACTGGGTTTCCCCAAGGGGAACCCAGACTGGATCTCCTGAGCACGGTGGTTCCCCCTCAGCCGATAGTGGCGTATCCACCCTCTCAACCAATGAGTGCCGCAGTGGGGCACCAAGAGGATGGCAGGCAACAAAGCTCAGACAAGTACCCAGGTAATGCACCCAGTGCAGTGGTTGACAGTATAAAAGAGTACATTAGTCAAATTGTGTCGGCACTTGGGACAGGGGGGCTAGGGCAAATGGAGTCAGCCCTAGCAGAGATCAGGATGGAAAAAGAGGTACCGAAAGGGAAGGAGGGAGGTATAGAGAAAGAAAGTAGAGGAACAAGGGAGATAGGTGCCCCCGGGATGAGGGTAGGTGAACATGTTCCACTGGTCACAAAGAAAAAGATATGGAAAGGAGAATATGTGGATGTATTTGTATTGGTGAGCCGGGAAGCGGCAGCGAAGTATGAGGAATTGGAGAACATAGGGAAGAGTGAAATGGTAGCAGCGGTAGTATTGTTAGGGAAGAAGGAGGAGGAAGAAAAATTCACAAAAGGGAAGACTTGGGATGGGTGGTATGTAGGTTTTGCCACTTTTTCAGCCATAGTATTAGAAAAAAGGCCAGAATTGGGTATCCCGCTCATCACATACTCCCTAATAATAAGACGGGCAAAAGCAAAAGGGGGGATCGGATGGATCTACTATGATGAATTTTTTCGGCAGAGAATGGCAACATACGGGGATGTGAGATGGGATACAAAGCAGCTAGACTTATGGACAGACTTTGTCACGGATCAGTCCATACCCAAAGGGGAATGGGGAAGAAAAGGTGTTGGGCCCCAGAGGTATGCACCCGGCAAACAGATGCAGAACAACATGAGCCCAGGGAGCACAAGGATCTGGGTGTCAGGTCTCAGGTCAACAGTTTTTTTGTGAAGGACAGGGGTTTAAAGGGCAGACATGGAGCAGGGGAGGGAGGGGTAGGGGGAACCTGAGCAGAGGAGGTCAGAATCACTGATCAAAAAAGCCAGACACTGAGTGAGAGACAGGGTCCAGGGAGGGAAAAAGGGAAAAAAGACAGGGGGCAATTTGGGATAGCCAGAACCCCCATCAGGATAGAGGCATGGAGAGGTTGGTTGGACAGATATCTGAACAAAAAAGTGGCAGGGATGATGGAAAAAGGTTTTTGCACAGGTTTTTCATTGCAGTGTGATGGGCCCAGACAAGCAAGAGAGGCACGCAACCTGGGGTCAATAAAAGGGAAGGAAGAGATGTTAAGACAAAAAATAGAGAAGGAGAAGGAAAAGGTAGCAGGAAGAGTAGAAGGCCTATTTGATACCCCCCCCATTACAGAACATGAGGATCTCGCCATTAGGGCTGGTACCCAAGAAACAGGAAGGAGAGTATAGGGAGATTCACCACCTGTCCTTTTCAGAGGGGAATTCGGTGAATGACTTTATCGGGGAGGAGTATAGTACGGTAACATATTCAACATTGGAGGATGCAGTCCGGATAATCCAGGCTACTAAGGATGCATGGATGGCAAAGACGGATATTGAATCCGCATTTAGGTTGCTGCCAGTCAGGAGAGAGGACTGGGACCTCTTGGGTTTTAAAGTTGGGTGGCAGTACTATTTCGACAAAGCCATGCCCATGGGATGTTCAATAGCATGTGCAACATTTGAAGCATTTAGCACTTGTTTGCAGTGGATATACCAAGAGAAAACCGGTCATAGAACGGTTATTCACTATTTGGATGATTTCCTTTTCATCGGTAGTGGTAAAAAAGAGATGCAAGAAATGTTGGGCAAATTTCAAGAGATGTGCACGGAGTTAGGGGTGCCACTGGCACTGGAGAAAACAGAGGGGCCCTGCAGGGTGCTAGAATTCCTGGGTACACAAATAGATGCCCCAAGGGAAATATTCCAGCTGCCGGCCCAAAAAGTAGAGAAACTGAAAGAATTGATCCTAGTACATACCAGCAGGAGAAGGGTGCAGCTAAAACAAATACAGCAGGTTCTGGGACACCTGAACTTCGCCTGTAGGGCTATTGAACCAGGAAGGGCATTCACAAAAAGTCTAGCAAGGGCTATAGCCGGGGTAACCAAACCACACCATTGAGTAGACCTGACAAGAGGTGTTAGGGAGGACTTTAGCGCATGGGAGGAATTTCTCAGGGAATATAATGGCTGCTCTTTCTGGCAGGAAGAATGGGTGTATAACACAGACCTCGAGCTTTACACAGATGCAGACGGGGGAATAGGCATGGGGGGCTACCTGAAGGGCAGGTGGTTTGCGGAACCATGGCCGTCTGAGTGGGTAAGGGATGGCAAGGTAAAAGATATAACATTGCTAGAGATCATGCCCATCTGGGCATGTATCCTGGTGTGGGGGGAAGAGTTACGGGATCAGAGGGTGACATTCTGGTGTGACAATAGAGCAGTGGTGGAGGTCCTAAACAACAAGGGGGCCAGGTCAGAAATGGTCATGCAAGTTTTACATCGTTTAGTTTTCAGGGCCTTGCAGCTGAACATGTCATTCAGAGCAAAACACATAGAAGGGGTACACAACACCCTGGATGACAGCCTTTCCCCTCTGCAGCTGGATCATTTCTGGAGGCTGGCACCAGCAGCGGAGGAGCAAAAAACGCCCATACCAACAATCATCTGGGACATTGGTGAGACGGAGCAGAACTGTTGTTTCACAGCTCATGGGCACCTTGGACTCTGAGGGCCTATGATGGGGCCTGGCCAGTGTTTCAAACATTCAGGGCAGCACACCAGATAGAGGTAAGTAGAACACTCACAGAAGAACAATTGGGAAAGTTCATCATGGAGCAATGGCAAAAAGGAATAGCCCACACCACAAAGGGGGTCTATTTAGCAGGGATAAGCATCATCTGCAGCCTAAAGGGATGGAAGGACCCAACAAAATTGTGGTTTATTAGAAGGATGATGCAGAGATGGGGTAGGTTGAAGCAAGGGCCAGCAGACAACAGAAGACCAATAGGGGAACAGTGGCTAGCAAAACTAAAGGAGGTGTTACCAGCAGTATGCAGGTCAAAGGCCTAGGCCCAGCTATTTCACACGATCTATGTCGTAATGTTTGCAGGGGCTATTAGAGTGAGTGAGGTGGTAGGCCATGGCAAAAAAGACAAGAAAGGGGGATTGGAATGGGAAGACATAAGTTGGGGAATGAAAGAGATACAGATCAAAATTAAGAGGTCAAAGACGAATCAAAAGGGGCCGGGGATGCATGGTGACGCTAAAAAGACAGGTAGAAGGCACAATATGCCCAGTGCAGGCTTTGTGGGCTTTTGCCGCAGAGCATGGGACCAGAACAGGGAGATTATTTGCTCATGGTGATGGAAAAGGGGTCACCAGTTATCAAGTCACAGCACTGCTCAAAAAAGGCATGCAATTCTTGGGATAGGACCCGGTTAACTACTCGTCCCACTCCTTGCGGATTGGAGCCGCCTCACAGTGGGCGGCGGTAGGTGAAACTGTAGATAGTATTTTAGGAAAAGGACGCTGGTGGTCTTCCAGTTATAAGAGATATATCCAAGCACTGAAGTGAGAAAGTACTGTATTGCTTATGTGTGGTTAATAAATGTGGGGGTGAATGGGGCGGGAGGAGGAGGACAGGGAGAGGGATACGATGGTGATGAAATTATGACAACATATGAGATAACTAATTTTGCTTAAACCCCATAGGAAGAGGGAGGACCACAGAAGTCTGGATCTGTGGCCACTCCTATATTTACTGGGCAGAAAGGAGAGCAGAGAAGAAGGCTGGGGGGAAAACAGCTGTACCAGGATGTAAAACAGTGTAGGTTGGTTTGGCGGGGCATCAGGCGGATGAGATGGGCACAACTACTTCCCACCTTGAAGGAACTTAAGGAATGGCGACCCAGCCCTGATTTACTTATTATACATTTGGGGGGCAATGCTCTTGCGGGCAAACCGTGGGTAAACACATACTTGCAAATAAAAAGGGACCTGGAAACAATACAGTAGTGGTGGCCGCCAGGCAAGCCTTAACTGGTCGGATATGATACCAAGGAGGGTTTGGAGGTACGAGCACAGCCATAAAGCTGTGGACAGGGCCAGGAAGAAGATGAACACAAGGGTAGGGACATTGGTAAGGAATATGGGAGGACAAATAATACTGTGAGGCGTAGAAGAATGGGTAGAAGATTTCTACAGATCAGATGGGGTGCACCTGTCGGATCTAGCCATAGACATGTTTAACACAGAAATGATGGGCTTTATAGAAGCATGGATGAGAGATGCAAAAAATGGGAAATAAAAAAAAAAGGGGGAAAAGAGAATGGTTCAGAAGGCTTCCCTGAGGTAAGGAAAAGTTATACCCTAAGTTAGGGGAAAGCCAGTCATCCAACGCAAGCTGGAGACTGGCTAGTGGGGAAAAAGGGGAGGAGGGAGGGGGAGAAAAGGAATAACACCAAAAGAGGAAGAAGATGAAGGAAAAAGTGGTCTTGGTTTTCACTGTTACCTAACAGAAAAGGAGAAGAAGGCACCCAGGTTTTCACCTGGGGGAAGAAAAAGAGGGATGATCAGAGATTGATATCTGGATGAAAATAAAGGAAATTCTGAGAGATGTAATAATAAGATGATGAAATGAAACATGGAATTATGATATATAAATAAATTAATTGCCATTCTGAGCACAACAACAAACAATGGTCTCTGTCTTTTTGTGCGGGAAAAGGGGGGAAATCCGGGACAATGGAGTTTGCCCTTTAAGGGGCAGACCAGGTTGTCCCAGTGCACCCCTTTCCCTTTTGTTAAGATGGTTGTGCTCAGAAGGGGAGAGAGGAAGGAAGGAAGGGGAAGGGACATGGGATAGAACAATGGCCAGGCAATAGGAAGGGGAGGAGCAAGTTGAGGTACATAATGGACAGCACAGAGGGGTTTCAGCCACTTTTGCTGGAGTTTTGATCCTCCCACCCACCCTACAAGGCAGTGCAAGAGGGAAGACAGTCAAGAAGGGATCAGGGATGGGTCTGTCAAGTGGATGACAGACGGTCCGCGTTGGACAGTTTGGACTGCCAAAGGTGGATAGCAGATAATAATATGTTATGGACTGCCAAAGGTGGATGGCAAGAGAAAAGGGGAAAGGGGGGAGGAGGGGAGGGGAAAGAAAGGAATAACACCAAAAGAGGAAGAAGATGAAGGAAAACGTGGTCTCGGTTTTCACCGTTCCATAACAGAAAAGGAGAAGAAGAAGGCACCCAGGTTTTCACCTGGGGGGAGGAAAAGAGAAAAAAGAGGGATGATCAGAGATTAGTAAATGGATGAAAATAAAGGAAATTCTGAGAGATGTAATAATAAGATGATGAAATGAAACATGGAATTATGATATATAAATAAATTGCCAATCTGAGCACAACAACAATGGTCTCTGTCTTTTTGTGAGGGGAAAAGGGGTTAAATCCGGGACAATTAATGTTTCAGATGGAAGAACTACTTGTATGTTGAAACTCTATAAATGGTTGTACTTATTTACATATCTTTAAAATAAAAAGATATTGGAAAAAAAAGTGTTGTGGTGAAGTAAGGGCCCTACCACAGAAATCAGGACTTAAGTGCCATGGAGAAGTGGGGAGCCTGCTGCAGAAATCAGGACTCAAGTGCAGTGGAGAAATAGGGGCTCTGCTGCAGAAATCAGGACCGAAAGTGCTGCAGATGACTAGGGCCCCTGCTGCAGAAATCAGTTATGTATTACTGCAGAGAACTAGGGTCCCTGAAGCAGAAATAAGAACTGAAGTGCCACAGACAAGTAGGGGCCCTGCTGCAGAAATCAGGACTGAAGTACCACAGAGCAATATGGGTCCTGCTGCAGAAATCAGGACTGAAGTATCACAGAGAACTAGGGGCCATGCTCATAATCCATTTTCCATGCCATCAAATACATTGGTCACTCTTCTCTATGCCTTTTCAACCTGCTGATATCCTTCTTCAAATATGGGGACATAACAATACAATATAGAGTATGTAACAACATTCTTTCCTGCAGTGAAGCAAAAAAAGAAAAAAAATCCAAGGATCATAGAAGAAATTGTCCTTATATGTCTACAAGGCAGGGTATAAAGGACAAAAACTGAAGAACAGTGCTACAACTAAAACTTGAATTGCTAACGAGGGCAGACAGCCGATACCGTCTGCCTCAGTTTAACTAAAGAAGTGTTCCTTTTGCCATCCCATGAGACATACTGTATTTATAATTTCTGCTGACTGAAAGGAAACCTTAAAGAGACCCTGACACCACTGTGAGAATTTTGCAACAATGTAATATTTAGACAAAATATCTTTATTGCTAAGGATATTTGCATGCAAACAGTATTTTTGCCCTATCTGCTCTGTTTGTCTACACCTGACAACACAGTTCTGTTTATGACATCATAGTTTGTTACTGTGGAGCTAATTGTGCTGTCATGTACAGTGGATTATGATGCCAGGTGTAGACAGACAGCCAGAGCAGATAAAGTGTAAGGGACAATGATCTCGCTCTCATGCAGCTGTATTCAGTAATAAAGAAAAAGGGGAAAGAATAACAAAAAATATAAGACATATAAAATTAATTGTGTCTAAATCTACTTTTTTTCACAGTTTTCTCATTGGTATCAGGGGCTCTTTTTTGTCATTAAACGGTTTATTGAACATTTTTACATATATAACAATACAACATTAAAACATCCATCAAACTAAATATAAAATACAAAAATATGTAAAGGATTCATTAAAACAATAACATATACAGAAATAATGTACAAAAATACTACAAGAACTATGCAGGAAAGAGCAAGAACTGTGCAAGACTCAAAAATATCATAATCAATATAACATAGAGAAGATGAAATGCTGATAATATGTCTCAATATATAATTCATGTCAATGTTAATAACAACACATAAAGCAGAGCCAGGAAGGAATGATACAGTATCAACCATTGTAAGACATCAAGCTACTAACAAGTCAGATATCCTAAAATGGGTTAATATAGAGGAAAAACCAATGTAAAAGAAAAATGTCAATGTCCAGAAAGGAAGAAAAAAAATGCAAAAGTAATAGGGATAAAAGCATTAAAAGTAAAGTAAGAGAAGAGAGAAAAAGAGCAACATAAAAGGAAGGATAAAAAGTTAATAAAATAAAAAATCATCCCCATGTGATTCCTAGAAGGAGAAGAAGGTAGCAGGTGGACAAGTAGTAGCAGCAATGTACATATGTTATTGCAGAAATATTTGAAAGGGTGTCCAGGCTAATAGATAGTGACCTAGACTACCCATAGCAATATATGATAAGCATTCATAGGTGGCCACCTTAGGGGTATGGTACTAAATCCCGACACTGATTTGCCCAACAAAAAAAATACCGCCACAGTTTGTCCGACTTCATTTGCCGACTTTAAATTTGATCGCTTACTGAAATCCTGACTTGAAACAGCTGACTGTGGTGCTCTGTTTCAGGTTACAAGTTAAAAGTTACAAGTCTGGATAATTACCCCAGGCACATGAAAGGCACACCCAGGCACATGAAGGTTACAGTGCTCACCATCCTTGATTCGCTTGTTTTGCGCTTATATTTAATAAAGTCAGTGCTGCTGACTCTGGTGCTCTGCACTGATTTCATTAATCGTATCATTAACTTGCATCGGAGCACAAAACGAGTGAAGCTGTATTTTATTTTGCCTTATGTTGGACAGTGTTATTGTTTAGGCAATGTTTTACACTTGAGACCATTAAAATAAGTGCTCTTCTTATTTGTCAGTCCCCAGGTTTTTATTAATATTCTTCACTGATTTTTGGACATGCGTTATCCCCAGGAAGCAGAGTCTGTGTTATGCTAGTTCATCTTAGTTATGGCAAGTGATGCTATGTGCTGGGTGTTCAGAACCAACTCCTTATTAAACGGACCAGTCCAAAGCCTTTTAATTATATTAAATTATATTTTAATTATATTTAAGCTACTAAAGAAGCTAAAAGTGATGTTGACGTGTGGGCAGAGATTTGGGCTTGCTGTTTACATGTAAAACTGTGGTGCTCAGATTCAAGTACATGCAGGTGCCAAGATTTGTCCCCCCATCTCCGCTCTCACCTCTTTTGTCCTTTGAGCTTAATATTAAGTTTGTCCCCATTTCTTTTCCCTTGATCTTGTGCCCTGCCGTGTACCGCTTCTCTGGCAGCTCCACCTTCTGAACCCGCCCACCATCCCAGTCTGTGCCACAAGGTACACTCAAGGTACATGCTCCTCTCTTCAGCTTCTCCTGTATTAGGTGCTCTTGCCACAGTTAAGCCACATTTCTGCTGCAATGCATGTTACTATGATGTGTGCAGGTAAATGTTTACTTGGTACTTCGAATCAAGTTCATGCTGGTGACTAAAAAAAGTGCTCCAATTCAAGTTGCTGGTAATTATGTTGTACTGTTGTGTGCAGGCAAATATTCTACTACATTACTGTTTGCTTTAAATGCTTGCTTTAAATGTCAGATGTGGTGCTTATGTAAATGTTGTACTGCATTACTCAAATCATTGAAGAAATAAGAAAAATAAATCTGAATTTACCCCCTCAAGTGAGTGTAACAAGAAACTAGACAATTACATTCATTGTTTCTGCCAACAAGTCAGTGGTCAGATCCTTACTAGGCAAAAACAGGCCCATTATAACCTTTCTCCACTGGAACGGAGAGCTATAAGGACACTGAAGTCAAACCACAACATTGTCATCAAAAAAGCTGAAAAAGGCTCTGCAGTGGTGATTTTAAACAGAGAGGATTATATTAATGAAGCTAACAGACAGCTAACAGATCTTACATACTACAGATAACTGGAGAGTAACCCCACTACAAGACATAAAGATGAATTAAGTACCTTAATTAAAACTTTTCCAGACCATGTCTGAAACAAACTAACTGACCTCATCCCTGCTGAAGCCAGGCCAGGGACATTCTACATGCTGCCTAAAATACATAAACCTGGCAATCCGGGAAAACCGATAGTCTCTGGTAATGGTACCTTGACTGAGGGGATCTCAGGGTTTGTAGAGACCATTTTGAAACTGTTGGTTATGGAAAGAGACAGTTATATCCTGGACACTACGCACTTTTTGCGTGTACTTTCTGGTTACAAGGATTTACCACCTGATACCATTTTAGTGACAATGGATATAACATCCCTCTACACTAATATTCCACACACAGATGGCATTACAGCATGCCTTAAATACATACAGGAGAAAGGACCGGAACAAAACATCAACCCTGAAGTGGTGGGGAAACTTATGGAATTCATTTTGACACATAACAACTTCAACTTCAATGGTAAACATTATGTTCAAACTATGGAAACAGCAGTGGGCACCAAAATGGCTCCACAGTATGCTAACCTCTTTATGGCAGACTTGGAGGAGGATTTTTTAAGGCAGTGTCCCCATAAACCACTAGCTTATTTCCGTTACATTGATGATTTGTTTATCATCTGGGTGGAGGGCACAGATGCACTTAAAGATTTTCATCATTAACTTAATAATCTCCACCCTACCATAAAGCTTACCCTGGAGTATTCTACCACCAATGTTAATTTTCTGGACACCACGGTCACCATTAAGGATGGAACCTTACATACATGCATTTACAGGAAGCCAACAGACAGACAGAGATACCTACACAAGAAAAGTAATCACCAAAACCATACAAAAAAATCTGTCATGTACAGTCAAGCACTTCGGTGTCACCGTATTTGTTCAAGTGAGGATGACAGAGATACACATTTGGCTATGTTGAAAAATGCCTTTATTGAGCAGGGACACTCTTCCAGAGAAATTGGCAGGATAACAGAACGTGCAACGCAATTACCGAGACAACAACTACTTCAATATAAAGAAAAGACAGCTACAGACAGAATACCCTTAGTAGTCACATATCATCCAGACCTTGAACTTCTACGTAAGATTATTAAAGACCTCCACCCAATATTTAGTGAGGATGAAACCCTTCATTTTATTTTTAAGGAACTCCCACTACTATCTTTTAAACAACCACCAAATTTAGCCAGCCTAATTATTAGGAGCAAACTTTCACCAGAACAGAATACCATGTCACACAATGGCACACGACCCTGCCATCAACGCACCTGTAAGACTTGTGAGCTCATTTCCACCTCGGACTGTGTGGTTACATCACAAAACAGACAATTCAAGGTGCATGGGAGTTATACATGCACATCACAAGATGTTGTTTATTTCATTCAGTGCATGAGATGTCCACAAACAGGTTATGTTGGAGAGACAAGACCACAGCTCCGCATTAGGATGAACTAGCACAGACATACTATTAGAGGAAAGATGACTGAAAAACCAGTGGGGCACCACTTCTCCCAGCCTAACCACTCAATTTCAAATATGTCAGTAATGGTCTTAAAAGGAAATCTCAAAAACACACAACAGAGACGAGCTTTTGAGATTAAACTTATTTTGCATCTCAATATGGTAACAGATGGGATGAATCTTGATCTGGGTTTCATGGGACATTACAGAAATTGACATCCACAGACCTCTTCTTCTTCAGACTGGCATATTATATGACTTCAACTTGTGTGGGATGTGGGTGTGTGTGTGTGCATGCATGTGTGTGGGTATGTGTTGTGAGGTACATGATATAACAGGTGTGGGGCTTGCTGTCACATTGAGGTAGGTCTCTATTTAGATACATGGGGCTGGATATTCAAACTGCGCCCAAAAAGTGCGCAATAGCAGGAGCAAGCACAAGTCCATTGCGCCCATGGGCAATAGACGTGATATTCAAAAAAGAAGCAAGCCAAATTGCGCCTACAGCTAACGTCTGAATATCGCACAACCTGAGCCATAGCGCAACTAGGGAGGGGAAGCTGAGCAGATATGATGCGCTATGGCGCAACAAGGGATGTCCAGCTGAGCAGTCCCGAGGTGCCATAGCACAACCAGGGAGCCCCCCAGCTGCAAAGCAATGTAACTGTACAACCAGGGAGGTAGGGGCCCACCACCCATGCCACAGATGGGCACAGGAATAAACAGCAGAACTGACATTGTGCCCCCACACCCCAAGCACAGCACAACTGGGGGATGGCTGGAATAACCACCGGCCCATGGGGACAAGCAAACAACCCACAGCTGGGCCATGGTGCCTCATCACACCCACCGGCAAGCTGAGACTGCCACACAAGGACGGACCACCCCGTGCCACACTATCCCCCCCAGTGCACAGCACACCCTGCACCATGACCCCCAGACACCCCCCATGGGCAGTGACCACCACTGCAGGAAACCCCATGCATACCACCACCCCCACTGTGACACTGCACCCTCGTGTACCACAGAACCATACAAGCCAGCCCCACCATGAGCACCCAGCAGTGGGTGGCAGCACACGGCAATGCAATAACGGCAGACACAGTGCCAACACACACAATCCCCCAAGGCACAGCTGAGAGACTGACCATGCGTCGGCACAAGAGGTACCCCACACGGGACAGGGCATGCCCCTGACACCACCACCTTTGATACAGCACCCTGCACAGTAGTCCAGTGATACACCCTGACCCACCACTGGCCACAACAGCCAGCACAGACACCCACAGTGCTGCGTGGAAGCATGCATCACACTGGATGCAACACAGTGCAGGGACAAACACACACCCATACCCAAGGGGACAATATCACTGGGACACAGTAGCGTGGCAACCCAGCCCCCAGTGTGTGCCCATGGAAACCGTGCACACACAGCCTGCAGTCCCCCATGGCACAGGAGTGCCAGCCACCCTGCGCAGGCACTGTGGACCCATACGCCACCATCATATGCCTGGAGCACAAGTCACAGACATTGGTGCACATCCTCTGCAACACACACAAGCCACAACATGGAGGTGGGACAACAACCGCGGAGGCCACAGTGTCACCTGAGGCAAACATGCACCACACCAGTGACAGAAGGCAACTCAGCATAGTGACGGTTACAGTGGCTGACCCGCATGGACTGCCACCAGTGACATGGCAGCAGACCTTGCAGGTCACAGATATGCAAGGGTGTCAGCTGCACAGGCCATGGACGGGTTGACAGGGGCACCATGGACACAGAGCATGCACCATGGACCACTGCACACAGTAATTCAATGCACAGGGAACAACACACACACCACAGACACCGACTGATAGCTACTCCCACACCATAGTCACTTCCCCATGGACATACACACATACCCATGACTTCACCACCCCAGACGCCATACACACCCTGCAGCTGAGCACCAATAGCCCGCTGCAAATCAGAGACCACCACAGTATTCATATCAAAATAGATGTATTGTAACAATCAAAAATCAACTATATACAGACATATATACGTGGGGGTGAGGGACAGAAACAAGGTGAGGGTGGGTAAGGGGCAGGGATGAACATATGGGAGAGGGAAGAAGGGGTGTGAGGGTAGGTCAAAGGGGGGAAGGTGGTAGTTGGGGCATGGGGACATCAATGGCTGCCCTGGTCCTCCTCCTCCTGACCCCATGCCGGTTCATGTCCCGTAGGAGCTACAGAGCCTCCCTGGCCACCTGGAGCAGCTCATTGACAGACCTCTGTAATTGCAGGAGCCTCCAGTCACCTAGGATGAGGGAGCAGAGTCAATAGGTGTGACTGTCCATCCCCCCTGCAGCTCACCCATTCTGCATGGCATACAGCCATGTGCCACGCCCCTGTGATGGTGTGCAACCACCCACAGTGACCGTGTCCACAAGACCTGCCCACCCAAGCAGCAACAGCCATGTGGACCACTGCACACACCCGCCGCCCATGTCCTGCACAGCACCACCAAGGCCGTACAGTAACGTGGCTATGCGGTGGGAAGGCAGTGCCACAGCCATGTGCCCGGTACATGCATGGACCACCACTGATGCACTCCTAGACATGCAGCACCACTGGACAGAGCTGACTGTCACAAGTCGCTTTCATGGCAGTGGTGTCCATGGATGGTGGCCATGCCCCCGCTGCCCACCCTGTTACACAGCATGCAATAGTAATCATGAAGTCATGGCACTCACCCTCATCGGGCCAGTCAGGTTGGCGGTGATGGTCCCCATCCCTCCTGGGTGCTCTGTCCTCCTCCCTCTGCCACTTCTCCCTCAGCCGTCGCCACTCATCCACGCCTGTGGGGGAAACAAGGAGAGAAGAACATCAGTACAATCCTGAAGCAAAGTCCCCCTGCCCCAATGTGTGCCCACCCACCCAGCCAGACCCGCCCACCCCACACCCAGTAAACACTGCCACAGCCAACCCTAGACTAGCCCTCCCCTATGTGCTGGACACATAAAACACTGTTACCCATATGGACAATACAAGTGCGTAGACATATCACCCACTTGGACAAGGCACCATGCCCCTCCTGGCATGCGGCCACAGACGGGCAAGTAGCTCTGGCTCCCTCCTCCTGAGGTCCCCATAGCGGTGCCTGCACTGCTCCACGGCCCTCCTCCGTCCGGTGGCCTCCCTAAGGTCGGTGGCCACCTCCAGCCAGACCTGGGTCCTGGCCCTGTCCAGTGGCTCCCCCCCAAACAGAGGCCCATGATGTGGCTTCACAATGGCCACAAGGTTCGCCAACTCTATGGCAGTCCACTGTGGGGCTCTCCTGCGTGCCATCTCAACCACTATGGTAGGCAATATGGTGCTCTGCAGTGCGGTACCCCATGTGCAAATGCTGCGTGGTACAGTGCTGCCATTCCCTATCGCACTGTTACTGAACAGTGCGATAGAGGTGCAGCCATGCCGGAAGCATGATGCCAAGGGGGCAAAGGTCAGGCACAGGGTCAAGGGTCTCTGGCACAAGGCCACGTACAGCGCCATCGTACTACTATGCATATAGTGCAATTGGTTGCCTGTTTGCCAGCACCACAGTGGACTATCGAGCAGTTTTGCAATTGCGCCTATGGAGGCCAATTGTCACAGCACCATGTAGTGACCCTCGCTATAGCACCACCGGCACAATGGTGGCCATGCCCTGCATTGACCATCATGCACAGTACGTCATCAGCATGGCAGACACCAGCGTCAGCAGCCTGGGCATGCACAGTGAGGTGTACTATGCATGCCATGGAACTGCGCCATTGGCTCAGCCCGTTCAACACAATTGCGCAATGTGCAAAAGCGCGATATTCAGCCATCATATGCTAATCATCCGATCAGCCATTCAATGGTGCAGCACCACGATTTACATCTAATTAAAGTTGCTTCTCACCTAATTTGCATGTATTGTGCTATAAAAGTGCAACAGAGTTCTGCAGTGGCCATATTCGGTAACTGCGGTTTATTGGTGAGTTGCATGCTGTGTGGGAGTGTGGACTGTGGATTCAGGGACATGCTTTGGACTGCACAGTCACAGGTAACCACTGCCATCTTTCAGGCTGAATAATGACCGATCAAGGTCTGGGTGAGGAGGACAACGATGGTGGGCAGAAGAGGAGGTCCAACTTCACGAAGACAGAGGCACTTTTCGAGGCCTACCTGGATCAGGAGCCACTGCTCAGTGGACGGCGGGGCACCCCTCCGGCCCATGCTGCTGCATGGGAGGAGGTGGCACATGCCATGAACCGGCATGGCAGCCACCAGCGCTCCATGCAGGAATGTAAGAAGAAGATGGGTACTGACAGGAGGAGGGTGAAGGAGAAGGTGGCTGCCATCAGGGCGGCACATGCTGCAAGAGGTGGTGGACAGCCGGAGGTGGTGCAGCTCACACCAGCAGAGGACAGGCTTGCTGCAAGCATGGCCCGCAGTGCCATAGAGGGAGTTCTGGGTGGTGGCTTCCAGATGGGTGGTGGCCCATCTCTGCATGGTAAGCCACGGTGTGCCTTGGGGGGGGCTGGTTAGGTTACACGCAGTAACGTGACTTTGCTTTCCCTTACAGATCCTGAGCATCTACATGGGTCAACGTTGGTGGGCCTGTCCACTGAGGACAGTCAGACAGAGTCAGAGTGTGGACCATCCACCTCCACAGGTTTCTGTAGATCAGCACGACAGTGGTGCCACCTGGCTGTCCACACTGATGTCATTGAGACAGGTGTGGGGGAAGCCCTTCCTGTGTCTCAGCATTCTGGCATCCAAGGATGCCAGCATGCCGTGGCTGTGGCTTAGGCAGAGACCTGCACCAGTGATGAAGACACAACTGTCATGGGCAGTGATACATGTGTGCCACGGAATGGACATACAGCAGGTCAGCTTGTGCCCATGGCTCTGGATGGTGCTGCCTTGTGGGCCAGCGTGATAGCACAGTCCCAGGCTGTGCCTGTCAGCACCAGTGGGGCAGCACCGGTGGCTGGCCAGGACAGTGGGACTGTTGTGGCCACAGCGGTGGCAATACTGAGCCCTTGGGCACAGCATCCGGAGGGGCGGCAGCAGCAGTCGCCCACTGGGACTGGGGGTTCAGGGTTCGGTGGCAAAGTCTGTGCAATGCCTGTGGACTGGCCCATACCTAGTCCTGGTGCACAGCGCCCACCCTCAAGGGGTGCTGAACATCAGGCCCATGAACACCCTGAGGGACAGGATGCCGAGGAGGCAGATGACCTCTTTGACGAGCACATCCGCCTACTGCAGGCATCAGTCCAGCAGCAGATGCAGCTTGCAATGTCCATGGAGGCACTGTGTGTGGCTCTGGAGTGGGCAGAGGAGCATCGCAGCAGGGACACCGATAGGATCCTGTCACGGATTGACCATTTGAGGAAGGATGTGACCGCTGCCATTGACAGGCATGCACAGGCATCCATTGCTGTCATGGCCACAATGGGCACACAGTCAGGTGCCCATGCATTACTCACACCACTCAGTGCGCTATCCACTCCCTGTTCCTGGTGTTGTGTGACACCCACCCTGTCAATGCCGGGTTCAGCTGTGGGCATCCTGAGCACTCCTGGTGCAGGCATGTTTGGTGTGCCACAGACCCCTATGCGGGCACAGTCGCGTTCGCGCAGTGGAACCCCTAGGGGACCATCGGTGCCACCCCATGAGGCCCATGGTCAGCCTGCCAGTGCTGGTGGGTCTTGGCGGGGCCGCCCATGCATCCAAGGTGGCCGTGGCACTGTGCCACTAGAATGACCTGTCTCCCAGTGTGGGCACTGTCTGGTGCTGCCCTGTGTGCATTTTGTGTTTCAGTGGGCAGTGCATGGGTGGGTGCCCAGCCATGCACACAGAAACACGGTCCACCTGCACACCCTCCCGGCTGCTGTCCACAGGTACATGTGCATGATGATGCCTGCATTGCGCTGTACACCAAAGTGCGATGGTGCCCGGCATCTAACACACGCACATGGACAGACAGTGGATGTGGTGGCCTGTGGACATGTGTGTTGCTAGTGTTGGCGTTCTGGCTCAGTTGCCCTCCTGCCCTCTGTGCACGTTTGATGCAGTGTGTGTGTGCGTGTGTGTGTGTGTCCGTCCATGTGGCGTGTTGCTGTTCACCCATCCCTGGTTGTGTGTGTGTGCTTCTGTGCCCTGCCACATCCCTTGCCAGCATGCACCCCTGGTGTGTTTCCATGCATGTTTGTGGGCTGTTCCTTAGCCACTGGTGGTTGCGCATGGCACCATGACTTAACTGGGTTGGCTGTAGTGCTCCTTTTTGATGGTTTCCCGGTGCAGCTGTGCCAGCCGGATCAGTCGGGGGTCCTATCGGCCAAGGGGGGGAAGCCCATCACCATTGTCACCAGCGTCCCCATTGTCCCCATCGCTGTCCCCCTCTTCGACCTGTACGGCTATCCCATATTCTTTGGCCATGTTATGCAGGATGCAACAGGCCAGGAATATCCCACAGGCCTTTGAGGGGCTGTACTGTAGGGCACCGCCAGAGGTGTCCAGGCAACAGAAACGTGTCTTCATCATCCCGAACACCCGCTCAATGATATTGCATGTGGTGGCATGTGCCTCATTGTAGCGTTGCTGCGATGGGGTCATGGGCCGCCGGTAGGGTGTGAGCAGCCAGGGACAGAGTTGGTATCCACTGTCACCTGTGTGCAGAGAGTGGAGGTTAGTTTCATGTTCAGCTTCGGACTGCCCCAAGCCCTGTGGGCCACACCCATGGCACCTCTGGCCATGCCCCCCCAGGCCCGCAATATGTCCATTTCATTTGCATACTCATCCACTAGATGTCCTGTGGGGATGTCCCCACTCTCAAAGCGGTGGCACAGTGCCGACTGGTGCCAGATGTAGGAATCATGTGCTCCCCCAGGGTGCATGGCACAGACATTGATGATGCACCCACTGGCATCACACACCACCTGGCAGTTGACACTGGAATAGCCCTTGCGGTTCATGTATGTGGCCCCCTCCTCGTCAGGTGGTGTGCGTATGGCCACATGGGTGCAGTCTATTGCCCCTAGCACACCAGGCATACGTGCTACCCTGTGGAACTCCTGTATCTTTGCTGTGCGCTCCACCACAGTGCTGGGCAAATGGATTTACTCCACAGCATGTGGCAGCAGTGCGCTGAGGAATTGGGTGAGGATGCGTGACGTGGCCGACTGTGTTATGCCTGTGGTATCCCCGGTTGGTCTCTGGAAGGTACCCGTGGCGAGCAAGCACATAAAGAATATTGGCCATTAATAGTACTGTAGTCAGGTCTGCCCCCCCCCCATCATGGGCCTCTTTATATGCTCTAATGTACGTTAGACCAGCTCTGGCTGTTCTAACAGTGACATGCATCTTAGGCACAAGGACAGGATTCACATTCTTTGCAAATCCCAAATAAGGGGATGGCACAGGCATTTTTGTGGTACAAGCAAGGTGCAAGCCAGTCTGGCACTTGCAGACCTGTTTTTGATGCAAGCACTATTTGAAAATCTGAACTGATGCAAGTTTTGACACAGCCTGCTCCTTGCATCAGTTGTTTCTGATGCAAGCACTCTGCATCATTCTCTGGCCTTTGAAAATCTGGCCCATAGTTCTTATTACTGAAACATGATAATCTGCAGCAGATACTTGGGGTAAAATACAAAATGGAAATCAACTTTTTTAACCAGACAGACTTGATAAAAGAGGGGGTGGTATTGCTATGTATGTGTCAGACAAAATAGCTGTCACTAATGTTTCAGACCAAATAAAAAAGGCAGCAATGTGCTACTGAAACCATGTGGCTAAAATGTATAGTACGAGTAAAAGTAAATTGCTCAACCTATGTTACCAACCCTCAAATGCAAACAATTCAGTTAATGAAGCAATAAACTACTGTAGGAATTAGAGCAGGCTTGTGACTTAGGTGATGTTCTATTTTGGGGAGGCACATCAAAAAAATAAGGAAATACAACAGCCATGGTTTCAAACCCAGCTGGCTTAAGACGGGTATAACAAAACTATTAAAAAAGAAAAGGAAAATGTACATGTTATATGTGCAACATAAAACAGACATTTGGAACAATTTTAAAAACAATATTAAAGATGTGTAAAAGTAAAACCAAGAAATCTAAATGTAAAATTGAATTATGAATGGCTAATAATTCCAACAAGAATAATATGAAAGACTTTAATAGTTATATAAATTCATTAAAATACACAAATAAAAAATCAGTTGTATTCAGAAGAATAACAAATTAATAACTGAACCAACTGAAACAGCTAGTCTTTTAAAAATTATTTTTGTTCAGTCTTCTCCAAATCTGACTCTCACCTAAAAAAATTCTCCCCTGTTGACTGTGAATTTATTGAAATATCTGAGGACAAAATTAACAGGATGATAGACAACATAAAAAATAACAGTGCCTTTGTTCCTCACCATATATCTAGAAAGATACTACAGTAAAAATATTATTACCTGGCGTTGCTACTCTACTGAAATATTTATTCTTCAATGGAGCTGTCCCAAGTGATTGGCTCACTCCTAATGTTGTGCCTATCTGTAAAAAGGGTAATAGAAATGCATGTAACAATTATCAACCAATAAGTCTAACATCTGTCCCCAGTAAGTTATTAGAATCCATCATTAAGGCTAGGATAATGCAGTACCTCACGTATGAAATACTAAACAAATAGATTTGGAACAGCATGTTTTTTTCAACTGGAAGGTCTCATGTCACCAATTTACTATGTTTTTATGAAAAAATTTCCCACGCTTTAGATAACAGACATCCTGTGGATTGCATTTACCTAGATTTTGCAAAGGTCTTTGTTTCTGTCCCTCATTGGGCTGTCTTGTAAAGGCAAAATAGGGCACTATCACACAATCCACATATTCAAGTATTGTCAATTGATTTGCCTAATTGTTGACAGAATGTGTGATGTGTCAGTCAAAGGGAAACTTGTGCTGAGGGTGACACTCTGCTGTTCTGCCTTTGTATATCACTTGTGGTGGCAGATAGTCTCCAGACAGTGTACAAGATAAAAATATGGATGTTTGACGCATGTCACTTAGCCCGGTCACTGATACTTGTTTAGATCCAGCTGCTGCCATGGTCGACTCTGTAATGGGCATACACCCATTTCATTTATGTTTATGACCAGCTCCCTAGGTATCAACTCCTCTGCGCATGCCTTGGCAATTCTTTTAAGGAAGGTGGCTTTCAGTTCAATAAAGTTGACAGTTGTTTTCTTGGCTGCTTTGGTGCCCTTTCTGTGGCTGAAGCCCATCCTGCTCAGAAATTTCCAGGACCACTTTATTGATAGATTTAAATGCCCACCATTCACTATAAGCATTTGTGGTACAATAGCTTTTACAGTACCAACTGAGGCTAAACTCAGTTGGTATTGTAAACTGGACATAGTAGCCATTAATGAGACATGGTTTGCCAGTAACCACACTTGAGAGACTTCAGTACCCAGCTATGTACTGTTCAGAAGAGACCGAAGTGCAAAAAGGGGGGAAGTGGTCCTTTATGTCAATGAAAATATCAAAGCTACAGAAATCCAGAATACACATAAGGAACCAGAAGAACTGTGGGTCACCCTGGAAACAGGAAATGGAACACCATATGAGCTGGGGTTGTCTACAGGCCTCTAGACCAGGGGGCGGTCATAGATACATTACTGTTAGAAGATATACAAAACATGACAACTAAAGGGAGGGTTCTGATAATGGGAGACTTCAGCATGCCAGATACAGATTGGTCAATACCAGAAGGAACATCTGCCAGAACTAGACACATAGTGGATTCCCTGCAGGGGGAAGGCCTCAAACAACTGGAGAACAACCGACAAGAGACAGGGCTATCCTAGATCTAGTACTGACTACCGGGAAGGGGATCACAGATCTCCAGGTAGAAGGTCACCTGGAGGCCAGTGACCATCACATGGTATGGTTCAATTTGGCCACTAGAACTAAATCATCCCATTCCAAGGCACAAATATGGGACTTCAGAGGAGCTGACATTGATAAGATGGCCAACAGAGTTAAGCTAGCCCTGGCAAGATGAAATACAGGTGAGGGGGTACAGGCAAAGTGGACAAGCATTAAGGATGCAATACTTGAAGCAACATCCCATTGTGTTAGAGAGAAAGGCAAGAGCAAAATAAGGAGGAAACCACTTTGGTTCTCAAAAACAGTAGCAGAAAAGGTCAGAGCCAAAAAGCTGACCTTCAGGAAATATAAGGGAACACAGCGGGATGAAGATAGGGAGGCATACCAAACTTCCCTAAGGGAAGCAGGGATGGCAGTAAGGCAGGCAAAGGCCCAAACCGAGGAAACACTAGCACGCACAGTAAAAGAAGGGGACAAGACTTTCTACAGCTATGTTAGTGAAAGGACAAAGTTCAGAGAGGGTATTGTTAAGATCAAAGGGGATAAGGGGGAGTGTGTGGAGGAGGACCATGGAAAAGCATCTATCCTAAATAGATACTTCTGCTTAGTATTTACTGAAGAGAAAGTAAGGCAGGGCCCACAGCTCAGCATCATGGACACAGGGGGGAGGGAGGTGTGCACCAGTCCATTCACAAAGAAAGGGTCCTACAAGAGCTCACTCATCTCAGAGTGGACAAGGCAATGGGACCTGATGGCATACATCCCAGGGTACTAAAGAAGCTAAGAGTGGAACTAGCAGATCCATTATCAGAACTGTTTAGTGAGTCTCTGAGCACAGGAGAGGTCCCAGAAGACTGGAGAAGGGCTCATGTGATCCTGCTCCACAAGAGTGGTAGCAGGGAGGAGGCAGGGAACTACAGACCAGTCAGTTTTACCTCAGTAGTGGGCAAGATTATGGGAAGCACCCCTTAAGGAAAGGATAGTGCAATACCTGGAATCCATAGGAGCACAGGATCCAAGACAGCATGGGTTTACAACAGGAAGATCCTGTCAAATTAATCTCATTGATTTCTTTGACTGGGTAACCAGAGTGGTGGACCAAGTGGGAGCAGTTGATGTCACCTACCTTGATTTCAGCAAAGCTTGCAATACTGTTCCACATAGAAGATTGATTAATAAGCTGGGTAGGCTTGCGCGGTGGGTCAGAAGTTGGTCAACTGGGTGGCAAACAGGTTGACAGGCAGAAGACAGAGAGTGGTGGTAAATGGTATACAGTCAGAAGAGATGCAAGTCACAAGTGGGGTACCTTAGGGATCAGTTCTGGGGCCAGTCCTCTTCAATATTTTCATCAGTGACATTGCAGATGGACTGGAGGGTAAGGTTTGTCTGTTTGCAGATAACACCAAGATCTGCAACAGAGTAGATGATCCAGATGGGGTGGGCAGAATGAGAAGATATCTGGATAAACTGGCAAAATGGTCCGAAGAGTGACAAATGAGGTTTAATGCAAAGAAGTGCAAGATCATGCACATAGGGAAGAGAAACCCTGAAGCCACCTATAGGTTGGGAGGGGAGTTGCTGGCAATCACAGATGACCTGAAATCATCCAAGCAGACGACTAAAGCATCAGGTAAGGCTAGAGTGATGTTGGGGTGTATTAGTAGGGGTACCACAAGTCGTGAGAGGGAGGTAATAATCCCTCTTTACAAGACACAGGTTAGGCCCCATCTGGAGTACTATGTGCAGTACTGGAGGCCACACTTGCACAAGGACATTAACAAAATGGAGGCAGTCCACAGAAGGGCAACCAAAATGGTGCAGGGACTGCATCAGAAAAGATATGAGGACCGAATAATTCAGCTCAATATATATACCCTAGAGCAAAGGATGGAGAGAGGTGATATGATCGAAACATTCAAACATCTTAGGAGCATTTACAAGATGAAAGAGTCTAACATGTTTCAATATAAGAAAAATAGCAGGACAAGAGGACACAGCATGAGCTTAGAGGGAGACCGATTAAGGGGTAATGTGAGGAAGTTCTTTTTCACAGAAAGGGTGGTGGATGCATGAAATGGCCTACCTCAGGAAGTGGTGGATATGAATACAATGCAGGGCTTCAAACAGGCATGGGATAGGCATAAGGGAACAATACAGATGAGTATGAATAGATAGGCCATTGACAGAGTACACGCCTATGGTACATTCATAAGGTAGAAAAAACAGGCAGACTGGATGGGCCTTGTGGTCCTTATCTGCCGTCAACTTCTATGTTTCTATGTTTCAACTGAGATCGCTTGCACCACGCGGGTATTTATCACTGCCCCTTTGGACTGCAAACTGTGAACCACATTTTTTAATTGGTCCTCAATATCAGTCAGTAGCTGTGTAGGTCGCCCTCTCAGTTTCCCGGGTAGCACAGTGGGGAACTTTGTCTTGTCAGGTGTGTCCTATAGTTTTGCCTTGTAATCACTTTTAAACTTGCATATCATGCTTTCATTTATTGTACTGCTGTACTTAGCACTGTAAAATCTAACTGCAGACATCACCACATGTTCAGCAGCATACTGACTGAGCTTGAAGTGGATCTCAGCACTGTAGTTCTGATATGCTGAAGGTCGTTTTATTTTTGAGGGTGGTAGAGTGCTAGCAAGCTCCCAGTGTTGGGTAGTAACGCTTGTAATCTGATTACATTGTCATGTAACGTGTAACAGTAATGGATTACTTAAAAGAAAATGTAACCATGAGACATTACAGATTACATTTTCTTTCAAGTAAAGCAGTTACTGTAACATGATGTACTACAGTATATTACATTTTTGTAGTTTTTTTTGTGGGATGATCACTGTAGCCATGTGAGTGCAGGGAACTGGGCGCTCCTTTTCTAAAATGTTTTCCAAGAGTCTGCAGCATTGTGGAGGTAGACCCAGGCAAAATGGCTGCCTAAATCTTGTGAGAGCCTGCAAGAATAGTTCCCTTTGTGTAGGATATGGCTGCTGGAAATGCTGTGAGATTTCAAGTGAGATCTCTTTGGCAGCCCAAGATGGAGATGGAATGATAGAGAGCCCCACCCAGGTGTATAGTGCGGTGGGGATTTTAAATCAAAATGCTGCAAAAGGAGGAACCAGAACACCGGGACAGGCATATCCATGGGTGACCAGGTGATGACTCTGACACAGGTAGGGATGTCATTGGGGGGGAAGCGGGAGTTGAAAAACAGCCTTGCGGTCCATGCAGATCCAGGTGTGTGGCTGGTAGTGTGAACAAGACGGTCCTCAACTGATACAACAACAGTTCAGAAGCTCTGTGGAAAGATGCTGCTGGAGGTTTTTTTGGGGGGGGAGAGGGCTCAAAATGAACAACAGCCATCAGAGGTAACATGTAAGTGAGCAGTTAGCATAGCACCAGAAATGTTCAATTTAGCATCTGCATCAGGTTTTTTCTTGCCCTTTAGTGATTGTACCGGTGAGAAGAATTAGAAGGTTTCGGAGTGTTTTTAAATGAAATGGGGGCAGTTTTCAGGTGGTAACTTTGCAGGGGGGCAGTTTTGGGGGCAGTAGACTCAGATGGATTGATTTAAATAAACTACATGCCAGGACATGGTTGGCTTCTTATTGTAGCTGTAATCATTTAAAAGTGAAAGACCCTTTATGCATGTGTGTGGGAACAGAGCACATAACTTGTTTAATGGTCCCCTGTATGCTAACAGTGGGCTGTGGTTACAAAGTTGCCAGCATTACGTGGAAAAACAATGTAAAGTTAGCAGAGAACAGTATGCAGTGGAGATCCATTAGTAATGCTGGTGTGTGCAAATGAGGGAGAAAGAAAGGCCTGTGTGGTAAAGTGTGTGTGTCACAGTGCAAGCAGTTACACATAGCAGACATGGACAGGTGCTATACAGCGGTGTTCCACCACCCCTTATTCCCATCATAAAAGTTGATATGCACCTGCTGACCCGTTACATGTTATTAATGCTGCCATGGTATAGAGGTAGTAGTGGATGGGGAAATTATGGTAAATAGCTCACAGTCCAATTCTAGGAACAGGACAGGGGCCAGTAACATGGTGGGGTCTGTAAAATCTCAAGGATCTGGAACCCCAACTTCAATCCCAAACAGGTGGCTATACTGGCAACTGAAACACATCATCATAAGGCCATCACATACTGTATGATGGTGGAGTCTTCCAAACCGCAGAAGAGACCAACATCCACCTCTGACTGGACATCCTAAGGACTGTCAATGCTGGTGGTGGTGAGACCCACAGGATGCTGACTGCCAATGCCTATTGGTTATATATTTTCTGCACTGCAGTGCACATAGACAGGTATATTCAGCCTTCAAAGTCAATACTTACAGCACACCGTTCCCCCACAAATGTTCAAACAGCTAGAAGTTCTTTTGATAGATTTATTTTGCCAGACTGACAAGGACTTACATACAGCTATTCAAGGAAGAAAAATAAGTATTTTCTTGCTGTTTGAACATTTTGGCGGAATGGGGTGCTGTAACTATTAACTTTGAATGCTGTGGGTTTGTCACAAGGTACCCAGCTCTCTGAGTGGGTCTGGTGATTTCACAGGAATATTCAGCCAATTGACTCTGTAACTCTGACCATCATTAATGTATTAATGTTGGTGTTGAAAACCATCAGTTTGCTATGCAAAAACTTTATACTGTAGTACTGTAGCTGATTCACCTGATCCAGTGGTTGCACCTTTTAGTTTAATAGTTCTCATATGTTTGTCTAGTTGTGGGGAGGGGCTGCTTGAGTCTGTCTCTGCCACTGCTGGAGTGTTGAGTCTGGTATGTGTGATTTTTGATTTGGAGAGGAGCACTGCATATTAAAGTTATGTATTGCACCTCAGTGCTTGGTTTCGGTACCATTTTGTTCTGCTTGAGGAATTTAATTTAAGTAGTCGGCCTTGGAGAACCATGTGCCATGCTTTTTATGATTTGCTGGTGTGGTGGGCTGTATGTGGTTGTTGGATCATTATCAGTATTGCCAGCAGACATGTGAATATGCATTCAGGGAGGCCGGGGCTAGGGGCTTACATGAGTCACAAATGGAGGCTTAAGTGGTAGAAGTGACTAGTAAGCACATGTAGGCCAAGGGGAAAAAAAATATTTAGAAAAAATGAAATCATTGACAAGCACAAAGCTTCCTTGACCAAGTTTTCAAAAGTAATAGAAAGTAATAGAAAAAGTAATATGAGTTGCAGTTACAGTTACTGATTACTTTTTATACACAAGTAATAAATAATTGTAACTGATTACATTTATTTGAGAGCAACTAGTAACTGTAACTGATTACTTTTCCTTAGTAACGTACCCAACACTGCAAGCTCCCAACTGGCAGATGCTGCTACCTGAGTTTCCATGCTGGAGATGGCAGGAAGATCTTCTGCATTAAAAGTGGAAATGTCAACAGGGTATTGCTGTTTCTGGTCTTTATTGCTGTTTAGCCAGGTCAAAATTGACATAGTCAAGGTAGTTAAGTGTGCTGCAAGTCTGCCGCAACAGATGGGTTGTACAGGTGAGCGGGTTGGGTGGAGTGTGCGCAGGGGTTACTTTTATACAGTACACTGCCTTTGATGATCAGCTGTCCATGGAGTGCTAATTTAAAATGTCAGGAAAGCGCTCCATCAGCTGACATTGTGAAATAAATGGGACACAAATTCAAAGAGTTATACAGTACATTACTTATGCAGTACTAGACAAATAGATTTGGAACAACATGTTTTTTCCACTGGAAGGTCTTGTATCACTGATTTACTTTGTTTTTATGAAACAATTCCCCACGCTTTAGATAACAGACATCCTGTGGATTGTATTTACCTAGATCACACAAAGGCCTTTGATTCTGTCCCTCGTTGAGCCATTATCAAGAAAATGGCTACACTTAATATAAATACATAATTAAATGGATACAAAAAATGGCTTGGCATTAGAAGTCACAGAGTTTACATCAATGGCTACTTCTCAAATATTGGCAGTGTTTCTAGTGGAATTCCCCAGGGGTCTGTCTTGGGCCCAGTCCTTTTTCAAATGTGTGTGTCTGATCCGACATCATACATGTATGTAAATAATTGGTCAAGCAAATATGTAGATGGCACTAAATTAGCAGGCTAGGTCAGCCCTATAGAGGAGACAGAATCCATTCCAGCAGATCTAGGAAATATTTATAAGTGGGTAGTCACCTGGGGTATGATGTTTAAAACTGATAAATGTAGTGTACTACATTTAGATAATCAGCCAATTAAGGCTACTTATTTTATTTAATTTTTGTTTACCAGGTAAGGTGCCATAGCCACAAAATATGACTATTTTCAGACACGACCCAGGAGGTTACAATACAAAATTGGCAGACAAAACAAATAACAGGTACTGTTCAGAGGTAATCAACCACACAAGGAAAAATCTACACAATGTTTTGTGACATAAACAGTATTGCTAATATGATAGAGACAATGGCAGGAAAATACACAGTAGTACAGAACATAATAAGCATATAAACTCTGCAATAACATCATTAAAGAGGTTAATAATACACGTGACCTAGGGGGTCACCTTTAACAAAAAATTTTATTCTACCAACCAGTGCACCACAATGATTACAAAAGCCAATAGAGTGCTTTGGGCTATAAAACACAACTTTACAAGCAGAAGAGCTGAGGTCATAATGCCTCCATACGGAGCATATGTGAGGTATCTTCTAGATTATGCTAGTCAAGTATGGAGTCCTTTAACCAGGAGAGGAGTAGATAATATAGAGAAGATCCAATATCAAGTGACTAGAATGATCCATAATATAAGGTATGATTGTTATTTTAACTGGCTTTGACATCTCAGTCTAATGTCTCTTGAGACAAAAAGGAAAAGGGATGGCCTGCTGATGTGCTATGATATCATGCAGGACCTCTACCAAACTACCAAGCTAAATTTACAGTTCAAGAATGGCAGTCTAGGCACTAGGGGTCACCCACTGCAACTGAAATCTGAAAAGTGTAATACTAGAAAAAAGAACGGGTTCTATACCCAATGTATAGTTAACCCCTGGAACAAAGTACCAGAGGAAACTGTTATCAGTAAAAACAAAAATGTACTGAAATTTAATCTAGATAAATACATTCTTAGGGGTCACAATATGCTGTATTATGGGTGAACGAAAGGAGTCAACATGGGCAACTCATCTCCCCTTGCTCCTTTACTACCTAGTATGAACCCTAGTATAATCAATGACTGCTACAGTATAAAATCACTTAAAGCAGCAATAATTGTGTGTGTGCCATATTTTTATTTTATAATACTTTCCAAATAATGTATTTCTGACATTCTTAAAGCAGCAGTATTTGTAAGATGGCAGAAAAGAATCATATAGTTTTCTAGCCAAAATGTATTTCTGTTGCCCTTAGATTCATCCTCAGTTTATATATTTTATTTCATTTTTATCAGATATTTTCAAAACAGCTGTTATAACTATGCTTGTAATTAATGACTCAAGTCAAAGATGGCTGCCACTCATAATTTTCAAACAAATCTCCTCTGTTAGGGCAATTTTTTAAATGTGCCTACTAGTTTCATATCATGGATGTATTAGGATGGTGCTAACATGTTTTTGATGGTAAACAGACAAGAACCACACCAAAAGGTATAATTTTTTCATGATGTATGTGGCTAGAGAGTAGGAACTTTTAAAAACTTCAAAATCCTGTATAGCAGTTCAGAAATAAAAGAAAAGAAAACAAAAAAGAAAAGAAAAAAAAAACATTATTGCTTAAAAAAAAAACTAAATAGTGACTAACACATTTTTCTGCTTTAAATCCACCAGCAGTGTATCTTTAGTCTCAAACAGTTGTGACACATTTTGTATTACTAATTTTATTAATATTTTATTTATTTTTTTATTTTACAATTTTTGACAAGGAAAGGCACACTAAGCAAAGCTGAGGCTTGTTTCCAGGTGTGTCCTGAGAGCACAGGGAAGTTACATGACTTGGTTGTGGTCACACAGTATGCAACTGGTGGCTGTGGTCTTCAAACACAGTTCTCCAGGTTTGCAGCTCAGTGAAATACTGCCTCTCCATAATGACTCAAAAAATGAGGCTGCAACAAGCAGTCCTTAAATAATCTGTACTGCTGATGTCAGTTTTTGACTGTGCAAACTAGGATCTTACTGTGACTGTATTAAGATGAGGCTGGCACACAATTCTGGTTGTAAACAGCTAAGTACCATTACTGCCACACAAAACTGTATTTTTTCATGGTTTGCATGGCAAGAAAGCAAAATCTTGTACACATTTGAAAATCTCATATATCATTTCAGGAATAAAATATAACGAAAAGAAAAATGGGTAATATTTTTGCTAATAAATATAGAAACATAGAATTTGAAAGCAGATAAGGACCACTTGTCCCACCCAGTTTGCCCATTTATCCCTACCTACAGTGTCACCGCAGACCCTACTTGCTGTCTGGCTCTTTCTCTCCCTACCTCATTTCCATTAAGATTCTCTTGTGCCTATCCCATGCACGCATGAAGCCCACCACTGTTTTTGCTCCACCACCTCTGCTGAAAGACTGTTCCAGGCATCCACCACTCTTTCTGTGAAGCAGTACTTCCTCACATCTCTCCTGAATCTACCTCCTCCAGCTTCATTGCATGTCCCCTTGTTCTTGAGCATCTATGTTTCTGAAAAATACTCCCCTCCTGTACCTTATCTACTCCCATGAGATATGTAAAGGTCTCTATCATATCTATCTGTCTATCTGTCTATCTATCTATCTGTCTGTCTGTCTGTCTGTCTGTCTGTCTATCTATCTATCTATCTATCTATCTATCTATCTATCTATCTATCTATCTATCTATCTATCTATCATATATGAAGCAATTTGTTGCCAGCTAACAAATGCTGTTGCTTTACATGTACTCTTCAAAATAAACACCAAACAAACTGAACTGACAAGTAGGTAAATGAGCCACCCTGCCACCCAGCTGACAAAAATCAAGCAGAAAACATAAAAAAAAAAAAAGCCAGCCCAGTAGCTCAGCAGACTGAGGCAATAGGAGCTCCACTGCCTGTTAAATTGGTGACCCAGGTTTAGAATGGACCAGGGTCACTCAGGGGCCAGCTGGGAAAAAGCAGATTGGGCACCCAACAACAACTTTCCTCCTTTGGGGAGGGTTGGGAGTGTATCTGACTACTTGACTGACACCTAGTGGAGGCTAGGTGGTGCAGCAACAGTCGCCTTGCTTGAAGGCCGGGTGTGGGTGTTATGGTGTGCAGCATCTTACACTGTATGTGTGCACCATTTCACATCTGCTGGCCTCAACATGGTGAGCAACACAGTAAAAAAGCACCTCCAGTGGCAGGATGCAGCCGATGTACCCTGTAGACTCTGCACCACCTATGGACACCCAGTCATCAGCAGCGGTCACACAAGAAACATAGACTTTGACAGCAGATAAGGACCACTTGGCCCACCTATTCTGCCCATTTCCCTACCTTTTGGATAAGCTGCAGATCCTCATTAACCAACAGCCTACCTCCTCCTATCCCCTGTAAGAACAAGATGAGTAAATCCTGGGAATGGTGGGTGATGGGGCTGGGGGTTGTGGCAGAAGGGAGTCACCACGGAGGAACCAGAAGAGAAAATCAAGATGAAAAAAACAAAGCAAAACAACAACAATAATACAACAAATGCTGTGTTCAGTAAAAGTAGCCCTGAAAATGATATTTTTCCAACAAATACATTTTAATTATGAAAGTCTGAGAACTGCCCTTCCA
The DNA here is from genome assembly GCA_016271365.2 of Neoceratodus forsteri. NCBI lineage: Eukaryota > Metazoa > Chordata > Ceratodontiformes > Ceratodontidae > Neoceratodus > Neoceratodus forsteri. Next base: position 382,313,928 of record JADMNL010000023.1, on the reverse strand, counting down.
AATCACACTGAGTGATGAATGAGCCAAGAAATATTTCTCAAAGGTCTGCCTCCCTCTCTGGTGATGTTTAACACTTCTCAAATAGTTGGGTGAAAGGTAAGAGTCAGATCAGACAATCCTTATTTGATCCTATTTGCTGTTGGTGAATAGGAGACTGGCAAATAGCTCCCTAGTCACGTTTACCCAGTCTGTCAGATAGCAGTGACGTACAAGTTTTATTAAATATAAACTACAGGCATTTCCTGCCTTTTTATTGTTGATTTTCTATATCATTTCTTACTATTGGCTAGTTTTGACAAAGGAACTCATCGATAATGATGCTGTAATAACCAGGGTTGCTTGGAATGGATCCTCGATGGGAGCCAGACAAAAATTTTGCTGAACACCCCATCAGCGATGCCGGCAGGTCGACCTCATTCTGCAGTCGGCTGCCAGTTCGCACTATAATTCCTTGTTTTCATCGGGGGACTTTGCCCCCCAAAACCCCCATGCAGGGGGCTGCACCCCCCACACCCTCCCACTTAAGGATTCTCAACTCCAGTCAGAGCTGATTGGGGGGGTGCAGGACCCCCAACAGACAGTGTCAGGTTCCAGTGGGTCTCCCACAGCGGCATGGCACTGTAGTCACTGTGGGGGACCTCGATGGCAAAATGTCGCTGTCATGCGGTAACCAACTTGGAATCTGCCATACAGAATTGGATTCATCAGATTCTGACACAATTTTTGGATTTAGGATTTTCAGATTTGCAGCATGAAGATTCTGAATCCTAAAATTAATCACAAAATCTATAATTACATAGGCATTTAGGATATAGGATTTTAAATCTGAACCTGATTTTAATTTTTAGGTCCCTTTAGGATTTGAAACAGAATCCAATTAGGATTCAAAAGTTCCGAAAATCCTAAATCAGAAAATCAGATTGGAATCAGTTGACTCCATGCATCCCTAGCAAGGTCCTATGTAACTGTTGTCACATAATGGGTTGTGAACACCAGTTTCCTATGCAACTGTTGTCACTCCATGTGTTCTGAGCATCAGTTTTCTATGTAACTGTTGTCACTTTGTGTGTTGTGAACATCAGTTTCCTATGTGGGAGGCATATACAAGCCTACAATCACTGTAGTAATTTTTTCTATACTCACACTGTGAAATAAAGTAGTATAGCAGCAACGAGTATAGCCTAAATTGAGCTACTTCTTTAAGAAATATTTTTTTAATAACCATAACAGTAATACAATATTGCTAAAATATCGTCAGTGCCTTTCTGTGGTTAATATGTTTTCTTTTTTAATTCCCCTTATGGAATCACTTTATTAAATCAGCATTCTGTTTAAAAAAGGCAATTGTTAGACTGCCCTTTAAAAAGAAACATCTACCAAATCAAATGATTTCCAGGGTTTCTAGTTGAATTACTTCATAATAGAAATATGTTTTCCTTTGGGGTTCACACCAGTATTTGGGCTACTGAGTTATATGTAAAGAGTCAGATGGCTATCCATTGCCAATAAGAGGTGTGCATTAACCAGTCCTTTTGTCTGGACTCTGTGCTGGTGTTTTTAACATTCCTTGGGGATGAGTGGGGATGCATTTGTGCCATAACCTCTCTACTCATATCTTCTTGCCGATTACCTCCATCTTGAGTTAATGAGGGAGGATGTTCTTTCACATATTGTCTTTACTTTTCTTTTCTTTTCTTTTCTGGTTACACAGCTACACACAGGGCTGAATCTACCTTGTCACGGGCCTCATGTACAGCAGTGACCATGGGCCCTGTGCTCCACATCCCCCCAACCCGCATCCCTCCCGCATCACCCTGCCCTCAGAGATTATGCTGTGGCTACTTTAAAACAGAAAAATAAAACCAACTACCACTAATAGAAAGATAGGTGAAAACGCAGAAGCATGATTCACATTCATAAATCAGGAATCCCCTAGTGTACCATGCATTATTCATCTAAGTTACTTCTCAATTTGCTTGTAAAAACAATTATGAGTAAAAATTGGGGAGGTATGCAGTAAGATGAATAGTTTAGAAGCTGTCAGCAAGAGCTGTAAAGCAGCCACCACATTCAAGATAAGTTTAAAATTCTGGGGCTTGATTTTCAGTCATCCTTTAACAGCAAAGCAATTTGAACCAATTGGCAGCTGTGGCAAACACTGGGTGCATCAGGGACCCCATGCCATATTTTATGAAAGTGGGGGTCCCTGCGCCGAAGTGCCAAGAGTTGCTGCAGCTGCAGGGTTACACTAAATAGGTGGTACACCTGAGGGGTTTAACGGAGGGTCCTATCAAGCCCCCCCCATGGCACAATGTAGCCGAGCCTCAAAGGTGGGGGGGGTTCCAGTGCCTGCAAAGAGGTGACCGGAGCAGAGAGGCAGTGGGGATGCCATAGTGGGTGATGGGGGCACAGCAGCACTGTAATGATATTGAGGAGGCACTCAATGGAGGTGTCATGCTCCATGATACAGAGCAGAGCCTATCAGCTTAGGGAGAGGGGTGGGCAGGTATGGACCATGACACGAACCCCAGAGGGAATGAGGTGAAGCACATGCCCAGAGGACCCACAGACACCTACATGCAGCAGGTGGCAGTGGCAGCGGGTTGTGAGGTGCAGGCAGTGGACAGGTACGTTACCTGGGCAGTGGACAGGTACGTTACCTGGTACATAGCCCCCACGAGGTGAAATATGGATGCCCGGCTACACTGCTGGGGTCTCTGGGTCCTCTCAGGCAAGTGCCAGCTTGTTTTCCTCTGGGCTCTGGGTCATGGTCCTTCCTTGCTCATCCATCTCTACCCGAGCTGATTGGCTCTGTATCACAGAACATGGCACCACTGCTGGGTACCTCCTCAATGACCCTACAGTGCTGCCATGCCTTCATTGCCCCTATCCCCTTGGTCTCGTCTTTGCAGGCCCCCCCCATCACTGCCCTGCTCAGCAGTGGCACAGGGCCCTTAGACCACCTCCTGGCTAGTCTAAAGTCAGCCCCCTGTTGTGACCATGGTGGGGCTTTGAAAATTCCAAACAAGGGGATGGTGCGGCCCCACCGTGGTGCAATCACCCTTATGACCAGGTGCTTCTGCCACAAGGGTGGCACATGGCAGCTTTGGTGCACAGCATCCTGATTTTGACACAGGCTGCATTCAAAAATCAGCAATGCCGCAAGCTTAGATGCAAGGTACCACTTGCGTCATGGTCGTTTGGCACAGGCACCTTGCGCCACAGCTTTCATATTTGAAAATCAAGCCCCCGGTGTCTATTTAAAGTTTATGTATACACAGTACCTCTCATCTGTCCCACATTATGAGGGAAATCCCTCACTTTAACCCTGAAAGTGCTCTATCCCACATCCAGCCCACGTGGAAAAGGTAGTGCTCAGAGAAGTACTGTCGACTCCGACCTTAAAGCAGACATTCGTAATTATTCCAGAACTTTGTACACATTAAAAAACACTCATTTCTACAGTGTTCTGAGTTTGTACAGCATCTCCACTTTTGACAATGTGTCTCACAGTATGAGACCTAGTGTCCACATGTCCCACATTTTTAATGTTTATGTTCCATGCCACACATTCCAGTTCTAAAAGGTTGATAAAGTTATTTACAAAAAATATCAAGGATAAATCAAGAAACATGATTGGTTGAAAACTATCACCTGACCATGCATTAAAATATAACAGTGTTCCTTGACCTACGGCAACCTTGGGATGCACAAGCCCTGGATAGACAAACATCTGGAACTAGTTGAGGATGAGCATAACAGGAACATCAGCCAGGTTACAGGGAGCATGATGTACCTGTTATAAACCCCCATAGATGCACTGTCCAGACGTATAAATGTGGACTATATAGCACTGTACAGGTTGGTTATCAAACAATTGAGGCCAAATTGGTTCCTTAAAAAGGAATTGTTACTATTGTTGTTTTTGTATCGAGCAACGTATTGAATATGTTGGATTCACTGGAATATGTTTATATGTATAAATTGCTAAATACAAATTGAGTTATTAAAAAAAATAATAACAATGCATGGTCAGATAACAGATATCATTACAAAGGGAAAACAAAGTCAATACCTGATACCATCGACTTCAATATCACTACATAAGGGAAAAAATACAATGACACCTAAAACAAGCATTTGTCAATGCCGAATGTTTGCTTGCTGGTATTAGCATTGGAAACGCAGGAGTTAGACAGATGCAGAGTAGGAATGGAAGTGAAGTACTGAACTTCACGCCAACCTCACCTCCACCCTGCAGAGATGGACAGGCACTGGGTATGTGTTTGGGTTGTTGCCCATAAAGTTCATGCCATTTCACCTCACCTTATCCTGCAGCCACTGACAAGTGTTGAGGCGTGCCTTGGGGTGTTTGACTTTACAGTCACCCCACTCCATAAGGACATACGCTAAAATGGGTGCAATATAGAATGGGGTGAACTCTGGGGCCGAAGAGTCCAAGGCACAGCTCAATGCTTGTCAGTGGCTGCAGGGTGAGGGGGGTGGAGTTGGAATGGCATGAGCATTACAGTTGGCAATCCAAAGGCACACCCCAGATGCCTGTGTGTCTGTACAGGGTGGCATGTTATAGTTAGAAACTATAACGCCATGGGCATTTGTTGGTATTTGCAGTACAAATGTTCAACATGGCCATTTTGTGGCCCCCACCTCATGAACGCATTTGGGACCTCTTCTCATGAACAGTGGCAGTGTGATTTTGTCAATGTGTCCCAAAATTTGAGTTTCCAAAGTGACCGTGCCATTGTGCACCAGATGTACGAAAACACAGATCAGGCAGGATGTGAAGAATGACAGCTGTACCATTCATAGAGAGGTGTGAAGAGATTGCAATGTTGAAAATCTATAGTGAAAATATTAAAAATGCTCAAACTTCCAAGCGTCCGTGGAAACTACACAATGCATGCGCATAACAGTCATTTAGTGGAATTATTTCACCAAATTTTCAACACAGGCATTTTGTGACCTCTGCTCATGAACACTGTCACTATGATTTTCTTAATCTGTCCCGAACATTGATTTCCCATAGCAACCGCGGTATTCTGTGACAAATGTGAAAATACATATTTCAGGCAGGATGTGAAAAATGACAGCTGTACTGTTCATAAGGAGGTCTGAAAAAATGCCAGTGTTGAAAATCTAGAGTGAAAATACTACAAATTTACAGTTACAAGGGTGCGTGGAAACTGCACAACGCATGCTTGTAATACGGTCATTTTATGGACATTTGCCACCAAATTTTCAACATAGGCATTTTAGGACCTTTGCTCATGAACAGAGTCACTGTGATTTTACATACGAACATACATGCGAACATATGAACATACGAATCTCCCAGCAGAACACACCAATCAGTCTATGTAAGTCCGCCCGATTGTGCAGTTAGCACCCTAGATTGCAGCTGCCCACGCCTCCTCCCCCTCAGTTCCTCCCCCACTTGTCCCAGCCCCTGCCGCCAACTCTTCCGCTTGTTTTATCCCACTCCTCCTTAAAGCTATTGACTGTCCTACATATTACCACCCCCTCTGGCAGCGCATTACAACTAGACACCACCATCTCAGAGAAATAGTGCCTCCTCATTTCCCTCTTGAAATGCCTCCCTTCCAAACTTAGTCCATGCCCCCTCATCTCTCTTCAGCTCTTCAGTTTAAACACCCCCTCATTGCTAGGTTTATTTACCCCCTCAGGTATTTAAATGCTTCAATCATATCTCCCCATCCCTCCTCTCCTCCAGTGTGTACATGTTCAGCTCCTTCAGCCTCACTTCATATTCCTTTCCTTCCATCCCCTTTAACATTTTTGTTGCCCTCGTTCGCACCCCCTCCAGTAACTTTATATCTCTATTGAGGTATGGCCTCCAGAATTGCACACAGTACTCTAGGTGTGGTGTGACCAATGGTCTGTAGAGAGATAGGATCACATCCTTGTGTCTGGATGAAAACCCCCTTGTGATGCACCCCAGCATCCTGTTTGCCTTTGCTGCTGCTTTCCTGCACTGGGCCAAGTTGTTCATGCTCCCAATTACCAGCACCCCTAGGTCCTTCTCCTTCTCTGTGATCCCCAACCAATAGTCCCTCTTCTGGGTCTTTGCCCTGAAGTGCATCACCTTACACTTCTTTGCACTGAATCCTAGCTGCCACTCCACTGACATGTCTCTAGTTTGGTTAGGTGCCCCTGCAGTTTTTCTTTTCCCATCTGTCCTCTTCATCCACCACTGCCCCCAATTTGGTATAATGTGCAAACAGACTAACCTTGCTCCCCAGTCTGTGTGCTATATTGGAGATAAAGAACGCAACTAGCACTGGGCCCAGCACTGACCCCTGCGGCACCCCGCTTGTCACTGCTCTGGGTGCCGAGAGCCCCCCCACCACCACCACCCCCTCTGCATCCTCCCCTGTAACCAGTTCTCTATCCACTTAGTCAGACCACTTTCCACCCATACCCCTCCTTCGCCTCACTCTTCTCTTCTCTTCCTTAGCCTGTGTCCCTCCTCCTGGTAGTCCGCACCCTTTCTCCTCCTTATTCTTATCGGATGCTGGTGCCTTCTGTATTATACTCAGACCACTCTGCCCGCCCCCTTCCCAGGGTTACTACGTGTCCACCTTTACCTATATCTAAGCTATCAGACCTAGGTTTTTCTTGTAACATAATAAAATGGATCAATTGCTGGTTAACTAACAGGAAGCAGCATGTTAGGATCAATGGTGCCTATTCCAGTAATATGGCTCTGACCAGTGGTGTGCTGCAGGAATCAGTTTTGGGCCCAGTACTATTCAATATTTTCATCTCAGACATGCAGATTAGCTCCAGGAACATACTTTCAAAATTTGCAGGTGATACAAAATTAGGCGGTAGGGTGGATTCCGATTATAATATGGACTTATTAGTAAACGACCTCTCAGTATTAGAGCATTGGGCACAGAAAAACAAAATGACGTTCAATACAGACAAATGTTCTCTTCTCCACTTAGGTTGCAATAACCCCAAACAAACTTATACACTATATATTATCATTAAATCTTCAATATGTGAAAGAGACTTGGGCATCCTTATAGATGACAAATTATCCTTCTCCAATCACTGTAATCATGTAGCTAAAACCGCTAATTCACTACTTAGGCGCATTAACCATATGTTTATATCTAAGACAGAGGAATGTATTATCCCATTGTTTAAAGCATACATCAAACCATATATAGATTATGGGTCACCAATGTGGAGTCCATACATGGTCAGGGACATTCGAGTGATTGAAAGAGTTCAGAGAAGGGCAACAAAAATGGTGCCCCATTTAGCATCACTACCATATCCAGAGAGGCTTCAAAAAACAGGCTTACATTCACTGGAGTTTAGGCGATTCACTGGAGTTTAGGCGCTCCGGAGGTGAAACATAGAATTTGAATTTGATGGCAGATAAGGACCGCTTGGCCCACCCAGTCTGCCCATTTCCCTACCTACTGGATAAGCTGCAGATCCTAGTTAACCAGCAGCCTACTTCTTTCTACCCCCACCCCCCAGAATTGCCTTATGACTATCCCATGCATGCTTGAATTCCACCACTGATTTTGACTCCACAACCTCCTCCGAAGGCCATTCCATGCATCCACAACCTCTCTGTGAAAAATACTTCCTTAAATTACCTCTGAGCCGCCCCCTCTATCTTCAAATTGTGCCTTCTTGTTCTTGCACACCTTTTTTGAAAGATGCTACCCTCTTGGACTTTGTTGATTCCCTTGAGGTACTTGAAAGTTTCTACATGTCCCCTCTCCTCCTTTCCTCGAGGCTATACATATTAAGCTCCTTAAGTCTCTCTTCATATGTCCTCCGGTGCAGACCCTGCACCATTTTAGTTGCCTCCTATGGACAGCTTCCATCCTGTCTATGTCTTTCGGAGATTGGGTCTCCAGAACTGCACACAGTACTCCAGATGGGGTCTCACCAGCTGTCTGTACAGAGGATAATAACTTCCTGTTATCTACTGGTGATGCCTCTCCTATGCATCCCAGTATCCCCAGCCCTCCTTGCTGCCTTCTCACATTGCTTGCCCACCTTTAGGTCATCTGATATGACTACCCCCAGGTCCCTTTCCATTTGTGTTGTTGTTAGTATCTCACCCCCCATTGTGTACTCTTCCCCTGGGTTTTTGTTTCCCAGGTGCATTACCTTGCACTTCTTAGCATTGAATCTAAGCTGCCATACATTTGACCATTCCTCTAACCTTGCCAAATCCCTTCTCATCCTTTCCACCCCACCCTGCGCATCAACTCTGTTGTGATCTTCTGCTCTTATATAAAATTCTCAATTCACCCTTTCTGATGGACAAATGTGGTATTGTTAAAACACAAAGAAAAATAGTACCTAGACTTCACAATCAACAACTAATGGTGTGTAAAGCAAAAACAAACAGGAGGCTTCATTTCTTCTCGGTAAGAACACCAAGGCTTTGGAACCAGCTACCACAAGAGCTAGTAGACTGTAATACTTTTGAATCCTTTAAAAAGGGTGTAGATCATTGGCTCTCCAAAAACTACAACAAAGTGTAATTTCCCATAAATGTGGGGGACAATCAAGATAGGCTTCATAGCTTCCTTTTGCCCTCACTTACCTAGTAAACCTAGTAATCCGTGGGGGGGGGGTGAGCTCATTAGGTTCCCCTGTCTGGACCTTTCTACCAACCTCAGTCTTTTGGCCACCCCCCCACTAGTTTAAATCCACCTTAGTAGAAATATAATAATACCCTCCCCTTCCTGCTCAAGTGTACCCTGTCTCCCATGTACAAGTCACTATTCCCACCAGACCCTACCCAGTTAGTCACTAACCCATCATTTTTAGTGTGGTACTAATCCCTCAGCCACTCATTGAACTCCTCAATCCTACCCTTCCTCCCCATGCTTGCACATGGTACCGGGAGTACCTCTGAGAATGCCACCGACTCCCCCAACCCCTCACACTGCCTTCCTGCCCAACTACTCGAACCTCCCCCTCTCTACTTTCACAGCCTCCCCCTCCAAGTTGTTTGGACCCACATGCAACACTAAATGAGATTTCTTCTTCCCTCTTGCTGCACACTTGAGCAGTGCCTGCCCTGCCCCTCCTGCAGTCAACCAGGGGATAGCTTCAACCCAAATATAGCTGTGCCTTTCTTCCTTCGGCCCCATCTCACCCCTTTCAGTATAAAATCCCCCAGGATGAGTAACCCCCTGTCCCTTACCCCCTTTCCCTTCTAATGCCCCTTCCACCACCCCAGTATTCGTTCTTCCCTGCCCCTTACCCCAGCCAGGTGCACCCTCTGTGTTTTCTGTATCTGTACCCCCTACCTCCACCTCACCCCTTTTCTCTGCCTTATTCCTCCCATCCACCTTGAACCCTTTCCCAGCCTGACTGCTTCCTACTGGGCTTCCCCATGTTGACCTCCCCTGCTGATTTCTAACCCCTCTCCTATCCCCGCTGTTATTGATTTAGAGCCCCCATTCCCTTCTACCCCGATAGTGATAACCCTCCCATCCTTCCCTTTTCCTGTAGCCTTATCTCCTCCAGTCACCATGCCCACCTTCCTTACTAGCCTCCTTCTACCCTTTTGTCCTCGCTATCTCTTCCCCTACCTGTTGCCATCCCTCTCATGCCCCACTTGTCCTCCCCCCTTCAGTATGTTCCTGCTCCCTCTCTCTCTCTCCCATAGCAGAGGCTCAAATATATTCCTAGTCAATACCTCTCCTACATCTCTTCCCCCTACCAGTTCCCCCCTCCTACTTGTTCCCCTCCGTGCCACCCCTGGTCCCACTCCTGGTCCCTCCCTACCCGCAGCCATCTGCTCTCTCCCCTGGTGGTCCTCATGGTCTCTTCCTCCTCAATCAGGAGGCCCCCCCTCCTTGCCTCAGGCACCCCTACCTTCTGCTCTCCTTTCTGCTAGTGCCTCTGATACTGGTGTCAGTTTCTCTCCCTGGTTATTCTTCCTCCATCCCCCCTTGCCATCCTCTACCCCCCCCAGCCAGGATGCCTACCATACTGTCCTATCACTTAGACTCCTTCCTAACCTCCACAGTTCCTACCTCAAACTAGCCAGTCATCTACAGACCATACACCCCCCATCCTCCAAGCACAGTCCAGAATCATGGTGGACTCACACCCTGTACACCCCATTATCCTTCCAAAGATGCCCGCCCTATTGATATGTGGCACCTGCCCCATTTTGGCCCCCATCTTATGTTACAGGCTCTTACTCCCATGTTCTGTACCCTACAACAACTGTTAGGCCCCTATTTACTCAAATTCCTGCCCCCCAACACTAGTCCCCCTACTGCCCCCTTTGCTGACCGGGTTAATTTAGTCTCTAATCTCATCCATTAGATACTGTATTACTGTAGCAATCCTAAAGCCTCCTTGTCTGTTTTTTAACCCTCAGCTACCATATTTTTTGTTCTCAGCTCTCATATAGTTTCACTTAGCCCAGTTAGAAATCCTATTGCACTCCAAGTATTACTCAGCTCAGTGAAATAAGCAGAACAAATGAATATGTATTATTACAGAAATCATAACAGTACAGTTTAGTACTTAGCTCAGTTATAGAAATAAACAGAACAACTAAAACTGTATTATTACAGCAATCCTAAAAGTATCCAATCATTGCTTTGTCTCCACTCCAGAGACCCTGTTGTAATATAGGACCACAGAGGACACTGGGTGGAAGGGTGGGCAACTCTAAAGTCCCGGCAGAGCTCTGTTGAGCTTGCTCACTCCCCCCTCTCGCTCACTCATTCTATTTCTCCCAGCGCTGCAGGCTTCCCTTTTGTATTGGGCTTCTGCCTACATTGGCACCGTTTTCAGACCACAAAGAAATCTGCAGCAGTCCCAACAGAGCTCCGTTGAGCTCACTCAGTCCCCCTCTCTCACTCGCTCATTCTGTTTCTCCCAGCACTGCAGGCTGCCCTTTTGTACTGGGCTACTGCCTTCATCGACACCTTTTTCTGCCCACAAAGAAGTTCACAGATGTCCCAACAGAGCTCCATTGAGGTCGCTCACTCCTCCTCTTTTACTTGCTCATTTTGTTTCTCCCAGCACTGCAGGCTGCCCTTTTGTACTGGGCTCCTACCTTCTTTGGTGCCTTTTCTGCCCACAAAGAAATCCGCAGCAGTCCCGACAGATCTGTTGAGCTTGCTCACTCCCCCTGTCTCACTCGCTCATTCTGTTTCTCCCGGTGCTGCAGACTGCCCTTTTGTACTGGGCTTCTGCCTTTTTCTGCCCACAAAGAAATCCACAGCAGTCCTGATAGAGCTTCATTGAGCTTGCTCACTCCCCCCTCTCACTCGCTCATTCTGTTTCTCCTGGTGCTGCAGGCTGCCCTTTTTTACTGGGACCCTGCCTGAGTTGACACCTTTTTCTGCCCACAAAGAAATCTGCCGCAGTCCCAACAGAGCTCCACTGAGCTCGCTCACTCCCCTTGCCTCACTCACTCATTCTGTTTCTCCCAGCACAGCAGGCTGCCCTTTTGTACTGGACTCCTGCCTGCGTTGGTGCCTTTTTCTGTCCACAAGGAAATCCACAGCAGTCCTAACAGAGCTGTGTTGAGCTCGCTCACTCCCCCTCTCTCACTCGCTCAATCTTAATCTGTCCCAAACACTGATTTCCCTCAGTAACTGAGCTATTCTGCACTGGAAGTGCAAAAACACATTTTGGCCAGAATGTGAAAAATGACAGCTATACTGTTCATAAGGAGGTGTGAAAAAACGGCACTGATGAAAATCTGGCATGAAAATATTACAAATTTGCGAGGTTACAAGGGTGCTTGGAAACTGCGCAACACACACTTGTAACACTGTCATTTTATGGACTTTCGTCACAAAATTTTTAACATAGACATTTTAGGACCTCTGCTGACTGTGTCACTGTCATTTTCTCAATCTATCCCAAAAACTGATTTCCACAGTGACCGCGCTATTCTGCGCTGGAAGTGTGAAAATACATTTTGGCCAGGATGTGTAAAATGACAGCTGTATTGTTCATAAGGAGGTGTAGAAAAATGGCAATGTTGAAAATCTGGAGTGAAAATATTGCAAATTTGCGAGGTTACGAGTGTGTGTGCAAACTGCGCAATGCACGCCCATAAAACAGTAATTTTTTTGTTTTTTTTCACCAGATTTGCAACACTGGCTTTTTGAGAGCCCACCTCATGAACAGTGGTACGGTCATTTCATTACTTGGTCCCAAAAGATGATTCTGCACAGTGACCACGTAATCACCTTTTGGGACTAAATAATGCCATGATAGTGACTGAATTCATGAGGAGGGGTCCCAATAACCCCATGTTGAAAATTTGGTACCAAAATTCCCAAAGATGCCCAAGATATCCACCAAAGTTGAAACAACCCTATTTATGCCATTATACAGCATACTGGCATTTCTTCAGTTTACAGTCGGCTTTGAAGAGTGCAGATGTGTTCCCGCTCCACCGAAGATGGTCGCAATGGGCTTCGGAGGTAAGTATGGAGTGAGGGGGTGTAGGGAGGTGGGGTATGCAGAGGGTGGGTGTGGGTTGAGGGAGGAGCCACCGGACTCAACAAGGGACCGTTTTCTGTTTTACAGGTTTAAAAAAGAAAACTTAAAACATTGCAGGAAAGCTTTTTTTTTTACAGGGACATTTGGCATGCTTTGGTGGGCTCCCAGCATGCCACCTGAGTATTTTGGAGGGCTGTAGCCAACGGAGGATTGGGCACCTTGTTGGCACATACGGAGCAGGGGGACAAGAGCTGAGGGGGATTGGGCACCCCCCTTGGCACACAACAAATTTGGGGGGACATTATGCCGAGGGGGAGTGGACTTCCCCATTGGCAAATTGAACTGGGAAGGGGGGACTGAAGACGGTGGGGATTGGGTTCCCATTGGCAAAGAAAGACTGTTGGACGGGTGCATGATGCTGAGGGGGATACAGCAAATGGGGGGCATTATGCTAACAGGGAGTGGGCTCCCTCATTGACAAATGAACTAAGACTGTGCCACATCAATCAGGGCCACTCTGCCATCACAGCCTCAGCTTCTGTCAGCAAACTGCATAGCTGAAATGACAGGCTGCTGCTATGATGAGGTGCTCCCGGACTGGTGCAGCTATTTTCTTTCAAGGTGGTGGCACACTTTAAACTAGTGTCATGGGCAGCATCCTCCTTTATTAGTTTCCAACACAAGCCCCAAAATGCAGTGGCGGCATTGGCCACAACAGTGCCACACCTCCACAACCTGCTTCTGCAGCAAGCTGCCGCAACATGTTTTTTGCTCATGTACACAAGCAAACATAAAATTTTTTATAGCAGTTCCTTTTTTCATTACATCTGTTCCATTTTTCTCTATGAAAAAATAGAGCTTCCTGACACATTAAAAGACTAATCCTGCACATAACTATTGCCAAATCTTGATTTTCATCACTAAGGGCCCCCCTCACTCAACATCTCTATAATGTACTGCTGGAGCAGTGGCAGGCACTGACAAAAATTTAGACTGTGAGCCCTTACTTTAAGAAGAAACAAGTACTGTAGTTCCAAAAAGTGTCATGACACACTGAAAGCCTTCTTCTTTGTGCTAAGTCACTGCTCACTCATTATGCGTATCAGGCCAGCTCAGACTATGATCACTGACATCAACATCATTCTCTTGCAGTGAGCAAGAGATGGGCAGGTGGAGTGACCGTGAGTGAGAGACAGGACAGTCAGGGAGAGGCAGCAAGAGATGGGACAAGGGATAAGGGTGGCAGTGAGCAAGAACTGGACAGGTGGGTGGGTGGGTGGGGGTGGCAGTGAGTATGAGATCAGGCACTAAGGGTCCAGACACTAGGGACTGGACAGACAGTGAAAGTGGACATAAAAGCAAGCAATAGCAGTAAGGCCACTGAGCAAACAAAACATCACTTTTTAAGCAGTGCATAAAATGTAAACAAAAAAAACTTCCTTTACAGCTATTTAAACAGTGCCACCTGTTGGACAACTCCTAGAACATAGACTATTTAATTACTTTCCTATAAAGTTTAAATGAAAGCATTTTTAAACAAATTATTTTATATCCAAAACAACTTATTTTACAAGACAAAAACCCAGTATTGAATTATTTCTGTTATTTATGTATAAACATGAACCATTTTATAAGCACAATAAGCCACTTCAGGGTGTGCATTAAAGGATTAATGATGCACTTCCCAGAGGTTTAAGGACACTTGGCCTTTGGCCTCACACCTTACTATGCACCTGGGGTGTGCACTGTTAATCCCTTAATGCACACTCTGCCATGGCTTACTGCTTACTTATAGCACTAGTTATAATTCTCTGCAAGGACGAGCTTTTTAGTCAAGTATACTGCAGTGCAGGATCATGCATACCCCAAATCCAAATAATTAAATGCTGAAATAAAAAGGAGGAGCATCATTTAAATAAAAGAAATACATAAATAAGTATAATTCACCAATGAATCAGCAAACCCTTAAATGGAAGCATTTACTGAGCCATACTTTTTTTGCTTGCTAATCATGTGAATGATGTCTGATGCCACAGTGCTTGCTGACATAATCATGTAGCAGTACATGTCTTCTAAGTCCTCCCCAACTTTCCCAGGTCCTTGGTACAGCTACCAGTTCTCATGTACAATCCATTATGAAACCTAAGACTACAAATATCCATTCTTGGCCTCTTACTGAGTCATGACCGGCAGACAAAAAAGAAGACCAGAGATCCACATCACTCACCCACAGAATGCCCGCTACCTGGACTGCACATTATTCACACACTACAAAAACATGCTGCCTCACCTGACCCAGAATGCCGACCACACCACAGCCACCTACACAAATCTGAATGCCATTGCTGCCATAGCTTCTTGCTTGCTCCATGGTACTAATGAAGACTCCAGGCCCATTGACCACTCCAAGTCTCCTAGTTCACTGGACTGGTGCTGCTGAGCTGGACTGGGCTGGCAGACTTTCTTCTCAGAGGTTCCAGAAGGCTCAAAAAAAAAGAAGAAAATTACAGCAGACGATGTTGAAACAGGCACCAATTAAAAACTCTGGAATAGTAATAGTACTTTGAGGTATGGGACTCAGCTTCAAAATAAACAAATTCTGGTCAGATACACCATGGCTACATAATGAAGTTAGTGAAGTTGTGTGGAATTGTTAAGGAGGTATGGAGAAACAACACAATGATTTGTAAGTAGCAAGATTTGTTTTAGTTTCTGTTCTGAGGAAGGCATACACATTATTAGGAAAATATATGGAGGTGAACATTATAATGGAAGGAGAAGGAAGCTTACAAAAGAACCCCAGAGCAAATGCCACTGATGTATGTGTCATCCCAGATGATATTGGCCAGACAGACAGATTTTGAGGAAAACACAACTGCACATATCCCAATAATGCAAAGCATCAAATGAAACATATACAAATCCCCATGATGGTACAGAAGGTGGCAGTACATGAAAAAGTAAAGGCTGGCATATGTTCAGCCTTGGGATTATTTACACACTTTTTTTTTTTAAGAGAAACGGGGTTTGTCCATGAGGTGATGTAAGGTATATTTAAGCAATGTGTTGATGTCAGGAAGTCAGGTGTAATGATGATAGACTGTTAGAGAAAATGTGATATTAACTTTCAGAGGTGGTCACTTTTGATAAGGGCAACATAATTATGCTTGTGATAATGGGAATATTAGGAAAGTATGAGGTCTACACAGAAGTGGAGTACAAATATGCACAGTTGCATAAGTATGTGCTCAGAGTGCAGGCAAATGTGATATGCAGGTTTGTTTTAGAAATAGATCAAAGTTTTAAAACTACTAAAAAGTCAAACTACACACCAGAACACACCAGAACTCAGTGGAAAATGATTAGATTTGTCTTTGAGCACTATCTTCTATGCAACTTCTGCACTCTGGGAAGATTGCCTGGGACACCAGTGCTTCATGATTAAAATAATTTGATCCCAGGAATGTTAAAATCCTGTTTCTAATGTGCCTGATAAAATCAAATAAATAACACAGTTGAGAATTTTTTTTTAGTGTTATCTCTGATAAGAGTAGCTTTTAAAATCACCAATTGTTTTCTTGTTCAATATTTCTAATACATAATTCTCAGACTTAAAAGAAAAAACTCACTTTACCATCAAAGTATGTTTTTACCAAGTACTGTGCCCATGATTAAAATAATTTGAACCCCTCTCACCAAAATGTGCCCTGACATGAAACTGCATGTTTAACTGTAAAGACAATTTAAAAATGTATTTCTAAATGCATTACTAATGCCAGTGCTTCATGATTAAAATAATGTGAACCCCATCCCCGCAAAAAAGTACCCTGACAAACTGCACTCTGGGAAGATTACCTGGGACAAGGTGCAATAAAAAACACTGAATAGCAGGTTCCAGTGAGTATTACACTACCAGGAATGTTAGCATCCTGGTTCTAGTGTCCCTGATAAAATAAAAATACAGTTGAGATTTTTTTTAAATGTCAGCTCTGATCAGAATAGCTTTTAAAATCACCAATTGTTTTCTTGATCAATGTTTTCTAATACATACTTCTCAAACTTAAAATAAACAACACACTTTATCATCAAAGTCTGTATTTACCAAGTACTGTGCACATGATTAAAATAATTTGAACCCCTTCCCCCCAAAAATGTGCCCTGACATGAAACTGCATCTTTAACTGTAAAGACAATTAAAATGTATTTCTAAATGTATTACTAACACAAATGCTTCATGATTAAAATAATTTGAACTCCCACACCCAAAAAATGTGCCCTGACAAACTGCACTCTGGGAAGATTGCCTGGGACAAGACGTAATAAAAAAAAACCTGAATAGCAGGTTCCAGGGAGTAAATGTTAACATCCTGTTTCTAGTGTCCCTGATAAAATAAAATAAAAAATACAATTGAGATTTTCTTTTAATGTCAGCTCTGATCAGAATAGCTTTTAAAATCACAATTGTTTTCATGTTTAATTCTAAAGACAATAAAAAATGTATTTCTAAATGCATTACTACCACCAATACTTTCAAAGTTTTGAAATTACTAAAAGGACTCTCTAAATATATATATATATATATATATATATATATATATATATATATATATATATCTATAATGTAAACACATAGGCCCAGATATTCAAAAGGGTTGCGCCATGAAACCCAGTGATGCACCCTGGCGCAATATTCAAAAGGGAAAAGTGCACCGCACAAATTCCAATGCGCCGGAGCGCATTAGTAATGTATGCAGGCATAGGTGTGGGGCGTGCCCATGCATAACCAGCACAGCCCAATATTCAGCCCGGGATGTGCTGAGCCATGCATGCGCAACCCCTACTTGCGCTTGCACAAAGTTAAGCCAAAAAAAAAAGGAAAGAAATGATGGCCACCCACAGGTGAGCTGCCACATTGCAGGGCACAACATGGCAGCCGCCACCTGTGGGTGGCCACCCAAGTGCTTGCTGCACCTGGCAGTGCCCCCATGCCCCATCATGGGCATCTGTTTAAATAACCCCCCATACAATATCTCTGGTGGTCCAGTGGACCAAGTGCTGCCCGATCAGGGCATCTGGTTAAATAAAAAGTCCTATATCCATGGTGGTCCAGTGGACATTATGCAAGCTCCGATCGCAGGCATTTGTCCAAACCAGAAATCATTATCTATTATCTTCTCGAGTCCAGTGACACTCGCCCATCATGGGCATTCAGGAACTATAGCCTGATCTGGTGGTTCAGGTACCCTCCTCATTCACGCAGCCGAGTTCACCACCATCTCTTAGTCAGCCGGTGGTGGTAGCACCATCTGCTTGCCACTGGCTGTCTGCTGACTGACAGCCTCAGTAGGGTTGCATTCTACTGGTTCTGCAGTGTGAGGCATGGGCAGTAGCCCATGTTTTACACATAATCCAGATATGAATGAATCATTCACATCTGGAATGTAGTATGGTATGGTTGCATGCCCATTGGCTCACGCCAGAACCATGGTCGTGCAGCCCTCATTGAGCTCTCAGTCAGCGGGCGGCGGGTGACAGGTGGTGGTGCTGTCACCCACCGCTGACTGGGGAGAGGGGCGGGGCCCAGGGCTGGTGGGGAGGGATACCTAGATCACCAGGGTAATAGGACATTTTTTATATTTTACAGATGCCCACGACATACAGAGGTGGTCCACTGGACCACCAGGGATAATGGTGAGGGGGTGATTTAAACAGATGCCCACAATCAGGCAGCGATCGGTCCACTGGACCACCAGGGATATAGGATGTTTTTTTTATTTAACCAGATGCCCGCAATTGAGCAGCACTCAGTCCACTGGACCACCAGAGATATTGGATGGGGGGTTAATTATACCGATGCTCGTGATCGGGCACGTAGTGGTCCACTGGACCACCAGGGATATTAGATGAGGATTTTGTTTTTTAGACAAATGCCCATAATTGGGCTGCAGGGGGCATCGGTCCCCGATGGCTGCTGCCTGGCAGGGCGCCAGGTGCAAGTCGTTGGGAATCGGCACACCTGCATGCTAATGGGATGCAAATGGGGCCATAATGACATGCAAATGGCCCCATGTGTGCTTTGCATAAATTATGGCCCCATTTGCATGTCCCCTTTTGAATATCGCAGGTGCTGTGAATGATGCAATGGCACTTGCACTAGCGCATCTCCATGCTCCACTCTGGCCACTTGCACTGGCACAGTGCCACTGCATCATGCACAGTGGGGGTGGCCAGGGTGCGATATTCAAAGCTGCTGAGCCATAGCGCAGCTCCGTTGAATATCGCCCAGGCCACACCCCTGCACAACCAAGTTGAGCTGCACCCAGACTTGAGCCACATCCTGGCGCAGTTTGAATATCCAGGCCATATTCTTAATCCCAAAAGCTGAGCTTTATGTTTTTAGTATATAAATGTTTAAGAAAAACCTGTGGCTCTTTAAACTTAGTGTAAATTAGAATGCTGTGTCTATTGTTTTCCTTGGGAGCTGTAGTTTCTTACTATCTCCTTCTGCTGCCCCAGGTGGCTCTGATAGTCATTTGTTCCAAACATTTTTTAAGTCAATTTAAAAGCGTTAAATATCTTCTGTTCTCCTAGTCCTTAATAAAGGCATTAAGTATCTACTGTTATCCTAGTCCTTAATAAAATGCAGGGGCTCCACATCTTGATCGCTGCACAGACGTGTTCTGTTGGTTGATACAGGTCCCAAACTAGTGTGTCTTGTTACAGCATGATAGAGCCACCTCATACCCCTCCCACATGAATCAAAAAAAAGGTGGGGGTGGATCTTTAGGAGGTTCTTGGGTGGAGGTGGGGCTGGATCTTACTCCCAAAAACTAATGCTGCCTCCCACTACTCAGGTTCCAGTTCTTGTACCACCCTTTTAAGAAAGAAAATAGTACCCTGCAACCATTGACTAACATGAAAGCGTATTTATTTGAGGGCAGAACACATTGCTTGGAGGAGGGTAAGGTGGAAGAGACTATTTACACCTTCAGTCAGTTCCACGGACAGAAAACATGACATCACTCCTTTTGGACGTGCAAAACATCTGCAGGCTCTGTCTACTGCAGCTGTAAAAATTATGCACAGTATCTGCATTCATACATCAAATCCTTTCTATTCAAAGCGCTCAGTGCAATTGATGTACATGTTCATTTGTTGGAAACAAAACAGCAGCCTCATTTAGGGTGCAGCAGATCCCCCTTCCACCGGAAAGTGCTGCAACATAGATCTAGCTGCCATTTTCTTTCCAACAAATGAGTTTGTATGTCACCTGGCCTGCGCAGAGCACGTAGAGATCAAAATGTCAAGCAAAATGTTATGAAGAAACATAGCATGCAAGGCCATCCTTTGGCCCAGGGAGTAATGCGTTGTGATCCTGTATCAGTGAGCTGAGTTCAGGGGTGAGCTCACTGAGTCAGTTGGAAGTGCTGAGGCTAGGAGGGTGGCACTATACTATGCAGTAGCATACCCAGCCTGGGTATGGATGGTGCAGTGTTGACCATCTGGGCAACAAGTAACCATATAGAGAATAAAAGTCTTCTCTTTGTATAGGGTCCAGAGGGCCCTTTACCTCTACCCCATAGCTCCACAGAAGCACATGGCCCAAGGGACCCAGTGCTGCCACAGCCAGATGGATTCATTTTCCTGTGCATCTGCATCTACATCTGTAGTGACATGGGTGCACAGGGTCCAGAGGGTCCTGCACTTTGATAGCCCCCAGACAGCCCCATGCATTCTTTGTATCTGTATTCACATGAAAGTGCAAGGCTCAGAGGGCCCTACACTTCTGCAGGCAGACAGACTCTTCCCTTTGCACAGGTCCCTCCAAACCCTACACATCTGCATCTGTTTGGGACTTGTGTGAATGAGAATATGATTCCACTATCTCAAAAACAAAGGAAATTCTTTGTAAAAAAAAAAAAACTGCATTAATGCACCAGAAAGTATTCTGCTTAATGCCACAGAAGTAGGGAAATATGGTGTTAGCATTTCCAGTCCTAATTCCCCAGTCTCCCAAGCAGTAAAATGACAAGACCATACAAGCAACCACAGACAGACATCATCTGGTAAGACAAACAATATACAGCTGTTTCCAGATGACACAAATGCTTATGTGCTACATTTGTGGATTTGTATCAGTGGTTGCTTAAGCACAGGCCGTGGCGCCTGCTCTTCTGCAGCCAGAAGTAAGTGTGTGTGTGTGTGTGTGTGTGTGTGTCTTACAATGTGCATAAGTACATGTGGCTGCTGAAGCACTGGCCTGCACTTCTGCAGACAGAAATAACTTCTATGTTTCATATCATAAGTATCATAGGTATTCCAAGTCAGCAGCAGTTAGCCATTTTGAGTTGTCTCTTTAATTAGCAAATCTCAGTCTGCCTCTTGCTCTATCTTTATGATTAATACAGATAACTGTCTAGGTCTTTAACATCTATTAGCCACTTTAGGTGAGGCACTCCTCTCTCCATCATGCCTCCACCAGTCTTTGTTTATTGGCTACATACAGTATGTAGACAGTAGGAGGCTAATCATTATAATATAGTCTATCTGCTGCCCTGTATGTTTAATCTGATACTGTCCCCAGTATTCAGAAACCACTTCAGCAGTGTGTATGGGTAGGGGAGCTCAGGAAACAAAACTAGGGCTACCCATCAACATGATTATCTGGATCGCAAGCTAGAAATACCCTCATGGACTTTTCTGTGTCTGCTCTAATGCAGAGCACGGGTTCACAAGCTTACCCATTATCGAGCACTTCACTCTGTTTGCCTAGCTCAGATACCCCTCTGGCTTCTCAGAGTGTTACACACAACAATCAGACATGCATTGTGGCTGCCTCTATGTTTTCTGCTTCCCTCGTGCTACAGTAACCCTGCTCTTCTATGTCCCACTCACCTCATCAAGTCAATCCTCTGGATTCTGAGTGGATGTTGTAGCCTCTTGTTGTAGTAGTCCAAGGATGGCAAAAAAGGTGGTTGGTCTGCATGCCAACGTGATGGCCTAGCTTAATGATAGTCCAGCTGTGGCAATCAGGAGCAATGCAACTCACAGCATGTTCATAAAAAACTTAAAATGTTATGAATGAGAAGGGCATACCTCCTTCAGAGAAACAGGCATTCAAACAATCCCTTTTTTATATGTCTTCTTTTCAGCACCGTCTGTGTTCTCTTTCATGTGTCCTGTGTACTTGCTTCCTTCAGGTTTTGGGAGCTTTCTGGGCTGCGCAGTCTGGCTATTACTTCTTTTTTTGCCTCTTCTGCATGATGCTTTCTATTTGCTCCGACAACAGACCATCTATCAATTTTCTTTCTGGTTGCATCCGTCACTCAAGATCTAGGGTTTTTGTATAATTCTCTGATTTGAAGAGCTTTCTCTACTTCCTCAACAATATTGTAGGAGATTTGACACTCCGGTAAAAGGACCACAAAGCACGCTGGATATGGCATCTAAAAACGTATTTTGTGCTGTCTCAGTGTCTGTAGGATAGATATGTACAATCTCTTTTTCATTGTGTAGGGAGGGTAATCACTGTCAAAACAAATTCTGACTTTTTTGTATCTGATATCTATCATCTGCCAGGCTCTTAATAAGATCTCTTGTTCCACTTTTTAGTTCAAAAATTGCATGATTATTGAGCGTGGTCTGGCATTTGTTGTCATCAGTCTAGGACCCAATGACCAGTGTGCTCTTTCAATGTACTTCCGTTTCTCTGGTGGTAGCTGTGAGACTTGCTGCAGGAAAGTAACAACAAAATAGTCCATATCCTGTCCTTCAGCACCCTCTGGAACACAGTATAGTCTAATATTATTTCTTCTAGACCTGCTGTCTGCGTCTTCCTGTCACACTTGAATTTTTTCATATGATGTTTGTAGTTGCTGTACCACCACTTCAAGTCTGTCTACTCAGCAATCCATGATAGTGAGCTGATCGTCTACTGCATCCATCCATTTGGTAAGGGTAGTAATTTTTGTACCCAAGTTATAAAATTTATTGGTAACCTCTATCATAAACGCCCTGAGTTCTTTCAGGATAATATCAAGCTTTTTGTCTTTTCTGTTCTGTAGCTTCGAGGTTGAGGACTGTTCCTGGTCCAGTGATGTAACTGAGCTCAAGGCACAAGAGGTCTCAGAGTCATTTGGATCGGGCTCCCATCTGGTGTCACCTGGTCTCCACTCTGCCTTTTTCTTTTTATCTGATTTTTCCCATTTTGTTCTCTGGATCCTTCCTAATCTGTGTTGCAGATTTTGTTTTTAGATTACTCAATTTTAGGGAGCTTGTTTGGGAAACTGCCATGGAGCGCTCAATCTAAGCTGCCATTGAGTAAGTGACATCACCAGAAGTCCATCACTTTTCCTTTTCAATGGGCATAGAAGGGGTTACAAACTTACAACAATTATATAAAAAAGACATAAAGTCATTTTGGCAGATGTCAAGAAAGATTTAGAGAGGTGGGGTAATCTCCCCCTTTCTTTGGGAGCCTGAATAGAGTCCAAATGAATATTTTATCTAGATTCTTGTATGAATTTCACATGCCCCTAGTCAGACCCCCCGAGGTTTTCTGGAGACAGATAGATCGGATGATCACTAGACTTATATGGGGTGGAAAACACCTGCAAATCAGGAGGACTATCTTGCAGTGGGAAACCTGCTGGAGGCCTGGCTCTCTCACACTTAAAAGACTGCTACCTCACAGCCCAAGCCTATCCATTGTTGACAATACTAAAACATAAATCTGACAAAGGATGGATTGAGGGGAAGGAAGAGCAACTCACAGGTATCATCTAAGCATGGCGTCTCTGCTATCCTTGCCTTAACCTAGGCTACTTAAGTTTGCATATCAATGGACAATGCACTTTCTTTGAGAATGGAGCAGTTTCTGAGGGATGGTGGGAGAAGTGGAATGCTGGACCCTCTTACTCCTATATGAGGTAATGAGGAGTTCGAACCAGGGATCATGGACCAGGGCTTTCATCTGTGTACCCTCAGAGGCATTCATATAGTCAGGGGCCTGCTAGATTTTAACTCTCTACTGAGCTTTGAACAAGTCTGGCTCATATTTCATCTACCCAATACAGAACATTTTTGATTTCTTCAGCTGAGAAATTAAATCTACTCCACCCACTAGCACAAGAAATATGTAAAAACCCTACTATGTTAGAACAGTATCCCTCTCAAGAACAGAGGGTGGGAGCTGCAGCCAGAGTAATTTCCCACTTACAGTATATACTTTTCTGCAGTATAACTGACATGGGGAAACCCACCCAATATGAGAAAAATGGGAAAAAGCTGACTCGGGGGACACAGAGCCCCAGGTAAAAACTAAAACATGTGAGGTGATACATAAGACAAATTGCTGTTATCAGTGGATGGAGTTCCGGTGGAAGGTAAAAGTTAATTTCTTCAAACCCCCTACCATAACCCAGCACTACACTCCAGGGGCGCTGATAGATGTTGCAGATAGCATGGGGCTAGAGGGTTCATTTTCGTATATTTTGGTCCTGCCCCAAAATACAAATATTTTGGAGGGATATTGCCACCATTATTTCAGAAATTTGGGAAACTGCCCTTTCCCAGACTTTCAAAATATTCTTATGGAGCATACTACTTAAAAAGGCAACGTCACCCCAAAATATTTACTTACATGACATCTTCATAGTGGCCACTGAAAGCCATCACCAGGCAGTGGCTTGTGCCAGTTGTTCCCACGGTCAATGACTGGACAAACTTAGTGAAAGAAATCCAAGTTAAGGAAGAGATGTATATGAAATGACATCATAAATATGATTCGGACAACCTTAACATTCTAATGAGGTATGCCACGTGGGATGAACATATTATAAATTCTTCAGCCCCCAACACTCATGGAGAAAATGAGAGATGGGTGATATAGATTTTTGTTACCTCTTGTATGATGTTACTGTCATAAATTATATGATAGCAGTACCAGCCTTGATTGTGATTTTAGCATTATTCTAAGGTTTCAAATCCTTATTTCTTGCTGTGCAGTGTATGTTTTTATCAATTTCAGCTAATTTATTTTTGTTTTTTGGAAAGTGCTGTGTTATATGTACAAATTTATTGGTTGTTTGTATTAGTTTCTGCAAACCTTAAATAAAATATGTGTACAAAAAACATATTTGTGAATCTTTATATGAAACTGGGATCCCTTAATTTGCAAATGTATATAATTCTATTGTTGAAATGATTGCAGAAAGCTATTTGGGTTTCTTAAAAAGGTAACAATCTGTAATACAGGGTCTGACCTTGAGATGTATTTTGACCTTCACAATCTTCTTTACAGATTTGTCAAAAGGAGACCAGTTCTGGGACAGAATGTTCTGTTTTATTGCACATTTTAAAGACTAGATGTGCTCTTCAGGCTGACCTAAGGGAATAAATTGACACAGTTCTGGTACGTTTTGTGAGAAATAGGAGATGCAACTTAAAACAATCAGGATGTAGAGTTTAAACTGCCAGAAAAAGACATCTTACTCAAAGAGAGCAATGTTTTGCTTAGAGGGCAATAGAAAGACAGCTTGAAATTGAGAGAGACAAAGTCAGATGTAGGACTATTTTTGTTTGTATTGCCTGTATGAAGAGCTGTCCTGTACAACAAAACAGAAAAATCCTGCACTCACCACCACAAATGAAGAGACTGCTCAGAGTTGTGTCCAAAAGGTGCTTCATTTTATTTTGTGCAAATGTGCAGATGTGCAAATCTCCTGACGCATTTCGGAATAACTTCTATTCCTTTCTCAAAGGAACTTCCAAAATGTGTCGGGAGATGTGCACATCTGCACATTTGCACAAAATAAAATGAATCACCTTTGGACACAGCTCTGAGCAGTCTCTACATTTGGGGTGGTGAGTGCGGGATTTTTTTGTTTTGTTCTTGCTGCCATTTAACCCAGCACCCCTTCCACTTGCAGCCTCTCTACTGCTTTTTCTATAGCTGTCCTGTACAATTTTATTTATTTATTTTTTTTATTTTATGGTTACTGATAAAAAAAAGTGCTACCTGTGAATTTTATAACTTCTCCTGGTCTGCCTATGTTTTATGACCTATGGCTCTATGATGGGGGGGGGGGTGATGATGCACTAGATCTGCAGCCATTCTCAGTGGTGGAGAACACTGGTTTTTAGAATTTGCTTTCATTTTTTCCTCCCAAAGTACATCCTATTGAGAACAACCTTTGCGGCTGCTGTGGCCTTACCCCACCCCAAACAGTATCCAGTGATATGAGTGAGTCAAACTGAGTGACTCAATATGAGTGACTTAATTTGACTGCTTGAAATTAGAGCGAGTAAGAAAGGATAGCGAGACCAGTAATAGCGAGTGTAAGGGACAAAACTGCAAAGGAAGAATACGGCAAGTGTCAGGGGGAAGCATAGTTATGCAGGATATGGGAGGTAGTGTGGCCAGGCAGTTCCCAGGTGGCCATTTGGTATAGTGGTAGGCAAGTATGCTCGTGGTGTGAAAGGCTCTGGGTTTGAGGCTAGCTGTGTGTACATAATTTTACCTGTGTGATGTTTGAGACTTAATTATTTTTTCTGGTCTGAGTAACCCCCTCCAAAGTTTTCCCTGTACCCTAGTGTCAGACGCCCCTTGGAGTTGATTATAATTATAGTGGAGGGTGCGGGGGGCAAACCCCCCGCTTAAAACAATGTAATAAATATTGCCTGATCATCGCCGTTTTTCTGTTCGATGTAGTGCACATCGCCGTTGTTGTTTGCAGCGATGTGCACTCACTCATATGTATGTCGCTGTTCTGCTGTCACCCATATCACATGGAACCCCCTAAAACAAACATCTGGCATTTGGGTGCCCAACCCCACTGTCAGAGAACTATGCAAACCCCACCGCACATGATGTCTAGTGGTCATGTGCCAGCTGCAAGCGCATTACATCAGCTCCTTCTAAACACAACTTTGAAATACAAGTCTGTTGTTTGAAACTGAAAGTTTTTGGCAAACCTGTTAACAGATTTAGAATCACACTACACTGCTGCATCAATCAATCTAATAATTATACCATGGGTCATTCAAAGGGTGTGGCAGGAAGACCAGGACAGAAACAGCATCAAAAAAGCAGGCCCCAGAGCACCAGAGTTGGTAACCACGCGGGGGCAGTAGGGTTTCTTCCCTGGGATTCTATGTTAAAAATGGTCTGAGATTTGAACAAAACAATTGAGAAAATATTGGATTGTATGGGGGCACAGGATGAAAAGATGTAGCTATGCAACCACATCTAAAGATGCAGATTAATGGTCAATGAAAATTCAAGCCACTGTGTCCATGCTAACTGTGGAAAATACTCATCTACAGCTGACAGCTCGCCTGTTGTTGCTGAGACCTATTCCACCCAAGGGACCGCTTTCCTCAATCCTACTTAAATCCATCATACATGTGTATATATATATATATATATATATATATATATATATATATATATATAATCTGAGGGCATGCTTGGAGGATCTTGAAAATTTGGTCCAGGCTATGAACCTACAGTACAAGCACTGGGTCGCCTCAATGGTGGTGTAGGCGAGGATATGGAGTCTTTTGTACTTGGTTATGTGATTCACTGCATATGGAATAGGACTTGAAGAATGAAACAGTCGGTAGAGTTTGCAGAGCAACAAGCAAGCAGAACCCTCTTCCAGACATTGCTTATTGTGACTGAGGATTCAGAGATCAGAGATCAGAGACCAAATTTTGTATCTGACCAAGATACAAACCACTTACTACAGTATGATGGACAAGGTGTCAGACTTTTACCAGACTGGTTATTTGCAACAAGAAATTATTGCAAACAACCTGATCTGATCAGCAGTAGATCAGGGAATTGTTGGCTGTGCATTCCCTACTGGCAGCAGCACAAGACTTAGATTACCAGTAGTGGGAAAAGTTACCAGTTCTCTGACTCATGGGAAGCGGCAAATGTACCACTAAGGTTGATGCAGATCTCGGAAGATCCCTGGAGGACAATGAAGAAACATAGAAAATATAGAAATAATGCTGGCACATAAAGACCCTCAGCCAATCTAGTCTGCCCATTCACCCCCACATCTAGTCCATCTTACCCTCCCTATTCCATACCCTTCCACTTTTATTTAGCTCCATGTAGGTGTTCCAAGCTCTCTTGAGTTCATCCACTAAATCTACTCCCACCACCTATTCTGGCAACCTGTTCAATGAACCCACAACCCTCTCTGTGAAGTACTTCCCCCTTATATCACCCCAAAATCTACCCCCCTCCAGCTTGAATGCATGCCCCGTAGTGGAACTGTTCACTATCCTCCTGAAAATGCTACCTTCCCTTACCCGGTTTATTCGCTTCAGGTATTTGAAAGTTTTTACCATATCCCTCCTTTCCCTCCTCATCTCCAGTGTGTACAAGTTTAGCTCCCCCAGCTTTTCCTCATATGAGCTGTCATGCATCCCCTGCACCATCTTGGTTGCTCTTCTTTGGACCCTCTTTAGCCAGTCCTTGTCCCCTTGTAAATGTGGCCTCCTGAACCTAACCCCATACTCCAGATGTGGTCTGATCATTGTTTCATATAATGGCATGATTACCTCCCTCTCCCTCTTCCTACTAGCAAAGCCCCTTCCTATGCATGCTAACATTCTGTTTGCTTTCCCCACTGCCCTGTCACATTAATTCTGAATCTTCAGGTCATCTGAAATCATGATCCTCAAGTCCCTTTCCTGCCCTGTCACCCCCAATTCCTCCTCCCCAGCCAGTATTTAGCCCTTAAATTCTTATGCCTTATGTGCATAATTTTGCATTTTTTTGTGTGTTGAATTGTAGTTGCCACCTTTCTGACCACTCCTCCAGCCTGGCCAGATCCTCCTTCATTTTTTCCATTCCACCCAGTGTGTCCACCCTGTTACATATCTTTGTGTCATCTGCGAACAGACACACCTTCCCATTTAGGCCCTTCAAGATGTCCCCGATGTGTATGTTGAACAGTACGGGCCCTAGCACAGACCACTGGGGAACTCTACTCATCACCCTTCCTTTCTTTGAGTGCACCTCATTTACTACCACCCTCTGTGTTCTTCTCTCTATCCAATTTTCTATCCAGTTTGTAAGGTTTTTCCCCACTCCCAAGATAGCCAATTTTCTTATTAGCCTCCTGTGTGGGACGGTGTAAAATGCCTTCCTGAAATCCAGGTTGACTACATCCACCATCCCCCCATCACATATCTCTGTTATTCTGTCAAATAATTCAATCAGATTGGTCTGACAGGACCTTCTACCTGTGAATCCATGCTGATTATCATCTATAAGGCCCTCCTTTCCTAAATATGGTACCAGACTTTCCTTTATAAGTGCTTCCATCAGATTTCCCATCACGGAGGTAAGGCTAACTGGGTGGTAGTTTCCTGGCTCCTCCTTTCCTCTCCCCGGTGTAAGGACACTGCATTAGCCTCATTCCAATCCCCTGGGACCCTCCCCTTGTCTAGTGACAAATTAAATAACCTCTTGAGTGGTGCCACCAGTTCTTGCTTTAGCTCCGTTAGTACCCTTGGGTGGATTCCGTCGGGGCCCATTGCTTTGTCCATTCGCAGCTTTCTCAGTTCCTCCAATACCCTACTTTCCATAAAGGGGCTCATGTCTACCTCTCTACCTACCCATTTCCTGCTATTTAGCTCTGGCCCCCTCCCCACCTCTGCTATGAAAACTGAGGTGAAGTAGCTGTTCAGCAGATTGGCCTCGTCCTCTTCATCCACTACCAGAGCAACCCCCTTCTCCTTGAGTCTCATGATCCCCAGCCTTCTTTTCCTTCTATCACTCACATACCAGAAACATTTTTTGTCACCCTGTTTGGCCCCTCTCACTATTTTCTCCTCCGCTTCTACCTTAGCCTGCCTGACTATTTTCATGGCTTCCTTTAGCTTCTTTCTATAAGCTTCTTTGTCTTCCCCCAACCCGCAAAGCTTTGTGTGCCCTAAATGCCTTCCCTTTTCTCTGACTGCTTCCTTCACCTCTGCTGTGAACCAGAGTGGTTTCCTCTCTCTTTTACCCTTGCTCACCCTCCTGCTGCATTGCTCAGTCACCCACATAATTCCCATTTTGATTGCCCCCACAGCTCCTCTGTGTATTCCAGGTTTCCCTCTCCTTCTAGCTCCCTTCGTAGAATTTCTTTCATTTTCCTAAAATCTGCTTTTCTGAAGTTAGGTACTCTAGTGGTGGTCTTACTCTTTACTGATCCTGCCCGAAGGCTAAATCTTACCTTCCTGTGGTCACTGTCTCACAGACTTTACCCTATCTCTACATCCTCCACACTATCCACATTAGTCATGACCAGATCCAGTTGGGCCCCTTCCCTAGTGGGTCTTTGACCAGTTGGTGAATAAACACCTCCTGCATGGACTCCAACAGCTCTCTGCTCCTTTCCGATGCCACTGCCAGAGTTTCCCATTCCACATTCAGAAGATCCAGATCTGCTGAATCTGCAAATTTGGGTGAGGGGTCATGAATACAGGCTCTAAATATGACCTAAGTATCTTTGCACGTGCCTTACTAGACTGGGTTGGCTTCCTGTTTACAGTTATTTTTTTACAACTATCTCATATCTGTCAGTTCCTGACTGGGATATGAGTATGAAGTTTAAAGTATGCAATTGATGTTCTCCTGATTTCTGTTTAAAATGATGCTGACCACAAGGAGTGGCAGATATGGAGGGGGTATTTTTAGCATGAAATCATATGTGCTCAGACCGTATCCTTGTTTTCCACATGAGTAGCTCCACAGATATATTTTGTATGAGCCAGCATATTTTATTCTTTTGAGGGAAATTACAGTTGTATTGCTGTGAACCAGAGGATATACTGACTTTTTCATGACTGCTTGAATAGCATGCAAATATATTGGTATCAGTCTGAGCTGTGAGAGGGCTTTTGGGGGCATGTCCCTCCTCCACCTATCACAGCTTCAGAATAATGATTCTCTTCCTTAATTTCTTTGTCCTTCTTTTTCCTTTGAAGTCCTTGGCCAATCACAAAGATGGAAAATGCAAGGTGGAAGTGGGTTTCCTTGTGCAGTCCTGATTCCTGCTTGAAACTTTTCCCCTGCTTTTCATTCCACATATGTGCTACTGTTTAGTACTAGAATGTGCTACTGTATAGTGATTCCTTTCTCAGTGAGTGACAGAGATGTTGCACAATGGCCATAGAGTTTTCCTGTCAGCGGTTGCCATGTCAACATCCACCATCCCTGCAACAAAACTGGCAGTGGGTGTTCAGTCCCACTGCTGGTAATCCTGATGTATCCAGCCATTACAGAAAACCAGCAGTGGGTGCTAATTGCAAAATATCAAAATGTGTTAAATAAAATGCATGAGAAAGCCAGGCTAACATCCCCCTGCCAGTGTCCCAACTCCTGCCTAAACCAGCTGTTCATCAAAAATGGTGGTGGGTGCTTGATCCCATCACTGGTTGAAGGATAGGAGGCAGAGGGTGGTGGCAAATGGCAGACACTCAGGAGACAGGACAGTGACTAGTGGGGTGCCACAGGGATCTTTGCTGGGAATTGGTCCTTTTCAATGTCTTCATAAGTGACATTGCTAAGTGTCACAAAAGCACTCCGCAGATCAGGCCCTCTGCTCCTACAGTGCCAACCTCAGAGTGCAATAGTGTGAACAGGTGACAGACAGGGTAACCCTCCTGTCTGTTTTGGGTCCGAATCACCTATTAGCCTCGAGTTCTGGAGGGAGTCAAAATGTGAACCTTATGCTAGCATACCCAATTAACAGGCTCAGATAATATTTTCTTCAGGGGAATGCAACATAATCTTTCACCCAAGGGCACCCAGCCAGGTATCCAAACTGAACCCTTACAACTCTATATGAGACCTAGGTATATTCTTACCTTTTCAAGCTTAGTAACACCATGCAAGCCAAAAAGTGCAAAGTCATGCAGCTGGGGCAGGGAAACCCACTATCTGTTTATAAGATGGGTGAGAGGTACTTACAGTCACCAAGTAAAAAAGGAAACTTGGGGTCATCATAGCTAATGACCTTAAGGTAGCTGGTCAGTGTGACAAGACAGTGGAAAAGACTGGTACAATGCTGGGGTGCATTGGGAAGGGGGATTTATAGCAGGAGGAGGGAGGTGGTACTATTAAGACCCCATCTGGAATACTGTGTCAAGTTCTGCAGGCCTCACCTCTACAAGGATACTGACAGGATGGATGTGGTACAGAGGAAGGCAGCCAAAATGGTGGGAGGGTTGCATGAAAAGCCATATGAGGAAAGACTACAGGAACTCAGCATGTACTCCCTGGAGGATAGGACAGTCAGAGGGGTCTTAAAAAGACTATGTTGAAAATTAGGTGTCAAAATCTCAAAAAACAATAAGTTATGAAGAAACATTGAAATTATTCAGTATTGCACAGTTCATCATGGCTATTAGTATAAACAGGCAATAGGCAGAGAGTGTGTACTGTATGCAGTTCCTGACAGGCTTAGACACTCCCACAAGACTAAATGAGATCTGAATTGTACTGGACTGAATATACTGTATTATGGATATTACCAATATTTGATATTTGCTCCTGAATCAAAACACTCCAATAGCTGGTGTAATTGTAAACTGTATTCAGGTTCAACACACACCCCTATTTACAGAATGTCATTTTAGAATGTGAAACATCACTGGGTATTAATTTAAAATATATTTGTTGAAAAAAAAAAGATTTACCAATAGTCTTCTATCATCAAATCTGGGACCCCACTGTAGAACAGACCTGACATAATAAGACATGGGCTGTTACTATTGGCACAGCTAGGCTAGCTTCATCTTTAGCTCACCTAATAGAATACCACACTGTGCAAACTATGCCTTAAAAGATCATTTGATAAATTAGATATTTAGGGTGGTATTTTCAAAAGTACTCAATGATGATACAGTTGCATCATGCCAGGCAAATTTGCATCACACAGATGCAATATATAATAGCACCATATTTTCATATCTGCATCCAAACTGACACTCACTGGCATGCAGATGCAGGCTGTGTCATAGCTGTGTCACTTCTGCGTTACTAATCAAGACCCAAGCTTGGGTGCAGCAGATAGTGGCTGAACCGTCTTCTGATAGTATTGCATCCTTCTGATGCAGACGCAGCTGTGATTTGTGATGCAACTTGCTGCTGTGTCTAATGAACCTCTTTGAAAATCTGGTATATAATTGGGATTACTTCTAGGACTGGTCATTATAGGGTTACCACAGGTCCTGATTTTGTCTGGAAATTCCTGGTTTGGGGGGTCTGTGTCCTGCCAAAAAACAGGAAAAATGCAAAATGTCCTGTTTTTAAACCAGAAAAAAATATTTTCTTACTCTCCTCTAGAAGTTACAGAAAACTAAGAGGAATTAAATGAAATACAGTGTGGTCCACTTATAACAGACACTGTTATAACAGACAATCAGTTATAGCAGACAAAAACTGATTTTCCAAACCAAATACATCAGATCCAATACATTTCTCTCTGGTTATACTTGACAGAAACATTGCTTATAATGGACACTAGGAAGCTTTTGTGTGCATTTGTAGTGCTTTTTCTTGTGTGTGTGTGGGGGGGTGTGCAGAGCTGAGGAGAGAAGTCAAGAGTAGGGTCAAGGTGGAAGAGCTACAGAGATTTATTGTATCTTAAAATATCAGGAAAAAAAATGAACAACTAAGACATTAAATTGCTTAATCTTAGTTCTGATTATTTAGAGAAAAGAAGTCTGTTGCTTTGGCCAAAGTTACATTTGCTTATTTATTTGAACTTGGAAACTGAGAAAGGCACACTGAGCCGAGGCTTGTTTCCAGGTGTGACATATTGCCCTGTGAAAAATCATGTTTTAGTTTGTAATGTCCTCTTTGGGCTTCTTAAATGGTGATAACCCCACTATACAATGCACTGGCAATAAAGCAGTTGAACTGAGAAAATCAGCCCTCAAGACACATTGCAGCAGTCATAAAGGTTATAGTTTTTTAATGCTTCTTTAGACATAGATTTGGCCACAAAAATTCCATTATGCTGTAAAATCCCATTTCTGGCAGCAGAATGCTGCATTTCCACCTTGTGTTTTTCCATAACCTCTCTGCCTCTCTCCCATTATGTAATTTGGTTCTGAAGTTTGTCGATCAGAATAATACACAATGCTACTTCACCTCCCTCTCTCTCCCACTTCATCCCATACTCCCTGATGCAGTCATCCCCCATACTGTTTCCTTATAGTGTATGGTTAGGGCTTATTGTGTATTGAATTTGGCCAGTTCAAATACCTTTTTGTGCTCCAGCCGGAGGAAATGTCCAGTCAGGGTGGTGAGTCTCCTGATTGCCTTGTTGTTAAAAAAAAAAAAAAAAAAAGGTTTTTGATTTACATGCAGGGCAAACATACAGCCCAACACTAAAACTTCTACAATTGAGATAACAGTAAAAAAAAAACAACATATTATAAAAAAACAAAGTAAAGGTGACCTTACACAACTCATCCTTTGTTTCTATCTCAGGATTCGTAATGGCATGGGCCTCTCAAGCTTTACTCTTAAGGTCCATATGTTGTTATCTCAGCCCCTCATTAGAGCCACAGACTTGTTGTGTATGGTCACCCATACATTATTCCTTATATTCCCCACCATAGGAGTACCTTTGGCCAGGCATATGCAAGTTCTGTCAGGGTATTAATTACGGATGAGAGAACCAGTCTGGATAAGTTCAGAACCTATGCCATTTTCTGTAAAAGAACCTTATGCAAACTTTTTTTCAGGTTCTGACAAGGTTCTGATCATTTTTAAAACACTGATTTTGGAGCTTAATATACTCCCCCAGCAGGTCTTCATCTGGTAAGAACACAGGTGGTGATGACAGAATGACCCAAAAGGAGGCTGATGGTAGGGCAGCACCACTACAAGTTGTTTGTAGATTGCTTTCCCTTCACTGGCAATAGCTTAAGGGTGAACAATGATGGTTAAAACAGTTTTAGTAGTTTAAACAAAAAGGTTCTGAAAGTTCTGATAAGGGTCACATAACTAGTAGAACCACTGATGGCTTATCAGAACTTTTAGAACCTCCTAACCTTTTATGGTTCTCCCGTCCCTACATGGAATACATAATGGATTACAGTGGAATAACACATTTACAGTGGAGTCATCCAGGATACAGTGCTCCCATGTGACAAATTGGAATACTTGCCATTGAATTACCTTGTGTCCCTGCAGTATTCTGCATCATGTCATTGGCAGAAACTGTGATATGAGTATTGGATACCAGCTGACTCCACTGTATAAGTGATGAAGTACTTTTTGAGTTATAAAAGTATGTACAGCATGAGTATGTAAAATATAACAGGCCACAACAGCAATTGCATATCACCTATATATCCCCCAAATTACATGATTTATTTAATCAATTCATTCACCACTGGAGTGGTATATATACAGCTACTCAAATAGATATCACTCAGAAACACAGACAGCTACAGGTAGGTGCAAAACAAAGCTAACTGTGCCACTGTGGACTCAACGTTCAAAACTCTGCTGCTATTGGTATGGTTTGTGCAGATCGCTGGTGTGCCAGGGACCCTGAGCCTGATTCTCTATTGGGCAGGGTCCCAGTGGCAAAGTCCCACAGCTTTTAGCTACTGTGGCCCTTCGCCAAACAGTCGGCGCATCTGGATGGTGTGTCTCAAGCTGTGGGATGGCCATGTGCCTCTCTAGGTTGTCCCTGGTGGCTAGTGGACCCCCCAAACCTGATCCACTTCCTCCTAAAATTGATCCCATCCCTGGTGGTCTAGTGGACCCCCCAGCCCAGATCTGCCCATATATTAATAGATACCATATTATGGTGGTCTAGTGGATCCCATCACCCCACCCCAGCAGGCTGTGCCCTACCACACTGCTCACCCATGTTCCAACCCCGAGCCAGCAACCAACACTGCATTACACTTTCCACCATGGACGGCCATTAACTGAGCTGTCAATGAGTGTGTACTATATAAAGCACATGCTCACTTACAGCTCTGTTGATGGCTGGCCATGGCGGAGAGCTGTGCTGGTCACTGGCTCGGGGATGAGAGGAGGGAGCAGGGTGGTGGGGCACTGCTTGCCAAGGTTGGGGGTTGGGGTCCACTAGACAACCACAGTATGATATCTAATATTATATGGGCAGATCAGGGCTGGGGGGCTTCTAGAGCACCAGGGATGGGATCAATTTTAATAGGAAGATGATCAGGGCTGGGGGGGTTGCTAGACCACCAGGGATGTGTCTATTTTAATAAAAGGGAATCAGAGATGGGTGGACTGTGGCACATGTTCCCTCCCACCCAGGGAGGGCTTGACGAGTAAGGCACAAGTGTTCTAACCCCTCGAGGGGTGAAATTTGGCACCCTTAGACAAGGCTGGTCTTAAGGGTATTTAGAATTTTGCTCTCTGGGAGGGTTTAAAGAATCCTTAATTATGGGGATATGGCAGTTTGCATCTGTTGCATGCCCCTGAGCACCATACCATGGCTCATTTTGTGCTACAAGGATAGTGCAAGGCCAGTTGGGTACACGCAGCCTGCAGTTGACTCAGGCTGCATTTGAGAATTACTCCTGTGACATCTTTTGGGGCAAGGGTCACTTTGTGCCATTCCTTGGGGCACAAGCCCCCTGCGCCATTCTTGGAGCTTTGAGAACTGTGCCATGTACTATATATATATATATATATATATATATGGGATATAACATGGTTGAGGGTGAGATAGTAGAACTATCTCTACGAGCTGTCATTGAACTCTTGATATCCCATAAGTGGTGAAGTCATGAGTGGGGTATCAAAAGTCCAATGACTGTGAGTGGGGATATTTCTACTATCTCACTCTCACCCATGTCATATTTGATTTGTACAACTGATGTGGATCTTACTGCAGTTACAATATGGGACTTCCCATTTTATCTGCTTGTAAAATAGAAGCATGGACCTTCACTGTGACAGCATAAGCGGCAGGGACTCGTAGCTGTTGTGTGACAGTGGAATGACAGCAGAAACATTCTTTGTTTAAGTTTAAGCACTGACATTTTTTTCATTTTTTGTTCTTTACACCTGTTTTATGAGGACTGGGAGCAAGGAGTGAGGATTGCAGGGGCAGAGGGAACCAGTAGTGGGAATATGGGAAAAAATGGAAAAAAAAAAAGATGTGTGAGTGATTCCATCACAGAGCTTCATTGTGACAGCAGAAGTGGGCAGGGACTTGGTGATGGTGTATGGCAGTGGGATGTGAGGACAAACATTTCTTTAAATTTTACTAATGATATTTTTGTAGGGATTAGTTTTACTGTAGCCATGCTGAGAGTGCAGTCTGACTTCAGGCTGACAGGTTACTGTCTGAAATGAGCAGCACAGAACATTCAGTATGAAGTGGCTGTACTCTCAAGCTCAAATATGCTTGCACTAAACTGACAATGCTCTTTGGCATTGTCACGCACCCAGGTGGACATGATAGCAGTTATGACGTACCCAACATGCAAGATAGTACTACTATGTCGCTAGTGGCCCATGAGATAGTAGTTATAACTTGTCTCATGAGACCCACGCCATATATATATATATATATATATATATATATACAGTGCAAACCTCTTATAATGGGCGCATCTGTGCAAGATGATTTTGGCCGTTGTATGAAGTGGGTGCTATAACCAAAAGCCTTTTTTTTATATTATAAAACATGGACACAGTGGGCGTGACTAGCAGACACTTCACTTCCCTCCTTAGAACAAACAGTATTTGCGGATGGAGAGAGAGCTTTTACATTTATTTCTGTACAGTCCAGTATCGTACAGTACTTCACTTCACTCTTTCAGACAAACAGGTGGTGACATTCAATCTTAGCGCTGTCCAATACCTAGCAACATGCCTACCAACCTCGGGACCTAGCAACATGCCTAGCAACCTCGAGACCTAGCAACATGCCTAGCAACCTCGGGACCTAGCAACAGTGACAGACCAAGGTACTGTACTGCAATAAAAAATTATTTCAGAAAACAATTTCAAAAAGGAGGAAGGGTAGTGTACAGTCAATCCTCATTCATCAGCACTTTATAAGACATCTCACTTACCCAGGGTAATGCTTCCATTCCCCCAATTCCTTCTTCAGCGATTGTGGCATATTTGTATCGGAAGCAGGAGGTGGCTGAATTAGAATTAAGTGACCTCCAAGATTCTGATCTGACACTGCAGCATGTAGCCATGCCCGCCTTCTACAGTGTATCAGGCATGTTAGCTGCTAATTAGTGTCAGTTCACACTTTGACTAGCCCCAACAAATCCATGCTGAAGTGTGAACTGACACTAGCTAGCAGCAAATCTGCCCGCAATAGAAGGTGGGCATAGAGCATTATAACCACTGTTCTTAACGTTACAGCCTATGGAATTGGCAAATGGAAAGTGAAATTTGCCCGCTATAGCCGATTGCCTGCCATAGTCGTGGGTGGTATAAGTGGAGTCGACTTGTGTATATATATATATATATATATATATATATATATATATGTGTGTGTGTGGCTTACTGATTTCTCCAAGTTGATCAAAACGTATGAAGGTTGCCTGAGCAAAAAACTACTGGGTAGAGAATTCCACAGTATGCCAGCAATAGTAAAGAAAGAATATTTTGCAGCGGGAATAAGAAGCAAAGCAGTTCTAGTAGACTGAAAATTCTGTAGTGGGGGACTTACAGAGTGATAAGGGCTTGTAGTCGATGAATGCTTTTTTATGTTCAATATTATAGATCATGGAAGCATTACATGATACTCCTAACCAATCAGCAAGCTTGTTTTAGTATTGCATAAGACACTCTTATTTCTATACACTTGTCTTACACGCTGTGACCCAGTAAAAAGTTTCTCTTGGTTCTGGTTGCACCATAAAAAAAGGGTCATTTTGAGTTAAAAAAGATATTAAAAAAAGACAAAAAAATAGAGAATACTGATTTGGCAACCACGCACAACCAACCTGTGCTGCCACAGAGGGGTACTGATTACATTAGACCTCGAGAGCAAAGCTTGAGCAAGCCAGTGTAATCAGAAGTCCAAAGTGGCACCACAGTCTGGTTGGGCATGTGATTGCCCAACCAATATATTTTAATTGGTTTTTGTTAGAGTTAGGAGAGCCTCACATGAACAACGAAGGTGACAGCAGGAGCTATCTCGAGACTCACCTTAAAATTAGTTTAACAACAGTCATGTTTAAAAGCAGCAAGATAAAAACAATTTAAAAAGTTAACACAGGACTTATCAGTGTTTGTTCTGTTGAGAGTTTGTGTTGGTTCTGCTTTCTTCTCCTGCACCTGGTGGCTTGGTAGCTTTATTTAAAACA
The DNA here is from genome assembly GCA_016271365.2 of Neoceratodus forsteri. NCBI lineage: Eukaryota > Metazoa > Chordata > Ceratodontiformes > Ceratodontidae > Neoceratodus > Neoceratodus forsteri. Next base: position 382,275,069 of record JADMNL010000023.1, on the reverse strand, counting down.
AAAAGCACTGTGTATACATCAGTTCTCAGTGCAGGTGTCCCACGGATTTCTGATCAACTGATATGTTGCTGGACTACAGAAGGGTGCAACCACATCTCATAATCTTTGAACTGTGGTACAACAACATTTCAGCAAGGATGGAAACCCATGCTGAACAAGGGCCCACTATACACTATAACGCAATCTGCAATGTATTAATATGTCTGTCCTAGGTACTACTACTACCCCCTATAAGAGTGCTTCACTTGTGTACCTCAGGGACAGAATGGGTTAGCTTTCCTTCACTGTTCTCATGCCTGAAGAATGTGCGCAAAATCACTCTTAAGTGGTAAGAGCACCTCAAGCAAATGGTCTATTTTATGATACATGATATAACCCAATTTATACAATGGGGGTGAGAGCTATTCCAGTGCAATAAATTCATATATTTTCACTGCAGTGAGATAAATGCTGACTGGAGTGAGATAAATGCTCACTGCAGTGAGATAAATGCTCATGACGTCAGTGGAGTGAGATATATCCATTTATTCTCACTCCACTGACGCCACCTAGTTAACCCTACAAAAACTCCTACAACCAATAAACAAATCAAGAAAACATGAATAAAACTCACCTGAAGCCCAGTAACACAATGTCAAACTCCTCCATATTCACGTGCTCTTATTCAAAACCTAAACCTAAAATCTCCGCAAAACGACTTTACTATCCTTATAGAAAGTAAAAAAGCCTGCTATTGAACTCATATACAAAATGAAGAGAACTTGTAAATCAAACAACATTCTTGAACAGAAACAAAAGCCTGCCAAACGAAACAAACAAGTATGACTAAATATAAAAAAGACCTCGATGGAAAATGAAATTGTAGATCTATGTACACAGTTTGAACGTGACAAAGGAACCCTACTCGACCCTACAGAACACCTTATACCAGAAACCCAAGAACGACAAATGCCACAGAAAACGCGTGATTTCTAGATCCAGACTACATCGAAAAATACATTCACAGTACGAAAAATCGAAACACAACAAAAAAAAAAAAACAGAAACGGACCTCAAACATCTACAACAGTTTCTACTACAGGATTTAGAGATCACAACTCCCATTACTAAAATTGAACCAGAAGAACTGGACAGCCTGTTATGCCATTATTTTATAACGGCACAAAAAAAGGATGGCGCTGATTACGAACCCATGACCATTCGTTCCCGTTTCCAAAGTATAGAGAGGCATTTAAAAGAAAATGGATACTCGGAATCTCTCTCCACATCTTTAAAATTCGGAAAAACACGACAAGTCGTATTATCTAAACAAAAACATTTAAAACAAAAAGGAATGGGAAACAAACCATTTGCAGCAGATGACATCACAGATGAAATACTAACCAAATTATATGACAGCAATCTACTAGGACCTGACAATCCACAATCACTCATCAATTCCATGTGGTTAATTGTCAATTTATACTTGAATTAGAGGAAACTCTGAAGCTCGAAACTTAAAATGGGGAGATGTAACTTAAAAGACAACCAAAACACAAATTACCTGGAATTCTCAACTGAAAGACAAACAAAACCCGTAGTGGCTCAAACCCCAAAGACACAAGACTAATAAAACCACGAGCCTATGAAACCAGAGACCCTAAACGATGTCCTATAAAAATATACCTAACATACAGAGACAAACGACCTTACAAATGTAACACCCCAGATGCACCACTGTTTCTATCACTACATTACCCCATTAAAATACAGTATCCATGTTGGTACAAAACCAACCTCTAGGGATAAATACCATCGGAAGATTGTAAAACAATGATCCAGGAAGCGGACTAGAAACTGACCGAAGACTCACAAACCATTCCATTCGGAAGCACCTGGTGCAAAAGCTGACGGATTCTGACATTGCCCCCACAGAAATAATATAAGTTTCTGGACACAAAAGCTTGAATCTCTCAACACATACTCCAAATTAAATGACAAAAAGAAAAATATCAGACTTACTGAGTAACCCAGTGAAAGATAGCGAAACCCTCTACTTCCAAACCTGAGTCTCACAGCACTCTGAACCTGAAACCTGGAACACCTGCTGCCTGTTACATGGATATGCTCCCAGCCTGCTTCAACAATCCAATCATTAACGCATCACATATTACATTTAACATAATACAAGGTATGCCAAACTAACAACTCTCACTTATGACTACGTAGTTGAACAACACTAAACATTTTTTTTTTATCTCCACAGGACACCAATATCAACAGAAAGCCAGAAAAAGAGACAGAGACTTGACATCGGACTCTGATACGGACTAAACCGCAAACTACAAAATGAAACAGTCGGACACTACAATCAACACTCCCATTAAACATTGATTTCCTGATTTTGCTAACTTCAAAATATTTACTTTAAAATAAAAGTTTAAATGACTTCTTGACATGCAGTTCCAAAATATACCCTTATCAGAACTCTGCGGTGAATAAAACCGCAAAACACTAACAAAAACTCATTATGTCTGCACAAAACATTTCCCCACAATAAATAAATAAATAAATCTAAATCTCACAAATTCCACCCCTCAAACACTACAACCAAATGAAATATACATACCATTATTTCAAAGACGCTCTCACCCCATTTGTATAAATAGCACACATGATGTCCATGTCGTGAGATATGGTAAATATTCTCACTCCTGCAGAGTGAGCTGTGCATTCTCACTCGTGCCTGCGGCACTCATGAGAATACAGAGCTCACTCTGCAGGAGTGAGAATATTTACCATATCTCACTCCTGCCCATCATGTATCCCCTATTTCTACACAAGTCCAGTCCTTCATGACCATAATTTTTTTTTTGCAATTTTTAGCCAGGAAAGACAGACTAAGCCAAGGCTTGTTTGCCAGTGCATTCTGGGAGCCCAGGAAAGTTAAGTAAATTGCTCATGGTCACACAGTATGCCACTGGTGGCTGTGGGATTCAAACCCAGTTCTCCAGGTTTGCAGTTTAGTGTTCTTAAGCACTGCGCTATACTATCTCCCTATCTGCGTAACAATCTGAGAGATGATAATAAGGAGAACAGCTCAAGTCCTAGTGCCATTGGATGACCCCAGATGCACATTTTTGTACTTTTTATTTTTATTTATTTATTAGCATCTCAATATAACCTTTGAGCTGGAAGCTCATTTACAAAGGTTCCACAGCAGGTAAGCAAAGACAAACAATGGGTACATTTCACGTGAGGACAGTATACAAGTTATGCGCGAGTTTCAGAGCACAGGAACCAAAGGCACAGCAGAAGTGCAATGATACTTAGTTCAACATAATAACATTCAAACACTGTAACAGTTCACTATGAGGAGGCATTGAGACATAGTACAACCGGCACAATTCAGGTAACAATAGATGGCTGCAATAAGAAGTCATTCTAGAGAGTTCAAATAATCACATACAGGTGACATATTGCAGTTGTTGAAAAGAAGGAGGCAGTGATACAGAGCTCAGCTTATAACCTTCGAATAACATAGTGTCCACAAACAAAAAAAAAGGCAGCAGCCAGGAGATAGATTCTGTCAGAAGGGGTGGGGTGGGGAGGGAGGGAGAGTTGGGTAAAATGGGAGGGGGGAAGGTGGGGTGAGAGAGAGGTGGGGAAGGTGAGAGGTAGGTAGGAGGTGAGGAGAGGTTAGGTAGGGGACTGTATAGGTAGGGGGCCTGGATAGGTAGGGGGAGAATTGAATGGGTAGAGACTCAGAAAGTTCTGCAAGGAGGGCAGTAGATAGGGAAGGGGGAGGCATTCTAAAGTTATACTGCTGGGGCCACATAAACACAAACTGGTGCTTTGTGGCACAGTTCTACATTTCTCCTTGTTGTGTCATACACAACTGGGTTGCCTGTGTTTCCTGGCACTGTCCGGTCAGTGCATTGCGACTGTGCAGGGAAGGTTGCAGGGACCAGCATGCAGATGAGGTGCTGATACATGCTCAGATGCTCACCAGCTACAGCATGCTCCGCTGCCCATAACAGTGACCTGATGACCTGTGCCACCCATCCTGCAGGGTAGATTAGCTCAGTCCAGCCTTCCTGGTATGGACTGAAACACACCTTAGCCAGAAAGCCTCCCTGGTTACCTCAATGGTGTCCCACCCTCAGTACTACTGCTCCACATTGGGTCTCTACCTGCCTACACTGAACATCCCCTTTTATCCAGAGGCCCGCTAAGTACCCAAGTGCCTCCCTTTCCCCCACCCAAATAATAAGAAATGATTCTACAATGGTGATAGTGACATGCAGCAAGGAACACATGATCCACTGGGGGACTTAGGCAGTGAGGCACAATTGCAGGTATCAGATGGCATGGGGAAACAGGGCTTGGGGCAATCCATTGGGTGCCAAAAAATACAAATGCACTGAGGCTAGAGAGGTGGGGTCATTGGAACCCCAAAGAAAGGGACCACATGATATTTAAATGTTCATCACACCAGAAGCGGACCTAAAGCTAAGGGTTGTGCAGTGTTCAATTGGTAGCTGCTGCCTGGCTTCACTTGTTAAAGTGTGCTGGTTACCGGGCTTGAGCCTACCTTATTTTTACAGATGAGCCTCCTGTTATCAGTTTGGTAATGCCAGTGCCTTCGAGAATTACCTTGTACGGTGGCTTCTTAATGTCACGCTGTCTCTGGATTTCATTGGATGAAGCATTGAATGTGGACAATTACTTCAGGTGGGATTATTACTGCTCTGCCTGGCTAGCATGCCCATTAATTGAGTTGACTTTTTAAGGTGCCCATCCTATGAGGGGAGTAGCACCTGTGTTTAGCCTGGTTATATCTGCCTTTTCAGCTTCCCCCCTGTTTTTTCTGGCACTGGGCTTGCTCGGGCAAAGAGTCTGTATCTATCTTAAGAATGGCTTGAAATTCCCCAGTTAGATTGCAGTGTTTTCATTACCTTTAACTATGCTGTCTTAAACTCAATCCTGCAGTCGGACTCAATTAGCTGTGAGATGCTGGTCAATGCTTCCTATTTAGCCTCACAGACTAGCACCCTATCATCTGCATCATTTGTTTATCAAGGTGGCTGGTTTAAGTGCATCTCTCTTGGGACATGGGTTAATGGGCATGGTGTCATAACACTGCAAGACATTCTGCCGCAGCAATATACCACGCTGTCAGTACAGCACGATATATTGCCAGCGGCCCATCTCTGTGTTTTGCGGGTTGGCTCTGCCCCTACACTACCCGTTATGGGTGACTGCACCCCCCGTACCCTCTCCCAACTAAAATAACCATCTCTGGGTGAGGAGGGTTGGACACTTAATTTGCACAAAGTGAGAATAAAAGAAAAATTCCATGCATCTGGGACCAGGATTCGTTACCCAGCCTGCAGATGCACTGCCTCCAATGCTGCCTGTGGCTCATCCTGTTGAGCCATGGCAGCTGCTCGGTGGACCCTCCTCTCTGCAGAGAACTTATCCTCTGCTAGGGAACAGTGACAGGGTGCACAATTGCACATAGACCATTTAGCAGTTTTGCACCCTGTCGCTATTCTCACCTCTGCTATTCGTGTTGTGCGGTTTTAGCATACGCCATCTTGCATACATCGAACTGACCTGGTAGGGGGTTAACACATCAAGAGAGGCCAGTTTGCTTCATGGCCAGGAGATGGCAGTGTTGTAGTGGCGAGTGTTTATGTCACATTTTGGCTTTTGGTTTTTTTGTTCTGCTACTCACCCATGAGGACTATATTAATGAATGGACTCCTCCACTTTTTCTTTCTTAATGTGGGGGGATAAATGCATAGTTGTATCTTTTCCAGCTCAGTACACTGTATTAGTAGCCCAACATAATGGATGGTCGTTTTTACTTTCATACTTGGAAGTTACGGTGTGTAGTAGTCTGTGGAGCCAAGTAGCTCTGTTTCAACTCTATGCTGGTTCTTTACTAGTTAGGCTTTCTATAGCATTATGGTGCCCATCGTGTCGAGTTACTTACTTCTACTGTTTGTATGACGAGTAAGTTGAGTTTTTTTGTCATATTGGCTTCACTGCATTGGGACGTGGTTCCCTGTTTTGTGTTAATTTGGGATTTACAGTAAGATGTATGCGGGGGAGAGGGTTTTAAAGTGGTTAGTAATCCCAACATGGACCTAAGGGAGGTGGTGTGGCGGTCACTTGGACTGGGGGTTCATTTCTTGTTGTTAATTGCTACATTGTGGGGATTCTGTTATACTGTATCATGAGTGTTTCATGTTATGTCTTACCAGTTTTGAGGTGCTTGCTTTTTTCTGGGGGAATTTTTGGGGCTGTCTGGGAGTATGGGTATTGGTTGATTCACACTGGTGTCACAGGTTTATCTTTGACTGGGTTTGTGGTAAGGATGGGGTGGGGGGATTATGTTGCTCATTGACCATTTCACATTCTCAAATCCTTTATACTAGGGATGAGAAGCATTTTCCACCCTTTTTCTCACTCACTGTTTTATGGCTGGTTCATTTACTCTGGTAGCATGGAATATTAGGGGTGCCCAGGAAATCCTAGTGGGGCAGAACCATTAGAGGAAGGGTCTCAGTGGGGAGTAGCAGGCCTGGATCGAGTAGGCACCTCTGAGGGATGCCTCAGTCCAAAGGTACAAAAAAAAGAATGTCTCCAAGGGCTCCCCTCCTCCTCCTCCTCCTTCTCTATTCACCAAACCGTCATATCAGATCATGCTCCTGTGAGTCTTGGGCACACCCTTAGTGGGTCAAGGGACCATGATTTGATATGGCCTTTCAATACCAAATTCCTCAAAGAACCCAACACCCTTTCTTCAATAAAATCCTTTATCACCAACTTTTTTTAGTCGAATGAGGGCTCAGTCCAAGTCCTTGACACTCTCTGGGGCGTGGCAAAGTGTACTATCTGGGGGGAATGTATTGGGTTGGCGTCCACATGCTCAAAGGTTCAAGCCTCTCACCTTGACTGACTTTTGCAAGAGATTCACTAGATAGAGCATACTCTTTGGGGGTACACTTCTGATGAGGTCTGGTCTCGTTTAACAGTGCTGAGGTCTCAAAATGCAGACATTTTGGCACAAAAAGCTGAATTAGCTATTCAGCGCACCAAGATGCTGTATTCGGAGACAGGAGAGGGATGGGAAACTATTAGCACTTTGATTACGCCAGTTGGAGTCCTCTAAACTCATTCCTGGTATTCAGCCTAATCCTGAAGCTGATTTGGATACTCACCCTTGTGCCATTGTGGTGATCTTTTGCTCCTTTTATACTTCCCTTTATTCTGAAGACCCTGTACCCAACACCTCTTTAGAGGATTGTACATCCTCTTACTTGGATCCCCTTCCTCTTCTGACTTTCACCCCTTCTCAGCCCATATTGCTTGGGTGCCCCATTTCCCTCCCCAGGTTATGGATGCCATTAAACAATTACTATCTGATAAGGCACAAGGGCGAGATGGTTTTCTTTACAAGTGTTACGTGGTTTGCTCACTGGAGCTGGCACCCTTCCTGACCAGGCTATACAACTACTGGTATACTGCTGTTTTTTCCAACCCTTCCTCCTCAAAGGCATGGATAACATTAATTAAAAAACCTGGAAAGGAGCCGGCCCGGTGGTGCTGAGGGTTGAGGCGCGGGACGCCACACCTCGCGCTGCGCCAGCGACCCGGGTTCAGGAACGGACTCGGGCTGCCGGGGGCTGGCAGGGGGAAGGAAGGATTGAGCATCCTGTGACAGCTCTCCTTCCTTTGGGGTGGGTGAGGGATGCATGCGGCACTGCAGTGACACTCAGCAGAGGCTGGGGGTACGACAGCGCACGCATTTGACCGGGGGGAGAAGCCGATGGACGTCTGCACGTAGTGCGCTGACATCATTGCACGTCGGCTCTCCAGGGATACATTAAAAATACAAAAATGGGGAATCTGCCTCTATGAAGCCCTCCCCGGGGTTTCTCCATGTCGCCGATCCTCTCAACCAGTTACAGGACCGCGGGTTGGGATGTGGAGAGTCAGCTTTGCGGCCCCATCCTCTGGGGGGCAAGCCAGGGGTGACTGGGGGGAACGAGTGGCATGGGGGACCTTAGGGGGCCGTGACTAGGGTGGATATTTGGCGGAGTATCCCAAAAAAAAAAACCTGGGAAGGACGACTCGCACCCTAGTAACTACAGGCCTACTTCACTATTAAATTCAAATCTAAATATTCTGACTAAAATCTTGGCCAACAGGTTAGCCACAGTCTAGGATTCCCTTATCAGTCCAATACAGGTGGGCTTCATGAAGGGGCATCTATTCAGCGATCACTTGGGGAAGTTACACCACATTATTTCCTCATCAAAGGAGAGCAAAATGCCTGCTGCTTTTGTCTCCCTTGATGCAGAAAAAGCTTTCAACCATGTTTCATGGCTTTACCTCTTTTCTGTCTCAAAAGAAATAGATTTTTCCCCCTGAATTTACAACATGGATTACTCTTTTATATAGTACCCCGACTGCCTGCAAATGGTGCAATTGGGTCCTTTCGGACTCCTTCCACCTTAGTCAAGAGACCAGGCAGCGCTGCCCCCTCTCGCCTTTACTTTTTAACCTATAGTTAGAGCCTTTGATTTATAATCTCCAAAACAATCCTGAGACTAAAGGCATTTCTGTAGGAGGGAAAGACTACTAGCTGTCAGCATACACGTAGGATCTGCTATTGCATGGCACTGACACCTCTACTTCTATCCCGGCTGCTCTGATACATATAAAGGTTTATGGAGGGAATGTAAAAGTATAATTAGAAAGAAGAAATAAATAGGAGAAATTAGACTACCAAAAACAGCTTCAAGTACTAATAGTAAGGCTATTTATGCATACATAAATTCTCTCAGGAAGGGCTCAACAACTGTGTGGGACCTTTAAAGGTATTGGATAAATCTCTTAGCTTACGAAGTGAAATGGCAGAGGAATTTAATAAATACTTCATTTCTCAAATAAAACTTAAAAGCAGCTCTCATCAAGGGATGTGGATCTCAGTAATGAGGAGATTGCATGGATCACTCATGAATAAATATGCAACAACATCAAAAACCTTGGAGATAGTAGCAACCCAGGTTCAGACAGAATTACAAGCAAAATGGTTAAAATCATGGGAGATTATATCACAGAACCACTAAGAATTGTTTATTATAAATCCATGAATGAAGGAATGGTTCCAGAGGTTGGAGGGATGGTCAGAGCCAACAGGGCTGCTTTGCATTAACATGACACAAAGGTTGTTTTCTTTTGTTACAGAAGTCCTTCAAAAAATGTAATGCTTTAATTAATATAGTCTGCTCTGGCTGGTTTTGTTGTTGAAGTGTGATGTGATACATTTAAGGGGTGCAATCACAGAGCTATTTTGTCCAGTGTGCATAGGTTTAGGTGCAACACCACCTGGTTATCAATGTTTTGCAGGGCTTGACCTCTGGCTGTAAATCCTGCATGCATCAATGTGTGACTATTGTTATATTGTATATGGGGGTATCCACAACTTTACTGCAGCAGCAACACAAACCTACTCCCACAGACAGTTTTGCAAATCTACTTCCCTCAGTTTCCCATATACAGTATAAAAATAGTCACACACCAATGTATGTACAATTTACCAGCCCTGCAAAACATCAGTAACTAGGTGGTGTTGCACTTAAACATATATATATATATATATACTGGAACAATAGCACTGGGGTTGCACGCCTAAAATGTATCAAGTCACACTGTCCAGAGATGGTTCTGATACCCCAACCAGCTCATCTGTTCTCAGTCACTGCTTCTGAGACACCCCCATCATCTGCCTGTAACAGTTCTATAAGCAGGGGTGTCACAAAAGTCTGTGCCCAGATTTCCAAAGATTGCCCTGCTGTGTGCATGCATTGGCAAGTTGACTTCTTTGCCCTTCCCCACATGGTTCTTATATTAATAATCCTAGGGGCTGTGACTCATTGAAGTTGTAAGTGCTCTGGCTGCACTTGATAAATCAAATACAACACTCCAGTGTTTCGGCATGAAGCATTTTGTACATTATGATTCTAGACCAGCTGCTCCTCCTGATCTCCCTTGTGCCTTGTCATTGATGGGAAATCACCTGGATCGGATCGACCACCTAAATGATAGTGATTTGCCTAAGGGAGACCCTGCAGGCATTGAGAAGGATGAGCCCTGGGTCAGGATCACCTATTTCTTCTCAGATGAGAAGGAGATGATCAATTACAGGGTGACAACCCAGGCAAGTGTGAAATTTGACCAGAAGACAAATGCATGGGAAAAATATGCAAATGCGTCACCAACACAGGCTGCTAGAATACCTCAAAAACAACAAAAGATAAACTTTACAGAGACTTCCAATCCTCTAATGACATTCTAGGCACACATGGGTGCACACATGATTACAACTGTCCTACGTTTGTATATTTTGAATTTATCTATGCTTCTGTAAGTACCATATCGAAGAGGTCTCTGTTTAAAACTGCAGGGGGAAGCGAGGAACTACCCCAAGGAATCTACTAAGTCTATTGAGCAGGCAGGTCAGTGGAAAGTGAACTGCTCATAAAAATTACTCCTGGAAAGGCTAAGCTGGGTGCTCTGCTGAGGATAACTGTGAAGGTTGATCAGGTGGATGAGCTTAGACATGGACACCTCTCCTGAGGTCAGTTCTCCTAAGGTCAGTTCCCCTACCTGTTACAAACCTAGTCCCAGTCCTAGATTAGTGTGCAGCTATGGGGCTTAGACATCTGTACTTCTACATAGAGGTTAATGTGTAGCCGAACACAGAAGTAATCGAGACTTGAATGGGAGTTTCTTCTCTGTTTTGCTGCACATAAACACAGGCAAAAGCAATCAGCTGTTCTGCATAGGTGGCACTCTCACTGGAGCGTGAGAAAGTGTTTCCTCCGCAGGACAGCTGCATCTCTCACAATAGGCTGAGTGATAATTCTGCAGTTTTTTAAATAAAAAAATGGCACAGTGATTCATGATGGCACTGCCTGACAAAAACTGGCATCCGCATGTTAGATTGTTGAGCACTGTTGCACATAATCACCATCAGAGAAACACGAGTGAAATCAGCCAAGAAGATTAGTTGAGACTTCCATGAGATGCAGCTCTCCCTTCATCTTGTATAGCCATGTAGGCTGTATACATAAAAGTACTATGTTTCATGAACACAAACATACACAATAAAAAAAATTAAATATGTACTGCTGCTTTATTTTATAAAACTTGCTGAAACTGGCATGCCTCTGAGAGAATCATGAATTGCCACTGTGGGGCTCTAAAAAAAATTGCCGTGTCACATGCTGATTCTGATGATGTTTTTCTTTTTTGATTTTTCCAATGTGTGTTCTAAAACAGAGTACTTTAACATATATAGTGTCATGTCCCACCAAAACAGCAAGGAAGGCCTTTGCATTGTGGTGCAGGGGTGGTGCTCTTTGGAGTCTGGCTAAGACTCGACATAGTCACAAAAATCCAAGAGTGGGGAGCATTCAGGGTAGACCGTGACCATACAGTTCAACTGGGTAATTTAATGCATAAATGCAAATCCACAACAAAGGCTGTATTGAAACAAATGTATTACTTGCACAACCTGCTCTCAGCAACCAGCAAATGGCTAGGAGTTGAAAGTTAATGTTTTTGAAATACAGCTTTCATTGTGGATTTGCATTTTTGCATGTAATTACCCAGTTGAACTGAATGGTCACAGATCAGTAATTTTATTTGCCCAGCCTACCCCAAGTGCTCTCCACATGTATGTTTTAAAAACATAATAAAAAAGACTTGCATCCCCGTACACCACAGTCACCCCAACATACAAACACACTAACACACTCGATCCCCAGAAAATCACAGGAATTATTAAAAAGAAGCAGGAACATAATTAGTTTACAAAGACTGAAAGATCAATACCAGAATAAGGGGAGTAACAATTATTGTATTATATAAAAATACAAAGTCACATTTTGAGCAGCAAAAATACTTTAGTAATTATATGGTAAGTAGTCACAGTGGCTAATGAGTTAAAAAATGGTAAATAAAAAATTATACCATGGACATAAAAATTAATGCAAATTCCTGTTCTGCGATTGGCTGGCTGACACCTTTCTGCCGTGGTAAATCCTACGATATACCCACGGCAAAGGTGCCAGTCAGCCGCATTTCAAATTAATGAATCCGACCCTGAAAATCAACACCGCCAAGCCACCATCTTGTTTCCCTTCCTTAAGCGAGAACCATTAGCACACCATTAATAATAAAAAAAAAATACACACAAATCCCACATCGAACCCAAAATTTTTGCAAAGTGTTTCTCCGGTAATCGCTTCTTCCCCACTCACTAATTGCCACTGTGAACTGACTCCTCTACTCCTCTGTACTATCGCTCCACAATGCAGGCCGCACTGAGACCACAGCTCTCTCTCCCCACTCCATACGCGATCCAAGCAAACCTCCTGCCAGCGATCTCAACCCCAACAAAACCACAGCACTAGACGAAATGCCACAATGTGCTCCTCACCTGAGTCTGCTATTACAACTCCTTCACAACGGAACCATTTAAATATAAAAGTGGCACGGGCACCACACAGACCCTGAAATAACACCCTGAACTTCCGCACTCCGTATGTCCAGGAGACGAGACTGCCGTTACCTCCATAAGCTCTGTACCTGAGCTTAACAAAAGTTAGTTTTAAACAAAAAATCTGAGCTCCTGATTGATCTGCACAAACATCATAGCCGATTCACTTTCTATCATGATGCAGTGTGTCTTCCTGAAACATCGTGGCTTCCTGCAACACTTTAAACATTAAATAAAAAAATACAGCTTCTCATTAACCTGCAGCAATACTGTAGCTCGTTCACTTAATGTCTGTCCTGTCAGTTTCTCACTCCTCTCACAGCCATTTATCTTGCCTGCAACTCTGTTCGTTTTTTTTTTAAATGATTTTTTAAATGAATTACAATAGCAGTATACTAAGTAAACAGAGCTACCATCTCCTACAACATTCTACTTAGAAACAGGGAATTATTTAACACACAGAGGATGGACATTACAGGAAAAAAAAATAAAAAAAAAAGTTCTTCTCAAATAAAACTTTGTAAGTAATTATTAAAAAATTTCTACCCATTGTATAATCGCAATAAGCCACTCGGGGGGTGTGGGTTATCGGGGGATTTACCACGGCTGGCGAGGATTTACCCACTCGGCTACACCTCATGGGCAAACCACGCCAGCCATTGTAAATCCCCCGATAACCCACACCCCTCGTGGCTTATTGCTTAAGTAAACAATGCTGTCAAATTGCTAATCCCCCACCCACCATCCAACCATAACAATTGCTAAACTCATTTTCAAACCCCACTACATAGCGACTATATTTCCAGAATCAGCTTGTTCAAATCCCACTACTACTGGCAAAAGAACGTATGCAGCTAGCACAAGTATTCACTTTCACTAATATGAAAAAACTGTATTATTATAAGATACTACCCAATTTGGCTGCAGCCTTCCATGGAGTGACCTACTCTCACCTCCTTGGCCGGCTGCTAAATGATAGTTTACTATTATCTGCATAGTGAAACAGCTAATGATGTATGCAGGTGATCGTAAAATCACATTTGGCTTCCGGCTGTGGAGATGGGAGGATGGTACTGTATCTACCACTAGCCAATGAGTTACAGACAATAAAGCAGTGGTGCTGGAATGGTTGATAACTCTAATTACCAATGAAGAAGGCCAGTAACATAGGTATTGTGGTGGGTAATGGGAGTGGTGCGGTAAACATGAATCAAGCAGCATCAGCTGTGAAAGAAAGGTGTTTGAGGGTTTACAGTTAGTGAAATGAGGCAAACATCAACAAAAGTATGTATGTTAGTAAACATATTGTGAAGTACGCATGCATGCACATCGGCACAATAAATCCACATCTCCTGAAAACATTTGTTTTAAAAAAAATTTGCAATCAAGTTGCCACAACCACTTTCACCTACCAATCCAATTCATTCAATGAACATATGTTCTAATCTAACACCAGCAGGCATAAATTTCCATGAATTACAGATTCAAATCCCACAGCATCCAGCTTCTAAATAAATGCAACTTCTGTAGCACCAGTAGACAACTGCATGAATATAACATAGTTTCATTAACATACAGTGATCCCATTGTTGACTTGAGCAGCATTATCCATTCAGGGACCAGAACATACAACCTACTTACGATCGGTTGTGTAGTAGAGAGACAGATTGTACTGCTGGTTAAAATAAATGATATTCATCAGTTTAAACTTTGCAGCCTGACATTTTCTTTTTTTTCTAATTTACTGTACTTTAGTAATTTCCAAAAGAAACAGTCTAAACAACAATAACCAATACAACAAACAACCAATACAAACAAAACTATACAAACTATAAAACAAACCCACCAATGCAGCCTGACATTTTCACACTAGGAAATCACGAGCTATGCAAGCCGTCAGAAGTTCATATAGAGAAGCATTATTTCCGTTCATAACTGCATCAGACAAATTATCTGAATCTCTCACTCTTATCATGTATTCAGCAACACAATATTTCAGGATTTATCTAGTGTATTTTTTACTTAATGATCAAGACAAAAACATGCCTGCCATAAATATGCAATCATAATAAGACAAGTTGTTCAAAAATCAACAGTAACCCACATCACATTTAACAGACTTAAAGGAATGACTGGTAACTGTTTGATTTTAAAACATGTATTCTTTGTCATGTGAATACAAATGACCATTGCTAAGTTCATGTAATAAAAAAAAACTCTAGCCAGAACCAATACGGCTGTGACAAGCTGCCAAATGACCAAAGTAACACGTGTGTGTAGAAATTATTGAACGCCCAGGTGTAACTTGGACATTATTTGGAGGTGTTGCACCAAATTTTCAGCATGGCCTTTTTGGGACCCCTCCTCATGAAGAGTGCCAGTGTCATTTTGTTCACTTGTCCCAAAAGGTGACTTCGCAGAGCGACTGCACCATTCTGTGCCACAGTTACGAAAACACATTTTGGGCAGGATGTGAAAAATGACAGCTGTACTGTTAAACAGAAGGTGTGCAAAAATGGCAATGTTGAAAATTTGGAGTGAAAAATAATAAAAACTGCCAAAGTTAGGAGCATGCGTAGAAACTGCACAATGCACACTTGTAATGCAGTCATTTTCTGGAATTTTTTTACCAAATTTGCAACACGGGCTTTTTGGGCCCCCACCTCATGAACAGTGGCACTGTTGTTTCATTAATTGGTCATGAAAGGTGATTCTGTGCAGTGACTGCAAAATCACCTTTTGGGACTGAGTAACAAAATGACAATGACACTAGTCATGAGGTGGGGTCCCAAGGACCCCATGTTGAAAATTTGGGGTCAAAATTCAAAAACATGGCTGATTTATCAACATAAGTTAAAACCCCATTGAATGCCATTATAGCATGCTTACCTTTGATTCTTCAGTTTGCGGTTTGGCTTTGAAGAGTGCAGATATGTCCTGGTCCAGAGAAGATGACAACGGTGACCTCCAGAGGTACGAAGGGGGTGGGTGAGCGGGGTGGTGGGTGCTCAGTGGAAGTGTGGAGGTGGGGAGGGGGACTGGGGCGATGTTGAGGGGCCATTTTCTTTTTTACAGGTAAAAACATGTTGGGGAAGGGTTCTTTATTTACAGGAAAAAAACATACATTTGGGCACACAGGGGTGGGCTCCCAGTGTGTCACATGAGTTGGGGGGGTGGGTACATGAGGTGAACATGAGGATTGGGCACCCCAATGTTGGCAGGGGAGAAAAAAAAACAAACATTTGGACACACTGGGGTGGGCTCCCAGTGTGCCACATAAGTTGGGGGGGCACATAATGCTGACACTGGGATTGATCTCCCAGATGTTGGCACGGGGCAAACAAATAAATAAATACATTTGGGCACACTGGGGTGGGCTCCCAGTGTGCCAGATGTCTTGGGGGGGCTACATAATGCCAACACGGGAACTAGGACCTTGATGTCAGTGTGGGGATGGGGAGTGGAGAGGAATGCAGCAGTTGGAGGGAATGGCATTTTGCCATTCACAACATGGCAGCGCCAGTGGAACTATGCATGTGCGCAAGTCACACATGCATAGTTCTTGCCCCGGAATGCAGAAGTAACAACTTAAATAGTGCAGCTGTTATTCTGTAGCGGCCTATTGTGGCAGAGTGTTTCAAGCTCTGACCAATGAAAGTTTCCATGATCAGCTGTTTCTGTAAGTTATGATCAATCCCAAAATGGCTATAGACTCCACCCACAGCTGGAAAAACATGCTTTATTTGCCCAGGAAAATGTAATGCTTCTTTTTCAAGGCACACCTTTCTGACAACTTCTCTGTAGTCCGCATGACTCAGCAAAAAATTGAAACCAATATTTAAAATATGACTTACAGTTTTAGTGCAGTGCTCCTTTAGGATGAGCAACTAGTACAATTTTTTTTGTAATAAACTGAGTCTCAAACCAGGCTCCATGTTCCAGTAAATGTAGAGAAAAACTGGGGAAAGCAGGATCCCACTGAAAACAAGACTGCATCTGAGTTGTGCATCTTGGCTGGGTTATCCTGGGCAAATGTACTACAAAACTGTGTAAAACACACAACCCTAGAGCAGATCCCCACCAAAAAGGAGCTGGTTCATCTAAAATTATCTGTCCTAGAAAAATGCATTATAAAAGCAGGACCGCACCAAAGTCAAGATATTGCATCTTGCCTCTACTATGCTGGCTAAATGCAGAATAAAACTGTGTAAAATCAGGAAACCATATTGCAAATGTCATATTACATCACATCTGGTCTATCTTGGGTTAATATATAGTAAAATGTGTACAAGCAAGACCCCATACAACAGCAATGCCAACCATGATCATTTAGCATTGACAAATGCTTGCTTTCATATATGTGTTTGTGACTCTCAAATGTCTTGTTTCATGAAGTTGCCTAAAGTGAGCAGGGCAAGAGTTTCATGATTCTTGTAAAGGAAAAGCCTATTTCTGGAGATACTTGAATGATTTATGGAGGTTTACCAGGATACTGTCAATTTGCTTTACTACCCCTTTGGCTTAGTAGAGTCATTTGGATGGGACTACTAAGGAGGTTGTTACCTCCATTAGATATCTTGGGGGCTGACTTGACCAGCACCTGGACTTTTCTGTGCATGTGAATGCCATCAACAAGAAGCTGCATCCCAAGCTTGGAGCACATTATAGAAACAGTGGGTGCATCCACTTGCCTGCTAACCATGCTATTATTCAGAAAATGATCCTACCTACCCTCTACTATGGTGAAATAATCTACAGTGGCACTCCCAAGTCCTCCCTAGACTGACTGGATACCCTCTTTCACTCATTCTATCATTTTGCCCTAGCCTGTCCACCACAAACTCACCACTGTGATCTTTACAAACTCCTCTCTTTCCCATCTCTTGAAGATAGGTGCCTTGCCCAATGTGCCAGCTTTGTTCCTAATTTTGGTTCTGGTCCCTACCCTCCTACCTCACTGCTACTCTCTCTCCATCCCCCCATATTCTTCCTACTCCCTTACAATTTAGGCCCCCATACTCTTGCTCTTCCTTCCAGGTCCACAACTGCTGGCCAGTCTTCCTTCTCATACAGATACCCTAAAATGTGGAATGCCCTCCCCCCTCCCATCTGCAATGCCAACATTCCCAGATCCCTTTCCTACCATCTCCAGGGTCTTACCTCCCCATCCTGTAACTGCTCTTAATTCCTTTAACCCCCTCATCCCCCTACCATTTGTGGGATATGCACCCTCATCTGTGTGCTTACTTGTCTCAGACCTTCTCAAGATGTATCCAATTTATCTCTCATTGCAACTAATCACTCCTGATCTTTTAATTATGTATTAGGTCTGACCTGTATGCTCACACAGATACTGAATTTGCTGCCACTTTTATTTGCTACCAGCTTGTAACTATATAATCTCTGTACTTTAACTGCAATCTGCATTTTTGCAACTGTACTGTTCCACTGTATGTATGGATTGTACCCGCTTCCACTTTAATTGTAATCACTGTATTATATCATAATGTTTTGCTATATATGTCTGCTCCCCTCCTTCTCCACAGGACACATCTGGAAACAAGCTATTCTGCTCAGCATGCCTTCCTGGTGAAACATTTAAATAAATAAATAACAATTTGCTATGTTATCTCCATTTTTATAGCTTATGATGAGTATTTGATGAAGTCAGTCAGAGTGTGTGTGTGTGTGTGTGTGTGTGTGTGTGTGTGTGCACTTGAAAGATCACTGTTTACTTGTGATGCTCTTTTAAAAGGGACTTACATTTCTCCTGGTGACATCTCCCACTCTGTTTAGTTCATTTTTATTAGGCACACCGAACTCAGACAGCGGATTTGTTGAATGCAGAGGGATTTCACTCCCTCCTAATGGCAGCTGGGGGAGGAGGGGAGGGGGAAGAAACACAGTCAATGCAGAAAACAGGGACTTGATTTCATTCCACTGCATTGTAATAACAAAACCTGTGCTGCATTAGGAAAAATCCAGACCCCTTTTCCTGATGATAGCAAGATGTCTGCATGGCACCACCCATGCAGCTGTAAAACTGTATGACAGTTTCACCACCTCTGTCATCTTTCTCCATTGACTACTATAGGAGAGTTCACCACCTAGAAATGACAGTTCTAACACCTAGAAATAAGAGTCCTTCCACCTAAATTTTTCTAATTTAACCACTGAATAAATGCACTACAATCACCAGACATTGGCAGGATATCATGGGTCTACCCAAATAGGCTGACTCTATAAAACAAAACTGTTAGTTGTATGCACATAAGAATTACATAATCTGTTAATATGTAACATGGCATATTTCAATAATGTTCAGAGGATAGGAGTTATGATTCTTTCTGTCTGTCACTTATAAGTGTTTCACCTTGTAAACGTGCTGAATGCTATGCATTGTACTGAGGAAATCTGTCACATGTTTGTTGGATAAAAATATTTAATAAACTAAGTTAAAAGAAGGTTATTGTTTCACAGTGGGCCCTGCAATTCTAAAACAAAGAACAGACATTCATCTGCAATATTGCAACAGACTTTTCATCCACAGATTCCACAGTTCTTCTGATTTTTTTTTATTTCTAAGAATTGAAGGGGTGTCCCACAAGTTATATTCCTGTGCCATGTTTTAGGAGCCTACATTCTACATTGGGGTGGTCTAAGGTTTTGAGATATGACACCTGTAACTATTTCTTCATGCAGAGTGGGTGATAACAGATGGCAAACTTTCTTCAAAACAATATGGAAATATTTGCCGTCTCCCTTCACGGTGTAAACCAGATGATCAGGACTTTTTCCCCTCCAATGTCACGAAGTACATTTAACATATTAGACAAAATGTCAGCCATGTAAAAAATATGTCAGATCAAACAGGGATGCAAAGCCCAAGGGAAGAAATTGAATTTTATTGCAGACTGTTCCAACTAAAGTTCTTGCAGCCATGAAAATGAATCCTTTAATGACATCATAAAGTGTTTGACATTTCCCTGATGGTATTTCACCAGAGTTTAAACCCCACCCTCTTCCAGCAGGAGAGGCAAGTCACTCACAATGGAATGCAGTAGAGTACATGACTTAGTCTGCAGGACATGAGATGCCCAATGCCATTTGGCCTTGGTCATACATGCTTTGAGAAAATGGCATTTTTGATTTCCGATGATTTGCCAACAAACTTTGTGACTACCTTGTGTGGTAAATGGTGAAAACAAATAGAACCAGAGAGGACAAAGTTTTGAGTTGAGCCTTTGGGCTGATGAAAACAAAGCCAGGTCTTCTGCTCATTTTTCTCTAAGTGGGATGCCTTCAGTCAGCAGTCAAGTTTGGCAGATGGTGTCATGTAAAGAACAGCATTCAGCCATGTCCCACAGGCAGATTACATCTCTTTCCCTCCCCATTGAAAAAAAAATAATTGTTTTGATGATTTGTATCATTAAATAAAAGTAAACCAGACATTTCTTTGATGTGTCCCATTAAAATGAAATTAAAACAACATGTCTGTAAGTATATAGTTAATAGTCCCTACTAAACAAATTCTGCAGTAATAATAGTGATTTTTTTAAGTCATTTATTTTCTCCTTTTCTACTGTAATAAATACCTGCTGGGCAAAAAAGATCTGTTCTGTAATGCTGCAAGAGATTCTAATGTATTTAAAGGCCTATGCAAATCTTAATCAGCTGTACTTTAGCCTGCTGAGAAGTCTCACATCTGTTTTGCCCCTGGCACCTTTAGAATATATAATGAGATAGTTCAACAAGGCATTCACTTCAGCCCAACTTGTCAGGCTTGTGAGGTCTGGATTTTCTTATTCGTTAAAATAAGCTACGTGATTGGTTAAACCTAATCACATGCCAATACATAACTTTCCCATTACTGCATGGTTCCAGTTTTTTTCTAGTTTTTGTTACTTTTAAGTCCAATTTAGCTGCATAACAGATTAATAACACCTTCTTGGGGTTACAGTTATTATGAAAAATCCACCTTATCACCTTTTCGTCGAATCACTGATGTGGGAGGAGGATGGGATAAGGTCATGAATGTAGTAGGGAGCTTATGGCCTTTAACAGTGCGACACATGATAAGCTTTTGGTCACAGTACATCAATGTTACACACACAAGACATATGCAGAGTTGTTATGGGTTCAAATAACACAGTACGAGTACTCTATTTTATATGTATTTTATATGTGTACCAACAGGTATGGATCAAGGACCGATTACTTCCACCATTTTTGTTGACTGTGCTAAAGCTTTTGACACTGTGGCACATCCCCTACTTCTGGACAAACTTAAAGCTGCATGCCTCTCTGACTCTTCATACAACTGATTTTGTTCTTACACTGGGTGGGGGGGGGGTCTCAAGTTGTCCAGATAGGACATTCCATTTCATCTCCTCTTCCCATTAGCTCAGGTGTCCCTTGAGGGTCTGTTCTGGGTCTTATTCTCTTTTACATTTTCTCAAATGACTCCCCCACTGTCTGTTCCTCTGCATCCATTCATATGTAGTCTGATTACACAGTTCTTTTTGCTTCTGGCTCCTCTTCCCATGACCTAACCTCTTGGTTGCAGTTGGATTTTGACAACATTCAGCACTGGTTCAAGTCTAATCAGTTGTCCCTCAATGCCAGAAAAACAGACTCCTTGACTTTTGGCACCCATCAGAGGCTTACAAGACTTGCTTCTCTCCCATTATTTAATACCCTTGATGATACTAAGATAGAAGATGTTTCCACCTTTAAGTACCTCGGGGTCTGCCTTGACCAGCATCTTGAGTTGTCAAAGCATATTGATGCTATTCGCCATAAGCTACACCCTACGCTTGGAGCATTGTGTAGGAATAAAGTGAGTATTCTGCTTCCTGCTCACCAAGAAATTTTAGTAAAAATGTTTCTCCCTATCTTGAATACAGTGACTTAGTCTACAATGGTGCCCCTAAATCTTCCCTTTCCAGACTGGACCCCTTTTCCATTCTTTGTCATTTTGCTTTAGATTGACCCTCTCATACTCACCACTGCTCTTTTTACTCATCACTTTCTCTCCCCTCTCTTGATGCTAGGTGCCTTTCTCATTGTACATCTTTTATATCCAAATTCTGGTTCAACTCCTTTCCCTCATCTCTTAAATCCCTTCTATCCTCTCCTTCTTCTTCCTCCTACCTTCTCCACAACACTAATTCCCCTTCTCTTTCTATTACTTCTAGAAAAATCTACCATTGGACGATCTGCTTTTCCTTCCTGATTTCCTAAACTTCAGTACTCCTTCCTCTTTCATTCATTCTGCCTCTTCTCCTTCCTCCCTAAAGTCTCTTCTTTAAGACTTTTGTTCTCCTACCTGCAACTGTCTATGACCCTCTCCTCTTCTTATTCCCTTTCTCTATACAGTAGCCCCTCGCTATAACGAATGGCTTGGGAACCAGTATAGCTGTTCGTTATTGCACATCATTCATTAAAGCGAGGGACGCCATCTGTATTGACCGCGATGTGCTGTTAATTTTTAATCGGGACTTTTCAGTGGCATTGACAGGCAGGTGGGGGAGTGCTTTGTGCTCAGTGTGTTTTGTGTATTTTTTTAATTTTTTTGTTATATGCTTGTGCTTGTGCTCTATTACAGTAGCCCCTTGTGTTTTTTGCTTTCTACTTATCAGCTGTATTGATGCCAAAAAGCCGGTAACCTTCATCTGTCTTGAGCACTTGTTTGCTGCCACATCCTTAGCAAAGGATACCAGCTGTCTAAGCTGGATCACTTTTATGGGGTCTACTTCCTGACTGGAAAGCCACTCCAGCCCAGACTCTAGACCATGGATTGCTTCGATGTGAGTTGGTGGTGGTGGTGGAATCGCACAGTCATCTTAGCTCTCCTCATCTTCCTCGCATGTCTCCTCGCAATTCTCTCATTGGTCTTCTTCCTGCTTATTTGAGATGACAGACAGCATCTCAGCATCTGTCATTGTCTCTACGGTATCTGCTGTGTCATCTCCAGTTAACCAATGATCGATCACATCTTCAGCATTAGCCTGATCCAGCAACTGTAACGCAGTAGCCATCTAAGTGATCTCTGCTGTGTCATCACTCGCTTCTTCATGTTCATTGTCCGGGCATAGGTTAACATTAAATGCAGCACCCAAAGTTGACGACCAGCAGTGTGCAATTGTTCCTTGTGATAGACACTCCCATACCTCCCCAGTCAGGTCTGTCATTGTTTTTAGTGTCAGTGCCTTTACAAAGTCTGTGACCTTGTCCATATCAGCTGCTACTAGGCCACACAGCAGTCTCTTCTGATAGTGCTTCTTAAAGATTGCAATTATACCACTGTCAAGGGGCTGTATTCGTGATGTTGTGTTTTTAGGTAGGAACAACGCCTTTATTTTCCCATCTCTAGATTTTAACTCAGACGCAAATGGGTGTGCAGGGCACTGATCAAGTAGCAAAAGTGCCTTTGGCTGCAATTTGTTTTTGCATAGAAAAGCACGCACAGAGGGAACAAATGTCTCAAAAAACCCGGCATGGAAAATTACAGATGTCATCCATATATTTTTGCCGTGGTTGTATTCCACTGGCAGAGAGCTCATGTTTACATGGTGGAAACAACAGGGCTTTTTGTATTTTCCAATGCAGAGAGGCTTGATTTTACTGGTGCCTGTAGCATTACAGCAGAAAAGAAAGGTTACACAGTCCTGAAGGACCTTAAAACCTTTGCTAGCATTCTGTTCTTTCCTGCTGGTGAGGGTAACATCTGGTAAGCAGTGCCAGAACAACCCTGTGTCATCTGCATTGAATACCTGCTCTGGAGCATATCCTCCATCACAGATAATCTTTTTCAGCTTGGGCAAAAACTCAGCAGCAGCGGCATCATCGCATGACTGCTGTTCACCGGTCACTACCACCCGATGGATGCCATGCCATTTCTGAAAGCGCCACAGCCATCCTGTGGATGATTTAAACTTAAATGTTTCACCATAAATCTCTCTGGTGAACTGTGTAGCCTTTTCCCAGACTATGTTTGCAGACACTGGAATGTCACTGGAGCACTGCTATGAAAACCACAGATGGGTGGCCTTATCAATTTCTGCTTCATCAGCACATCATAGCTTTTTTCACTTGAGAGCATCTGCCTCACCAAACTCCAACACAAACTCCTGTAATGATTCCTCCTGCTTCCTCCATGTACAAATTGTTGATTTACTGTAGCCTGTCTGTGATGAAATTTTAGCAAGGCTTTCTCCAGCCTTAAGCTTATCAAGATTTGCCAGCTTGGTAGACACAGAATACCCTGACTGCTTCATTTTGTCCATCTGACATTGCCGTCAGACTACACAGTTTTATAGCATCATCTAGCAGCAGATGGGATCCAAAGCTCGCATTCGTAATAGCCGATATTCGCTATACCGCGGTTCGTTATAGTGAGGGGCTACTGTACATATAAGAGTCTGTTTTAGTTTCTACTTACATTCATTTATTAATTTGCCTCTAATTATTTATATTTATGCTTCATGTGTTACTATATTACTGTAATCGACTTCTAATTTTCATCAGTTTAATGTTTAGCTATCTCCTTCTCCCTTTTTTCCCAGGAAACAGTTGGAAGCGAGCTATTCTCAGCTCAGTATGTCTTTTCTGGTTAAACTTTTAAATAAATAAATGTATAGAAGACACCTGGGACATACTGGTGTAGTTCAAGTAGTTGTATTATTATTGTATGTACATGCCACTACACTAAGTAAAAATACATGCTAAAATCTCACAACAGCAAGATTCACCAAGATGTATCTCAAAATTACTATTTCTTATGCCTGGTAGTCTTATAACTTGTAGCTCTGACTTCTGATCTAAGTTACAAAAGCAAACTAACCCAACTAGCTGTATGAGCAGTCATATTATAAAGTCATTACCCCCTAACTCAGTAGTCTCAGAGACCTCTAGTCCTGACTACTAAAATGCTGCATGACAGGCTAGCACTTCTTGAAGCAAGACCTGAACAAATATTCCTACCCCTTGGCAGCCTTGCCAGCACTCTGCAGTCAATGCCTTCTAAGACTCGCAACCAGCAGCAGTCTTTCCATGAGTCTGTTCATATTGTCATCTGAACTACCAAAAGTCTGAGGGTTTTATATTCTTCTAGCAGGAGCTTGTGTAAGAGACCAACAACCACATGACTGTTGAGGGTACAAAGGAAACAACAACCACATGGTTGTTGGAGGCTCAATAAAACACAGTAAAAGTGGCCATATGGTTGTTGGAAGGTAAAAGGTAACAACAACCTCATGGGTGCTGGATGGTGGAATAGCAATCTCATGGGTGGATGCTAGCTTGTTGCTTTGTGGTTAGACATGATGTTATTTTGCCACCTTGTGGTTAGAATAGAAGCTATCATGTTCTGTGGTTAGAACAGATATTATTTTGTTACCTCATGGTTATAAAAGATGCTATCTACTACTTTGCAGTTTGCTTTTTGTATCTTATAATTTTCCATTTAGCTGACCTTTATATAAAGCATTAAAATGCTTGCTTTCATATTCCATAGCTACACCTTGGAATGCTTGGCCTTTTTTAGTTTCACTCAAATCAAGGTCCTTTTTAGCTGCTGTTTGCCTGGAATGCTTGGCCTTGCTAAGCTTTGTCCAGGTCAAGATCCTTGGGGAAGCTTTCCCTGGTATCAAAGTGGTTTGCTAACTTGCTTGGGGGTAGGGTTACCACCTGTCCCTATTTTTGCAAGACAGTCCTGATTTGGGCAGCTGCGTCCTGCAAAAAAACATGAAAAATACTACATGTCCTGACATTACAGTAGAAAAAATTAGTTTCTGTCTTTCCTCTAAATGCTGCAAAACAATGTAATACCTTAATTAAAATACTTTAAAATGATAAGAAACACTAGAAACATATAAAAAACTAAAACACTTAGTCTTAATTATGATTATTTAGTGAAAACAAGTCTGTTGTATTGGTCGAGATTACATATTGTCCTGTGAAAAATCATGTTTCAGTAAGAAATGTCCCACTTTGGGCTTTTTAAAAGGTGGTAACCCTACTTGGGGGCAAAATCAGATCAGTGAAATGTTTCAAATCCCTTCAAAACACGTTTTCTCAGTCACTCTGTGAAATCCCTTTTCAGACAGGATTTCAGAAATTTCTCCTACCTGGTTTATGAGGTGGGTCACAAAAAGATCATGTTGGAAATGTGAGGACAAATTGTCAGAAAACAACAAAGTTATGAGGAAATGATGAATGTTTTCAATGTTTACTCATAAGTCTGCAATTTTTACAGATTTTGGCCCCAAATTTTCAACATATCTCCTTTGTTACCCCACCCCATGGACATGACAGGTGGCATGTTTCAAATCCTCCCAAAACACATTTCCACAGTTGTTCCATGAAATCACCTTTCAGACCAGATTTGAAAAATGCTATCCGTCTTGATCCTATGATAGGCAAGACAAGGCAAAACAAGTCAACTTTATTCTATGGGACCCTATCCCAAAGGCGTAGGGTGCTGTACAATAAAACAACTACAAATAAAATAATTAAACAGGCAACATAAATTGAACTGAAAATATTTAAAATAATAATAACTAAAATTCAGGAAAGACTTCAGTGAATAGAACAGTTTTCAAACTAGATTTT
Organism: Neoceratodus forsteri; assembly: GCA_016271365.2. Lineage (NCBI taxonomy): Eukaryota > Metazoa > Chordata > Ceratodontiformes > Ceratodontidae > Neoceratodus > Neoceratodus forsteri. Next base: position 382,248,893 of record JADMNL010000023.1, on the reverse strand, counting down.
AAATTTAAAAACCTCTTCTGAGTGGGCAGATCTAATAGGTAGGGTCACAAAAAGACTATGCTGAAAATCTGGGGGTCAAAATATAAAAAAACAACAAAGTTATGAGGAAACATTGCATTTTATTAACATTTATGCATAGCTTTGCGATTTGTGCGGATTTGCCCACATGTGCAACATAGCCCATTTCTTACCCCACCTGATTAACATGACAGGTGTCATTTTTCAAATCACCCTCCAAAACATGTTTTCCCAGTTGCTATGTGAAATCACCTTTTGAACAGGATTCAAAAAAATTCCACCTGTCTTGATCATAAGGAAGGGTCATAAAAAGACTTTGTCCTCAATATTCAGAGCAAGTTGAGCCTGTGGCCAGCTCTGACCAATATCATGACAGCGCACTCCAACCAGAGCACTATCTGTCTGAATATAGGGCTATAGAAGCACATAGTATGCAGTGTCAGTGGCTCAGCAGGTGGAACACTCACCTTTGAGGCTGGAAGATCAAAAGGTAGTGTGCTATAGCCCTACATCACGAACCTGGGGTGAAACCCAGTACAGACACTCTAGTGCAATATGAGGGGGGATGCTGTACTTTTGAGCTGCCATCTTTGGGATGAGATGATAAACCATGGTACTATCTTCCTGTTCTGGTGGTTGTTCAGGTAGTCACTAAAGATCCCATGGCCTCATCTTACCTTATATATGAGCTCCTGACTCTGAATGTACCCTACTTCCAGGACCCCTAGACAAATTGCTGTGAATGTAAGAATACTGTACACACATTTTGTCATGGCTAATTATTGTATAAACTGCAGGGAAGTGATGACATGTCCTCATTGACTGGATCCACACCACTTTCTACATGTTTCTGTTCACTCTTCCATTGGTTTCCTGCTCCCCTTCCATTAAGCTTCCTTCTTCCCATACCCCCCACCTTTCCCTATTTACAGGAGACCCTTGGTTGATTGTGTATAACATTCCTCCCCTGTGAACTGCTTCCACCTCCCTTCTTCATCTGGACCTATTTTTTGTCTGATTAATTCTGATTGAATTTGTTAAATGTTCTTGTCTCGATGTCCTGTCTTGCTTGTAATGATAATACAAAACTTTCAATAAAGTAGTATTTAAAAAAAGAAAAGATCCCATAGCACTTCTCAAAAACAGTAAGGGAATTTGTTTATTATGAAACTAAACAAATACAAAAGGAAGACATAACCCCAAAAAAATAATATGAACATCAAATACTAAATGAGAAAGAGGAAACAAAGAAAAACAGAAGTTCAACTGGGCAAAAGGGTAAGATATCAAATGTAAAACAAAAAATACAATAAATCACAAGAGTCGTATTGTGGCACCACAAATTAACGAAGATCAGACAGAAACTACCTTAACTGCAGGTCTCAATGCATAATAACAGGTTGCAAACTAAAAGGGTTGAAATTATGACCAGTATTGCCAATTGACTAGTAGGAGAAGTAGAGAAACAATCAGGGGATGTATCACAGATTCTAAATACTTCCATTTAGCAGCCAGAAGAATCCAAAAACTTCTGAAGTAGGCACATGCCCATGAATAAATGTTCCATGGTCTCGAGATCAGTGTCACACCCTTGCTGAGGGCAATACCATTCTTTTAGACTTTTGTGTTTGGCGTTCACCATAACAGTGAGCTTCCCATGGAAACTGAGCCATAGTACATCCCATATCTTCTGGGGTGTCCTCTTGTCCATCAAACAAGGAGGGACACTGACTTGGTCCTATGGAGCAATTCCTGGGTGCTTGAAGGATTCTGAAAAATTTGTCAGCATGACAGTGCTATATAGACTCTTCTAGGAACAGGTAGAGGAAACGATAGTAGTGAAAGAAATCGTCCAAGCCCAAATCTTTTCAACAATGGATTGGACATATTGGGGTGACATCCTACAGTAGTAGCAGAAACTTGCCAATTCTAAAATAAGGGGTTCATACAACCTTTAGGCCAAAGGTGCCAAATCCCAGGCGAGTGAGCCAGGGAACACCCAAAATTACCAGGCAAAAACATACTGTAGTAATAAACTAAGGATTTATCATATTCAAACCCCTATGGGAATGGATCAAACACAGGATATTCCACTTTATCAGGTTTAGGTGGCTCCCCCAGATGAACTGAAAGAACAGACTAAGCAAATGTGCTTCTAAGTTCTTAGGCATAGGGTAGATAATGCTGGGTAAAGTAAAGAGAGGGAGAAGAAACATCTTTGCAATAACAACCCTTTTTTTTGTGAGTTGCCAAGATTTTCACAGTTAGATTTTCTGAGCACAGCAATCCAGCTTTCTCTCCCTATCCAGCCAAGTCATGTCACCATTACCAAAAGTAAGTCCTAGAAATTTTATAGGTATAGAGTAGATGAACACTCCACCGAACTCAGACAAACTATCAGGTCCTAGGCCTATAAAGAGTCTGGAACATTTCCTGAAGTTCAGAGTGGCACCAGATATTGGTGTAAATGATTGAAAAATGCCCAATGCCAGCTGACCAGACTGACAATCCCTAACAAAGAGAATAACATCATCCACATACGTGGCAATTTCCACACTACTACTGCCATCTGGAGTTGAAATGCCATAAATGTGTGTATGAGTAGTTATTTGTTAGAGAATAGGGTTGATGCAAAAGGTGTACAAAAGCAGGCTCAGACAGCAGCCCTGTCTGACACCGAATTGTATCTTGATGCAGTCACCACAATGCCCATTTATAAGGGGTACAACAGTAGCAAAGTCATACAAACATTTAAGCCAAGAACAAAAGGGCAGGAGAAGGCTATAATGATGCAAAATGTATTGATGTGAGGCTTTGTCAAAAGCTTTCTCTTGGTCAAGAGACAACAAGGAGAATGCAAGGAGGGTGACATGGAAAAGGCAGAAATACTGAATAAATATGTCTGTTCAGTCTTCACAGAAGATGGGGAGGGACAGGGGCCACAGCAGTACAGCAGTTGCCAAGGGGGTGAAGAGGTGGGCAGTAGTCCACTTACAGGGAAAAGAGTCCTGCAGGAGCTCACTAAATTGAGTGTGGACAAAGTGATGGGATCAGATGGCATACACACAAGGATATTAAGAGAACTGTTAAGGGAGATAGCAGAACCTCTGGCAGCCATGTTCAGTGAGTCATTCAACACAGGGATGGTACCAGAGGATTGCAGGAGGGCACATGTGGTCCCTCTACACAAATCCAGCAGCAGGGAGGAAGTGGGAAACTATGGGCCAGTCAGCCTCACCTCAGTAGTGGGGAAGATCATGGAGACATTATTTAAAGAAAGGACAGTGGGGCATCTAGAAGCCATCAGAGCCCAGGACCATAGGCAACATGGATTCACAGTGGGGAGGTCATTTCAGACAAATCTGGTTGATTTCTTCAACTGGGTGACAAAGGAAGTAAATCAGGGTGGGGCAGTGGACGTCGCTTACTTTGATTTCAGCAAAGCCTTTGACACCGTTCCACATAGGAGGCTGATAAACAAGCTGGATAGGCTTGGTATGGGGGACAGGGTGGTAAACTGGGTTAGAAACTGGCTAACAGACAGGAAGCAGAGGGTGGTGGTAAATGGCGTGCTGTCTGGGGAGAGGGGGGATGACCAGTGGGGTGCCTCAGGGATCGGTCCTGGGGCCAGTCCTGTTCAATGTCTTCATTAGCAACATTAAAGAAGGGCTAGAGGGAAAGGTCTGCATATCTGCAGATGACATCAAGATCTGTAACACAGTGGATACCCCAGAGGGGGTGGAGACAATGAGGAAGGACCTGGGTAAGCTTGAAAAATGGTGTGAGGACTGGCAACTGAAGTTTAATTCAGAAAAATGAAAAATTATGCACCTGGGACACAGAAACCCTGGGGAAAGCTACAGGATGGGGGGGGGGTTGCTGACATTCACAAAGGAGGAAAGGGACCTGGGGATTATTATTTCAGATAGCCTGAAAATGTCAAAGCAGAGTGCTAAGGCAGCTGGGAGGGCCAGTGGCATGCTGGGGTGCATAGGCAGGTGTATCACCAGCAGGAGGAGGGAGGTAGTGATGCCATTATATAAAACCATGGTCAGGCCTCACATGGAGTATTGTGTGCAGCTCTGGAGGCTGCACCTTTGTAAGAACATTAACAAACTGGAGACAGTCCAGAGAAGGGCAACTAAGATGGTACAGGGCTTGCAACACTAGACTTATGAGGCGAGATTAAGGGACCTCAATATGTACTTGATGGAAGAGAGGAGGGAAAGAAAGGACATGATAGAAACATTCAAGTACCTCAAGGGTATAAACAAGCTGCAGGGGAGAGACATTTTTCAATACAGGAGGAGAACAAGAATGAGGGGGCATGATATAAAATTGGAAGGTGGGAGGTTAAGAGGAAATGTGAGGAAGTTCTTTTCACAGAGAGGGTGGTGGACACATGGAATGGTCTCCCTCAGGAGATGGTGGGAGTGAGCACTGTGGATGGATTCAAGTATGCTTGGGACAGGCATAGGGGAACCCTAGAGGTGCAGCAGCTGGTGGGTCAGAAGCAGTAACCCAGTGCAAGGGCTAATAGGCAGACTAGATGGGCCAGACAGTCCTCATCTGCCGAAAATTTCTATGTTTCTGTTTCTATGTTTTTATGAACCACACCCTGTGACCCCATTTCCATCAATTCATGTATGAGGAGATTATCCTTAATCACTCTCCCTTGGATGGAGCACGTTTGACATTCAGAAATGACATATTTTGCAATGTTTGTGAGTCTAGACATCAGTACCTTCATCAAAATCTTAATATCTGTATTCAGGAGACACAAGGGTCTCCAGTTATGTAAGTCAGAAGCATCACCTTTTTTGAAGATGAGGATCTGAAACAGTTTGCTAAATTGGAATGGGACATTCCATTCCCCCAGCATTCAGTTAAAAACCATCACCAAGATGTCAGCCAGGATAATGGACAAGTGCTTATAAATTTCAGCAATGAGACCATCAGGTCCAGAGGCTACGCCAGTTTGTAACTGTTTAATGGCAGTTACTCTCTCAGCTGTAGTAATAGGCTGGTAGAGGCTAAGGGCCCCCTTAGGTGGCATACATGGGATATCTAACACAGCCAAAAAGGTCTTAGCAGACAGGCAAGACTACAGGCTGCCAAACTGCACCTGTAAGTAAGATTGAACAGCCTTCATAATATCCTGCTTGTCAGAGACTGAAGTTCCATGTGCAGTAGTAACCTTCAAAAGGTGTCTACAACATACTCTGTCCTTACAACCCTTACAAAGGTATTTCTGGCACCCCACTTCCCTTGGGTTCTACTGCAGTGTTACATCTGCAGGGATCTGCCCCTGTCATATTGTACCGCTCTCATTCTCTGCCAAATATGAGAGATTTGGGCACTGTAATCACCCATGCCAGTATTCATCAAGATCAGGGCCTTCACTAGTTGAGTTCTTCAACTTAAGTATTCAAGATATTCCTTGTGATGGACATGGATTGAGAAGGATTTAAATAATTTCTTCAAGGTTTCCTTAGTTCCATGACCACCACATCCCCAGATCATCCTCCATGTAGGCTACAGTCAAACAGTCCTGAAGGAGAGTGTGGGTTTTATCAGATAGCAGGGGAATATCTAATAAGGTGGCATTAAACTTCCAATAGCCTGGTCCTGGGGAGATCTCCCCCATGTCACCAAAAGAAATGTCAAACAGCAGATGGTCTTAGGTTTCCACAGGGAGAAGTTCTATGTTACAGGTAGCAAGCTTAGCAGAGTGAAACAGAAAATCAATTTTCGTAGCTAAAGTACCCCTAAAATATGTATAGCCACCAGTCAGGAACTTAGTTCTATAAGCATCCAGTAGTGATGCTTCATTAAGCAAAGAAATCAGAAAGGCTGAGTCACAAAACATTTTAGTGATCTGTGCCCCCTATCCTGCATTGTGAGACCACAATTAAAGTCACCTTCAAAAATAAGATGTCTGGACAGATATAGGTATGGCTGAACTTATTTCAGGAAGGAGATTCTGTCTTTCTTTGCCTGGAGAGCATAAATATTAAAGAGCAACTAACTCGATAGTTTACAAATGTTCCCCCCAGAAGCATGACGAACCTTCATCTGGCTCTGAAAGGTATGGTGTTAATATTTTTTCTTAAATGTGCCCTGATTTAGGAAGGGAAGGGATCGTAATTTGGCTCCATGGAGCTGAGCTGCACTGATCTCTTCCACTTCCTGGTACCTTCTCTGTTCATGATCTGCCCCTCATCCACCCCTTTGCTAGCGCATTTTGTGATGTCACTATACAGAGAGCATGGGGGCATGATCCATAGAAATCAATGGGGCTGTTTTTTAAACTTAAATTTTAGTAGTATAGATGGCATTCAGAACAGATCATGGCCACTGCTTAATTAACAAGGGCCTTGTTAGTTAAGTGGTAGCCGAGATCTGTTCCAAACAGCCATCTAAACTATTAAAACTTACGTTTAATAAATCACCCCATTGATTTCTATGGATCATGCCCCCACACTGCCCATATAGTGACATCACAAAATGCACTAGCATGGGAGCAGATTGGGGGGGTGGATTACTGACAGAGAAGGTACCAGAAAGTGAAAGGGATCAGTGCGGCTCAGCTCCACAGAGCCAAATTACGATCCCTTCCCTTCCTAAATCGGGGCACATTTAAGAAAAAATATTAAAACCATATCATTCAGAGTCAGGTAAGGGTTTGTTCTGCTTCTGGGGGAGAGAACCTCATAGTCACTCTTCAAGAAGTCTAAATTGTGCAGAATGTATGGTAATATCTGTTAACATAGCCCTCTCAGGTTCAATATCCACCAAGCGGTGCGTGGTAATGTAGTTACCTTTAAAAATGATAATCACCCCGTCACATGTATTGACTCCAAAAGACCAGAAGGAAAGACTCCAGTACCAACTGTTGTTGAGGCACAGGTCAGGAGGCACAGGAAAACATGGAGCAGTTGTAAAATTTGCAACAAGAGATTTATTATTAACAGTAAAATAAAAAATAAAATTATTGAGAATAACTATTTACAATGGCAGTAGAAACAGAGAAAATAGAGTCCTTCTGAGTTTTTCTTCTTAATTTCCTTTCTCAGTTTCTGTCTCTCTCTTTTGCAAAACATTGCAGCTCCTTTTTAGAAGTCTGTGCAGGAGCTTGTTAAGAAAAACAGCATGCTTCTCACACAGTGTTCTTGTAAGTTTCCAGTGTTCTTGTCAGTTTTAGCAGGTGCAGCAAAAAGAACACTGTGACCCAGAACTGACCTCTTGCTTACATCTTCTGCAAAAGGCTTAAAAATTGCATCTCAGGTTAACCCCTTGAGTTCCAAATAGCTTTTCAATCATTTCAATACTGTAACTATACACAGTTTTAGCTTTGCAATCATTTCAACAGTATTACTATATAGAGTTTTAAACAAATGAATCCCAGTATCAGTTACATTTCCACAAAATGATTCACATATATTTTTATACCAGCAGATATTCAAGAAGGAAGAAAAGACAGAACAGCAAGTGAGGGTGGAGACATAGCGAGAAGCAGATAATTGCAAGACCATCGGGGTGATCAAGTCTTAGGTCTCACAAGAAAATTTGGTTGTGCAACCAGACAGAGAAGATAGAAAATGAGAGAATAGACCAGATCCTTGCATTTAAACTCTTTTGTCATAACAACTGGGACAGGGCCATATTCAACCCTATCACATACACCCCTTCTTAAGAGGGAACCTATTTTACAAAAACAGGTTTCCAAAACTTTCTAGTAATTCTCATCTAACATAAGCATATAACCTTTACAGTTCTGTTCATGTGCAGTATTCTTTTTTCCATAACAACAGTGCAGCAAATAGTGAGGTTTAAACTCACACATTTGTTTTTTCAACCTTCAGAATTCTCAATTCCAGATCCATATCTAGACAGAAAATCAGCACTGACATTCTCTTTCTGAGATTTGTGCATCACTTTAAATTTAAATGGCTGTAATGCCAGGTACCACCGTGTCAGGGGCGTAGGCAGGGCGGGTGTTTAGGGTGTTCAAACACCCCCCCCTCGGAATGACCTCCGAGATTTATCTAAAACTTAAAAAAAATAAATTTTCACTGAGCATGCTAACTCTTTAAATTATCGCTGTTGCTGTAGGTAATGATCAGTGTGCTTTCTGGTGACAGGGTAACCGACCTCGCACTCCTTCTCCTTGGATCCTCCCTCCTCTCAACAGATCATCACACAGTCAACAGGCAATGAAATTGGCCAACATGTATTTGGTGGCTTGGTGAACCGCTGCATGCTCTGCTGTGTGATCATCTTTCCAGAGTGAAGGAGAGAGAAGGAAATCAGAGTGTACCCATTGCACCCCTGAGAGTGAGAAATGGGAGTTGCTGATGGACCGGACCGTAATATTAAAATTAAGATCCCATTCCTCAGCCCCTTGTAGTTGCGAGTCGTCGCCAGTAGCAGTGTGGAGCTGAGTCTGAGGTGTCTCCCGACCTCAATTTGAGTAATTTTGCTGTGGGTGTGTGGTTCTTGTAGTCAGCACGATTGAAAAGTAGTAGCCGAGCCAGATAGGCCTGTCACAACTGGAGAGGACAGAGAGACAAGAGAACCCACACAATTTGATCCGTCCTCTTTGCCTTGCAGTCTGCCACCGCCTGAACTTTTCGGTTCCCCACTCGGGCCTCTCTGATGGTCATCGCCCCCCCATCTGAAGTCTTCCTATAGTCTGGACTCAAACAGGAGCCTGGAGCAGCAATGAAATCAGCCAGGTAAGGTTTGACACTATCGCTGTCTTGAGGGGGGTGTCAGATTGGGTGCCATATTGCTGCTTATGAATTTACCCCATTTGTTCCTACCAACTACCCTCTAGAGCAGCAGGTTTGTGTGGCAAAAATATCAAGATACACAGTTGTCTTTTAATTTAGTTTCTTCTATGTTACAAGATATGGTATACTTAAGTTTTTAAAAGTTTCCTGTCTAGTGCCATGCCTACCATGAAAAAAAATGTAATATCTTTGTTGTTGTTTACCATCAGAAACATGTTGTAGCACCATCCTAATACATCTACAGTATGAATCTAGGATGTACATTCAACAGGTAACCTCAGCAGAAGAGATTCTTTACAAGCATTTGGCAATGCTGAAGATTGGTAGCTTTTATTTATTTATTTGTGTCTAGGATTACAAATTACCTTTGAGCCAAGGCTCCTTTACAAAGGTTCCATGTCATGCTGGTTACAGGGTAACAGACACTAAAACATAAAACAGTTACAGGTACATGGTTTTAGATAGCAACTTTGCTTGACAAAATCAGACTGAGTGATGAGTAACTCAAGAAACAATAGGAGGAAGAGGGCAAGAAGGGGAGAGGGCTGAGGGTATGGGAAGGCATAGGTGTAGAGGGTCAGGGTGAGGTAGCCGAGGGGCCTTGTTAGGACAGACACAGGGTAAGTGCATTAGAAGTTGCATTAGACAGGTAAGTGCAAGAAGAGAGGGCAGAAACTGACACCTATAAGGTCAGAAGCAGCATAGGGAATGAAGATGTTATGGGGGAGTAAGCACAGGTGGAGGTGCCATTTATGGAGTGGCGGAGCTTTTTTTTTGAATGCTCCAAGTGTTGCTGTGGATGAGGTGTCACTAGAGAGCTCATTCAGCCAACTTGAGCCCTGTTCAAACGACCTTTGGCCTTGGGACGTGCGGCAGCGGGGATTTGAAGGATTTGGGCTTAGAGCTCCTGGTGTTGCGGTTGGTGATTTGGTTTGAGAAGGGTGCTGACTCCTGGTGGTGCCTTTCCCATCATGATTTTCTTAGCAGTGATGCAGGTTTGGTGTTTGATTTGGTTGTTCAGTTGCAGCCAGCCTGTTTTTGAGTAGAGGTCACAGGTGTGGGTGAGACGGTGGGAACCAGTAACGAGTCGGCAGGCTTGATTGAGGGAAGTCGAAACACACCTGAGAGATGAGGTTGTGGCATATCCATAGATAATGAGACTGTAGTCAATGATGCTGATGATGGAGCTCTGGACAGCTATGGACAGAGCTTCTGGGGTTAGATGTTTCCTATGTCAGAATAGTAGGCCCATCCTGGTGTTGGCTACTTTTGCTACATTAATGATGTGTGGGACATAGGAGAGATTACAGTCGAGGGTGAGGCTGAGGTATTTGAAGGTATGAACTTGTTCGAGGGTGATTCCTTGCTTGGTTTTAATGGACAGCTGATATTGTTTGTGTTTGTTTTTGGAGCTGCAGAAGATCATGGTCTTTGTTTTTTTCTGGTTAAGGATAAGTATGTGTTTTGTGAACCAGTTTTCGACTGCAGAGAAGGCTTGTTGGAGGTTACCTTGTAGATGGACTGGATCATGGTGGGATGCCAGGATGACAGCATCATCCACACACAGTAGGATCTGTTCAGGGCAGGATTCTGGCAGTGAGTTCAGAAAAAGGCTGAAAAGGAGGGGGCCCAAGATTGAGCCCTGTGGGACACCGGACCAGACTGGTCTTTGGTCTGAGAGTGTGCCAGCAATTCTCACTCTTTGGGAGCAGTTGTCTAAGTAGCTTTTGAACCAGTTCACCGAGTTAGGTGACAGCCCTGCTAGTCGAAGCTGGGCAAGTAGGAGATTGTGGTTGGCGGTATCAAAGGCTTTAGTTAAGTTGATGAAGGTGGACCCAGTAAGATGACTGTTATCAGTGAGTGATGGATTGCACCAGTGAATTCAAGTAGCACCGTGGAGGTGCTATGACCTTTTCTAAAGCCATGTTGCTCCTTGCACAGGATGTTGTGATTGTCTAGGAAGTCAGTGAGCTGGTCTGACACAATCCGTTCTAGGGCCTTCGAGAGTGGAGGTAGGATGGAAATTGGACGGTAATTCTCAGTAGCTGTTTTGTCACCACTTTTATGAATTGGGGTTACCATGGCAGATTTCCATAAGTCAGGGAATTGGCTGAGGCTGAGGGAGAGGTTGAAAATCCTGGTCAGTGGTCGGAGTACTTCTTCAAGCATGAGTGATAGCAGTTTGAGGTCGAGGGAGAGTCACTGCTGGCTCTGGAGTTGCAAATGGCTCTGGTAACGTAACTGCAGACTTGATGCATTTTTACTGCTTTAAAGTAGAAGGGAGGGTGGCTGGAGGTGGATGGGGGGCAAGGGGAACCACCTCATCGAAGAAACCCTGTGGGAGTACAGCACTGAGGTCCGTGAAGGTGTCATTGAATGTATCAGCAATGAGTTTCTGGTCAAGTGTAGTTTCACCATTTATGCTGAGTACTGACGGGGGGTGATTTAGATTGCTTCCTGGTGACTTCTTTAATGTTATTCCAGAAGTCCCTACCATTGCCCCATGAGTTAGTGGCAGCATTATGGAAATAGGTGGTCTTCGTATCCTGGATATATTTGGTGCAGTCATTTCGTGCACGTTTATAGTTAGCAATATCAACTTGTCTCCCGGTGTTTCTGGCAATCTCCCAAAGGTGGTCTCAAGCTTTTAGTCATCTAAGTAGGTCTCCAGTGAGCCAGAGGTTACATAGGGCTTTGGTCTTGTGCTTCTTGAAGGGTGCAAATGTGTTGCATGCTTGGTTGAAGATCCTGATGAAGTGTTCCAGTGCGGTGTTCACATTGGTTGCAGTGAGAATTGGGGACCAATCCTGTTGACGAATGAAGGTTTTGAGATGAGGTAGCTTGCCTCTAGGTAGAACCTGGCCAGTACTGGTTTTGGGGGGGGCTTGATGAATTTATTGGACCAGTAGCAGATGACGGGGGAGTGGTCACTAAGTGTGTCAGGGGAGGACAGTGGTGTTTGTGATCCTGGCAGGATGGCTTGTTATGATCCAATCCAGAAGGGTGCTGGTACCCATTTTATAGTTTGTCCTGGTTGGGGAGCTAACCATCTGAGAAAGGTTTGCTGCTGCTATCAAGTCCCTGTATGCCCCTGCCTCTGCAGCAGGTCAGTTAATATTAAAGTCACTGAGGAGGATGGTTTCTGAATTAGGTGAGAGATATTTGGTAAACTCCAGGACTGCATTAAGCCCATTACCTTGCTCTCTCAGTGGAATGTAGACTGTGACAACTGTGATGGCTTTATTGTGTGCACCGAGAAGGATCTTGACAGGAAGAATCTGTGCAGTGGTGGTTTGGGGGGGGGTTAAGTTGATGAGGTGCCCCCAGATCGTGTCCTTAAGGTACAGGGCACAGCCACCACTTCTTTTTGATGTTCGATCAAGCCGGTAGGCATTATACCCAGGGAGGGTGATAGCATGATTGGGAACCGCAGGTGAGAGCCAGGTTTCTATGACTGCTAGTATGTCTGGGTTATGCTGGCAGGCAAAAGTCTGAATCGCGTCAATTTTGTGAAGAAGACTGCATATGTTAAGTGAGATTATTGAGAGGGATCCTGGTTGATTGGTCTGAGTTGTTCTTATTGTAAGGGGCTGGTCCAGGATTGGGATGAATGTTTCCCGACAAATAACAGGAGAAGTATACGTTTTAGAGTACTGATGTGAGATACCCATGACTGGCACCTATTTTTTGGGGCCAGAGAACTCTGAGATTCACCAGGGCAAGTAAATGGGTGGAGCCATGGATAAAGCGTGGCAGTAGTAGCGGTGGACAGGGGGAGTACCCAATGGCCATTTGGGGGAGAGGGCCATTTCATAGTGATTGGAGATGCCCAAGGCGGGTACATGAGATCGAGAGGGAGGGTACCATGGAGGGGGTGAGACAGCATGAGTTGGTAGATTTTCGGGACAGTGGGGAAACATGAGCAGGGGGGATGTAGGAGCAGGAAGAGGGCAAATAAGGTGAGGAGAAAGGGGTGCAGTGCACTGGTGTCATACATGATTCAATGTAAATGGGGGAGAGAATGGGCACAGGGTGCTGGGTAGGTGGGAGGCAGCTATTGAAAGTGGCAGCAGGTAGGCAATGAGGTGGAGGCCCAGGGGTGCAGGGGGAACTAGGTAAGCAGGTGGCTGAGGGAGAACGGGCAAAGGGTGGGGCAGTGAGGAGACAAGGACAGTAGAAAAAGAGGAGGATGTAGCAGAGAGGTAGTGGGGGGCATTAAAGAGTGTAACAAGACAGGGAGACAGGAGGTAGCAGCTCTAGAATAGAGTTCAGGAGTGAAAGGGTGCATGGGAGCTACGGAATGCCAAGGGGGGGTTGGCCAGTCATGGAGTGACGGAGTGACTGGCAATAGGTGATATAAGGAGGGTGTCAGGCACAGAAAGGAGGCAGGGGCAGTGAGGAGACTGAGTTGATTAGTGGAGGGGGAGGAGGAGCAGGGAGGAGGGAGAGTGGGCAGCAAAGAGAGGAGGTACAGGAGAGACAATATCCAATAGGAAATGAAAGGGCGGTTCCCTAGGCAGAAGTGGGCAGAGCTAAGGCCTTTTAATTAAGGTGGGAGGTGGGGGGGGTGAAAATTTTCATTTGAAACTAACTGAAGTCTATGAGCGCAGAGCCAGCTTGTCACTGGGGAGTGTATTGCGAGTGGCAGGAGCCACCAATATGAAAAGCTGCACCGCAATTCATGTTGAAGGTGGGGGGCATCAGAGAAGTGAGCACTGAGGAGTGTTTTGTGGGTGGTAGGAGCTTCCAATATGAAAAGTCACATCGCGGCTCATGTTGTGGTGGGGGGGGGTCAGAGGAGTGAGCACTTGGGAGTGTGTTTCAGGTGGCAGGAGATGCCAATATGAAAAGTCACACTGTGGCTCATGTTGAAGTAGGGGGGACAGGGTGCCAATTCATAGAAACATAAAAAGATAGACTTTGATGGCAGATAAGGACCGCTTGGCCCATGTAGTCTGCCCATTTCTCTACCTAGAGGATAAGCTGCAGATCCTATTTAACCAACAGCCTATTTCTTCCTACCCCCACAAAAATTGCCTTATGTCTGTCCCATGCATTCTTTAATTCTCCCACAGTTTTAGACCCCACAACCTCCTCAGGAAGGCTGTTCCATGCGTCCAACACCCTCTCTATGAAAAATACTCCCTCACATTGCCCCTGAGCCATCCCCTCTATCTTCAGATTGTGTCCCCTTGTTCTTGCACACCTCTTTTCTGAAAGATACTTCCTCTTGGACTTTGTTGATTCCACTGAGGTACTTAAACATTTCTATCATGTCCACCCTCTCCTTCCTTTCCTCAAGGGTATACATATTAAGCTCCTTTAGTCTGTCCTCATATGGCTTCCCTTGCAGACCCTGCACCATTTTAGTTACTCTCCTCTGAACTGCCTCCATCCTGTCTATGTCCTTGCGGAGATGGGGTCTCCAGAACTGGATGCAGTACTCCAGATGGGGTCTCACCAACTGTCTGTACAGGGGGATAACAACTTCCTGTTTTCTGCTGGTGATACCTCTCCCTATACATCCCAGTATCCTCCCCAGCCCTCCCTACCACTTTCTCACAGTGCTTGCCAACCTTAAGGTCATCTGATATGATTATTCCCAGGTCCCTTTCCATTTTTGTTGTTGTTACTACCTCCCCCATTGTGTAATCTTCCCCTGGGTTTTTGTTTCCCAGGTGCATTACTTTGCACTTCTTTGCATTGAATCCAAGCTGCCATACTTCTGACCATTCCTCCAACCTTGCCAAGTCCCTTCTCATCCTTTCCACACCTCCTTGTGCATCAACCCTGTTGCAGATCTTTGTGTCATCTGCAAAGAGGCATACTTTTCCTTCCAGTCCTTCTGCAATGTCACTTATAAAGACATTAAAAAGGACTGGACCCAGTACTGAACCCTGCAATACCCTACTAGTAAACCCTCTTTCTTCAGCGTGGACTCCATTTACAATTACCTTCTGTGTCCTGTTGTTCAGCCCATGTTTTACCCAAGCTACCACCCTGGGACCCACTCCCAGGCTGGTTAATTTGACTACTAATCTTTTATGTGGGACTGTGTCAAATGCCTTGCTAAAGTCTAGGTAGGCCATGTCCACAGCCCCTCCCTGGTCTACTACTTTGGTCACCCAGTCAAAGAAATCAATTAGATTTATCTGACATGACCTTCCCACTGTGAACCCATGCTGTCTTGGGTCCTGTGCCCCACTGGCCTCTAGGTACTCAACAATTCTTTCCTTCAGAAGTGATTCCATCACTTTCCCTACCACAGAGGTCAAACTGACAGGTCTGTAGTTTCCTGCCTCTGTCTTGCTCCCACTTTTGTGAAGGGGAATCACAGCCACCTTCTTCCAGTCATCAGGTACCACACCATCCTCCCATGATTTGTTAAAAAGGGTAGTCAGTGATGTTACTAGTTCTCTGCTTAATTCTTTTAGAATTCTGGGGTGAATTCCATCTGGCCCCATTGCTTTGTCCAAGTTCATTTTTAGGAGTTCTTTCAGAACCCTTTCTTCTGTGAAAGGACTGGGATAGACCCCCCTCTCCAGAGTGCTTCTGTTAATTGGATTAGGCACCTCCCCCACTTCCTCTTTTGTGAATTCTGAACATAAGTATTCATTCAGTATCCCTGCTTTTTCACTGTCACTCTCTGCCCACCCACCATCCATTCTGTTCAGCCTCACTATCCCTCCTTTTGTCTTTCTACGCTCCCTGATAGACCTATAAAATGTTTTATCCCCCTTCTTAACCAAGTTAGCTATCTTTTCCTCAGTTTGTGCCTTTGCTATTCTGACTACCCTCACTGCTTCCTTCTGCCTTAACTGGTACAGTTCTCTGTCCTGCTCCTGCTGTGTTTTCTTATACTTCATAAATGCTATCTTTTTCTCCCTAACCTTCACCGCCACCTCTTTTGAGAACCATAGTGACTTTTTCTTTCATTTTGATTTGTTTATTTGCTTCACACAAAGGCTTGTTGCCTCTGTGATGGCAGTTTTGATATTTCCCCATTGTTGCTCCACCCGTCCTTCTAGCCTGTTTGCTAGTGCTTTTCTAAGGCACTCTCCCATCTTGCCAAAGTCAGCCCTCCTGAAGTCCAGAACCCTCACTTTTGTATGGCTTGACTCTGTAGCTGAGTTTATCATGAACCACACTGTTTGGTGGTCACTTGTTCCCAAATGGCTACCCACTTCTAGATCTGAGATCCTCTCACTGTCCCCATTTGAGAGTAGGAGGTCTAAGATTGCTCCTTCATGAGTAGGTTCTGAAACTAGCTGTCTGAGGCATGCCACCTGAAGGGCATCAAGAATGGCTCTACTTTTGGATGTGGCTGCCACAAAGGTGCTCCACTTAACATCTGGCATATTAAGGTCCCCCATCAACATTATCTCCCCTTTCTCTGACATCCTAAGTATGCCTTCTATCATATCCTTGTCCATTCCCTTCCCCTGACATGGGGGTCTATATACAACCCCTGTGCAGATTGTGGTGCCATTTCCAGTCTCTAAGGTGACCCACAGTGACTCCTCTCCTCCCTGTTTACTCTTTTGTTTGGTTGCTTTTATCCCTTCCCTTACATAGAGAGCTACTCCCCTCTTCTGCCCTCCCTGTCTCTCCTGTAGGTTGTGTACCCTGGTATGTTAACATCCCAGTCATGGTTCTCTGTGTGCCATGTTTCTGTGACTGCTACACTATCCAGGCATCCCTCTTCCATCAAGGCCACCAGTTCAGGGAGCTTGTTGCCCAGACTATGGGCATTGGTACTCATTACTCTCCATTTCTTGATGGGCTTACCCCTTTTTGTCCCATCCCTGTCCTTATTGCATTTGTCACTTTCTCCATTTACCCCTGTGCTTCTCCCTATTGACATCTCTATGTTGGTGTCTACCTCACTTAGTACCCTGATATTTTGGGGGGCTAGGATTTCCCTGCTCCTTTCCAGTGCCTCCCCCCTTGGCTAGTTTAAATGCTTGTCAATGAAGTATTTAAACCTATAACCTAGGATCCTGGTTCCCATCCTGGACTGATGCAGACCATCATGTCAGTATAGACCTTCATCCTTCCAGGTGGACCCCCAGTCCCCAATGAAGCCAAATCCCTGAGCTCTGCACCAGTTTTTCAACCACTGATTGAATCCCATGGTGTGGAGCACCCTAGCCTCACCCATGCCATAGACAGAGGGCATGGGGGGGGCAACAATGGCCAGTCAGAGTTGCTGTGGAGGCAGAGCCAGGGGCTGAGTGGGAGTGGGTTATTCTGATTGCATCACACTCAATGATAAACAATTCAACAAGTGTTGCAACTTTTTGTTCTCAAAAAAAACATGCTTGTACCCCGATTAGAGGTGTATATTCAAAAAGATTTCAAAGTGCAATGATGGTAGATTTTTACAAGTCAGTAGCTTGCAACCCCCTACAATCCCATCTTACACACTCACTCACTCACTCTCACCCACTGGGTTGCAGTCGGACTTCCCCCCCACACACTCTAGAGCTGACAGACGGGTGGTCCATCACCTCTATATTTATTTGTTTTTTTGTATTTATTTGAACAGCAGTTTGGAAAAAACCTTTGAGCCAGAGGCTCATTTAACCTTTTGTCACAGGAAGACATAACACAGTACAACAGTAAATTACGACAGTAATAAGTACAAAAGGGGAAAATACAGCAAGTTGGTACAAGCAGGAGTGATGCAACAATAACAGGGTTTAGGCAATCAATAAGCAGTTTAAAAGGTAGCTTTGTCATAATGATTGAGTAAGGCTTAGACTAGTGGCAATTACAGCTTCCGGTATTAAGTATTGATTGATTCCGTAAGGATGTTTTGAAGCAGGATATCGATGGGGCTTCAGAGATGGAAGGGGGCCGTGCATTGAACCAGGAGGGGGCCCTGTAGCTGTAGGCTCTTTGGCCGTGTGAGGTCCTAGCTCTAGGAATAGATAGTGAGGATTTCCCAGAGGTACGAGTTTGAACTAGTGGTATACAGCGACGGATAGTAGCGGTCAGCCCTGGTGGGGATAGCCCAAGGAGGGTTTTTTAGTAAGGATACAGGTCTGATATTTGAGGCGCTCATCAAGGTCAAGCAACAAGACTTTAGAGTATAGCTGACAGGTGTGTGTTAGCCTAGGCACCCCAGTAATTAACCTGCAGGCCTTGTTTAGAATAGTGCAAATTTTATGGAGTGCAGTCTGATCAGCAGCACCATACACTGGCAGCCCATAGTCCACTAAAGACAGGATGGATGAGGTGACTGCAAGTCATAGAGCCTCAGGGGGGAGGCAGTTTTTAAACTGGTGTAAGATGCCTAGTCGGATATTTGCAGCTGTGGCAAGGGAAGATATGTGTCCATGGAAGGAGAGAGTGGGGTCAAAATGGACCCCCAGGTATTTATAGGAGCAAACTTGTTCGAGTGGGAACAAGGACCCAGAGTGAATGAGAAGTTTGAAGTTGCAGGACTTGTTTTGAGGGTGAGCAAAGATCATGATTTTTGTTTTTTTAAGATTTATCACCAGTCTGTGTTCCTTGAACCAACCCTCGGTTTCATTGAAAGACCTCTGCAGGAAGTCCAGGAGGGCGATAGGGTTACGATCTGTGGCAAAGATGACAGCATCATCAGCATACAGTAATATGTTACCAGAGCAGGAGCATGGAAGGGTGTTAAGGTAAAGGGAGAAGAGTAAGGGGCCCAGGATGGAGCCCTGGGGAACACCAGAATGGATGGGACAGATGTCTGAGTGAGTCCCGGTAATTTTTACACACTGTGAGCGGGCAGATAAATAACTGGTGCACCAGGAGACAGGCCCAGTTGCAAAACCAGAGAGACTAAGGGCATCCAGAAGGAGGGGGTGGGAGACAGTGTCGAAAGCTTTAGAGAGGTCTATGAACACAGCACCAGTCAGAGAGCCTGTGTCTAAGGAGGAGTGGAGAAAATTGAAAAACTCTAGGAGGGCAGTACTGGTACTATGGCCAGCACGGAAACCGTGCTGTTCAGGACAGAGGGCATTGTAGTTGGTGAGGTAGTCAGTGATTTGAGAAGCCACCACCTTTTTCAAGGCTTTGGAGAGAGGAGAGAGAATGGAGATAGGCCGATAGTTTCCAGCCACAGACCTGTCACCACCTTTAAGAATGGGAGTGACTGTGACGATTTTCCAGACAGATGGAAATATTTGCACATATATATTTGAGACGCTCAGGTCACTGCCATTGCTACCAACATATTGATATGGAAGTGTTGGCCATTAATGGGTGGGGCCCTGGAATTGACAGAACATAAACAATTGAGCTATTTTGTGATTAGTCTGTTCTCCACCACTTTCTCTCCCCTGACCACCCAACATCTCACCCCAACAGCAGGGTTACAATGGAAGAAATGATCTTTCTTTCTGGAAAAAGTCCACAGCAGTTTCCCACCAGAGAACTGTGGTATTGCTGGTGTTAATGCCAGCCACATCCCTCTCTCTTTCATAGATAAAACCGAAATCAGGTTGTTGGGTGTGAATCAGCTCTGCTGCTCAGGCCTCACATGTCACACACCTGTCCTGGTTGCCTTTACCCCAGCAGTAGAGCTTACTTTTAAGCACCTCCTTCCCTGATTGAACAGATGCTGACTTTTGCACATCAGGTGGCCAGCAGGGAGAAACAACAGGTGGGCAGCCAGGAAAAGATGGCCTTTGCCCAAGCAGGACTGGGGAGCAGGGTCTGAGAGAGCATGGATTTTGTTGAGCGTAGGGATGTTTGGTAGCAAGCAGGTTTTTTTATAGGAGTTGGAGCCGACGGGAGGTCAATGATGGAGAGCTGCAGAGTAATGCAAAAATTGCAGTGGGGAGGCCAGAAAGGAAGCGATTGGGAAGAGTGCAACGATCTCCGGGACAGAGTGCTGGGTGGCAGGAGCCACATAACTCCAGCCATGCGCATTAGTGTCACTGTTAACTGTAATGCGCATGGTGGGAATTAGTTATGCCAATTAAAGGACCAAAGCCATCTCTGATTGGAGCAGCTTCGGTCCTTTGAAATGTATTACTTTTCAGCCCACTCAGCAGAGAGTTGCATCAGGACCACACCGAGTGGTCATTAGTATAGACTGCCAAGCTCATTGCGAGCCCCTGGTTTTGTGTACTGCAGTTGGCTCGGCAGAGTCCCCCACAAAATCCAGTACTGCAACAATAAAGAGCCCCAGCATCACCCTTACCTCCCCACAGTATCAGCAAAGTTTATTCCCTCTCGAGTCCCACAAGGCAGAGCAGGAGTTCCCATTCTAAATCTGATTGTCAGAATGCTGCCAGTAGTAAGTGATGCCTATGCTGTGTTCCAACAGCAATGACACACGACAAGAGGTGAGACAGGGTAACACAATGGGCTCCAGGCCAAGGGAGGTCATGCGGGTTAGTGCTTACTTGCTAGAGCTCCAAATCATGTACACAAATGCTCGCAGTCTGGGAAACAAGATCCCAGACCTGCAGGCAATAATGAAAGAGGCTAAACTGGACATAGTAGCAATTAACGAGATGTGGTTTACAGTAACCACACTTGGGAGACTTCAGTACCTGGCTATGTACTGTTCAGAAGAGACCGAGGTGCAAAAAGGGGGGGGGTGGAGTGTCCTTGTATGTCAATGAAAATATTAAAGCAACAGGGGAGGGCCTCAAACAACTGGTACAACAGCTCACAAGAGACAGGGCTATCCTAGATCTAATACTGACTAACAGGGAAAGGATCACAGATCTCCAGGTGGAGGTCACCTGGGGGCCAGTGACCATCACATGGTATGGTTCAATTTGGCCACTACAACTAAATCATCCCATTCCAAGGCAAAAATATGGGACTTCAGAGGAGTTGACTTTGATAAGATGGCCAACAGAGTTAAACTAGCCCTGGCAAAAAGAAATACAGGTGAGGGGTACAGGCAAAGTGGGCAGGCATTAAGGATGCAATACTTGAAGCAACATCCCATTGTGTTAGAGAGAAAGGGAAGTGCAAAAGAAGAAGGAAACCACTTTGGTTCTCAAAAACAGTAGCAGAAAAGGTCTGAGCCAAAAGGCTGGCATTCAGGAAATATAAGGGAACGCAGCAGGATGAAGATAGGGACTCATACCAAACTTCCCTAAGGGAAGTAGGGAAGGCAGTAAGGCAAGAAAAGCCCAAACTGAGGAAACACTAACACAAATAGTAAAAGAAGGGGACAAGACTCTCTATAGATACATTGGTGAAAGGAGAAAGTCAGAGGGGGTATTGCTAAGATCAAGGGGTAAAGTGAGGAAGTTCTTTTTCACAGAAAGGGTGGTGGATGCATGGAATGGCCTGCCTCAGGAAGTGGTGGATATGAATACAGTGCAGGGCTTCAAACAGGCATGGGATAGGCATAAGGGAACAATACAGATGAGTATGAATAGATAGGTCATTGACAGAGCAAAGGTCGATGGCACATTTATAAGGTAGAAAAAGAAATGGGCAGACTGGATGGGCCTTGCGGTCCTTATCTTCCATCAACTTCTATGTATGCTTCTATGTTTCAAGGGTTACATTGTGAATCACATGTTAGGCACATTTTAGCTTACAGTTGTTATATTTTTCTGTGGTAGTTTTTCACCTTTTTCGTAATAAGTCAGCATTAACTGGAAAGCAAGAATAGTGTCCCTCCTCCTTAGGCTAGTGGGCAGTGTCAAATGCCCCTTTGTATCAGGTGAATATATTATGAATGGCTTTAAAGTTTGCTGTGGGTGGGGCTCTGGCACTGTCTTCACACCCTCCAGTTTGGATTGGCTGCTGTACTGAGAAGGCATGTAGGCCCCCTGGTGGAGGTGTTGACTGAGAGCCATGTGAGAGGCATCCATTCCCACACAAATTGGACAGCTGCTGTTGAGACTTTGCTGCCTAATTGCTATCGATCGGCTGTGAGGAGCAAGCTAGTAGGTGGTATCAAGGCATTTGAGTGTTGATACATTTTTATGGTTTTTATAGAGAATAATTTATTTAAAATTTGTTAACTGGGACAGGCACGCTGAGCCTAGGCTCATTTCCAGGTGCAACCCAGGGGAAGGAACACAAAAGGAGATACAAAAAAATAGCGTGGTAAGAAAAAAAATACCTGTAAATAAGTACAAAACAATACAATAAATACAACACAGTACAGTATAATACAATACTCTAGTATGTGCAAACAAGGTTGTGGGAAAATTACAGTCATGGGCAATAGTCACACAATAGAGAGAACAGGAAGCAATTAGGAGGATAGTAGTGATCCAGTAAGTACTATATATGGACATCGGGGGCTACAGCATAAGGAAGGGGAGGCAGAAACTAGAGGAGTAGAAAAAGACACAGAAGGGGTAATGGGAAAGAGGGAAGGGAACAAAGAAGGGATTTAATGGTGTGGAAAGAGGGGGCATGGCGGGTGGCCACAGGGAGTTGGTTCCAGAGGTGAGGGAGGCAGTAGGAGAAGGCTGCTAGGCCTGAGCATGTGCATCAGAAAGGAAGGGAGAATGTGCAGGCATCAGTGGATCATAGAGAGTACTCAATGGAGCTGACAGGAGAAAGGCAGGAGCTGAGCTAGGAGGGCAGAGACCCGAACCAGAACTTACCAATAAAAATGAGGCTGTGCACCTTGTGGGAAGGGGCATAAGGGACAGCGAAGAGTAGAGTGTATAGTGATGAGTGAGAGGAAAAGGGAGAGAGGTGGAAGCAAAGCAGCAGAAAAAGTTTAGCAGGGTGTCCAGTCTAGTGAGAGAGGTTGCCGAGGCAGAGCACTAGACAATGTTAACATAATCAAATACAGAGAGAACAGTTTTCATGACTACGTCATGCCAGGTAGCCAGAGGGAGGCAGTCTTTGAGCTGGTAAAGGGCGCCAAGTTTTGGGTGAAGTTTTGAGCAGATGTAGTCTATGTGTATGGAGAAGTTGAGGCTGCTGTTGAGCCAAACTCCCAGGTATTTAAATTAGTTTACTGACTGAACAGGTGAGCAATTGAGGGTGGTCAGTTTCCCATGAAATTAGGGGTGGAGAACATGTAGCAAACGTATGTGCTTTCTTCAAGAAACCCCCCAAAATTCACCACAGAACATGTACACACCCCAGAGCTTCTGGGGGCCTGGTGGCCCCCAGACCCCTGGCTTTTATCTGTCCCTTTTCAGAAATGTCATATTTAAACACTCACCCAAACAGAATTCTGGCTACACCCCTGCACCATGTGATTCTATAATTTTTATCCTTCATTTGGTTAAGCCAACAGAAAGGATTGTGATCTGTTACAAGTGCAAAGTTAGCTCCTAGTAAGTAAAACTTAGGGGACTCCATGGCCCAATTTACTGCAAGGCATTCCTTTTCAAAAGTTTTCAGGTATGCTTCAATATCATCGGAGGGACACAACTTTGTATGTTTAATGTATTTCAAGTTGCCTGTGTCCTGTTGCTTCTCTGGATCTGTGCCAGATCCTCTGCCTTTGAGAGCCTGCAAGGCATCCAGTCACCGCTGCTCCTGTCGCTGCATCTCTTCTCTCCTCTGCTGCTTCTGTTGCTGCATCTCCTCCTTTCTCTGCTGTTTGAGTTGTTGCATTTCTTTTTTTCTCTGTTTCTCCACCTCTTTTTGTTGTATAGCCCACCATTTGAAAAAGGCAGTCAGGCTTTCCGGTTCTGTCACTGCCTGTTCGTTTTCTATGGTGCTAGCTATACAGTTTCAGCTTGGACTTCTGTCTCTGCTAGTTTGGCTGCCATTCTCCTGGTAACCACTCCTGTGCTTGCTGCTGCAGAATCCATACCTTTCTTCTATGCTTCCCTGGTACCAGGTCTAGTACCTATGCACAAAACTCCTGGCTTAGAGTATGCACTTCGAAAATCCCACTTAGGCTGACACCATCTGTTGTTGAGGAACAGAACAGAAAACATAGAAAAACTAAGAGCAGTTGTAAAATTGGCAACAAGAGATTTATTATTAATGACAGTAAAATAAAAAAAATAAAATTATTCAGAATAACTATTTACAATGGCAGTAGAAACATAGAAAACAGAGTCCTGAGTTTTTCTTCTCAATTTCCTTTCTCAGTCTCTGTCTCTCTCTTTTGCAAAACATTGCAGCTCCTTTTTATAAGTTTGTGCAGGAGCTCGTTAAGTAAAACAGCATGCTTCTCACACAGTGTTCTTGTAAGTTTCCAATGTTCTTGTCAGTTTTAGCAGGTGCAGCAAAAAGAACATTGTGACCCAGTACTGACATTTTGTTTACATCTTCTGCAAAAGGCTTAAAAATTGCATCTCAGGTTAACCCCTTGAGTTCCAAATAGCTTTACAATAATTTCAACAGTATAACTATATACAGTTTTAGCTTTGCAATAATTTCAACAGTATAACTATATACAGTTTTAAACAAAGGAAACCCAGTATCAATTACATTGCCACAAAATGATTCACATATATTTTTATACCAGCACATATGCAAGGTGGAATAAAAGATAGAACAGCAAGTGAGGGTAGAGAGTGAGAGGCAAAGAATTTCAAGACCATCAGGGTGATCAAGTCTTAAGTCTCACGAGAAAATTTGGTTGCACAACCAGACAGAGAAGACAAAAAAGGAGAAAATAGACCAGATCCTTGCATTTAAACTCTTTCTCCATAACAACTGGGACAGGGCCTTATTCAACCCTGTCACATCAATGTCTCTGAGTCTGATACATATCTATAACAGTTTTCATCCTAGTTTTCTGTAAAAAGAAAATATCATGTAACACTGAAAATAAAGTAGTCCATCTGACTGAAGACATAATGCTATTAGCATTTAAGGTGTCCAGAGACATGAGGGGATCCATGAGAAACCAAGTTGGGAAGGGGAAGCAGATCAGATTGCATCATCCCGGGAGGAGGCCATACCACTTCTGGTCACCATTTCTGTTTCTTTCTTTGTTTCAATTTTTGCTTCATTGGTTTGGCTGCTTTGGGTGTAGATGTCTCAGGTTCTGAATCTGAGGAAACCTGCTGCATCGTAGATGGATAAGAAGAAGTCTCAGAACCAATGCTGCCGTCTGATTCTACATGATCAGGGTCCAGGGCAGTGAAACCATTAGTGAGTAAGACTGAAGCAGCCTTTACAGGAAGTGGACCACTCTAGTGAGATCTGAGAAT
This sequence comes from Neoceratodus forsteri, assembly GCA_016271365.2. Taxonomy (NCBI): domain Eukaryota; kingdom Metazoa; phylum Chordata; order Ceratodontiformes; family Ceratodontidae; genus Neoceratodus; species Neoceratodus forsteri. The sequence continues at coordinate 382,223,983 of JADMNL010000023.1, read as the reverse complement.
CCTCTTCCTAGAAGCCACAGACATCACAAGAGGAGGCATATCCACATCAGTGGGGACATGCACTTCAGAAATGTCCATTGTTTGTATAGCAGCAGGTTCCTGTCCCCCAGGAGAAGAATGAGACAGAATGCTGGGTGTAGATGCAAGCAGAGCAAGAACAGGAGATCCCAAGGGGAGTGCAGGATTGGGTGAAGGAGTGTGCACCACCTTGAGAAGGGAGTCAGCTGGATCATCAAAGTGAGCAATAATTTTGACTGCCTCCCAATGAACAAGTTGCTGCTCAACTAGACATGCTTTTTCCAGCAATAAATCTGGAGAGGATCGGTCATCTTGGTTATAAGAAGCCCCTGGACAGGAACTATAGGAGTGTCCGCTCTACTCACATAGGTTGTAGTGACATTTTTTTTTTTGCACTGTGAACCAACATGACCAAATTCAAGACACAGGTAGCATCAAACTTTGTCACAACCATCATTGAGATGCACGTCTGAGTCACACTTAAAACAAGTCTTAGGCTGTCCACTATAAAAAAACTGAGTCCTGTCACAGCTGAGGAAGAAAACACTGGGCAGGTGATGCAAGCCAGCAAGGGAGTGTTGGAGCTGTACTTTAAATTTCCAATATTTCCAAATTAATTCTGAGTCAATGGTGGGGTCAGGTTCCCCCAAGGTCGTACATCTTTGTGACAGCCAATATTTAACATCATTCAAGTTATTACCTTCATTCTCCAAAATTATCATTACAGTCCAGATAGTAGGTTTAGTGAGAGGTATTGCTTGAAAGGGAAGCCAGAGAGGTGTAGACTTCAAAGTGTTGTATGAGTTTCAAAAGTGATCTAAGTTTCCTGCTGTTTTAAAGTTGAGATTGAAATAATCATCGCTAGGTGAGTGAATCAAAACAATCATCTCATTAGGGATAAAATGCAGAATGTCCTTTAGCAAAGCATGGCCAATGTATATCCTGTCAGAGGGTAGTTCCAAACCCCCTTTATAGAGGAAGTGAACAGCACTGAGCCTCTGAGCAGGCAGTGGCGAGCTGGAGAAGGTCTCCTCTTTTTGGAATTGTGACCATTTCTGAGCTGAATCCTCAAGCATGGTAGCCAAGGTACCCTGGTGAGAAACCTCCACCCTTTCTATCCTGTATGCCCAGGATGAAGGTGTAGCAGGCTCAGGCACCGGCATTACAGAAATGAAAGGTTGGTCCAGCTGTAATGGGGAAGCTCAGGACAGTCTAGAGGGTGCAACATGCTCTGTGTCCTCCAATGGAAGAGCGGATGGAAAATATGTGTCATACTGTGAGAGCTGAAGTAAATCAGTCCCCATGTAATTCTGAGAGTGCCAATCAGTAGGCAAAGTAGCAGCATCCTACGTGCAGGCAGATTGTTCCATATCCAGTTGCTGTCCTATAATCAGGGGTGACAACACAGGGTGGGGATGAACACTAACCAGAAGGAGGAAGCTCACCGGCCACAGGAGCAACAAACCCCAAGGAGTCAGAGGCTACCAAGGACTCTGACCAAACAAGGGGTCCACCACCAAAGGGGTCACAAGGGTATCCTTGGAGGGTTCGCCACTGCCCAGGGTTATTGCAGGACCATCCCACTTTATGGAGCGCCTTTACTAGAGACCAGTCAATCAGAGGATACGAATGCAGTCCTGGCTTATTCCATTGTTTCTAAAGGCCTAGAGATTTATGTGGCAAATCCGCAGGAGGTGGTGGCAAGTGGCAAGTCAACCGTGGAACCTCCTGAACAGCCAAGGAGCATGAGGCAGGAACACTGGACTGGTTTCGCTAGAGACAGATTGGGAAGACAAAAAGAAACAGGCAGTACAAGCAGGCAGCTGGGAGAGCCCAAAAACAAAAACAGGGGATCAGGTACAAGCTTCCAAGAGCAAAGTAGAATCTTCAGCTGGTACTGATGTCTTGTCAGAAGCAACAGCAGGCAAGGCTGAAGACGTAGGCAGCAAAGTAGCACCAGTAAAAAGTGGCACCTTTGATGAGATTGCATCATTGTTCAGGACAGCTGGTATCAGCTTGTCAATTTCAAGAAAGCTGCTCAAAGAAAAAACAGCATCTTCATGCTGCTGCTGCAGGAGTTGCACTTTGTGTTTCAGGAATGTCTCCTCTTCATCTGCAAGCAGTCAAAGTAGATGTTCCTGTCATTGTTTCAGGGCAGCCTGCAGGTGCAGACTGTCAGACAGCATTGATGCAGGGTTCTGTAATGAGCCATCAGAATCCACAGAGTCACAAGAAGCAGCAATAGTCGCAACAGCAGTATCATCTACAGCAGCAGAGAACAGGTTAACATCCAGTGAAACAGAAGTCCCAGAAGGGCCCACACTAAGCAGATCACACTCAGGAGCCTGGGCAGCCCGCTTAGGATAAGATGTCGCCATTTTGCAAAACCAAGCAGCAGAGCCCCCTACTGCAAGAGATGGGGAATTTCTCCAGTATCCTGGCCAAATTTCCACCATTCACTAAAAAAATACCACCAACAGCTTAATCTGGTTCATTTACACTTGATTTCCATCTGTACCTCCCCCAGGATGAGGCTGAAAATAGGCAAAATTACCAATCCCCTTTTCTTGTCAATAAAATATAAATAGTGACTACGTGCTGTGCTGTTCCTGCCTCAGACTGAACATGCGGAGCTAACCAGATTAGTGTTGCCCTAAGCATTTAAATATGGGACTCCCTGTTGAAAATTTGGGGTCCAAATGTCAAAAAACAACAAAGCTATGAAGAGGCATTGAATTTTCCAGCATTTACTCATAGCGTTCTTAAATTTGCGTATTTAAACAAAAACAAAACACCCCCTCCCACTGCTTACTCTCCAGCCCCGCCCTCCATTAGTGTCCCTCCAACTATCTTGGGTAAATACATTATAAAAATGTAAAAGAGTAGTTTCCCCACTGAAAATGAGATACAGTCAAATCTGCTCATAATGGGCACTTATGTGTATACCAACAGTGCCTGTTATAGTCAGCGGTCAGTGTAATGAGATCTTGAAAAAAATCAGACAAGCGCAGTAGCAGTTAACATTTTAATAGCGATACCCCCACAGCAAACATAGACAGCAAATAAAATTAAAAGCTAGTACAGTAGTGTTTGGAAGTAAATTTTCACAGCACACAGCATAAATTCCTTTGACCGAAGTCAGTGTATTAATGTTCCATAAAGCAGTGCAGCAATGCAAGTTATATCTCTTTCTCAGCTTACTTGAAAATGTCAGAGATTTTACTCTGACGAGTAATCTTGCTGCAGTAAGGTGCCCAAACTCTGTCCGCAGTCGAAATTGGTCCCCAGTCTGGTTCCACATCTGGATGCTGCTCCACTGCTCTTCAGAGGGTAAGGAGTGCATTCCTAACATCTCCCGGTGTGACTGCAGCCTCCAGCTCCTTGTCATCATCTGCACCATCCTCCACTTCCACATCCTCGGTGTGCAAACTATCGATGACCTCGCTGAAGTCATCTGTCATGAGCTCCTCCACCCTATCGCCCAGGATACAGATCGTGTGGAACTCTCTGAAAGACATGGCTTTTCATTTCCCTGCCATGATTCACAGCACCACTGTACAGACACAAGCTGTGAATGAGCTGCAAAAGATACTGGGGAGCTCATGAGGTGCAATTTAAAAAGAACAAGGATAATTGCTGGCCAGTACATTGTGCACCAGTAATTGCAGCACTTGACACCTTGGCAGAGGTGTCACTTTCAGCCATAAAGTGGTCACAATAATATAACAAACAAATTAAAACCCAGCCCACACTTTAAATATCTTTTATCAGGTTAATGTATTAGCAGCCATTTCAGCTCCATCCAGAGTTCGTTGATACTGCATTCTCTTTCCAGTGTCTTGGGAAGAGAGGCTTGCTCATTGCAGCAAGACATGGACTTTCACAGCTGTTCTCTCATGCTGGCTATTTAAAGGTAGTGTAAAATAAACATTTGTCAATGTTAAATATCCACTGCTTGCACTAATGTTGTAACGGGTTTGCTTGTATACATTTGTACTACATATTTACCCAAGACAGACCAGATGAGATGTAATATGTCATTTGCAATTGTATCCTGATTTTACACAGTTTTATATTGCATTTACTCAGGACAGTAAAGATAAGATGTGATATCTCATTTTTAGTGTGGTCCTGCTTTTATTATGTATTTTTATCGGGCCAATCATTTTAAATGAAACATCTCCTTTTCAATGATGTTCTGATGTAGGATCCTGGTTTTACACAGTTTTGTAATATACTTACCCAGAATAACCCAGCTGAGATGCAGTATCTCATTTTCAGTGGAGTCCGGCTTTAACACATCTTTGTACTGAAGTATACTTACCCGAGATGGCACAGCTCAGATGCTATCCTGTTTTATGTGAGATTCTACTTTTCTCAGCTTTTACTCTGTATTTACCCAGGAACTGCACAGCCAAGATCCAGTATATGATTTTCAGTGGTGCCATGCTTTTACACATTTCTATAATGTATTTACCCAGGATAGCCCAGCTGAAAGGCAAGTTACATTTTCAATGGGGTCCAGCTCTTACTGTGTATTTTCCCAGGATAGAGCAGCATAGATGCACAGTTCAGTGGAGGCTCTGTTTACTGGGGGCCTACTTCTACGCATTTTTACTAAATATTTATTATTTAGCCATGATAGGCCAGAGGATACACAATATCTCACTCTCAGAGATGTCCTGCTTTTACACATTTTTGATTGTATTTTCCCAGGCTAGGCCAGCTGAGAGGCAAAATCTAATTTTCAGTGGGCTCCCACATTATGACACCAAATTTCCAACAGTCTTTTTATGACCTGATGTTATGATCAAGACAGGTGGAATAAATCCATGCAAAATGTGATTTCACAGTGTGACAGTGAAAACATGTTTCGGATGGGATTTGAAAAATGATAACTGCCATTTTCAGAATGTGGGGCAACACAAGGGATATATAGAACATTAGGGACCAAAATATGCAAAAATAAAGTTATGAGTAAACACTGGAACAGTTCAACTTTTCTTCATAACTTAGCTATTTTTTCACATTTTGACCCCAAATTTTCAACAGTCTTTTTATGACCCTCCTTCTGAACATGACAAATGTCATCTATAAAATACTTGCTGAAATAGCCAGCCCCAGTGGCATGGAGGGCTGAGGCATCATGCCTTAACTCCTGCCATGCTGGCAACCTGTGTTCACATTGTGAGCGGGTCACTGGGGGTCGGCCGGGGAAGAGGATCAAGTGTTCCAAGGACAGCTCTCCTTCTCCAGGGAGGGGGAGATTAGGGACCCGTACTTGTCTGTCCCCTGGGATGGCACACCAATGCTCCACAAGGTGGTGAGGTGGGGGCAGATGCCCAATGTGCCACGCATGGGAGCGTGCGTGACACCACCACTGGTGTCATTGCTCACCTTTCCTCTCAAAGAAAAGAGGATAAAATGTCTCCCACAGTTGGATGAAGGATGGCTTGCAGGTTCCACTCCCTGACCAGCCGGGCACTGACTGGAACTGGATCCGGTCTTTAGTGAGGGTTTGGGGGTACCCTGTCAACCCCACTGGAGGGGGCAAGCCCTAGGGGGAGATAGTCAGCGCTGATGGTGGATGTTGGGGGGACAGGGCTGGGGCTCCCTCCTGAACATGGGCCACTGGAGACAGGGGGGAAGTATGCCCCAAAAAATATCGCTGAAATGTCATTTCATGCCACAAGAGCAAAAACACATTTTGGCCAGGATCTGAAAAATGACACCGGTCACATTCATCAGGTGGTGTGAAAAAATGGCTATGCTGATAATTTGGGCTCAAAATATTGAGAATTACCAAAGTTATGAACAAGCATTGAAAAATGTCAATGTACCTTCATAGCTTTATTATTTTTTTATATTTTGACCCCAAATGTTTAACATAGTCTTCTTATAACCCAAAGCTCCTCCTCCTGGGGCTGTGTGGGTGGCTGTTTGTGCTTGTCTGTGTCTGTAGGTTAGTTTTTGTTCATTTACATGTTTTTCTGCTGGGAATACCTGTGCCATTCTTGCACACAACATTGGTGAAAGTCTCCTGGACTGAATTTCTGCAAATTGCCATCATCAGGTATCAGCTTTTAATTTTAAATCAACTTTCTTGAAGCCTCCCAAGGAAGCATATGCCTTACAACTAGTCTTACAAACATGGTGATGCTGGGTCCTGCAACTGAATCAACATTTTCAACATTCTCATCTGACCACTCTTAAAGCAACTGCACTTGTGGACTTTAAAGAACAAAGGAATTTTAACACATTTTGTGACTGAATCGACATTTTTGTCTGACCTTTTCCAAAGGTATTGTACTTGTCTCTGAGGACTTTAAAGATCAAAGGAAACATACAGACAAAAGGATTTCACACATTGCATATGCCTACTGTCTGACCTACTCCCAAGGTATTGTACTTATCTCTGAGGACTTTGAAGAACAAAGGAAACATATAGACAAAAGGATTTTACATTGCATATGCCCAGGCCACAGTTTATCACCTTTCAGGAACTTTAACATATTATGTGATCCTGGATCTCAACAGTACTATAGTACTTCTCTTAAACCCTCTGGCACCAAACCCTCCCAGTATTTTTTGTTCATTTTCTCTGTACTTCGCCATAGTGCTTAGCTATCCACCTTAGCCCACTAAAACTGTATTCCACCACCTCCTCCTATTGCTCGCCACCCCCGACTGCCTAGCCCACACTCACTGGCCTCTCCTGCCTCGCTAAAAATGCTTGGCTTAGTCCCCACCACCTGTTCCTGCTCACCCTCACCCTCCTTTTCCCTTTATGCCAACTCCTCCGCCTACCCTACCCCTCCACCTACTCTCACCTTTCTATACTACTACCGAAACATTGTACCATGGCTTTTACTCTGAAGTCTTAAACAAACATCACCAATTAATACCTGGGTGCAAAGAGCCATATTTCCTAATTGGAAACTGCCACATCATTATAACTCACTAACGATCACCCTCTACTGGGACTCAGAAGACAATCCAAGCTTCTTAAAAAGTACAAGCAGAAACTCACTCCAACCTATTATGAACTACGAATGGCATTGCTGAAACTCCTGCTCCTCCTACTTTTAATATCTGGTGGGATACACCCAAACCCTGGTCCTGTTGCACTGAAGCCGACAAAAACAGGGAAAGCTGGTAGTGGTCTCTCCATTATCACTCTAAATATCTGCAGCCTCCTTCCCAAATTGGCATCTCTTCAAACTCTCGCTGGACAAAAAAACCCTGATATACTAGCCATTGTGGAAACCTGGCTATCTCCCAGCACCCCGGATCATGCGGTCTCGCTTGAAGGCTACAATCTTTTCAGACTCGACCGGGCAAGCAAGAAAGGTGGGGGCTGTGCTATCTACATAAAGGACAACCTCTCCTGTCAACGCGGCAGCTTCACCCCCACAAATACGCAGATGCAACTCCTCCCTATCAAACTGCTTCTTGGTGCACAAAACAAAGTTCTCACAGTGGCCGCAGTCTATATCCCTCCAAAAGACCACCGTGCCAGTATTAAGTCTGTACTTGATTTTGTTAGTCTGCAGCCCTCTGAAAATGAGCTCCTCCTCCTCGGGGATTTCAACATAAACTGGCTCGCCTCTGACACTGGCTCTTACAAAGATGACATCCTAGCAGCAAACCTGACTCAGATGGTAACCTCCCCCACCTGGAAAAATTACAAAACTGGTACAAGCACCCTTATTGACTGGGTTCTCACAAATCACCCTGACCAGATAAAAAACATTAAAGTCCTCCCTGACTCCTCAGTGACCACTCCCAGTGTCCTGTACCTGGTCTAATAAATTTCTCAAGCCACCCCCAAAGTTATAACAAGCAGAGTATTGCCTTATGGGAATCTTATCAAGTTGAAAACCCATCTCCTACAACAGGACTGGACGCCAATCCTTGAATCAACTGATATTAATACCGCACTAGAATACTTCATTAAATCTTTCAACTCTGCATGCTACTTCGTACGCCCAGTAAAAACGTAAAATCAAAGCTATCAAATCCATGGATTACTGCCAAACTACTTGCCGAGCTCAAGGTTTGGGACCACCTCTGGGCAGTTGCCAGAGACACAGGCTCACCTCATGATACCCTAAAATACAAGCAGGCATGAAATAGATGTACCTCACAAATTAGGCAAATGAAGAGCTCTATTTCAAAATGCCCTTGAATCCACCTGGGGTGATGGAAGAGCTTTTTGGGACAACATCCAAACATAATGGGTAAACAATCAAAATCGCTCACCTACCATTATGAAAGTTGATGGATCCACCACTCTTGACCCAAAGTCTATTGCAGATGCGCTTAATAAGACATTCACAGACCTTAGTGGGGTCCTCCCCCCAGATTTCTTCTCGGACTTACCTGTGCCTAGCCTAGTATCACAAAACACCCCTCGTGACAAACCACAATTTTACTTCAAGAAAATCAAAGTGCACGAAGCACACAAGCACATAAGAAAGGCCTGCTCCAAATCCAGAACAAGTAGTGACACGCTAGATCTAAAAATCCTGTCTCTCACCCTGGATGAAGTAATTCACCCCCTTGCAAAAATTCTTAATCTGTCACTTTGCCAAAGTCAATTTCCCAACAAATGGAAATCTGCCATAGTTACGCCAGTGCACAAAGAGGGGGACAAAACCTCAACAGGAAACTATCACCAAATATCAATACTCCTCCCCTCCAAAGCACTTGAACGAATAGTGGCAGACCAACTTCTGATTACCTGGACAAATACAATCTACTCTGTAATCAACAGCATGGCTTTAGGAAAGGATATAGTACAACAACAGCCTTACTTGATTTCTCTGGAGAAGTCCACTCAGCCCTGGACAAAGGGTGCCAAACAGGTGCAGTCTTTATCGATCTTACAAAAGCTTTCGACACAGTCCATCATGGCCTACTTACCTCCCTACTTTCTAGCCTAGGCCTGGCTGAAGGTCCTTGTGCTTGGTAAAAGTTACCTGTCCAATCGGTCACAGGCTGTAAAATCTCTAATGAACTCTCCGACTTCAAACCAGTTCTCTCGGTGTACCACAGGGATCAATTCTGGACCGCTCCTCTTTAGCCTGTTCCTTAACTCCTCCCAGATATCTGCCAGGAGAAATAATCTTATACGCTGATGATGCTGTAATTCTCTCTCCCACAAGGATCCAAACTCCCTACGAAAAAGCCTGCAACTTGCTTTCTCTAGTGTTGAAAGGTGGTTCCTGGATAGTAAACTTGTGCTAAACCACAATAAAACAAAAGCCATGCTCTTCTCCAATCACCAAAACAAAATAGGCATACTCCACTCACCATACAAACCTCTGCGGAATTACACTGGACCAAGTAAATACTTTCAAATACCTTGGCATCACTTTTGACCAAGGGCTCACCTTTGCAACCCACATTGACAACACTGCGAAAACAGTGAACCAACGCCTTTGAATACTATTCCAGAATCATAATTTCTAAATCAAGCGCATTGAGAATAGCTATACAGAGTTCCATAATCTCAATCATTGACTATGGCCTTATTATTTATGGCTCAGCTACCTCCACTGCTCTAAGGCGATCTCAATCACTCTAAATAAGGCCTGCTGCTCCTCACGGGGGCTCAAAGACTGACTCACACGTGTGATCTGTACTATGAATCAGGCTGGTTGAACCTATCAAATCATCTTATTTATCTCATCTGCACAACGGCAAAAAAATCTATCTTGGGACTGACTCCATTATGTATTCAAAACCTACTCCGACTGAATCCTTGCTCACGACCCTCCACCAGATCTGAACGCCAACCTTTCCTGGTTCTGAGATGCCGGACTGTACAGGGACAAAGATCTTTCGCATACAGGACCCCAACATGGTTCAATGCGCTTAGTCCACCTACTCTATCCTCAACCTCGCTTGAAGCTTTCAAATCCATGCTCTATACCCACCTCACCACCACTAGCAACTGTGACTGTGCTAGATAAAGACTACTACTCCTCATGTCCATCCTCACATCTGAGGCCTCTTCCTCCTGACTAATGAACCTCTGGTACCTCTACTACTTCCTGTCTCCCACCCAAACTCACTCCCCCTTTTTCCTGTCCCTCTCATTTACTCTCCCGCTCACCACCTTTCCTCCTCTCTAGCCTCCTTTTGGCGCCTGATGATCACCCTCTCCTGGAAGTTTCCTTAACCTCAAAATTGTCTACCGCTTGAACCTCTTATAGCTTGTTTTTCTATGAAATTTAAAAACGTCACTGCCTTAAACTGTTAATAGCACATTTATGATGTAACTTTCCTGTCTGGTTTTACCTGTAATGTGTATCGTGCTTTGTTAAATGTTCTTTGTGACGTGGAACTTTTGTAAAAGATCCCTGGCTCAAAGGTATTAATTCCTAGACTAATAAACTAAACTAAACTAAACTAAATAACCCCTCATCATGTACTCAATAGGCTAAAATGTTCAAATCCAAACCAGAAGGTGATTTTATGGAGTGACTGGAAAATCACCTTCCAGGATGGATTTGAAGGATTTCACCTATCTTATTCATGAGGTGGGGTCCCAAAAAGGCCATGTTGAAAGTAAGGAGAAAATAAAAATGACCAAGTTATGAGCACAAGTTCAAAATGCATTGAAATACATTGCACCGCACACTGACTTCCTCAGTTTCTGGTCTGGTGTTGAAGAGTGAAGATGTGTCTCTGGTCCAGAGAGGATTATGGCATTGCACCTCTGGTAGGTAAGTAAGGGGTAGGGTTGGGGCAGTTGGTGCTGAGTGGGGTGGTTGGGTGGGGAGAGGATAATGGTAGTGTGGGGGGGTGATGGCAGCAACAGGCGTCAATGGACCATTTTATTTTTATAGGGTGTATAAAAATGTTAAAAAAAGGATTATGAGAGATGGTTTTATTTATTTCAGATCCTGACATTGGGGATTGGGGATTGGGCACCCCAGTGTTAGTTTATCATCTATGGGTGTGGGAAGCAATGGCCAGGTGGGATGGATACTTGACAGAGGGTGGGTTTACAGGAATAAAAAAAAAATAAAAGTCTATGAGGGATGCTTTTCTTTAATTCAGGTACCCACATTAGGGAATGGGCACCCCAGTGTCAGTGTTATGTTTGGCGGCACTGGGGGTGGGTTTCTCACTACTGTACAGTCAAAAAGGGTGGGGTGAGGTACTAGCTGGCACTGGGGATTGGATAACCCACTGTCAGAAGGCTGATCTTGATGTTAATCAGCTCTGCTTGCTGGGTAGTACTGAGCAGATCAAAGGAATGAGCCTTGATTCTAGTGGCTCTTTTCTTTGAACTTCACACAGTTCTGTCCAGTAAGCCCAGAAGAGGGTCATGATCAGCCTGGCTGATGATTCATCTGACATTGTAAAGCCCCTTCCAGACTGCCCTTCATCAGACCGAAAGTGACACACGCCTCTCAAAATTCAGTATCATACTGTACCAAAATGTTTGCTTTGTGCAAGTGCAAGGGTGAACATAAAAAAGTTGATTTGAGCAACACCACACAAGAAGCCCAAATTTCTTTTTTTATTTCTTGTCTCTGGTGTCTGTGTACTCCTTCATTTAGACACCAAGACCACTCCCTCCAGATGTGAACTTTTGCCACAATCCTGGGGGGTTACAGCTAACTGTCTGGTAAGTATCTGTGGGATCTCCCCCCCCTCACAGTTATGTTAGGGCCTGACTAGTTCTCCATACTGAGTTCATATATAGAGTGAGAGAGGAGGCAAGGCACCCATCCTGGATTGGTGAAGCCTGAAGTGACCTTATGATGGGCATGGGGTGATGGATGGTGTCAGTAGAGTCTAGTGCAGGGGTTCTCAATGCTTTTGACAGCAAAGACCCCTGACCATGATTAGACATGCATGAGGACCCTCCTGTTCATGACCAGACGTGCCTAAGGACCCTTGACTATGTGAAGACCTGCCTAGGGGTTCCATGCAGAATTTAACTGGTAGCAGTTTTTCCCTTTATTCAGTATTCACTAGAGATTAAAATGTCTTACAGATATAATGTTTGTAAATATTAAAGTAGGATTTAAAGAGAAATTTGTTCTTGCTTTTTGTGCTTTACCTGCTGGGGACCCCCGAGTGAAGCCTTGTGATCCCCTGGAGGCATCAGAACCCAGGTTATGAAACTCAGGTCTAGTGACTACAGTGCATACTTATAAACTTGGAGAACCAAGTTTAATCCCACTAGAGCCATTTACTCCCTGTTTGACCTTGGGCAAGTCACTTGGCTTCTCTGTGGTAATCTTCCACTTTTTATCTCCCTGCACTTGACTGATGCAGCTCCTTGTGGCTTGTAAAGAGCTTTGTGTGTATGAACTGCACTAAATGAAAATAAATTCATTTCCATTTTTCTTGTTTCCAAAGGAATTGAGCACCTTCTCCTGGAGACCATGAGAAAAACAGCCTTACCACCCAGTCATCCCTTGAGTGTGATCCTTTTTAGTAAGGTCATTGATTTTTTGTTTATGTCTACTGGAATAATTTGTTGTAACCTGGTAGCCAGACTTTCAGGAATGGTGGTTGCATGAGCAATGATGACCTCAAGGTGCCATATGCAGTGATGTGGTCAAAAGCCAAGTATGTAAGCATTTCTGTTCCTTCAAAAATGTGCTGGAATGCTCCGTTGGAAAATTATTGAAGCAAAGTAACACTTTAACTCACATAGCTTATTCCTCATGGGATGCCCACGCCTATGAATGGGCAGTATGTTGGCTCGCTATCCACATTTGGTATTTCTCTACTTCCCATATAGATTTAACAAAATAACCTTGCTAAAGTAAATTAATTGAGTTAAAAAAAATAATTATCCTGGAAAGATATGACACCAAAGTGTCTTGTTGCCATAGGGGTTTTGAGATGGCAAAGTCAGCAGTGCCTGATATAACAGCTTACACACTGCACCCCCAAGACAATACAAAACATTCTGAAATGACTGTAATTACATGTTTCTCCTTTCTGTTTTCAGCATGGTGAAAAAGATTTCATAAGAGATCCTGTCACTGATGTTTGAAGTTATTGTGGTATTTTTCTCAAATAAAATTAAAAAGTAATTATGTGTGATGTCTTTTATAATTAAATCAGAGGGCTCCAACCATGTTAACCCCCTTTTAAAATTGACATAAGTACTGTTTGAGATCTCATTTTAGATCTTCTCTGTCATTTGAAAACAGAAAGGAAAAGCATGTTCTGCAGACCCAACAATTTTGAAAATGTTAAAAAACATAAAAGTAAAAATAACAGATGGTAGATAGATAGATAGATAGATAGATAGATAGATAGATAGATGTAACTAAATAAGCAGACAGTCAGAGAATAGTGTCAGTAGTTTAATAAGTAGCACAATCACCTCTGGATTTGGAAAATTGGAAGTTTGTGTGTTCTAATCCCACATCAGATACTTGGGTATCTAATTTATTACCCATAACTGGCACGGTAGTGCAGTATTGGGGGGGTACTGCACTGGAGAGGGGTCATCCTTTGCATGAGAATTTAAACTGAGGTCCCTGCTCACTGTCCAGGTGAAAGTTAAAGATCTCATGGCATTTATTGTTGGGGCTGGCAGTATAGCTTAGAGGTTACAGTAAGAAGACCATCTTGAAAATGAGCTTGCTGAAAGATGTAACTGCCTGGTTAAATACAGTTTGATTGATTGATTGATTGATTGATTAACGAGGTGTGAACGAGCTTGGTACTTCCAGCAGACCAGACCTGGGTTTGATTCTCACAACATTCACTTGCATAGTGTGTGACTCTGAGCAAGTCACTTAGCTGCCCGGTGCTCCTAGGTCACTCCTGAAAACAGGCACTTGTGCCTGGTGGTCATTACCCAGTTACCAAAGAGTAAAATAAAAAAAAATAAAAAATAGAAGCAGAGCAGGGGAGTTCCCCCGGAGTCATGGCAAACATTCCCCTGTTAGTAAAAATAGGTCCGAGTAGCTCATCCACCTTTGGGAATGAGTTGTCACAGCTCAGTATGACTTTCTTTGTCAAAAAGTTAGAAATAAATAGGAAAAATAGAAATATTATTTGACAAGGTAGTAAAACTCATTTTTTGCTGTCATGGTAATCAGTCACTGAAGACAACTGGATCCATATAAATATTAAAAATAATCAGCTGGATTCAGACAATCACTGCTGAGTATTTGTCTACCTGCGTGGACCTTCTATATAACTATTTATTTATTTATTGAATTTTGATGACCAGGTAGGCCCACTGGGCCCCGGAGGTCCCTTTTTCAGGGGTGACCTGGAAGTTACAGGACAAAAACATGGTAAGACAGTTAGTACAGATTCAGCTTTGGCATTCTAACATGTATATATAGCAGTAATATGTTACGTAGCAGATTACATTGATTAATTAGGGTGTACAATATAGGAGAGCCTAAGATTAAGTTGTGGCACAGTTACCCACTTAGAAAAGAAACAAATCTTAGGGGGAAAGGCAACTGAGAGGGTTTGTGCTGCACAGCTCGGGTGATGGTGACATAAGTGCTCTGGCTGGTGGGTATTGTGGGGTGTCAGGTAACGTAGCATTGACATTGACTCGTGGCAAGCATATGAGCCTTAGGTCTAGTTCGGAAGCACATTATTGATGTGGCTTCCTGAATCTCCTGAGGAAGGTTGTTCCAGAGGGAAGGGGCAGCGTGGGAAAAGGACCTGTCCCCTGCCTTGGTTCTTACCCTAGGAACCTCTAGGAGAGTTTGGCCTGATGTCCGTAGGTTGCGCATATTTTGCTTAGTGGTTATGAGCCCTGCGAGGCTTGGTGGGGGTGTGGAGCTAATTAGCTTATGTACTAGGCATAGTACTGGGTACCTGAGGTGGGCTTCAAAAGACGGCCAGCTGAGTAGTGCCAGTGAATCACAATGGTGGCTCCTAGAGTGGGACAGAGTGGCGAAATGGACCACCTTATTGTACAAGATCTGTAACTTACTGAACTCCAGCTTGGCCACTCCCTGCAGTACTGGGGCTGCATAGGTGAGTGTTGGGAGTAAGACACACAAGGCAATGGCAGTCCTGGCTTCAGGGATCAACTGATCCT
Source organism: Neoceratodus forsteri (assembly GCA_016271365.2). Classification (NCBI taxonomy): domain Eukaryota; kingdom Metazoa; phylum Chordata; order Ceratodontiformes; family Ceratodontidae; genus Neoceratodus; species Neoceratodus forsteri. Next base: position 382,208,907 of record JADMNL010000023.1, on the reverse strand, counting down.
TGATCTGATAGAGTGTACCTAGTTTACCATGGATAACTTTTGTGACTTGATCAACATGTTGCTTTAGGGTAAAACCTTGGTCCAAAGTAAGGCCAAGGTATCTTGTAGAGGCAACCACTTCAAGTTTGTTACCTGCCCTGGAAGTAAGTTGAAATAGTTGTGTCCTGTCTAGGCCAAGGGATCTGGGTCTGAACAACATAGCCTTAGTTTTGGTAGTGTTGAGGACCATTTTATTCTCTGTGAGCCAGTCCTCCATAATGAGAATGTCCTCTTGGAGGGATGGACCAAGGTCATCCAGGTTGTCAGAGGCTCTGTAAATCACAGCGTCATCAGTGTACTGGATGACATTACTGCTCCCATAATGGTTGCTCAGCTCATTTACAAACAAGGAGAACAGGAGAGGACTGAGTATAGACCCCTGTGGTACCCCCTCCTTGAGCAGAAGTGGATCGGAAATTTTGTCCTTCCACTTGACTCTCTGTGTGCGCCCAGTAAGGTAGCTTTTAAACCATTTGAGGGCATGAATGTCCAGGCCTGTGAAGCACAATTTTTGAAGTAAGAGTCAGTGGTCTACCAAGTTGAAGGCCTTGGAAAGGTCAATGAAAAACGCACCCGTATGAGACCCTGAGTCAAGTTCCCTAAGCACATCTGCTGAGAACTTACTTAGGGCAGTGTCCGTCTCATGTCTGGCTCTGAAACCATGTTGCACCGGGGAATGAAGCAGGTGTGCCTCTAAATACTCATGGAGTTGGGTGTATACCAGTTTCTCCTGAATTTTTGCAAGGATACAAAGTAAGGAGATCAGACTGTAGTTGCCAATTGGTTCCACGGGCCCACCTTTGTGAATAGGGACAACATGAGCCTACTATATTGGTGTCTTGTGCCCCGTGGGTGAAAAAGAAGGAAGTTCCACTTCACAAATGGGGTATGTGTGACATTCATATTAAAGGGGAACAGTCAACACTAAAAACCCCACACCCAAGTGTATGGCTGGTCTTAATTTGTACTTTGTGTGCAAAAACATTTGTTTTTATTTACAGTTCACTGCAGCATAGTAGATTGTATGAGACTGGTTCTGCTTACTTGCATGCTGACATTTGCTGTAACCAGATATTCCAGAATCCTCTGCATCTGACTTCAGAGCAGGGCTGCAGTAGTAGGAGATTCAGTAGCCTGCAGTCCATGTTAGAATTTTTAAAAGCTCTGATCTTTTGTTTGCTGGTCCTGCTGACTGCTCCTGCAGGAATTTGTTTCCTTGTCCTGGCTCCCTCCCTTGATGTGGTCAGTGTCTCTGCATCCTGACAGCAGGTGCCTTTCAACTGCCTTGCCCCGTGATTACTTTTTCTGCAGCAGGTGCCCTTGGTGTGTTGTCTGCTTTGGTGCTGGCTTCCTGTACTGCTTCCTGCCCCTCTGGGCATTTATTTTGGTGGTGCTCCTTGCTTGCTTCAGCAGGGCCACCTGTGTTCTATCCTTCTGCTTGGGCCCGATTCTGTGGATGCTGCCCTCTGTTCTCCACTTAAGTGCTTCCCTTCAGAGTACTGGACTGGTGTGGTATATAATCCTGCATGAACATTGTACTCATTAATATGTGTTTTTAAGTCAGGACCATTATCACAAATCACTCATGATACAAATCCTATTCTTCATCATCACAGTCACAAATCATGAATCACAACATTCATTTTTTTACTACTTACTTGGATGTATTGTATGCCTGTTTTGTAGTATCTCTCCAGACTTCACCACCCCACCAATGTACTCATTAATAAGTGTTTTTAAGTTGGGGAGTTTTGTGATACAGCTCATCGGGGAAGTACAGACATAGGCATTCACCAGTACAGCTCCATTTTGGTTATCTTACACTGTCGACACCAAATCATGTTCTTCATCATCACAGTCACACACAAATGCAGTCACAAATCATGATTCATGATCATGTCACAAATCACAACATAAAATTTTTTAGTAGTTACTTGGATGTATTGTAAGCCTGTTTTGTAGTATCTCTCCAGGTTTCACCACCCCACCATTGAACTCATTAATAAGAGTTTTTAAATCTGGGAGTTTTATGATACAGGCTCAGCTCATCAAGGAAGTACAGCCATAGGCATTTGTGTTCCCTTCTGTACAGCATGTGAGTTACAGTACTGTAAGTAGTGGTGAGTGAAGTAGATTCACAGAGTAACGCGGAATCTGTGGAGTACTCCACAACATGAAGTGGAGCATTTTGCTTCATAATGAGGAATGCTAAGTCCAATGAAACCAATGACTTTGCATTATTCCACCTTCCTCAAACCACATCTCCACCAATTTTAAGGTTAAGTACGTTTAAATCAATGTAATTCGCCTCACTTCATCTTGTAATTGAGCTCCAAATTAAATTCTGCAGCAATTCATGGGATTGCAGGTTACATGGGCTCTAGATTGCTCTGTGCAGCCTCAGTTCTGGCCTGGGTAGTGTGTATGTAGTGGTAGCTGGAGACAATTTGCTCTCAGAGCTCTGTGATTCAAAACCTCTAAAAGCTTTTTAAAATGCCTTTTTGAGTCATTTTGTTTGCTCAAAATTTAGTACATTGATTGTAGGAACCTTGTCTGTGCTCATATCATTGAGTGTTTATTGTTGTGTGTGGATTTTGAACGTTAATTTAGAACAGTCAGTCTGTGTACTGTGAAGTGTGCTTTGGGGAGGCGAGTATTTGTGGTGTAGGTACATTAACTGGGAGAAAAACGCAGTCTTTCTGTTTTGGTTATATTTTTCTTGTATGACTGTGTTAATGTACACACAGTAATATTTTCAGTAATTCTTGACATTTATTTGCTGATTGTTGTGGTGCAGTAGTGTATAATTTATCTGTTTAAAACATTTGGTTATATTAATAAAGGTTTTCAATTTGCTATGCATTACTTGTAGTGTGTGTGTGAGTGTGTGTGCAATGCATGCCATTAAATCAGACACCTTTTATTGTGCCACAGAGTAATTGCAGCAGTGTGAACCTACTATCCACCGCACCTGCACAAATTTTTTATACTGCTTTGTGGTATCTTTACTCGTAGTGGATTGTTACTGCTGTGCACTAATCCCTCAACTGGCAAAATGTATTCCTTTGCAGATTTGGATTTGTGACTTGTGAGCACTGGTTAGGGGGTGTTGTGCCTTTTTGTATGCATCACTTGAGTGTGCAGCGCAATCTTAATCTGTCTGTGCATTTGCAGTGCACCATTAATTCTGGGAGACTGCATTTCTTGTTATGCTCTCATTTCACTTCGTCAGCACTGGGGAATTTTCTGGACACAAGACCGCAGCATTTTGTCAGCACTGGGGAATTTTCTGGACACAAGATAGTAGCATTTTGGGAATGCATATTAATTCTGATGGCTCTGTATGTGACCACTGCGCATATCACTGAGTGCGTCATTAATTCTGGAAGACTTTGCATTTCTTGTTATGCTCTCATTTCACTTCATCAGCACTGGGGAGTTTTCTGGACACAAGACAGTAGCACTTTGGGGATGCACATTAATTTTGGTGATTGTGTGGGTGGGGTGTTGCCAATATTGTTGTCACTCTGCCTTACTTCGCGTTTAAGGCGGAATGACAATGCAAAGTAATAATATCAAGGCAAAGTGTACCTTTTCTATGGGGCACTCCATGTAGTGAAGTGCCAACGCAAAGTGGCAACTTCATGTTAACTTCACCGGTGGGTTTTAAATTCACTGCATCTCTAATCATGGTTTACAGTTACAGTAAAACCACAGTTATTCAGACCTCACTAAACTAAAACTCTCAGTTCTCCAAACCTGTTGTGCGTCTCCTGATTTCCTGGCATATTCAGACAAACAAGGTTATGCTGTACATTCCAAGCCCTGGACTGCTGTAATATGCTGCCTCAGAGCAGTCCCTTCTGCTCATGGTGAGTGGTAGAGCTAAGGTTATCATAGCACAGCCCCCAAGAGCATGACAACTATTGGTAGGGAGAGGACACCTGCTGGAAAATATGATGCCCTTTAGATGGATGCTGGAACAGAGCTTATTCCATCTTCTAACCCTGAGAAAGAGCTCTGTCTTTTGCGGAGAGGGTGTGGAGAGGTAGAACATTCCATGGACTTCCAGTGAGTGGTTATGGGGGTGAGAGGAGGCATCTGCCTAAGTCAAAAGGTTATCATAGGCATGGAGGAGATGTATAAAACATATTAGTTGTTTTGTTGGTGTCTCTCTGTTACACAGAATGGTTGAACCAACCTCCTCAGTTCCCACTATACAGTGGTAGTTCCCAACAAGTTGCCCCAGTATTGAGGTATAAGGCAGTTTTGGTATAAATTTACTGTGGTATAACACAGTTTCAGTAAGCAAAAAACACTTTATTCAATTAGTTTTTTTTTTACCACAACTGCATTATATTGTGGTATGTTTTTTACCATAGTCACATTATATCACAATACTGGGTCAACTTTTTTTTATAACCACTACTGTATGTTGAAATCACAACTGTCCCTTCAGTGTATCTGTAAAAGTAAGAAAACCTGGGGCACTGGCATTGTTGCTGGAACAATACAAAATTCAGGTGAAGCTAGTCCACAAGTGCAAACTGCACACTGCACTGAAAGCTGCACCTTGCAGACCTTTAAGCAAGCAGCAATCCATGACAGGGCATGGGTTTCTACAGAATGACTGCACATCCTGAGTGAGTTTGAAGGAAAGAGGCCAACAATCAAGTGCCTTTCAGTGCACCAGGGTATTGCATTAATTCTCAAGAAACCTATGCCTTGGAATGGGTTATTACATGTATGAAATGGAAAAAGGTTTTATTTGTGTGTACCTAGGCTTTTCTGGGTAAATATGTGCATTTTGTAACGATGGCCAAGTAACTTTGAATGCATCCAGGAAGTGCATTAATTCTAAAGAAATCTATACCCTGTTATTGGTTATTGTGCTTATAAAATGTAACACATTTTTCTTTTAATGGAAATTTATTTATTTAACTTTACCAGGACGACAAACTGGATACTATGACTCCTTTTCAGCAAACATAATATACTGTACATAAAAACATAAAATAACAAAATACGATGCAACATAATTGAGAGTATCGGGGTGAGGTAGTGACCCTATAGTTAGGGTTGAGTAGGGTGTTCAGTGTTAAACCCGTAACTTTGCACCTTAATAGTTTTGGCAGCATTTAATGAAATTAGCTGAAATTTTGCATGTATTGTCTAGGAGGCAAGGTCTAAATCTGTGGAAAGTTTTGTGATGGCAGCTTGAGCAGTTTCTGGGATCTAGATATGTCATTTTCCTGTAGACATCTAATTATTTTCCTGTACTTAACATGGGATTTGGGTTCGCTCTCACCAGTAGCCTAAACGGAATGGAATTTCTTTTCCAGAAATTTGCTGTGCCAAGGTAGTGCCTAGTGCCTTTGGAAGGTTTCACAGAAAAATATTAAATGGTTCCAAAATTATAAGGATTTAAAGTTTAGTTTTTTTCTGTTCTGAACATGCTCAGTGGGGTTCTTGGAATAACGTTCTGATACAACACCAAAAATTCTGTGTTGCAAGACAATTTTTGGTTTCTCACCTCTTGCTTCTCACAGCACAAAACATTTTTTGTACTGTGAGTGCCCTCATCTTGTTTCTTTTCCCCTCAAAATAAAAAACCTGGAAAACACATAAAATGGAGTAATTAAAAAAAAACCCACATGAACCTAGCTCATGGGACCTGCTTAGCAAGATTTTAATGTTTGTTTTTTTAAAATAACGGCCAGAAATACCTTTTCTAGTTACCCCAAAATCCAGGATGCCCAGCTTAACAAAATAAGTTTTACCAATCCCATTTACCACGTTTCTCTGTATGAGAACAGCATAACTTTCTTGAATTCTGCAGCCACAGCTGGAGTCCTGCTGCTGGCTGCAGTGACAGCAGTGAGACACTGATCTCCCTTTCTGTCTGCCTGTCTTTATCTCTCTCATTCTTTGTCTGTCTTTCTGTCTGTTTATCTATCTATCTATCTATCAATCTGTTTATTAAGTAGATCAGGGTGCCCACCCCTGGTACAGCTTCTTTCTCCCCCTCTCCTCCAGGTTGCCTGCCTGCAGTTTTCCAATATTTTTATTTTTTTATTATAAATATATAAGCAGACCAGGGTCCCACCATGGTACCACTTCTTTCTCTCCCTCCCCTCCAGGTTGCCTGCCCATGGTTCACAATGTTTATATTTTTTATTATAATTTAAAAAGCAGACCAGGGTACCCATGCCTGGTACTGTTTCTCATAACCCCCCTCCCCTCCACGTTGTCCAAGACTTCCCACTCTACATACAACCAGCACTGGGGTGCCCACCCCCAGTGCCACTGAACAGTAGCCCAACACTGGGGTGCCCAATCCCCAGTGTCAGAATACATGTCACTAAGCCCCCCAAAAAAGAAAACTGTTTATCATTTTTTCTTACTTGCAAAAAAAAGGAAATGGTTACTCGCCAATTTGACCCCCACCATGACCTCCCACTCAGCACCCACCACCCCCATCACCTAAAGATGCTCACTCACCTGAACATGCCACACAATGAAAATACACTCTCTGATTGAAGACGTGTTGCTGCTGGAACCAGTGACTGCAATATGAGAACTAAGGTAAGAGCGGCTCAATGTATTTCAATGGGGTTTTCAGCTTTGATGCATAACTTTTCAATTTTTGCATATTTTGAGCCCACATTTTCAACATCACATTTTTTGGGACCCCATCTCTTGATTAATGGCAGTTGAATTATGCAAATCAGCCCTGAAATGTGTTTTTGCGGTCACTTGGCAAAATCACCTTTTGGACAGAATTTTAACATTTTCACTGCCCTTGTTCATGAGGTGGATCATATGAAGGCTATGTTGAAAATGTGGGGTCAAAATATTTAACAATGGCAAAGTTTTCAGCGTACATTGACATTTTGCAACACATGCTCATAACTTTGGTAATTTTAAATATTTTGATCCCAAATTTTCAACATAGCTATTTTTTCACATCACTTCATGGACATGACAACTGTCATTTTTAAAAACCTGGACAAATGTGTTTTCACACCCATGGCGCAAAATTATGTTTCAGATGAGATTTGAAAATTTTCACCTACCAGGTTCTCGAGGTGGATTCATATCAAGGCTATGTAAAAAATCTGGAGTCAAAATATTTAAAATCAACAACACAGTTACAGTATAAAGGCACATTGACATTTTCCTATGCATGTTTATAACTTTGGTTATTTTTGACATCCAACGCTGCATAGAAGGTCAAGGTCAGCAGGGCCCTGCTCTTCCATAGGTGGATGGAATCTGCCCTTGACACATGGCCCAGATGGCCTTGTGCATCTGAATCTATTCATGCAGGTCTCTTTGTGACCTGCATGAATGAAGACACAAGTCCACTATTTCAAAAAGAAAGGACATTCTTTGCAAAAAACGTCTTTAAGGCACCAGTTAAAGTAACTTAATGCCACAAAGTAGGGAAATGTGGTGTTAGGGTTTTCACCCTAACTGCCCACCTCTACCCCCAAGCAGCAAAAAGAAAAAACATTAGGGTTTTGGGTCTCTGAAGTCTTGATAAAGGTTTTCCTTGGGGTTGTCAACCCTAATGCTTACCCCTTACCCCCGCCCCTAGCCTCCAATCTGAAGCACGTGTTACAGCTCCAAGACACTGCCTCATAGTGATACACTCTTCAAAGTTAGAGAAGTACATCTCACCGCATGTTGCCAGCACAATTTGTTGTAGCTTTCTTCACGCAGAAATCAAGTATGACATTGTTTGCTCATGGAATTGGGTGAGCATTAGGCTTGACAATGCCAAGGAAGTCCCCACCACTGACTCGCCAAGATTCCAGAGACTGAAATCCCCAGTGTTTTTTTCTTTTGCTGCTTGGGGAGGGGTAAGGGTGGGGAGATTCTACAAGTTTAAAAGTGTTGAATTGGAATATAGCAGGGATAAAACTAAAATTTCCATATAAAAAGTGGGTTAGTTTTATCTCAAAATATGACATTATCACTCTACAAGAAACTTGGTATACAGAAAAAATAGACAACCATTTGTAGGTTATGAATCATGGAGCAGTCATGCAATCAAAGAGAAAAGACATGGCAGGGCTAAAGGAGGCTTAAGTATTTCTATCAGTACACGACTAAATGTAGTCTGTATATTGGTTAGTATTTGTAATATATACTATATTTACGTAGTCTTCAAAATCAACTCTGAAACACTAGTAATATTCAATGTATATATCCCAACTCAAGTTTCATACAACACTTTTCCCAATGTTGTAACGAGTATAATGGAAGAAATGGAACATTTGAAATCAAAGTTCTCTGGTCTGACAATTTTAATATGTGGTGACTTTAACTCCAGAATTGGAGCAGAAATAGAAGTAAAAACATATAATATGAATATAGATGAAGCACTGGATATCAGTACTATACATTCTAAAGATTAAAATCTGTTGGAAAACAAGACCTAAGGTTATTGAATGGTCGAAGTAGGGGTGACTGGTCTGGGGAAGTTACATACCCAACAAATATGGGAGTGCAGTTTGCTTGATCTATGCTTGATATATATTTTTTCATTTAATAAAGTAATTAATTTTTAGGTTTTAAAACTATGGGATAGTGATCACTTTTCTTTGGAATGTGAATTAGATATTGATATCCATATTGCACCAGTAAATAAGTCCCATCTTCAAGATGCTGAAAATAACATGTGCACTGTATATGCAGAAAAAAAATTGGAATGAATATACTGCTGAAAGGTTGGTTAAAATATTATCTAACCTAGATACGCTTCAGCTGGAACTACTTCTGGAGTCACCAATGAACTTGAATAATCCATCAGTAGATGTAAGAATGCAAAGCTTTAATGATTTTATGAAAAGTATTGCCTGTAGGTTAGAAGGCAGTAGCAGAAATTCTGAGACATGCAATATTGAGAAAAGTAACCCATGGTATGATGCTGATTGTTTTAAACTAAAAAGAACTATAAATAAAATAGGCTATCAGTTAGTTAGCTATAACAATCCAATACTCTTGTCTTCTCTTAAATTTTTAAAAAAAGAGTATACAGAATTACTAATTACAAAGAAAAATCAACATAAAAATAAGTTGTGGCATGAACTGCAAAGTGCAATTCAGTATAGAAACTCTTGTTTTGTATGAGGTAAACTTTATTATTATTTGACAAACAAATTTAGGGAGGCAGAATAGCGCAGCTGTTTAAGGCTCTGAGATGCAAATCTGGTGACATCCAGTAGACCAGACCTGGGTTTGAATCCCACAGCTTCCACTTGCATACTGTGTGACCCTGAGCAAGTCACTTAACTTCCCTGTGCTCCCAGGTCGCTCCTGTAAAAAGCTTTCAGCTTAGTCTGCTACTCCTGGTTAAACAACTAAAAAAAATACAACCAAATTGTACAGACAACATATATGCAATAGGAGTACATCAGTTAAAAATATAAGTGAAGAACAAAAATATTCTGTGAACACTGAGAAGAAGACTATAAACTGAAGTTGTCTGTACATCCCCCACCCTCCCATCCCTTCCCACCCTCCCTGTCTGCCTCTGAGTGTGGGCAATAGGACATATTGTAGGAGAATAATTGACCATAATATTCCCTAAAGGCTTCAACTATATCTGGAGGAGAGGTAAGAAGTGAACCAGAGGCTGAGTGAACAGAGGAAACAATTTTGTCAGCTGACTGTGCACGTAGGCGAAGGGCTAAGAGTCTATTGGCTCTTTTACCCTGATCAAAGTAAGATATTTTTGAGCGAAGCAAGAGGAATTCTACTTTTTCTGCAATTAGTTGGTTATATTGAGCCGGGAGAGTTTCAACCTTTTCCCAGTCTTCTATAGAGGAAGGAAAAAGGTGGAATTCTGCATCTGTTACTTGGTCTAAAATAGAGGAGAGGGCCTCAACTCTTTGTTTTTTACGTTTGGTCGCAATACGTATTAGTTCACCCCGTAGTGCACATTTTAGGGAACACCATAGAAAGTCTTTTTCATCCATGGAGAAAGCATTAAACTCCATGAAGTTGGTAATGAAAGCTTGGAGGTACTGAATATGGTCTTCTGACTAAAGGATTTGGTTGTTAAGCTTCCAGCCTCTATCTCTATGAATGTTGGGGGAGAGGTCCAGGTGGATATGAGTTATTTGGTGATCTGAGATAACCTTAGGAGACTGGTAGGCCAAATAAACACTGGGGAGGAGATCTACAGACATGAGGAAATAGTCTATATGGGAGAAGGAGTGGTGAGGAAGGTAATGGAAGGAAAATTCTTTACTATCGGGATGCATAATTCTCCAGGGGTCTGTGAGGCCAAGAGTTAGTATTAGCTCATGGATAGCTTTCTGGCTTGGAGACAGGCCTTGCCTGGTCTGATTAGATCTATCTAAACTATTAGATAGAACCTGGTTCCAGTCACCCCCAAAAATTATTAGAAAGGCAGACCATGTGCATAGTGTGGACATCAAGGTAGCAATAAACTCTGGATTATCCATATTGGGACCATAAATGGACCCCAGAATTACTTCTGAATGGCCCAAGAGGGCCTGTAGAATCACAAACCGACCCCCAGGATCAGCAATCTCTTGTAGAAGTCAAAATGGAATCCTACGAGCTATGATAATGGTGACCCCCCTTTTGCGGGAATCCAGACCGGAACCAAATACTTGACCCACCCAGTTTCTATGTAAATAATGGACTTGACTAGATAAAAGGTGTGTCTCTTGTACAAAGGCTATATCAATTTGCAGGTGTTTGAGATGAAGCAGAACCTTAGATCTTTTAGCAGAAGTCTGGGCAGCTTTTATATTCCAGGAGCAAAATTTATAACCAACCATAGTAAGTGCTGTGCTGTGAATAGGTAGCCCATAGTAAACTAAAGATCAATCAAAACAAAGTATACAGTACAAATAAAAAAAAAAAACTATCTAACAGTGGCAGACATTCCCATATCCCAAAACCCTTTCTCTACCACTCACGCCCACCTCAAAGACGCAAAACACCTAGAAGACAGGTGTGATCTTACCCCACCCCAAATCTTTACCCCAAATGAAAATTCTCAAAAGAGTACTTCTAGACCAGTGATCAAACCCCTTAGAACCCCACAAGGTGAAATAACAGCTGAGGGCCCAAGGGGACCCATATCTAAATAACGGTAGTGGAAGTTCCATACCCATTTTCTGTTTGTGGCTGCTACCCCAACAAATGCACAGCCATAGTGCCCCCCCACCCCAACTAAAGATCAATCCCTAATTAGTACATTAGGATCTTAGAGGTGTAAATCAAACTACTGCTAATAAGCTTAGTCAGTCTGGAACTAGCACTGTGTGTAAGATGAAAAATGCAAACCTTAACCAATGGGTGTTTACTCACCTGGTAAAGGTGATTGTGTTGGTTGACATCCATGGCACTCCAGACATTACATCATGGGTTTTAGCCCACCTGATAGGCTAATGATGCACATGACCTAGGATCAAATTTCTAGACCCCAGGTCCCAGAAGCCCCTGTTCTCCAGTTAGAATTTTCCATAGCTGAAAATGTAAGGTTAGTAACAACACAAAAATACTTTGAGATAACAATACACAGTCACACTGAAAGGCCTTCTAAATATGGCCGGAGAGGCCCATTTTATTGTCCTATTGATACAATACTAGTACTCGGCCTGCTAACTGGCCGACGGTGGGTATCTTCGATGCCGGCATTTCCTTAATGAGGACTTCCAATCTATCTGGCAATATTTTGGCAACTCCCAGTCACACTGATCGCTCTGTAGGGTGGGCCGTGGAGTGCCATGGATGTCAACCAACACAATCACCTTTACCAGGTAAGTAAACACCCATTGTGATTGGCTGACCATCCATGGCACTCCAGATATTACATCATGGGTTACTAAAAAGCAGTACTGTACCCATTCGGGTGGGACAGAGTGGTCTAAGAGTGAGGGAAGTGCGAGCTGGCTGCCAAGAGGAACTGAGTGGCAAATGGGGCCTGTATCTTGTATAGGTGATCAAATCTGTAGTGCCTGGCAAATGTGTGGATGGAGGTCCAAGTGGCTGCCCTGCAAATATCCTCCATAGCCAGGTTAGCTCTTTCTGTCTAGGAGGTGGACACAGCTGTGGTTGAATGGGCTCTATTGCCCTCTGGGGGCATTAGATCCTTCACTTTGTAAGCCTGTTGGATGGTCTTCCTGAGCCAGCATGCTATAGTGGTCTTTGTTGCTGCTTTACCTTGCCATTGCCCCTTTGAAACTATGAAAAATCTCTCAGTTTTATGTATCAGTTGCGTTCTAGCTATGTACTTGGCTAGCGTATCCCCCACATCCAAATGATGAGGTATTCTTATATCCCCTGTCTGAGATGTATCTGAAAGGGTCGGTAACTCAATGGGCTGATCTCTGTGGAACAGTGACGTGACCTTTGGCTTAAAAGCTGGGACTGTGTGTAATTGTACCCCTTGAGTGGTAAACACGGTGTAGGGCTCCCTACATGACAGTGCCCTGAGCTTGCTAATCCTTCTATTGGAGCACATGGCCACTAGGAAACAGGTCTTTAGGCCTGCCCAATACAGGTTCACTTCATGGAACAGCTCAAAAGGTGCGGTGCTGAGGGCATCTAAGACTAGGGTTAGATCTCAGGGGGTGACTAGGGTTCTGGCCCTAGGACAGAGCACTTCTACTGCCCTGAGGAAGCTACCATGTCCAGATGGCCTCCCGGGCTGTGATGTCCTATAGGGCTGATGGCAACACAGATGGCCGACAGTTGCACCCTGAGGGAGGAATGAGAGAGTCCTTTCTCTACCCTCTGCAGCAAGTACAGCAGTATAGTTGACATGTCTGCTTGCTCTGGGTCTTTGTCTCTGTCCTTGCACCATGCTGCGAAGAGAGACCACTGTCTGCCGTAGGTAGTGTTGGTCAATTTCCATCTGGACTGCAGCAATGTGGATATGATTGACACATAATATCCTGTTTTCAGCAGTCTCTGCCTTTCAGGAGCCAGGCCATTAGTTTCAGGGTTCCTGGTGCGGGATGGACTAGTGGCCTTTGGGATAACATGTCAGGGCTGTGTGGGAGGCTGCACTTGTCTAGTGCCATGGCTATCACTGAGGAGAACCAGGCTCTTCAGGACCAGTATGGTGCTACCAGGATAATGGTCTTCTGTGACTGGCGTATCTTTGCTAGGACCTGTGGTAGCAGGGGGATGGGGGGAAACACATACGTTCGGTCCCTAGACCAGGTCTGTGACAGCACATCGACTCCTTGGGAGCGGTGCTCCCTGTATCTGGAGAAGAACCATTGTACCTGAGCATTGTCCATCGTCGTCATGAGGTCCATGGAAACAGGCCCCCACTCCTCCTGTATCAGCCGTAATAGGTCGGTGTGTAGGTGCCACTCCCCTGTGTGTACCTGTTGATGGCTGAGCCAATCTGCTCAGATGTTGAGCTTGCTGGCTAAATGGACCACTCCAATGTAAACACGATGGGTCTGAGCCCAGTCTAGGACCCTCATCATTTCTCTCTGCATGACCTTGCTTTTGGTTCCCCCTGCTTGGCTATGTAGGTCACGGTAATCTGGTTGTCGGAGCGAATCAAAACTGACTGGCCGGAGATGTACGTTTGAAAGGATATGAGGGTGTGGTAAACTGCCCTCATCTCCAGCACATTGAAAGACAGTCTGGCCTCTGCTGTCGTCTAGCTGTCTTGAGCTGACTGAGGGCCCAAGCATGCCATCCCATCCCAGTAGGCTCGCGTCTGTCTCAATGGAGACATCGTAGGATGCCTCTAGTGAAACCCCTTGCATGAGGGATTGCCGAGTTGCCCACAAGCTTAGGGAACATCTCACCATGATGGGTAGCGGTATCCTGAGTTTCAGATACCACTCGTTGGGCGATCCATGTGACAACATGTAGTTCTATAGGGGTCTCATATGCTACCTGGCCCAAGGCACCAGGTCAATACAGGAAGCCATGCAGTCTAGCATCTGAGCTATCTGACTGATATTTGGCATGTTGTTGTCCTTTAGTTGGCATGCTAGTGACATCACTGTTTGCACCCTGTTCTGGGATGGTCTGGCCCATCCCTGGGATGTGTTCACCTCTGCTCCCAGGTGCTCCAGTTGTTGTGTAGGCACCAGGTGGCTCTTGGTCTGGTTCATGACCCAGCCAATGATTTTCCAGTGTCTTAATGCCATCATGGTGGCTTTGAGGGATTGTTCCCCGGACCGGGCTCAAATTAGCCAGTCATCCAGATATGGTACAATATCCACTCCCTGCTCTCTCAACCTGGCAACGAGGACTACGGACATCTTGGTGAATACCCTTGGTGCCGAGCTAAGATCAAATGGTAAGGTTTGGTACTGAAAATGCTGGCTGAGAATGTGGAAATGCAGGTATTTTCTGTGGCAGTGTTGAATGGGAATGTGAAGGCATGCGTCCTTCAAGTCTATGAACATGAGGTAGTCACCTCTCCGGATGCTTCGGAGTATTGATCTCAGCGTCTCCATTTTGAACCTCTGAGTGACCACAAACTTGTTGAGGTGTTAGAGGTCTAGGATTGGACGAAGTTCCCCAGTCTTTTTGGGAATGAGGAAGAAGATGAAGTATACTCTCTGTTCTTCCTCATGGAGAGGAACCAACTGGATAGCTCTGTTCTGCATCAGGTCCTGCAGGATTTGTTGTACCTGATGAGGTGAAGCCTTTTCTTTGCTATGGGAGAACTTATGAATCTGTGTGATATCTGAGAGTTGAATAGCTCTATAGAGTACCCCCTTAACACTACCTCTAATACCCATCTGTCTGTCGTTGTGCTGCACCACCGGTAGTGGAATAACATGAGTATTTTTCCCACGGGTGGGCAGGGGCACGGTGTGGGTGTTCTCTTAAGAGAGGAAAGGGATTTGTTGCAGTACAACAATGAACAGCGCAATCTGCTCCAAAAGTGACTCCTCTTACTCTGCAGACCTTAAACAATTTAAATTGTAGCTACTGCAGATGGTAACCTAATATGGTAATGAACATTTGTAAGCATTGTAACATTCTGAGGATTCCAGTAATTAGAATGTACGTTCTGGGCATGCAGACAACAGCACAATTATCAGATACATTTTGTAAATTCCAGTGGTCTACCTTTCCTTGCATAGTGCAGGGACTCCTGGGGTGCTTGTAGCCTGATCAGATGCACAATTAGAACTGGAGAAGAGGGGCTTCTGGGATCTGGGGTCTAGAAATTTGATCCTAGGTCATGTGCATCATTAGCCTATTGGGTGGTCTAAAACCCAAGATGTTATGTCTGGAGTGACATGGATGGTCAACTAATCACAATAGCGATTTGCAGGTCTCTTGTAACAGTTAACTAACTGAGTTAACAACTAATGAACTATATCTAATAAAGCTATTATAAAATATAAACAAAGCCCCACTAGCAATCAAGAACAACACTGAAAACTTACCATCCGATTGACAAATTTGGACCAGGGCCTAGAGAAGAGAGAGAAAAAAAAAACAAAAAAAAACACAGCCCCAGATAACTTGAACCCTGTTGAACAGACACCAATGATCCAGTGGTAGGAGTATATCTGGGGAAGCAAAAGGAACATTTTTAGTCTTTGTTAAATATGGCACTTGTTCATGAGTCAGGCCATAGCATAGCTAATTTATAATAAATTGGTCCTCCTAAAAGAAAGTAGTCGGAAGTGAACACAAAACCAATACTAGTACAGGGTCCAGGAGTAAAACAAAACTAGAGTCATAATGAGATGTTAGGTTAGCCTCCACAGGTGCTTGAATGTAAAACTAAGATGTCCAGTGACTTGCATATGCAGGCCATCGTGGTTCACCATGAGTTACCAATGTTTGCACAGTCTCACAGCTTCCTCATGAATGTGCCCACTATTGAGTAGAACAAGCCACTCACACTCTCAAGGTGGTGCAGGAGAAAGCCCAGAGTAAACCAGCACAGTGAAGCTGAGCCCAGGCCCGGAAAGCTATGGTGGAGATATTTGCATGTGCCAAACAGCGGCTGATTGTCGAGGAAAGGGATGAATAGAGCCTCCCTGCTGCCAGATCCCTTCTTGGTGTTCTGCTGCTCAGATTGTCCAGTAGACATTATGAGGGGATGGGACCACAGGCAAGAACATACAAAGCTAGGCCAGAAATGAGGGGAAGACTATAAAGATAAGCTACCCAGACTATGGCGATCAAGGGGAACAGGACTGAGCTGTGGAACTAGCATTATGCTATGAATCAGTACTTTTTGAAACCCAGAACTTGAGACACAAAAAAAAAACTTCAAGTGGTAGGGTAGAAACCTCATCAGCACTGGATGAACAGGTCTGGGAACAGAGCTGGAAGGTCCCTCGCTGCAAGTTCAGCGCTCTCAAAGGTTTTCCAGGAGTCCTGGTACAGTATTGATAGCCTATCAGGGTACATCATTCTAAATTTGATCCTGGCTACAATTATCTTGGTAATGGATGATATTCAGCCTGTTTTTGCTGGGTGGCAGCTGGCAGATCCTGGGAAATACGTACGGATGAATCTTCCCACTTAATTTATTTTAAGTTCTTAATTGCCATCAGAACATGCTGTCGGTCTAGATAACTCAGCTGGCATAAAATGAAGGGCCTTGGTTTTGAACCAGGAGGTGGTCTAGACCATAAAGATCTGTGGGCCCGCTCGACTATGTAGCTCCCTGAGTATGGTGGGGGGTCTGCTATTTTGGACAGCAATTTTTGTGCAAAAAGAACAGGCGAGTGCCCCTGTGCTTCCTCTGGAAGGCCGAAGATCACCAGGTTATTGTGCCTGTTTCAGCCTTCCAGATCTTCCAGTTTTAGCTTGAGCTGTAGAGCTTTTGTCTGAGGGAGGAGATTTCAGGCTCCATGCAGGTTTTCCAACCTTCAAGCAATGTGGTGTGGGCTGAAACATCTGCCAGGGCTTTATTTGTGTCTCTGAGGTCCGATTTAATGGTCTTGAGATCCGAGGCAAATTCAGTGAAGGATGCTTTAAGAGGTGCGATTTCGGACAGGAATCTGTCTTTGGAGAGGGGAGTAGCTGCAGCAGTGAGCTGAGACCCCTTACCAGTGGTAGCGCTCTGTGTCTTTGCCCGTTTAGACTGTTTATCAGGTATTGGTGGTGGTGTCCATGACGGAAAGGCCTGTTTCATCTCCGTTTCCATTTTCCGTAGATTAACCCACCTCTGATAACAGAAGTTGGTGATCGGGTAGGTCTTGAGAGCTTGTTAAGGCTGTAGAATTGTGTAAATGAGATCGGCAGTAGCTTTTAATTCGTTTTAAAAGTTATTTTTATCTTGTTGAGGTGGTAGCAGGAGCGCCACACGTCTGCCTAGTAGGAGTGCATCACGTGATCCCAGTATAGAAACTCTTATGTATTTTGGTCCTTGGTGGCTTTTTGGACAGCACAAAATAATAGGCAATATATAATATTACAGCTGTTATGCATGCTAGCAAATGGCTGGCTCATTTTAGCAAAATTTATAATGTCATACAACCTAATAAGAATATCTCAATAGACCTTGATAAGAATAGTCTGAATACTGGCATGATATCAGCCGCTGTTTGGCACATGCAAATATCTCCACCATAGCTTTCCGGGCCTGGTCAATTGGTCTCTGTTACATTAGGGGAAGTTAAGGCAGCAATACTAGTGCAAAAACAAAACAAGGCAGCTGGTATTGATGCATTGGCAGCTAAACTATTTCAGTGTAACATTGAGTTTTGGTCAAAGTTACTGGCAAGCTGATCATAGTTTAAAGGTCCAGGGGAATAATTATTCAACTTTTCAAAAAGGGGTTGAAGAATGATCCACAGTGCTATAGACCCATTAAACTCTTACCCATTGTACAGAAAGTATATTCACGAATAATAATTTTTTTTTTGCTCCCCTCCTTCTCCCTAGCTGACCACTCCTTCAGGTCACCTTGACCCTCTGTCTGTTCACCATCCCCGACACCGGCTAACACCTCACATTGCAACACCCCCCGGGTAACCTGGCATATCCCTTCACTGGATGGGTCCCCCTCCCCTGAGGGGGAAGGCACCAGTGGGGGTGGCCAGCACACTCTGCAATTGGCCCAGGTGTCGCAGAGGTGGGGTCGGTCATCCAGGGCTTGGCAGCAGTGGGAGCCAGTGACTGTCATCCAGCTGGCCGGGGAGTAATTTCCTGGTTTTCTTCCTGGGGGAGTGATGTGCCACAGATGTCAAGGCTTCCACTGATGTCCGCTACTCTCCAGTCATCTGTGGCCTGATGTCCTGCTGTGTTCCCAGCCTCTGCCAGGAGCTAGCTGTCACCGTGCCACATCCCCACCCAGAGAAGGCAAGCCATTATTGTACACTCCATCCTTCTCCCCCGGCCGGCCCTCCAGTGACCCAGGTCTGTTTCCGAACCCGGGTCTGGGCGTCGAGGATGGAAATCCAACCGCTGCACTGATGGGCCAGCTTCTCGAATAATTTTAAGAAAATTAGAAAACTGGGTGAATGATAATAAGTTGATTTCATGCATTCAGTGTGGATTCAGAAGATGTTGTTGCACTCTGGACTTGGTTTTCACATTAAACTATATTCTAGATAATTATGTTATTTCAAAAAACAGAAGCATATACAGTATGTCTGCTTTATAGTCATCAAGTCAGCAGACAATTCAATTAGCAGAAATATTCTATGGGAAATCTTAGAAAAATAGGATATAGACATATGTTTACTTGCTATACTACGTATGTTGCACACTAACACTGAGTCTAGAGTCAAACTATCTAGGTATAGTGCACTTTCTGATCCAATTGTTATTACACATAGTGTGAAACAGGGATATGTATTAGTGCTGTTACTGTTCAATATGTATATTGAGACTTTGGTTCGTAATGTAGCAAAGATAAATATATTTTCTCCTGTAATACATGATCCCAAGGTACCGATCTTAATGTATGCAGATGATAATATAATATTGTCACAAACACTTCTGGGGCTTAGATGAGGAATTACAGCAGTAATACTACAGTTGAAACAATTAGAGTTAGAGCTAAATGTTAACGAGACCAAAATAATAGCTTTCAGTAAGCAAAATATCACAATGCATAAGTGGGTAGTGGAGGGATTTGAAATAGAAATGGTAAAAGAATATAAATACCTAGGTGTAATTTTTGATACAAGACTTATGTGGAAACAGCAAATAAATAATGCAAGTATTTCAGTGATTTTTAGATTTGGAAACAAATTTACAAATAACTCATTCAAAGCGGCCAAAGGTCTGAACACAAAGCTCTTTTATCTCTCTGTCACTGCTGTTGCTTCCCCCTGGCTGACATCTTAAACCTCTCCTTCTCCACAGCCACAGTCCCCAAATCTGGAAGCATGCTGAAGTCCTACCACTTCCCAAGGGAGGTGATCCATCCTCCCCTGGTAACTACCGTCCAATTTATCTGCTCCCTATTCTGGCCAAACTCCAGGAACACTTGGTCCTTTTGCAACTCCCTTCCTATCACTCGGACCCTAACTTCTTCACACCTTACCAATCTGGTTTCAGAAAACATCACTCTACCACTTCTTCCCTACTTAGGCTAACTGACTTCATCCTCACAGGGTTGGACAGTGGCCTACTCACATCAGCCATTTTTGTTGACCTTATAAAGGCCTTTGACACGGTCTCCCATCCACTCCTCCTTAACAACCTATGCTCAGCTGGACTGTCTGACCCTGCCACTAAATGGTTCAGGGCCTACCTCATGGGTAGGACATAATCAGTCAGGATCACAGACTTACTGTCCTCTCCCCTCCCCTACCTATTGACACAGGTGTCCCACAAGGATCGGTGCTTGGCCCAATACTCTTCTCAATGTTCCTAAATGCCCTCCCATCAGTCTGTACTACTACATCTAGTCACACGTATGCAGATGACACAGTCTTGTTCACCTCTGGCCATACCCTTTCTGATGTTGAAACTAGACTACAACTGGACTTCAGTAAGCTCCAACAATAGCTTATTGCACATCAGCTTTCCCTAAATGCCAAAATGACTATTTCTATGACCTTTGGCATGAGGCAGAGACTCTCTAGGCTCACTGCCCTTCCTTCCACACCCTAGATGGGACTTCACTGGAGGACACCTCCTCCTTCAGATACCTAGGGGTCTGACTTGATCAACACCTCAACTTTTCTGGTCATGTGGACGCTATACTGAAAAAACTGCACCCCAAGCTTGGTGCACTTTTCAGGAACTGGAACTATCTACCTCTACCTCAGGACGTAACGTGTCAAAAAATGATTCTCCAGCATCTTTGACTATCATGGCGTAGTTTACAGTGCTGCCCTGAAGTCCGCTTTAAACAGACTGGACTGTCTTTTCAACTCTTTCTGTTGCTTCACACTCGACTCCTCACCTCACACTCACCACTGCGATCTTTACCACTCTCTCACCTTCCTTTCTCTAAATGACTGTCATCTCTCCCACATTGCTAAGTTCATCTCTAAATTCTGGTTTAACTCTCTCTCTCCCCTCCTACCTCTTTTCTGCTGTGTCTATCCCTCCACCCCCGCTGAATTCTCTCTTAGATCTACTGACACGAGGACCCTAGCTGTTCCCCCACAGACTCTATTCAGCTGGCCAATCTGCCTTCTCCCACTGCTTCCCCAAACTTTGGAACTCGTTGCCTCCTCAAGTCAGACACTCATCATCTTCCCACTGTATCTCAACTGCCCTATCTAATTACTACTCCTCAAACTGCTCTTGCACCTGATGTGTAAAATTTCTACCCAGCTCTATCTACTGCCCAACTATATCTGCCATAGTGACACATGTTACAGCAGCATTGTGCTCTTGTATTCCAAAAATGGCACTTAATACTGTTCTAATTTTGGCAATTTGGCACAGTTTTTGGGTTCATTGACTGTAGATTATGTATTATTGTTTCCTTGTTTTCTCATGAATGTATATATCCCACTGCATGTATTGCTTGCCCCTTTTCACTTGGTCTGTAATTGTAAGCTACTCAGTTTCTTGTTTTTATCCATATTTTGTAATTGTACTCTGTATACTTAATCTCCCATTACCTTTCCCCCAGGATGCACCATGAGAAAAGCAACTTGTTGTTCAGTGTGCCTTTCTGGTGAAAGTTTTCAATAAGCTCTATGTACAGGTTTTTAACTCCGAAATAATTGGGCAGTTACTGTACAACTGTAAAATATGGGGATTAAGGGTAAAGCCCATTTATTTAGAAGCAATACAAAATTACTTTTTAAGATTGGTACTAGGGGTTTCAAAGGATACATCTGCATTCTTATTAAGACTAGAAACGGGTGTATTTATTCAAGAAGCTAGGGTTCTAAAAGGTGCTATACATTTTGAAAAATAATTTTATTCGTGAAAATAACAGACTACCTAAAATATGTTGGAATGACATGTTTCACAAATCCTTGCTGAATAATAACCAAGGTATGAACTGGTTTATACTAATGAATAATAAGATGAGATATCTCAGCTTGAGTAATATGTGGCTAGAAAATGTATGTTTAAACCCTTCTGCATATGCTTCTGAATGCCTCCAAAAGATTAATGATACATTTGTCCAAAAAGATGTTGACAGAATACATTATCTGGACAGTAATGGTATATATAGTAAGATCAAAGAGTATGGGGAAAACTGAACAATACTTATACTGTGAGAATAAGTATCACAGAATAGCATTAAGTACAGTAAGATTAGGTAGACTGTGGGGATATTTCCCTTGTATTTTGAATAGTCTGACACATAAGAAGGCAATGAAAGAATGTCTGCAACAATGAATCACTGATAACAATACAAAATTTAGTATTTCCCTGTGCTGCTGTTAAAAAAGAAAGAGATACTTGGATAAATCCGCTGTTTACTGGAAATTCTTTTAAAGGGTACCTAAACAAGCAGTTTTTTAAAACTGCAAACTCCAAAATCTGGCTTCTTAGCAAGGTAAAGTAAAGGTTGCTGTTTACATTTATGCTAAAACTGCATTTATGAAAATAACATAAATGCAGTTTCATAGCTTTTGAAAAAATGTGAACATCAGCCTTTCACTTTCAAAAAACAGCCTTGATTTCTCCCTAAGATGTCTGCCAAATGTGTTACGTGATGAGTCATGATGACATCATCAGAGCCAGAGAGAGATCCACATATATTTCTATAGTGCTAACTAGTTCTTCTTTCTCTCTTTATTTTGAATTGTTGTACCAGAATGATAAACACCATGTATTAACTCATGGATTATTTTGATCAGTACACGTTAGGCTATGATTTTGTTCATTTTGTTTACTTTAACTACCGGAAAATGTTTTGCAATCCAGATGACTTTTTCTTTGGCAAACTGCAGTACAGTACAACACTTCATATACCTGATGATCTAGTGGTTATATAATGCACTGACTTTTTTTTTTGTTAACCAGGAGAGACACACTAAGCTGAAAGCTTGTTTACAGGTGTGGCCTGGGAACACAAGGGAGTTTAGTAACTTGCTTAGGGTCATACAGCAAACTACCGCTCTTGTTCAGTTCCAAAGCTCATGCTCTCTTGTTAATCCACAAATAAGGCTTTCTTTTTCCATGTGAACCCCCTGCACCTAGCCTGCCTTCTGTTGAACACCCCACCATCCATACCCTGCCCTTAGTACTGCCAGGGGCTGCATATGAGCTTGCGGTCTCATGAAGAGAATTATCACACCTCAGATTGTAATCTTGTACCTCAGAGAGTTGTGCACACCTATACTGATATGCATCATCAGCTGGCACTGTTAAAAAATGCCTCCTAAATCACTCTCCAGTCCACATTCTCAATGTTTGACTTCTGCTCCTGCAGTAAACATTGAATGGATCACCACCCTTCTGCACGGTATCCCATGATAATAGCGGCTCAATAACAGCGACTATTAAAAAGTGACTTCAAATGCGCGAAAATCAAATAAGCAACCAGTACATTTAAACGACTCAGCAGAAATCGAGACTTCATTTTCAAAAACAGCGACTGTGCAATAGTATTCCCCTACTAGTTATTTTTTGTGTTTACCTTTCCTCTGTGCGCTCTGACATTACATATGTTCCCTTGAATTCCGGTTCCGTTTCTTGCTTCCTGTTGTGCATCATAAAACCTCCACCTCCACCCCAAGCAGCAAAACTATGCAAAACATCCAAATTGCTATGACAGTCAAATTTCTCACCAGCCAAAAAGGTAAGTCACTTGCGCTATATGGGGGCTACCTTTATCGTAGAGATAAGGAGAAGTCTGAAAAAGTATACTGGAGATGTGGAGATGCTCAAAAATATACTTGCCTAGCGCGACTGCACACCTCAGGGGAAACTGTTGTTGCAGTTGTCAAGCAACATACCCACAATCCCTGATGCTGCAGAAATTGGTATCAGGCGTGTGATGGGTAGCATTAGGACAAGAGCACTCTCTACAGTTGAGACAACTGCTCAGTTTGTGGTCGAGTGTACTGCATCTGCACCTGAGGCAGTGACTGGTAGGCTACCAGGTATTAGTTTAATTAAACGTACTGTGCAGCGTATTCAGCAACAGGAGCGTGGTTGCCCTGCAACTCCTACCACGGTGGAGGACTTAATTATCCCACCTGATTTCTGTATTCTAAGCTCTGGAGAACAGTTTCTACTTTATGACAGTGGTCCTGAGAAAGATCGAGTTCTGTTGTTTTCTACAGAAAATAATCTCAAATTTTTGAAGGAATGTGGGGACTGGATGCTGATGGTACATTCAAGTCATGTCCTGCTTTATTCGATCAATTGTACTCCGTGCATGGCATTCATTTGGGTATGCTTTTAATCTCAGTGTATGTATTGATGAGCCGCCGCAAAACAGCTTCCTATGAGAGAGTCTTTGCGAAGATTCGAACACTCATTGCAAACTGCAGCCCAGCAAATTCAGTAATGGATTTCGAGAGGGCTTCATGGAAAGCATTTACCACAGTTTTCCCTGAAACACAACTTCGTGGTTGCTATTTCCATTTTGCCCAAGCTGTGTGGAGGAAAATCCAGCAGCACCCCAAGGTGAAAAACAGGTACTGCAATGACCCAGACTTTGCCCTTCACTTACAAATGCTGTTGTCATTGGCTTTTGTGTCCCCTAGTGATGTGATAAAGAAATTCGAGGAAATGAAAGAAATAGAATTTTTTGTTACGCATGATGACTTGTTACAGCCAGTGCTTGCCTACTTTGAAGACACCTGGCTTGGATGTCCAAGAGGTAGAACGGGGCGCAGAACAGCACATTTTCCTATACAGCAATGGAACTGCTACACAACAACTCATATAGGGCTAGCAAGAACTAACAACAGCGTTGAGGGATGGCAGAGGGGATTTAACTGTAGGTTTGGCGCATGTCATCCTAGTATTTGGAAACTGATCGATGGGCTCAGAGAAGAACAAAAGCTTTGTGAAATTAAAATGCAGCAGCTAATTTCTGGAGCTGCATCTAGTGGCACTAAACGGAAATATAAGGACCAAAATATCCGTATAGCTGCTATTGTGGGGCAATACGAGTCTCGTACTACATATGAGTATTTAAAAGGATTAGCCTACAATTTTCAGTTTAAACAGTAAGAAGCATTAAAGAAACAAGCCGATTACAGTGGGCAGCATCAAGTAGCCTTGAAGAAATAAAGCAAGAAAGTGCAGTGCAGTGCTGTGAAGACTTGCAAGACAGCAATAAAGGATTTCCTGGCTTTGCCAGTTTTTTTTAAGTTTAGCAGTCACTGTTTTGATGCTTCCATGCCAGTTGCAGGTTGATTGTTAACTGGGCAGGCTTTTATTCAGACTGAACAAAAGTTCTGTCAGTGCGAATGTGATGCTTAGGAAAGCAGTAGCATTGATAACAGGTGTTTTTGGTGGGTTTGCTTCTGATCCTACTGATCACTGCCGATTTGTGTAACGAGTGTTATTGGGAAATCAGTAGCATTTAAACCTGGTGTTTTGGGCCGGTTTGCTGGAAGTTGTGTTTTTGGAAGGGTTGCAGCATATAACATCGATTTGTTCGTTAACTTTGGGCATGCCATTGATGACTTAACATGCGCCATTTTCTCAATCGTGATTTTGTAATGTTGCCTAAACTGTGGTCGCCATTGTGTAGTCACCCACATTAACATTGCGATTGTTTAGTCGCAATTTTAAAATAGAACCTTCTGCACAGTGAAGGTAATATGTATAGTTCCCTGTTGTGTTTTTTCCCACCTCATAATCAACAACTAGACCTTCCTGGAGGGCCAAGCAATAAGCATCATGACCCACCAGAAAAACTGCTGTTCATGCCCTCATAAGGACTGCACTTACAATGGATAACAATATTATTAGCAGGAGAGGCATACTAATACCTTGAGTGAATCCACTTGACTTCCAGTGTCAGTCTACTCCTTCATCTGTGATCTGCAGAACTCCAAAGGACAGTTCCCAGCAAAACTTCTCCAGTACTTTTCTGTGCTCTACTCCACAATGTGAGTTGGCTGGCTACCACCCTTCCAAATCTTGAATGAGCTATACACAACTCCCTCAATACTGTCCTAACAAACATCAATCCCCCCACCCAAGGGTAAGCTCCCTACACTGAATTCAAGTAACAGTTTAGGTGCAGCCTTGCCATTCTGAGTATTTGTCATCACTGGCTACTCTCATCCACAATCAGGTAGTGGTAATGATGCTGGCAGCCCCACATTTCAGATCTCACAGTGATCTGCTCAGCGTCCTCCTTCATGTCTTCAACTAACCTGAATATAGCTGTACCCTGCTGGAATTGCCTCTTCAGTCCCTCTCTGGCATTTATTCTTCTCACCTGCTCCCCACACCAAAAACTGGTGAGTTTACTACCCTTCCGCATCATGAATGTTTTTAGTACAGTCTTCCATGTTATATTTCCATATTAATAATAAACATGATCTTCTAGTAAGCCAAGCTGATAGCAGCATGGCACAACTGGAAAAATAGACTTTCCTACCCATATAAAATCTAAGCCATCTATGATTAGGCACTATTATATGACGTGCATAATGATGTGCACACCCAACATTTTTATTTATTTAGTTTTTGTTTACCGGGTAAGTACACTAGCCAACACAATGACTATTTTCAGGCATGACCCGGGAAACTACAACATAATGAACAGGTACAAGAACATTTTTGAACAGAGAGAGAAGCAAACCAAAAATTATGCAAATGTACACAATGTAAGAACCTTGAGGGAACTAATTCAACATAACAGAGGTAGTAGGTAGCATTACAGGTTCTCTCTTGGTGAAAACAGATTTAACATGGTACGATTGGAGGGAAACAGAAAGCATAACAGTAAGCCATGGTAGGCAAGACAAGTAGCAATTGTTGAGGGGATAAACAAAGGATAATTCAAGCAAATACAGTTTGTATAGACTCGAGTATCAGGTCTAACTCTGAAAAATAAGGTCTATAGGTTTAAAGTGGAGGAGGAGGGCAGGAGGAGACAGTAGGGTAATATAATGAAAAGAGGCTTAGGAAAGGAAGACAGAGTAGCATGGGTAAGGGTAAAAAGGTGGAGGATCAGGCAAGAGAGAGACAGGACAGAGGGATCATAGCAGGAAGCAGAAGTAGGGAAGGACATGTATAGGTGGGAGGTGAGAAAGTAGAGGACCAGGCAAGAAAGAGACAAGGCAGAGGGAAAGGTAACCTAGATCTTTTAAGTTTAGGAAAGTCCATCATTCCCCTTGATCCCTGCTGCTATGAGCCTGACTTACTGGAAAGATATGTCAAAATAAAATGGGGACTGTACTACTTGCACTCATGATGCAGAAGGGTGATAAGCTCACCAGTTTTTGGTGTGAGGAGGAATAGTGAAGAATGAATACCAGAGGGGGGACTGAGAAGGCCACTCTTGCAAGATACTGCTATATTCAGGAAAAGGGGATGACAGAAGAAGAGAAATACGAGCAGATTACTGAGAGAAATAAGATGCGGGGCTGCCAGCACTTTGATCACTACCTGACCCCGTTGTCCTGGCCAACATTCCCCTTCCCATGAAACCAGTTCATGCAATTGTCCAAGGCTGTGTGTGGATATTAATGTATGAAATGGCTGCCACTACACGTTCAGTCACTTCACTACCCATCTAGTATTGCTTGTAAAGCACTTTGGGATACAATGTGTATGAAAACCACTATATAAATGCTAATTCTTATTGTTATTATTTCCCATGGAAAAAGAAGACAAGACAAGCACATATTTGAGTTTTGAGAAAGTATGAACTCTAACATTGGACTGCACAAGAACTTTGCTACAAAAAAGTGGTGGCTCTAGGGGCTGGTGAAGGGCGTGGCTGCACCACCCCCCCATAGTAATGTACTTGCTTGCTGCTGCTGCATTTCACTTTGTTGAAGAAGTCTGATTTAGTGATTGTACAAATGTTTACATTCAAACTATGGATTACATTTGTAGGTTCCGTAAAAAACATACTAGAGAAGAATAGTAGCAGAATATATGAAGGTTTAAAAAATGTTAAAAAGTGCATATTAAACATGCACACCACCCCAGCACCCCCATTGTAGTATCCTGGATCCACCATAACCACTAGTTTATTCAAGATTTGCACTGCACTGTGGTTTGCCACAGAGAAAGTCAGTTGGATTAAAACACATTGTCAGCATGTTAAAGTAAACAAAATGAACAGAACAATAGCCTGACATGTGAATTATACAAAATAATGCACATGGTTTTGACCATTTGGGTGAAACAATTCTATACAAAGGGAAAAAAGAGCCAGTTAGCACTATAGAGAGCCATATATTTCATTGACTTTGGCTCCAATGATGTCATCACATAGCACATTTGGCAGCCATTTTAGGAAGCAGGTAAGGCAGTTTTTTTTTTAAATTGGAAGGCTGATTTTACAATTTTTAAATGCTCTAGAACCACATTTAAGTAACTTATATAAATGTAGTTTTAACATTAATGAATACAGTAGCCTTTCCTTTAGTCACCTGCAGAGTCAGATTTTTGAATAGTTTGTTGTCAAAATGTTGTTTAAGTATCCTTTAAAGACGAAAGGGAAAATCTGCATATCTAATGGAATTACCAGACAAAAAATTATCTATGGAATAGCTAGGTTTTTTAACATAGTACTACATAGATTTAAGATCAGTTAATGTTAACATATCATATCTGAATATAGATCAGTGTACAATCATACAGGTAGATGCTGTATTTTACTGTTTTGTTGATTGTTATATGTTGTGTCAATTATGAATTTTTAATGCTATACTTAATTTGTGTTGTTTTAAATGTAAGATGTAATAATTTGAACAAATTTTATTCAGTGGAATACAATCTGAATCTGAATCAGAATTTAGTGATTTTTCCTTTTGCTGCTAGGGTGGTAACACTAACACCACATTTTCCTGCTTTTGTGGTGCTAAGCTACCATAACTGGTGCTTTAATGAAGTTGTATTGCAAAGAATATTATAGTGGCATGGTAGCACCACTACAGTTAGGGTTAAGCAGGGTTTTCTATGTTAAATCTCAAATTTTGTACTTTAATGTCTTCACAACCTTTTAACAGATTTCCATGAAATTGTGTGTGTACAGTCTTAGGGGGTATGACATTCTGTTTATGTGCCAAGCCTCTTTCTGGTCAAATGTGCAGATTCCAAGATGCGGACAGTGAAAAAAGTTACATAAATCGCTGTTTTTGCTGTTTTTTGTCATCACCTAGCACCTAGATGGTTTGGAATTTTGGCCTGAAAATTTCAGGATAGAAAAGGCTTCCCCATAAATGTGCTTTTCATTGGTGTGGTGAAAACATATTAATCCATTTGAAAGTTATTAAGCTTTGAAATTTCTGTTCTGAATATGCTCAGTACAGTCTTCTGGTTAGCTGCTTGGAACGAAAAAATAATTTGGTCCATATGAAAAAGGATCCTTTTTCCTTTTTCATATGAGGGTAATCCTTTCATGAGGAGAACATCTTGTTTTGCATGGTTGCCATACTGTTTCGTTTCTTTCAAAAAAAATTTTGAAATCCACAAAAATGGCATCCTGCACACACACTAACATATGTATCTTGTCCATCAAGACCCTGTTAGGTGGATTTTGTACTTGGTGTGTGGATAAATGACCAAGAAATGCCTTTTTTAACATTTAAAAATCCTTTTTCGTTAGCTGATTTTCTTTTTTCATATGGGCATACAGTTTTTTTACTGACTGTGTTTTTTTGTTTCAATATATATTTGTTTGACATGATAATGTCATTACGAAGTCAAAGAACAATACTTTATTTCACACAATTAAAAAGATATTTCTATACATTAAAATCCTATGGAAGCCAGTTTTTTTGTTTACTATGTTTAAATAGGAAGCATATCTGGGATCTACAAGTACAGTTGTAGCCAAAGATATAATCAGATATTTTCAGATATTTTGTGATATTTCTAAAGAGTTTCTCTCTGCTGCCCCTACTCTGGAACTGCAGAAAGTATGAAATTTCTCTAGAAATATCAGAGAAATAAACACAATAAACGCTTTCTTGTCCAATGCAGACCATCTTTTCATTCACAATTCTTGAATAACCAGCATGTCTAGAGACTCCAAATACATA
Source organism: Neoceratodus forsteri (assembly GCA_016271365.2). Lineage (NCBI taxonomy): Eukaryota > Metazoa > Chordata > Ceratodontiformes > Ceratodontidae > Neoceratodus > Neoceratodus forsteri. The sequence goes on along the minus strand of JADMNL010000023.1, from coordinate 382,179,304 downwards.
CAAATATTATCCCAAAATTTCATTATTACACTTTCCAAATGAGGTTTACAATAGACTTTCTCATCATGAAGTGTTTTTACCTCAGTATTCTAGATGAGATAAGTTATTAAATGATTAATAAAAAAATGTTTTTAAGGAGATCTCAAGGTTGCCTTCTGGATTGTTTTGGGGACTTTCAGATAGCAATGTAATCATTTCATGAAATATAATGTCCAATTTCATGTATTTTTAATGGCTTTCCTATATCTTATCATCTCCTTGTAAAATGTTGCCACTTTTATGGCTTGACTTGCACCAAGAGGGTGCAACAGCATGTATAGTGCACCTTCCAGGTTGTATGCATATGTACGAATATATTTTTCTTAATACTTTTTTCTCCATTTTGTGTAGATAGGACAATTGAGTGTGATATGCTGTAGAGTTTCTACATGTCTGTTCTTACATGGGCAGATGTTATCCAAGGTGTTTTCCTCCTTTCTTTTAAGCAACTCTCTTGATGTTGACCTACAATCCAAACCCAAATTTGGCCCTTTCAAAACAAAACTTTGTGCTCATCTTGCCACTGCCAATATGTGCAACTGCAACACCTAACAACTACTCTTCTCTCCTCTGGGAGAACTCTCAATAACAGAACTTAATTTCTTCCCTCTTCTCTACCCTTACCTTATGCCTCAGACCTTCCCCCCTTTACTGATGCCTCTCTGCCTCTCCCCTTACACTCCTTGCCCCCTTTCCTTTTGATTTCTGCCAATCTACCCTCTATCAGAGGTTTTCTCTAACACTTACCCAATCTACCCTTTCCTTGCCTACTCCCTGAGTCCACTTCCCCATTCCACATTGTTTTTGACAAGGCCCTTGTGGGTTGCTCTGCTACTTTCCTCCTTACTTCCTTACCTCTCCTTACAAGTCTGAATTCCTACCTACCTGTAACTATCTCACTATTCCATTCCTGCTCTGTTATACCCCCATCCCCCTCCCACTTTTTACCCTCCACACCTCTTTTTCTCCTTCCTGTTAACCAGGCTTATGACAGTAGGTTACTAAGTACACCTTATTTGAATACTGGAATGAACTGTAATTGTCTTTTATATGAAGCATTGTAATGTTTCTTCTACTCTTTGCTGTATGCTTTTGTCCTCATATGACGTGGAATCTCTGTAAATGAGCATTCAGCTCAAAGGTGTTAAGCCAAGATGTTACTAAATAAATAAACAAATAAAAGCTTAGACTCTTCCAATTCGTAGGTAAGAGCTCCATCCTTGCCATTGTCAGCAATCAGTTATATTCTGGTGAAATGGGTAAAGTTATATAATTTTACAAATTGTGTTGTTTTTTATTTACTGCATACCACTGGGCCAATTTAAGGTTTGTTATCTTAATCATTGGGGGCCCTATATTCAGAAGAGATGCATGGCACGATCATGGATGTGCCATGCATCTCTGGACTTGCACAGGCCATCAGGAGCTTGGTCATATTCAAAGGCCACCAATGTGCCTCACACCTCCAACTGTGCCACTGCACACAATATTGTGATGCGCCTATGCAAATAAAGAGTCTGTCATGCATATGCCGTGTGTCACAATATTCAACCCCCCAAGCATAACTATGGCCGGTTCCATGACATAATGGCAATTGTTGACTGGCAGTCACTGTTTGGGCAAGTGTACATTGCCAAAAATAAATAAAGGCTATGTACACGCACAGCGACTGCACAACTGGTGATGGGATTATATGTTATGCGAGGGGCTTTGCCCCCACACCAACCCCTGCAGGAGGCAATGCCCCACACACACACACCCCTAATTAAAGATTCTCAACTCCAGTGGGGTGCATGTCAGGGGTGTCTGTAAAACTTACAAAAATAAAAAAACAGCCCTGATGAAAAAAAGCGATCCTGCCCCAGAATCGAAGCCAGCACTCTCCCAACTCCAGCCTGCCACCCTACCCATCATGCCACATGGCCAGCTTGGCAGCCAACTGCCACACTACATCCCATATTCCCTTCCTCCCTTCGGCCCATCATGCATCGTGGTCCCTCGCCCCCGCACGCATGTATAGATGTATATACATATATATATATATATATATATATATATAGAGATATATTCATCCACTCTGGTATCCTGTCGCTACCCTGCCAGGCAGCCCAGAATGCAGGTGCTGTGATTGAGTCACCCTTTTTGCAGTCGCTTAATCATGGTGTCCGTGTTCACAGGATACCACTATGGCCAGTGGTGCCAGCACATAGTTACACTGCTGAAACCCTACTTTAACTATGCATAGAGTTGGGTGGTTCCCAACACACATCTAGGGTCATGTACAAGGACCCCCTGATCTGTGTGAAAATAAAAGAATAACTCTATCCACATTTCCATAGTGTAGTGTCCCCCTCCAAAGCCCCAATCTGTGTGCAAAGAAAAGAATAATCCTATTCTTCTTTTCATAGTGTAGTGTAGTGTCCTCCCTCCCTAGCTTCAGTCACTTTTATAAAACAAATAAATCCCTGATCCCTCTTTCCATAGTGTAGTGCCCCACCACCCTCCTCAGACCCTATCACCATTAGAAATACACCCCAATCCCATTTTCCATAGTGTAGCATGCCCTGCAGCCCCAATCACTGGCTCAAGGATCCCAACCCCTATCCCCATACCCTGGTGGCTAGTGTTCTCCCCCACCACCCACCCTGGTAAGCAGTAATCCACCACCACACTCCCCCCATCCTAACCCATGTCTATGACTGACACAGCGCTCCACACCCTGCTATGGCCAGTTGCAGACTGATGGTTACAGGAGTGCTTAAAGTACATAGAATGCACTCAAGCAATGACCTGTCAATCAGTGCCAATGGGCATACATTGTATACAGTACGTGCTCATTGACAGCTCAGTCAGCAGCCAACAGTGTTTGGTGTGAGGAGGGCTCTGCTGGTCACTGGCTGGGGATCAGGTTGTGAGAGCAGGGTGGGGGCACTGTCTGACAGGATGGGCAGTCCATTAGACCACCAGGGTATGGTGTGGCATCATTCATGGGATGGGGTTCTGGGACAGGGAGGGACCACTATACTAACATGAATGAGATATTTTTCTACTATGGGATGGTGATTGGAGAACTGGGAGGTGGGAACACTGGACAGGGAATGGGATCTTTCTTGATACTATAGGACCGGTGATTGGAATATTGGGGGAGGGAAGAGGGCCACTAGACTACCAAGGTTCTATTATTTTACACTTGGACCGGTGATCAGAACATTGGGGGAGGGCCAACAGACTACCAGGGTTCTATTATTTTACACTGGTACCAGCAATTGGGACATCAAGGAAGGTGAGAGAGATCACTATACTATGGAAATTGATAATGCTTATAGGGTCAGTGATCAGAGACAGGGGAGCGGGTTGCAGTACCTGTGCCAACCTCTAGGGCTGCACAGATTACTGCCAGGTTTTTGTCAGTGATAGTTTCTCCACGCAAGGACCTTCAGAAAAGGCCCTTGCATGGAGCAAAAACATTATGAATTGCACTGCGAGGGATATGCAGGTCCCCTCCCCCTCATTTGCATTGCGACCCCCTTCCCAACTTTGCCTGAGTGAAAACACAGTTTGCAGCGGCAAACTGGGCTTTGTGAATACCAGCTCCTGGCAAAACCCAGTTTGCCCCATGCAAACTGAGTTTGTGCCCGGGCAAAGTTTTGTGAATCTGGCCCCAGGTTTCTAAATTAGTGAGAAATTTAAAAAGAGAGTTTCACAGGTCACAATTTGAGGCATGTTGGTCTGATCCAAAATGTTTCTGGGGCAATATTAATTCCCAGCTCTCTCTTTAATCCAGGAGTGTTATTAAGAAATTGAAGGTTAATAGTGCTGAGTTAACTGACCCCTTTGAGACTGCTAATTCTCTTAACATCAGATTTTCAGATTTGTCCTGTTACAAGGTGAATACATCACATGTGCCGTTGTTGATGCTTACCAGGATGTTTTCTCTGTTGGGAGTCCAACTTTCTGTTTTTAGAAAGGTCACTAAAAAGGATGTATTAAAACTCCTTTTTTCTATACCTAATAAATTTAATGACTGTAGGGGTGGGCTTGGATAGGGGGTTTTCTCAAATTGTCTGCATTGTATAAGAAATCAAATGCAACTCATCCCTGCTATGTCCCATGCACGCTGCTACCTGCAGACCATACTGCCCACTCATTCCCTCAAAACACTGTACATACTGTAGCACCAAGTCAATCAGTCTTTCACGTCCCCATGACCACCCTGACCTCAACAAAATTCTGGTAGACCTGCTAAAGAAATTGTCCTTTTGTTATAAGCAGCTTATCTTTTTTTTCTAAACCCAGACTGTGATTGAGTCATTGTCATGTGCATGAACCAGCAACATTTATCAGAGACTGCTTCTCCCATGACTATTCACTCTGCTGTTTCACACAAGCCTGACCATGCCACCCCTTCCGATGTCAAAAAACGCAAACTGATTTGCAAAATAAATCTTCCTTCTCTCACCACAGTTCAATATATTATAGGCAGCTAATCTTTTTTAGACAGAGACTGTGATCGAGTGAATGTCACTTACATGCAGAGCATTCAGAAAGACCACTTTGCCCATGACTTTCAACTGTGTGCTTCCACATAGGTCAGACAACAAATTTAAAAAGTATAAACACTGAGACTAATGTAGAGTGAGGTTGAGGGAGGATGAAGAAACAAGAACAGTAACACTAGGCAGGTAAATGGCAAAACCGCACCCTCTAGTGGCACTCACCACTACACTGAAGTAGATTACAGCACACTACTATAGCCTATAGAGGAACTACTTTGTCTGAAATGCAAAAAAAAAATTCAAAACCTTTTTAAGAATTTATTTTAACTTTATTTTCCCTTTATTTTTGTTCTCTGACACTATAAGTGCAATAAGCCACTCCGTGGTGTGGGTTGTGTGTCTGGTAAATGTCTTCCTCAGGTGCTGAAGACACTTGGTACAAGCACCTCGTGCCTCACTACACAACTTGCATAATGCATTTATCAGACAATAACCCACACCATGTTGTGGCTTATTGCTTACATTAGAGAGACTGACCATACTGAATTTATCCCCACAGTAGGTTTGAAAATTAATGTAATCAAAATGATCATAGCACCTAAAATATTTAACTTAAGGAATAATGCAGACAAAGAGTGTGTCATGCTGGATAACATCATACTTGGGTGGTTGGGCATGAGGCAATATTATCCAAGCACAGCACACACACCCTGAAGTGCATTATTCCAATTATATGATGACTCGTGAGCAAAAAATTAAAAATGAGAAAGATGAAAAAACTGCACTTAAAAGTAGATGTTTTGCTGTTTTTTTAATGGGTAGGTTTACTCAAAAAAAATACTGCTGATTTATTATTTTGGCCAGAAGGTGTAACTGCTGTCACTATGACTCTGCAGTGCCCGACACTAACTTGTTTGTGTGTTATTGTTCCCATTTAAATGTTCAGTTTATGATGTTTAGTTGTTAATGTTGTGTTTGTGTTTCTTTCTGTCTCTCTCTCTCTCTCTTCCCCTCTTTCACTCATTATGCTGCCACCACGTGGAAGTGAAACATCATCCCCCCCCAGCCCCCACCACTGTCTCACAATCCTGACTGTCCTGCTCTGTAGCCTGGAATTTGAGGATGCTGCCCCCCCCATCTCATTGTTGCAGCTGTGTCTTCTCTCTGTAGAGTTTTTACTGAGAGAAAAGACTGAAGGCAGAAAATGGTGATTGGGTAAGCAAGTGAAGTGCAGTGATACACATGTACCCATGCACTCAGTTATTATGCCTTCAGGGACTGCAAGGAGATGGGGAGGGACTGCTGTGAAGCTGATTGTAATGACAGCTTTTATATTTCTGAGCATGGAGTGTCTGGAAAATGAAAGGCAGTCAGAGTAATTCCTTTAAAACCAAAGTGACAGCTTTTAGTGTCCAATCTTTTTTTTATTATTATTTAAAGAAAAAAGAAGAATGGTTTTATGATGCTCACTGAGTGGGGACTGCCAGTACGGGGGGGTCTGCTGTGAAGCTGATCACAAATGTGGCTTTCACATTACCTTTTTTTTTTAAATAAGAAAATGATAGTGACAACAGGGGTTTGAGAGAATATGTGAGGGTTCTGGGTGTGATTTTTGCTGTGGGAAGGAGGGATTTACATTTTTACAAGTTTGTTTATTACTGGCAAAATTGAGACCCTCAAGTGTGGTCAAATTGGACATGGCATGTGCAGTGTTTTTATTTTTTTGTCATGTGTGTGCTGGGACTGGATCTGTTATGTGCTGAGATAGCATCATGGGTCTCGCTCCAGACTGACCAATCAAACTTTAGGATTCTTTCTTGTCATTTTAATAACCTACCTACCTGTTTTAATCCACACCAAAACATTTAACAAGATAGGAACACATGATTAAGCAGTTTCTCTTGGAAAAGAAACCTGCAAGGCTTAGTTTAACCAAATTATGGGGTGCCACAGCAGAAAAAGCAGATTTGCTAAACCTTGGTGCTACAGACATGCTGGACTTTCATCTTTAAACAGACTTCTCACTGGTTTCAAGACCTTCTTAATATTTCCAGTCTTCCATGGGCATTAGTGGAGACACAATTAGCAAAGCCTTACAGAACAACAGGTTTTACATTTCTACCTCTGTATAATTCTGTTTGTGATCACCCATGTACTGCTTGATCAATCTGTGTCTGTAGAAAGGCAGCAAAAACAGCCAGCCCCATGGCACTGAGAATTGAAGCACTGGATGCCATACCTCGCGCCACACTGGCGACCTGGGTTTGGGAACGAGCCCAGGCCATCGGGGATCAGCAGAGGTGGGAGAGGATTGAGTGTCCAATGGACAGCTCTCCTTTCCTGGGAGGGAGGGTGTCTGTGCTTGGTGCCTGCTTGGCCTCTGGTGGAAGCTGGAGGCATAGCAAGTGCAGAGCTAACTCCAGGAGATGGGGAGTGGTGATGTCAGCAGTGATTCCATGATGCCAGGGTGCATGCCACTCCACCAGGAAGAGAGGGAAAAAATCCACCCGGTCTCATAGATGATGGAGCATGAAAAAGCAGAGACCCTGATAGCTCACACCTGCCTGGTGTCCTGGAGGAGTCTGATGAAATACTTGAGAGTCTTGGAGTGTCTCTGCCTCACTCTGTACCCACCTGGGTGGGGTACAGCCACGGCTCCATGAGGACTTGCTAGGGTGGATCAGGCAGGCTGTGATGCAGAGAGACTGCAATGTGTGTCTCCTGAAGGAGTGGAGACCAGGCTCAGGGTAGGAGTGTAAAACAGAAGTTTCAAAAAAAAAAAGAAAGGCGGCAAAAACTTTTGAATCTCAATCCCTCCCTTTGAACTGGATGCCTATCTGGTATTCCAATACAACTGAAAACCTTTGAGAGGCTTGAGTTGGGGAAAAATGTATAAGCATATTGGCAGATTTGATAGATCACAATACACAATTATCATTTGATGAAGTATGACAAACGTTCAATATTCATAAATTCCAATTCTGGGATTAGAAAAGTATTATGTGAGGGAGCTCTTTTGTCAGATTACTCTCTTCCCAGACACACAGACTGGGTAAAGTGATGCAACTAGTTATACTTAAGGGGTTTAAATAGAGTTTGAATTATGATCCTCTATTAGGTGATACGGCTATCACTAAATGAGGAAATGATTTAGAAATAACACTGACAACAGAAATGGGGTCCAGTGCTTGGGAGAATGCTTCCAAATGTTGCAGAGAGGTGAAAACAATGAAGCGAAGGGACAGTTATTGGAAACTACAGTATATACACCTTCTAATAGTATTTCTGATTGGAATAAGTATATACAATTGAGAAACTAGTGTAAGCCTGAAGTTCGAAAATACAAATCAAAATATTTTCAGGAAAAGCTAACAATACTCTTGGGGATCCGAAACAATTTTTTACCTCAGTCAAATATTTGATTTGCTCCAACTGTTAAAAAGTCACGTGATTCTATATCACATATTGAAAATATCATTACTGAATGGGAAACATTGCAGTAGGGTCAGAATTTTTTTTTTCAACTTCAGTATAGTCACTTTTAAAATTTTGCACAGAACTTTCATTAATTTTGTTTCTAGTTGTGGAAAAATAGTGATGGACTGTAGCCATGACCCCTTGTTCAATGGCTTACTTACCGAGCTGAAATCTAGTCTTGGGGGTATAGTGAACATATGAGGAGCAGCGGCTCCTTTTGGAAGGTGGGCAAGCACTGGAAGCTCTTTGGCTACTGTGGCAGAGACACTTAAATTGACACCTGAGCCCTCTGCCAAATCTACTTCAGAGACCAAGGATGTATCCACTGGGTATTTCCTCTTCTGTTGAGATGAATGGATCCACTTCAGGAGGGACATTGCAAGAAAAAAGTCACATCACAGTACTGCTACAGCTACAGGTATTGCTACTGCAAATGTAGGAGCCACTACACTGGCTATATAAGGTAACAGGTACCAGTATGTAAGCTACTAGCAATCAATCCAAATTAGTACCATAGCTACTATACTAGTGCTCTCTCACACCTGCTTTTAGTGCTGTAATTGCGGGGACACCGAGCACTAATAATACCGGGTACTAATATATGGTAATAGAGGTGACGCACTAAATATATCAGGTGCTAATATTATCTACTGTACAGTATATAAATCTCCTAATGGTATTTCTGATTGGAATAAGTATAGACAGTTGAGAAACTAGTGTAAGCCTGAAGTTCGTAAATGCAAATCAAAATATTTTCAGGAAAAGCTAACAATACTCTTGGAGATCTGAAACAATTTTGGACCTCAGTCAAAAATTTGATTGCTCCAAATGTTAAAAAGTCATTTGATTCTATATCACATATTTAAAATATCATTACTGAACCTTCTGTTATTAGTGAAATATTCTTGGACAACTGTTCTGATTAATCCAATTTCAAAGCTGTTTTGGCAACAATAATCTCTCTTCATGGTGTAAATTTTCTTCTTCTTCTTCTAACTCAGTTCCTCCTTTCTACTTTCAGGTAGTGAAACTGGTAGAAGTATTATAATTATTGAAACTTACGCTCACTAATAAAAGTGCAGGAGCCAACAGGTTGGAACCGAAATTTAAAAAATTGATAGCAGCCAATATTTAATTGCCTTTGACAGTTATCTTTGACTTGTCCTTAATTACTGCTGACTTCTCTACATTTTGGAAAATACTACAGTCATTCCTGTTTTGAAGTCAGGCTCTTCTCAGAATATAGATCATTATCATCTGATTTCCATCTTATTATCAGTAAGTAAGTTGTTGGAGAAACTTGTTAATGAATAAATTGTCATGTACGTACAAACGTTTAACCTCCAAACCAGGGAGCAACCGTGATTCAGAAAACATTATAGTATGGGGATGGCCTTGATTAGTTTCACTGATCATGTCAGTCAAGCTTAGGGTTGCCACCTTTGGATGAGGTGAAAATGGGACAATAAACCACATCCCAAACCTTCCCCCTAGCCCCATTCCTTTTTATAACCAATGAGTACTATACAGCACTGTTCATCCAACACCAGCCCTTTTCTTAAATCATATCTGTAAAAAAATAGGTGTTTTTATGTATCTATTTATTACTCCATATATATATATATATATATATATATATATATATATTTATATATATATATATATTTATATAAAATAGTGGCTAGGTAGTGCTGCTATAGTTAGGATTGAGTGCAGACTTCTATGTTAAAGCCAAATGTTTAAACCTTAATAACTTTGGAATTGTTATACAGATTTGCACTAAAATTGGCAGGCATAATCTCTAGTGGCAGGTCTCTTGATGTGCCAAATGTCATGTGAATCTGTTGTGTGGTTTTTGAGATACAGAGTGTCACAAAATCCTCAATTTACATGTTTTTTGCCAGGGTTTTTTCTACAGCTGTATCTCAATAACGGTTTTAGGTTGTGATCTGAAATTTCCATGGTAGAAAGCCTTTGACTCACAGATGTGCCTTTTGAAGGTTTGGTGAAAAAATATCATTTTGTTGAAAAGTTACTAAATCTTTAATTTTCCCATTATTTCCTATGGGAAAAGTTAGAAGTCAGGCACAAAAATACTTTTGTTATCACAGGAGCTAGTATTTTTGCACACAAAAACCTTTTTTGTTATCGCAGGAGCTAGTATTTGTATACACAGGGTCACAGTGTTTTCACAGAGGGTTCCTGTGTCCACCATCTTGTTTTTCAGTTAGCAAGCGAAAGAAAATCAAGAAAACATATAAAAATGAATGGAATTAAAAAAAGAAACATGAGAATCTAGCTAAGCAGGACCTGTTTAGCTACATTCTGATGTTTCTTTGTTTAAATTGTGCCATGAAACACCTTTTCTGGGCACGCAAAATCCTAGGTGCCCAGTTTAGGGAGAGGAGTGCTCCCCACATTCTTTGTATGAGAACAGTGGGAGTTTCTTGACTTGTGCAGCCGCAGCTGGAACTCATGCTGCCGGCTGCACTCTTATATGTGATCTGCTGTTTCCCTGGTGTTTAATGTCACCCCCATCCTGCTGATCAGTGTCCCTAGTGGCACCACCTCCCATATCTTTCCCTGGTGTCTAGAGGCACACCCACCCTTGGATTCCCATAGTTTATTAATTTTCTGTTTTTCTTTATATAATATGACATTGGGATGCCCACCCCAGGTATCAGATGCCCCCCACAGCCCATTCTGTTTATTTGCTGACATCAGGGGGCCTAATCCCAGTGCTGGTATTACAAGCCCACCCCCTGCAGTGCAGAACACTGGGGAGCCCACTCCCAGTGTCCCAAATAATAATTTGCTTGTACCTGTAAAAAAAAAGAAAACCAGCCCCAACATCTTTTTTTCTACCTGAAAAAAGGAAATGGTCCCTCATCGTCCCCTCCATCCCTCTCCACCATCTCACTGAGCACCCCCACCCCACCCCACCCCACCTTACCCTATACTTACCTCTGAAGGTCATAGGCAAGGCCACTGATTTACAGTGATTAAAACAATGAAATTCCATTTTCAAGACTTCAGATTCTGGAATTGCACCGGTGATTGTTACTCTAATTTCTGGATTTTACTGGGATTCTGCTATCATTCTTTTAGAATGTGCATAAATAATCAGAATTAAAGAAGGCTTAATATACAGAGCATTAAATAAAGCAAATTGAAAATAGTACAAGAAGGAACTAAAACAAAAAAAAAAGTTTTGTAGATTTACTGATCTGATATAAAATGCCAGAGTCCATGAAATCTTTGTTTTTACCGGTCTTCAGGTAGCCCAGAATTTTAATGGATTTTTCAGTAAAAAATGAAAAACAGTGTCCTTGGTCATAGGCCATCATCTTCTGTGGACTGGGACATGTCTTCACTCTTCAAAGCCAAACCGCAAACTGAAGAATCAAGGTAAGTGCTGTATAATGTATTTCAATGGCATTTTGAACTTATGTTGATATCTTTGCTATTTTTTGGAATGTTTTCACCAAATTTTCAACATGGGCTTTCTGGGACCCCACCTCATAAACACAGCAACTGTCATTTTGCTAATTGAGCCCAGAAGGTGCTTTTATGGTCACTGCACAAAATCACATTTCGGGACTGAATAACAAAATTTCACCACCAGTGTTCATGAGGTGGTATCCCAAAAAGGCCTTCTATAAAATTCCTAAAAATGGCTGAATCATTGAAATGTTTCTATGCATGTGTTTAACTTTGGGAATTTTCAATATTTTGAGTCCAAATTTCAACTTAGAATTTTTTTCATACCACCTTATGAACAGTACAGCTGTCATTTTTCACATCCTGCCCAAAATGTGCTTTTTCACCTGTGGCATGGAATGACATTTTGGCATGGATTTGTAAACTTTCACCTATGGGGTTTATGAGTATTTATGGGTTTTAACCTGCTGTATTTATGAGTTTTAACTTGATGTATTTGCTTATTTATTCATTTGTCTTAATTAATTATCTACAAGTGCCTTAATTTCAGAAAGGAACTTTCTACAAATAAAGTTTGAATTGAATTGAAATAGAATAAGAAGACTCTGTTTCAAAATTTGGGATCAGAATATGACAAAATACCAAAGTTATGATTATTCAGTGCAATTTCAGCATGTACAACACAATTATGGTGGGAAATGGAGTATAGTTCTTTCAAGAACTTCTTCAGCCTCCCAAAGTGAGGCTCTATCAACAATATACAAGGAAAATGTGGGTGGGGGACCCTTTGAAAGATCCAAAAATGACTTTTAGTCACTTCAATCTTGATTTATTTGATCCCCTACATTTCACCTAGTTTATGGGCTTGTTCACGGGGTTAAATACTCAATTTCTTGTTTTACAGTGCAGTCTGTAACAATCCAGATAAACATTTATTATTAACAGGTAAATAAAGCTGAAAGAAGAAGAAGAAATAGGTAATTTCATATTATGTCTGTGCCCCATACGTAAGTGGCTATGTAAGCTGTAATGGTAGCTTCAACTTATAAAAAGTTTCCATACCAATGGATGACCAATATATTCTTTTTTTAGAAATCTAAAGACAAAACATACCAAAAACATCTATAAAATATTTTTGTGTATGGTACATCGTGGCAGTGATTAAATGTTCACACAGTAAAACACTTGTGCTCCTTTCTCACCGGAGACTCTGTGGCAGTGAATTGGTGCCTGTTTTGCTGTTTAATCTCTGTCTCTCCTGAGACAGCATTTGACTGCTAGTCAGTCAATTTGCACATGCACAATAATACGAGTGCAATGCGCATGCGTGTTAGCACGAGTGTGACATCATCACGCTATGATGCCCTCTCGTGGGATTACAGCAAAACGGGCACAAGAGGTTGATAGGAACACTCCTTTTTACAGCTACAAGTTGGTCTTAGAGCAAGGAGCCATTTTGTATGATGTAGTGAAGTTTTCTAACTAATTTGGCTGACATATAGAACTTTGTAAGTATCCCTTTGGGAACCATTGAGTGTATATTTTTGGTGTTTTAGGCATATTAACGGCCTCACTAAAAGGAATATTCATTTATATGCCTTACAGAAATCTATCCATATAAGATACAGCCCATTTGTGATAAGGTAGAAGTCTCCAGTGAGAAAGGAGCACAAGTATTTTACTGTGTGAACATTTAATCACTGCCACAATGTACCTTACACAAAAATATTTTAGAAATGTTTTTGGTATGTTTTGTCTTTAGATTTCTGAAAAGAATATATTGGTCATCCATTGGTATGGACACTTTTCATAAGTTGAAGCTACCATTACAGCTTACATAGCCACTTAGGTATGGGGCACAGACATAATAAGAAATTACCCATTTCTTCTTCTTCTCTCAGCTTTATTTACCTGTTAATAATAAATGTTTATCTGGATTGTTACAGACTGCACTGTGAAACAAGAAATTGAGTATTTAACCCCATGAACAAGCCCATAAACTGGGTGAAATGTAGGGGATCAAATAAATCAAGATTGAAGTAACTAAAAGTCATTTTTGGATTATTCAAAGGGCCCCCACCCCATTTTCTTTATATGCAATTTCAGCATGCCGCTTGTAACTTTGGAGATTGTAAATATTTTGACCCCAGATTTTGAACATTGCCTTCTTGTTACCTGACCTCATGTATTTTATAGCTGTCATTTTTCAAATCCTATCCAAAATGTCTTTTCATACCTGTGGCATGGAATGGCATTGCAATTGCACAGAATTACATTTTAGAGTGGATTCAAATATTTTCTGTACTGTGGTATATGAAGTGAAGTAATGAGATGGTTATGCTGACAATTTGGTCACTGTTGTCCTATAAAATGGAAGTGCAGGGCCTGGAGGGCCCTGTGCTTTCACGGCTACATACATATATGCACTTATGGAGGGATGGGAGTGACAAAAGCATGCAAAAGATTAAGACAGTAATTGATTCTATGTTAGAAAAGTATGTCACTATGGGTTGGTTACAGATATGGGAAGTGGAACTATTACATAGTGAATTTCCAAGGATCCCTACTTTCTACTGCTTGCCAAAGATACATGAAGATCTTATAAATCCACCGGGGCAGACCGATAGTATCTGGTATTGGCTCTGTATTCGAACCGTTGTTGAAATATGTGGATTTTCATTTACAACCTTTAATTGAAAATACCAGATCATATATAAGAGACACTTCCATCATGATTAGGTTATTACAACAAATCTCAGAGACAGGCATTCCTGAGCAGAGTACTCTTACTACATTTGATGTGACAGATTTATATACATCTATTCCACACAAACAAGGGGTTGAATGTATAGGGGAATATACTCGATAGAAGACCTAATAACAGTAAGCCCAAAACAATAATTTTACAGGAAATGGCAGACATTAGATTAAGTAAAAATTATTTTGAATTTGATGGGGAGTTTTATCAGCAAAATTAAGGCACAGCGATGGGTTCAACCATGGCCCCCGCTTATGCGAATGCCTATATGACCACATTTGAAGAAAAATATATCTATGACGTAAACAACAATGAATATTTTCATAAAATTGTTATGTGGGTATGTTACATAGATGATATCTTTATGATTATGGTCAGGCAATACAGAGGAACTACAGACATTTTTTGAACTACTCAACAGGAGGGACAAAAATCTTAAGTTTGTTATGAATTATGATGCACACCAGATACCATATTTGGATCTTCTCATTACACATGAGAATAATGGCATTGAAACTTCACTTTTTAGGAAACCAACAGACAGAAATACTTTATTGCATCAAAGAAGTTTTCATGAACCAAAATTAAAAAAACAGCATTCCTTATGCACAACTCACCTGAGTTAAACATAAATGTAGCAAGAAGGTAACTTTTCAACAAGAGACACAAGAACTGATAAAATTCAGGGCAAGGGGATAGAAACAACATGTGTTACAACAGGTCCAATGCAGAATTGATAGTAAAAATAGGGAAGAGCTTTTACAACCAAGGATGGACTCAATGGAGGCACCATATGTGCTGTTTTCCACCAAGTTCAATCATAAAATGGCAGACATCAGGAGAATAGTGAATAAACATTGGTATTTGGTATAGATGGGTAATGAACATATACCACCTTTACAAAACAGGCCCATTATAGTGGCTAAAAAGTGAAGAATTTAAAGGATACTTTGGTACATTCACAATTCAACCCCCCTGAAATAGCAAGTACACAACTATTGTTGGGTCCTCTAATGCCTGGCATGGTCCCATGTGATAGATGTAATGTCTGTAATCATACATCTAAGAAACATATTTACATACACCCACATACACAAGAGAAATTCTATATTAAACAACACATCTCCTGTAATACTGAAGCTGCTGTGTACCTGATACAGTGTCCTTGTGATAAACTCTATTTTGGACAAACAAGTTGAGAAATACGATGGAGAATACAGGAGCATAAAAGTGATATCATAAATCATGATGAACATTCACCAGTTGCTAAACATTTTAATGAGGCAGTCCATTCAGGGGCCTCCCTCAGACTCTAGGGAATGAAAAAGGTTTCTATCCCACCAAGGAGAGGGAATTTTCGGCAAGTGTTACTTGCAGCAGAAATGAGATGGATTTTTTATATGCATGTTATGGATGGAAACATTGGGATGAATATTGAAACTAATTGGCACGTTTGTACTTAGAGTCAAACATATATAAAAAATAATTGATAACAGACTCATTAGTTCTAATTAGGTCTATTATTTTTCTGTTAGAAATTACTATTTTTTATAAAAAGATATAAAGTGAGTTTGATTTTTGAAAGTTATGTTTCTTTTGGTAAAGTTGACCTTTGACCTTCCTTGCTTTTGAACAAAAAGCTACATGTACATGGGTTGAGTATAAGCCTATAGAAGTTTTTTCTTTGTATGAGGTGTTTTAACCTGTATTTTTACAGGTTGTGAGCCATTACACATCAATAAATAATGATTATTTACATTTTTAGTAAATTGACCTCTGACTTCTTAATATAATGTTTTTTAATTTTTTTAACTAGTTTAAAATAGTTATAATTAGGTCAGCTTTGTCATTAGAACTGGACTATTTCATAAATTGTTTTGATATTTTTGATTTTTCAAATATACATATATTATTAGGACATTGTTTTCAATATTATATATGGGTCCTAAAATTGTATGTTTGGTAATAAAAAATGATATAATAACATTAATAGTTCTGTAAGTGTAGTAGGACCCCATTTTTGAAATGTTGCTTTTTTTGTTTAAGAAAAAGTAATGTGTTCCATGTTTGTAAAGGAAAACTGTTTTATTTAATTTCTAAAGTTGACCCTTTGACCTTCCTATATGATAGTTTTCTAAACACTTTATAATAGACTCTAAGAGCTTGAATTAAAATAGACAATGGTTAGTTTCAGCTATAACTGTAAGACATATGTATTGTTCAGTGCATAACAACTGTTAGGATATTCTAGAATTAAGTGTCCATCTGTTTCCTTCATCCCTTTGTACATTGAGTCGATATTTGGATTTCTACTCCCCTGAGTGCATATTATATATATATTCTCTGTAATTAGAGTATTTAGTACTTTATATATTGTGTTTGGGACTCTGTGGCAGTGAATTGGTGCCCGTTTTGCTGTTTAATCTCTGTCTCTTCTGAGACAGCATATGACTGCAAATCAGTCAGTTCGCGCATGCACGATAGCATGAGTGTGACACGCATGCACGTTAGCGTGAGTGTGATGTCATCACGTTATGACATCCTCTCGCGGGATTACAGCAAAATGGGTATGAGAAGTGCTTAGGAGCACTCCCTTTACAGCTACAAGTTGGTTTCAGAGCAAAGAGCCATTTTGTATGGCGTAGTGAAGTTTTCCAACTAGTGTGGCTGACAAACAGGACTTTGCAAGTATCCTTTTAGGACAATTGAGCACACTCTTTGGGTGTTTTAGGCACATTAATAGCCTTACTAAAAGGAATATTCATTTATATGCTTTACAGAAATCTATCCATATGAGATACAGCCCATTTGAGATAAAGTAGGAGAAGTCTCCAGTGAGAAAGGAGCACAAGTATTTTACTGTGTGAACATTTAGCACTGCCACAGTGTACCTTGCACATTTTTATAAGTGTTTTTGGTGTGTTTTGTTTTTAGATTTATAAAAAGAATATATTGGTCATTCACTGGTATGGAAACTGTTTATAAGCTGAAGCTGTTATAACAGCCAACATAGCCACTTAGGTATGGAGCACAGATATTAATATGAAATTACCCTTTTCTTCTTTTTCAGCTTTATTTATTTAATAAAAATTGTTTATCTGGATTGTTACAGATTATACTGTGAAATAAGAAACTGAGTATTTAACCCCATGAACAAGCCCATTAATTGGGTGAAATGTAGGGGATCAAATAAATCAAGATTGAAGTGACTGAAAGTCATTTTTGGATTTTTCAAAGGGCCCCCCACCCCCATTTCTCCAGTATAGTTAGGGTTGCACGGCCACTTCTATGTTAAACCTCAAAGTTTGCACTTTAATAACTTTGCTACTGTTTATCTGAATCACCTGAAATTTTGAATGCATAACCACCGACTATAAATCTCTGGATCTGGAAAGTTTATTTTCAGTCGGATGTGTGGTTGCAAAACTGTGGAATGTGCAAAAAGTGAAAATCAAGCTTGTTGTACATTTTTTGGTAAGGCATAATGGACTGAAGAAAGCATTTGAGTGGCTTCAGATTTGTTTGTCTGCATGTGTCCTGGGTTGAACTAGTGTCTTTTGAAGATTTGGTGCAAAAATATTGCTCCATTCAAAAGTTATTCCATTTTTTCAGGCCCCATTATAGTCTATGAGAAAATTTATATGTGCATTGTGAAAACTTTCGCGATCACATTTTTGCTGTCGAGCTCCCCTAAATTGTTTTCATGCTGCCGCCATCTTGTTTAACAGTTAGCAACAGAGAAAAAAGCATTGTAACTCAAAAAATAATGCCCTTTGGTAAACACCAACAGTTGTGTTTACCTAATCAGTCCCTGAGGAACATGCCCCTGACATTAGTTTTTTACTTACTGGACCACAACTATGTTTTTTAAACTTTTGCCATTTTTTGATCGCATCAACATTTTTTGTTGCCGCAAAAGCAATCGCATTCAGGGAAAAAAGTAACCGTGGCAACATTTTTGTGTGTGCAATAACATTCCAATTATAAAGATAGGAGTGTCACAATAACATTAAAGTAATCACAGTAACACTGCACAAACACATTTTGCTATGTGTTGTTTTCTTTGTCACTTCATTGTGGCAAGGTGGATTGTGCTATTGGCCTGAAATTTTCAGGCTGGCAAGCCCTAGTCCCACAGATGTGCCCTTTGGTGGTTTGGTACAGAAACATTGAACAGGACCATAGTTACAGCATTCCAAAATTCAGAAATTTTCCCAGAGGATAACATTGTGGCGCCCGTGACACCTTTTGGTGCCCGTATCTTGAACACAGTTCAAGATATGGATTTTTCTTTGCAAAAATTCATAGTCCACCTATGGGGGGACTAAGTACAGAAGTAGGTTGGAAAGCCATGAATACTATGAAATTTGAATTTGTTTTCTACCTTGTACTGTTACTGAAATATTTGGGAATTAGTATTCCAATTGCTCATTTTCATGTCCGTGGGCCACTATTACGCCCACAAAGTTAGCATTCAGTTAACATTCAGTTAGCATTCATGGCACTTTTCGGTGCCCATGTCTTGTAAACAATGTGAGATATGGATTCAGTTGATTTATGTTGCATGGACATCTCACTGTCACAATTACAATGATACTTGAATGTTTTTCCTATCTGCTACGGTTCACTAGATATTGGCAAATTAGTATTACAAGAGTTCCTTGCCTCATAGGGCTGCTGTATGGCTGTGTAGCTATGTGTAAGTGGGAGCACAGGCCTGGCTCACACGGACACATATCATTATGGACAAATGGGCAGCTTGCTGGGAGCAACACATACCATTTACTATTTATTACATTTTTTGAAAAAGAACGGAAATTCTTTGTAAAAAAACTTTGTTTATGCATCAGTTAGGGTTGTTTCCACAGTGACAAAATTGTGGAAATTCAATGTTAGAGTTACCAACCCACCACCCTACCACCATGCCCCCATCCTCCACACACCAGCAGACATTGGGGTGTGCCATGGGGTTTTCAGTCCTAACTCTCACCCCATTCTCCTATACTGTAACATATCAGCTTGCTTACACATAGAATGGGGTGAGAGTTGGGGCTGATGACCCCATGGCACACCCTGACATCTACTGGTGTGTGGAGGATGATGGCGTGGTGGTAGGGTGGTAACCCTAACATTGAATTTCCACACTTTTGCAATTGTGTAAACAACCCTAACTAATGCATTAACAAAGATTTTTGTAAAGTATCTATATATATATCTCAAGGCCCCTAGAATTCTGCGGCCACAGAATTTTGCACAGAACTTGCAATCTACCACAGAACTTCTGCGGTGCAGCAGAATTCACTCTCCTTGGTGATTTTTTTTATTAACATTTCTGTTTATACATAGAATCTGGTTCCCTTCCCCTCTTTTTATATCCAGAACACCCCTGTATGTTCAGAATGTGATATCATTGCTATAACATCATACATTAGCTAATGAAATGGCTGCATTCTGCAATAGAAATGAACAGTCACTTATCTACCACAGCTCCCACTGCCAGACACGGTGGCACAGCACATCATGCATGGTGATATTTGCTCAACCTGCACTACAGCCTAATACAATTTTCAGTCTTACATTGTTGCACTGGGGCCAACTTAAACAAAACCTTGTCAATAGCACAGACCTGTTAAGTCCATACTTCACTTTGTACAAACCTATTTGTGCCTTTAAGATATAGAGACGCTATCTGAAATGAATAACTGGCCAAATGAATTTAACTGTCTAAATTTTTAAGAAAAATAAAGCAATTATGCCCAGAAAAGTGTAATATAATAATGTGTATACATGTTGAAAGAACAGACCTGTTAAATAAATAATTGCATTGTATGCATTTTTGCCGGGGTTATTTATTACATATTGTCATTGGTTGATGGAATCACCTAAAAGTTATTGAGAAATGTTTTGTGCAGGGACAGCTGTTGGGCCAGAGGGTAGCATGCTGTGTTTCCGTGGTGGCAACTCAAGTTCAGAGATTAGCTCTGGGAGCTGGCTGGGTAGCACAAGGATTGGTGGAACACATCACTGCTCGGAGCCTGGGAAGGTGTGGTGCAGTGTTCTGTCACATGGTGGACACATTGTGATGGGCCGGAGAACTGTATCTCACAACTGGTTCACATGCATGGCATGGCCTGATGATGTTACGCAGTGTGTCAGGGAAAGCAGGTTGACATGAAAAATGAGTTTTGCAATAACTCCTCTATTCCATTTCCAATGGGACCTGTATGAATGAGGATGCAAGTTCATGGAAATTAAAAAATATATATATATATATATATATATATATATATATATACACACACACACACACATATATACAGTATTTCTGTCTCTCTCACCACACACACACACGCATGTTTGTATGTATGTTACAGATTGCATATAAATATATAAGTGATACACAGTGGGAACCTCATGAGTGGTGTAGAAAGCATATACAAATATATAAGTGATAGACACTGGAAACCTCATTAGTGGGATAGATAGCATGCATATAGAAATACCTTATTTATCACATAAGAGCCCCTCTGCATATGTCGTTTATGCAACAGGCTAGGACCTTAAGGGAGAGACATTTGTTTTTCTTTTTTAGGCATAACATTATTTTTATAAGTCTGTTATTTTTTGAACTAGTGTTACTGTGCTTTCCACCATCCTGATTGCTATAACCACTGTCATGAAAGTGAAGTCAGGATGACAAGCTGACACTGTTATGTGGTAGTTTGTTAGTGCCGCAGAATTTCTGCAGAAATTACAAACCACCGCCGCAGAAGTTCTAGGGGCAATGGTAGTCTTGCTGCAGAACTTGGTCCCACTGTGCCGCAGAAAAGTAGGGGGCCCTGATATATATATATATATATATATATATATATATATATATATATATATATATATACACACATATATTTATGTGTGTGTTATTTTAGAGCTGACAAGTTCTGTCCTTACTCTCAAAAACCAGTAGAATGCAACCGCTATAAACCCTGTAAAAAGTATAACAGAAACCAAAACCTGATAGAGAGGATTTCAGTCCTACAATGATTCATCCAGAATATCCTCATCAATGTTTCATTTTAAAGTGTATAATGACAATATTTTTTAATTGAAACAAA
This sequence comes from Neoceratodus forsteri, assembly GCA_016271365.2. Classification (NCBI taxonomy): domain Eukaryota; kingdom Metazoa; phylum Chordata; order Ceratodontiformes; family Ceratodontidae; genus Neoceratodus; species Neoceratodus forsteri. The sequence goes on along the minus strand of JADMNL010000023.1, from coordinate 382,157,981 downwards.
TGCTGTTTTTTTACATTTGTTTACCAAGGCAATAAAAGGACCTTATAGGTACATAGCACTAGTGTAGCATTTCATTTGGGTCCTGCTTTTACCTAATTTTGTGCCTAGGCAGACCAAGTAGTTTAATGACTTGAGCAGGGTCACACAATGAGTAAGAAGGATTTATTCTAAACCTGAGTCTTCTGGTTCTCAAGTTTTCGATTTGACCCCTATAATACACTGCCTCCCAATTATCTGTTTACAAAGTACAGTGTCTTTTTAATTAAAACCAGTGGAGTGTAAACTATTTATTTTTATTTTTTATTTTAGCTTTTGTTGACCGGGTAACTGCACTAGACAAATCCTGCCTATTTTCAGCCACGACCCGGGGGAAGGGGATACAGATGAATGCCAACTGACCTTGAACCAGATTAAGCTGTTGGTGGTATTTTTTTTAGTGAATGAGGGAAATTTGGCCAGGACACCGGGGATGTTCCCCTACTCTTTTTCGTTAAGTGCCATGGGATCTTTAACATCCACCTGAACTACCACCAATCCAGGCAAATGGGACCTTGGTTTAACGTCTCATCCGAAAGACAGCACCTCAGAAGTGCAGCACCCCTCTCATGCTGCACTACAGTGTCAGTACTGGGATATTAACCCAAGTGCCAGATGTGGGAACTGAACCCACAGCCCTCTGATCTCCCGGCCTCAGAGGCGAGTGTGCTACCTACTGAGCCACTGACACTTTATATTTTGGTCTAATACAATTCACACAGTGCCAATTTGATTCACGATTCAAAACCAAAGCTTCTTTACTTCTATGCTCCAGCAGCAGTGAGTAAAAAAAGCACACCATGAAACGCCCGCTTATCTGTCAAAGTGCAATACAGCTTTAAGAGAACCTTTACTGCAATGCAAAAATATTCTGGCAGGATTGCAGGTGTGTTTCATATACAAAGGGAGTCTATGCTCCAATGGGCAGGACTTGCGCACTCGAGCCATGTATCCCACCCGTGAAACTCCGTACCTGCAGACAGGTGCACGCCGGTGGTATACATGACAGCTGGCCACCTGTTCATGGCTCCGTCACTGACACACACAGGTACGCATAGGGTCGTGTGGGGTGGCCATGGGTGGAGTTGCGCACTGGGGCAGGCAACCAATGGGATGCCCATCCCAGATCCCTCAGTGGATCCCTTATACAGTGGGGGATGGATAGGCTGCATTCCCCCATGGATGTGCACATGACCAGTGACCATGGAGGTGAGAGATGGGTTGTGCCAATGGCTATGCCATGCCCCCAATCTGACAGAGAGGTATAGGAGTGGGGGGGTGGTGCCACGAGGGTGTGCATGTGGGGTTGGGGGGTTTCGATAGCCCACCACACCATCCAAAGCATGAGGCACTGTAGAGGTTGGCAGGGAGGGGTTCATGCACTCCAGGAGCCAGTGCCCCCATTGGTAGGTGTGTGTATGGAGGGTTGGCATATACGGGGATGGTGGGGGCTCGGCTGGGTGCTGGGGTCAGTGGCCCCAGGTGGCCAGTGGATATGGGGCAGTGGCCCCCTTGGTGTGGGATGGATGCATGGGGTGCATTGGGGACTTATGACAGGGTTTACCCTGGCATACCAGCTACCCTCCTACATGCCCTGGTACACATCTCTATGCAGCTATGTGCATGCTGGGTAGTGTTGGCATGCCCTCCACCCACCCCTGCATGTTGTAGTCCATGTGGGTAGGGGATTGGATGCATGGGGGCTATGTGCCCTCCTTAATGCATCCCACGTGGGGGGCACAATGTATGCGGAGTGTCTCAGTGCCTCATATACATGGCATGGAGGCTCTCTATACCTTCTAGCATAGGCTCCTTTGTTTGTCAAGTTATATCTGTCACCACTGTTGACACATTCTGATATCCTAATTATATACAAAATCGCACACACCCCCATAATGCAAAACATTATTGCCAACACCCTTTGCAGACTGTGTGAGAGGCCTTTCAGCACCATGCATTCCTGCTTAAAGTTGAACCAGCATAACATGTTGTGGTGATTTGCATATACAGCCCATGATGCCTTGCATTATGGGGGTATGTGTGATTTTGTATTTCTTTGAAACTTGGCTTCCTTGCCAATACCCTTTGGGGTAACCCATGCCTTGGTGCTTATGCACTAAGGTGCCTTGTCTCCTAATTACATGACTAACCACCTGTACATTTCAAGAGTTGATAGGGTCTGGAAGGATTTCTACTAACAACACACCAGCAGCATACCTTGAATCATTTATTAAAGCTATAGATGTTAATAAACAGGCATAATCACATTTTTAGAATTTTCTATAATTTGCCATTTGTTATTTGCCTGTGCTATTTTGTTTTAAATCCTAAACTGACACATTTCAGTAGACTTCAAATGTGTATACAAAGAATAGCTTTTAAGACTAGTAAAGAGACTTGAACTAAGCTGGAAGCCTTGGAAAAAATCAAATTACCTGGAATGGAATGCCTTGTGTGCTATTACCCAGGCTGTTCTAGTAACCAGTTGTAATCTACAGCTCTGCCTCTGTAAATTCAACTTATAACTGCTGAAGCATTTAAAGGACTCCAGCCACTTTCTCCCATCGTGTGGCCTCAGGCCACAGTGGTGCACTGCCCGGGTGATGTTTTGGGGACAGTCTTCTTTTTATTTTTTTCCTGCTCCTGAGAAGGCTCCATTAAAAAGGTTAGTGGATCAGATGGCTGAGAGCCACAGAAAGATAATAAGCATTCTCTGTAATTAGAACTATCTGGATGGTTGCTAGAGACAGAGTTGCATGCCAAGTGAGAAAAGTGACATGAGATGGGTCAGTACTGCACAAGCCTGCTATGTGTCTTCAGCCCTGGGATGCTTCTGCTTGCTGGTGGCTGAGAGAATGGCACATGAGCACCTTTCATAACTGATTTTTTTCCTATCCATGTGTGCCCATATCCCTTTTCTCTATCTGTTAGTCAGCTTGTTTCCCACTAGTATACCTTCCCCACTCCTGCCCATCCTGCCAGATTACCCCATTTTTGCCAATGTGACCGCTGGCAGATTGCCTCCCCAAGTCTTCATTCCAGGTAGGGGGATGTGTCCAATGCTATCCCTGCTGTACTCCTCAAGATGCTGGCTTTGTGCTGGCAAAAGAATCTTGCTCCTCTGTTACAAGCTCCAAGAATAACCATGAGGTCTTAACAATGAGGAAAGAGCAGAGTGTTTAAACCTCCTGCCAGGTGACTTACGCAATGCAAAGCAGCCAACCAGCAGAGGTAACCACCCCCCTTTTCCTCCTGATGGCCAATACAAGTTGAAGACTGTGATTCAGGGCCAAACCAATACTGTAGCTGATGCAGAAGCTTGATCAGGAAGGAGATGCTGATGTGGTGGCTTAAACTGTGAAATTTAAGTAAGTGCAGCTCCAGCCCAATGCCTTTCTGCCTATGCAAAATCAGGATATTTTGCATCCCACTGACACTTTATGTGGTTCACAGGATGGGGTGCAGAAAATAGGACTGTTCTGTGGGAAACAGGATGGGTGGTAACCATAATCGAGCTATGGACAGGGGAGTGCTTACTGGCACAGTCTTTGTGGACTTGTCAAAGGCCTTCAACATTGTCACCCACATGTTGCTCCTTGATATTTTGACTAATCTTGGTTTTCCTAGCTTCAGTTGTAACTGCTCTTGAAATTATCTGTATAAACATGCCCGCAAGGTTAGTTTTCATGGTACCTATTCTAGGTTACTAACTGATAAGAGTACCTCCAGGATCCGTACTTGGACTCTTCTTTTTCGATTTTTATAAATTCAGTTTCTCAAGAGGTAAAACATTCCCATTCCACCTTATATGCTGAAAATATCATACTTTACTCCAGTTCTTCTTCCACCAGTGAAATTAACTCAGATTTAAATTCAGATTTTGCAAATTTGAATTCTTGGTAGATCAAACACTGCCTTCTTCTCAGTAGCAAGAAGACTAAATGTACGTTGTTTAAATCTAAGCCCAAACTCGCAAATAATTCAGCATATCATGCTATTTCTGACCTTTATGGTGTCCAGTTAGAACAAGTTGACCTTTAAATACTTAAGTGCCTTCTTGGATTCAAACCTTACTTTCACTTTGCATATCAATTTCATTTGTAAACAAGTTAATAGAAAGCTGGGTGTCTTTTTTTAGACCAAAGAAATATTTGCAACCTGTTATGAGGCAAATAATTAGCAATGGCATCCTACTCTCTATACTGAATTACAATTCTTTTGCCTTTGCAAATCCATGTAAAGCAAACCTAATCTAATTGGCATCTCAAATAGCATTTATCATTTTATTCTTCATGTACCCTTTAGAACACATCACCGTGCACTTTACAGTCGGCTTGGTTGTTGTTTCCTGATTTAAACTGAGCATAATTTCTTTGTTGCTGGAGGATAAGACCATAAGGCTAAACTCTGACAAACCATTATTCATGCTTTTGTCTTTTACAAATAACTATAGAAGTTTCTGTGTAAGACCAAAAGCAACATGGATTCATAGGGGGGTGGTCATGCCAGATGACCCTGATGAATTTCTTTGACTCGATGGCCAGGGAAGTAGATCAGGGGAGGGCAATGGGCACTCCAAAAATGTAAGTAGTGAGAAACATGTGAAGGCCCTGAGCTTTGGCATTGTTCCTGTCCTCCTTCAGTATAGGGACAACAGCATGGTAACAGTTATGTATAGCATTTTACAGCATTTTCCGTTGACAGCCAATGTATGTTAATTGCTTCTTTCAGCTTTCCTTTGAATGTCTTTTGCACGTCTTCTAGCTTGCCTTGCCTAACAGCAGATGTACTGAAATAAACATATATATATCATTAATATTACTTTTAAATCCCACTAGGTATCTAAATTTGGTAGCAGTCTTTGAATAGGCCAAAGCCAATCTGTGAGCCAAACCGTGGACGTGAACCATAAAAGGTGAATGCAGTGAAGTCATAAGTGCACCAACACTTCCTAACCCTACAAGTTTGCACATGACAAAGCTCAGGGCCTGACATCTGTTTATAATTGCCTCTGTCAACTGTTTTACTGAACCGTCCTTTACGCCAACATTGCCAGTTCATTTTGTTTTCATTTCCCCATCACTGACATAAAGACTATACATTATTACAGTTTTTTTTTCAGAGACAGATCTGTGGATTCATCAACTAGTAAGCCAAAACAAAGGACTTTTTAAAGCTTCTTTCATTTACTTTGCTATCTAATACTTTGACAATAGTTTTCTAAACATCGTGAACAGTGTCGTCACTTATGTCATGCACTAAACTTTGACCTCCAGTCTAGCGGATAAAATCTAAAAGCTGGTTAACTCTGCAGTTTGCCATATCAGTCTTGGCAGCAAACTATACATCCTTAAAAACATTTCTTTCACTGTCTTTGACAAGTTTTACAGCCAAAGACAAACTGGTATCTTCTGAACTTTCTGCCTCATCATTGTTGTTAACTGCATACAGTCTTCTTCTAAGGAGCTTGGCTTCCAGTGACTTGGGATGGTCCTTTGTCTGACTGTGCTTTTTGCGCCCCTCCTGACTGTTTTGAATGATATCATATCTGACATTTGCTCTGAGTATGAATTTTAGGATTTTATAATTATGTATTAACATTTTGTGTTTTATTATTTTATGGAATATACTTCCTTTATTGTTTTTATTGTGAGGCGCCCAAAGCCTCCAGGATTCGGTGCCATGAAAATAAAAATTGCCTTGCCTTACCTTCCTGAGTGTTGATTTTTGACAATTTTCTAAAATAGGAAATGGGTAGAAGCCAGCGGAAGGGCAGGGAAGCTAGTGGCTCTGTCTATGGCAAGTGAAAGCAGCCAAATTTGCTAAGGGTTTACAGGTAGCCTGTAGCCCGAACTTAGTCACTCATCCCAGGGCCATCGCAGAGATTTTTCATACTTATTATCGTTCGCTTTACCAAGCAGACCCATTTAATCCCTCCTTTGGGGCACAGACCTTGGCTTATCTCTCTATGCTGGATTTACCCTGTCTTTATGGGCAGCAGCAGGAGACCCTCAAGGGTTCTATTACAGAGCTTGAGATGGCTCAAGCTATCCAGCAGCTGCCGGCGGATAAGGTCCCAAGCCCGGATGGGTTCTTTCATAACTTTTATAAGGCATGTATTGATGAGCTTACCCCTTTTCTAAATCAGCTGTTTAACTGTATATCCACCCAACAGTTGACAGATCATACCTTGTTTGAAGCTGGGATTACTCTTTTACCCAAGCCTGATGAGGATGATCAACAGGTGGAAAATTGCAGGCCGATATCATTGATAAATTCAGACCTAAATATTTTTGCCAAAGTTCTGGCCGCTTGTTTACAGTGGGTACGGAGTGATCTTATTGGGGTAGAGCAGGTTGGTTTCACGGGAGGACAGACTTCGGGCGATCATCTCTGTAAACAGCTTCCCCTGATCTCCGTGTCCAGGGAGTGCAAGGCCCCTGTGGCCCTGGTCTTCCTGATCACTGAGAAAGCCTTTGACAGGGTTTTCTGGCCCTACCTTTTTGCACTTTTAGCATGTTATGATATACTGGACGAATTTCTCGACAGGATTAAGCTCTTGCACCAAAAACCGACAGCATGATTATAGTGTAATGGAGTACTCTTGCCCAGTTTTGTTTTTGAATGAGGTACGAGACAGGGGTGCCGCTTGTTTCCTCTGCTGTTCAATCTATACCTCGAACCCCTGCTTCATAGATTACATCATCATCCTCAGATTCGAGGGGTTACAATTGTGGGAAAGGAGTATAAGTTATCAGCCTTTGCGGATGACCTGCTGCTTCGCCTGCAGCATCCTTTGTCCTCCATCCTTGTGGCACTGGCTGAAATTCAACAGTTCGCCACTTTTTCAGGGTACTGGTTGAATCTAGGGAAGACTAAGGTTTTAGCACTTAACACTTTATTAAGTCTGAGGTTTTGAATATGGGATTTGTTTGGGAGCCCTGTATGTATACTTATGTGTCTGGGAATTAAACTCTACAGACATTCATCTGATCTGATTAAACACAATTTGGACCCACTCTTGCAGACTGTCAACCTAGATCTTCAATGGTGGTCTGCCTTACCTTTGTCCTTATGAGGACATATCAGTATTCTAAAAATAAACATTCTACCCCATCTATTATACCCCTTGGGTATGCTGAATGTGTTTCTCCCCAGGAGCGGGTTTGCCTGTCTTCAGTCCCTTCTGATTGAGTTTTTATAGCAGGGGAAAGTGGCACAGGCAGCCTATCATAAGCTTACTGTCCCTGCACAGTTTGGGGGGGTTGAAAATTCCTAATGTTTTCTTTTACTATTGTGCCTTGCATGCTAGTAAATTTTTGCAGGGGAGGGGACTATCTCTTATGTTCCACCATGGTTGCATATCAAAAGGGACCTTTATAGAACAGCGGGGTTGCAGATTAGGAGTCTTTTATATATTAAGACTGCCCTCCTCCCCGCAATCCTTAAAATGACCCCCATTCTTTGGTCCCATAAAGCCTTTATGCAGTTTGTTTCCTATTTTCATTTAAAACTTCAGTTTGATATTTCACAGCCTATTTGTGGCAATCCTAATATTCAAATTAACTTTTGGCCACAGGTTCACCTTTCCACTATTGAATCCCTGCTTTCTGATGCTAGTCCTCTCTCCTTTACTGATTTTCAGGCATGATATGGGGTGTCTGGTTCCTTGATATTCAAGTATTATCAGCACATGCATTCGGTTTCCGTACACTTGGGACCTGGGACCTGGCATGTGAGGTAAATTCGGTTCATCGATAACCTCACATATCTTGCAGAGAGACCTCACTCTGTATTGTCCTTATACAAGGCCTTTTAATCTTTGGATCCATTGAGTCCAAAAGGGGTGTGTTACTATTGGTAATCTGCGTTTGGCATGATTTGGGATCCCGCAGAGTGGCAATCTCTTTGGCATTTATTATACAAGTATATTAATCAGGATCGATACCATTGTCTTCAGTTCAACGTTTTGCATAACCTGTAATTCACCCCTTCCCATTTAGGCCGGATAAGTCAGTTGTCATCCCCTATATGTACCAAGTGCGGACTTGAGGAGGGAACTCTTAAGCACATCTTGTGGAACTGTATTTAGGTCCACCCATTCTGGGCTTCCATTCAGGTGCAACTTTATCCCTTGCTGGGGCTCAATGACCTGTTCACACCAGAAATCTGCTTAGTCGGGCTCTATTGTGATTTGGTCTTCAGCCCTTAGAAGGGTTATATGGCTTTGACAGCTATAATGGCTAAACTAGTTATCTTGCTGCATTGGCTGGATGATAGTGTTTCATTTTTTAAGGAATGGCACCACGAGGTGCTCCAGGCATTATATAGAAAGACAGATGTTCACTTTTTGGGATAGATATGATTTATTCTGTACCTGGTGGTAACCTTTGTATACTCTTTTGTCAGCTAGTATATGTGTACCCTGATTTATCTCTCCGTCTTATGTTTTAACCCCTGACAATTTTTTTTAGCTATGAGTGGAGTTGTAGCTCCTTGCTTCAGCACAATATGGTAAGGTGCTCTGGGAAGGGGGAAGGGAGCAGTTTTTGTGATCTTATTTTTGTATGTGTTTTTTGATGTTGTTTAATTGTTGATTTGTTCTCTGGCTTTGTAGTTTTTTGACTTCTTATGTACAGTACAAAAAATTTAGTAAAGCATATTCAATAAAATAGGGAATGATTAACTTTAATAAAATGGGGAGAGGAAATCCTGCTTTCTGATTGAGTATTACCTGTGCATGAAATCTGTTCCATGCACAGGTAATATCAAGTACTGAAAACAGGACCACAGTACAACAAAAGGAATATCGGTGAGCAAGTAGAATGTTTATTTTTTGAAATGTCACCATTTTTTTTGAATTGTTAATGATGACATCTCATGTTAAACCATAAAAAAACAGAACCCTGCAATAACCATAGTAGGCAACTTTTAATCATTTATGTAACCCCTACATAATGGCAGCTTTAGAACTGAATAAAAATGGAGTTTTCTTACATCTTGATTCCTTTATCTGTGTCCCACATTCCCGTCTGCTTATGCAGTGGCCATCGCACCACCGGTACCGCAGTTTAAATAAAAAGCAGTTGCCTTAATTTTTTAGAAAATTTCCTGGTAAGCTGAGGGGGAGTCAGAAGAACTACAAAGGATACCTATTGTGCAGCCGCTCGCTGTGTGTGTGGTGTGTGTGTGTGTGTGTGTGTATATGTGTGTGTGTGTGTGTGTGTGTGTGTACACACCAAGACGGGAGGACTATTTTACAATAAAAATGGCAAATTATTTCACATTTTTTTATATCTAAACATTTGCTAGCATGTAAAAATGAATTTAAAATAGGGAACCCAGCTAGCCCAGTGGCACTAAGGGTTGAGGAGCTGGACACCACACTTCGCGCCATGCCAGTGATCCATGTTCAGGAACAAGCATGGGCTTCTGGGGGACGGCAGGGGAGGAGAAGGATTGAGCATTTTCGGACAGCTCTCTTTCTCTGGGGAGGGGGTGACCAGCGGTGGGTGCTTGCCTGGCCCCTAGAGGTGGCTGGGGGCTGGTGCACTGAAGCTGCAGTTACGTGGGTCTGGAGGGGGGCAGATGCTTGACAGGGCACACATGGGATCGTGCGCATCACCGTCGCAGGCGTCATTGCATGCTCCACTGTCGAAGTGGGCAAGGAAAGAGAGAAATCACTCACAGTGGATGGAGGGGGAGTTCCCAGGCTCTGCCCCTGACTAGCCAGCACACTGGATCCAGTCTCAGTGGGGGTGGGACCACCCACTCACCCCTCCGTGGGGGTAAGCCCTGGGGGTATACAGCTGGCACCAGATGGAAGAAGTTGAGGTGATGGGGATGGAACTCCCCCAAAATGCCAGGGCCATGGAGCAGGACCATAAATACCAAAAAATAAAAATAGGGAACCCATTTTATAAGAGCAATAAGGCATTCCGGGGGTGTGCATGGAACAGATTTTACTGCACTTCCAGGGGCTCAAGCCACTCTTCCTGCATTCTCATGCCTCACTATGCCCCTGGGCATGCGGTAAAATCTGTTCCATGCAGACCCCATTGTGTCTTATTGCTTTACATAAATAGTGAGAATAATGAAAATTGACAAGATGAAAATACAAACTCTAGTAAGATGTTGCTCCCTCCAGTCTAAATGTGAATGAAAGTGTGTGAGGTGACACAGAGAGGAACAGTATTTTCTCCTGACTGACTCAAGTCTGTGTAAAAAATCATGCTGAATGAGTGGTGATGATGATGGATGCTTCATGGTTGATTGACTGCAATAAAAATCCCCCTCCCCCGGCCAGCCCAGAACATAGGGAGGGTGAATGATCTTACCTCCTTCAGAGGCATCTTCTAATTCCTAAAGTTCAATTTGGCAGTCATTGGTTTTAAGGGACCTCTTTTTTTATTTAGGGTGGAGCCAAGCACAGCAGCCCACCCTGATCTGTTTTCCACTTCCCAGTTATGAGGTTTCCACTTCCCAGTTATGAGGTCCACCACACACGTTGGCCACCCCCTTCCCCAAGCTCAGATTGTTTTGGAATGCAAATAGACAATAGTCTATGGGGTCTGTTCTGGAAACAGACCGTGGAGAAGCGCACCCCATACTCCATATAAGCAAGTAAGTAGGAAAGTGTGTTTGCTTAGTTATGCCACTATTTTCCACATCTCACTTGTGACTCCCACTACACTACCACCACCATGTCATCGGTAGGCAACATTAAGCAACTATCATGTTTTGTGAGTAGTGTAGGTTGGGGTGGCTCCCCCTCTCAGGGAGTGTACTGGTATGCAGGCTCCAGAGAAACAAATGTGGACTCATGAGTTTATTTTTATAATGATTTTGTGTATTTCACAGTGCTACTATGAAGCGGACAAAGCCACTCCTCAACTAACACTTGCCCTTGCATGAGTGAGGTGGCTGCCTGCCTGTCCTTTTGGCTTGGCTTTTGCTAGCCTTGCAATTTACAGGGCTAATGAAACCAAACCAAAAGGACAGACAGGAAGAGGATGATTTCACAGCACCTGAAGACGACTGGCGGTTCGCATTTGTGTCACCACATGATTGCTGCGAGGGACACTGCAGTAGTGCTTGTGTGATACCTTCAGAAGAACAGTCTTCAGTGTCTGGTAACTCACGTACAGGAGGAAAGTCATCAGAGTTATCAAACGAAGCAACAAGGTTGCTACTGCAACTGTCAGTTTCCCCGCCATGTTGGAAAGGGAAATGGAACAGACATTGTCACTGTCAGCATATGAACTGTCTCCAGAATGAGTAGCGACATGCTTATTTGTGGCACAGATTTTATTAGCCAGCAGTCTAGCAAAGACTTGTTGGTGCCGCTGCATACGGTCTTATGTGTGGTGCTGCTTTTCATTTTTTTCTTCACAGCTTCGCCTGAACTTGACATTGTCGTAGTTCATGCAGTGGTGTTAATAGTGCCCAGTTGGCAGCAGGCTATTTAGATCAATTAAAAAAGTGGTTTCAACAGATGTGTAGCAGGGAGGGAGTCAATATCAGTCATAACATAATGTTGATCAGTTTATAACATAGTGACAAAACAACTTTGAGATTATTAAATGATACACTGAGGTGCATGTGTGTGGCATGCCAGCACAGTGGCACTAGTGTCACAGACAGTGACCTGACTGACAGCCTGGCGACACGGCACACCTCACAGCGCACGTAGGTGTGGCCATGTGACTGTCTACAGATAGGCAGCAGCACCCACCAGCATGTCGCACATGGTTGACTGGTCGAGCTATTAAACAATTTAGTCACAGACTGCTCTTCCTACCCTACCCTGGCTTCACCTCACCTGCTGTATTGCTTGCTCATCACCTGATTCACACAAACATCTCAACTTTTTCCTTAAACCTGTGGATGTTTCCCCCCCAAAAATAACAGTCTTACTAGTCCAAACCCACACACAATATTTTTATATGTTTTATTTTATGTGAGAAAGACCTGCTAAAATGCCATACAATGTCGTAGCTGACCGTCCGATCACCTGCCAGGCTGCCATGGTGAATCTACAGTCCGGTGCCCTTGACTCCTTCCTTTTTCACTGCTATACTGCCTGAAGTTCCTATTGTCAAATTCTTCAGAATAAACCACATCAGTGAAGGAAATAGACATTAAATTTTATTTCACAAGTTCACTGCAGTGCAGTAGAATATCAGACATATTAACTGAATTATACAAAAGGTCTGAAAAACCTAGCTTTCTGAATTTGACTGCCTGCCTGTAAACCTTATATCAGCCTTCTGTTAATCTTTGATTGACAGAGATGTATGCAGCCTAATCATATGCAGCAGCAGAACACCATTTGACATCACTGTTGAAGAAGCATTTTTATCGCACACAGCAAACCTAAATAAGGCACAGGGTGGGCATTCCAGTCCAGTCCCACACCACTCCCCCAGGTCTTAGGTCAGTTAATCACCCTCTCTCTAAGGGCATGTAGCACTCGGCTATGCCTCATGACAGGTCACCTGCATAATCCTCACAACTCTAGTCCAAAGGGTGATAACACTACATAACAGAGCACTGACAAGGGCTCCTCCTTCGATATCCATGATCCATTGTTTCAGCTGGCAAGGACCAGGCTACAACTCAGAAGGAATGTGAGTGTGACTGAGTTTGGGGAGGAGGCAGGGACTCAGGGCCACAATAACATTGTCGTGGGGTGGGTGGCAGGCCCTATGCAACAGCAAATGGTACAACAACCAACCAGCAGTAAAACTGTCTATGACACTGACGACACACACGTCAGGCCAAGTGCCTTCAACACAGATGAACAGATAATGGGTAATTGCTTCACATGCCAACTTATTGCATAGAGCCTACTAGCCTCAGCCTTAGTACCCATGGCAATATCAATCCAGCCCTGCCTCTCCCCCATCCTCAGTCATTTTCTTTTTGAGATCTGGCCTGGCCTGGCTGAGACACTGTGCAAGTTGCCCACTGTCTTGGTTAGGATTAGGCCAGATCTTGGGAAGGAACATGATCGAGGATGGGTGTGGTGAGGCAGACATGGAGGACAGATTGACACTGCCATGGTGGGCAGTAGCCAGGCACTGTGCAAAAAGAAAACAGCATAACAACAACCAGCCAACAAAACTGATGCTCACAAGCACACAGAGCAGGTGCCTTCAGCACAGGTGAACAAAAAAGTAGTGTACCACTTGGCTCAAGGTGCACCATGCAGATAGGTGCAAGTTGCAGTTGTATTAAGCAAGCAGTCCACAGCTAGTAGACATTTGCTATATAGACACTTTTATCCTAAAAGAGGGGGAACGCAGATACACACAAGCAGTCATCAAGGTAACAAAATCAAACCTATTATGACTGAAAAAAGACACTGTGGTCCTGTAACATTTTAAAAGATAATTACACTGTCTGCCACAGCCACTGCTGCTGCTTCCATGTCATACAGTAATAGTGATTGCAAAATAATGATCATTGTTATAGCGAGTGTATATCGCCGAAAAGTAAATTAGCGATATACACTTCCAGGCGACCCGACATCCGATAAATTAAAAAGTGTTTTTGCGGGTGGCTGTGCCCCCCACACCCCACACCCCCTGAATATAGATTCTCAACTCCAGGGGGAGTGCATGTCGGGGAGGGGGAAAAATCCATAAATCGTAAAAAAATTAAGTGTCGGAGCCACAGGCAGCAGCAAATTTTCCATGCACTCGGTCCCAAACCCTGTACCTGCTGAACCAGAGATTGCCACTCACACCACCACACCACATGGCTAGCTCAGTGGCAGCAGGCACTCCAGTCCCTCAAAACTCCTTCCCTGTCCCTCCCCTTCTCTTTGCTATCCCTCCCTTCCTGTCGCCATTCACTACTGTCGCATTTGTGTAGGGTTGCTATCCTTGCAGGGCAGCCCAAGAGCGTAGCGCCCAATATAAGTCGCCATTTTGACTCAGCACCCATATTGGATCACTATACTCACAGGATACCCTGCTGCCAGGTAGTGGCTCAGGCTGACTAAGCTAAGCTACCAATACCATATTTATTTGTACAGCAGTCATCAGTTATGACAGGCAGTGGGCAAACAGGCTATGCAGCATTACTTTGCAATTTGCATTTAACAGCCAAAGAAAATTTGCAACATCTGTTTGAAATCCATATTCTCTTCAGCCACTCCACTCCTAACTATGTTCAGGAAGATAGACAGACAGCCAAGGCTATGGTCTGGCCGGCCATGTTAGTGATCATGTGGAATGGGAATTTGCGACTGATGCTGAGTGACACAATGAATACAGCCTGAGCCTGTGCAGGCCAGGTAGGTGTCCTGTGACTGTCCATTGCTAAACTGCATGTGTGCAACAACTTGCATGACTTAGGCTGACTATGTGATGACTAGTCTGTCTCCTTTCCACTCCTCCCCTCCCAGTCCAAACATACAGTATATACATTAATTTTAAGTTTTAAATAAATCAACACAAAAAAACACTTTTTATTTTGGTGACGTTCCTTACCTGGTTTAGTCAGTTCAACTTCAAGATTCAATGCCCGGTCCAGTCCCAGAGCACTTTGCTTCCTGGCCTGCTGCTGCCCAGAGTCAGTCTGCTACTGAGAGGTGCTGTGCTGCTCCTGCTGGTAGAAATATAAAAACATAGAAATTGATGGCAGATAAGGGCACTCAGGCCCACTGTGTCTGCCGATTTGTATCTAGTGAATCCCTGATAAGTCTAATGGTCATCCATTAGTCTAAGGGTCATCATCCATTAGTCTAAGGGTCATTCCTTGGTGTCCTCAGGCTCCCTATGTGCCTGTCCCATGCCTTCCTGAAGACTGTAACTATTTCTGCCCCCACCACCTCAGCCAGCAGGCTGTTCCATATGTCCACCACCCTCTCCATGTAAAAGTACTTCCTCATGTTTCCTCTGAGCCATGTCCTTGCCTCTAGTTCTTGAGCACTTTTTCCTTTGGAAAATTTCATCAACTCGCACTCGCTTTCTTCCCGTGAGATATTTATATGTTTCAGTCGTGTTTCCCCTCTCCCTTCTCTCCTCCAATGAATGCATGTATAGCTTGCTTAACCTGTCTCCATAGAGGAACATAGTTTAACCAGGAGTAGCACACTAAGCTGAAGCTTGTTTCCAGATGCAACTTGGGAGCACAATGAAATTAAGTGACTTGCTCAGGATCACACAATATGCATCTAAGCGGTGGTGGGATTCAAACCCAGATCTCCAGATCTGCAGCTTAGAGCCTTAACCCACTACGCTATACTGCCTCCTCATAGGGTTTATTGTGTAGGCCTCCCACCATCTTGGTTGCCCTCCTGTGTACAGTCTCCACTCTGTTTATGTATTTATGGAGATGGGGTCACCAGAACTGGATGCAATACTCTAGGTGAGGCCTCACAATGATCTATACAAAGGGAGGATAACCTCCCTTTTTCTGCTGGTTGTGCCCTTACTTATGCAACCCAGAATCCCGCTGGCTTTTGCTATTGCCTTGTTGCATTGCTTGGCCTTCTTCAGGCCATCAGAGATGATGACATCCAGATCCCACTCCTGTTTGAAATTTGAAATGTTCTCCCCCCCAGGTTGTATATTGCCCCTGGGTTATTATTGCCATATGCATAATCTTGCATTTTTTAGCACTGAACCCTAGATGCCACTCCCTAGACCAGTCATCTAGTCTTTGCATTTTAACCACCCCATCTGGAGTGTCCACCCTGTTGCAGATTTTTTTGTCATCTTCAAACAGGCAGACCTTCCCTTCCAGCCCCTCATTAATGTCACTGATGAAGACATTGAAGAGGACTGGGCCCAACACTGATCCCTGTGGAACTCCGCTGGTCCCTCTGCTGACCGTGAGCAATTTACCACCACCCTCTGAGTTCCATGGCTTAGCTGGTTTCCCACCCATCTCAGTACCTTGCTTCCTACCCTCAGGTTCCCTAGTTTATTGAGCAGCCTTCTATGTGGTACTTTATCGAAAGCCTTACTAAAATCCAGATATGCTACATCCACCGCCCTGCCCTCATCCACCTCCCTGGTTACCCAGTTGAAGAAATCTATAAGATTCAGTTGGCATGACTTGTCCTCAGTGAAACCATGTTACCTCGGGTCTTGGAGACCGTTTTTAACCAGGTGGTCCACTATCCTTTCCTTCAGCAGTTTTTCCATTAATTTACATTCCTTACTGTCTGTTTGTTAACATCAATCCTCTATGACCCCATCTTGTCCATATTCATTGTTCTGCTTATGCACTTACTCTCATTAATTCTCTCCCTCTGGCTTATGCCTCACCCTAAATGCCATCCCACCCCCCCAAGGACTAACCTCATACATCCCACTCCCTGTCCTTATCTAAACCCTTAGCCTACTCCCCTCCAATAATCTGCCTCCCCCACAACCCAGTAATCCACTAGCCACCCTCCGCCTGGCACTACACTGAACCTACCCTCTATCCTTATGTTCCTTACTGTTTACCTTAGTCAAATGAAACGGAGTTCAACTTTGACAAATGCCAATACACTTGGCTGCTGATAGTCCAATTCAATGTCTAGACCTCTGGTAATCGCTTTGTAATCAATACTTTATATAATTCGTATAGTTGCTGTTGTCTATGTATTAAGATTCATTGTCTATATGGTTTGTAACTATATTGTCTTGTACTGCTGGCATGGAACCTTTGTAAACATGCACTTTGCTCAAAGGTTATTACCAAATGATCAAATAAATAAACACATAAATAAATAAAAATACATGCTACTGAGGTCAGGCTTACTGGCCTGTAGTTTCTGCCTCCTCCTTACTACCACTCTTGTGTAGTGGGACCACATTATCCCTTCTCCAGTCCTCTGGCACCTCCCCTGTCTCCAGTGATGGACTGAATAAAACTATCAGTGGTGCCTCCAACACCTCCCATAGCTCCCTAATATCCTTGGGTGTACTCTATCTGGACCCATTGCCTTATCTATTTTATTGCCGTTAGTTCCCTGAGGATCCTTTCCTCAGAGAATGGACTAGTGTCTACCTCTCTTCCTTTTGTCCCTCACCTTCAAAGGTGGCCCGTTCCCTTCCACCTCCTCAGTGAACACTGAACAGAAATACTTGTTCAGCACTTCTACTTTGAGTACATCTTCCTCTACGCACCCTCCTTCCCTCTCTTTTAGCCTGAAGATGTCCCTCCTGTTTTTTTCCTATCGCTTATGTACCTAAAAATGTTGTATCATAGTTTTTTATTGTATTTGCCAATTTTTCTTCCATTTGTGCTTTAGCCAGCCTAACCACCTTCCCTGCTTCTCTCTGTTTTATCAGTAATCTGTCTCTATCTTCTGCTGTCTGAGTCTGCTTGTATGTTCTGAAGGCCAGCCTCTTATCCCTCACCTTCTTAGTCACTTCTCCAGTGAACCAAAGTCACCTCCTTCATCTCTTCCCTTTGTTTTGCTGTTTGATAAACAGTTTTGTTGCTTCCTCTATAGATACCTTGATGGTTTTCCACATCTCCCTTACTGTTGCCATACATGTGACTCCTCCTAAGGCTGCCCTCGTGAAATCTATCATTTTGCCACAGTCCACTCTTCTGAAGTCTAGGGGTTTTGTCCTTGTGAGGTTTGCTTCCTGCTCAGCTAGTACCTCAAACCACACTGTCTGTTGATCGCTGTTTCCCAGGTGATTCCCTCCTGTGACCTTTCCCACATTTTCCCTGTTTGAAAGCACCAGGTCGAGTATTGCCTCTTCTCTAGTTGGGACTGTGACTAGCTGTTTTAGGAGTGCCTATTTTAAGCCCTCGAGGAAGTTTCTACTCTTGGCTGCAGCAGCTGTCTGTAAGCTCCAGTCCATGCCTGGGAGATTGAAATCTCCAGCTATCAACATCTCCCCCTTATGTGACATTTTGTTAATTGATGTTAATAATTCCTGGTCCATAGATTCATCGTGAGATGGGGGTCTGTAGACCACCCCTCGTACGGGTAGCTGTTCCTTTCCTCTTCTCTAGTGTGACCCACGGTATTTCCTCTTTTCCCTGACTACACTGTGTCTCTGTTGCTTTGATGGTGTCTCTCACATACAGTGCCACCCCCTCCCTTTTTGCCTAGTCTATCCTTCTTGAATAGAATTTAGCCTGGAATAACCACCTTCCAGCTTTGACTGTCACTGCACCACATTTCTGTGATGGCCACTGTGTCCAGGTTAGCTTCCTCCATCATGGCTTTTAGGTCACAAATCTTACTGCTCAGGCTGCGAGCATTGGTGAACGTGGCTCTCCATTTTGTGACTCTATCCCTTCTCTCCATACCCATTTGATCCCTCCCATTCAACCTGCTGTCCTTTCCTGCCCTGATTGCTTGATTAGTAACCATATTTGTGCAGCTATGTGGGTCCTCTGATATGTGTTTGCTGCTCTGGACTGATGTTATCTGACATAGGTCTCTCCTTTCTTTGTTCTTCATATGACTGTAGCATTTATTGATGATGCCATTTGGGGAAGAGACTGCTTGACACCCAACCTCTTGCTAAGCAGCATCTCCCTCCTCTTCCTACTTGAGATGTTCCAGGTAGACCTCAAACCTCTGTGCCAGTGCCCTGACTTCTTGGGATGTGAGGTGTAGTCCATCCCATTTGAAGAGCCCTCTGTTTCAAAAATTGCCCCATGATCCGATACAGTGGAAGCTCTTCTGCTGACATCATACCCATAAGCCAGTTGTTGAATTGTTCCGTCACTTCATGCCTTTTTTGTCCTTGCATCTGTTCTTGCCCCATACCGGTAGGACTTCTGGGAAGGCCAGGGATGTTGGTGCTGCTGGATTTGCATCTGACTGAGGCTGATGCAATCCAGGTTTGTGGTATGGGCACCTACTGCTGACTTGGACTAGCCCTAGTAGCCCCCTGCCTGATCAGGCTTCTCACTCTCAGAATCTCCTTGGCTCCTCCTGTGTATCCTTCGCCTTCCCTTTTCATGCCCGCTGGCCACTGCTGGCTACCCTGCTTGTTGCTGCTTCTGTAGTTTTATTTTTAATACTTTATAGGCCTACTGCTGCAGCCTGCCTGCTGTACTGGTTATTAGGCCAGCCCTCCCTTTCCCAACATCTGGCAGCAGTCCCCTGAGATTTCTTTGGTGCTTCCACTTCATGCTTGCCATGTTGCTTGACTAGTCACTGTACTGGAGGGTTGTGGGGGGGTGTCTTTTTTTTGTTGGTTTCGTTCCTGATGCCTCGCTGGCAGAATTCCCGAATCCCTTCCCAGTCCACTCCCAAGTGAAGTCCCAACTTTTTTTTTCCAATGGCCACCAGTCTGCTGCTCATCATGGGACACACACACTAACCTCAGTCGGACTCAGACCATCCATTCAGGTTCACGGTACAGTTGGTTGCTGCCTGGCTGCCTCTGGCTACGTGTTCTTTGCTGACTCTCATCTAGGCCTCATCTGTGGGCCCTGGTGCCAAACACTACAGGCCACTCTCTGGCCTCCATGCACTTTCTGTTCCCCCAAATCCCCGTTCCTGAACTTTGGAGGAAATTTTTTTTTAAAACAGGCTGCTCCCTGCTGGCTGCCTGCTAACCCTACCTTCTCCTTGGGTTATTACAGCTGACTGACTGACCCCAAACTCCTCCGTCTCTCTATGGTCCTGCTCTGGTCAACTCCACATCTGTCCTCTTCTCTGCAGTGCACACACATGAATGGCAACTATGGCGCCAGAACCAGAGTGGCGTCAAACTACCTAACTTGCATGCTAGCACATGCACAGGCAACGCATTTCCCCTAACACTCTCCTCTAGTTGGCTGAGGTCAGATGGGCAAGGCTCAGGAAGGGGGTCACGTGACTCACATCGGACAGTGAGGGGAAGGGAATCACATAAAAAAAGGGTGAGGGAAGTTAAACCAAAAAAAAAACCAAAAACGGCTTAGCTGCTGCCTGCTGCCTCAAGGCAAAACAACGTCCACAGCAAAAAAAATAAACAACATCAGCCATTTTAAACGGATTTCACTTTGGATGTAAAAGATTTCAAGGAGTCTCTTTTTGGATGTTTTGGAGTAATTTTTGGATGTAAAATACATCCAAAATACACTTATCTGAAGCCCTGGATGTGAGAAAGTGCTTCTTCACAGAAAGAGTGGTGGATTTGTGGAACAGCCTTCCAGCAGAGGTGGTGGGGGTGAAAACAGTGGTGGGGTTCAAGAATGCATGGGATAAGCACAAGAGAATCATAGTGGAAAGGAAGTGGGGTGGGGAAAAAGAACTGTAGATCATGCACGGTGTGCGGTAATAGTGTAGGTAGAGAGAAAGGGGCAGACTGGATGAGCCAAGCAGTCCTTAGCTGCCATCAAATTCTATGTTTCTGTGTTTCCTGAACACCCCCAAACAGTGCAGCCACTCATGATGCAATAGACTCCTCTTCTTCCAATTTTTTTGTGGTAACAGCAGTAAGGGCAGTCTGTTTTTCACTTTTAAAAAGAAACAAGCATTTGTTAATTTCCAGTGTTTCCATGCTTGTATGTGCTGTGCAGGTGTCTGACATTGATAGTGCAGAGGTTAAAATTAACAAAGTAATAACAAAAGTTATAATAGTGAAATTGTCATGATTGAGAAAAGTAGAGGTTCACACATAACATTGGTTTCTTAGGTTGTGACCTTGAATTTAAAACTACTCACTTTTATTGCCCTAACTATGAGCATGACAGGTGTCATTTATGAAATGCGACCTGAAACATTGTTTTGTGAATGACAGCAAAAACAGGTTTTGGAGGAGGATTTGATAATGACACCTGCCATGTTTATTTGATAGGGGCTACGAACATGAGCATGTTGAAAACATGGGTACAGAAAGTAAAACTAATGTAATGTTATGAGCAAATGTTGAAAACTGTCAATGTTTGTTCATAATCTTTACGTTGTCTTGCACGCACAGTGCAAACAACATACTGTGGTTGCTTCAGTGGAGAAGCGGGTTTTGGAGGTGTGGTCCTGCTGCAGCCAATGGCACCACTGCTTTTTGTGGCCAGGCTCTGTGGCGCCAATGGCATAGCACACTGTCTATGACAGCAGTTCAGAAAATGTGCCACCACCTTGAAAGAGAATAGTCGCTGCAATCAGGGAGTGCCACAGAGCAGTCCTGGATTGCAGCAGACAATTACTGCTTGCCTCATCTGGTGTCCCCATCAAGCAACATGGCGGTGGCTTCCCCGTCAGCTTCTCATAGTCCCAACTGAAGCCGAGGGACAGCTGCCGCCTTTCACAGTCCCCTTGAAAGCTGATGGGGGTGCCCAATCCCCCTGTCAACATGCCCCCTTCTAATTTAACTTACCGACAGGAGTGCCCAATCCTCACCAGCATAATGTACCCTCCATTTCTTGTGTGCTGAGGGGGTGCCTAATCCCCCTTAGCTCAAGTGACTCCCTCCAACTCTGTATGTGCCAGTGGGGGTACCCAATCCATGTCAGCTATAGACCCCCCTCCCATCAAACACACAGGTGGCATGCTGGGAACCCCCCCAGTGAGCCAAATGTCCCTGAAAATAAATTGTCCGATGATGTTTTTTTTGTTGTTTTAACCCTGTAAATCAGAAAATGGTCACACGACTCTGTGGCCCCTCCCCAACCCACGCCCACCCTCTGTGCACCCTGCCTCCCCACACCCCCTCCTCACCCCATACTTACCTTCGGAGCCCAGTGCGATGATCTTCAGTGGACTGGGAACACATCTTCACTCTTCAAAGCCAAATGCGAACTGAAGAAATGCCGGTAAGCTGTATAATGGCATAAATAGGTTTTTTTTTCAACTTTGGTGCATATCTCGGGCATTTTGGAGAATTTTGGCACCACATTTTCAACATGTGGTTATTGGGGCCCCCGCTCATGAATTCAGTCACTGTCATGGTGTTATTCAGTCCCGAAAGGTGATTTTTGTGGTCTGCACAGAATCACCTTTGAAGACCAAGTAATGAAATGACAGTGTCGCTGTTCATGAGGTGGCCTCCCAAAAAGCCTACGTTGCAAGTTTGGTGAAAAATGTAAAAAAATTACTGTGTTACGAGCATGCGTTGCGCAGTTTCCATGTGCATTCATAACTTTGACATTTTATAATATTTTCACTCCAGATTTCAACATTGGCATTTTTTTCACACCTTCTTATGGACAGTGCAGCTGTCATTTTTCACATCCTGGCCGAAATGTGTTTTCGCACTACCGGCGCAGAGTTGCGCGGTCGCTGTGGGAAGTCAGCGTTCTGGACAGATTATGAAAATCACAGCAACACTGTTCATGAGCAGAGGTTCCAAAATGCCTATGTTGAAAATTTGGTGACAAAAGTCCATAAAATGACTATGTTACAAGCGTGCATTGCGCAGCTTCCACGTGCACTCATAACATAGACAATTTGTAATGTTTTCACTCAACATTTTCAACACTGTCAATTTTGCACACGTCCTTATGAACAATATAGCTGTCATTTTTAGATCCTGCTGGAAAATGTGTTTTCGCACAAGTGGAGCACTATGACACGGTCACTGTGGGAAATCAACAATCAGGACAAATGAAGAAAATCATAGTGACAGTGTTCATGAGCAGAGGTCCCAAAATGTCTATGTTGAAAATTTGATGAAATAAGTCCACTAAATGACTGTGTTACGAGAGTGCACTGTGCAGTTTCTACGTACAGTGGCGTGAAAAAGTATTTGCCCCCTTCCTGATTTTCTCTATTATTGCATATTTGTCACACTGGATGTTTTCAGGTCTTTAGAGAAAATGTAATATTAGATAAAGGGAACCTGAGTGAACAAATAACACTTGTTTTTTTTTTTAATTTCACTTATTTAATGAAAAAAGTTAACCAACACCAACTGGCACTGTGTGAAAAAGTAATTGCCTCACTTAATAACTGGTTATGCCACATTTAGCTGCAATGACTGCAACCAAACACTTCCTATAATTCAATATCAGTCTTTCACATTGCTGTGGAGGAATTTTAACCCACTCTTCCTCGCAGAACTGCTTTAATTCAGTAACATTTGGTAGGTTTTCGAGCATGAACTGCTCGTTTCAGGTCCTACACAGCATCTCTATTAGGTTTCAGTCTGGACTTTGACTAGACCACTCCAAAACTTTAATTTTACTTTTTAGCCATTCTGATGTGGACTTGCTTTTGTGTTTTGGATCATTGTCTTGCTGCATGACCCAACTACGCTTCAGCTTCAGCTGACGGAAGGATGACTGGACATTCTCCTTAAGAATTTTCTGGTACTGAGCAGAATTCATGGTTCCTTTAATTATGGCAAGTCATCCAGGTCCTTAGGCAAAGCATCCCCACACCATCACACTACCACCACCATGTTTGACTGTTGGTATGGTGTTCTTACTGTGGAATGCTGTGTTTGCTTTACGAGACATTATGGGATCCATGTTGTCCAAAAAGTTCCACTTTGGACTCATCTGTCCATAGAACATTTTCCCAAAAGGCTTGTGGATCATCCAGGTGCTTCTTGGCAAATGAGAGGCGAGCATTTATGTTCTTCTTGGTTAGCAGTGGTTTCCGCCTTGCTACTCACATGAAGCCCATTTTGCCCAGTCTCTTTCTGATTGTGGAGTCATGAACACTGACCTTAGCTGAGACAAGAGTAGCCTGCAGTTCTTTGGATGTTGTTTTAGGATCCTTTGAGACTTCTTGGATGATTTTACACTGTGCCCTTGGAGTAATTTTGGCAGGCCGCACTCCTGGGAAGGTTCACTACTGTTCCAAGTGTTCTCCATTTGAGATTATGGCTCTCACTGTGGTTCGATGGAGTCCCAGAGCCTTAGAAATATCTTTGTAACCCTTTCCAGACTGATAGAGGGCAACAAATTTTTCTGATCTTTCAGGAACTTCCTTTGATCATGGCATAATGTGCTTGTTGAATCTTTGTGCTGGCAACGTGACTCTGATGGTAAGGGCCAAAATAAGTGAGGTTTATATTGAGCAGGGCTGGCTGTAATCAAGCCTGGCTGTGTTCAATCAGCTTACTCTAATTATCCCTTTAATTGGGTTGATTTAACTAGGGGGCAATTACTTTTTCACACAGTGCCAGTTGGTGTTGGTTAACTTTTTTCATTAAATAAATGAAATAAGTAAAAAAAAAAAAGTGTTATTTGTTCACTCAGGTTCCCTTTATCTAATATTATATTTTGTCTAAAGACCTGAAAACATTCAGTGTGACAAATATGCAATAATAGAGAAAATCAGGAAGGGGCAAATACTTTTTCACGCCACTGTATGCTCATTCGAGCATTTTTAACATTTTCACTTAAGATTTTCAACAGTGCAGTCTCGTCACACCTACCTATGAATGGTACAGCTGTCATTTTTCACATCCTGCCTAAGTGGTGTTTTCCCACATCTGGCGCAGAATGGTGCGGTCACTGTGAGAAATCAACGTTCAGGACAGATTAACAAAATCACAGTGCCACTATTCTTGATCAGAGGTCCCAAACACTTTCATGAGGTGGGGGGTCATAAAAATGCTGTGTTGCAAATTTGTAGTGCAAATACCAACAAACGGCTGGGGCATTAGGGTTTCTAACCATAACGTCCCACCCTGTACAGACTGACAGGCATCAGGGGGGTGACTTTCCATTGCTGGCTGTCATGCCTATGCCAGACCATCCCCCCCCACCCTCAAGCCACTGACAGGCATCGAGGTGTGCCTTGGACTCTTGAGCCCCACAGTACAACCCATTCTCCTATGCTGCACCCATTTTAGCATATGTCCTTATGAAATGGGGTGACTGTAAAGCCAAACACCCCAAGGTACACCTCAGCACTTGTCAGTGTCTGTAGGATAGGGTGAGGTAAAATGCCATGAGCGTTATGGCTGAATGGGGTGAACGTAAGGCCTAGGACCCCAAGGCACAATGCAATATTTATCACACTGCAGGGTAGGGAGAGCTGAAATTCCATGAACAGTATGGCCAATGCTCAAAGGCACACCTCAGTGCCTGTCAGTCTCTGTAGGGTGATGTGGGGTTACATAGATACATAGATAGTGTCAGCAGATAAGGGCATATGGCCCACCCAGTCTGCCCATTTGAGCTTGTAAGTTCAGTTTATGTTTTCCTAGAAGTCTGTTGCCCCTTAACCGTGACCTCCAGAATTCCTTTATGTCTATCCCATGCATTCTTAAATCCCGTGATTGTTTCAGCCCCCACCACTTCCTCTGGCAGGGTGCTCCACTTGTCCACCACCTGTTCTGTGAAGAAATTCTTCCTCACATTTCCTCTGAATCGTCCTCCCTCCAACTTCATCCCATGCCCTCTAGTCCTGGAACATCCTTTTCACTGAAAAATAGTGTATTCCTGCACCCTGTTCCTCCCTGTAAGATACTTGTATGTCTCTATCATATCCCCTCTCTCCTTCCTCTCCTCCAGGGAGTACATATTCAGTTCCTTCAACCTGTCCTTGTAGGACTTGTGATGCAATCCATGTACCATCTTTGTTGCCCTCCTCTGAACCTTCTCTACCCTGTCTACTGTATGTCCTTACGTAGGTAAGGTCTCCAGAACTGTACACTGTACTCAAGGTGGAGCCTCACTAGTGTCTTGTATAGTGGAATTATGACTTCCCTTTTCCTGCTGGTGATGCCCCTGCCTATGCATCCCAGCATCCTATTTGCTTTACCTGCTGCCTTGTCACACTGTTTCCCTACCTTGAGGTCATCAGAGATGATAACCCCAAGATCCCTTTCATGCGTGGTGCATGCTATATCCTCACCCCCCAATTGATATATTGTGCCAGGGTTTTTATGCCCCATATGCATTATCTTGCACTTCTTCACATTGAATTTCAACTGCCAAACCCCTGACCATTCTTCAAGTTTCTGCAGGTCCCTTCTCATTCTGTCTACTTCCTCTGGTGTGTCTACTCTGTTACAGAGCTTTGTGTCATCAGCGAACAGTGAAATTCTGCCTTCTAGGTCCTGCGCAATGTCACTGATGAAGATGTTGAATAGGACTGGTCCCAGCACTGATCTCTGTGGTACCCCACTGGTCATTCTTCCCTCTGTTGAGTGACAGCTATTTACCACCACCCTCTGTGTCCTGCCGCCAAGCCAGTTACCTACCCACCACACTACTGTCCTGCCCACACCCATATTCCCCAGTTTGTGTAATAGTCTTCTATGTGGCACAGTGTCAAAGACCTTGCAGAAGTCCAGATAGGTCATGTCCACTGCCCTCCCCTGATCCACCTCCCTAGTCACCCAGTCAAAAAATTCAATGAGGTTGGTCTGACATGACCTCCCCCTGGTGAAACCATGCTGCCTTGGGTCCTGTAGTCCATTGACAACCAGATGTTCCACCAATCTGTCCTTCAGTAGTGCTTCCATGATCTTCCCCACTACCGAGGTGAGGCTGACTGGTCTGTAGTTCCCCGCTTCCTCTTTGTTCCCACTTTGTATAAGGGGACTACATCTGCTGTCCTCCAATCTATGGGTACCTCCCCTGTTTCCAGTGATCGGCTAAACAGGATAGCCAGAGGTTCAGCCACCACCTCTCTTAGTTCTTTAAGGACCCTGGGGTGCACCCCATCTGGCCCCATTGCTTTATCGACTCTTATTACTTCCAGTTCCTTCAGGATCCTTTCTCGTGTAAAGGGACTTATGTCCATTTCTGCACCATTCTCACCCCTTGTACTCCCTTCAGACCCATTACCCTCCTCTTCCTCAGTAAAGACTGAGCAGAAATACCTGTTCAGTATGTCAGCTTTACTGTTGTCATCCTCCACGCGGCCCCCATCCTCCCCCTTCAGTCTCACTATCCTTCCTTTGCCTTTCTTTTTTCACTTATGTACCTGTAAAAGGTTTTGTCCCCTCTACCCACTAATTTTGCAATGTGTTCTTCTGTCTGAGCTTTGGCTTCCTTATTGACCTCCCTGCCTCCCTTTGCTTCTCCTGGTACTTCTCTCTATCCCCTTCTGCCTGTGTCTTTTTGTATTGTCTGAATGCAATCTTTTTGGCTTTCACTTTCTTTGCTACCTCTTTGGAAAACCATAATGGTCTCCTCTTCCTTTTCCTCTTGCTAACCTGCTTAATGCATAACTCTGTTGCTCTTGTAATCCCCATTTTAAATACTGCCCACTGTTCCTCAACCCGATTCCTGCTCCATTCCCCTTAATGCCTCTTTCAAGTATCTCCCCATTTTCCCAAAGTCTGCCCCATAAAATCCAGGATACGTGTTTTTGTGTTGTTTGGTTCTGCTCTTTCTATGATTTCAAACCACAATGACTGGTGGTCACTGTTCCCCAGGTGCTCCCCCGCTGTTACCCCCATAACACTGTCCCTGTTTGTGAGCACAAGGTCCAGTATTGCCTTCTGCCAAGTTGGTTCCATGACCAGTTGCTTGAGGAAGGCACCCTGAAGGAGTCCAGGATAAATCTGCTCTTAGTTGATGCTGCTACTGGGATGCTCCAGTCCACGTCTGGAATATTGAAGTCTCAGCCAGTACTACCTCACCCTTGTCTGCCATCCTTTGGATGGCTAGCATCAACTCCTATCTGTTTCTTCCTCCTGGGCTGGTGGTCTATAGACCACACCTGTGTGGATGGCTGGCCCCATTTTCCTTTCCAGCTTAACCCACAGTATGTCTCCCCCATTTTGTTCCTCCTGGATCTCTGTGGCCCTTATGTCATTTTTCACATACAGTGCCACTCCTCCTCCCTTCCTACCTGCCCTGTCTCTTCTGAATATGTTGTAGCCAGGTATGGCCATCTCCCAGTCATGGTTATCATTATACCAGGTTTCAGTGATGGCCACAATGTCCAGGTCTGACTGCACCATGACAGCCTCCAGATCTTCTCTCTTGTTGCTAAGGCTCCTGGCATTGGCACATATGGCCTTCCATGATTTGATCTCCCTAGACTGTTTCGCTGTTCTACTCCAGCCCCTTCCTTGGTTGTCCTTTATCCCTGGTTCTCCTTGCTGTCTCCCCTTCTGCTGAATTTTGCCCCTTTTCTGCCTATTCACCTCTTGGGCGCTAATCTCCATCTTTTGCACACTGCTTTGTAGAGATAGCCACTCCTCCGGTTCACTGGTTTCACTGCTAGCTGTGGGGGGTGAGCAAGTAGGTACCCTCCTTGCTGGCCTGCCACCCCCCCTTTGCTAGCTTAAATCTTGTCAATGTAGCATTTAAACTTATCATTGAGTGCTTGGATTCCTCTCCAGGATGGATGCAGGCCGTCAGGCTTGAACAAACCTCCATCCCTCCAGGTGGGTCCCCAGTCACCAATGAATCCAAACCCTTCCTCACAGCACCAGTTCTTCAACCATGAGTTAAAGTTCCTGGTGCATGCACCCCTATGCTCTCCCTTGTCTCTCACAGGTAGTACTTCTGAAAAAGTGACAGAAGTAGCTACTTGCTTGAGACCCCTTCCCAATTTCCTGAACTCTTCCTGAACTTCCTCTGGCTCCCCATTTGCCAGGTCATTAGTACCTAGGTGGATAATGACATCCAGCTCACCCTCCTGTCTTGCCTTCCCAGTGATCCCCAGGATCTTCCTTCCATCCCTCCATGCCGTGGCACCTGGTAGGCACCTCATCTCCCTGTCCTCACCCTCCTGTGTTCCTAGCTGGATCCCTCTAATGATGGAGTCCCCTACCAGGATTCACTTCCTCCTTCTCTGGGGTCCACTGCTCTCCCCGCTGAGGTCACCTCCTTGGCTACCCTCCACAAACTTTCCTCCCACTTCTCTGGGTGCCCCTATTTGGTTGTCCCCATTTGCCAGTGTGGCATATGAGTTCTTAAGTGAAATAGGATCTGGGATGTGCCTCTGCCTGACCGCTCTAACCCTCCCTGAGCCCACTGTCACCCAAGTGCTCCTCATTCTCGGCATCCTTTGAGGCAGTTGCATTGGACTGGGTGGTCTCTGGATAGGGGTGATGGTACTCCTGACCCAGTTTACTTCCACTCTGAGTCTGGCTACCTCATTCCACAGTCCAGAGAGGTGCATGCAGATAGGGCAGCACCTCAGTGTCCAGAAGGTCTGCCCGAATATTGCTGCCCCACAGCCACTGCATTGCACCACTCCCCACATTATACTGCAATTATACTGCTATTCCACTACTTGTCTGTTACTGAAGCTCTCCTAGTTCCCTTTGTATTAATTTACTGTCATAAAAAAATCCTGCCACTGATCCTCAGATACTTTTCTTTTTAAAGAAAGAAAATAAACCAATAAATAAATGAGTCAAAACACTTGCCGTGCTGAGGGTGGGCTTCTTCCCCTTATGCCCCTCCTACTCCACATCCCTTACTGTCCCCTGTGTTTACCTCCTGTCAATCAGATTTAACAAGGCATATAATTAAGAGCTGGGGGAAGGGGGGATGAAAATTTGCAGCAATTAAAGACAGCAAAGAAATACACCACCACTATGTTTTAAATTTTCAACAGCCCAAAAACAATTCTAAGTAAAGACAGAAAATAAATTACAGTGTCACTAAAGGCCCACAATCTAAGTGTAAATGAAAAATAGCAATTACTAGTTAGTGTAAAGCACTGAATTGAATGTTTCCTTCCCCTTCTGGCTTCTTCTGAGAAGACAAAACTCACTTGCTACCTTAACTCTGACTAAGCCCCACCTCCAGTTATCATGTAGCTGAGGTCAGAGGCCAGACAATTAACACCCCTTACCCAAACTACAGGGCAAGTCAGACAAGCCAAGACTAAATTTGCAGCAATTAAAGACAGCAAAGAAATACACCACCACTATGTTTTAAATTTTCAACAGCCCAAAAACAATTCTAAGTAAAGACAGAAAATAAATTACAGTGTCACTAAAGGCCCACAATCTAAGTTTAAAAGAAAAATAGCAATTACCGGTTAGTGTAAAGCACTGAATTGAATGTTTCCTTCCCCTTCTGGCTTCTTCTGAGGGTTTGACATCACTTTCATACTTCACTGCCATTCCTATTATGCATCTGTTCAGCTCCTACGCTACCAATGCCAATGTCAGCAAGACAACATTCAGCAATGACAAATGCTTGTTTTTTTCAATTTTGACTCCAAAATGTGCAAAAGTGTCTTATTATTACACTGCGTTATGAACATGAAAGGAGGCATTTTTGAAATCCTGTCCAAAAATGTCATTTTGTGGCTTAAGTGTGAAACAATGTTTTGGACAGGATTTGTAAAATAACACATATCACATTCATGAGGTGGGGTACAAAAATCTCTATGTTGATAATGTGGTGTCAAAATCTGGTAAAACTGCAAAACTAGGAAAGAGTAAATATTGAATAATTTCAACTTTTCTTTATAACTTTGTCCTTTTTTTTTCAGATTTTGATCCCAAATTCTCAACATAGTCTTTTTATTACCCCCACCTTATGAGTACGACAAACGGAACTTTTTAAATCCAGTCTGAAACATGATTTCACAGATTGACTGCAAAAACATAATTGCGGGGGGGGCAGGGATTTAAAAAGTGTCACCTAACTGCTTCATGAGATGGGGTAAAACTATGTGATGTCTTCCTTTTGTAAGTGTATTGTGGAAAATGATGCTTTATCTACTATACTAGATACTAATCTATGCCTGCTCTACTGCTGTGCAATTGTTCTGTAACCTCCTGGGTTGTGCCTGAAAATAAGCAAAGTTCCTGTCTAGTGTACTTACCCAGTCAACAAAAAACTAAATGTAAGCCCTAGTCCCGGTGCCTCCATTTTGTAAGCACTACTTGGGCTAGCCTAGGTTTGGGGAGAAAACATTTGCTCAGCATCAGGGCTAGGTTTTTACTTCTGGTCAGGGGCACCCACATAATTCTGGACACAGGAAGCAATAACTGAAAATGTCCAAACCAGGAATGGGATTCTAGAGTGTGGCTTTTATTCACATCAGCACTGGAATAACAAAGCAAGATGGACCCCCACATGGCTACACTCACTGGATATGCAGATTTATAGAGGTCAGAGCACATCTTCTTCACTACACGTATACCCTCAAGTTGTGAACACATCTGGGCTCACACTCCCAAACTGGTACTCTTAGTCTTGGATTCCCTGACATGGCACCCCGGTCAGCATTAGGACACTTTTCCATATGACATGGAGTTTGGTGGTTGCTCCCTCAACCACCCATGAGTGTTTTCTAGCTCTAAAGGGAAATTTCATCCTTAACCCCATGTCTGGGTACTTTCTGCAAACACTGGCCAAGTGCCTGGGAGAAAGCTATAGGTGCCCAAAGTGAATCCATGGAGGTAAACCTGGTTACTACAGATGGGGGGTGTCTCCCACCTCTCATTCCAAAATCCATACCCAGCCATTCATTTGGATCAACACCCTTCTTTGAATTCTCTGGTTGTAGATGCTATCTCGAAATGTAAATCCCATTTAACATTCTACTCTGTAGTTAGCTGGTGTCCTGACTTGAAAAGTTCTGCAAGTGGCTATGTCCATTCTTTAGACCCCCACTGTCTTAGATGCTTTTAAACCATACACAAAATTAAAAGTACTCTACTTGGTTAGTCTTCTCCTGACCCCACAGTAGGCAGTTACTTTTACACAACTCTGTCTTGGTGAAAACATTGGCTGTGTTTCAGAGCAGACTCACCGTGGTATGCAGGTGCCCCAGGGCTTCTTCCCACAAAACACATATTCTCTCATATCTCAGTACAATTTCTTCTGTCAGGCAGTTTTTTCCCTTTTCCAAGCAGGGCCAGGAGATTGCCCTTGAGATGCTGCCCCCCATCCCGCCAGGGATGGGGCACTGGAACAACATGGGGAGTGGTCTCTAACACTTCTACTGGTCTCTTCTGTGTTCTTCTGTAGGGTGAGAACACACTACCCTCTTTCTGGTGTTGCTCTAAAACAGAGCTAGGCTCTGAGGGGCTGCCAACTGCAGCACACCTCCTCCTTCTCTTGAATCTCCCTCTAGATTGACTTTGAAATCCCCAACATCCTAACCTAACCCCTGCAGCCAACATTCCAGTGTGACTTATGCTGCTGCAAGAATTCTATGGTGATGTCATCCCTCCAGCTCAGCTGAGACTGAGGACAGAGTAAGACAGTGTGAAACCCATTTAACTGGTGTCTCACAAGCTGCCTTTCCCTGACTGCCACTAGTTCTAAGTGAGATTCTAGTAACCCTGGGTGACAAGGTGGTTACATAAATAAATAAATAAATACATACATAAAAACTGGCTGTGGTTTAAATGTAGGGTCAAAATTTAGAGAAATAGCAAAGTTATGAGTAAAAGTTGAAGAATTTCAACATTACTTCATAACTTTATCAGTTTTTTAGATTTTGACACCAAATTTTCAACATATCTTATTATTATCACACCTTATGATCAAGACAGATGCACTTTTTAAAGTTCCATCATAAATGTGGCTTTGTAGAGAAAGTTTGAAAACATGTGTGGAAGGACTTGAAAAATTTCACCCATCTGGTTCATGAGGTAGTATAAAAAAGGCTATGTAGTAAATGTGGGGTTAAAAATCTGGTAAAACAACAAAGTTATAAGCAAACATCGAAGAATGTCTATGATTCTTCTTAACTTTGCTGTTTTTTTGAGATTTTGACCCCAGGTTTTCAAAATACTTTTTTACTACCCCACCATATAGTCAAGACAGGTGGAATTTTTAAATCCTGTCTGAAACGTGATTTTGCAGAGTGACCGAAAACACATATGGAGGGATTTAAAAATGTTCCCTACCTGGTTCATGAGGTGGGGTAGCACAAAGGCTATGTTGAAAATTTTGAGCAAAAAAAAAGAGTCATGAGTAAAAATTCAAAACGCATTAAAAAGCCATTAACCAAATTTACCTTATTTCAGACTTCTTCAGACTGGGTTCCACAGCAACAGGACATGCCGTGAGTTGACCAGATAAGTAAACGAGGGGTGTGGTATGGTGTGGTGGTTGGTGGTGGGTAGGGTTGTGTGAATAATGAATATTATTTCCCGAATACCAGGAATAATGAGCTGTTCGTTATTCAGAATCCGAATAATGAATAGCTCACTATTTGTCTGTATTCGGGGAATAATATAACCCCCTTCCCCCACCCTCAAAGAGCACCCAAAATTCCCTCCTCCCCCCAAGTTCTCCAACCACTTTTACAATGTAAAAAAAACCCCAGCAAATTCTTTTGGAGGCAACCGGCACAACCCCATCTGCCTCCACGACCAGCCGCCAGGGTTTAATTACTACGATAAAGTTTAAATCTTCACCATGGTCCATTCATCCCTCCCCATCTCCGTGGCTACGTAGCTCCATAGCCAGTAGTAGCCCTCGCCTCCCCTGCACCTGCCTGTACCTAGATCAATATGTAAATGTAAGCAAAAGGCAGCCGGCACAGCCCGCCCTCCTTCATGTCCGTTGCCTTTTGAGAATGAAACCATGTTGGCTTGCGCTTATAGAGAAACGAGCTGATCACGTGATCAGCTGCTGTTTCTTACATAAGTGAAAGCAAGCGCGGTTTCTTTCACAAGAAGGCAGTCAGACATGGATGAGGGCACACTGTGCCAGCTGCCTTTTGCTTTTCTAGGTACAGGCAGGGTGCGGGGGAAGCGGGGGCTACTGCTGGCTATGGAGCTACAGAGCTATGCGAGGGATAAATGGACCATGGTGAGGATTTGAACTTTTAAAATAGTAATTAAACCCTGGCAGCTCGCCGTGGAGGCTGGTGGAGTTGTGCCGGTCGTCCCCAAAAGAATTTGCTGCCTTTTTTTTTTTACAGAGCAAAGTGGTCGTAGAACGGCGGGGAGAGGTTATTGCTGTCTAAGGGTGGGGAAGGGGTTACTTTACTTTGCCGAATACGAATATTCGGCTGAATATTCAGTCTTGCTGGCCCCAAATACTGAATATTCAAAAAAAGGTATTCGTACAGCCCTAGTGGTGGGGGGTTGTTGTGGGGGCATGAGGGACAGAAATCATCACTGGACCATTTTCTACTTTTCAGGTGTAGCCAGGAAATGGGGCACCAGGGAACACAATCAGGAGGTGGGTGGTCTGACAGCAGAGGGTGCAATATGTTTTCAGGGACCAGATATCAGGGAAGTGAATGAGTGGTGGGCAGGCTAACAGCAGAGGCTGGGATTGTTTTTTCAGGAACTGGACACCAGAGGAAGTGACTGGGAGATAGGCAGGCTAACAGCAGAAGTTGTGAAGGTGAACTGCAGAGGGTGGGTTTGTTTTTCAGGGGCGGGACACTAGAGGAAGAGGTTTGGAGGTAGGTGGACAAACAGCAGAGGGTGGAATTATTTTGTTACAGACTGGGCACCAGGGGAAGCAATTGGGAGGTGAGTGGGCTAACAGCAGAAGGTGGGAGCATTGTTGGTTTACTGAAGGAACACTGGGGGAAGTTATCATGAGATGGACAGGCTAAATGCAGAGGGTAGGATAGTTTTTCTACAAACAGAGCACTGGGGATGTGATTGAGTTGGGAGGGATGAGTAGTAGGCTGATTGTGATCGTGCTCACCTGGCTGCTGGGCAGCACCTTGCAGATGAGACAGCTGCACTCTGATAGGTGCAACTGGCTCTTTCAACTGCACAAAGTTTCCAGCCATCAGCCAGACTGAACACTATTACTATCAGCCTACTTCTCATTGTGCTGTCACTGGTGAGCCTCTTGCAGCCTGTGCTGCATTGGATGCTATGGTGTTGCACCGCTGCAGCTCCTAATGTCCCAAGTAACCAGAAGATGTTCCCTTTGTACATGCATGTACAAGCAAATAGAAAAAGAAATCAGAATCAAAACTTCCAGTGACACTAGCGGTCTCCACAGAATGTGACAAATCATGAAATGTGTTTCATAAATAAGAGAATTTGAGGCCTAAGAGTGTGACAGTGTTTCTTTATTTAGCACTTTGTATGTGTGCACACTTGTCTGTTTCTGTAGTGCTCATTTAGGCATCTGTGCATGTAGTGCGGTGTGTGCATATCTATTTAGTGCTGTGTATGTGTGTGTCTGTGAGTAGTGCGTGTGTGTGTGTGTGTGTGTGTGTATATCTATGTCTGTAGTGTATGTGTGTGTATCTGTATATAAACAGTAGAGCTGTATTTCTATGTCTGGGTGTAATGCTGTGTGTACCAATGCATCTGTGCATGTAGTGCTGTATGTGCACATCTATGTAGTGCTATGTATGTTCGTCTGTGTGTGTGTGTATGTGCATCTGTGTCTGTAGTGTTGTATGTGTGTGCATCTGTGTTTATACAGTAGAGCTATATTTTTATGTCTGTATGTAGTGCTATGTGTGCTAATGCATCTGTTTATGTAATGCTGTGTGTACATTCTTACATCTGTTTATGTAGTGGTCATTTGTGCAGCTGTGCATGTAGTGCTGTGTATGCATGTCTATGTATGTAATGCTGTGTGTGTGTGTGTATGTGTGTGTCTGTGCATGTAGTGCTGAGTTTTCATGCTCCTATGTATATAGTGATGTATGTGTACATCTGTGTATACAGATATGTTTTAGTTCTGTTTGTAGTGCTATGTTCTTGCCTGTCTATGTAGTGCTGTGTGTGCCTCTGCATCTGTATATGTGGTACTGAGTGTGTGTGTGCACACATGTCTATGTAGTGCTTATTTGTGTGTCTGTGTATGTAATGGTGTATGTGTGTTTATAAGTGCATGCACTATTGTATATGTGTGCATGTATCTTTGTATGTAGTTCTGCATGTATTTATGTATATACATCTGTGTATGTAGTACTTTGTGTAAGTGTGTGTCTCTGTGTTGTTTTGTTTACGTGTATCTGTGCATAAAATGCTGTGTGTGGATATGTGTGTGTATCTCTGCATACCGCAGCATATGTAGTACTACGTGCACATCTGTTATGTAGTGCAGTGTCTGTGTCTGTACATCAAAACATAGAATTTGTCTGCAGATAAGGAATGCTTGGCCCACCCAGTCTGCCCAGTTTGTCTAGGCCTATACTGTCACTGCAGACCCTACCTGATTTCCAGCTATCCCACCCCACTTTCCTATTAAGATTCCTTTGTACCTATCCTATGCAAGCTTAAAGCCCTCCAATGTTTTCTCTCCCACCACCTCAACTTGAAGACTGTTCCAGGCATCCACCCCTCTTTCATAGAAAAATAGAAACATAGAAGCTTCTCAGCAGAAAAGGACCTCTTGGCCCACCTAGTCTGCCCTAAAGTTGCTACTACTGTGCTACCATAGACCTTAATTGATCTCCGGCCTTACACCCCCTTAGCCCTGTTGCTAAGGTTCCCTCTTTGTCCATCTCATGCATGTTTGAAACCTGTTACCATTTCATTTCCCACCACCTCTGCTGGGAGGCTGTTCCAGGCACCCATCACCCTTTCTGTGAAGAAATATTTCCTCACATCCCCTCTAAGTCTCCACCTTTTCAGCTTCATATCATGTCCCCTCGTCCTTGAGCATCTCTTTCTGTGTAATATGCCACCCACCTGTACCTTATTGATACCCTTGAGGTATTTGAATGTTTCTATCATGTCTCCCCTTTCTCTCATTTCCACCAGTGAGTACATATTTAATTCCCTGAGTCTTTCCTTGTAGGTCTTCTGATGCAGGCCATGCACCATTTTGGGTGCCCTTCTCTGTACGGCCTCCACTCGCTCTGTGTCCTTCCTGAGATGGGGCCTCCAGAAATGGACACAGCATTCTATGTGTGGCCTCACTATTGATCTATATAGGGGTAACACTACCTCCTTTTTTCTGCTGGTGATACCCCACCCTATGCACCCCAGCATCCTACTAGCCTTCCCTACTGCCTTATCACACTGCTTTGCTACCTTCAAGTCATTAGATATGACCCCCCAGATCCCTTTCCTGTTTTGTTGTTGTTAACACCCCGCTCCCATACATGATACATTGCCATTGGGTTTTTATACCTCATGTACACAATTTTACATTTTTTGGCATTGACGCTCAGTTGCCAAACCCTTAACCAGTTGTCCAGTTTTTTTAGATCTTCCTTTATTTTCTCCACACCCACACACACCCGAGAGTGTCCACTCTGTTGCAGATTTTTGTGTTATCTGCAAACAGGCATACTTTTTCTTCCAGGCCCTCTGTAATGTTGCTAATAAAGACATTGAAGAGGACCAGTCCCGGTACTGACCCATGTGGCACCCTGCTGGTTACCTTACCATCCTCTGCTAGAACTCCATTTACCACCACCCTCTGAGTTCCATTACTTAGCCAACTTTGTACCCATTTTACTATCTTTGGACCCACTTCCATTCTGCCTAGCTTTTTTACCAGTCTTCTGTGTGGAACGGTGTTGAAGATCTTTATCTACTTCCTCTCCTTGAGCTGGAGGTCTATAGATCTTCCCTATCCTAATAGTGGTCCCCCTCCCTGTCTCCAGGGTGACCCTCAGAACTTCCGCTTTATTCTGTCTCCCTTGTATTTCTGTGGCCTTTATGTTCTCTCTCACAGAGTCACCCCTCCTCCCTTTTCTCCCTCCCTGTCCCTCTTGAATAGTGCATACCGTGGTATGACTACCTTTTAGTGCTGGTTTTCATTGCACCAGGTCTCAGTAATTGCTACTAAGTCCAGGTCTCCTGCTGCCATGGTGACCTCTAGGTCCACCATGTTGTTGCCCAGACTTTGAGCACTTGCTCACATGGCTCTCCATTTGACATTGCCATTTCCCCTTTTCTTGCCCTTTTGCCCCTCCCCTTTTCCTTCACTGTTACCTTTCCTCTTTCCCCTTCCCTTTTCCTCCTGGTTTCCTATTTGTGTTTGTTCCCTGTGGGACTTCCCACCCTTGGGATTCCCATATTTGACCCTGTACACATGTAGAGGGGTGCAGACTATGTCTTCCAGCCTTATTCTAACTCCCCCTTGACTAGTTTAAATGCTTACTAATGTAGCATTTAAACTGTTCATTAAGGTTCTCGGTTCCACTCCTGAAGGGATGTAGGCCATCATCCCAGTTCAGGCTTCTATCCCTCCAGGTAGAGCTCCAGTCCCCAATGAATCTGAATCCCTCTTCTCTGCACTACTCCCTCAACCATAAGTTGAAGTACCTGATGCGGAGCCTCCTGTCATCCCCTTATCATGGGCAGGTAGTACATCTGAGAAAGTAACAGATTGTGCTACTTACCTAAGACCCACCCCCAGTTTCCTGAACTCTTCCTAAACTGCATCTGGCCTCTCCCCAGCCAGTTCATTTGTCCCCAAGTGGACAATGACATCTAGCTCTCCCTCCCTCCTTGCCTCCCTGGCAATCCTTTGGATCCTCCTTTCATCCCTATGAGCCATGGCAACAGGAAGGCACCTTACCCTACCCAGCCCCAATTGTATCCCACCAACTATCGAGTCACCCACCAGGATTTGCTTCCTCCTCCTCTGTGGTCCCTCTGTCATCCCCCTTGGGGTCTCCACCATAGAGAACCTCCATATCCGTCCCAGTCAGTACCTCAGGTGCCTCTGTAGGGCAGTTCTGCCCTGCCAGTGAGACAAAGGAGTTCTGTAGTGGTATGGGATTTGGGATGTGCCTACATTTCATCACCCTAACCCTTCCCGAGCTCATCATTGTCCAACCACTCCTCATACCCAGCACACTTTGATTAAGCGGAGGTGGATTTGGTGGTCCCTGAGTTGGCAAGTAGGTTCTCCTAACCCAAGTCATCTCAACCTTGAATCTGGCAACCTCATCCCTTGGTCCAGAGAGCTGTGTGCAGATGGGGCAGCACTACAGTCTCCAGAAAGGCTTCCTGAAGACTGCCACCCACAGCTGCTGCACTGCACCACTCGCATCATAGTCACTCCCTATATCTAGACCTTACCCACTACCTCCTAACAAATTACCCTATCCAGTAGTTAAAATTTACTCAATCCAGTAGTTAACGTACAGGCTAACAGCACCCAGAAGCGGTATTTGCACAAACCCCTTTTAGAGCTACCTACTATTTTTTTTCCTTCTTTTTCCCTCTCCCTCTTCTCTCTTTCAACCTCCTTCCTCTGAGTCAAATGTTTATGTGCCTTGGTAGTCTCCTTCTTTGCTC
Source organism: Neoceratodus forsteri (assembly GCA_016271365.2). NCBI lineage: Eukaryota > Metazoa > Chordata > Ceratodontiformes > Ceratodontidae > Neoceratodus > Neoceratodus forsteri. The sequence goes on along the minus strand of JADMNL010000023.1, from coordinate 382,119,006 downwards.
AGAGTCAGCTCTTTTAGTGAAGAAGTACTTCCTCATGTCCCTCCTAACCCCCCCCCCCACAGCTTCATTGCTTGCTTCTTGTCCCGGTGCACCTTCTCTTCTATAAAATACTCACCTCCTGCTCCTTGTTCACCCCTGTGAGGTGCTTATAGGTGTAACCCCTTGTTCCCAGGGGTTACTAGAATCCCACTTAGAACCAGTGGCCAGCAGGGAAAGGCAGCTTGTGAGATGCCAGTTAAATGGGTTTCACACTGTCTCACTCTGTTCTCAGTTTCAGCTGAGCTGGAGTGATGATGTCACCATAGAATTCTCACAGCAGCATAAGCCACAATGGAATGCTAGCTGCAGAGGGTTAGCAGTAGAATGTTGGGAAATTCAAGTCAGTCTTCAGAAAGCAGTCTGAGTGGAGAATTGAGAGTGAGAGGTGTGCTACAGTTGGTAGTCCCTCAGAGCCCATCTCTGATATGCAGCTACCAGAAAAAGAAGGGGTTGTATGTTCTCACCTTAGAGAGGAACACAGAAGAGACCAGAAGAAAGTGGTAGAGACCATTCCTAGAGTTGTTCCAGTGCCCCATCCCTAGAGGGATGGAGTGATTCCAGGAATTCGGGGCAATCCCCTGTGCCAGCCTGGACAGGGAGAAACTGCCTGAGAACCAAGTTTTTTGTGAGTACCTGAGACATTTGTGGGAAGAAGCCCTGGGGCACCTGCATACCTTTGGTGAGTTCTACTCTGATATAGAGACAATGTTCACCAAGACAGAGTTCAGAGTAAAAGTGTCTGCCTACTGTGGGGTCAAAAGAAGACTTGCCAAGTACAGAACTTTTAGTTTGTGTATGGCTTAGAAGCATCTGCAACAGTTGTGGTCTAGGGTAAAGACATAGCCACTTACAAAACTTTAAAAGTCAAGACACCTCCAAAGTGAAATGTAGAATGTCAAATGTGCTAAACATTTCTAGAGAGCATCTACAACCAGTAGTTCGAAGAAAGGTGTTGTAACCAAATGAATGGCCGAGTATAGATTTGGGAGCAAGAGGTGGGAGACCCCCCCATCTGGAGTAACCAGATTTATCTCTCAGGGTTCAGTTTGGGCACCTATGGTTTTCTCTCAGGCACTTGGCCAATGTCTGAAGAAAGCACCCAGATGTGGGATTGTGGATTTTCCCTTAGAGCTAGAGAATGCTCATGGGTGGTTTAGGGAGCCACTATCAACCTCCATGCCATATGGAAAAGTGTCCTAGTACTGGCCGGGGTGCCAAGTCAAGGAATAGAAGAGAAGAGTACCAGTTCAGGCCATGTGTGCCCAGATCCATTCAGAACCTGAGAGTTAGTAGTGAAGAAGTGTGCTCTGTACCTCTGTAATCTGCATTACCAGCAAGTGCAGCCCTGTGGGGGTCCGTCTTTACTTTGTTATTCTCTGTGATATGTGAATAAAAGCCACACTCCAGAATTCCATCCTGGTTTGGACATTTCAGTTATTGCTTCCAGTGTCCAGATTTACTTGGGTGCCCCTGACCAGAAGTACAAACCTAGCACAATGCTGAGCAAAAGTTTTCTCCCAGCGACCCAGGTTGTTGGCCATGCTAAATGGTCCCCCCAGGTGTGAGCCAGGTAGATGGCACACTTGGTTTGCCTGTCTGAAGGATGGCAGGCTCAGTAGTAGAAGTAATGGGTCCATACAGTTTCTACAAAAGATAATTTGTAGTGACTACCCCAACCCCTCTCAGTGGACCCTAGATGTGAAAGGAGCAGCCCTCTTGACAGAGGAAAAAAGGGGGTCTGGTGGGGGGAGGTTACAAAATGGAGGCACTGCTAAGGATTTGTTTTGGATTTTGGGAGAAAACACCAAAAAGGTTTGCTCAGATTATGGCTAGCATTTTGTCTGTCTGGCAATAGGTAGACCAAAAAAATCAGAAGCATTGCCATCCAAATGTGCCGCTGTGTGCCTGCTGTTCATGTGCTGCTATAATTGTGTCAACAGTTTACCAAGGAGCAGTAAAGCCAGATTGTGTATGCCCCTTGTCCTGCATCAAAATATAATGTTTGCCAGCTTTAAAATTTCAAGTTGTGACAAGAAAAAGTATGAAAAAACTGTGGGAAACAAAGAGAGATTTGTGTCCTAGAATTTTAAAGTGCTTGTTGTGTGGATTGGGGGAGTCGCTGAGAAAAATGCCATAAAAAATGGTTAAAATGGTGCTCCCGCCAAAGAGTCACATTTGAAAAAAAAAAGTTGCTTGCAGTTAAAATTTTGCCTGCTTGATGATTGCCATGGAGGAGAAGAGCACGAGAAGAGAGAGAGGCTCATTTGCATGGCATCGAGTGATTGGTGAGACTGCAATCAGTCCCACCACCCAAGCCAGCTTCAGAGTGCAGCACAGTGTTTGAGAGGGAGAGAGAGAGTGGTGTGCGAGCTGGCTTGCCAGGAGGAGCATCTTGGTGACTGAAAACATTGTAAAAGTAATAAAATCAGACTTTTCTGTTTAAAATTGGGCTCAACCCGCATTTCGATCAACTAGGAAGAAAGCTTGGTGTTCCTAGTGACAATCAGCAGGACTACCAGTCAGCTTCAATCCAGAGGCCTTCAGGATTGGCTGTAGGCTGAAATTTCTATTGCAAATCCAGCTACTGATTCAGTGAGTACCAACCAGAGAAACAGCTCAAACTGTATGTAATTTTTTTTCTAAAGCCAGCTGAATCTGTGTGTAAACAGTATGACCATTTTTGCAAAGAAGGACTGTGTAAAGTGAATCAACCTAGCAAGAATTCTGAGCATTAGACTGTGAGCATAATTATGGGTTCAGCAACAGTGTGATTTTCTAAGCAAAGTGAGAGACTGTGGGTCATATGAACGATGCAACAAATCAGGCAATCCTATGCATGAAATACTGTGGCTTTAGGGACTTTAAGCAAGAACAAGTGAGTTAAAGTGAAAAAAGTCCTGAAAAATTCATATAGATGTGCTGAGGGAGCAAAACAGTGCAGTCTGTGCAGTTGAGTGAACTTTATCAGTAAAGTGTGTAAATCGGATGCGCAGTGGCTTGAGTCAGAAACAGAATGTTGATGAGCCAGGAGTGCTGCCGCCGCCATGACAGGGTGGGGTAGTAAAGTAAACACAGAAGCAGGGGAGCCATTTTGTAAGACTTTTTCAACCAAAGTGAGATATAAGATAACAGTGAACTTTTGTTTTTTCTCTGCAGTCATGGCATCGGGATCATCCCGCTGCCCGGATCAAGCCCGGACTATGATAGTGGAAGAAGTTAACAAGTTGAAAGACATTGAGAGATGTTACTATGGGGGACATTTGCCTCCTCATGTGGCGATTCCTGGATATCCAGTTAGAGTGTGCATAATGTGCTTAAAGGCTGGGAGGGACGTCTTCGTGGTTCCTCACTGCTCTGGGTGTCTAGAGAAACATGACCTAACTAAAGCACCCGAGATTTGCTTGGCTCCCACGTGGACAAAGCTTCAAGATTCTGCAAGTGGCAGCACACAGCACCAGGTGGAGCCTGTTGGGGAAGCCAAGCAGAGTGTGGTACAAAGGAAGAGGGTGTGGATGTACAGGCAGAGCAAAGTAGTGCTGATGTCTCCGAGTCTGGGTCACAGCGAGACAGTGCGGAGGGAGCATCAGCAGATCTGTGGAGAGAGGGGCAAGCTGAAGTCTCATAGGAGAAGATGAGATGAGAGAGACTCTTTGGTGGGAGGTGTCAACCTCCGCACCCAGTGAAGAGTGGACAGTCTCAGGAGTGAGGACAACTGCTCACTCCTGGGCTCAGATCCTCAGTGAGGAAGAGAAGGAGGGGGAACCTATGTGGCCTTATGATGAAGGTGCTAGTCCACAGCCTTGGGCTCTTGCCTCAGAGGAGCAAAAAGAAGGAGAGACTGGTGACTCCACAGCCCTGTCCCCACAAGGAGGAGTCAGAGATCCATTTTACATTGCATTGCGCATGCATCACTGGCAGAACTTGTATTGGCCACCCCCAAGCCAGGCCAGAGGTCTTAAGTTGACCAAGTGTAGTAAAGAGGAAAGACTGGTTCATAGGAAGGTGAATGAGATCTATGGGATATCCTTTCCTACCTTTCCTCGGAGAGTCTGGGAAGTGATAGAGAGAAACCGGAAATCCTGGATAGTGGAATAAGCAACAAAATACGTGCATCCAGGTGCAAGTCAATTTGTCAGAGATAGAGTAATTAAAGACAAATTCAAATATTGGAAAGTGGGCAGGACACTGTTGATAGACACTGTATGGATCATGGATGGAGAGGACCATGAAACCTTCTACAATGTGAATTATGAGCGCCCAGATGGGATAATAATTCTCACACCTGACCCACTGTGGTACTTCCCTCAATGCAACCAACTTCCTGCGAATGTGCCCATGCCTACCAAGTGGAAAGCAGAGCAGTGGTAGCCAGTGCTGCCATTCAGACATTGCTGTACCCATGTTCTTCCACCAGTCTGGTGTTCCAGGATCCAAAGGTGCCTCCAGATTCATCAGCCTTGCAGTGTGCCTTCCAGATTCCATCGCCTGGCCTTCCAGATGATGTCATCCAGAGAGGACACCAGCCCAGCTGTTTTCTGATTCATTGCCTGGGATTTCGGATGACTTCAGATCCAGCTGTTCTTTCCTGTTCCAAGGTTCCATCTCCTAGATAACATCAGCCCAGCAGTTTCCAGATGTACCATCCTGTCATTTCCGGTAGATTTCTACCCAGCTGTATCCCAAAAATGCTGCCAAGGAGAGTCTTCAACTGGAGATCCAGGTGCTGTACCATTTTCATTCTTCAAGGGACTGGTAAGTCCAGACTTTTCTTACCTTATTGACATTGCAATACACATCCTACACCTGGCAGACTACAGACTGTTTGAACTGTCCACAAAGACTCTCCCCTTTGGGACTACAGTCCTCAAGAACTGTGCTTCACTGGTCTCCGTCCCAGGAGATACTCTTTCTTGGACTTGTCTTTGGGCACTGTTGTCATTAGTTGGGACATTTTGGGCATTCCATCCCCAAAAAATGTGTATTGTATATAATGTTAATGTTTTTCTACTGTTTTCTACTTTTCTAAAAAAAATATTTTTGGGGATTCTCCAGTGTTTTGATGGTAAGGGTTATGATAGTGTACTGTGTTTGCAGATTAGGGGTGTGTTTTTGGTTTTCTCTTTCAGGTAGTTCCTGACAAAAACAGAAGAGAAGACAAGAAGAGGAGTGAAGGGACTCATCAGAGTTCCTCATGTGCTTTAAAGTTGTTGTGTTTAAAGTACAGTGCTGTTGTTAACATGTGTTAACTTTTCCTTCTACAGGTGTAGTTGAGGGGGAGTGTAATGCTTAAATGTAGTGTTAGCTCTTTGGTTTGGTTTGCAGGTGTCCAGGGATGGGAAGAGGTTCCCCTGTTATGGGTAGTTTTGTTTCTGATCAGATAGGCTTTCCCTAGAGGGTTAGGGGGATAGACAGGCTGTGGTCCTGACCAGCCATAGGGGCTGCAGTACTGGTCTATTAGGGCTATGCTCTAGACAGTTCTTCCAGGACCACTGGTTGCCATAGTAAGATCGTAGTGTAGGGGCTGATGCATCAGCCAATGGCCTCTGGGCCCTTAGTGTTGTCTGCCTGTGCCTGGCACATGGTAGGGAAGAAGGTAGCGCTACCTCCCTGTAGTCAACACATAGGGTAGGATGGTCTGGGGCCAGCTAAATAATGACTGCGTACAGCCTTTTTCCTGGCCAAGGGTGGGTGTAACCCCCTTGTTCCCAGGGGTTACTAGAATCCCACTTAGAACTAGTGGCAGGCAGGCAAAGGCAGCTTGTGAGATGCCAGTTAAATGGGTTTCACACTGTCTCACTCTGTTCTCAGTTTCAGCTGAGCTGGAGTGATGATGTCACCATAGAATTCTCACAGCAGCATAAGCCACAATGGAATGCTAGCCGCAGGAGGTTAGCAGTAGAACGTTGGGAAATTCAAGTCAGTCTTCAGGCAGAAGTCTGAGTGGAGACTCAAGAGTAAGAGGTGTGCTGCAGTTGGCAGTCCCTCAGAGCCTAGCTCTGATATAGAGCTAGCAGAGAGAGAAAGAAGGGGTTGTGTGTTCTCACCCTAGAAAGGAACATAGAAGAGACCAGAAGAAAGTGGTAGAGATTGTTCCTAGAGTTGTTCCAGTGCCCTATCCCTGGATGGATGGGGAGATTCCAGGAATTCAAGGGCAATCCCCTGTGCCAGCCTGGACTGGAAGAAGCTGCCTGAGAACTAAGTTGTTCGTGAGTACCTGAGACATTTGTGGGAAGAAACCCTGGGGCACCTGCACACCTTTGGTGAGTTCTACTCTGATATAGAGACAATGTTCACTGAGACAGAGTTTAGAGTAAAAGTGTCTGCCTGCTGTGGGGTGAAAGGAAGACTTGCCATGTACAGAACTTTTAGTTTGTGTATGGCTTAGAAGTATCTGCAACAGTGGGGGTCTAGGGTAAAGACATAGCCACTTACAGAACTTTAAAAGTCAGGACACCTCCAAAGTGAAATGTAGAATGTCAAATGTGCTAAACATTTCTAGAGAGCATCTACAACCAGTAGTTTAAAGAAAGGTGTTGTAACCAAATGAATGGCCAAGTATAGATTTGGGAGCAAGAGGTGGGAGACCCCCCATCTGCAGTAACAAAGTTTACCTCTCCGGGTTCAGTTTGGGCACCTATGGTTTTCTCTCAGGCACTTGGCCAGTGACTGAAGAAAGCACCCAGATGTGGGATTGTGGATTTTCCCTTAGAGCTAGAGAATGCTCATGGGTGGTTTAGGGAGCCACCATCAACCTCCACGCCATGTGGAAAAGTATTCCAGTACTGGCCGGGGTGCCAAGTCAAGGAATAGAAGAGATGTGTACCAGTTTGGGCTGTGTGTGCCCAGATCTGTTCAGAACCTGAGGGTTAGTAGTGAAGAAGTGTGCTCTGTACCTCTGTAATCTGCATTACCAGCGAGTGCAGCCCTGTGGGAGTCCATCTTTGCTTTGTTATTCTCTGTGTTATGTGAATAAAAGCCACACTCTAGAATCCCATCCTGGTTTGGACATTTCAGTTATTGCGTCTAGTGTCTGGATTTACTTGGGTGTCCCTGACCAGAAGTACAAACCTAGCACAATGCTGAGCAAACATTTTCTCCCAGGGACCCAGGTTGTTGGCTATGCTAAATGGTCCCCCCAGGTGTGAGCCAGGTAGATGCCACACTTGGTTTGTCTGTCTGAAGGATGGCAGGCTTAGTAGTAGAAGTAATGGGTCCACACAGTTTCTGCAAAATATAATTTGTAGTGACTACCCCCACCCCTCTTGGTGGTGCCTAGATGTGAGAGGAGCAGCCCTGCTGACAGAGAAAAAAGACGGGTCAGTGGGGGGAGGTTACATAGGTCTCTATCATATCCCCCCCTCCTCTCTTCCAGGGCATACATATTGAGATCCCTCAGCCTCTCCTCATTAGGTTTATAATGCAACCCCTGCACCATTTTAGTTGGTCTCATCTGGACAGACTCTACCCTGTCTATGTCCTTTCTCAGATGTGGTCTGCAGAACTGGTCACAGTGCTCCAGGTGGGGTTTCACCAATGATCGATACAGTAGTAACACCACCTCTCTGTTTCTGCTGGTGATTCCCCTCCCTATGCACCCCAGCATACTGCTGGCCCTGCCAAATGACTTGTCGCACTGCCCCACCACCTTTGTTGCGCAAGCAGAAATATTAAAATTACCTTCTCAATAATGAGACACAGCCACTGTTTCTATAAAGACAGTCTGTACTTGAAATTACTACTGGTATTAACAAATAAACAGGATATATACAGTAAGACAAAAGGTTTATGCATTTACTGGGGGAAGGAAAATAATGTCAAGTACACAGAGAGATGATTGACAGAAGAATCTCAAAATCTAGTCTGTCCTACATCTAACTTTACCTGCTAGCTAACCTGAAAAGGGCACTCAGCTAGACTACACTTTCCTCACACTGACAAGTTAGCTATATTAGCAGAGATCCCACCTTCTTCACCCAAGGTAAAAGGTCAGAGAGACACAGTGTCCAACTTGCCAGTTTTATGTGCTCAGGGCTGCAGGGGAGTGACCTCTCCCTTGAGTGACAGTTCCCCACCCACGTGTGTGTGTGTGTGTGTGTGTGTGTGTGTGTGTGTGTGTGTGTGTGTGTATGCGTGTGTGTGTGCATGCATGCATATGTGTGTGTGTGTGTGTGTGTGTGTCATCATTCGGGCCAACTGGCATCCTTCACACCTATGACATCCTTACTTCAAGTTTTATGATCTTATTTTGCTGGATGTCTCAGGTGTTAGGAATAGCACCCTCACATCTGCCAGGGTCTGAAACTAGATGACCTCATGGGAACATTCACATCTTCACCGTAGGCAGGCAGCACTCATGGGGCTGCCTGAACACATGACCTGGAAGCCATTTTGGGTGTTCATCCCAAACAGACCTTGCAACAGAAGAATATTTAAATTAACAGAAAAAAAGGAATAAATGAATCTGGTCACATTTCCTGCCACAACTCCCCCCCCCCAAAGGAAATGAAGGTATATCTCGTTTGGTGACCCCAAGAGATACTGCCATTCATGTAGGGATTAGGAAATGCCTAAGGTGTCCTGCCATGCACTTTGCCCTGCCTAGACAAACTGTCCAATACTGGCATTCTGCAGACCACTGTGGTGTTGGATGGTCATGTTATGCGGCTGCAGTATCAAACTCCAGTGGAATAATTTTGTAGTTTGCCAACTAGTCCTATGGAGCCATATCAGGGGATTATGATCTGTGACCACAGTGAATGTCCACCCACAGAAATACGGCTGCAGCTCCTGAAGGCCCACACTGCCCCCAGACACTCCCTCTCAACAATGGCATATGCCTCCCCCATGGGCAGATGCTTTCAGCTCAGATACACAATAGAGTGTTCCTCTCCCTGCGGTGTAACCTGGATCAGGACAGCGCCCAGCTCATGGTCCAAGGTGTTCATGTGAACAATGAACTTGAGCTCATAATTGGGGCTAGCGAGTACAGGCAACCCACATAATGCCTCCTTCAACTGCCGGAAAGCAGATTCACAGATTTCCACCTGGAGAGCTTTCTCTGCCAGTTTCATTTTTATCAAGTCTATCAGGGGCTTGGCCACATCACTATAGTGAGGAACAAATATTCTGTAGTACCCAGCTTTCAAAGGAAATGCCCTTACCTGTCTATTTGTGGTAGGAGTGGGCCAGGTCTGGATGGCCTCTACCTTCGCAGGCTCTGGATGGATGGATGCATCCACTACCCACCTGATGCCCAAGGTATGACACTTTTACCATGCCTATTTGGCATTTTTCTGTGTTTACTGTCAGCCCTGCAGCTTTCAGTTGGTGGGACACCTCTCTCATGTGCCTGACATGATCCTCCCATGTCTTTCTGTAAATTGTTACATCATCCTTGTTCACCAGCACATATTCACCAACCCCAGACAGAATGCAATCCACAAGCCACTGGAAGCTTGTGGGTGCATTTTCATCCCAATTGGCATTACCTGGAATTCAAATAAACCAAATGGGATGATGAAGGCTGACCTCTCCCTGGCTGCAGGGGTTAGGGATACCTGCCAGTAGCCCTTTGTCAGGTCTATTGTGGTAAGGAATCAGGCTCCCTCCCAGCCATTTCAAGGTCTCTTCCATTCTGGGCATGGGGTAGATGTCTGACTCCATGCAGCTGTTTAGCCTATGGTAGTCAATGTAGAACCATGAGGTACAGTCCTCTTGGGGGATCAGGACCACATGCAAGGCCCAGGGGCTACTGGACTCCTGGATTACTCTGAGAGCTAGCATTTTTCTGAGCTCCTCCTGCATGGTCTGCCTAACTCCCTCTGGTACCCTGTAGGGGGACTGCCTTAGCAGCACCTGGATCCCAGTGTCCATGTGGTGTTCAGCCATTGCGATGTACTCCTGTTTTCCCATGGTCATTTCCCTAAATGATCACAGCACCCCCCCCCTTATCTCCTCTGCCTGGACTGGTGTCAGCTGCTCTGAGAGGGTGAGGTTATCCACGGAAGGTCCCTTCCGTGCCTCACCGAGGAGTTCCACCAGTGGATTAGCCTCATTTTCCTCTTCAGGCATGCTGCACACAGCAAGGACCATTTCCTCCCTATCATAGTAGGGCTTCATCATATTAACATGATATGCCCTCTGCCTACACCTCCTGTCAGGCAGTTCCGCTATATAATTGACATCATTCACCTTCCTAACTATGGAGAATGGGCCTTACCATGCTGCCTGCAGTTTATTCTGTTAGATTGGGATGAGTACCATCACTCACTGTCTGACTCTGTACTGTCGGGCTCTCACCCCACGGTTGTATCAGGTGTTCTGCCACTATTGTGCAATGACTAAGTGCTCCTGGGTGAGCCCCACATGCTCCTCAAGCTTGGCCCTGAAATTCAGGATGTACTCCACAACAGATTCCCCTTGGGAATCAAGGTCTCCCTCCCATTCATCCCTAACTAAATCTGGGGGGCTCTCTCAACCTGTGACCAAACAGAAGCTCGAAGAGTGAGAACCATGTGGACTGCTGTGGGACTTCATTGTATGCAAACAAGAGATGAGCCAAATATTTGTCCCACTCCCTCCTGTGCTGGTCAGCAAATGTCTTGAGCATAGTTTTGAGGGTCCTGTTGAATCGCTCAGCCAGGCTGGGTCTATGTGATAACGGCAAACGCCATAAGGCAATCTCCGTTATCACACAGTCAGAGTGCTGAACACTCTGACAACCCCAGTGCACAGGACAACGGCACCAGGAGATTTTTTTAATGCTTTCTGTGGGGGGGACTGTGCTCCCCCACTCATGGGGGGCTTTGCCCCGCACCCCCCTACTTAAGGATTCTCAACTCCAGGGGGGTGAATGTCGGGGGGTGAAAACATTAAAAAAAATAAAGGTTCTGGCTGGGCGCAATAAAATTGCACCAGGGCCCGGACCAGAACCTGGTACCTCACCCACCCCAGCCACTAGCTAACCCCCAATGCCACGATGCAGCTCGACCATCCACTGCAGCGCCACCCACTACAGCCCCTCCACCCCCTCCCAGCCCACGCTCACTGTGCTCGCTCCCCCCACGTGCGTGTACACATATTGACATCCTGTCGCCCAGTTGGTCCGACCCCTCATCCGGTCGCCCTACCCTCCCATCACCATGAGGGATTGTGCTGGAAAGGTTTCGCCTTTACGGATGGTGTCCTTCCTCATGTGCCCACCTCATGGGTTACCAGCCAGACTATTTGTCTCAGGGTGATAAGGTGAGGCACAACTGTTTCACCCAGCACTTCTCCCACAGACTAGTCATCAGTGATGACATGAAATTCATCCCCTGGTCTGACAAAATCTCCTGGAGAAATCCCCACTCTGCTAAAGATTCTCAGGAGCTTGTCAGCCACTTTCTCCACCTCAATGGAGGACATGGCCGCCACCTCTGGGTACCTGGTTGCGTAGTCCACAACAACCAGTATGTACCTTTTCCCCATGTGACTTGGGGTGCTCAGTGACCCCACTATGTCCATGGCTACCCTCTTAAAGGGTTCATCAATAATAAGCTGGGACAGCTAAGCTGCCTTAGCCCTGTCCCCTTCCTTTCCCACCCTGTGGCACTGTGGACATGTCTGACAGTAATTTGCCACATTTGTGTACATACTAGGCCAAAAGAAATTGTTGGCGACCCACCTTTTTGTGTGGCTAATAGTCAGCTGGCCAGAAAAAGGGATGTCATGAGCCAGGGCCAAAAGCTGCTTGCAGTAAGCCCAAGGGACTACCAGCTGCCGGAGTACCTCTCCCTCTATACCCCTCTGTGGTGCACATTCCCTGTATAACAGCCCATTCTCCCAGTAAACTAACTGTTTACTTCCCTGAGAGCCTCAGCACTATCTGCTATCTCTCTCAGTTTCTGTAGGGAAGGATCAGCCAGCTGAGCTGTGTCTAGCTCCTCCCATCTGACCCTCCACAGGTCTCCTTCAGAAGAAAATCTGTGGATGGCTGAGACCTCCTCTGTTTGCAGCTAGGGCTCAGGGCTGCTACTCCTAGTTGCCCCTACACCCACACTAGCTGCTTGCTCAGCTGCTGGTGGAGGGAGTTAGCACAGGCTGTGTCACCCCCTCCTTCCCCTCAGAAGCAAGCCCTTTTGCCCGACTGTGGCTAGTAACACACCAGAGTTTTCTATGGTTAAAATCATTCCCCATGATCACATCCACAGGGAGATCAGGTAAAACTCCCACCTCCTGTATCCCATGGTTACCTTCCCAGCTCAAGACCAGAGCCATTGATACTTGGGCCACTGGACCCATGACTCCCCAAATCTGGTAAAACTGCCCTGGCAGAATCTGCTCTGCCTGGATCAGATTCTGCCTCACCATGGAAATGGAGGTGCCAGGGTCCCTCAATCCCAGTGTTCCTGTCCCATTAACTAGGATAGGGTGCCTATGCTTGTAGGAGTTAGGTGGCACTACAGCTTGTGTGCAGGCTGCTATCTGCTGGGTACTGTCCTGGTCACCCCTCACCCAGGCTTTTGTCCTTCATTCATATTTTTAGGGCAGTCATAAGACAGATGCCCCATTTTCTGGCAAGTGAAGCACTTTTTTGCCCCGGCTCCTTGTTCCCCTTAGTACTGAAGGGTTGTGTTTTGGGCTTGGATGCAAGTTGGTTTACTATAGGCTGCCATCCCTAGGTCCCAGTGAAACCATGTGCTGCCCCCCCACCATTGTTCCTATGCTGCGTGTGTGGTCTGCTGGCCACATACAGATCAGCACTTTCTGCTGCCTCTTTTGCGGAGCTGTATGCCCAGTCCAGTAACCATACACGCAGACTCTCTGGTACAATTTTAAGAACTTGTTCCCTTACAAATCTTTTATTTGCTCTACAGTTCTGGCTTTGGCCCCATCCACCCAGTGGTCTATATAGGTATGGCTTTATGTGATAAGGGCGAGTCCCTCATCGCTCCGCTCATTAGAGCGAGGTAAGAATTGTCCATGACAAAAGGGCAACTTCCCATTACAGAGACTGCCGCAAACAGCAACGGTCCTCTATAAATATAAGTAATTCATTGTTTATGTGGGGGGCTCCCCCAAAATAAGGATTCTCAACTCCAGGGGGAACACACTTAGAAATTAATAGAAACTCTCCCTGGAAGCAAAAAAAGTATCCACACCAGGATCCAAACCTGGCACCTCAGACTCCAGAGGCAGTGGCTCAACCACTATACCACACAGCCAGCTCAGCAAGCTTTAGCCAAATAACCCTTTTATCCTCATTTCTTGTGAGTGTAGCGCATATCCCTGAATGCTACACTCGCTTTCGGTATGAATAGCTCCTTTTCACTACTCGCTCTACATGGGAGCGATATTATCGAGTCGCTTATATTGATGCGCTCAATAATACACGCTTTTATGTGGTGCTACCAATAGGTACACATTTGAACATGCATCTCTACAAAGCTGTCTCCTGTGCCCTTTCTTACTTCTATGAATTTTCTCCTATAAGCCTCAGGAGTTAGCTGGAAATGTTTCAGTAACACCCTCTTAACTTTATCATAGTCCATACAGTCCTGATCATCCATTCTCACAAATGCGTGCAAAGCACGGCCCGTAAGCAGTGATGTAAGGTGGGTCATTCATGAAGCCCTGTCCAATTTTAACTGCACACATACCCTCTGAAATGATTTTAAAAACAAATCAAGATCACTCCCCCCCACCGGTATTGAGGAAACATTTGATAATTAATAGTGGCACTGTGGGTTTGAACACTTATACTATTACATACAGTTTGCTGTGGTGTTTTCTGGCACAGTTTCACCATCTCTTTCTTATGCTGTCATTCCTTCTCTTTTCACTCATTCCTTCTCTCTTTCATGTTGTTGCTACATAGAAACATAGAAAGATGATGGCAGAAGGAGACCAAAGGTCCATCAAGTCTGCCTTTGAGATCCCGAGATCCTAGGTGATCCTGGGTCCTAGCTGGTAGATTCCCTTGTGGATTTGATTCTAGTGTTCTCCTTATCCCAACCCCTTTTGAATGCTAATACGGTCCTAGCTCCTACCACTTCCACAGGTAGTTTGTTCTATGGCTTCATAATCCTTTCTGAGAAATAGTGCTTCCTAAGATCCCTCCCGAAACTACCACCCCACAGTTTCCATCCATGCCCCCTTGTGATTGAGTTGGGAGCCTTGGTGAACAGTTCAGCGTAAGGTACTGAATTTAAGCCCCTCATGTACTCAAAAATTTCTATCATATCCTCATTTCTCTCCTGGATTCAAGTGAGTACACGTTTAATGCCTCCAGCTTCCCCTCATACAGCAGCCACTGAAGCCCCTGTATCATTTTGGTTGTCCTTCTCTGAATGGTCTGTATCCTGTCCCTATCCTTCTTAAGGTATGGTCTCCAAAACTGTATGCAGTATTCCAAATGGGGTCTCACCATAGATCTGTACAGTGGAAGTATCACCTCCCTGCGTCTACTGTCAAATCCTCTCCCTATGCATTCCAGCATTTTGTTGGCCCTACTGTATGCTGTGTTGCATTGACTGGTTTGTTTAAGGGTGTCACTAATTATAACTCCTAGATCCCTTTCCTCTTTTGAGTCACTGAGTTTGACTCCTTTTATCCAATAGGTTATTCTAGGGTTCTCCTGCCAATATGCATCACTTTACATTTCTTGGTGTTAAACTTCAGCTGCCAGATACTAGACCATTGTTATAACCTTTTTGAATCATTTGTATGATTCTCACTGCTTCTTCATAGTAAACTCTTCCCCCTAATTTAGTGTCGTCCTCGAACAGTGCAATCTTGCCCTGGATACCTACTGTTATGTCGCCGATGAACACATTAAACAGGACTGGGCCTAAGACCGAGCCCTCCGGGACCCCACTCGTCACTTCTTCTTCCTCTGACATCTCCCCATTGACCACCACCCTTTGTCTCCTTCCATTCAACCAGTTTCCCACCCACTTAATGATGCAGCTTGCTTTGCCCAGATCCTCTAGCTTCATAAGTGTTTGTGTGGAACTGAATCAAAGGCTTTACTGAAGTCAAAATAGAGGAGGTCCACTGGCCAGCCACTATCCACCTCCCTAGATACCCAATCAAAGAAAGTAATCAGATTTTTCTGGCATGACCTGCCTGCAATGAAACAATGTTGTGTGTCATCCTGTAGGGCATGCTTATCCAAGTAGTCTACTAGGGCCTGTTTAATCAGGGCCTCCATTTGCCTTCCTAGCACTGATGTGAGGCTGACCAGCCTGTAGTTACCAGCCTCTTCCCTGCTACCACCCCTTATGCAGAGGCACCACATCAGCTCTTTTCCAGTCATTAGGTTCAACTCCTGTGTGAAGAGAATGGTTAAACAGGTACACTAAGGGGTCTGCTAACTCACTTGATAACTCTTTAATTATTCTACTGACATTCCCTCTCTCTTGCTTCTTGTGTACAAATCTCATGTAGATGCAGTGGCTGTCTTTCCTCCTGCATCAAGATTTCATGCTGGCATGCCCTCTCCTTTTCCTCAGCCTCCAGCACTATTCTCTCCCTCTCAACCTCAAGCCTTGTCCTCTGCAGTTCTTCCTCTCTCTCTCAGTGCAAGCTCTGCATTCATAAGCTTGAGCTGGTTTTGAGACTCTGTTGTCCCAGTTTCTTGCTTAAGCTCAGGCTGCACTGTTTCACCAGCTCATGGTGTGATGTACCCCTCTGGTTGAACCTCTGTGCCCTCAGTCTCACTACTCTGCTCCACAGGCATTTGGTCATATGCCCTAGGGTCTGACTGCCTTCCCTGCACTTAGTCCTGCTCCACTAGAGCTTCTATGAGTACATCTTTTGTCAGGCCCTCATAGACAGGGACCCTGGTTTTCCATTTTTACCTGTAACACCGGTAACAATCACGGAATCCTGCTTGGTTTGCGGAATTTGAATTCTTGTACCGGTGCCTCACGGAAATTGCATGTCACTGCAAGGAATCGCTAAGATTTCAGTATCTTTTTAATTTTTTTTAATTTTCTCTTTCTATGTCCCCTTCTCAAAGCATCGGTATCCCTAGCTTCACCCCAGGTAATGCTCAGGAGCTCTGGGACTGCTTCTATCCTGCCTGGTTGTACCCCCAGGTGGGAAGGGAGGGGACCCTAGGTCACCCTCCACACTCCCTTAGTGTGTGTCGGGCAGCCCAGTGGGTCCCCTATGGAGCCTGGTTATGAAGTCTGGGGCACCTGGGTCCTTCTGCCAGTGGCCGATGCGGAGTGATTGTTCTTGGTTTTCTGGTCTTTGTCCCTGAGGGCACCGGCACTAGAGATCCAAGGAGGTAGGTCACATAGAGACATGCCACTGCTCCAGATCCTGGCTAGCATCCTCCCCTCCTGATCACTCTGCAGCACCATTGCATCACCACCCATGGTCACACTGGTGGTGGTAAAGAAGCAGGACCTGCAGCCCACCCTCCCCTCCCCGGAGGAGGAGGAGAGCAGTCCCCCAGGTGCTCGATCCTACTCCCCTGGCCAGACCTCCAGCAACCCGAGTTTGCTTTTGACCCTGGGTCACTGGCATTGCAAGCAATAGTGCTACTGCAGTGCCAGCGGGCCGACCCAGATTTCAGCATCTTAAAATGAATGCTGCTGTGCTTTGCATCTGCTCTGCTTTTAAGCAGTGTATAAACAGTAAGGAAATCACCGCACTGCTTTGTTGTAATCAGCCATTCAATTTAACTACCCATGCCCAGTGGTTAGAGTAACAAACTGTGATTGAACTGGGTACATTCAGCAGACTTGGGTTTGAGTCCCACAACCTCCACTTGCATCCAAGCAAGTCACTTAACCTCCCAAGTGCTTCTAGGTCACTCCTTAAAACAGACAGTTCTGCTTAGTGGGCCTTGCCTGCTTTACAAAGAATATAAAAAAATACCATGTATGTTTACTACATCATAGAATAGTAGTCAGGGTACCATGTAATTTACTTGAGTTTTACTTGGGCTGCAATGATTTTGTATAGGTAAAGATAAATATTCAGATATGTTTTATAAGCTTGTTTTCAGATTTTAGCCAGGTTTGTATTGTATACTTTGCATATAAGCATCTAGGTTGTAGATTGCTGAAGGGACCACTGTTACCTACTAACTTATTCAAGTTCATAATCTGTAGGGCCATCCAAAATCCTCAGTTGTTTGAATGAAAACTAGTCTGAATGAAAGAATGTTCACAAAGAAGAAACTGCCTTGCTACTTATGAAAAGACTTCACAGTTAGCACCCCATTTAGGTGAATTGGATCACTTGCACCTTTTCTCCCACCTGCTGATTCTGTCTCTGTGACAACAAAATGTTTTCTGATAGACTGCTTCAACAAAAAGCAAATGTTAAGTATTTAAGAGTACTTAACAAGGTAAGACCCCAAGGGCTGTATGATGCTGGTGGGCAGAGTAGTGCTCAATTCACATCTGAACAAAGACATGAAAACTGGGAGACACCCTTTTCATGGACACCAAGTAGAAAAAAAAAGCATCCACATGTCTGGGAGATGCATGAATCCATTTGAAGGTCCTCCACTAATCACTTGTGGATTTTTTAGGTGAAAACACTTTATTTCAAAGAAGCAAATTCAAGCAGTTTTTTTTTGCTCCTCCTACCCCCTGGCCATCCACTTCTTCAGGCCTGCCAAGGCCCCCTACCACCACTGCTGAGTCCCGACCACTATTCACTGACCCTTACTGCTGTGCTACCAGATAACCCAAAGTAACCCTTCATTGAGTGGGCCCTACCCTGTGGGAGGCTATCAGGAGTGAGAATTGCCCCAAAGAGCTTCCTGTGTATCCTGGGCATGTCAGGGGTCAGAACGGACACATGTCTGGGGCTTCTAGTGTATGGCGGAACCAGAAGCCATCCTTCAGTTGGCCAGCGGGTGTTTTCCCATTTTCTTTGGAGCGTGATAGGCTACATGATGTCAAGGCATAAGCCGACATCCATCACACTCCTCCCGCAGTGAGTACTGATGTGTTGTGCCTCTGGACTCCACCATGGGCCAGCAAATGCTGAGCCGTGAACCCACCCTCCCTCTCAGGAGAAGGGGAGTGGTCATTGGACACTCAAGCCTTCACCCACCAGCTGGCCCTCCAACACCCAAGTCTGTTCCCTAACCCTGGTCAGCAGTTTCACAGGCAGATATCCAATTCAGGCAGTTAAATTATAGATAGGAAAAAACAAAGGTAGTCCACCTTTGCTGTGATGGTTCAGATTAAATCACATCTGAGTTCTAACAAGCAAAGAGACAAAGACATTTGTAACTTGTGCATGTGGGGGTGTGAGTGTTGAAAGAGGATCATAGTGCTGTCACTACTGCCATCACCCCAGAGGGATATGTACTGCATTGTTGCTACTGCCATCACACCGAAGGGGTGGGGGCTGTAGTGCTTTTGCCATCACCACTGGTGAATGTAGGCCTACTGCCGTCCCACCTGAGGGATGAGGGCCATAGTGCTGATACTGCCATCACACATGAGGAATGATGACCGTAGTACTGCTGCCATCACACCTAAGGGATGGGGGCCATAGTGCTGCTGCTTCCATCACACCTTAGAGATGGGGGCTGTAGTGTTGCTGCTGCCATCACATCTTGTATCTAAAATAACTTTAAATTGGTACAAGGATGGAAGGATGTGTAACAGTGGAGGTCAAAATTGCTAAAATGCATGTTAGCAGAGTTAAAAATGGTTAAATAAAGTACACAAAACCAAACACCGGTAAAACCAGATTTTGGCTTAGCAGACACCGGTGACAATACCATTTTTTACAATGTGCAAAATGGAATATGCCCTTTCTCAATCCCGGTAAACCAGTGTCCCTGCTCATAGACAATCCCCCTATCTTTGCACAGCTCATAGAGCTGACACACATTACATCTGCTACATGCTGAAGACATATTTGCTAGCTACACTTCACTAATCTGTGTTTCTAGAAATTAGAAGAACATTAGTAAATGATGTAATAATTATGTATATACCATTTTGTGACTGTTAAGGTAACTTTCTACTGACACTGTCTATTTCTCTGTGTGCAAGGTAAGGCTCGTATTTCTTTCCCAGAAATCCAAGTTCCCTAGGAAAGCACACTACACACAAATTCTGGTTTTAAATGTGTGCACTGATCTGCACTGCTACCAGAGTTTGTGACACTGATCCCACAACTACTGCCACAAGGTTGTGACAACCTGCCCCTTGGACTGCACCAGCTTACAGGGCAGTTGTCTAGGTATACTGGTTCCTTAACCACCACCACTTGATTGTGTCAGGAAACTCCCATCCTGTGTTCAGGGCTAGGGAGGTCAAACACAATAATATTAGGTACAATGCATTTTGGGCTGTGGACTGTAAACAGAGAATTCATTGCACCAGTAGAAATATTAAAATTCCTTCTCAATAATGAGGCACAGCCACTGATTCTATAAAGATGCAGTCTTTACTAGTAATTAATACAGGTATTAACAAATAAATGGGATATACACAGTGGACAAATGGTCTATCACCTGACATCACTGGAGCCAAAACCCTTGGTTTCTTTAAGCGCAAACTCCGTCAGCACCTAACCAATAATAATACCTGTAGGTGCCCCCGCTAGTCTGTGCCCGCAGCTTTAGTCTACCTCAGCACTTCCAACTACTGGCCTGCCAAGTTAAGTCTTTGCCCAAGCACTTTTCCTCCCACCCTGTACCCCTTGGCTCTTTTCTTTCCCTTTGCCCTCCCTATCCCAGCTCCCACTGCCCCTCCCTGCCCCTCCCTACCTCACCCTAACAGTCTGCCTCTGCCTCTCTCTCTTCCACAGGATGCTGACATACCATGTACAATGCCTAGCACAATTTGTGAACTGCTTGTCATTGCAACCCATGTACTGTTTAATTTTTTGTACTCTGTATGTATAATTTACTGTAACTATATTGTGTCTTCTTGTGTTAATGTATCTGATGTGGAACCTCTCAATGAGCATCTGCTCACAGGTGTCATCCAAGACTCAATAAATCAAATAAATAAATAAAGTAAGGCAAAAGGTTTACACATTTACTGGGAAAGGAGAATAACGTCAATTGCACAGACAGATGACTGATAGAATTTCAAAATCTAGTCTCTCCTAGCTTCTAACTTTACCTGATAGCTAACCTGAAAAAGGCACTCCCCTAGACTGCACTCTCTTCCCACAGACAAGGTGGCTATCTTAGCAGGGCTCCCACCTTCTTCACCCAGTGTAAAAGGTCAGAGAGAGACAGTGGCCCAGATATTCAAACTGCGCCAGTTTGCAGCACCAGTTTGTGGTGCAAGCCCCTGCGCCGCTCAAAATAGTTATTGCAGAGGTGTGGCCGGAAGGCGATATTCATGGGTGTAAAGCAATTGTTTTGAATATCGCCCCTGGCCACCCCCCCACTGTGCCGAACTGCACCAGCGCAAGTGGTCAGAATGGAGCATTGAGATGCGGTGGCGCAAGTTCCATTGCACTATGCACAGCACCTGCGATATTCAAAGGGTGACATGCAAATGGGGCCATAATTTATGCAAGGCGCATGGGGGGGCCATTTGCATCTGATTACGGCCCCATTTGCATGCCATTAGCATGCAGGTGCGCCGATCCCTGACGACTTGCACCTGGTGCCCTGCCAGGCAGCAGCTGTCGGGACTAACGCCCCTTGCAGCCTGATCACAGGACGTCCCATAAGGGACAATGCATGTCTCCAATCCCTGGTGGTCCAGTGGACCGCGATTAGCCCGATCACGGGCATAACTGTAGCTCTCCCCAGTAGCCCGATCGAGGGCATAAGGGTAACGTCTCCCCCCCATTAGCCCAATCGCTGTAACTGTATGTTCCCCCATTAGCCCGATCATGGGCATAACTGTATGTTCCCCCCAGTAGCCTGATCGCGGCATAACTGTAACTTATTCCCTCCCCATTAGCCCGATCGTGGGTACTGAGAACCCCCTAAGTCCAATATCCCTGGTGGTCCAGTGGACCTAATGGAGCCTGATCGCTGGCAGCATTCCTTACCCTCCAAGTATGAAATCCCTGGTGATCTAGTGGACCCCCACCCCACCCACCCACGGAGCCCCACCACCCCACTCCCCATCAGCCGGCGGGTGGCAGCACCGCCTCCTGCCTGCCACCCCGCTGCCGCCAACTGACAGTTGAGATGGCTGCATGCCCATTGGTTCAGAGATGAGCCAATGGGCATGCAGCCCATACCGATTATAATCTCGGTCCACTGGACCACCAGGGATATTGGACTTGTGGTGGATACTAATGCCCATGATCGGGCATGGGGGCGCCCAGGTGCGGCAGGAACAGTCGAGGGCCACCCACAGGTGGCAGCTGCTGTGTTGTGCCCTGCAATGCGGCAGCTCACCTGTGGGTGGCCCTCGACTTGTTCCTTTTTTTTCAGCTGTAACTTTGTGCAGGCACAGGTAGGGGTTGCGCCTGCATAACTCTGCACGGCCCAGGCTGAATATCGGACTGTGCAGTTTATGCATGGTTTCTCCCCCTTCGGTTGCGCATGCCTTCATTATCATTGCGCTGTTGCTCAGCATGATTTCGGGGGTGCAACTGCCTCCTGCTGAATATCACAGAATGGCGCATTTTGGACTTGCGCAAGTGCAACCCTATTGTGCATGGCTCAACTCTTTTGAATATCTGGGCCAGTGTGTCCAGCTCTCCAGTTTTATGTGCTCCAGGCTCTAGGGGAGTGGCCTCTCCCTTGAGTGACAGTTCCCCGTGTGTGTGTGTGTTTGTGTGACATCATCCAAGTCAACTGGCATCCTTCTTACCTATGACATCCTTACTTCAAGCTGTTATGACTTTATTTTGAAGGATCTCTCGGGTGTTGGGAATAATGCCCTCACATCTGCCAGGGTTTGAAATTAGATGAGTTCATGGAAAAATTCACATCTTCAAAGTAGGAAAGCAGCACTCATGAGGGCTGCCTGTACATGTGAGGTGGAAGCCATTTTGGGTGTCTATCTCAAACAGAACTTGTAGCGGAAGAATATTTAAACTAACAAAAAAAAAAGTAATAAAGGAATCTGGTCACATTTCCATCACATTCAGTCAGAAAAACAAATATCCAATAACAACTACAACATATACAACTTTGCAAGAAAATTTTTCAAAATTCGCGTTTTTAGTAAAAAGTTTAAGTTTATTCAAACTTGAAGGACAACATTACAATAAATGAAATACACTGTAATTCACATTTACTTATTCAATATTCTTAACTTACATGTAGCATCAGTAATAGAATCTAGCATAAATAAGCTCACACAATACTATCTCCTTAAAGATCTACTAGTTCATGCTGTACAGTAACAGAAACAAAGTACCATTAATATGATGTCAGTCTTAAAGGGTTAATATGTAAATTTAAACTAACTATCCCCTTGCAGGGACATTAAGAAGGGTGACCAAATTAATTAAAACATATCTAATTTATCTGGCAACGTATGACTTATTTTCTTGTTATTGACTGTACCCCACATGTGGTTATACCATTCCTCCAGGGAGGGAATTTTGATTTCCATTTAAAATCTAAAGCTGCCAGGAGAACCAAGCTCATCTGATACTTGTCAATATGGATTGTGTACACCCCCAAACTGGGGTTTATTATAATATCTTCCTGGGCTCATTAATGTCCACTGTCAGGCTGGTGTCCTGTCTTAAGTAGTTCTGTGTCTTTGCGTGAGAGTGCCATATTGAGCCTCTCTGCCTGTCCCTTTAAGAGAATAGCTAGTCTGTGTTAGAAAATGGTCTCTGCTGGGTCCAAGTGATTTAGGGCTGGCGACTGGCCAGGCAGTGATCTAATTTGCTCCATTCTGCTGCTGCTACTTGTGCAGAGGGAGCCTATACAGGAACTGTGTTTATTTTATTTATTTATTTATTTCATATTTCAGATTAATACCTTTGAGCACAGAAAGGCTCTTTTACAAAGGCTCCAAGTTGAGGCAGCACAGAAAAAGGAAAGACAATAGATTACAGAATATTACATACACATGTGGAAAAGAAACAGTTGAAACATGCATTACGCAAGAATACAATACTTAGTTACAAAGTGCAATTTCCAGTTAAATTCTATAACTTCATTATGCAGTGTGGACTACTGCATGGAGTGCTTCCATGGGGATTGAGAAGCAGCCTGGGAAGTACAGGTCTTGTTAGGCAGGTGAAGAGGAGAGGAGGGGGTAGGAAGGTGTTAGTGAGAAGGCTGTTTGGGTGGAAGAATAGGGTACGAGAAGATTGAAAGGCAACAGTGGAGGAGCAGAAATCATGAATGAGTAGAGGTAGTTTAGAGGCAGGATGGCAGCAAGGTGGAATGGCATCAGGCATTGGTTTTCAGAAGGAGGAACTGGAGAAGGTAAAGGTAGCAGCCAAGAGTGGGCCTTGTCCAATTTTGGTGGGGCTCGAGGAGAGGCAGGTTGGGGGGGGTGCAAGGGGTGTTAAAGGAGCCTAGTGACCTAGCTGTGGTTACTGAGTGGTAGGGCAGGACATCACGAGGTAGAGTCACAAGTTATCTCTTTCGATAAAAGGTGGTGAAGGTCTTTTTTGAAAACACAGATTTTTTTCATTCTCAGGGTGACTAGGAGGTCATTGAACCATTGAGGTCCCCTTACAGACAGTACTCGCTGAGCAAAAGAAGTATGCCTGAAAGGTATCTGTAGGATTTCTTTGGAGGATCTCCTGGCTGTTTTGGTGTAATTAATGCACTGAAAAATTTTGGCCATTGAGGCTGATGTCTGACCTAGTGGGGATTTCTTTCCTAGCAGGTATGCTTGATATTTGACTCTTTGCTGTAAGGGGAGCCATCCTGTCTTACTGTATAGGAGACAGGTATATGTATAGTGGTCCACCCCTAGGATGAGTCTACAGGCCTTATTTATTAAGGTCCAGATTCTTTTTAGGGCTGAGTCAGTGAATGCACTATAGATAACTAGCCCATAGTTGATATTGGCCGTAATCGAGCACCTAGTGGCTAGAATCAGTGCCTCCACTATCATTGACTGTCTATGCCTGTATAGAATGCCAAGTTTGTCATTCACTGTTTTGACTACGTGGTCAGTGTGAACAGTGAAGGAGAGGGAGTCGTCAAGGTAAATGCCCAGGTATTTGAATGTGTTGACCTCTATGGCAGTTTCTGCATTGCTTGTGATGTGAACCTACTTTGTTCTTGCTGTGGTAAGAATTTACTGTTTGTCTGTTATTATATCAAAGATAAAGAAGTTTGTATATTGGACCAATCGAACCACTGTGGACCTAAAATGGACTATCCCCTGGGGTCTTGTGGGAAGGAAATTCTGTAGTCTTGTAGTTTTATCCAGGCGGCACCCAAATGGACCTGGAAGGGGGAGCCCTTACTTTGACTGACAGTTCCTTTAGCCAATTGAACCTTTGGATTTAC
This sequence comes from Neoceratodus forsteri, assembly GCA_016271365.2. Lineage (NCBI taxonomy): Eukaryota > Metazoa > Chordata > Ceratodontiformes > Ceratodontidae > Neoceratodus > Neoceratodus forsteri. The sequence goes on along the minus strand of JADMNL010000023.1, from coordinate 382,094,585 downwards.
AAGGGAAGTGCCCTGTATGCCAAGAGACAGTGGATCAGTTAGAGTTGAAAGTTGAAGTGTGAACAGTTCGAGCCTTCGAGCAGCTGCTCCCAGAAGGAGCGTAGAGGAATCGGCAGGAAGAGGCCAGACTTGCCTTCCTGCCACTTTCTCGTGCACCAAACTGCCTATTGCAGAAGTTGGGCTTGTCTGATTATAGCCTGGAACTGCGGCAGCAAGAAGAAGTGTTAGTGCAACTTGCGATTTGGATTGAAGACTTGCTCCTGAAGTGATCAGCCCAGCTTGTGTGCTAGATATACTTGGATCAGAAGATTTGCTCAGTAAGGCTGTTAAATTGTAACTGGACTAAATACGAGCTGTTTCCTGAGGTAGTTATTGCTGAAAATGTGCTGAATGTGTTTTGTGGGCTGAGACCTGCTCTCCCATGAAGAAATCCATTATGCCAGCTAGAGGCTTCACCAGCAGAACATCACGAACTTTGCCAGAACTGTCCATTCTGCCTGGACCCTGCTATCTTGGCCTAGGCCACTACTCCTGCACCAGAGACCTTTCAGTGGGAGACAGGCTTGGGGATTCGGCCCCCTGCAGAACACCATCAAGCAGACTGCGATGATCAGGAGGTGTGTCATGTTGGCCCAGCTTCCCCCTGTCACTTTAATCATCACCTCAAGGTCTACATATCGCCTGCAGTGCAGCCAGATTCTGGTAGCGTGAATACAAATCAGTGTACTGTAGCTCCCTGCAATGAAAGCTAAAATAATTGTGGTACCATCTAATTGTTTTCATTTATTGGGTTCTTGCAATGGACTGAGCCATCCAGCCTGGATTACAAATAATTGGGTTGTGTGCCTGTTTAACTGCCTTTTTCCTCTCCCAAGGGCCCCAACATCAGCTGCAATGCCAGCCACCCTGGGCAATGCTTCAGGCTAGCCTGCATGCATTCTGGGTACCCACGGTTGTTGAACTGTATAATTGGGACTTAAAGTGCATGCCAGAAAACCCTGATTTAAATCAGATTGCTAATCATTTTGCTAGATTCATGCCCTTCCCTTTTTCACTGCCCCAAATAAACCTGATTGTCTTTTCACACATTTAACCTGGCTAGTGTGCATATTATCAGTTGGGTTACAGTGTTAAGATTGTATTGTTGCATTGCTAACCTTATTTTCCAGAGGGTTTCCAGGGCAGTTGTTGCAGGTCCAGCCCTGGTAGTAAGTGAGAAGGGTGTGCACACATTATTACTGCTGCCTATTGATTGTTAATGTACCATTGTGTTATACATTAGGCCACTAGGTGGGTCTGTGGGGTGGTTATAGCTTCCCAGAGGGCTACACCACAGTAGAAAAGCAACCCCAATACCATTCCTCATGGTGAAGGCACCCAATTAGAGAACTCAGGCCCCTCAACCTGTGTATTGCCAAGCAGGCAGGGGTAGTAGCCCTTAGAATAGTGTCACCTAAGGGTTACATCTTGGAAGCACTGCTGGGATTAGAGCCCCCTAGTGGCCAAAGTCTATGTCAGTTGTGAAATTGGCAGGAGAACCAGTTCTCACCCTTACCTGCGCTTCCCCATAGGGTGTGTTCCAGTTATGGATGGCATTTTCTCCAGAATTATCCCTATCCCTGGTGGAGAAAGGGATTGGGAGACCTGGAAAGTCCATGCTACATGGATGTGAATAAATGGCCTGAAACCGATGAGCAGAAGCGGCAGGAAATTTTAGTGACCTTCCAGGGACCTGCTCCACATGTCAGTTGGGGGCTTCAATCTACTGAGTCCACTGCATCTGTGCAACGATACTTGGATGCCTTAACCTCTGTTTTTGACCCACATGAAAATGTGGAGCAGTTAATGTGGGAGTTTAAAGCAATGCACCAGAAACCTGGAGAATTGTTGTCGGCCTATGTTTTTAGGATGGAGGCCACCTTGCAAAAAATATTAGACCAGGGAGGGGGCACCCTGCAGGAGTTAAATCAGATCCGAATTGATCACCTCATGACTTTGGTTGAAGATTCTCAGTCCTTAATGTTCCAGCTGAAGACCCAGCAATGCTTGGATGACGCCCCCACTTTTCTTTCACTAATACAGGCAGTGCAAAGGGCAGAGTGTCCGTCTGGAGAGGATTCATCTGTGCTGCCTGCATCTAAGATCCCAGTTGCCACTAAAGACCATAAGCAGTTTGGAGGTTCTGGTGATGGAGAAGGGGTGCCTAGCTGCCCCAAAAATACAGACCCTCTCTCTTTGGAAGAGTGGCTAAGCAAAATGGAGACCCGGTTTACTCGGTTGTGTGGCTTGTTGTTAGACGTATTCCAGTGAACTGAATTTACTGCTCATGTTGATGACACCAAGTCCATAAGTAGTAAAGCTTCTGACCCCATCTCATCGCTATTAGAGGCCACTCATCCGGGTGCTTACTTTGAGGATTTTATATTCTGTTATTGCTGTGGCCAGGACTGGCATCAGCAAAATGGGTGCTGGTCTTCTGCCGACGATCTAGACAGAGTAATTAGCCGCCTGATAGCTGACCGGAGATCCCGGTTATGCAGCTTACCAAGACGGACTCCCAGATCATCTAGGTCTCACTCTGATCATGGTCATTACCAGAAAGCACACCTGGTGACATCCCAGTAAGTCTAGAACTAATTGCAACCAATGATTTCAATAGTACTATGGACAATGGTGTTAATGAAAATAATGATATTGAAAGTATCAGTGATGTGATACATGATTTGAATTCCATGGAATTTCCTCTTGATGATGAACCTGGAATGTCAGAGCAAAGTAATGAAAGTAATTTTGTGGAACCAGAGCTAACAGAGCCAGAAGCTGAAAGTGCTTCTAGTCCAGAGCCGACAGCCAGTGCAGAGGTACCCCTTTCTTCAGAAGCACACTTGTTGACAAGCAATGAGCCGGGACTGATCATCCCAATTGCCAGTGTTGAAAGAATTAAGCCTGTGCATGCCCCTTCCAGAAAGTCTGGAAGAGCCACAAAACCTGTAATACACCTCAGTTACGACTCCCCAGGAAGGCCTGTAGACCTCCCATTACATGTAGTTCACAAAGGGGTGTACATTTCTGAAAACTGTCTTCCAAAGCTGGGCTATTCAGCCACATCTAAGCTCATAGTAAAGCCCTCCAGTCAGTATGCTAATGCCCTTGCTCCATGCAGCCCTAGTGTAGCTGATAGGGATAGGCCCCAAGCCATGTGGGCTAGTGTAGAGAAGGTAGTAAAAACAAGAGTTGTAAGGGTAATGTGTTTTACTACTTGAATCTATTAACATACTTATGAAAAGTGTTATGGAAATGTGTTATTAAGAAAATTTCACTGCTAAAGTAAACAAACTCTGGTCAGAGCCAATATGGCTTGGGAAAGCTTTTGGGATGCTTTTACCCATTATTCAGCGTATTATTTAACTCCAAAAATTGATTAGCGTTTTGTTCATAAAAGTGCTAAAACGTGAAAATGCATAGCATTTGCCTCACTGTGTTTAACAAGCATAACACTTCTAGAAAACCTATATGAATACTTTCTGTACAGTTAACATTGCCCCAAGCAAAAAACTGCTAATCAATTATTTAAAACCCTGTTATTTCTAATTAATTTGCACAATGGAGATCTGCTGATAGGCAGTTTCAATGTGGTTTTCCTTTTACACATTTTTACAATGTGTTTTCCTAGAATATGCCTGCTGATTGCTATATGTTTAGCCTAGATAGTTCACAGAAGACATGGTATCTTATTTTCAGTGGAGCTCTACATCTACACAATATTATGCTGCATTGCATAAAATCAGAACACACTGAAAACAATATTTTACATCTGAACTTTGCTGCCCTGAATAAATACATTATAAAAATGGTAAAATCATGACCCCACTGAAAACAAGATATTGCCTCTAATCTGGGACACACTGAGTAACTACAGTGCAAAAATGTGTAAAATGAAGATCACAATGACAGTGATATGTAGCATCTCCCCAACGCTATCCAGGATACAAAATATAGGATAAGAAATATTTAAAGAGCTAGTGGAGCCAAAATAGACAGACAGGAAAATAATAAAAATTTTAAGTGCTATTCAGTTGTAATTTTTTATTTCTGAAGTATTTTTATTTTTGCTCATCAGAAAGTATTCTATGTGATAATATTGTGCTGGATGTATGGAATAGCTCTTAGCCTGGCAGCTGGCATAGCTTTCTCTACTGCCCCACACTAAATCATCAGCATTGTGATCTCACTGACTGTGACATCACAGGTGAATGACCTGGAAGTTACTCACTTGCTATTCCTAAGTAGCAGCAATGTCACAGTCATTGAGATCACAATGCTGATGATATAGTGTGGGTCAGTAGAGTAAGATATGTCAGCTGCTAGGCTAAGAGCTGTTCCACACATCACACTTACTAACAACAGGTAAACATTCTTCTAATTAAACAAAGGGAAAAGAAAAAGTACCTCAGATATAAAAGGTAATGGTTGACTGCTTTTAAAATCTAATATTAGTTTTAGACAGTACACTAGCTCTTTAATCGAAATCTACTGTAAACTGAACTTTACTGTGTTCACCGACATAAACACACAGTTTCTTTATTGTTTTATAATATATTACATTGCAGTATTTATTTTGAATGTTGTGGCCATGAGGATGGTGTGTACAGTGTGTGTGTGTGTGTGTGTGTGTGTGTGTGTGTGTGTGTTTGCTGTAGCCCAATATATATTTTTTCCCCAAAAAGCATAGTAAAAGCCTGGATAGTTCACAAAATATCTGGCATATGTCTGAGACAGTTCTTATCAGATAGTGTCTTAAGAGGTTACAAAAACAGTGTAAATCTTTTTAGATTTGTTCCTGGGAAAGGGTGATATTTATGAGGTATGTATCTTTCTTGAAAGCAATACTTACCCCGCTGAAGCTAGTAGCAAGTAAATGTTTAAATGCTAAGCATTTAAATGTGCAAGTTGTTGCATTTTGAAGAGGGTAAACAAATCTCCAGTTTAATAGGGAACCAATATTTAACAAGCTATTTTAGTTTCCTAACGGCCATCTGATAAGCAGCTTTAGTGCTGTCTCCGACATTCTAAATAGAAAGAAGGGAGTATTTTATTTCTTTTGGCATGGTGATTTATAGTTGTGGAAGAATACATTGAAATGTTCAAAAATATGTTCCACGTTCCTCCATTTTTCCAACTACAGACAGCAAGATTTGCCCACAGTCTTAAAAAGGTATAGTAATTCTGTTATTATAGCCAATGATTTTACTGATGCATCAGATTTTATGTTACGGTATACCAACAGAACATGCATATATTTTACATATAGTATTTTCCGGTGTGCCAACCATACGTCGACACCATCACAGCAGAGACCATCACAGTGACAGAATTCGATAGAAAGCGTTGGGTCACTGTTATGGTCCCCACTGGCACTGCATCTCCCAGGGTTTAGCCCCCTTCCTGAGACAACTCCAACTCAGAGTTGTATATCTAGAGACTGGGAGGGTTTGGGGAGCCCAGCACCCTGAAGAAAACACACTGACATCCCCGACAGTACAATGCTGACACTCGGCATTGTGTCTGTCGCTGTTGGGGATGCTCGCATTGTAGATGTCAACTCACAATAGGTAAACTGTATTTTCCTATAGAATCTTATAGTATGTGTAGACTTGATGTGGACACCAAGTTTTTCCAGGCAGGGAAGAGTGTAACCCCCTACAAATTGGGATTTACTATAATGTCTTCCTGGGCTCATTAATGCCCACTGTCAGGCTGGTGTCCTGTCTTAAGTAGTTTTGTGTCTTTGTGTGAGAGTGCCATATTGAGCCTCCACTCCTGTCCCTTTAAGAGAATAGCTAGTCTGTGTTAGAAAATGGTCTGTATTGGATCCAAGTGATTTAGGGCTTGCAACTGGCCAGGCAGTGATCTAATTTGCTCCATTCTGCTGCTGCTACTTGTGCAGAGGGAGCCTATATAAGAACTGTGGTTATTTACTGTTTATCTGTTATTATATTAAAGATAGAGATGTTTGTATAATCTGCTTTGATTGCAGCTCGAACATTTGGATGGACACCACCATATTAGGTCCTGAACTTCCAGTAATCAGACCAATCGAACCACTGGGGATCTAAAATGGATCCTGTCCCTTGGGGTCTTATGGGAAGGAAATTCTGTAGTCTTGTAGTTTTATCGAGTTGGCACCCAAATGGACCTGGAGGAGGAGCCCTTACTGTGACTGACAGCTCCTTTAGCCTATCAAACCTTTGGATTTACAAGGGAAATGCCCTGTGTTCCAAGACACAGTGGATCAGTTAGAGTTGGAAGCTGAAGTGTGAACAGCTCGAGCCTTCGAGCAGCTGCTCCCAGAAGGAGCATTGAGGAATTGGCAGGAAGAGGCTAGACTTGCCGTCCTGCCACTTTCTCGTGCACCAAACTGCCTATTGCAGAAGTCGAACTTGTCTGATTCCAGCCTGGAACTGTGACAGCAAGAAGAAGTGTTAGTGCAACTTGTGATTTGGATCGAAGACTTGCTCCTGAAGTGATCGGCCCAGCTTGTGTGGAAGATATACTCGGATCAGAAGATTTGCTTAGTAAAGCTGTTAAATTGCAACCGGACTAAATCCAAACTGTTTCCTGAGGTAGTTATTGCTGTAAATGTGCTGAATTGTGTTTCGTGGGCTGAGACCTGCTCTCCCATGAAGAAATTCATTATGACAGCTGGAGGCTTTACCAGCAGAAGATCACAAACTTTGAGAGAACTGTTCATTCTGCCTGGGCCCTGCCATCTTGGCCTAGGCCACTACTCCTACAACAGAGACCTTTCAGCGAGAGACAGGCTTGGAGATTTGGCCCCCTGCATAGCACCATCAAGCAGGCTATGACCATCAGGAGGTGCGTCATGTCAGCCCAGCTTGCCTCTGCCTCCTTAATCATCACCTCAAGGTCTACATATCACCTGCAGTGCAGCCAGATCCTGGTAGAGAGAGTACAAATCAGTGTAGCTCCCTGCAACGAAAGCTAAAATCATTATGGTACTATCTAATTGTTTTCATCTATTGGGTTCTTGCAACGGACTGAGCCATCCGGCCTGGATTACAAATAATTGGGTTGTGTGCCTGTTTAACTGCCTTTTTTCCTCTCCCAAGGGCCCCAACATCAGCTGCAACGCCGGCCACCCCGGGCAACGCTTCAGGCTAGCCTGCATGACATTCTGGGTACTCACAGTTATTGAACTGTATAACTGGGACTTAAAGTGCATGCCAGAAAACCCTGATTTAAATCAGAATGCTAATCATTTTGCTAGATTCATGCCCTTCCCTTGTTCACTGCCCCTAAATAAACCTGATTTTCTTTTTTCACGTTTAACCTGGCTAGTATGCATATTATTAGTTGGGTTACAGTGCTAAGATTGTATTGTTGCATTGCTAACCTTATTTTCCAGAGGGTTTCCAGGGCAGTTGCTGCAGGTCCAGCCCTGGTAGTAAGTGAGAAGGGTGTGTGCACATTATTACTGCTGCCTATTGATTGTTAATGTACCATTGTGTTATACATTAGGCCACTAGGTGGGTTGGTGGGTGGTTATAGCTTCCCAGAGGGCCATACCAGGGCAGATAAGCAACTCCAATATCATTCCTCTTGGTGAAGGCACCCAATTAGAGAACTCAGGCCCCTCAACCTGTGTATTGCCAAACAGGCAGGGGTAATAGCCCTTAGAATAGTGCCACCTAGGGGTTACAATTGGATTAGGAATGCTTCCTAGGAGGAATAAAGAGGGACACCTTGGCAGTTTACTCTTAGAATATTAGTAAATAAGCAAGGTGGAGGGAGGGTTGTCAGAGACCAATTAGGGTTTGTGGATGAGGCAGAGACCGTCTAGGCAGACTGGGTGGGCCAAGCAATCCTTTTCTGCTGACAAATTCTATGTTTCTATATCTGAGCATATTCTAATTACTTGACTCCATAATGCACTATCTTAAGGTCAATCCCACAGCACATGAGTCAAATTGGCATGTAGCTCCAGATAACACCAACAGGTGCCCCTTGTAAAAACCCATTTGCTAGCTGGTCTGGTGGCACTGGAGGTTGAAATACTGGATGACACACCTCACGCCATGTCAGCAACTCAGGTTTGGGAATGAGCCCTGGCCGCCAGCGGTCAGCAGGGGTGAGAGAGGATTGAGCATCTGGAGGACTGCTTTCCTCTCTCGGGGAGGGAAAGATTGTCATCCCACCTGCTGATCACCCTCTGGTGGGGGCTGGGGGGTGATACAGGTCAGGAAGCATGTAGCCAGTAGGTATAGCGTGCAGGTGCCCCCACATGTGTGCGCTTATGCGAGATGCCGGAGAGGAAGGGGAATGGAGAGAAAAGTGGAAAAGGAGCTGACAGGCCTCTTTAAGTCCCAGCAGCTCTGCACCAGCCCCCAGAGTCTAGATGTTGGTCTCCAGGGGGGAAGGGGGAGTTGACACCCTTCACCCCAGCCCTGCCATGGCCGGGGGGAGGAAAACCCATGGGGGACATTCTGGGAAGGTTGGGCGTGAGAGTAGCTGGGGCCAGAGAGCAAGTCCCTCCGAGGGAGAGGCTGCAACTGCATACCAGCTCTGTCAGAAGGAGCATAAATATCTAAATAAAAAAATGTCCTCTAATCTTTGCTGGGTATGATAATAACAATGTAAAATTTAATACTAGACCAATCATCCTTCAATCTTACTACTACTTTTAAGGGCACTCAGCTATGTCTAGGACTATTCTTCTGTTGAGCAGGATGTGTTAAATTCTTCTTCTCATTTTCCTTTTATGTTTCAGCTGGGGAGTTTTCAGTATCTGTAAATATTTTGTATGCAGCTTGTTCCCTGTTTCATTAGAGAAAATTCAACTAAAATATTCCAGTTTTCACTGTCTAGCACTGGAGTCTGTCTGCAGAATTTGTTTGGTCAGTGCCTCCTGTAACTGTCATGTAAATATTTAATAATTTTTTTTTTCAATTCTTAAAAAAAAGAAGAGACTTAGTTCCTAAATGAAGCACATCTGATAATCTGTGTATACCTAGTTCCCCCATCCAGGGTCCAGCAGTGGTTTCTTGTTATAAAGAATTAGGAGGTAATCACACAGAGTCAATAATTTAGTGGTATCTCTCTTTGTATTAATTAGAGGTAGGTGAAAGTTGTGAATTCCAGTTTCACTGAGCTTTTGTGGAAATTCAGAAATTTCGTGGAATTTTCCAAACGTCCGCCAGTGGCGAGAGTGGAATCTTCTGAATGTGTTTGGTGGATTTTCATCCTTTTCCGTGGAATTTTTTGGCTGAACTGAGGAATAATACACATGAACTGTGGAATAACAGTTCTGAGGATTTTTTTTTTTTGTAAAGTTTAATGAATTATTCCTCAGTACGTATAATTCTTCTGCAGTTCAGTGATCAGTTCTGTGGACTTTTCTCTCTGCAGTTTAATACAATAAGCTGCAATTTATACATTTATTTAACTGTTCTAAGCTGGAATTTCTGAGAAAGTTGCTAATTTGATTTCTGCACTTTCTCGGAAGTGAAAATCTGACTTTCGCAGACTCTCTCAGTGGACTTTTTCTTTTTCTACACCTCTAGTATTAATCAAGTTAAAGATATTTTAAAATGTTTTTATAATATTAAGGATGCACAGTTTTTTTGAACATCAAGTGGTTCAGTATAAAGGAAGTCAGCAATTAAACACAGGTAGAAAAGTTGTTTTTTTAAGATACAGTAAACCAAAGTGGGGGCGGAGGGAGTCTGATAATTTCTCAACGTTTAAGTGAAGCATTGCTACTTTGAGAGAAAAGGCTAGGTAGTATTTATCCTACAAGGAGTAGCAAAACCTCCTGCTTTAATTGGCACTCTCAGTTTATGTATTGTCACTCATGGGGGGTTTTGAGTCCCATATGAATTGACTAATGTTGAATTATAATTTTTAATTAATCCTTGGTATATTAATATGAATGTTCTGAAAGAGACAGAAACATCTCGGGGTTATAATCATCTTGACAGAGAATATTTTCCCCCACAAAGAAAGATTAAGTTTCTTTCATTTATTGCGATCATTTTCTATCTGTTTCAGTATGGGAACTAGATTTCATCATTAAATAACTTAAGGTTCAAACCATTTTTATGTTGCTTGCACGCATGTGCAAGAAACATAGTGCCATCATCGGAGATTTCGGAGATGTGTCACCTCCTCCTCCAATTCAGTCAGTGTGCTATATGCGGCTCTGGGACAATGCATTTTGACCTGGCTATGACACGCCCAAAATGCAGTGGCATAGCTGTTGAAAGGGGGAGCTACGCTTCAGTGAGCACCGATAAGATATCGGCTGCTCACGCGCAGCTCCCCTCCCCGACAGACACACGCAGGTGTGCGCGCCCCCGCACGCACTGTATAGCCTACAGGTGCCCAATCCCCGCCGGCTGAGCTGCCCCCCAGTAGTAGGTGCCACGCTGGGAGCCCACCCCAGCATGGCAAGAAGTCTCTTGGCCGACGGGGTGCTCACCCCCGCCGGGCTGAACGCCTCGCCCTGTGCCACGCTGGAGCCCACCCCAGCATGGCAACAAATGCCATGGCTGACGGGTGCCCAATCCCCATTGGCTGAATGCCCCTCATCGTTTTTGTCACGCTGGAGCCCACCCTGAAGCGTAGTTCCAAGGACGCTTTTTTTTTTAAAACTTGTAAAACAAAATGGTCTCTGCTGCCCCAACCCCCCACAACCCGCACCCACCCACTGCGCACTCCAGCCTCCCACACCTCCCCTCACCCCATACTTACCTCTCGACTCCGCACGACGATCTTCGGTGGACCGGGAACACGCCTGTAACTCTTCAAAGCCGACCGCAACTGAGGAAATGCCGTAAGCTGTATAATGGGCTAGATAGGGGTTTCAACTTTGTTGCATATCTCAGGCATTTTGGGATTTATGCATTAATTTTCACATAGGGGTTTTGGGACTCCTTCTCATGAATCGATTCATCATGAGACATTCAGGCCTCAAGGGTGATTTCACGCAGTGACTGTGAAATCACCCTTTGGGCCTGAATACCACCATGACAGTGACATCATTCAGAAGGGGTCCCAAAACCCCATGTTGAAAATTTGGTGCCAAAATTCCAAAAATGACTGTTTTATTGAGCGCTATTATGCAGTTCCTACGCAGGCTTGTAAGTTCACGAATTTCAATATTTTCACCCAGATCTTCAACATTGCCATTTTACCACACCTTCTTATGAGTAGTATAGCTGTCATTTTCACATCTCACCCAAAATGTGTTTCCGCCCATGTAGTAGTAGAATGGCACAGTCGGTGTGCAAAATCAATGTACGGGACAAATTAAGAAAATCACAGTGACACTGTTCATGAGCTCAGGTGTTAAAATGGCTATGTTGAAAATTTGGTGAAAAAATTCAAAAATGAACTGTTTTACCGAGCGGTACAGTTCCTATGCACGTCAGAAGTTCACATTCTTTCAAATTTCACCCCAGATTTCCAACATTGCTATTTTGCCACACCTTCTTATAAATAATACAGCTGTCATTTTTCACATCTCACCCAAAATGTGTTTCACCATGTAGTTTAATAAATGGCGCAGTCGGCTTCATAAATCAATGTACGGGATAAATTAAGAAAATCACAGTGACAGTGTTCATGAGCAAAGGTCTTAAATGACTATGTTGAAAATTTGGTGAAAAATTCCTAAAATGACTGTTTTACAAGCGTCAGTTGTACAGTTCCTATGCACGCCGAAGTTCAAGAAATTTTCAATATTTTCATTCCAGATTTTCAACATTGCCATTTTACCACACCTTCTTATGAGTAGTACAGCTGTCATTTTTCACATCTCACCCAAAACGTGTTTCTGCCCATGTAGCGCACAATGGCACAGTCGGTGTGCGAAATCAATGTATGGGACAAATTAAGAAAATCACAGTGACACTGTTCATGAGCAGAGGTCTTAAAATGGCTATGTTGAAAATTTGGTGAAAAAATTCCCTTCAGATGTTCTGCAATATTACTAATGAAGACATTGAACAGAACTGGCCCCAGGACCGATCCCTGCAGCACCCTATTGGTCGCCCCCTCTCCCTAGACTGCATACCATATATCACCACTCTCTGCCTCCTGTCTGTTAGCCAGTTTCTAACCCAGTTTACCACCCTTTCCCCCATGTCCAGCCTACCCAGCTAGTTTATCAGCCTCCTATATGGGATGGTGTCAAAGGCTTTGCTAAAATCAAGGTAAGCGTTGTCCGCTGCCCCACCCTGATTCACTTCCTTTGTCACCCAGTCAAATAAATCAACCAGATTTATCTGACATGATGTCCCCACTGTGAATCCATGTTGTCTATGGTCCTGGGTTCGATGGCATCTAGATGCCCCACTATCCTTTCTTTAAGCAATGTCTCCATGATCTTCCCCACTACTGAGGTGAGGCTGAATGGCCTATTGTTCCCTGCCTCCTCCCTGCTGCCGGACTTGTGTAGAGGAACCACATGTGCCCTCCTCCAATTCACTCATGTTGAATGACTCAGTGAACATGGCTGCCAGAGGTACTGCTATCTCCCTTCGCAGTTCTGTTAATATCCTTGGGCGTATGCCATCTGGTTCCATCGCTTTGTCTACCTTCAATTTAGTGAGCTCCTGCAGGACTCTTTTGTCCACCTCTTCACCCCCTTGGCAACTGCTGTACTGCTGTGGCCCTTGCCCCTCCCACTCTTCTGTGAATACTGTACGGAAAGACACAGTGGATGTCTTGGGAGGAAGGCATGAAACTGTCACTTCCAAATACCTAAACAGCACATACAAGCAAGCAACATTCGGCATTGACAAATGCTTGTTTAATGTGATATCTATTAAGTTACGACAATATAATTTCAAAACCTAAGTTTTATCCCAATTAACTGTTAATCCAGAAAGATTTTCAAATCAATACAATACATATTTAAGATGTGGCAAAGATTAAGCAAGCATAAAGAGATGGGACCTGGGAGAAAAATTCTATTACTGATGTCATCAGTCCAAACATCTGAAGCATTCATGGGCTGACACAGTTGTCTGAGATTTTAGTTGTCCTGCTGGAGATTCTCTGTACTGAATGGAAAGAAGCAAACTTGTTTGTAAATCCACCTGAAAACACACCCCTAGGTTTTCCAGATGGCTGGAACAACAACCTATTCACCTTGTTTACTATCCAGTAGTATTGCTTTAAGACTTGGAACAGTCCACAGAACTGAGGTTCTGGCTGACTGTTTTAATTATGCTCCGATTAGGAGATTGGAGTATATGGTTTCACATGGAGGTGGTCTCGGTCAAATTAATCTGATAGATTGCTTTGACAGGGTGACAAAGGATTTAGATCAGGGTGGAGTGGTGAACACGGCCTACCTAAATTTCAGTATAGCTTTCAACACTGTTCCACATAGAAGAGTAATAAGCAAGCTGGGTAGCTTAGGAGTGGGACCAAATGTGATGAACTGGATAAGAAAGTGGTTAAGGGGATAAGTTACAGAGGGTTGCGGTAAACAGAGATCACTCAGAGGAAGGGAGGGTGAACAGCAGGATGCCTCAGGGATCAGTGCTTGGACTGGTCCTCTTTAATGTCTTTATAAGTGACAATGCAGAGGAGCTGGAAGGGAAGGTCTGCTTCTTGTGTTGTGAATAACACCAGAATCTGCAATAGGGTGTACACACTGGAGGTAGAAAGGATGAGCAGAGACCTGAGAAAACTAGTGGAGTGGTCAAGAGTATGGCAGCAGGGTTTCGATGTGGAAAAGTGCAAAATAATGCACCTGGGGAACAGAAACCCAGGCGCAGAGTACAAAATGATTTGAGTGGTATTGACAACCATCAAGCAGGAAAGAGACTGGGGGAGTAATCATATTAGATGACTTAAAAGTGGCCAGGCAGTGCACCAAGGCAGTAGAGAGGCTAGTGGGATGCTGGGGTGCAGAGAGATGGGTATCATCAGCAGAAAGAGGGAGGTGGTATTGCCTCTGTATAGATCACTGGTAAGACTCCACCTAGAGTACCGTGTTCAGTTCCAGAAACCACATCTCCCAAAGGACATGGAGCAGAGGTGGTCCAGAGGACGGCAACTAAAATGGTGCAGGGTCTGCATCAAAAGCCCTATGAGGAGAGACTAAAGGACCTCAATATGTACACCCTGGAACAGAGGGAGGAGGGAGGAGGGAGGGAGGGGGAGGATATGATTGAGGCATTTAAATACCTCACAGGGTAAATAAGGTACAGGAGGGAAGTATTTTTCAGATGTAAAAGTGCTCAAGAGCAAGGAGTCATGCTATGAAGCTGGGGGGTAGATTAGGAGAGATCTGAGGAAGTACTTCTTCACAGAAAGAGTGGTGGATTCCTAGAACAGTCTTGCAGTGGAGGTGGTTGGGGCAAAAACAGTGGTGGGGTTCAAGAATGCATGGGATAAGCACAAGAGAATCATAGTAGAAAGGAAGGAGGAAGGGAGAAAGAGCTGTAGATCAGGCATGGTCTGCGGTAATAGTGTAGGTATGGAGAAAAGGGCAGACTGGATGGGCTAAGTGGTCATTATCTGCCAGCATGGGGCCTGTCCATGCATTTTGGGAGCCAGAGCCTGGGGAGAGGAAATGAAAATGGAGGCCCACCAAATGAACTTCGGCACCTTGGTAGGGTAAGCACCGACAGGGCATAGAGCCCTAAACGAGAGATTGCCCATGGGTGAGTTCAGCTGGTGCATTGGATGGTTTTCTGTGGGTGGGTCTATTATGGCAGTAGGGCCTGGGGTGTGGCTTGGAAGGGGCAGCCCTTGCAGTTCAGGGATTAGCAGTGGAAGAGTTATCCCTAATCCCTGGGTTGGAGGCCACCGCAGAGTTGGGACCCACGGAGTGAGCCGCTTCTGGAGGCAGGGAAAATCCATTTTGGGGAGTGATGTTTGGGATCCCAGCAAGGTGGCAGTCTGTTGGGTGATCTGTTGTGGCACTGGCAGAGGTCTCCCTGAGGAGTCGGTTCAGAGGTTGGAATTGCCGCATGAGTGGAGTGTGCCGGGAGCGACTGGGATCAGGTCCAGGGACCCCAAAACTGCCAGAATAAGGCCCAGCTGCCAGACGAGGAATCAGCGATTGGATGTCTGAAAGGGTTCTGGTGGTTCGGTTCTTGCTAAAGAACATCAATTGAAATTTATTGAGTTAAAACCACTTTGGAAAGTAACAGGGTATCCTCCATAAGAGTTAGTCCCCGGGTGGAGAAAGTGCGACCAGGCAGATTGGAAGGAAATGGAAAGTGTCAGAGAGTTTGGGACAGTACTAGAAATGTCTCATGCTGTCATAAGCCCAGAGAGAAGTGTATGGGAATGGAATTGCAAAGAAGAGTCTGGCTGGAAAGAAAATGTAGTGGCTGGGAAAGAAAGCTGAGGAACGAGACCTGAGTTGAGAGAAAAAGTAAGTGTCAAGCTACTTTAAGTGGAAGCCTATGTCAGCTCCAACAAGTGCTGCCAGAAATTTAGCCTGCATGGCTTAAGGGAAACTGCATGAAATAATTAATCTGTTAGCCCAAGACTGTTGCAGAAGATTTTCCAGCTGTCTGAGAAAGAAACCCATCGCATTTCATACCCCCTGAGCCATGTTGCTACTGGTTGCCCCTGTTTTCATATTTAATTAAATCAGTTGTCGCACTTTGATTTTGGAGTGGACATTGGACTTAATCAGTGAGACTGTGCCTGTTTGCTAATGAACATTGCCCCTCCAGGTGTACAAGATCAGCATCAGAGGATTGTGCCTGCTTCTGCAAGTGTATGTGACTCCCAGTCACTAACAGCGCTGAACCCAGGTAACAAGTTATTCTGTTCTATCTCCTTGGACTGTGGTTGCTTTGGTTGTGAAGTGCCACCTCCCAAAGTTTTACCACCTGGATACCCCTAGACGGGGAAGGGGGGCTTACACTGAGCAGCTGTCCTTTTGGTTAGAACCACGGAAGCATCGGTGAGTGAAAAAAAATCTGTCCTGAGAGTTCATGAAACCATCGTATGATCTTCTGTTACTCTGATTGAAAATTAGAAATTGCCGGCAGATAAGGACTACTTGGCCCACTCAGTCTGCCCAGATGTTCCCTGTTCAATTTGTCTTGTAGACCCTATCTAGTGACCCTCCCTGCTTATTTTTAATAAACCCCTATGTCTCTCCCATTCATGCTTGAAGCCCCACACTGTTTTCACCTCCACCACTTGTGCTGGCATTCTGCTCCAGGCATCCACCACCCTTTCAGTGAGGAAGTATCTTCTCACATCTCTCTTAAATTACTGCATGCCCTTCTGGTTCTAGTGATCTTTCCCATTTTATAGAGACTCCCCTCCTGCACTCAATACAAACCTGTGAGTTACTTGTAGGTCTCTATCATGTCACCTCTTGCTCTCCTTCCAGAGTATACATGCTGAGATCCCTGAGTCTCTCCTCGGGATTCCTAGTGCATCCCTGCACCATTTTAGTTGCCCTCCTCTGGACTGCCTCCATGCTATCTATGTTCTTTTTCAGGTGCGGCCTTCAAATCTGGATGCAGTACTCCAGGTGGGGTCTCTTCAGCAAGTGATACAGTGGCAACACCACCTCCATCCTCCTGCT
The DNA here is from genome assembly GCA_016271365.2 of Neoceratodus forsteri. Taxonomy (NCBI): domain Eukaryota; kingdom Metazoa; phylum Chordata; order Ceratodontiformes; family Ceratodontidae; genus Neoceratodus; species Neoceratodus forsteri. The sequence continues at coordinate 382,077,991 of JADMNL010000023.1, read as the reverse complement.
GGAGATACCTCTCCTTATGCATTCTAGAATCCCACTGGCCCTAATCACTGCTTTGTCACACTGCTGTGCCACTTTGAGGTAATCAAATATGGTAACCCCAAGGTCCCTTTCCTGTTCAGTGACTGTCAGAACCTCCCCACTCCATCCTGTACTCAGCTCCTGGGTTCCACTTCCTATACCTAGGTACATGATTTTGCACTTTTTGGTATTGAACCCCAACTGATTCCTGTGCATTCTCTCCACCCCAGTGTCCGTCTTATTGCAAATTTTGGTATCATCTGCAAACAAGTCATACCTTCCCTTCTAGTTCTTCTGCAATGTAACTTATGAAGGCATTAAGGAGGACCAGTGCCACTACTGAGCTCTAAGGCACCTCCACTACTCTCTGTCTCCTATCCGTTAACCAGTTTCTAATTATTCACCCCCTCTGGATCACACCCCACTAGGCTGCTCAGTTTCTGTATCAGCTTCCTGTGTGGCACATTGCCAAAAACATTGCTAACGTCCAGATAGACCATGTCCACTTCCCTCTCCTGATCTATTTCCCTGGTCACCCAGTCAAATAAATTTATTAAGTTGGTTTGGCCTGACCTTCCCCCACATGAATTCATGCTGACTGTGGTTTTGCAGCCCATCAGATTCAAGATAATTTGCCAGTCTTTCCTTTAGCAGGGTTTCCAATCATTTCACCACCACTGATGTAAGACTGATTGGCCTATAGTTGCTAGCCTCCTCCCTGCTTCTGCTCTTATGTAGAGGGACCACATCAGTTCTTCTGCAATTCTCTGGAACCTCACCAGTTTCCAGTGAACTGTTGAATGAGGCTGTCAGTGGAGCAACTAGCACTTCACTGAGTTTGTTTAGTACCCTTAGATGAATCCCACCTTGTCCTATAGCCTTGTCCACCTTCAGAGCAGCAAGTCCCTTTCAAAATGTTTTCCCTGTAAATGGACTTGTGTCCACTCCCTCCCCATTCCTGCTACTCCCTGGTGGCCTGCCCCCCCTCCACTGTAAAGACTAAGCAGAAGCACCTGTTCAAGCTATCCGCTTTTTCTTGGTTCTCTTCTGCGCAGTCTACACCATCGACCCTTATAATCCTCACTATCCCTCCCCTTGCTGTCTTCTTCTGACTTATGTATCTGAAGAAAGTCTTATCCCCTTTGATACCCCTTTGACTATCCCTTCCTCTGTCTGTGCCTCTGCTGCTCTCACTGCCTTTCCTTCTTCCCTTTGTTATACTTAATATACCTCCCTGACCTCCTGCCTCTGTGTTTCCTTATACCTACCAAATGCCATCCTTTTTTCTTTTACCACATTGGACACTTCATTAGACAACCATAACAGTCTTGTTTTCCCTTCTGATTTTACTCACTTCCTTCATGCAGAGGTTGTTGCTTTTACTATGACCACCCTTATTTTTCCCCACTGTGCCTGTACCTCATCTGGCAATCCCCTTCTTCAAGGCAGTTTCTGAGGCAGTCTCCCATTTCTTTAAAATCTGTCATCCTAAAGTTCAGGCCTTCGTCCTTGTGTGATTTGCCTCTGTTCCTGTCTTTATGTTAAGCCACACTGTAAGGTGATCACTGATGTCCAGGGGACTCTTCAGTGTGAGGTCTGCAATGCTGTCTCTTTGTAATCATAAGGTCCAGCACTGCCCCATCCTTAGTGGATTCTTTGACTAGCTATATGAGACAAGCCTATTGAAGAGCTATAAAGATGGCCCTACTCTTTGCTGAAGCTGCAGTTGGAAAGCTCCACTCCATGTCGGGCTGATTGAAGTCACCAACTAGCAGCTTCTTCCCCCTTACTCATCGTTCTACCAATGGCTTCCCTAACTGTCTTAACCAACTCCTCTCCTTGTACTGGCAGTCTGTACATTACCCCAGTAAAGACAGTGGCCCCAGAGCTTATCTCTAGGGTGACTCACATCACCTCCAGCACTTCCTTTTCCTCTAGGTGTCCCTGTATTTCCATGATCGTAATCCTTTCCCTCACATATAAAACAACCCTTCCTCCCACCTCTCTGCCCTGTCTCTCATGAACAGTGAGTAACCTGATATGGCGATGTCTCAGTCATGGTGCTCAGTGCACCATGACTCCATTATGGTCATTAAATCCAGTCCATCCTCTACCATGATAGCTTCTAGGCCTGACATTTTTTTTTGTTGGTACTTTTTTCCCCCTTCTCTCCTGGCCCACGTTCAGGAGGGAGCCCAGCCCCGTGCCCCCAATGTCTACTGGCCAGTACTGACCATCTTCCCCCATGGCTTACCCCCCCGGCGAGTCAGTGGGGGTACCCCAAACCCCCACCAAAGACTGGATCCAGTTCCAGTTGGCACTGTGGCTATTCGAGGTGCGGGACCTGCAATCCCCTCCTTCATCTAGCTGGGAGAGATATTTTTCTCTCATTTCTTCCCTCAGGGCAGGGTGTACAATGACTCCAATGACAGTGCCACCCACGCTGCCATGTACATCATGTAGGGCATCTGCCACACCTCTGCCCACCATGGACAGCATTGGTGTGCCAGTCCCAGCCTCCTCTAGGGACCAGGCAAGCACCAACAGCTGATCTCCCCCCCCGCCTGAAGAAGGAGAACTGTCCCTGGGACGCTCAATCCTTTTTTTCCCCCGCCGACCCCCGGCAAACCACTCCGTGAACATGGGTCACCGGTGTGGCAGGAGGTAAGGCAGAATGCCTCAGCCCTCCATGCCACTGGGCCAGCCCCAGGCCTGAAATTTTGTTTCAAAGACTTCTTGCATTGGTGCACATGACTCTCTATACCGTCCATCCACCCTGTCTGCTATCCTGCTTCCCCTTGCTATTCCTGCTTTATTTTTCCCTGAAGCCCTCCACCTCTTCTCTTTCATAGAAATATAGAAACATAAAAACATAGAATTTGACAGCAGATAAGGACCGCTTGGCCCATCTAGTCTGCCCATTTTCCCTACCTACTGTAGCACCTCAGACCCTACTTGTTCTCCAGCTTTCCCCCCTTCCTTCCCTACCACTAAGGTTCCTTTCCCTACCACTAAGATTCCCCTTCCTTTCCATCTTATCTTCACCATTCCTTGTCTCCTTCTAGCCTCTAGCCTCACTCACATGAGTCTACCCCCTTTTCTTCTGTCTTGCTCCCATCCCTGTCTTTCTGCACCTTTGCCCTAAGGGAGTTTTCTGCCCTCTGACCCTGCCTCAATCAATCAGTCAACCAAAATTGTATTTGTATAAGGCATCCTTCCAGTGCTCAGGGCGCCTTTACAGTATACATTAAAACTCACAATTTATAATAAAACAAATAAAAACATATTAAAACACATCCATATATATTCAATACATTCATGGGAATGCCTGGCTAAACAAATATGCCTTTAACAATTTTTTAAAACCTCCCTGCTGCTCATCACCTGGGGAGAAATTGTTACCTCCCTTGGTTTTAGTACCTCCCCCTGGCTAGTTTAAATGCTCATCCAAGTAGCATTTAAACATCCCACCAACTCCAGTCCCCTTTCTGGAAATATGCAGGCCATCTCCCTTACAGAGGCCCATATTCTCCCAATTGGCCCTTAGTCCCTGATGTAGCCAAAACCCTCCTCCATGCACCATGCCTTCAACCAGTAATTAAATGCTCTGTTGTGGAGTACCCTTACATCTCCCCAGCTGTACACAGGTACCACCTCAGAAATAGCCAGTATGTGTGCCACCTAGGAAGCAGTGTAGCATAGTGGCTTAAGGCTCTGAGCTGCAAACTTGGAGGCCTGGGTTTGAATCCTACAGCCCCACTTGCATACTGTGTGACCCTGAGCAAGTCACTTAACTTCCTTGTGCTCCCAGGTCGCACCTGGAAACAAGCTTCCGCTTAGTGTGCCTTTCCTGGTTAAACATATTCCCCTTTCCCTTTCCCTACTTGAGACCCCTCCCCAACTCCTTGAAGTTACCTGCACTACCTCTACCTTATCCCTTGCCAGGTCATTCATCCCCAGATGGGCAATGACATCTAGCTCCCTTCCAGCTCCTCCAGCCCAGGCAATCCTCTGGATAAGCTCTCTGTCCCTCCAAGCCAAAGCACTGCACAGGCATGCCACCTTACTATCCCTACCTCCCCACTCCCAAATCTGTCCCCTTGACAACAGAGTCCCCCACCAGAAGCTGCTTCCTCTTGTGCTGGGGCCTCTTCCTCCCTCCATGTAGCCTCCTCTTCTGAAGACCCCCACCTCCTGCCTTCCCACTGTAACAGGAGCCTCCTCTCACCTGCCCCATCCTGACGGTATGGATAAGGAATTTTGTAGTGGCAGAGGTGGAGGAATGTGCATCCTTCCCACCACCTCCACCTTCTTGGAGACCACCAAGGTCCATCAGCTCGGCCTCTGCCTAGGCATCCTCTGGGGAGTGGAGGTAGACTGGGTGACCCTGGAAGTGACAGAAAATCCTCTGTACCCTTGCCAGTTTGACCCATAATCTAGCAACCTCTGCTCACAACCTAGAGAGGTGACTACATATGAAGCAGCACCTCAGTCTCCAGAAGGTGTCCTGAAAGACTGCAGCCCTACAACATTTTCATTGCATCACTCCAATTATATTCTTTTCCTAGTGATTATTCAAACTCCTCTGTACCCTTCCATCCCATTCCTACTCCTGTTGTACTCCTACCTCTCCCTTTTACTACCATGAAACAAATTTGTTACTTTACCCTAGCTAGGCTGTTTCTGGGTTTCCCTTTTTAACCCTCCTACCTGTACCTTTCTTTTCCTACTACTCCTTACCAATGTGTAGTATGTTTACAGCCTGTAGCTACCTGCTCCCAGTTGGCATTTGTAGTAAACACTGAGCAGTGATGTGTTACCTCTTACCTTGGTCTGGTATCCTCCTGGCAGAGTGTTCTGCACACAGCAGTAAGCCTGCAGACAGCCTACAGAAGTCTGTAAGGCAGATTTTGCACTCCTGTGCTGTTCCAGTCATGCGCTGGGACAAGGTGGAAGTTCATATTTTCTATTTTATCTGTGCCAGTTGCACCTTTGACAAAACTCACTTGTTCCAGGCCTGTGAGGTCAGTGATTACATTCTGTTCTCTCTTAGCTAGAATTTTTTAGAAGATTTTACAATCAGTGTTGAGTAGTGAAATGGGTTAATAATTGGTGCATTCGAGTATCTGTGCGTCTTTCCCCTTGTTTGATAACAAAGACATGTAGGTTGTGTACATAGAAGGTGGTAAGACTATGGATTCATTTGGGTCCAACACGACTTTATATAAATACACTGCTATTTGCTGATTAAGATGTTTGTACATTTTCCCTATGATGCAATCTGGTCCAGGGGTTTCATTGTTAGGTAAGTCTTTTTATGGCCTCAGTAACCTCTGACAAAGTTATTGGCTCTCTAAACCTTTTTTTTTTTTTTGCTTTTTTCTGGCATTGGTGGAAAATCCACAGATGCTAAAAATCCATCGATTTGCCCTTCTGTGGCCTAATTTCTTTTTTTTATATACAGTATGTTCTTGTAAAATTCCACAATGAGTTTATTAATTGCACTATATGTTAACTGAACTTCTGCCTTATCATCTTTAATGCTAGAAATCAAGTTTTGGTTGGGTTTTCTTTTTAGTCTCTAGGCTAACAGTTTCCTGGATTCCTAATGGGGCTGGTGAGTTCTGAACAGTGCATATTCAGCCTTAGAAGAGTAATATTTATTAATTTCACATTTATGCACTGTGATTGTCTGCATTAATGATTCTTTTCCACTTGTATTAGCTTTATTTTGTCTTTTCAGTGTTTTCTGTTTATGTTTCATGTCAAGCAGATGTTTCTGAGACTCTTCCTTTTTATTTGAAGAAAAGCTAATGACCCTCCTCCTGATACGTGCTTTGAATGTACCCCACAGGCAGGAACATGAGACCTCTCCATTGTCATTTATCTCAAAGAACTCAGCCACTTCATTTTGTATCCAAGTCTGAAATTGGTTACCCTTAAGTAATAAAACATTAAGGGCCTGATTCTTCCTTAGGTGCGCCCGACGCAAGGGAGTTGCGGCTAACTTGTTTGATGCAAGTGGCAATTTGTGCCATAACTTGCATCAAATGGGATTCTGGAACACAGCTTGCATCAGTGCCTGACACAGCTGCATCCAAGCCCACTTGTGCCAGGGTTGTGTCCAACAACTTGGGGTACCAGGTTGCAAGTGGACTTGCACCATGGTGAGGCTGCCATATCCCCTTAAATGGGATTCCAGAAGCCCCATCATGGATGCAGGAGAAGCTGCCAGTTAGACCAGTGAAGAGGTGGTCTAACTGGCTTGCGCTGCTGGAGTGCGGTGGGACAGGAGCCTGTAGGGGTCCACCAGGGGCTTGCAATGCGGTGGTAAGGGCATGGATGGAGGTGGAGACCCATCCCCAGCAGACAGCATGATGGTGCATTCCTGAACATGCACGCCACACAGAGGGCACACTGATGCCCAGACCATAGGGCTCCATAACCATCAGCCTCCCATCCCTTGTTGTGTCCCTGATCCATTGGTGGTCCAGTAGCCCCCCCATCCCTGATCCCCCTTGGAGTGCCTGGCACATGCACCTGAACCCAACCCCTTGCCCCATCCCCTGGTAACCATATCTGCCATGTTATACTCCCTGGTGGTCTATTGGCCCCCCACCCTCCCCACCCTGACAAGCAGTGGTTGCTCTCCTGCTTCCCCATCCCCAATACACATTGGCAGCTGGCACGAGCCACTCCTCACACCACCATGGCCAGCGCCACAATGTGATCTCACGGGCTGCGTATGTGTACTGTACACTTATGCGATCTGTGAGATGTACACACACTGCTGCCTGGGTGAGATTGCATTGTGCGGCTGGACATGGTGGTTTGGGAGGCTATGCCAGCCACCAATGCATGTTGGGGATGGGGGGCAGCATGGGGAAACCACCACCTGTCTGGGTGGGTTGGTGGGGGGCCACTAGACCACCAGGGAGTAGGACCTGCAGTGTCCTTGGCCTTGTTGCCTTCCTGGGGATTGGTAATGGGGGTGGTGGAGGACACACCTGGACCAGGGTGACACTGCTGCCACTGGACTGGAGGGTTCTGACCATTCACCCATGGGTTGGCAGTGGCCTGGCACAGTGCCTGTCCTAAGGGGCAGCACATGAATGCCCCTTGCAGTTGTATGACAGTGTCCTTTGGGAGCCACATGACTCATGCTACATTCCTGTGGTGGCTGCCCCTTCCCTGCCCATGGTCAGGGCTTCCCACCCCTTCTGACACATGGGGGGTCTACCTGTGCACCTGTCCATGGATGCATCCATGGACTTGCGACAGGACTCCCAGTTGTGTCTCTCTGTCTGCTGCGGATGGGATTTTGTGGCTATTCCAGATGGCTTGGTGCAAGTCACCAACCTACTGGAATAGCAGTTTTTGTACATGCCGCAACTGTGTTGGGCACAGCACTCTTTTATGCCGCATTGTGCACTCGATGTAGGCATCTTCTGGAATCGGGCCCTAAATCTCCATCTGAATTATTTTGAATGATCAGCTTGCAAAGATAACAAAATGCTGATTGGTCTGTGATCAGAGATAGTGATACAGTGCTTCCTCGCTATAGTGAACCACTGTATAAGGAAATTCTGTTATAGAGAACACCTGAAATGGTTTCCATTGTTACCTAATTAGGCATATTAACACCACGCTATAGTGAACAATAGCTATAGTGAACAAATTTGCTGGCTCCAGAGGTGTTCCTTATAAAGAGGGACCACTGTATTACCAATTTCTGCCCTTACCATCATGGTTTGTGTATTGTGCCAAACTATGAAATAATCAATCCTGCTATGGGATTGATGTTGATTAGAATAGAAAGTGTAATCAAAGTCTTGGTGGGTGTACCAGCCTTCACAAGTCTGAAAATTCAAAATATTCAATGGACTACAGGACCCAAGGCAGCATGGTTTCACCAGGGGGGAGGTCATGCCAGACCAGCCTCATCAAATTTTTTGACTGGGTGACAAGTGAGGTGGATCAGGGAAGGGCAGTGAACATGGCCTATCTGGATTTCAGCAAGGACTTTGACACAGTGCCACATAGGAGGCTATTAAACAAACTGGGGAATATGGGAGTGGGCAGGACAGTAGTGCGGTGGGTGGGTAATTGACTGGGTGGCAGGAGGGTGGTGGTAAATGGTGGTCACTCAACAGAGGGAAGTGTGACCAGTGGCATACCACAGGGATCAGTGCTGGGACCGGTCCTATTCAACGCCTTCATCAGTAACATTGCGCAGGACCTAGAAGGCAGAATTTCCCTGTTCGCTGATGACACAAAGCTCTGTAACAGAGATGACACATCAGAGGGTGTAAACAGAATGAGGAGGGACCTGCAGAAGCTTCAGGAATGGCCAAGGGATTAGCAGTTGAATTCAACATGAAGAAGTGCAAGATAATGCATATGGGGCACAAAAACCCTGGAACAACATATCAGCTGTGGGGAGAGGATATAGTATGCACCAAGCAGGAAAGGGACCTTGGGGTTATCATCTCTGATGACCTCAAGGTAGGCAACAGTATGACGAGGCAACAGGTAAAGTAAATAGGATACTGGGATGCATAGGAAGGGGCATCACCAGCAGGAAAAGGAAGGTCATAATTCCACTATACAAGACACTAGTGAGTCTCCACCTGGAGTACAGTATACAGTTCTGGAGACCTTACCTATGTAAGGACATAGACAGGGTAGAGAAGGTTCATAGGAGGGTAGCAAAGATGGTTCAGGGATTGCATCACAAGTCCTGAGAGGACAGGCAGAAGGACTTGAATATGTACTCCCTTGAGGAGAGGAGGGAGAGAGGTGATATGATAGAGACATACAAGTACCTTACAGGAAGGAACAGGCTGCAGGAAAACACTATTTTCCAATGAAAAAGATGTTCCAGGACTAGAGGGCATGGGATGAAGTTGGAAGGAGGGTGATTCAGAGGAAACGTGAAAAAGAATTTTTTCACGGAAAAGGGTGGTGGACAAGTGGAACCCCCTGCCAGAGGAAGTGGTGGGGGCTCAAACAATCACAGGATTTAAGAATGCATGGGATAGACATAAGGGAATTCTGGAGGTCAGGGGTTAGAGGCAACAGACTTCTAGAAAAACGTAAAGGGAACTTACAAGCTCAAATGGGCAGACTGGGTAGGCCATAGGCCCTTATCTGATGACAGTGTCTTTTTATCTACGTATCTATGTAATATGTCATAAGTTTGTGTAGTGAGTATCTGGAATTGGTAGTTTCCAAATTAGAACCATGTTCATTTCTAACACAGGATCTACTACCTCATTTAGATCACCAATTAGAACTAACTCATAACCTGTCAGATTAATAATTTGGCTGCTACCATGTCAAAAAAGTCTGTTTATATTGTATTGGGCTAGTAAATATTACAGAAGACAATTTGACTGCATCTATGGTTCCCCTTAGAATATGGAATCTGCCTTCTGCATTGGTAGTATGTGCATGCTTCACAAACCCTACCTCTTTACTTATTTAAATGGCAGTGCCACTTTTTTGTATTATAGCAGCAGAATTCTACCTGCAATACCCACTGTTGCGGAGTTTTTCTGCTTCTTTAGGAACTAAGTGCATCTCCTAGGAAAAGAGCAATATCCACATCTTGTCTAAGTAAAAAACTCAGTACTTTCTTCCTCTGTTTTGTTTATTTAGAGAACAATGCAGGGTACATTACAAATAAGGTATGCAGATTAAACGTTCCAAATAACGTATAGAGGATAATGGATGGTCTTCGGGTAATAACCATGCTATAATCACTTAAAGAGGTTGTCATGACATTGTAAACCTCGAGAGCGAAGTGATTGCAGCATGGTTGTTACCCAAAGACCATCCATTTGCTTTTATAGTGTATGGGCACCAGTTTGTACAGAATTCACAGTATAGAATGTTGCACAGAGTGGAAGTTCCATTTTATTATACCATTGTTACGACATAGTGAAGAGGGTATAAAAACAATCTGATGTCATATCAATGGTATAACAACATTGTAAAGTGTGTGAATTTAGTTAATAATAAGCTTCTCCCATACATTATGTACATATTAAATATTCCATGACAGTCAGTACAGGTTTAACATAACAGACAATATCTAGAGAAATACAGTGATACATAATTAATAAATTATAGGATTATCTTTTAGACAATAGGGGCTACAGGTAGAAAGACAATGTAAGAGACTGTGCAGCATGATGAAGAGAGCAGCCATTCCTCCCATAACCTGAAGAAAATATTATATGAACCTAGAGGACAGATAAAAAGAAAAAAGAGACAAATAAATATAAGACAACAATACATACGGAAGAAATAACATCTAACATGATTGTTGGTCTAGTTCAAAAAGGTTAAGACCTTTCTGGAATTAATGATTTGACTAAACTGCTGCTAGATTTTATCCAAGTTGTTGGAATTTTGCGCCAATGCATAATGCACTTTTTCTGTTCTATGGATGTTAATCATAAGATTCATCCAGGTGATAAAATCAGGTGGGGATGAACCTTTCCACTTCATAAGGGTACATTTATATGCATTTATTAAGCCTAAAAGAGCCAATTTATGTTGGAATGGTGTACCCACATCATAAGCACGGCCAGTACAGAGCAGGATATATTCCACATCTTTAACTACTTTCAGGGAAGATGCTATTGACAGCAGTTTTAACACTATTCCAAAAAGAGACAAAGGCAGGGCAAGTAACCAGCATATGTTATATTGTGCCTACTGATGTTCCATACCTGGGACAGAGATTTGAGTATTCCTGATTCATTAAATTTATTCTATGAGGTGTGTGGTAAGTTCTGTGTAAATTATGAAAGTAAATTGTTGCACTTTGTGGAGAAGATTCCTAATTTTGGAAGATCAATTGCATGTTCCCATTTATGTGCTGATGTTTCACATGCTGTACTAGTTTTTCTTCCCATTTAGACTTGAGATTGGAAAGCTTGCTTCCATACTTTAGTATCAGGAAAGCATGTATTTTTAAAATAATTTTAGGTTTGATGTTGCTGGTGAAAATATCCTTCAGTGTGTTTTGCTGTGGGTTAGTCAAGATGTTCATATTTTTAGGGATATAGTTTCGTATTTTGACTATTTTAAAAAATCCACCTGCAGTAAGTTATAAAGATATTTTAAGGCAGTAAAGTCCATAAGGCCATTATCAGTGAAAAGATTTATTACCTCTTTCATACCTTTAAAATGCAATTTTCTAACAGTTGAATCTAAGATAGAGGAGCCAAGGTTTCCATATAGATGTATAGGGGAATGGACAGAAATTTTATGAGGTATGTTAGTTAGATTTACTACTTTATCCCATGTTTTACAGGTCATTATGGTATTCCAGCGGTAGCACGTCAATTTGGCCAGGCAATTACAGCGAGGTAATTTCAGCGAATGCATATTAGTGCATTCAATTATAGTCAGTGCCACATTACAGCAACTGAATAATATTTAGCAAGCACAACCTTGCTAAATATCCCCTGTGTCCAAGTGCACCTCAGAGTTGGTATACTAAAGATAGGGGGTTCTGGGGGTGCAGCTCCCTGGGGTGTGCCCAGGGGTTGCAGCACCCCTGCATACATCACAACAATTAGATCCCTGTGTTAAGTGGTGGCAGCTGCTGTTAATGATGCTATAAATAGGATGCTAATGGATGGCAGCCCCATTATGCAAGATGGCTGTGGAGTACCTGAGAAGTCAAAGGGGCATGCTGTTGCTTTTCTATGGTGGCTTCATATATCAGAGGGATAAAGAGGTGGCCGACAAGGTTTATTGGTGGTGTGCAGATGGGCACAAGTACCGCTGTCCTGCCAGAGTGCATACTGTGGCTGACCATGTTGTTGACATCCCCTACGGCCACAATCATGTAGCTGATGCTGCAGCCACTGGTGCTCACCGTGTGCTTACAGGTATGAGAGAGAGGGCCAGAAGCAGCAATGAAAGCACTGCCCAGATTGTGCAGCAAAGTGCAGCTTCTGCAACTGAAGCTGTAGCGGGATCCTTACCTGACGTGAGTCTGCTGCATCGCACTGTGCAGAGGATCTGACAGAGTGAGAGGATATATCCTGTGATGCCAGTGACTGTAGCTGACTTATTAATTCCACCAGAATACTGCGTAACACTTGGAGGTGAATGTTTTCTCTTTTGGAACAGTGGCACCGACGATCGCATATTGATGTTTGCTGTCGACCATAGTCTAAACTTTTTGTCCACATGTAATGAATGGTTTATGGATGGTACATTTCGTACCTGTCCAACATTGTTTTAACAATTATACACAGTGCATGGGTGTCATGCAGGAGGTGTCATCATACCTGCTATTTACATTCTGATGTCATCTAGAAGGGTCAGTTCCTATGACAGTGTATTTCAGAGACTGAAGGATTGGGCAGATGTAATGAATCCTAGCACTGTCATGTTAGATTTTGTGAAGGCTGCAATAAGGGCTGTGCATTCTGCTTTTCCAACAGCAAGTATAAAAGGTGCTTCTTTCACTTCACACAGGCTGTGTGGAGGTGTGTGCAACAGTACGCAGAGGTTTTGAGAAGGTATGTGGAAGATGCAGATTTCACCCTGAATATGCGTTGCCTGCTGTCATTAGCATCCATTCCAGTAAATGATGTTGAAAGCACTTCTGATGAGTTGAGGGATAGTGCTTTTTGTCAGGAGCATGATGAGATATTGATGGATTTTCTCAATTATTTTGAAGATACATGGTTCGGGCATCCCATGAGTCATTCGGGATGCCACAGACCCACATATCCAGTGAATGCCTGGAATTGTTATGAAGCATTCTTGGTGAGCACACTAGAACCAATAATGCAGTGCAGGTGTGGCACGTGGGTTTAATACACTCTTGGGAGCATGTCATCCCACAATCTGGAGATTCCTCAATTGTATTAAAGGATACCTATACCATCATTTTTACACATTTTGTTTTTAAAAAATGACTCCATAGGCTTGTAAAGGAGAGGTTGCTGTTTACATTTATAATGAAACTGCATTTATTAAAGCAGGATTAATGCAGTTTCACAGCATTTGAAGTTTGTAAACACAGTCTTTCCTGATTCAAAAATCCTGCTCTAAAAATTCTAAAATGGATGCCTTGATGATGTCATTGAAGACAGAGAGAGATGCCCAGCTATGCAAATGTATTCTAGCTGTGCTAACCATATTCAAATGCGAATAACTTTAAAATGAAAAATGATAGCAAGGTACTGTGAGCACAAAAGTTGTTCAGCACAAAAATATTTATAAAATGATTGGTGTTTCATTTATAGATACCATTTAGTTTTTTAAAAAATTAGTAAAAAAAAGGCAGCAGCAAATTCAATTATTTTTCACTTTTTCAACAAAAAAATGCACATAATATTAAAACAAAAAATGATAGCATGGTACTGTGAGCACAACATTTATTCAGCACAAAAATATCTACAAAATGAGTAGTGTTTCATTTATATGTGCTTTTTAGTTTTTTATAATCAGCAAAAAATAGCAGAAAGTTCAATTCTTTTTCACGTGTTGCAACAAACAAATGCAAATAGCTTTAAGCTGAAAAATGATAGCATAGTACTTTGAGCACAAAAGTTGTTCAGCACAAAAATTTCTATAAAATGAGTAGTGTTTCATTTATATGTGCCTTTTAGTTTTTTATAATTAGCAAAAAAACAGCATAAAGTTCAATTATTTTCACTTTTTCCAACAAACAAATGCAAATAGCTTTAAACTGAAAAATGATAGAGTGGTACTTTGAGCACAAACGTTGTTCAGCACAAAATTATATACCAAATGAGTGGTGTTTCATTTATAGATACCTTTTAGATTGTTTATAATCAGCAAAAAATGGCAGGAAATTCACATTATTTTTTCACTTTTTTGGAGGTACAGTATAAATGGAATATGCTACCTCTCTACTGGAAATATTGCTAATATTTTTTGTTCTTGTGCTGATTGACCTGATTTCATTACTCGTGACTTCGCCACTTGTGATGTCTTCAGGTCAATCAACACTCAAACAAAAATATTAACAATATTTCCAGTAGGGGTAGCATATCACTTATATAGTCTTTGAAAAAAACTACATTAATTTGTTTTGTATTAAAGTGGCAAAAGTATGGAAATGCAATGTTAGGATTTTCAACACTAACTCTGCACCCCCCCCAAGCAGCCAAAGGGAACAAAGCAAAAGCAACCATAAGCATTCATCATCAGGTAAGACAAACAACATACAACTCTTTACAAATGACATAAGAGACATCCATCATCATGGTCCAGCACTTCTGTAGCCATGGATATTCATGTACACTTGCACACCACCTGGGAAGTGCAGTAAAAAATTACCATAGGATCTCATTGTAAATTGTAAGTAAGCAATAACACACAGCAGGGTGTGTGGCAAGCCTAAATTGCTGCATATCTCAGGTGAGTTATAAGGCTTGAGGCACAGCTGGGTGCCTTCAGCAACCTGGGAAGTGCAGTATATAATTTGAATAAGATTACATTATAAATTTTAAGAGATCAGTACCACACATCTGGGTGTGCAGCAAGGCTAAATTGCTGCATGCTCCAGGTGGGTTGTGAGGCACAATGCACAGCTGAGTGATTCAACCACCTAGGAAGTACAATATAAAATTTCCATTGGATCACATTATAAATTGTAAGTAAGCAATAACACACAACAGAGTGTCTGGTAATGCTACATTACTGCAGGCCCCAGGTGGGCTGTGAAGTGGATTCTGAGGTATGAGGTTCAGCTGAGTGCTATCAATAACCTGAGAAGTGTGGATGTCTTCTCGCAGGTGCCAAAGGCACCTATGCTGCCGTTGAAGTGCTTAGGATGTGAGAGAGTCAGCAGGTGGCTGCTTTGAGGAGGACCAAGCCCCTGGCTTCTTTGACAGGAAAAAGAGCTAACATTCCAACTTAAATAGCACTCAGCTGAATGACACAAAATTAAAAAAAAATGGGAAATGGCATCAGAACAAGATGTAACTCTGGGTAGTATGGCAAAGGCAGTTTTCATGTGCACTGACTAAATGCAGGGAAGACAAGGAAGTGTTGATGGATGGCTGCATGAGAAATGCAGCGTGCTCTAGATAATTTTGCCTGATAATGTAAAGTGGGAATACATGAATCAGTGGCTGAACCTGTCAAAGTGAGGCAGCACTAACAGAGATGGGGAAAACAGAAATGGAAACATTAAGCATACAACAGTTTCCAACCCCTTACCCCTGTTTCAAAGACAGGAAGTGGGAGCTATTTGAAAAGCAAATTGCAGTTTGATTAATTGGAGGAGGGCATAAGAACAACAAATGTTAATAATATTTCCAGTAGGAAAGTAGCTTATTCCATGTATGCTGTACCTCCAAAAAAGTGGAAAAAAATGAATTTCCAGCCATTGTTTGCTGATTATAAAAAATCTAAAAGGTGTCTATAAATGAAACACCACTCATTTGATAGATATTTTTGTGCTGAACAACTTTTGTGCTCAAAGTACTTATGCTATCATTTTTCAGTTTAAAGCTATTTGCATTTATTTGTTGCAAAAGTGAAAAATAATTGAACTTTCTGCTGGTTTTTGCTAATTTAAAAAAACTAAAAGGCATATATAAATGAAACACTACTCATTTTATAGATATTTTTCTGCTGAACAAATGTCATGCTCACAGTACCATGCTATAATTTTTTGTTTTAATATTATTTGCATTTGTTTGTTGAAAAAGTGAAAAATAATTTAATTTGCTGCTGCCTTTTTTACTAATTTTTAAAAACTAAACAGTATCTATAAATGAAACACCAATCATTTTGTAGATATTTATGTGCTGAACAACTTTTGTGCTCACAGTACCATGCTATCATTTTAAAGTTATTCACATTTGTATACGGTTAACACAGGTAGAATACATCTGCACAGCTGGGCATCTTGCTCTCTTCAATGACATCTTTAAGGCAGCCATTTTAGGATTCTTAGAGCAGAATTTTTGAATCAGGTGAGGCTGTGTTTACAATTTTCAAATACCATGAAACTGTATTTATCTTACTTTAATAAATGCAGTTTCAATATAAATGTAAACAACAGACTTTCTTTAACAAGACTATGGAGTAATTTTTTAAAAAACAATATGTGTAAAAAAGATAGTTTAGGTATCCTTTAAAGAGGAACAGAGGATGTCCGAGGTTTGTATGGCACAGATTCTTTCTGGTTCCACAGCATCAGTTTCTAGGAAGCGCTACACAGACTAATGAAGCACATAGTCCAGGTTGTCAGTGAATATGGAATCCATCCTCGTATGGACTATTTATTAGGGCCTGCCTTTAATTTTCAAATACAGGACTAATTATGATGTTTGCTGATGTTGCTGTCTGCAGTATATTTCGCTGATATTGGTAGACACTGAAAAATACAGTCACCAAAATTTGATGAGCTGTAATGTAGTCACTGAAATTGTCATGTGCTATTATTGCCTTGCCGAAATGACATGGAGCCTGTTCAAGCACAGGTTTGTTATTTTCTTCCTGTATGGACTGATATGCAATCCGTGCTTGACATTTTCATAAGGACAAAAGGCTTACTCAATTTGGCATGACAACTAATCAAAGTTATGATAAAATCATGTATGAGCCAATGCTAAATTGGAAGTTAGATAGTACCAGAAAAATTTGGGAGTGAGAGGTCACCTTGATGTTTAGTTTTTTTCCCTTCCACAGAAATGTTTAAATCATTTTTTTTTTCAAATTAGAAAATAATTTATCCTTAAATAAAATGGGGAATGTCTGAAACAGAAATATATAAATTTAGGGAGGATATTCATCTTGATTACATTAGACCATCCAATTAATGTGAGGGATATGGTTTCCCAATGGTCTAAATAATTTTTTACCTTTATTATTAGAAGGTTAACATTTAAATTGAAAACTCTTGAGAGGTTATTATCAACATGAACTCTTAAATATTTTAACTCAGTATACCTTATTCCACTTTATAGATGAATCCAGCCTTTAAAGAGACATTGATGCTTCAAGAAGAACTTTGGAAAACATAATATTTGAACACAAAGCAGCTTGCATTTCTCATTAGCGCTGTATTTGTTATCCACATTAATTATTACTGATGTCATATGAAGAAAAATAGGATAGTTGTTCATTGCAGGGGTCAGCAGTTCCTATTGCTTCTTTCCAACCTGATGTCATAATACTTTGCTTGAGACATCACAGTTATTCCCATGGCAACAGACTGTGATGTCACAAAAGAGCATTGTAATTTCAAGTAGGGAATAAGCTACAGAGCTAGATAAATACTGAAGGATAAAGGTCTTGTGTTTGTGGTAATTTCTTCAGTAATAAATAATGAAGAGGAGAAATCTATAGAGGATATTCTCTGCAAAAAATGTTGTTAATGCACAATTAGGGTTCCAGCATCAAAAGTAGGGAAATGCAATCTTAGGGTTCCCAACCCTAAGACCCACCCCCACCCTGCATGCAGGAACAGGTGTGGGGGTTGTTCCTTGGGGTTGTGAACCCTAATGCTCACCCCATTACATGAGTAAGTAAGCTAAGATGGGTACAGTATAAGAGAATGGGGTGAGAATTAGGGTTCACAACCCCAAGGCATACTCCTCATGTCTATTCCTGCTTGTAAGGTGGGGTGGGATCTTAGGGTTGGGAACCTTAAGATGGCATTTCCCTACTTTTGGCACTGGAACCCTAATGGTGTATTAACAAAGTTTTTTGCAGAGAATTTCCTTACTTTTTGTGAACATTTTTGAGAGATTGCAATTGTATCCCTATTTCTCTGTGGAAGCACAGGGCCCTCTGGGCCCTGCACTCTGATCACTATATAATCCTATGTATATTTGCATGTAGGAGCACAGGGCCCTCTCTGCATAAGGCCTGCAGTTCCATCACTCCATAATGGTATTCATATATGTGCATGGGAGTGCACAACTCAAGCACTGAACCTGAGTCATAACCCAATCAGGTCTCCATGATGCATACCAGATCAGCAACTGAATCACAAATAAAGGCCTCAATCAAAGCCACCTTATTCTTGATAGATCTGGCATTACAAAGAATTACCGTGAGGGAAGAAGCTGAGTCGGCTGGTCCATCAGCTACCTGGTGAAATGAAAACTGAAGAGCCCAAAGGACAGGGATAAGGCAGGGAGCACCCCTTTCCAAATACTTTCTGTTCCCCGGGCATCTCCTAGAAACCACACTCCTGATCAGGACCCCCGATTCTACCTGTAGAGAAAATCTACACTGTGAACAATGTCCCTGGAGGATACGAACATATGAACATATGAAAATGCCAGCAGAAACAGGCCTAATGGTCTATCAAGTCTGCTTGATTGTGCAGCTAACCCCTCAGCTTGCAGCTGCCCCACCCTCCCACTCCTCTTAATTACCTCTCCCCCTCTTAACCCTTCCCACCATACTACAAGCTACAACCTTCTCAGGCACAGCATTCCACTTATCCACCACCTGTTCAGTGAAAAAGTGTCTCCTGATTTCCCTCCTGAATCTTCCCCCCACCAAGCTCAATTTATGCCCTCTCGTGTCCCTCCCGCTTCTAATCTGGAGGATCCTCTCTGTGTCAGTTTTGTTAATCCCCTATAAGTATTTAAAAGTTTCAGTCATATTCCCATCCCTCCTCTCCTCCAGTAAATACATGTTCATCTCACCAGCCTATCCTCATAGGACATAACCTCCAGACCCTGGATCATCTTTGTTGTCCTGAACTGTACCTCTTCTAATAATCTGATGTCTTTCTTCAGGAATGGGCACCAGTACTGCACATAGTATTCCAGGTGCAGTCTGACCAATGACCTTTACAGGGGAAGGATCACCTCCCTATTCCTGGAAGAGATACCTCTCGTTATACACCCCAACATCTTGTTGACTTTTGCTGCCACCTTCCTGCACTGTGCTGAGTTGTTCATACTCCCCGTTATAATCACCCCAAGATCCTTCTCTTTCCCACTGCTTTCCAACTGAACCCCTCCAAGTTGATAGCTTCTCCCCTGGTTCCTAGTTCCAAAGTGCAGTACTTTGCACTTCTTGGTGTTGAACCCCAGCTGCCATGTTTCCGATCATTCCTGTAGTTTGGTCAGGTCATCCTTGTTATTATGTGAAAAGATCATACCTTAGGTTCTTTGCATGGTATGCTGGACAAAGAAAGTAACAACAAGTAAAAGTAATAGAAAAAGGTTTATTACAATACTCATGCCATAACAAGTGAAGCAAAGCAATCACAAGGGAGCCAATTTCCCACCATTCCTCAAGTATGGTCTCCTACTTTCCAAGGAGCTGGAGTGCATACAATTATATATGACTGATAAGAGTACAGTTGTAGATATGATAAACATATAGCATTGGATAAGGCATGTAAATAAGGTTGCTCCCTTGGGCAATTACGTGGGAAATGAAGAAGAATCTTTAATCAAAGGAAACTCATATTCAGCAAGAATAAGTGTTAGTTGTTCTTATTTCCAGACTGTTAGTCTGGAAATGTTTGCAACGTAATCATAAAAGCACATAACGTGTCACAATAATGGAAAACTACAGAATATGAGTGATTGTAAGTATAGCAGAATATATGTAGAAACTAGAAACAGTATATATGGGTAAATGCATTACAGACAAATATGAGCATATAAAATATAATAAAGAACACTAATATAAGTAATAAGACAAAACATTATAAGACTGTGGTAAGACACCAATACTTATAAGTGCATAAGGTTATGGTTACATGTGGGTCAGTTGATGGTATATAAACCAGGCATAACACTCCCCTCTTTGTTACCGTAATTGCAAAAGTGGCAACACAACAAAAAGACAATGATTAGGCACCATTCATCTACAGGCCTGAGCATGATAGAGGAATTTTAACTGGTCACGGTGATGTTTTAGGGTTTTCTTTAAACAACAAAACGTAATTATAAGGGAAAATGTTAGTAAACCTTGTATTACTATAAACATCTAGATATAAATTACTATCAAGCTTTAAAACATTGATTTGAAGATCTGCTTTTCAAAGCACATAAAACTTGTAATGTAAATGAATTACATTTCTATAGCATACAGATAGGGCGACTGTGAAAGTAGACCTATTCAGGAGGTGACACAGGGATAATCACAGATGGGCAGATCATAAAATACAAAACAGAAACTAGGTATGTCAACACCACAGTGGACATGTGTATAAGAAAAAAGTTAGTGTGTATTATCACAGAACATCGTTTGTAAAAACAGTGTTAAAGTCATTGTCCATTCATAAAGAACAGTTCATATTGAGATTTGAAAAGGCAGATAACGGTGGCGTACAGGACAGCGGTGTATGTTATTGACCGAAGAATCTAATAACAATGTCCTTAAAAAGGAACCAGTCTATAAGATTCGAGTCGGTAACCACAAAGTAGTGAATTTACATCCTGCAGCCCTTTCCACCCATCTACATAATCTACCACAGCTCCCATTTTAGTAACATCTGTGAATAGACTGATCTTATTCCAGATTCCGTGTGAGATATCTGCTCTGAATATGCCAAACAGCACTGTTCCCAGTACTGATCCCTGTGGCACTCCGCTCATCACATGCCTTGGTGATGAGAGCTCCCCCCACTACCACCCTCTGCTGCCTTCCCTTCAGCCTACTGATGATCCATTGGATACCCAACATCCTGCAGCACTTAATAACTGCCTAAGACAAGGTATAAGGGAACCCCCAAAAAGGGCTGAACTCCCCCAGTTGCTCCACAGAGTAGACCTGAAAAGGCCTAGCCAAACACAACCTAATGCAATAACCCACTCTAAGTAAAATGTATAAAATCTGTTTCAAAAATCAAAAAATAAGTTAATATTCACTTTAACATACAATCAAATAATCACACACAACCGAAATACAAAAACAACATCTAAAAACATTAAAACCACCCAAAATAAGAAAATACAAAGGAGGGAGAATTAGAAAAACACACCAAATAATTTATAAATCTAAATAATCCAAGTAATTCAGGATGTCCAAATGTCCCATAAAGCTGGACAGTTACCAACTGATTACTTCTCAAACAAGATCAGTATTCGTTTATGAACTGTTCAAAATTCTAGAAATCAGTCCAGAAATCCAACTGATTGAAATATTACAGCCAATAGGCAGTTACAGGCAGGTGCACCAGTAGTGCTCTCACCACCACTAGCACAGAGGTCCATAAAGAATACAACTCCAATGGCACTTTCACTACCCTCAGGTCACATAAATCCATATATTATGCCAGTTAGTAGATACAAAAGGCACTTTTACTACCCTCAGAGTAGGTGCAAAAATTACACACCAATCTGGAATTATGTCAATTTAATAAATGCTACAACACCTAGAGACCCTTTCTCCATCACCGGGGCAGAGGCACAGATAAAAAAGACAAAAGTCCAAAACAGAAAGTCAGCATATAAAGAATAAACAGTGCTGCAGACAAAACTTCTGTGCAATGGAGCTTCTCTCACCAGATTCTTCACTGTTCCTATATGAAAATCAAGCAATGCAGCAGGGCAGATAAACATCCCCAATCTTCTGGGAATCCATCACCAGCATGGTCCAACTCCAAACTACAATGCTAAGGAAGGGAAGGCTCCTTCTCCTTATGTGATAAACACTTTCATGCTGCACAATAATGCTCTGGTGACCACTTTCATGTTGCACCTCACCAACCCCTCTCAATGAGAGAGCAATTAGAAGAATAGAATGCTCAGCTTCAGCAGGCATTTAGGTTTACTGCTGACTCAATATTTAATCCAAAGAAATGCCACAGAACAATGAATATTACAATAACAATAAATTAGCTGCAATCTGGGACAATGGGACAAATGGAAGGCAAAGCAAAACTGAATCACTTAAATTACAGCCCTATTCTAAAAATAACAAAGCTGACTCCTAACACTGACTCAATGAAGCCCGCTAACTACCACTCCCCTCCTACAACTAACATACTAACTGGAACAAAATGGGTCAAGAAATGAACACAGTGAACAGATAAAATATAAAGTAAAACCCCAAATAAACTTCAAAATGAAGTCAAAGTAAATAAATGTATTTATTATTTTATTTGTTTAAATCTTGGATTAAAACCTTTGAGCTATAAGCTATTTACATAGGTTCCATGTTGTGGGGTACAAGGTAGACAGTACAGGACTAACATGGTCATAAAGCAATAGTACAATACATGTGGGTTGAGAAGTACTAACGAGAAAGTATTAGAGGTGCTTTTGATATGTTGACATTGCAAGTGTAAAAAGTTAGGCAAGGAGCAAGGGTGGGACAGACAGAGGAGTAGAGAGCAGCCCAGGGACTTGGTCAAATGAGTGCTGAGGTGAACAACATGGCCTAGGGAAAGAGAGAGGGGTCAGCCCATATGGTCTGAACAAGAATGAAAAGGTGGAGGATAGGTAAGGAGAGGTGGAAGGAGGATGAGATAGAACTAGCTACTGTATAGTTCTCCCTTGTGCTAAAACAGAGTTCAGCACAGTATGACCACCACTAACTGAAAACAAAATGGCAGCAGTATGAAAAAAGATTCCACATTTGTGACAAAGGATTCCGCATTTGCGATAAAGAATCCTTTTTCAAGTGGGACATCTACTGTAACTGCCCAATAGGAAATAATGGGAAACTTTAAAATTGAATAACTTTTGAACAGATTAATATTGTTTCACCAAATCATTAAAAGGCACATCTGTGACCCAAGACCTCTTTACCTTAAAAAATTCAGACCAAAATTCCACACTGTTTTTGTGTAGCAGCGTGACAAAAATGTGACAAAACATGGTAATATACACTGTTTTTGACAGTCTGTATCTCTGCACCCACTCATCTGACCAGAACAAAACTTGCCACATCAATAGACCTTTGGTACTTGATGGTGCATACAATATGTCATGTGAATCATTTGAACAGTTGCAAATTTATTAAAGTGCAAAATTTTTAGTTTAACATAGAACTGTCCATTGAGCCCTAATGTAGGGGCACAACTACACCCCTTTATAATATGAAATACATTCTGAATTGTGTCCAATATTATGTTTTCCTAAGTTTTCTGAAAGGCATCAATGCTCTTTAATGTTCAGGGAGGTTATTTTAGATATATTCATTGCAAATAAGTTACAGGTCTGAATTTATCTAGTCTACTCAGCTGATGTAAAGCATTTAGTATAACACCCTTAAAAGAATTATAGTACTATAGTATTGACTCAGTAATATAACTACTTGAACTGGCACAGAAACTTCTTATTAAATATCTAACTAGTGTCTTAAGTTACAATACTAACATCTCATTCAAATAAACTCTGGTCAGAGCCAATATGGCTGCAGTATGATGGTAGGGATACAGCCAAAAAAAGGTGAGAGGCTGCTTCACCTCACCTCATGAACCCCATAGATAAAAGTTTTCAAATCTCCATTGAAATGTGATTCCACATCAGCAAAATGTCATTCCATGCCACAGGTGGGAAAACACATTTTGGCCAGGATTTGAAAAATGATAGCTGTCACATTCATGAGGTGATGTGAAGAAATAGCTGTAATGAGAATTTGGGGGTCAAAATATTGAAAATTACCAAAGTTATGAGTGAGCATAGAAGAATTTCAACATGTGCTTGTAACTTTGTCATTTTTACATATTATGACTCCAAATTTTCAGCATAGCCTTCATGTGACCCCAGCAAATGAACAACGGTGGTAAAAATTTTCAAAATCCACCCAAAAGGTGATTTTGCAATGCAAGTGTACAATCAACTTCCTGGCCTGATTTGCATAATTTCAGCACCACCAGTCATGAGGTGGGGTCCCTAAAAGGCTATGTTGAAAATTTGGGACCAAAATATGAAAAAATAAAGTTATGCGTTTACAGGTAAGTTCAAAACTGCATTGAAATACACTGAACTGCACTTACCTCAGTTTCTTGTACTGCAATTGGTGGTTCCAGCAGCAAGACATGCCTTCCATCAGAGAGTGGATCTTCACAGGTCTACAGTGCCAGTTTGACAACTTCATTGTCGACCGACATTACAGCGATGGCTTTATGTTGATTGCAATTGCTTTTGGCATAAAACTGTTCACTACAGACTTCGTTTTCTTCAGGGTCTTTCCCCCTGAACACCCCATGTGGGGGGCTCTGCTCCCACACCCCCATAACTAAACTAATCAACTCAGAGTCAGAGTTGATTCAAGGAGGGGGTGCAAGATCACCAGAAAACAGTGCCAGGTCCCACAGTGACAGTACAGTAACCTGTCAATGTTGTCGCTGTACTGTCATTCACAGTGCAGGTTTTGCTGTGAAAGCAGCATATGGATTATCACTATGGGACCTGTTCAGGTGAGTTAGGTTGTGTGTGGAGGGTGTCGGGTGGTGACTATTGAGTGGTATGTCATGGTGGGGGGCTCAGATTGATGAGGGACAATTTTCTTTTTTAGAGGTTTAAAAACATTATTGAGGGACAGTTTTCTTTTTTACAGGTGTCATAGGCATTTTATAGGTACAGTGATTGGAAGAGGATCACTAGACACCAGGGAAACAATTTCTAATGGGGACAGTGATCAGAGGGTGGGGATGCCACTAGACACCAGGAAAACAGTACAACAACAGAGTAATGGTGATCAGAGGGTGGTGGGGCCACTAGACACCAGGGGAACAACAAACATTATGGGGACAGTGATTGGAGGGTGGGGGGTGCCACTAGACACCAGGGAAACAATACATCATTGCAGGGACAGTGATTGGAGGGTGGGGGTGCCACTAGATACCAGTGAAACAACAAAACATTATGGAAACAGCAATCGGAGGGTGGGGGTGCCACTAGACACCATGGAAACATTAATATATATATATATATATATATATATATATATATATATATATATAGGGAGGAAAAGAAGTGCTTGCTCTGATCCCAGAAGTGAACCAGAAGTGAGCACAGAGCCAGGAAATAGTGCGAAGTGGTGAGGCAGGGAGAAACAGCATTGTACTTAATGAAGAGGACTGTGTGTAATTTAACTTCACTGTGGAAGGACACAGTCAAGGTATCTGGTCACCTGCTTCCAGAGTGCCCTCTGCCTTCTATCTCATAGCAATATGTCAGCATAGCTCTGCTATGCAGCCATAAGTTACAAACAAGAAATTACAGCAGAATAAATTGTTTGATATCAGCATGAAAAAAATAATTACTCAATATATAATACTAACAAACACATATGGCTAAATCTGCTAAGAGTTTTAACTAAGATGACTATAAGAATTCTTCTATTACAAAACTAGTAGTTAGCGTAATCTCAGATGTAAGATTGTTCCAAATTCTAGTTGTACAAGAGTAAAAAGATGTTTGACCTATGGCAGTTTTCCAAAAAAGGCGTTATAACCCATGTGCCAACATAGCCCTTGTACCATACATGTTATCAACAGGTTTAAAATTCAGAAATGAGTTTAACAGTTGGTTAGAGATGTAAATATTATTCACTAATACAGAATAATAGACCAGGTGTAGATGGACATGTGGTGGCATCTGAGAGCTAGATAAATACCGATGATTGTTTAATGTAGCAGATACACCCATAATTCATGTTCTGTCTGTTGATCGCATGAATGCTGGGGCAAAATGGTAGTTTACATCAATTTTGAAATGACACCTTGACAAATTTTGTAATTTTCAGCACCACATGCTTAATGCAGATTCTTGGGCCATTGTTTTGAGAGTAAGTGAAATATACATTCAAGTGTGATTTCAATGAACAGGAGGGAGTCAGAGCTTTAAAATGCATACCCATATGTTACCTCAAAAAATTATGTTAAAAGTTACAGTATATGGTTAAATACCAACCACCACCCCTTAATTTCTTGCAAAATTTCAAAATAGTTTTATCTTTAATCTTGTGGGACAGGATATATTGTGCTTTATAATGTAATTTTATGTTGCCTAAAAGGGTAAGGATTCAGTTTTGAAATGCATATGTGGTTGTGAGGTTTTAAGGTAATATAAGAGGATAATACAGTATAAAAGGGAAGAAACTATTAATAGATGACATTTTAGCAAGTTTATACTTTTTGAGTTCTTCATGCTGTATCTTCTATGTTTACATATGTATGTGTATATGTTTATATATATATATATATATATATATATATATACATATATATATACATATATACATATACATATATATATATATATATATATATATATATATATATATATATATATTATGGTAGCACAGTAGTGCTACCATAGTTAGGGATGAGAGCCATTTCTATGTTAAACCCAAAATTTTGCACCTTAATAACTTTGCAACCGTTTGACGGATTTGCCTGAAAATTGGAATACATGATCAAGAACCATAGGCCTTGGGATCTGCCAAGCTTTGTACTAGTCGGATCTACAGCTGCGGAGTTATTAAGCATGATCTGAGCGTGCGTTTACGCTTTTTCTGGAATTCTACGGTCACACCTACAGGTTGTATGGTTTGTGCGACCAGCCCAAAATCTTCAGGGAACATGCGGACAGGATCCCCAATGTACCTTTCAAAGATTTGGTGAAAAAATATTAAACAGTTCAAAAGTTATTCAAAAAACAATTTCCCATTATAAGTCAATGGGAAAAGTTAACAAAAAGTTCAACACTTTCGCAAATGCATTTTTACTTTCGCAAATAGCCCTGTTACTTTCGAAAATCCGCCATTTTTTTTTCAGTTAGTGATCAGAAAAATGCTTGGCATTTAAATTTGGGACCCTCTAGCAACCTAATTCTTTTTGTATTCACCTAGTCGGACCCTGAGGATGCTAGCCATGTCTTTATTTTTAGGTAAAACACCCCAGAAATATGTTTTTCAAATTTCTGGAAAAAGTACTTTCACAAAGTACTTTCATGCTCATGAAAGTGTCGCAAATTTTTGTGAAAGCTTTCGTAAATTGCGACAGTAGTTTTCTAGTCTGTAGGAAAATTACAGCAATTCTTTGGCACTGCGCTGCAAAAGAACGGTTGGGAGTTTTGGGCTGAAATTTGGAGGGAACGCAGCCGACATCTCACAGATGTGCCTTTCAGTGTTGTGTTGAAAAAATATTACATGGTGGCAAAGTTACAGCACTCCAAAGTTGAAGGTTTTTCCCATAGGATAACATTACGGCACCAGACGCATTACAGGAATTCTTTGGCACCCTGCTGCAAAATAACGGTTTGGTCTTTTTTCCTGAGATTTGGAGGGAAGACAGCCAATAGCCCACAGATGTGCCTTTCAGTGGTTTGGTGAAAAAATATTACAGGGAGGCAAATTTATGGTGCTCCGAACTTCTCTTTTTTCCCATAGGATAACATTACGGCGTTCGCTGCGCCTTTCAGGGCCCGTATCTCGGAAACGGTGCAAGATACGGACTTTTCGTCGGAAAACAGCTTAGTACAAAACTAGCCAGGACAGTCATAAGTCATATGACTTTTAAATTTTTTTCTACGTCGTACGGTTCCTGAGATATAAACTATTTAGTATTCCAAGTCCTCATTTTCTGCTCCAATACCTATTATTATGCATACATTCTTTGTACTCACTGTTTTTCTCTATGCAGGTTTTGGGGAAAAACAGCCTGTGTGCTTACATTACTGTTACCCTTTCCACTTGCAGTTCCGTACCCGTTTCACTTACCGTTGACGTCTACGCCACCATGTGTGTTATCCTTTGCGTTTTCATTTGCACTTGCTTTTCTGTTATTTTTTGTGATTTGTGTCTACAGTACTGTTTCTCTTTCTGTTTCACTTTGCGTCACCATGCCCATTGACATTTCCGTTTGTAGGCACCATGTTACTATGTGACAACACATCATGTGGCTGACCGTTCCCATCTACGCCACCGTGTGCGTTACCCTTTCTGTTCTCATTCGCGCTTGCATTACCATGTGTGCCACTGTTAGCACTTCTGTTTACATTGCTGTTCCTGTTACTATGCCACAAGACATCACGTGGTGGGAGCCCGCCGCTGCATTACATTCACTATTTCTCATTATCATTCTCAAAAAGAAGGGAAATTAGAGGCAAAAAACTCCATTTAATGCATTAGTTAGGGTTGTTCCACAGTGACAAAAGTGAGGAAATTCGGTGCTAGGGTTGCTGTTTTACACATGTGATGGGGTGAGAGTTAGGGCTGACGACCCCAAGGCACACACCCCAGTGCCTGTCAGTGTCTGCAAGGTGGTGGGTGGGTTGTTAGGGTTGGAAACCCTAACACCACATTTCCCTGCTTTTGTCATTGTAGTGAGAACCCTAACTGATGCCTTAACACACTTTTTTGCAATGAATTTCTTTACTTTTTCAGATATTATAAAAATATCCTTATTTGTCTGTGGGAGCACTGGGCCCTTCAGGCCCTGTGCTCCCATCCTTCCATAGATGCACATATGTATATAGGTGTGGAATCACAGGGCCCTCCAGGCCCTGCACTTCCATGTATAGGACAACAGTGACCAAACTGTCAGCATAGCCATCTTATTATCCAACCTCATGTAACCCAGTACAAAAAAATGGTAAAATCCATGCCAAAATGTAATTCTGTGCAACTGCAGTGCCATCCCACACCACAGTTGCAAAAACACATTTTGGGCAGGATTTGAAAAATGACAGCTATGACAAACACAAGAGGTGGGGTAATAAGAAGGCTATGCTGAAAATCTGGGGTAACCATATTTATCATTTCCTAAGTTATGAGCGGGTGTAGCAAAACTGCAATGAAATGTCATAACTTTGTCATTTTTTCATATTTTGACCCCAAATCTTCAACATAGTCTTCTTATGGCCCCACTTCATAAACCCCATAAGTGTAAATTTAAAAATCTGTGCCAAAACATGTGTGAAAACATGTTTTGAGTAGGGTTTGAAAAACAACAGCTGTACTGTTCATGAGGTGGTGTGAAAAAATGGCACGTTACGTGTTAATTCATTGAAAGCTCAATGGGCGGGCTGGCTGTGGAGGAGAGAGGAGGGTTGTGCTGGTCCACCCGACTGCCGAGGTTTATGATGGGGTGGGAGTGAGGTGGTGGGACATCTGCTGGGGAGCGGGGCACTAGATCTCCAGGGATTTGGGACTGGGGATCGGGGGTGGAGAGGGGTTAAAATAAAAAAACACTAGACCACCTGAGATTTTTTTAAAACAGTAATACTGGAGATAGGGATGGAGGGGTACTACTACTGTACAATTCGGGGTGGGTGGGTAACCAGGTGGATGGGAGGGGAGGGAAGGGATCACTAGCCACCAGGGATATTTTTTTAACATGTGGGACAGGTGGGGGGAGGGACCACTAGCCACCAAGGTTTAGTTTATTAATACATGGCAACATTTAGCCTGGTAACTTTCATGGAAGTTTTCCACTCCACCACAGGTGGAAGTTTGAAAACATCAGCGAAATTTCATTGATTTCCGCTGAAGTTCCACAGGGGTGGAAATGTCAGTTTCACCCACCCCTACCCAAGACCTTTATACCTTGCAAATTTCAGAGCACAACTCGATACAGTTTCTGAGAAATGGCATGGCAAAGAATTTACACAAAAATGGTAATTTTCAAATTTTTTGACATTCTGTATCTCCACACCCGCACATCCGACTGGGATGAAACTTCCCACATCAAGAGATCTTTTGTCCCCAATGGCGCATGTAAAATTTCACATGAATCAGTAAATAGTAGCAAAGTTATTAAAGTGCAAAATTTGGGGTTTATCATAGAAGTGACCACTGAACCCTAACTATGGTGGCACTATTGTGCCACTATATTTATACAGTGTGTATACTAACGTAACACTTCTTTTTATTTCAGACTCTTTGAGAATGTCTCTAAACTTTTCTCTCAAGCAGAGAGGAAAATCCTAGGACCCTGCAATGTGTAGTGCATTACTGTGCCCTGAAAACAAGAGACTCTGAAATAACTTCTCTTCATGACAAAATTTACTGCACACTTATAGAGAGCAAAGATATTTGAACTGTGGACATGGCCTACCTAGACTTTAGCAAGGCATTTGACACAGTCTCACACAAAAGATTAATATACAAGTTAGCTAGCCTGGGAGTGGGTCCCAAGATGACAGCCTGGGTAAAAAATTGGCTGAAGAATAGGACACAGACAGTAAGAGTAAATGGAGTCCACGCTGAAGAAAGGGGGGTTACTAGTGGGGTACCGCAGGCTTCAGTATTAGGACCGGTCCTCTTCAATGTCTTTATAAGCGACATTGCAGAGGGACTGGAAGGAAAAGTATGTCTCTTTGCAGATGACACAAAGATCTGCAACAGAGTTGATGCACAAGGTGGGGTGAAAAGGATGAGAAGTGACTTGGCAAGGTTAGAGGAATGGTCAAATGTATGGCAGCTTAGATTCAATGCTAAGAAGTGCAAGGTAATGCACCTGGGAAACAAAAACCCAGGAGAAGAGTACACAATGGGGGGTGAGATACTAACAACAACAACAATGGAAAGGAACCTGGGGTAGTCATATCAGATGACCTAAAGGTGGGCAAGCAATGTGAGAGGGCAGCAAGGAGGGCTGGGGGAATACTGGGATGCATAGGGAGAGGAATCACCAGTAGAAAACAGGAAGTTATTATCCCTCTGTACAGACAGCTGGTCAGACCCCATCTGGAGTACTGCATGCAGTACTGGAGACCCAGTCTTCGCAAAGACATAGACAGGATGGAAGCTGTACAGAGGAGGGCAAATTAAATGGTGCAGGGTCTGCACCAGAAGACATATGAAGAGAGACTTAAGGAGCTTAATATGTATAGCCTCGAGGAAAGGAGGGAGGAGAGGGGGGCATGATAGAAACTTTCAAGTACCTCAAGGGAATCAACAAAGTCCAAGAGGGTAGCATCTTTCAAAAAAAGAGGTGTGCAAGAACAAGGGGGAACATTTTGAAGATAGAGGTGGGGCGGCTCAGAGGTAATTTAAGGAAGTATTTTTTCACAGAGAGGGTTGTGGATGCATGGAACAGCCTTCCGGAGGAGGTCATGGAGTCAAAAACAGTGGTGGAATTCAAGCATGCATGGGACAGTCATAAGGCAATTCTAGGGGGTGGGGGTAGGAAGAAGTAGGCTGCTGGTTAACTAGGATCTGCAGCTTATTCAGTAGGCAGGGAAATGGGCAGACTGGGTGGGCCAAGTGGTCCTTATCTGTCGTCAAATTCTATGTTTCTATGAACCCAGTTAGGTGGTTAAAATCATCATGATGAGCAGTGTGCATCAATTCCAATGCCAAACTATGACCCTGCCAAGCATGGCTACCATAGACAGTGCTATCAAAAGTTCACAGAAGTCAAGAGTATCAGAAAATCTGGAGAACATGCAGATGCTGGTGAATGTAGCTTGCATCATCATCTCAGGGGTGGTGCTCCTTGTGCCCAGCAGTGGAGGAGTGTACCAAAAAGTGGGTGTCAGAACTGCATAGAACACATTAGCCCAGGGCACTGGGAAAATAATTGCCTTTAGTCAACTTACCTAGCTTTTTATACTCGTGAATAATCCACATATTGATGCATAATCCATGAAAATTCAAATCCAAAATTCAATGTCTGACCATTCAGCTACAAAAGTAAGGGGTCACCTGATCCCCTGACCCCCTGGTTCCACTGCCTATGTTTGTACCTCATCATCTAGAGTGTTATTTCCTAGTACATGTGGAATCTGTAACAAATATGTAATCAAAGTGAAGGGGGAGAATTCTCTGCTATTAAAACTAGACCTGGAGAAGAAAATGAAACAAACCCTTTGGCATCTAAACCCATCCTTATTAAAAGACCCCCACTTTGTAAAGTATCCCACAAATAATACCAAAAAACACTGGCCCAGAGACATCAGCAACAACCTTATGGGACACCCAGAAAGCCATACTTTGGGGCAAGATATTGGCCTATACGGTGAACAGATGTAGGATAAACTAATCTAAATATCAAGAGTTAGCACTACAGCTACAGCAATATCAATTGCTTTATAGAGAGGGGGACAGGGAACTACAGCTCAGAATTTAGGAAGTGAAATGTGCCCTACAAAAACTGATGGACTGGAAGGTACAGCAAACTTTATTATATCTAAAACAGACTAATTATGAGGGGGCCCCCTGGGTACCCAAACCTTAGCTCGTAAACTCCGCATATGTAAAAAAGCCTCCACGATATTAAAGTTAAAAAGACCCGATACCCATAATTTAACACACCCTGATGAGAAGATTTCTACAATTTTCTATAATTGTTTGCAATCCCTATATGCCCCAGGCCGAACTATTGAAGCAGAGGTAAGACAAGAGTTTTTGTCTGGCCTGCTCCTTCCCCATCTTTCAGAGACTCAAAGACAAACTCTGGAATGATCAATCACCTCTGAGGAGATTCTTACCCACATCCATGTCACCAAGACCCAGAAATGTCCTGGCACAGATTGATACAGTGCCAAATAGCACAAAAAAATTGTGGGGTTGCTTTTGTCCACAATGCTTTCAACCTTCCAGGAGGTGGCAGAGGATGAAGGTCCTCCCCTGTTCTGGGAGTACGCAGTTATAACCCCATCCCTAAACCTGGTAAAGATGAAACAGACCCCTCTTCTTACTGCCCAATCTCGATTTTAAACACGGACTACAAAATATATATGGCAATCTGGGCCACCACATTAGACGGGGTACTGCAAACTTTAATACATCCTTACCAGGCTGGATTTATTAAAATGTGTAATATGATACATAACATCCATCAATCACTTCTCCTCACGGAATATGTACAAACCAGAAAAATCTCGGCAGTCTTCCTGAGCTTAGATGCAGAAAAGGCATTCAACAGGATGCCTTGGGATTTTTTATGGGACACCCTGTCGACCCTTCATTTCCCTGACAAATTCTTGCTCTGGCTGAGAATTATTTATGTTGGCCCATGTGCCTATATTAGAGTAAACGGCAGCTTGTCTACACCAGTACCATTAAGAAGGGGGATGAGGCAAGAATGCCCACTCTCCCCTCTTCTGTTTGCACTATTCATGGATCCATTGGCTGTGGCGATATGAGAGAACATGGAAAAACAGGGAGTCCCATTGGGATAAGTGGAGTTTAAGATCGGGTTGTTCGCCGATGACATTCTGTTAGCAGTGTTGTCTCCAGAAGACTGTATACCAGCGGTGTTTGACCTAATTGCACATTTTGAGACACTAGCTGGCTTTAAATTAAATTTGACCAAAACAGATATCCTACATTTTTAAATTCATCCCATCAGCCTCTCTGAAAAGAAAGTTCCCGTTGAAGTGGTTCAAATTAAAAATGTAATATTTAGGCATACACATCCCCAAAGGCCTAAATCATCTTGAATTAATTAACAATGAACCACTTACATAAACAGTTCAGGAAGATCTCAATAAATAGGACAAATTAATGTTTACTTTCTTTCAAAGAATTGAAATTATACACATGATTGTATTACTGAGACTGCTGTATCTCTATCAAACCCTCCCATGTTTACCAGTCAGGTATTATCACACCTCATGGAACAAAATTATTTCTAATTTTATATGGACAGGACATAGGCAATGAGTCCATTTCTCGGTATTGCAGTTGCCCATAACATAAGGGGAGGAGGGTCAATCTGCCAAATCTTGAGCTCTATGTAAAGGCAGCATTCCTCTGAACTGTCTTTCTATGGATGACCCCAGTATACCAGGCACTGTGGAAGTTCAAGTTCAAGTTTATTGCAGAAAAACTCCATTGAGCAAGCTCATTCATAAGGAGGTCCTGAGCAACATATACAGACAAAGGAAATTACGTACACAAAATCTTGGTACATAAAAGTATGTGGTACATGTGGTACACAGTGCTCAAAATAAGACATAAAAAGGTAATATTTATAAAACATAGAAGCCACCATAAATGACCTACATGACATAGATCCCATTCTGTTCTCAACTAATAAAACTTCTCCACCTCTTAAGCATTTTACATTTATAACAGCCCAAACATTACATGTTTGGTATGGACTGCACAGCCATTCTGGTTTCAAAACAGAATTTACTTATATGAGGTTGCTGTCGGCTGATGACTATTTCAGTCCAACCGTGAAGACCTCGCCTATCAACATTGGCACTGACTGGGTCTGAATTATATTCATCAGTTTCTGACCTCAAGGGGAATAGTATCATTTGAGACTTTACAACTAGATTATGATCTTCCCCATTGGGACTTTGACAGATATCAGCAGGTGAGGGATTACTTGACCGGGACTTTAGGTGAGACATTAGCACTTCCCAATCCACAGCCTCCACTTCTACAGCTGGTTATTAATCAATTAGGGGGAGCCCTACCTTTGTGGCTTTTATTGGTCTTCTATATAAAATGCTAAATGGCCAAATGGGGGACTCCACCTTTACCATCCATCAAAGCTGGAATAAGGATTTGGGGACTTCTGTCACTAGGGAGGCTTGGTTGAGCTTGGCCCTTTCTGCTGTTAAACTCACGCATATGACCATCTGGCATGAATTTTCCTGGAAGTGCAGGGGTAGATACTTCAGGGCCCTGGCAGTTCTCACAAAATATCTTCCTGCACATTGTGGGATATGCTGGAGGGACTGCAGGTGTCAGATGATAGGTCTGGAACACATATTTTGTTCATGCTCTATGTTGACCCCTTTCTGGTGCTCCCTTCAGATTGAACTGAAAGATTGTATGGAGGAAAATATAGAGCTAACTGATGAAATGGTAATATTAATGCTAATGCCTCCCTGTGCTCCATCCTGGTATAAAACATTACTCCTCATCCTCTTATTGGCTGCCAAGAAGGTGATTACCAGGAAGTGGATGACTGCCACGATACCTACAGCTGTAGATTGGAGGCAAATTGTTGCATCTATTTATCAAATTGATAAACTAACGGCAGAACTCACAGACAGAGTTACAACATTTCAACTTAAGTGGCAAAGATGGATTTGGTACATGGGCCAAATTGACTTAATATTTATGCCATAGGATGACTCAGGAGGAGCACCAAGATAGAGCATCATTCCAGGGTACTCGGGGAAAGAAGGTCCAGAAAGTGTAACCTATTACCTGAACTTAATTCTATGATGAGATGTTGTACTGTGAAAATGTCTATCACTTATACTTGTACTGCAAGAGTGAAAATAGTACTACTCTTATACTGTACAATGAAAAACACATCCAATCCACACTGATGTAAATGTCAAACCTCAGTGATATACTGTACTATCTAGTCTGTCTCTCAATAAAAATTAAATAAAAAAAAAGTGATGGGGAAGAAGCAATATCCAACTGCTATTGTTACAAAAACAGCTGAAGCCACAATGAAAAGGCAGCAGAGCTAAGTGATGATCAAGATATGCTCACAAAAATTAAGACAGAGAACATCACTGCAAGAGAGTTTCGTAAACATGACAACTGCTACCTAAATAGTACAGTAATCACAAAGGACAGGACCCCAGATGATCAGAATAGAAGTGATGATGAGGATGACAATGAACAGTCAGATGGAATTGGGTTTGAGGGCATTTGTTGTGTAATTGAAGACAATGTGCTTCAAATACACCAAGCCATTTCAATGAAGGCATTGAATTAAATCTTGGGTGTCGGAGTAGGAGATCGATGATACTATTATAAACTTAGAAACCAGCTGAAAAAGTAATATGGTGATTCACTTTTATTTTTAACAATTGATTCTCAAAAACCACTAGTTGTAATCAGTGCTGAATCATTAACTGGTGGTGCATCAGTCACAGAGTTTTTGAGAACGGATGGCAATCAAGTCATCAAGCATGCTGCTTCCTTGTTGCGAGAACATATCTTAAGATTTGTAGAGACAGCACCTTCTCTACCATGGCCACCAACACTGGATGCTCTTCTGAGTAAAGAATGACAGCCCCCAGAGACAGTTTAATCATTTTTCTCGCATGTAATAAAATCTCCCAAACATATGGCAAGTGAACAAGTCTCCCGGTTGTCAAAGTCCTACTCAGAAGACGTAATTCATGGTGTCACATGCAGCAAGTTTCCCACTACAAAACATGCACTTGTTGAAGTCGTGCTGCACAATATGACCAGACAGAAAATGCTCGTGAACATTCTGTTTCATTTAGGAAATAATTGCAGTTATGACCAAGAGTGTGAAATTGAAACGGTTTAGCGGAACTTTCTCAGCATTTTCAAGAGCAAGGTCTGTTACTGCCACTTCAGTCAAAGTCAGAGTCTTCTGTTGTCTTAACAGTTTTCTGGATGGACAACTTTGATCACAACTTTGAAATAGTAACTGGACATGGAACAATACACAATACACATGGTATTGCGTACCAAGAAGAATCTGAAGGCTACATTCTCAGAGAAGATTCTATTGAAATTCCTCACTCAAAAAGAAGGACAATTTATATACAGTAACAAAAAGGAATTAGAACATCGACAGGTGAATTCAAAGAAGGAGCCAACCACATTTGGCAAGATGCCCAATTGTACTGTGCCAACATCAGTGGTAAATATTTTGAGGCAAAGCTAATGTTATGAAAACTAAGTCGGGAAGTACACAAAGAGGATCAGCTTGTCTCAAAGTTTACTGGTTGGCTGATGCTAGTTTGTAACAATCATTCAAGTTCATCAGAGATGACAGTTGTCATATATCTTCCACCCATCCACAAACCCATCACTGATTATGCCACTGTACAGTAGTTGAATACCTCACACAAACACAATAAATAGCTCAGCAAGTAAATATGCCCTGTGTTCACATGACACTTGAGGCTGGAGCAGCAGCAAAGGCATATTATGTTGTGTGGAATTTCCCTGATCAGTTCCACGATGTCATAATTCATTTAGGAGATTTACCTCTATTCCTGGAAAACCTTGGCATTAAAGGGTGCATACAAATGTGTGTGTCTGTCTGGGTATGTAGTGATGTAAATGAGTGTATGAGTGTGTGCATCCACGTATGTACTGGTACAGTGTGTGTGTGTGTGTGTGTGTGTGTGTGTGTGTGTGTGTGTGTGTGTGTGTGTATGTGTGTTTCACTTACTCTTGAAGTAATGGCCCAGAATCTGAATTAAGTACGTGGAGCTGAAAAAAGCAAAATGTTGTCAAGATGTCAGCACAAAATTGATGTAAAGTATTATTTTGTTCATGTGATAAATCATGAATTGTAGGTATATCTGCTACATTAAACAACCATCTGCATTTATTTAGCTCTCCGGTGACACCCCGCCTTCATGTACTCCTGGTCTATAATACAGTGATCTCAAATATTCAAAGGCATGGTAAAATTGAATTGTATAATGTACAATTATGAGTTAAGGCATATTATTTTGTGTGTATGTGTAGTGTGTGTGTGTGTGTGTGTGTGTGTGTGTGTGTGTGTCTGTGTATGTAGTGCTGCATGTGAGTGTGTACATCCATGTATGCAGTGGTAGGGTGTGTGTGTGTGTGAGTGTGTGTGTGTGTGTGTGTGTGTGTGTGTTTAGTGCTGTAAATGAGTGTGTATGTCCATGTATGTTACTGTAGTGTGTGTGTGTGTGTGCATATGTGTGTGTCTGGGTATCTATGTGTCCATGTATGTACTGCTAGTGTGTGTGTGTCTGAGTATGTAGTGTGTATGTCCATGTATGTGTGTGTACGCAGTTGTAGTGTGTGTGGGTGGGTACGTAGTGCTGTATATGAGTGTGTACATCTGTGTGTGTGAGCGTGTGAGTGTGTGTGTGTGTGTGTATATATGTGTATGTGGTGCTGTATATGAGTGTGTGCATCTGTGTGTGTGTGTCTGTTCTGAGTATGTAGTGTGTGTGTCCATGTATGTGTCATAGGTGTGTGAGTGTGTATGTGTGTGTGTGTGCTCGCGCGCATGTAGTGCTGTTTATGAGTGTGTGCATCTGTGTGTGTGTGTGTGTGTCTGGGTATGTAGAGCTGTAAGACTGTGTGCGTCTGTGTGTGTGTGTATCTGTGTGTGTGTGTCTGAGTACTGTATGTAGTGCTATACATAAGTTTGTGTGTGTGTCCATGCATGTAGTGGTAGTGTGTAGTGCAGCTGGGTATCAACACATCAATTACTCCCTAATGTATTATTTGGGGGTGCCATCTTCTCAACTATTTTATGTTCCTTATTCTCTTTTTCATTATCTTGGAATAATTAATTTCTTCTGCTTTTATTGCATTACCATTGGTAAAACAACCTGTTGGCTGTAGCCAACTCTTGTTAATTCTGGTTCTAATTGTTTGGACCTGAGCTGGCCAAATGTTGTCAGAATCAGCAAGTCCAGCCTACAGCACATAGCAACCAACTAGACTAGTGAGCCACCATTGCTCCTCACTGAACTCCGTTCCAAGGTAACCCAGGACTCAATAACAAACACTATTTGTAGTGCAATATTAATGAATGGTAGCTAAGGCATCACTTACACAATTTTCAAACCATGTGCCAACTTGTTTAATTGCCTGCTAAAAATAATACAGCATCTAGTACAAAGATTAATTCCACCCTACAAAGGCTTTGCTTGAGCTTTAGAATTATGCCACTAGAGTTCCTATCTATGAAACAACTTGGCAAAAAAATGAATCAAATAGCTGCTGGAATGCTTACCCTTGAGCCAAAATAACCAAATATAACTAGGCCCTCTCACCTGTGGGGAGTTAAGAATCCTAGCTAGTTCTGACCCTTCTAGATATAATACCAAACATGGATTAGAAAAGGCCCTCCTTCACGGGATGGTAACCGCCAGTTCTAGCACCACCCCCTGTAAAATGTCATAAGTAAGACAAATGTATAAGCATTAGATTGCAGATAGAGCAGTTGAGAGATATTTCTTTAGAAATATAGAAACATACTGTAAAATTGTGTTGACAGAAAAGGACCTCTTAACCCACCCAGTCTTCCCAGTTTTTCCCTGCCTGTTCAGTCCCAGCAGACCCTAACTGTTCTCTGGTGACCACACCCATTTTTACTTACTAGTATTCCCCTATGTCTACACCATGTATGTCTGTAACCCCCAACAGTTTTTGCTCCTACTACTTCATTCGTGGCAGGCTGTTCCAGGTGTCCACCACTCTTTCAGTAAAGTAGTATTTCCTCACATCACTCTTAAATTCCCCCCTTCTAGCTTTGTCGTATGCCCTCTTGTGCTGTTGCTTTTTCATTTGAAACAGGCTCCCTACCATGTTCACACCTATGAAGTACTTGAAGGTCTCTATCATGTCCCCTCACTCCCTCCTGTCCTCCAGTGTGTACATACTGAGATCCCTCACTTTCTCATCATACATTTTCTCATACAATCCATGTACAATTTTAGTTGCTGTCCTCTGGACTTTCTTCACCCTGTCCATGTTTTCTCTGAGATGTGGCCTCCAAAACTGGACACAATATTCTAAGTGTGGTCTCACCAATGATCTATACAGTGATAATATCACCGCCCTCCTTCTGCTTGTGATACTTCTCCCTATGCATCCCAGCAATCCACTGGCCCTGCCTACCGCCTTGTCACACTATACTGTGACTTTGAGGTCATCAGATATTATAACTCCTAGGTTCCTTTCCTGCTTGGTGGCCAGCAGTATTCCCTTACCCTATTTTAGTCTCTGCTCCTGGGTTTCTATGACACAGGTGCATGATTTTACATTTTCTGGCACTGAACCACAGCTGTCATACCTTTGACCACTCCTCAAGTTTTCTAAGGTTCTGTCTTGGTGTCATCTGCAAAAAGGCATATCTTCCCTTCAAGCTCTTCTGCAATATCTCTTATGAAGACATTGAACAGGATTGGGCCCAGTACTGAACCCTGTGGCACCCCTCTGGTCACTCTCTCCTTATTAGAGTGAGTGCCATTACTACCACCTTCTGCCACCTATCAATTAACCAGTTTTTTACCCAATTTACAACTTTGGCTCCCACCCCTAGACTATCCAGTGTATTTATCAGTCTACCATGTGGTACAATGCTGAAGGCTTTGCTCAATGCCAAATAGGCCACAGCCACTGCCTTCCCTCTGATCTTATTTCCCTGGTCACCCAGTCAAAAAACTCTTATCAGATTTGCTGGCATGACATTCCCCCATGAATCCATGCTGTCTTTAGTCTTGCGACCCCCTGAATTGAAGATATTCCATAAACCTTTCTTTTAACAGGGTTTCCATTAATTTCCCCACCACTGATGCGACACTGACTGGTCTAGGGTTGCTAGCCACTTCCCTGCTGCCACTTTTATGGAGAAGAACTAAAACAGCTCTCCTCCAGTCCCCTGGAGCCTCTCCTATTTCTAGTAATTTGTTGACTAAGGCCACCAGTGATGCAGCAAGCTCCTCCCAGAGTTTCCTTAGCACCCCTGGATATATCTCATTTGGTCCCATGCCCTTGTCCATGTTTAGGTTTCTAAGTCCTTTCAGTATTCTTTACTCTGTAAATGGACTTGTGTTTACCTCCCCCTTTTGTGTTTCAGCTGCTCCTTGTTGGTCCATCCCTGCATCGCTCCACTGTGAAGACTAAACAGAAGTATCTGTTCAGGATGTCAGCTTTTTACTGATCATCCTCTGTGCAGTCACCATCTGCCATCTTCCTTATCCTCACTAATCCTCTCCTTGCCTTCTGCTTCTCGCTTATGTATCTGAAGAAAGTCTTGCCCCTTTTGCCACTCCTTTGGCTATCCTTTCCTCTGTTTTCACATTTGCTTGTCTCAGCCCTCCCTACTTCATTCAGTTTTACCTGGTACTTCTCCCAATCTTCCTCCCTCTGTCTTTCTTTGTACCTCCTGAATGCCATCTTTTTTCCTTCACTTTTGTGACCACCTCCCTAGAATACCATAGTGGACTTTTTTCATC
Organism: Neoceratodus forsteri; assembly: GCA_016271365.2. Classification (NCBI taxonomy): domain Eukaryota; kingdom Metazoa; phylum Chordata; order Ceratodontiformes; family Ceratodontidae; genus Neoceratodus; species Neoceratodus forsteri. Next base: position 382,037,159 of record JADMNL010000023.1, on the reverse strand, counting down.
CTGCTTTTACTCATGTCTTTCACACAGAAACTGGCTGCATTCACTATACCTTTCTTAATGTATCTCCATCGTTCCTCTACCCCACTCAGGCCATCCATCACTGCTAGGCTATTTCTAAGACAGTCTTTCTTTACTTTAAGTTTGCCCTTCTAACGTCCAGAACTCTCATCCTCGTGTGGTTTACTTCTGTACTCGTCTTGATACTAAACCACACTGTACGCTGATCACAGCACCCCCCCCCCGAGGACTGCCCACTGTGACATCTATTATTGTGTCTCTGTTAGTGAGCACCAGGTCCAGTACTGCCTTGCCCCAAGTGAGTTCACTCACCAACTGCCTGAGAAATGCTCCCTGTAAAGATTCTCAGAGTGTCCTGCTTCTAGTTGTAGCTGCTGCTGAAAGGCTTCAGTCCACATCAGTGAGACTGAAGTCCCCAACCAGCAGTACCTTCCCCTTATTTGCCATCCTTTCAGTGTTTCCCCTACTGTCTTGCCCAATTCCTTCCCCAGTGCTGGAGGACTGTATACCACCCCAGTGTGAAAAATGGCCCCTGCTCCTGTCTCCAATGTGACCCACAGCACCTCGAGCCATTTTCTGCTTTTACGTTCCCTTTAACTTTCATAAACCTGATACCTTTCCTAACATACAGGATAACCCCTCATCCATCTGCTATCTTTTCTAAACTGAGTGTATCCTGGTGTGACCATTCAAAAGAAATGGACTCGACAATTTCTTCAAAATCAAATCATTTTATTCACTTGATTCAAAGTTCTTCATTCTTTCACTTGCCACTAAAAACAGATATTGAGACCTTTGGTTCCGGCTTCTCTACGTGCAGACATAGCTTGTTTTGGCTCTAACCCCCAGGACATTTAAATAGCATTTAACTACTGCCTGAGGTTTCAGACTCTACTTCCCCCAGCCGTGGAGTTGTAACCAACAACTATCGGAACAAGATGCCTCTGAAAATCCGCCCTAAAGATGTACTACTGGAGTATCTCAAGCCCTCTTCTAGTAACAGCCAGAGAGACATTCAAGAATGCATGGGACAGACATAAGGCAATTCTGGTGGGGGGTAGGAAGAAGTAGTCTGCTGGTTAACTAGGATCTGCAGCTTATCTAATGGGTAAGGAAATGGGCAGACTAGGTGGGCCAAGCGGTCCTTATCTGCTGTCAAAGTCTATGTTTCTATGTTTCTATGACACCAGGGCCCAAAACAAGGGCAAGACCATGCCTAATACAAACCATCATAGTGACAATAGTGAGGGAGAAAATGAGGAAGAATTCACAAGCACATCTAAACGTTTGTACCAAGAGCTAAATAAATTCAGTAGCACAAGGCAGAAAAAAAGAAAAAACTGTCACCGAGACATTCAAAGGTCTATCGGAGGTGGTTCAGTGAATGGCCGACCTTGAGGAGGGGCTCACAGACACCACAAATGCAACTGAAAAACAAGACTCAGTCATCTGATTTCTCTTAAAGAGGGACCAGGAGCTCACAGAGAAACTAGATGATCTAGAGCTCTGGTCCTGCAGGGACAATTTACACATCTACTGACTCCCTGAAAACACAGAATCTGGCTGCGTGGAAGATTTCATAGAATCCTTCTTACAAGAGATTCTGGGGTTGCCAATCAATTCACCCCTCAACATAGTGAGATCACATAGGGCTATAGCTAAAAAACAATTGGAGCCCAAAGCAGCTCCTAGGTCGGTGGTTTTAGTTTTTGGACTACTGAACAAAGAATTACATCTTGCAGACCACTTGGACCAAAAAAGTTGTTAACTTTAGTGACAAAAGATTATTTTTCAGCCATGACTACACCCCACTGACTCAGCAAAAAGGAAAGACCTGCTGGAGATTAAAAGATTTCTTGCAACAAAAAATGTCAAAATGCACTTAATTGCACCAGATCAACTAAAACTTTTCCTGCCGGAAGGACCAACCTGCTTTAGAACATTAGCAGAGGCCAAAACAGAACTACAGGACCTTGGTGACCCACAGGCTTTGCTATTCCACCCAAATTCATCAAATGCAGATTACCTGGCAAGGAGGAAGCCGTGGGCCAAAGTCTTGCTTCCTAGAAAATGCTCCAGGGTGAACAATCCAGCATGACAAACTTCCCAACAAAAGGATCCACCATCAGCACCAGCTTTACCGACCCAATAGAAGGGAACAGGAACTTTTAATCGGTGGAACTTTTGGATCAAGTGATGAAACAGAAAAAGAAAAATCACTGGACAATCTTTTGTGATGCCCAGAGAACTTTGGCACAGATTGCTTTCGAGCAGGAAGGTACCATCTTGGTTGCAACTGGATTGTCCGAGGAGGGCTACAAGCCCTTGTACCCACATATCCTTTTGAGATGGACTGCATGATGAAGTGTTTATTAAGAAGAAATGTTTTATGTGCAGGCTGGAGGGGGATGGAACAGGGCTAATACCAAGTGGTGGAGAGTTGCATGTGGGAGCGGGGTAGAGGGGGCCTCACCAGGAGCTTATATCAGTTAAAGAACAGCAAAGGTTTTTTTTTTTTTTCTCACCCTCTATGCTCATTCTCCCTTTCTCTTCCAACCATTTTTTCTCACCCAGGCACTGACTAGAGGTCCCAATATGGCGATGGTGCTCCCTCCCCCAAGATAGATCCAGATTGGTGGAGTCTGCAGGGCTTTTGGACTCCATGGAGGAGGGGACGTCATGCAACATATGGACAGTATGGGGGGCCTTCTTACCATCCTGCCAGGATACCATCATCTTAGAGACTTGACCAGGAGATCTTGTGGACCCACTTTCCTGACTACAGCTGCAAGGAGGGTCTGCAGTGCAACTTGAGTGGCCGAGATGCCTTGCACCGAGGACCAGAATGCGGTAAGTCTTTCTCTTCACTACATTTTTTGTCAGGAACTTAAAGGGCATAAAATGATGAGACAGACAGGGCTCTAAGCTTGGGAGACTGAGGAATGGACATGCACTGGACCGGTGGTGAGGAGACCCAGTGCCATAATGTCTGATGGATGTGGCTACTGTGGAAAATTGGTGCAGGGGAGTGTTGTGCTGTGGGGAGGTGGGGGGGATTGGGCAGGCCAGGGAATATTGCAGCAGTTTTCTTGATCCAGGGCAGGTTGGGAGGGTCCCCCGCTTTTGGGATTCACGTTGGTCCCACCCCATAGCCCAGGTCTTGATCTGGGCTAGGACCCACAGTGGTCACACCAGGAATAGGGGTCCAGCAGGAAGACATAATACATGGTGGACTTGCAGCCAGGACTCAGATGGTGACCACTAAACACGTAATGACTCTGACTACAGAAATCAGTGCAGTTGTAATGTATTGCACTATGTAAGGTGGCATAAGGGTAAATACCTTGCTGGCGGAGTTGAGGTTTGGGGAATGAGGTTTTCTGAGGGTGGCCACTGCAGAACGAAGGCATGGGAGTGTATGGGTCAAGGCGCAATCCCTTGGGCCACGGGATTGGCTGGGGGGGTCAAGGGAGTTTAGAGATAGCAGATATCCCAATCTGGAGCTAGATGCAGCTATTCCACAGGCTCTTATTCCCTCCCAGGGCTCACACCTGCTCCAATCCATGGAGTGGGTCACAGTCAGGATCTGAACCTGTGGTGACCACACCAGGAACATAAAGCTAGCAAGAGGAGGTAATGCACAAAGCACAGATAGCCAAGTCTCAGCTGACATACATTGAGCATGTGGTGACTCATCCTGTAGAATTCTGTGCTCTTGCAGTATATGGTACAAAGTTTGGATAACTGAGTTGGAGAGCACTTGGATTGGGGGGGTACTGGGACTGCCTGGTCTTGACCATACTGAATTATACAGACAGTCCAGCTAGGGCTGAGGCCGGTGTAATACTGGGCTAGTCCAAGCCATAAAATGAAGAAAGTACTTTACTTCCCATAGCCAGGGGACACTGCCCAGTGTCACATCATGGGAACATGGAAGATGGGTCAGGGGGAAGGGGGGCTGGCACAATGAACATGAATTATGGAGCCCTGGAGGGGAGATTACCTTCCATATGGCAGGGTGAATGGACAGTTAGCCCCCCCAGGGCTCTGATGCTGGTCCTGGCCCTCAGATGTTTATACCCACTGGTACACCATTATGAAAATGGACAGCAAGAGGAGGATGGGGGTGCTGTGGGGAAGAGGAATGGGTCACAGTCTTTGGTAATGGGTCAGCGGTTGGGAAGGGCATTGTCCCACTGACAAGCTGCTGGTGATGCTTGGGTTGGGCTACAGGGATTGCCCTTGTAATGACTCCAAGGGCTGAACCTGGACATAGGTTTTACTTAATCAAGGATGCCAGCCTGCGGGGAGAAGGGGAAGGGGTGGTCTCTTGGTTCCTCCCCCCTGCTGACTGGCTGAGGCAGAATTGAGCTCATGCCTGGCACTTGGGGGGGGATGGAGGGGGCAGTTCCCTTGGGGTGGTCGACCCTGGCTTCGGGATGGGATTCTTTTGTCTCCCCCAAAATAGATAATTGCATCCTCCCAGGGGAAGGAGGCAGAGAGTCCACTTTACACTCCTGGAGGTACTGGGAAGCCATAATTCAAGAAGAGTTGCCTTGATGGAGGAAGGAGTGGCAACTCAAAAGCACGAGAATAGCACAAGGCCCACTGTGTACCAGCCTCACCCTGACAGCTCAGTTACATCAGTAAGGCTTGTAGGGTAGTCAGATGACCATGGAAGTACAACAGTTATGTATATAGTTAATGTGTTGGTTAAAGTGTATTAATTCACTAACAAGAAGCGCAGAGGTGCTATGGTCAGTCAGAGGTCCCACCCTTCTGACTCTGAAATGGCTGTGGGAATAGTAGTATCTTATAATATAAGGGGATTGAATAGCCCTATGAAAAGGAAGGGGGTACTCGATGAGCTAAATAAATGCAGGGCAGAGGTTGTCTTCCACAAGAAATGCACCTTACACCTGCTGAAAGTAGGAAGTTGAAGAGTGGATGGGTCAGACAGGCACATTATGCCTTCTACTTGGAACACCCCCATAGGAGAGGGGTGGTGACAGTAATACATAAGGGATGCTCTCTGGAGGTCAGGAGATGCAGAAGGAAGGTAGCTTTTATTAAAGAGTGTTTATGGGTCCACACCCTGTACTCTTCTTAACATTTATGCACCTCATCAGGATAGAGAGAATGCCCAATTTTTTAAGAAAGTCATTCTAAAAGTGATGTCCCCATGAGGGGAGCTATTTATTGTCGGGGGACTTCAATACACCATTAGACCTGTTATTAGACAGATTGGGCCCCACTAAAGGTCAATGTCCTCAGGCAGCAACGGATTTAAAAAACAATCACCCAGGAGTTGGGACTGGTGGAGGTCTGGCACCTCCTGCATCCCAAAGTGAGGGACTACACTTGTTGGTCTGCACCCCACCAAACATACTCCAGAATTGACCTCCTCTTTATCACTGCTGATTGGCTGCACAAGGTGGAGGAGGCTAAAATCCACTCCTGAACAATTTTGGACCACAGTATGATTACAATGAAGTTCCAACCTACCCCATGTGTGGGAAATTCCAGCTGGAGATTAAATGTCTCTCTATTAAAGCAGCAGTGCAATGAAAAAAGTTATTACAAAAAGCTAATTTTCTGCTATGATTCTGAAAAATATTGGCAGAACTGTTGATTTGGGTTTTCTGGATGCTTCCTGTGCTGTGTACTGTACATCTGAATTTTTGTCTGGATTCTTACCATCCTCGGGTCCTCAATATTATTTCTATGCAAAAATGAGGTGGCCATCTTTTTTTCTTGAGAAATAATTATTTAGAATTTTCATAACATTCTTAAGTAATAATGAAAACTGAAAATTTTACCACCAAAATTAACTGGAAGATGTCTGGCATTGATTAAGAAGGAAAAAAGGTGGGGTTAAATTTGAACCCATTTTCGTTGCACTGCTGCTTTAAATAAGGGGGAATTCAAAGAAATTGTTAAGGGGTGTTTGGGGGATTACATCTGTTCCAATCTTCTACAGGACACCACACCTGCAATGTGGTGGGATGGATTCAAGGCAGTAGTAACTGGGAGGGTAGTAGGGTTTGCTTCTGGACTCAGGAAATCCAAGATGAAAGAACAACTACAGCTGAAGTCCAAAATCTTTGACCTAGAGACAGAGCACAAAATTGTGCTCAACCCAATGGTCAAGGCTCAATTTTTATTTTATTTATTTATTGTAACATTGGAATTACAACCTTTGAGCTAAAAGTTAATTTACAAAGGATCTTCATCAAACAAAGGTGGGGAACAAACAAGTACATGAATAGAGGGGAAAACAATAGCAGCTAGTAGGCATTGTCATAACACATCAATTAAAAGGCTAGAAAGTATTACAAATAACAGGATAGGAATAGAGAGAAACATTGCAAAAGTCATTGCTTAAGTACAGAATACAGGGGGAAATAGTCCCATAACAGCTTAGATAATTAAAGTGTGAAAGCACAACTATGTACAAGCTATGGGTACTCCCAGATAGCAGCTATACAGCATTGTCAGGTTCCTAGAGGGAACAATTGAAGGAACATCCATCACAGTCAGTACAGCCATTAGGAGAAAGTAGGCTACAGGCTAGGCAGGTGAGGAGAACACAACAGTAGATGATAGCAGTAGGGTCAGGAGAGCTAAGCGGGTGTAGAGGTGGGGGAATGGGGTACATGGGGTAAGTAAAAGGGGTACATGGGTAAATAGGGTAGGTAGGTGGGGAAGGGTGGGGAGTAGTGAGAGCTTCTTAGGAACCACTAGTCAGTGCAGGTGAGCCAGAGTGTGCCAAGGGGCACAAAAAAGGTTAAAATCGGCTGGGGAGATCGTGACAGTAACATTGTGCAGGGGGGGAGATTGACTTCCGAATTGCAGATTTGAATTTAACAAGGCGAGTAAGGCTAGTAGTGGCATGGGGGAGCTTGTTTAGCCAGGTGGGAGCCCTTACTGCAAAGGCTCACCTCCCCAACGCAGTTCTTCAAAAAGGCACTGCTAGAGCATGTTTTGTAACACTTCTCGTGGAATGCTCTGCAGAGGCAAGATGGAATAAAGCTTGTAGAGAAGGGAATGCAAGTCCTAGGAGGGCATCCTTCCCTTGAAGGCAGGAGTGGAGCTTGATTCGGTCCATGAGAGGAAGCGATTTTGTTGCAATGTATAGGTTGCATGTGTGCATAAGGCGATCTGCACCTAAAACAAAGCAGCAGGCTTTGTTGAGGGTAGTATGAACTCTGTGCAGGCTGGTATCAGAGGCTGCGCCATACACCACATTACCATAGTCCAGGATAGGTAGGACTGTACCATCTACTGCCTGGATCCTAGCCTCAGGTGTGAGGCTGAACCAAAGCCTATAGATGGCCCCTAACTTCCTGTTGGTGGCAGTGGTAATATTTTGTATATGTTCATTGAAAGAAAGGGACTCATTGATTGTGATTCCCTAGGTCCCTAGAATGAGGACACCTGCTCGAGGGTGGAGTAAGAGTTGCATGCAATTGAGAAGGGAGTGGTAGATCTCCTCTTTCGACGTCCAGCAAAGAGCATTGTCTTGGTTTTTTTGCTGTTGAGCACTAGCAGGCTATCTTTGAACCAATCCTGCAGGATGTCAAAGTTGTACTGCAGATTCTTAGTGACTGCTTCTTGGTAAGAGTCTCAAGTGAATACCACCATGTCATCTGAATAGAGCAGTATCTTGGAAGTGGAGCGTGCTTGTGGTAGGTTGTTTACAAAGAGGATGAACAGGAGCGGGCCCAGTATAGACCCCTGATGGACCCCTACTGTGACTTCGCTGGTCCCAGAGATGGCTTCGTTGATTTTCATCTGCTGAGAGTGTCCAGACAGATAGCTAGAGAACCAGCTGACTGTGTTGGGGGATAGCCCTAGGCAGCTTAATCTATGTAGCAGCAGATGATGATCCACAAGGTCGAAAGCCTTGGTTAGGTCTATAAAGATTGCTCTGACCAGATGGCCCAGGTCAAATGCCTCGTGCACATACTCCACGAAGTCAATTATGGCAGTATTAGTGTTATGTATCTAGTGGAAGCCGTGCTGCTGGGAGCAGCGGAAGTTGTATTTATGCAGATGGTCCATGAGTTGGTCAGCTATGATTCTCTCCAGTGCTTCAGAGAGCGGGGACAGAATTGAGATAGGTCGATAGTTGGATACTAATGCCCGGTCGCCTCCTTTGTGCACAGGAGTGATCAGAGCCGATTTCCATGGAGAAGGGAAAGTGGACAATCAATCAGTCAATCAATCTTTATTTTACCAGGTGAAACACCATTGAGTGAACTCATTTTCAAGGTGGACCTGGGCAGATAACAAAATAAGTATAAGGTACAATAAGAAAACAGTGTACAAAATGTAGAATATGGGTACACAGGATGTATACCTGTCAAAAAATGGAGGGTAATGAGTACCAATGCATGTAGTCTAGGCAATAAGCTCCCTGAACTGGTGGCCTTGATGAAAGAGGGATGCCTGGATATTGTAGCAGTCACAGAAACATGGTACACAGAGAACCATGACTGGGATGTTAACATACCAGGGTACACAACTTACAGGAGAGACAGGGAGGGGAGAAGAGGGGGAGGAGTAGCTCTCCATGTAAGGGAAGGGATAAAAGCAACTGAACAAAAGAGTAAACAAGGAGGAGAGGAGGCACCGTGGGTCACCTTAGAGACTGGAAATGGCATCACAATCTGCACAGGGGTTGTATACAGACCCCCATGTCAGGGGAAGGATATGCTAGAAGACATCCTTAGGATTGCAGAGAAAGGGGAAATACTATTGATGGGGGACCTGAATATGTCAGATGTTAACTGGAGCACCTTTACTGCAGCCACATCCAAGAGCAGGGCCATTTTCGATGCCCTACAAGTGGCATGCCTCAGACAGCTAGTTTTGGAACCCACTCATGAAGGAGCAATCTTAGACCTCATACTCTCAAATGGGGACAGTGAGAGGATCTCTGATCTAGAAGTGGGTAGCCATCTGGGAACAAGTGACCACCAAACAGTGTGGTTCATGATAAACTCAGCTACAGAGTCAAGTCATACAAAAGTGAGGGTACTGAACTTCAGGAGGGCTGACTTTGGCAAGATTGGAGAGTGCCTTAGAAAAGCACTAGCAAACAGGCTAGAAGGAGGGGTGAAGCAACAATGGGGAAACATCAAAACTGCCATCACAGAGGCAACAAGTCTTTGTGTGAAGCAAATAAACAAATCAAAATGAAAGAAAAAGCCATTATGGTTCTTAAAAGAGGTGGCGGGGAAGGTTAGGGAGAAAAATATAGCATTTAGGAAGTATAAGGAAACACAGAAGGAGCAGGACAGAGAACTGTACCAGTTAAGGCAAAAGGAAGCAGAGAGGGAAGTCAGAATAGCAAAGGCCCAAACTGAGGAAAAGGTAGCCAACTCAGTTAAGAAGGGGGATAAAACCTTTTATAGGTACATCAGGGAGCATAGGAAGACAAAGGGAGGGATAATGAGGCTGAATAGAATGGACAATGGGTGCGCAGAGAGTGACAGTGAAAAAGCAAGGATACTGAACAAATACTTCTGCTCAGTATTCACAAAAGAGGAGGAGGGGGAGGTGGAAGTAGTAGACCAGGGAAGGGCTATGAACATGGCCTACCTAGACTTTAGCAAAGCATTTGACACAGCCCCACACAAAAGATTGATAAACAAATTATCCAGCCTGGGAGTGGGTCCCAGGGTGGTAGCCTGGGTAAAACACTGGCTAGACAACAGGACACAGAAGGTAATTGTAAATGGAGTCCACTCTGAAGAAAGAGGGGTTACTAGTGGGGTATCACAGGGTTCAGTACTGGGTCCAGTCCTTTTTAATGTCTTTATAAGTGACATTGCAGAGGGACTGGAAGGTAAATTATGCCTCTTTGCAGATGACGCAAAGATCTGCAACAGGGTTGATACACAACAAGGTGTGGAAAGGGTGAGAAGGGACTTGGCAAGGTTGGAGGAATGGTCAGAAGTAAGGTAGCTTGGATTCAATGCAAAGAAGTGCAAAATATTGCACCTGGGAAACAAAAACCCAGGGGAAGATTACACAATGGGGGGGGAGGTAGTAACAACAACAAAAATGGAAAGGGACCAGGGGGTAATCATATCAGATGACCTTAAGGTTAGCAAGCAATGTGAGAAAGGTAGTAGGGAGGGCTGGAGGATACTGGGATGTATAGGGAGAGGCATCACCAGCGGAAAACAGGAAGTTGTTATCCCTCTGTACAGACAGTTGGTGAGACCCCATCTAGAGTACTGCATCCAGTAATGGAGACTCCTTCTCCGCAAGGACATAGACAGGATGGAGGCAGTCCAGAGGAGGGCAACTAAAATGGTTCAGGGTCTGCAAGAGAAGCCATATGAGGAGAGACTAAAGGAGCTTAATATGTATACCCTTGAGGAAAGGAGGGAGAGGGGGGGCATGATAGAAATTTTTAAGTACCTCATTGGAATCAACAAAATCCAAGAGGGTAGCATCTTTCAGAAAAAGAGATGTACAAGAACAAGGGGACACAATTTGAAGATAGAGGGGGGACGGCTCAGGGGCAATGTGAGGAAGTATTTCTTCACCAAGAGGGTGGTGGACGCATGGAACAGCCTTCCTGAGGAGGTCGTGGGGTCTAAAACTGTGGGAGAATTCAAGAATGCATGGGACAGACATAAGGCAATTCTTGTGGGGGGTAGGAAGAAATAGGCTGTTGGTTAACTAGGATCTGCAGCTTATACTGTAGGTAGGGAAATGGACAGATTAAGTGTGCCAAGCGGTCCTTATCTGCTGTCAAAGTCTATGTTTCTATGTTTCTAATGTGAGGCTTATACAATAAGGAATTCTGGAGAACAAATAGTCGGAGAAGGCAAAAGTCTATAAACAATATATGTACAAGGAACTTGCAGTTTACAATATATACAAGTGCCTGCAGGTAGTGGTATAAGAGTATCCTTGAGGCAACATATGAATAAATACTAGGTTACCCATTGAGCGCCTCACATATGGGGTGGGAAGAGGAAGTGGAGACATTTTGCATAGTAGAATTGAGGAGGAAAGAGCAGGATGCAAGAGGAGACAGGAGGAAGGAGGAGATACAAAGCGATGGGAGGCATCAAATTTACTTAGCGAGGATGTTGTCAAATGCACCAAAGGAGACAACTGCAGACAGGTAATACCAGGCCACAATCAGGGGAAGCATTTACATGCCTCCTTGACAGATTATGAATAAAGTGTCTTGAATGAGGCCAGGGAGATAGGGTGGGCCACCTTAAGGGTTTTTGGCAATTTATTCCACAGTTGGGGTAGAGTGAAAATTATTGAGGACCTACTGAATCTTGGTTTGACCTTAGATATGGATAAAGTGATATAAGTGAAGCTTCTCAATGCATACTTGCTTACTGTACTTAAGGGTAGATAGTCAGCTATGTACTTAGGCAACTTCTTTGGGATTACTCTAGATACCCAGAAGGCAACATTTCTTTGCCTTCTAAAAGTGAGAGATGGTCAGCTAACTAAGTTGTAGAGGGAGCGGTGATGCGTAGAATATGGTGCACCAGAAATAAATCTTATGTCTCTATGGTACAGCACATCAAGTTTGGCCAGTGTGGAAGCAGGAGCTTAGCCATAAAGGAAGTCAGCACAGTCCAGAATCGATAGGAAGGTGGATTGGACCAGCCTTTTTTTAGCATCCTGAGTCAGTAGGTGTTTGATCCTATAAAACAGGCCACGTCTCTGCTTAAGCTTTTTTATTATTTCCTCAATATGAGGAAGGAAGAAGAGATTATGATCAATCCAGACCCCTAGATACTTGAAATTGGGTATGAAGTCTAATGATTCAGTACGGATCCTAAGATAGCAGGAATAGAGCTATAGATTAAGGGAGAGAGAGAAGCATCGCCTTAGTTTTTTTAGCATTCAGAAGAAGCTTCCAGTTCAGTAAATTTAATCAAAGCTGCTTAAATTCCTGCTGTAAGTCAGAGCAGGCTGCTTTGGGGCTAGGTCTGCTAATGTAAAGGACTGTATCGTCTGCAAAAAGATGAATATTTGTAGATTTTATTCCTGAGTTGATACAATTAATGTAGAGTACTAAGAGCAGTGGTGCCAATATGGAGCCTTGTGGGACACCCCTGAGCAATGGTTTCAGTGTCAAGAATTCCTCTTCTGCTTTTACCCACTGAAGATGACCTATGAGGTAGTTTGAGAACCATCTTATGGAAGACGGGGTCAAGGCCTATCGTACAGAGTATGTAAAAGCAGGTCGGGGTCGACTGTGTCGAACGCCTTACTTAAGTCCAGGAATACTGCACATACAAAGTTTTTGTTATCAAGGGCACCCTGCCAGTCATTAGTCACTTTTGCAAGGCCCAGAATTGTACTATGTCATGGCCTAAATCCTGATTGCAGAGGATTAAGCAGATTTGAGGATTCCAAGAACTTCCTAAGCTGTGTACTAACTATTTTCTCCAACATTTTAGAAAGGATAGGGAGTGGGGAAATGGGTCTATAGTTATTCAGATCACCTGGATCACCAGATTTGTAGAGTGGGATTACATGGGCGGTTTTCCAAATATGTGGGATATCACCTTGCATAAGCGATAGGTTGAAGAGGTGTGTAATTGGCACAGCCAGGATGTGGTGACTTAAGTTTTAGGAAGTATGGGTCAATTAAGTCTGCATCCACACTCTTTCTACAATCCAGCTGTAAAATTAAATCCTCCACTTCTTTCAGAGATCCAGGCTGAAAGGCGAAGGCTATGGCATTCAGCGAGACATTAGTGTCCAGTTTTGCTGGATCCTGTATGCCAAACTTGTGAGTGGAGGTTACTGGCCGGGGAAGTATCGAATGCAAGGCCTGCAGTGGTGAAGAGGTCATTGAGAAAGTCAAGGATTGTAGGTTTATCGGTCACTGTGGTGGAACCAGTAGTGATTTTACAAGGCAGAGAGTTAGAAGATGCATGACCTTCTATATTCTTGAGCGTTTTCTAGAATTTCGCAGAACATCTGGAGGAAGAGTCCAGTTTGGTATGGAAATAATTTGCTTTAACCTCTGAGACCATCTTCATACAGTGGTTCCTAGCTGTCCTAAATGCTGTCCAGTCTGCCGGGGTTTTGGTTCTCCAAGCATTTTTCCATAGTTAATCTCTATTAAGCAATGCAGCCTCCAACTATGCAATAAACCAAGTACAGGACTTTTTCTTTGTTCGGCTTTTAACCAGGGGTGCATGCTTATCAATTACCCAGTGGGCAATTTCCTGGAAGATATCATATGCAGCATACACTGTTTTAGCTAAATAGAAGGACAGGCAGAGAGACAGGTTAAACAGCTTGGTAAAGGGTACGATGACCTCTGGTAGGGCAATGGAAATCAATTTCATATTGATTCCATCACCTTCCATCCTTGTTTTTCCCAGGACTCTTGCAAGGCATTTTCTTGTTTCCTTTATGGTCACCTGTCTGAAGTAAAAGATTGGACTGGGGCTGGCATTGGGAGAGGAGGGCATTTGGTTGTTGGTTGGCTTTCCATCAGGATGTGTAGTAGGTCTGGGAGGAAGGACTGTATTGTAGTCAGTGAATGCATTATTAAAGATATTGGCCATTGCAGCATCATCAAGTATGATTTCGTCATTGTGATGAAGCATGGGGGGGGGGTCCTGTCATCAGACCTGAGGAGGTTTTTAATTCAGGCCCAGAACTTCTTCCCATCACCCCAGCATTGAGATTACCGGTTCTTATGATAGGTTGCTTTGGTCTGTTGGATTGCCCAAGTGCACCCATTTCGGGCTGCTTTGTAGTTTTGGACATCCATAGTTGTCCCTGTTGCCCTGGCCCAGTGCCAAAGGAGATCCCATTGCCGCATCATACCAAGAAGTTGAGGGATGACTACTACATACTATGACCTTTTATCATCTTTTTGTGGTATGGAGTGAACTTGTCTGCTGCAGCGTTGAAGTGAATGAGGACGAGTTGAAGGTTTGTAGCAACAGAAGGGCAAGTATCAAGGAGGCTCCAGTCAATGCCTGCAAGGTGATTCCTGAAGTCAGTCATAGCACTATTTTTTGTGTTGCTTGCATGCATGTGCAAGAAACACATTTTGTCACCTTCCTTCTCAAGTGGGTTGTGGAGGCATGGCAGTGTTGTGCCAAATGGCAGCAGTCCGTTCTGGGGCTGGTCTCTGCTGTGGCGAATAGAGGAGCATATTGTCAATGACGGTAATTAATGAGCATGCGACTATGATCAAAGAATCTTGGCGGCTGCAATCAGGAAGCGCCCCGTCACTACACAATCAGCTGTTTTTGTTGCAGGGCATCCCTGACTGAAGCAGCCAATTACAAGCTGCATTGTGTGGTGTCCCCATGGTGACGGCTTCTCCGTCAGCCTCTCACAGTCCCCACAAAGCTGACGGAAAGCCGTCGCCCGCTGTTCGGAGTGCCTTCCTGATGAAACATTTCACTAAATAAAATAAAAGCCGACGGGAGTGCCCAATCCCCCTGTCGGCATGATCCCCTCCCCAGTTAATTTGCCGATGGGGTAGCCCAATCCCCATTGGCATGATGCACCCCCTCATTTGTTGTGTGCCGAGGAGGGTGTCCAATCCTCCCTCAGCTCATGCGTCACCCCCAACACACTGTATGGCCAACTGGGTGCCCAATCCCCATTGGCTCCACTGCCCCATCCCCAACAAACATCCAGGTGGCATGCTGGGAGCCCATCCCCAGTGTGCCAATAGTCCAGCATTGTTTTTTTCCTGTAAAAAATAAAGAAAACAGTCCCACGCTGTCTGTGGCTACCCCTCACCCAACCTTCACCCACCCTCTGCGCACCTCACCTCCCTCACCCCCCCTCACCCCATACTTACCTCCAGAGCCTGGCGCGACGATCTTTGGTGGACTGGGAACATGACTGCACTTTTCAAAGCTGACCGTGAACTAAAGAAATGCCAGTAAGCTGTATAATGGCATAAATATTTTTTTTTTCAACTTAGGTGGATATCTCGGCCATTTTTTGGAATTTTTTAACAAAATGTTCAACGTGGGGTTCTTGGGACCCTACCTCATGAACTCAGTTACTGTCATTTTGTTATTTGGTCCCAAAACATGATTTCATGGTCACTGCGCAGAACCACCTTGTGGGACTGATTAATGAAATGACAGTGTCACAGTTCATGAGATAGGCCCCCCAAAACCCTATTTTTAAAATTTGAGGAAAAAATTCCCCAAAATTACTGTTTTATGAGCGTGCATTGCACCGCTCCTACATACGCTCATAACTGTGAGAATTTTTGATATTTTCACTCCAGATTTTCAACATTACCATTTTACCATACCTCCTTATGAACAGTACAACTCTCGTTTTTCACATCTCACCCAAAATGTGTTTTCACATGTGTAGCGCACAGTGGTGTGGTCGGTGTGCAAAATCAATGTTTGGGACAGATTAAGAAAATCACAGTGACACTGTTCATGGGCAGAGGTCTTAAAATGGCTATGTTGAAAATTTGGTGACAAAAGTCCATAAAATGACTGTGTTATGAGCGTGCATTGAGCAGTTTCCACGCACCCCCGTAACTTCAAGAATTTGTAATATTTTCACTCCAGATTTTCAACATTGGCATTTTTCAACACCTCCTTATGAACAGTACAGCTGTCATTTTTCACATCTGATCCCAAATGTGTTTTCACACTTCCGGCGCAGAATAGCGCGGTCGCTGTGGGAAATCAGTGTCCGGAACAGATTAAGAAAATCATAGTGGCACTGTTCATGAGCAGAGGTCCCAAAATGCCTATGTTGAAAATCTGGTGTTAAAAAATACCCAAAATAATTACGGGTGTGCATTGTGCAGTTTCTGGGCACGCTTGTGCCTTCACCAGTTTTTGTATATTTTTACTCCAAATTTTCAGCATTACCATTTTTTTACACCTCCTCATGAACAGTTCAGCTGTCATTTTTTACATCCTATTCGAAATCTGTTTTTGCACCTGTGGCGCCAAATGGCGCAGTCACTGTGCAAAATCACCTTTCCGCTAATGAACTGATAGTGTCACTGTTCATGCAGTGGGGTCACAAAAAGCCCATGTTGAAAACTTGGAGTAAAAATACCAAGAAATGCCCAGGGCGTTAGGGTTTCCGACCATAACGCCCTACCCTGTAGGAACTGACAGGCATCAGGGGTGTGACTTAGGACTGTCGACAGTAATGCTCATGCCATTCCACCCCAACCCTGCAACCAGTGACAGGCATCGAGGTGCGTCTTGGACTCTTTGGCCCCAGTGTTCACCCCATTCTCCTATACTGCACCCATTTCAGCATATTTCCTTATAGTATGAGGTGAGTGTAAAGCCTGAACACCCCAAGGCACACCTCGACACTTGTAAGTGTCTGCAGGGTAGGGTGAGGTGAAATATTGTGACCGTTATGGGTGACGACCCAAAGGCACATCCCAATGCCTGTCCATCTCTGCAGGGTGGGAGTCGAGTTGGCATTAGTTCAGCACTTCACTGTCACTCATATACTGCATCTGTCTAACTCCTGCACTTCCACTGCTAATGCCAGCAAGCAACCATTCGGCATTGACAAATGCTTGTGTTCATTTGCAAGGCAAGCAAACATGCTGGTATCGGTCTGAACTGTGAGGTTGCTTCGGGGGGGGCTTCCCTTCCTCCACCTATCAAAGCTTAAGAATACTGAATCTACTCCCTAATTACATCTACTGTCTGTCTTTCTCTTCCTTTTTACATTGCTTGCGCTTGCACAAATGTTCTGCTACAGAGAATGGCATTGCAGAGGTGTGTCACTGACTAGCCCAATGTAGGACAAGCTGCATTGGGCTCATCCTTGACAGACCAATTATCATGCAAGCTAAGTATGACAAAGGTTTACAGTTTATGGGTGGAAACTTTGTGTATTTGAAACAAATGAAGTGATTCAATGAGAGAACACTTCTTCCGTTTCATATACATAAAGCCACCCTCCCTCCCCTCCATCGCTCCGTTTTCCTTGCTGTCTCTTCCTCCTCCCCTGCACACACCTTTTGTCTCATGTGTTCCCCATACCTCATTTCTCCCTTGTTGTCCATCTGACCCTCCAGTCTCCTCATGTTTTGCCATTTCTTCAAGCCAGGCTCCAGTGATCATGCTAACGTGACTGGCTAAGCTGTGCTATTATCAGCCTCACAAATTACAGGAGGAACCAGAGAAGCTTTAGCTTAAATGATGCACCACAAAACCACCTAGTGCTCAGTGGGACAGGCGTTGCCGTAAAAGCTGAAACCTGATATGCTCCGAGAGCCGGAGTGGATGGCTGACTCAGACTGTGCATGCATTTTGTGAATAGCAGAATACTCCGCTAGTGCTCCAAATATTCCAGCGGCTCTAAGAAAACACTTTTTTTCTTAAAGCGAATCTGTACAATTCTTATTTTGAATGGATTTGATTAACTGTGTGGCAGCACCTGACAGTGCGATAATGCAGACCTCTGTGCAACCAGAGCACAGTTAACAACTTCTGTGTACACACTCAGCCACCCCGCGGACCACCGGGCTCTGAGCCCACGGTGAAATCAGTACTGTCCTGCACAATTTGTAACTTCTGAGGCCCCAGTCCATGCTGTGTGCAGCCAGACTGCATTTTCAGACTGCAGTCCAGTGGCACAGATGGATTATGTCCTCAAGTTGGTGAAGTGCAATGGGGACAAGCCAGGTGTGTCTGTGTATAGTAATGTGTTAGGGAGGACATAGTGGGAAACAGCACAGGCAAGCAGCATATGCTTGTGTGTCTCTCTCTGTCTGTCTGTAATTCATAAGAGAAAGAGACACAGACATAGAAACATAGAAATTGTCAGCAGATAAGAACTGCCTGGCCCATCTAATCTGCCCGTAAGCCCTTATACTGGATTACTGCTTCTGACCCACTCATTGCTGTACCTCTATGGTTCACCTATGCCTGTCCCCAGCGTACTTGAATCCATCCACAGTGCTCGCTCCCACTACCTCCTGAGGCAGACCATTCCACATGTCCACCACCCTCTCTGTGAAGAAGAACTTCCTCACATTCCCTCTTGACCTCCCACCTTCCAATTTCATGTCATGCCCTCTCGTTCTTGTGCTCCTTCTGTATTGAAAATGCCCTCCCACACCTTGTTTTTACCCTTGAGGTACTTGAATGTTTCTATCATATCCCCTCTTTCCCTCCTCTCTTCCAGTGAGTACATATTGAGGTCCCTTAATTTCTCCACATAAGTCTTGTGTTGCAAGCTCTGTACCATCTTATTCACCCTTCTCTGGACCATCTCCAGCCTGTTAATATCCTTATGAAGGTGCGACCTCCAGAACTGCACACAGTACTCCATGTGAGGCCTGACCATGGTTTTATATAATGGCATTACTACTTCCCTCCTTATGCTGTGATACCCCTGCCTATGCACCCCAGCATGTCACTGGCCCTCCCAGCTGCCTTAGCAGTTTGACATTTTCAGGTCATCTGAAATAAGAACCCCCCAGGTCCCTTTTCTTCTTTGTGACTATCACCAACTCCCTTCCCCCCATTCTGTAGCTTTCCCAAGGATTTCTATGTCCCAGGTGCATAATTTAGCACTTTTATGAATTAAAACTCTTTGTCTCTGGGAATCGTCTGTAAGTGGCAGCAAAACTGCACCAGGTGTGTCCGGGAGTGAGTTGAGTCAGCTTCAGCAGTGTCCCTGTGTGTCCGAGGTACAATTGCAGACGTCGTCTGTATATGTTTAAATAACTTGCCAGCCAGTCACTGTCATCTTCGTTAAATCAATCTTAGGGTTACTACACCTTGTAACCCTTCTATGATTGGTTGGTAAGGGTATGGGTCCCATAGGAAAAAAACGCTTAAAAGTGCATTTGAAGATTGGCGTGCTTCTTTATGCTTGCTTGCGATCAGTGGGAAGGAGCTGCTTTGTATTGAGCCCAGAATTCAGCGTTTTTGCATCGGCTTCCCGGTCCAGAGCATATATTCTGTGTGAGGTATGTCATTTTTGTTGCTCACCATGTTAAAAACAAATTGTGGTGCTTTTGTATTCGGTATTTGTCCTGTTTAGAAGAAGAAAAGTTTAGACGCCGCCAAAACCAGAAGTTGTGTTTGTCCATGAACGCTGCTCCAAGTTAGACGCTGTTCTTTATATTAATTTTACTGCCTTACAGATGTTTAATTTTCCTAAAAGTTGCCTTATTTTCATCTTGAGAGATCTCATATTGAGAGATCATTGGACCAGAATGGAGGATGGTGATTGCTACATGCTCCCTCCCCAATGCAAACTCTTGGTCCCACTATGTCTATTGTCCTGAGAAGTTGTGCATCTCGATGAATGCTGCTGTCTGAGTCAGCTGCTGTTCTTTTTCATGGGACCAGGTAGGAGACAGCCGAATGCTGTTCTTTATTTTGATATTTACTGCCTTCAGGACTTGAGATCGCCAAATGCCCCTCTCCGGCTATATCTTTTTTGGTCCTGAGAGAGAGCAGCATGGTCAGGTTGTTTTTGGGAGAGAAAGTCTGCCTAAACTTCCCAGTTCTATTTCTTTTTTCTGCCTAAACCCTAATGCCTTCTCTCACTGGCTGAAACAACCAGGTATGTACAATTGCACCCCTTGCCTGTGTTGTGGGTCATGGATGCCAGGTTAGTTTTTGTAAGGGTCTGGGTGCTTTGAGGGGTGTTCTAATGCTAGGTCTCAGAGGGTGGGTTCACTGTAAAGCCTATTATGTGATGGTTTGGGGTCCCAGATTGTGGTGAAGGAGCCACTGTGCACTAGGTATTTCATGTGCTTAGAGGGTGGCATGGTGTGACACGGTGTGTCAAGGTGTGTTATGGTGTGCTGTGTTACAGTGCTTGCAGTCGAGGGGCCACTGCCCACCAGGTAATGTATGTATGTTTGTTGTTTGGTGCTGGTCGATGGAGGGTGGGTTGGGTATCCCCCTCAATGCCACAAAATTGCACTTTGATTGTGGGAGAACACTGTACTCCAGGGAATCCATTTTGTGTTACTGTAGGGAATTAAGGGGTTGGGGAGGGACCACAGAACACCGTGGGGAATGCTGTCTCATTTGTTGGTGGATACCATAGGGTGTGGAGAACACTGGCCACCAGAGAATCCATTTTGTTGGATGGTGTCATATGTTTGGTGGTGGATGACCAGTGTTCTTCACACCCTACAGTATCCACCAACAAATGAGACAGCATTCCCCACGGTGTTCTGTCCCTCCCCACCCTCAATGCCCAGCAGCAACACAAAATGGATACCGGTGAGGGTGGAGAACACTGGCCACCAGAGAGTCCATTTTATTGGATGGTGTCATATATTTGGTGGTGGGTGGCCAGTGTCCTCCACACCTACAGTATCCACCAACAAATGAGACAGCATTTCCCACGGTGTTCTGTCCTCCCCCACCCTTCAATGCCCGGCAACAACACAAAATAGATACCGTAGGGTATGGAGAACACTGGCCACCAGGGAATCCATTTTGTGGGATGGTTTTGTATGTTTGGAGGGAGGATGGAGGACTCTGACAGCATGGCAACCATTTTGTGAGCTGGCGTCAGGTCTCGGAGGGAGGGGTCACCGGACAACAGGCAATGCTGTTTGTGGGATAGTGGCGGGTGATGCAAAGCCCAGCACTATCCAACAAAAGCAGCATCTGCTGTCTGGGTGATCACCCTCCCTCTGAGACCCGACTCCAGCTCACAAAATGGTTGCCACGCTGTCAGGGTCCTACACCCCACCTCCCAACATACTAAACCATCCCACAAAATGGATTCCCTTGAGTCCCGTGACCTCAGATGTCTACAAAAGAGATGTGATATACTGAGAATGCCATTTTGTGTTGTTGCCAGCTTTCAGGGGGTGGGGGAAGGACCACTGAACACCGTGGGGAATGCTGTCATGTTTGTTGGTGGACACCGTAGGGTGTGGAGAACACTGGCCACCAGGGAATCCATTTTGTGGAATGGTTTCATATGTTTGGAGGTGGGGTGGATGACTGACAGTGTGGCAACCATTTTGTGAGCTGGCGACAGGTCTCGGAGGGGGGGTCACCCGGACAACAGGCAATGCTGTTTATGGGATAGTGAAGGGTGATGCAAGGCCCGGCACCATCCAACAAAGAGCAGCACCTGCTGCCTGGGTGATCTCTCTCCCTCCGAGACCTGACGCCAGCTCACAAAATGGTTGCCACGCTGTCAGGGTCCTCCATCCCACCTCCAAACATACGAAACCATCCCACAAAATGCATTCCCTGGACTCTCATGGTCTCGGACCTGCGGCTAGCTGTTTACAAAAGAGGTGATATACAGAGAATGCCATTTTGTGTTGTTGCCAGCTTTCGGGGAGGGTGGGGGAGGGACCACTTAACACCATGGGGAATGCTGTCATGTTTGTTGGTGGATACCGTAGGGTGTGGAGTACACTGGCCACCCTATGGTAAGAGAATGCCATTTTGTGTTTTTGCTGGGCACTGTGGGTGGGGGCAGGGGCATCATAAAGCCAGCTATCTGCTGTCTGGCTTGTTGTGGTTGGGTGAAGCATATTTCCCAGCTGATCTATGAAGAGACCCACAGTGTTCTCACACTGTTCCTTGAAAATGTGATCCAGGATGCCATTGCCTACACCAAGCACACCAAGAGAAAGAATGTTACAGCTACAGGTTTAATCTATACACTCAAACAAAAAGGCCAGGCTCTCTATGGCTTCAGAGAAGGGACTGATTACAGGCTTAGGCATATGTCATGGTGATGTGTGTGCATACAGATTATACTACTTGTTTAGGTTTTGAAGGTGGTGGCCTTGGTGAGTCATGCCCGCAGTGCAAAGATGTTTTTTTTTTTTTGTATTGCAGATGATCGAGAGACGAGACGGTTCTGAGATTTGAGAGACGGCTCCAAGATTTGAGAGATGGCTCTGAGATTTGAGAGATGGCTCCAAGATCAAGAGACCGCTCCAAGATCGAGAGATCGAGAGATTACCCTGAGATCAAGAGACTACCCCAAGATCAAGAGAGAGACAGCTGTCCTGCGAGAGACTGCAACCCCAGAGATCATCACTGGAAATATGGTGAATGTGTACAAAAATGTCCTGCTAGACCTGTTCAATAGTGCCAGTGACAATGAGGAGGATGAATTTCAAGGTTTTGATGATTCTGACATTGAGGTTGACTTGGTGCATATAATGCCTTTGGTTACACCAGACAGTGACAGTGATTTCAGTGATGATGATGATCTGCCCCTGTCTATGCTGCGGCAGAAGAGGCACTCCACAGAGAGTGAAAAGGATGATGTGCCAGTGGCCAAGCTACGTCAGCAGAGTAACGACACGGACAATGAAGATGATCTTCCTTTGGCTACACTGCAATGTGTGAGTACCCACATTGACGTTGATGATTATGATGAACATGAAGTTGATACAGAACAACCTGAGCAACCTTCGCCACATCTGGATGCGGGTCACAATGATGGATGGACAAGTTGCTTACAGCATGTCCATGTTAAGGATTTCAAGGAGCCTGTGGGTCCCACCACACTGATGAATGCAGAGAAGACTCCCATGGATTTTATGAACCTGACATTCCCATCAATTCTCTATGACCTGATTGCCAAGGAGATAAACCGGTACAGTGCCCATAAGCAGGCAGAAGTGAACAAAGTGGACCACCGATGGACTCCAGTAACTGCGTGCGACATAAAAGCTTTTCTTGGAATGCGACTGTACATGTCAGTTATAAAGGTGCCACACTACTGCATGTACTGGGGGAAACACCATCTCTATGGACATTTATCAATTTCAAAGTTAATGACCTGTGAGCATTATGAGAAGATTATGCAGTATCTGCATGCCAGTGATAGCATGCTAAATCCACCAAGAGGATCACAAGAGCATGACAAGCTACATCATGTTCAACCAGTTATCAACCATGTTATCAAGGCATGCAAGACGGAGTACAACCTACACCGAGAAGTGTCAATTGATGAGGCAGTGGTGAGTTTTAGAGGACGACTGTCCTTCAAGCAATACATGCAATGCAAGCCACAACAGTTTGGGATGAAAGTATGGATTCTTGCAGATCCTCATAACGGTTATGTGTCCGACTTCCAGGTGTACACAGGAAAAGTTGCTGGTGCTGTGGAAGTGGGCCTTGCAGAGAGGGTTGTGAAAGACCTGACTAAGGATCTTCGTGGCAAAAGGCACCATGTATATTTTGACAATTACTTTACCTCGGTTCACTTGGCGAAAGAACTATTGAATGTTGGCTTGTACTCATGTGGAACAATGCAGATCAGGATTGGATGGCCTTCAGAACTTAACATATTATCAATGAAAAAGAAAGCTTGTGGTTATTATGATCAACGACAGAATGGTTCACTTGTTGCCACAACATGGAAAGACAACCATTCTGTTTTTCTTGCTCTCAACAAACCATGACCCTATCTCACCAGCAACGTCTGTGCCCAGGAGACAAAGAGATGGCACTGTTGTATTAATTGCATGTCCAGACGTACTGCAGCAGTATAACATGCACATGAATGGTGTGGATGTCGCTGACCAGCTTCAGGGGCAGTACCCATGCGCCAGAAAATCAAAGAAGTGGTGGATCTACCTTTTCTGGTTTTTGTGGGACATGGCATTGGCAAATGCATTTACTCTGTTCCAAGAGAGCGTGAATCATGTTCAGCAATCAAAGACTGGATGAGTGACCAAGCACAGACAACTGAATTTCAGCGTGCTCCTCTCTGAGAATCTGTTGGAAGGATATACACATAGAGGACGTAGTACCTCACTTCCAGTAATCGTGCAGAATCCAACTTGTGATGGACTACACTACCCCATGAAAGGGAAGAAGGGGAGGTGCAGAAATTGTTCACAGAAGAAAATACGAGCTGAACCGTCATATACTGTACATGCAGCACATGCAAAGTACACCTCTGTGTTGATTGTTTTCCTGAGTATCACCAGTACAGCTAGAGGCTCAAACTGGCAACACAAGAAGACTTACCCACAGTACTTCCTCTGCAGCTTCCCTGACTACATGATGGGGAGCTGCATGACAAGGTGACAGACATACCAGATTGTGTGAGTTCAAGAGACCGGGGTGCTGCGACTGTTAGATAGAGACTGGGGTGCTGCAACTGCGAGAGAGAGAGAGAGACTGGGTGCTATGATTGTGAGAGAGAGAGACTGGGGTGCCTCGACTGCGAGAGAGAGACAATGGTTCTGCAACTGCGAGAGAGAGAGAGAGACTGGAGTGCTGCGACTGTGGGGGAGAGAGAGAGACAGTACTGCAACTGTTTGGTTGAATCAGATTCCTTGGGGGGGCAACTTCAAGAGACCTTAGAGAGACCAGAGTGTGTGACTTGGAGCGATGAGATGCACAGAGGTGGTAGGAGATGCATCGTGGAGCAGGACAAGGAAATGGCAGAGGAGAGCAGCAGCTGAAGTGAAAAATGGTTCAATGGCTGAAGCGAGAAACTGGATGAAATGGTTTGGTGGCAGGTATGTCAGATGCAGTGTCATGTGCGTGGATCAGATTGTTTTGCGTTGGTGGAATGCCTGCTTGGCCTGTTGGTGTATCAGAGATAATGCAGTAACATGCCAGTCATTGAATGGGCTGCGCCAAATGCAAATTAAAAATACTGAGCTAAAAAAGGTCTGGTGAGTGAAAGTAAGAGAACAAGTAGTGTAAACGTTACGTGAGAGTTCCCAGGTGGTGAGATAAAGGTATGGTCAACACTATCCGGTAAAAGTCAAGAAAGGTAGGTGCCGCAATTGTGCTCTGAAGCAGAAGTGAGCAGAACCATCAGTAGCATGCATGGATTGCAATGCACACCTCTGTATTGAGTGCTTTGCTGAGTATCACCAGTACCAGTCTGACTCCAACAGCAATGCTTTGATGTCTTGCTAGGGAGGAAGGAAGGCCTCATGTTAGATTGGATGACAAGGAAAAGAACGCATGCATGATTACTTGTAAGGGGTCACCAATGCTGTTTCAGGGGGATCATGTGTCTTCTACAGCCAGGTCCCCCTGATGAAAGTACATCACTAAGGGCACAAAGTGTGGTGACGAAGGTGAAAATAGGAAAGTTCATTGTAGGGGGACATGCAAATGGCACATTGACAAAAGTAACTACCCGGCAAATGAAGAACTATTTGAAGGATCAATGGAAATGGGATACAAGAGGATGCAACACTGTGAAGAAACCAAGGGTCATGTGCAGCAAGGCTTGTTGGCAGCTGTAGCATTACACGATTCAGACAAAGGATCATGCACACACGCAAAGGTTGTTTTGCGGTTGTGGAAAAATGTGCGGGACTGCTTCTGGATGGATGTCGGATCATAACTGCACTTACAGGATGATGTCTGACTGTTCTTTGATAGCTTGTGGGTGGCTTAGGCCATCCATATGGGGTCCAGAAGAAGGGTAATGCACAGTGACACAGATTGCATCATGCTGCGGGACTTTTGGTGCTTGGAAGAAGGCTGATGTGCAGTGGGCATGGTTGTTCACAGATGCAGGCCGAGATTGTTTGGAACAGAGTGAGTCAGACACTCTGGATGGATGTCTGTGGGGCAGACAGGGTATTGGCTGATGGATCTTGAGTGGCGGACATGTGGTTGCGTGATGCAAGTTTTGATTGTCCTAAGAGTTGATTGGAACATCCATGGCTAGGCGAAAGACACAGCAGACTATGCAGTCTTTGGCGCTGTGCCAAATGAAAAAAATAAATGCAGAGCTAATGTCGACTGGGGACTGCGATAACAAGTGGTGGTCCATATCTCACTCACCAAACCAATGGGGCAAGCTGACAGAGGTACTAGAGAGCACAAACTGTTCCAAGCACACCAGTTGGTGCATTGGCACGTGCGATGAACCTTGCTCCACTAACTCTTCCAGCACTGTTGTGGAGTGGCAGATTTAGCTCCGCATTTTTTATTTTCATTTGGATGCAGAGCCCCATGACACGCATGCCAGCCAGCCAGCGGTACAAAGCTGTATTATGAGTTGCTGCATTTGTGAGTGGCTTAGGCCATCCATATGGGGTCCGGAAGAAAGGTAATGCACAGTGACACAGATTGCATCATGTGGTGGGCCTTTTGGTGGTTGGAAGAAGGCTGATGTGCAGTGCACATGGTTGTTCACAGCTGCAGGCCGAGATTGTTTGGAACAGAGTGAGTCAGACTCTCTGGATGGATGTCTGTGGGCAGATGGGGTTTTGGCTGAGGGATCTTGAGTGGCGGACATGTGGTTGCGTGATGCGAGTTTTGATTGTCCTTAGAGTTGATTGGAACATCCATGGCTAGGCGAAAGACACAGCAGCCTATGCAGTCTTTGGCACTGTGCCAAATGAAAAAAAAAATGCAGAGCTAATATGGACTGGTGACTGCGGTAACAAGTGGTGGTCCGTATCTCACTCACCAGACCAATGGAGGCAAGCTGACAGAGGTACTGGAGAGCACAAACTGTTCCGAGCATACCAGTTGGTGCATTGGCATGTGCGACGAACCTTGCTCCACTAACTCTTCCAGCACTGTTGTGGAGTGGCGGATTTAGCTCCGCATTTTTTATTTTCATTTGGATGCAGAGCCCCATAACATGCATGTTGACGTCATGCTGTGCAACCTTCGTTACATAGCAGTCTTGTGCATTGCTGCGCTTGTGGATTGCTTCCATCGTATGGGCACATGCAGCTCATTCACTGACAGCTGGACACACTCAGAATCACACTCATAAGGAACCTGACTTTTGGATTGCATGGCTGCGGGAGCAGACCACAGGCACAAGCAACTTCAATGCAGTCTTGCTTTCAACTAAATGTGTTTGTTGTGTTATTTCTAAAATCATACTGTTAGTAACCTGCAATGTCTTGCATACAAGAAACTGACAACACAATATAGGGTGTAATGGTCTTTATTATGAAAAAAGAAGACACTGGAAATGGAAATAGAGTTTATTAGGATCACAATCGGAAACATCGACCAATAAGGAGCCTACACAATCACAAGTCTTGGGAATAGATGGCCTGGCATTTAATTAATTCAATGTTTTTAGTTTACCTCAACGGGGGGAAGGGGTCAGTAGGAAGCAGCTCCCAGACACGTGCATCAACAAGTGATTTCAAATCTTGAGTACACTGAGGCAAAAAAGTCATGATACACTGTATAAGCCATGGAGTTATCAACTGCACAGAAGCCAAATCGCAGGTCAAACCCTAGTCAGGATATGGCAGCAGGCAAACAAACACAAGGTACATGGGGTGTACAATCTATGACAGGGGAAAAGCTGGGGTAGTGAGAGACATGGGTGGAGTGTCACAGATGGATCATCTATGGTAATAATATCTCACATTTGATTGCAGGTGACAGGAGCAAGCATCTCAGTGTCTGGATATGTGGTCACTCCTTTGTTTACTGGGCCGCAGAAAGAACACAGTGGAGCACAGGAGGGTAAAACTTGTGGTTAGGAAAAGACAGAGTGCAAGTTCATTGGATTGGAAGGTGAGGAATGAGGTGGGATGAAGTGATTCCAGTGCTCCGGGAGAAACACGGTGGGCTTCATCCAGACATTCTAAGCATTCATTTGGGAGGCAACGATCTAGCAACCTGCCCGCTGCTGGAACTGAAGGGAACCATAAGGCAGATGCTGCATCAAATCAAGTGCTGGTGGCCCAGGGTCCATATTGTATGGTCCGACATTGTGCAGCGGTTGAAGTGGAGTGGAGCATGAGATGTACAGGCAATCAAGAAAATCAGAAGACTACACAATGTTGTCTATGATGGATACCATGGGCCGGTTAGTGGTCCGGCACCCTGGCCTTGGTCTTCACAGGCCTGGAGTGTACCGGCCAGATGGTGTACACTTGACGGATGAAGGACTGGATGACTTTCTGAAGGAGTTGAAGAATGGCATGGTGGAAGCTACACGTGGATGATGGAGTGTAATTTTATATTGAATAAATGCATGGCTGCAGCCATTTACTCAAGCTCCTGGTATGTGTGTATTTAGTTTGTTCATGGATGTGTGTGTGTGTGTGTGTGTGTGTGTGTGTGCACAGTAGAACAGAGGTTGGGACTACACCAGGTAAGAATGTAAGAATGTAGAAATCTCTTCAGTGCAGATCATCATGGGACACCATCTGAAAAGGTAAGAAAAATGCGATTGTGCTGATTATAATAATTTTGTTGCTGACGTTCTGTAGTCTATATGATGCGACTTGTGGCTGCTGTGCCGAATACCATGGGTGCCATTGTGCACATATTTGTATGCGTTGTGATGTTATGCCCACAAAGTGCGCAACATTGCTCATTATTACATGTGCGTGCTGTGCAAGAGATGGTGCCACCATGCACCTCATGATTTGTGGTGATGCTGTGTTGTTGCATGTCTTTGCATATGTTGATGGTGCATTGTGTGTGTGTATGATGGAAAAAAAATGATAGAAAGACTAAATATATAGATATATATATGTATGTGTATACATCTGTGTGTCTATATGTGTATATATAAATGTGTGTGTACATATATATGTATATATCTGAATGAGTGGCAAGTGAGCTTGGGGAATATGAGTGGTGGAGCGTAGCGTTGCACTGAGTAATGGTTCCCTGCGCTCACTTGACACGAGTTCAGATCTATTCTGTATCTAATACCTGCCAATAACATAGTCCTTTTATACAATGGGACTGTTTTGTGTGTTTTTTTTGTTTGGTGATGAAACCACGGTGTGATATTGGGAGTTTTCAGACTGCGCACTTTAGGAGGTATGCTCACTTGTTTATGATATGGTGTGTATGGCTGACACTGGTCTGTCACGAGCCCAGAGTCACCTAAGCAGCTTGAATAAAATGCAGTTTTTTGCCATTTCAGCAAGTATAAAACAAAATGTTTTGATTCCCTTTCCAATGGTGCTATGCAATCAATTTTAATTTACTGAATGGCTTGGCCACTGACAGTTTGTGTGTATCATGTACACTTAAGGATTTATTTGCATTTGCTTATGACGTGGTGTGTATGGCTGATATTTTGTCCATCAAGAACCATAAGCACTATGAATAAAACAGAAATTCTGGGTATCTTAGCCAGTATAAAACAAAAACCGAATTGATTACAATTGATTGCATAGCACCATTGGAAAGGTAATTTAGTTATGAACAGATAGTGAGCTGACGTTTTGTGTGTATCATGTATAGTTCAGGAGTTATTTGCATTTGTTTATGGCATGGTGTGTTATGGCTGTCATTTTGTCCATCAAGAACCACCTAAGCATGTTGAATAAAATGCACATTCTGGGTATCTCAGCCAGTATAAAACAAAAACCACATTGAGCGCAATTGATTGCATAGCACTGCTGGAAAGGAAATTTTGTGATGAACAAGTTTGCCACTGATATATTGTGTGTATCATGTATACTTTAGGAGTTATACACATTTGTTTATGGTATGGTGTGTATGGTTCAGATTCATGCCTCAAACCTCGCCAAAGCACCTTGACTAAAATGGTAAAAACATATATTTTATACTCTAGAAATAGCTGTCTTTTTAACAAGCAAATTATTAAAACCACATCTAGTTTCTGCATGCTGAATTTGGTGTCGATATGTCACATACTTTCCAACAAAAAAAGGCTTAAAGTGCATTTTTTTGCGTAAAAATAATTTATTTTGCTGTTTCGACCAGCATAGAAAAAAATATAAATTATGTATTATTAATTGTATACCATCATTGGAAAGGTAATTTTATCCTGAACAAGTTTGCCACGCATACTTTGTGCCTAGCAAACACGGTTCTTGAGCTATTAGCATTTGT
The DNA here is from genome assembly GCA_016271365.2 of Neoceratodus forsteri. Taxonomy (NCBI): domain Eukaryota; kingdom Metazoa; phylum Chordata; order Ceratodontiformes; family Ceratodontidae; genus Neoceratodus; species Neoceratodus forsteri. The sequence goes on along the minus strand of JADMNL010000023.1, from coordinate 382,007,355 downwards.
TTGCGACATGCTGATTATGGCTTGTTTTGCTTAGAAAGCCCCAGGATTCACTGTTATCAGTATACAGGACGCAAATGCTGCAACTTCAGAGAACTCCTGAGGAGGCAATGAGTTAAACTTCAGTTGCCAGTCCTCAGACCATTTTTCAAGCTTCCCCAGGTCCCTCTTCATTTTCTTCACCCCCTCTGGGTTATCCACCGTGTTACAGATCTTGGTGTCATCTGCAAACAGGAAGACCTTTACCTTCAGCCCTTCTGCAATGTCACTAATGAAGACATTGAACAGGACTGGCCCCAGGACCAATCCCAGTGGCACCCCACTGGTCACCCCCTCTCCCCAGATTGCACTCCATTTACCACCACTCTCTGCCTCCTGTCTGTTATCCAGTTTCTAACCCAGTTTACCACCCTTTCCCCCATGCCCAGCCTACCCAGCTAGTTTATTAGTCTCCTATGTGGGACGGTGTCAAAGGCTTTGCTGAAATCAAGTAAGCATTGTCCACTGCCCCACCCTGAGTTACTTACTTTGTCACCCAGTCAAAGAAATGAACCAGATTTGTCTGACATGACCTCACCACTGTGAATCTGTGTTGCCTATGGTCCTGGGCTCTGATGGCTTCGAGATGCCCCACTATCCTTTCTTTAAGCAATGTCTCCATGATCTTCCCCACTACTGAGATGATGCTGACAGGCCTATAGTTCCCCACCTCCTCCCTGCTGCCAGATTTGTATAGAGGGGCCACATGTGCCCTCCTCCAATTTTATGGTACCACCCCTGTGTTGAATGACTCAGTGAACATGGCTGCCAGAGGTGCTGCTATCTCCATTCACAGTTCTCTTAATATCCTTGGGTGTATGCCATCTGGTCCCGTCGCTTTGTCCACCTTCAATTTAGTCAGCTCCTGCAGGACTCTTTTGCCTGTGAATGGACTATTGTCCACCTCTTCACCCCCTTGGCAACTGCTATACTGCTGTGGCCCTTGCCCCTCCCCCTCTTCTGTGAATACTGAACAGAAAGACACAGTGGATGTCTTGGGGGGGGCACATGACAGTTCTTAGGCATGGTACTATCACTTCCAAATACCTAAACAGCACATATAAGCAAGCAATATTCGGCATTGACAAATGCTTGTTATAACTCTGTTCCTCACCAATTTTTTTTTGGGGTGGGGCTTGACCTGTTTTGTCGACCACTCACATTGGATAGGTAAATGGTCACTCAGGGTATCCAGAAGAACCTTGACATCAGTTAGCCTTTTAGGGTGAGTTGTTAGCACCCATTCAATCAAAATGTGGTAGTTTGTTCTGGTGCAGCTGTTGACGACCTGCGTTTTGTAGAGTCCGGATACAAGATCTCTGTGCATGGCACTAGAGCTGGCAAGCCAGCTGAAGTTAAAATCCCCTAATACAATAGTACAATTAGAAGAGCAAAGGGGGAAACCCAATAAATTATTAGATGAGAAAATAGAGGGGCAGCTTAGATATTCTAGGCAGAGTTATTACACAGCGGGGAACAGATCTGGGAGGCTCATGGCATGGCAGCTCCAAAGGGAGGCTGCATCCAGATTAGTTCTCAAAATAAGAAGGAATGGGAGCCCCGCCCAATACACCTGCAACCCAGTGGAAATAGCCCAAATGTTTCGGAAAGTCTATGAGGACCTATACCATTAGGAGGCTGATGAGAGTCACCGAACGAAGTTGAACACCTTTTTTGCCCTCAAAAATCTGTCCCAAAAAGAGATGGAAGCTCTTGATGCCCACATACCTCAGCTGGAGGTCAGCAGTATGATTTTGTTGCTCAAAACAGGGAAAGCCCTGGGCCCAGATGGCATCACATCAGAATGGTACAAGACCTTTAAAGAGGAGCTTGCTCCACATCTGTGACAAGTGTTTAGGGGGGTTCAGGACAGAGAGACAGCACCCCCTTCCTGGCAATATGCCCAAATATCAGTCATACAAAAACCAGGTAAGGATCCCACCCTGTGTGGCTCGTATAGGCTGATATCATTACTAAAAAACTATTCACTTCCATCTTAGCATGTAGACTCCAGGTCTGTGTGAGGACCCTCATCTACCCGGATCAAACAGGATTTAGTAACATTCATCTTATCCATGACAATATCAGAAGGCTGCTGAACATGGTATTGTGTCAACAGTGCTCCAGGGCCCCAACTCTGGCCCCGTTCATGGATGCAGAAAAGGCCTTTGATTGGGTGGACTGGAGGTTTCTACACAGGATTCTGGAGGAAATGGGGTTGGGCCCCAGATTTTGGGTTTTGGTGGGCTCCCTGTACTCCTCCCCCCAGGCTACGGTCAGAATCAATAGAGTGAGCTTTCATAGGTTGCACCTGGAGAGAAGAACAAGAAGGGTTGTCCATGGTCACCCCTGTTTGTGCTGTGCATTGAGCTACAGTATCGCCTGAAGCTGTATGGGAGAATGTCAACATCCAGGGTATCTGGGCTGGAGACAGATCCCACAATATCTCCCTGTATGCCAATGATTCTTTTGTTTTTCCTTACATCCCTCCAGACTTCGATCCCTGCACTCCTCAAAGAGCTAGAGTTATATGGCTAAATCTCGGGATGTAAAATTAACTTTGACAAGTTAAAGGTGATTAGACTAGGAGAGCCACCCCCCCATAGAGAGGTGCTAACTGACTTCCCCTTGAAATGGGCCCCTAACAATACCATTAGGTACCTCGGGATCTTGATCTCTCTGACACTCTATACTCTCTTCAAACTTAGATATGAAAAACTATGGATGGCATTAGAAACTGATCTATCCTGCTGGGGTGTACTGCTTCCTCTCCCTCATTGGAAGGATAGACACTATCAAAGGGCTCTATGCACTAATGGGCATGAATTATGCACCAGAGGTGCGTATCCTGACTGCATAGCTCTGCACTCATGGACAAGTGCGAACAAGCCAGGATTCACAAACTGCCTCCACCTGTCGGTGGCCCCACCACCCCGGTGCGCAGGTTCACGAGGCATGGGCCGGTGCGGAGGGGATGACCCAAGCAGACATCCAATCAAATGACCAAACAGGGTCCCATAGTGGATCCCTCACAGCCATGGAGCGTTCATGAATCAGCCATGCATAACCACAGCAATGCAGGCACTGCACATTTGGATGGGCCATCACCTGAATGGCAGCCGCTGCCCTCCCCTTTCAGCCCAGTGGACAGTGGCAGCACGGGGGGGGTTGTATGTGGGTTTCACCATGACTGGCAGGTACAGTCCTTGGGGACACACACCAGGGTATGGTAGGGTCCTGGCTGCCATAACTTATTCCCCCCCTTGAGCTGCACTACACACCTTTGGGAGTGGTGCATAGTGCAGACAAGCCCCCCTGCCCACCCCTGGTGCATTGCTTTCCACATGGCGAGGGATCGGGTGTGTAACAGACATCTGTACCATTTGTGAATGCTGCTGGTGGTCTGAGGGACCCCGCTGCATGGCATTCCTTCGTATAGGTGCCTACACGCCCGGTTTCTTTGGAGTGTAGGCATTGTGCATAGGGCCCAATATGAATATTCTCCCCCCATTTCCTATTTTTATTCCAAGCCTTGCCCATTCAAATGCCAGAATATTTCCAGAAAAAAGTAAACAAGACCCTATCGAAGTCTAGAGGTCTAGAGGTCTAGAGTCTGCTCACACACCCTAACACAGCCCAGAGAAAAGGGAGGCCTAGCCATGCAAGATCTTAACTTTTACTACCGGTGTGCAGAGTTGGTCCCAGTGATTGCCTGGGTCAAGCAAAGAGGGCACAGGTGTTGGTGGGAGATTGAAGCCAGCCACTCCTGCTTCATCCCACTTTTCACCCTTCCACATGCCCCCATCACCCCGGAAGTATGAAGAAGATGACCTAATCCTTGGACAAAACATACTCTAAAAATCCTGGTTAAGGTGCAAAAACTTATACAGACTCCCAAGGAAATAGTTCCCCTCACTTCAATCATAGGTGATCCCAGTTTTACACATCCAAGGATGAACACGGGGTTCTCCAGATGGAACAGATCATCACTAGTTAGGTTTCAATCCCTGTTCTGAAATAACATTTTGGCTTCCTTTACACATCTACAAGGACAGTTCTCCCTCCCTACCTCAGGAAGATTTTCACCAATACCTGCAGATAAGGCATTATCTGAATTAGGCCCAAATGTTATTAAAAGTTAATAGAGAGTAAACTTCACTAGAGAACTTTCTTTACTGGTCGGTTAGACTGGTGGGAAGGGGTAAGCTGGTAAAAGGAGCCTATAGGGTCCTCAGGGTATGGGTATCAAGCCCTGGAAGATTTGAGGATGAAGTGGAAAAGGGAAACAGCACTCCTAATTCCACAGGAAAGTTGAAGGAGGGCATGGGTAAGAGGCTGGAAAACCACAGCCTCCCCAGGGTGGAGGGAGTTTACATGGAAATGTATGAGCCATTTCTTCCACACACCCTCAGTAACCAAACACTTTACGAGGGGTACCTCTGACCTGTGCTGGAGGGGATGCGGACAAACAGGAACCCACCTACACATATTTTGGGAATGCCCCAAAATAACTAGCTTTTGGTCCCTATACACAGTCAATTAAACAGCTATGGGATGCACAGATTCCATTTAAATTTAACACTCTGGTCCTTGGGCTGCAGGTCATGGAAACTGGTAACCATGAACAGCAGTCATTGTTAAGAATTCTGTGTCTAGCAGCACAAAAGGAAATCACAGCAAATTGGCTACAAGAGACCTCCCTGTTAGTGGAGTCCTGGCCCTCCAGAGTCTCAAACATACAGAGAATGCAGGGTCTTACAGCTAAATTAAGGCTCACCACGGATAAACATATAGAGACGTAGTCTAGATGGACAACTTTTAACACCCCACAAGCCAAGAAGGAGGGGGGGATGGCCACAGGGAGGAATTGGGGCAGGAGAGGTAGTTGGACAAACTCAGATCAACCAAGGAGAACTGTCCCTCCCACCTAAAAGAAACACAAAAGGGGGTACCCCAACTTACCCTCCCTGAAAGGCATCCCACAGGTGGAGAGGCTTCTGACCTTAACCAAGAATGTATCTAGCAATTCATACAGAGAACGTTGAATAGCACCGCTGCAAAAGTTACAGTTAAAGTTGCTTTTGGTTTTTCTTTGGCTTCAGATTGTGCTATATGTTTTTTCTAGGAGGGGTGAGCTCTGTTCCTAATTATAATGAATCATAGTTTACATAGTGGGACAATGGGTACGTAAGTCATGCAGATGCATGCCAGTCAATCAATATAGATGCTTAGAAGACACGATACACCTTAAAAGTGCATACTTTTTGATAATGGAGTCCCACTCAGTTCCTGTTTGCTCTGCCTTTTCAGGAGTATGGTGCAGAGAAGGGGTTACTGACCCCGATACAAAATGCAGTCCAAAGAACTCAGCACTCCTAAGTGCAATCACCACAGATGAAATAACTAGATTTCAAAAGGATTTATTTTCATCTTGTGACAGGGTGACCCCTGTCTTAGATATATCCCCTTGGTAGGAGACTGGGGTTCTTCCCTTCCCCATGTCCTAATTAATGCAAGCTGAGGTATGCCTATGGGCATAGAGAAATAATAATATACCGATGTACCCCTAAGAATAGGGCTAGGTATTTATAACTTCATCCAAATCAAACCAAACCCATAAGTAAAAACCTTAAGGCTCTCCTCTTAATACATAAAGAATTATGATAGGTCTGTAAGGTATGCCCAGCAATGAATGAATGTTTGCAAAATGAATATACTGGCTCGAAAGCCTTGCATGTAAATTAGAATAGGTGTCCTGTATAGTCTGAGGACATACAAGTTGGTTAATGAATGACGCAAAGAAATGGGTCAGCTTTACTGCTAGGGGAATTAAGGGAAAGCCTCCAAAAGTTAAATGCTGCTTCCTGCAGATACTTATGTTTTTATTTTGTCTCCTACACTGTAAGCTCTTTTGTTTTATGTAAAAATTGGTCTTTAAGAGAGAGAGAGAGAGAGAGAGAGAGAGCTCTTCACAGTTATGGAGGTAAACCTGCTATTCTTGTCTCTCCTTGCTCTCTCCTCCTGAAAGCACTCACTTCGTGCCACTGAAATAATGAAGTAGCAGCCGAGCAGTAAAGTCGCTGCTTTTGAAATGAACCAGCTGGGCTGCTGTTCACTCTTGGAGTGAACATTTTTCTTATTTAAACAAAAATATCCCTCAAAAGAGAGAGAGAGAATGACTAAAAAGAAGCTGGTAATTGCTCCACCGTTCTCTCTCCCATTCGCCAACCACATTTGGTATTCCTTGGAGCACGGCAGCATTTGTAAATTACAGCCACTGCTCCAAGGGTTTGTGGTATTTGCAGTCAATTCACTTGGGAAGTGAACACTGGGCACCCAATAAAACTCTCCTAGCCCCATCAAAGAGGGGCACATGTTTAGAAATTAAATAAAAAAAATAAAGGAGCACGCTAGCTCCTAATGAGTTGTGTAAAGCTGCTCTGTCACACCAACAGAAGTGGAGTGGGCGGCTTCAGAAGACTTTGCTGATTTTAGCCGCCCTGCTCTTTATGTGTGTTAAACTGAGTACGTTAACTGTGGGACAGGGATGGCCAAATACAAAAAGTATATGTCTTTTGCCCACAGAAGGATAAAATGTACAAAGTAGGGCTATAAAATTTTAAATTATAAAAAGAGGCCCAAATAAAATATTTTCCACAATGGGCTGAAATTGCAGCCATCAGAATTATGAGGGGCTACACAAATAAAGAAATACTGCAGCCCCTAAAGAAATTTAATAAAGAGAGTGCTTGTTACACTCTGGAACCTTCTGTGCTGTGAGTTATTTAAAGATATAGCACTTGTAGGTGCTAGATATATGAAAACTGTGCAGTTCTATGTGGAGATAGAAGGGATATAGGTTTGCCTAATCATAAAAATCCACTTCTGTGTTGTGAAGGCTTGCTGAACTGGCAGGAGAGGGGAAATGAGGAGCATGCACTCAGTTTCCCATTCCCCTGGCCGGCTCAGAAACTCCTGAAAGAAAGGGGAATTAGAATAGAGCATGAGCAAAAGCTGTGTAGTCAGAGGGCCCCCCCCTTTCTTCCTGAAATGGGACAGTGTGCCACAGGGCTGTAGCTACCCTCATTCTTGTGTATTCAAAGTGCTAAGGAGCTTCTAAATGCACTGCAGTGTAGCCAGGTAGAGAAAATGGGCCTACTGGCTTACCTGGCCTCCAGTCATGAAATGAGATGTTTTCTCTAGTGGAGCAGTGTCATCTGCTGTCCCCTCTTTATACTTCTCACCCTGCCACTCAAGGTATCTAAGGAGGGTTCTAAAATGGTTGCTATGCAATTAAGCATATTTTGGGCTATTGTAGCCCTGTATTAAACATTATAGAAGTGATATTTCTGTTAAATCAAAGGAGAATACTTTGTAAAAATGTATGGAGGGTCACACAGTGATTGTAGACCCAGATAGTCTTTATGTCTGTATGTTAGTTAAGGGTCTAGTCAGGTGACCCCATCTAGAACATATAAAAGCCTGCCACTAGGGGCATGGAGTGAGATAGGCGATAGGGTGTTAGTAGGAGACTGACGGAGGTATGAGCAAGACCTCCTGATGGTGTGGGCTCTCACCAGCCATCTTGACAAGGCAGAGCGAAGCCTTGGAGTCTGCCAAGACAAAGCAGTGTTCTTTTATAGTTTTGCCTTATTTTTTTGAGTGAATTATCTAACTCATTTTTTTTTTCTGTAACTATTATTGCATTTTATGGAGAAATAAAATGAAAAATGCCTTCTGGCATTTTTTTATGCACTGAAATCTAAGTCTGCCATGATTTTGTTATCCTCATTTCCCACAGCCTTACACACACCTTTACAATTGATTCAATACAACTTCACTCATGTGTCTCCACAAAAGATACTCACCCCTTTTTTTTTAGATTTCAAACGGATTTATTTTCACCTTTACAGTCTATTCAATACAGCTTCTCTCCTGTGTCTCCACAAAAGATATTCCCCAGCACTTCGACCAATCAGCCGGTCTTCCTCAAGGGGTGGAATGTATTTTGCCTGACCTCCCTTAAATAGCCACTTTTTATTAAAACACATGGGGTATCCCCTACTGTTTAAAACTATAGCTGCGTTTTATTCATTCAAGTGACTCTGGGGGGTTTCTAACCTCTTGGCATCAAATTCATATTTTTTAACTATTTATATTAACTTTATTTATTTATTTGCTTTTGGTAACCAGGTAAGTGCACAAGACAGAACTGCCTATTTTCAGACACAACCCAGGAGAGTACAAATCAAGGAACAGGTAAAAACAAATACATACACAGTGCTGCACAATAGGAGTTCCAAACAGTTATACAGAGGTGCAAGTTACATAGTACATAGTTGAGATACATATCACACTTTATAATAGGAACAAGACAGGCAAAATAGCACAATTAGGGTTAATACTGTACAAACATGACAGTGCTGTTGGCTAAGTCAAGAAGGAGACAATTCCCAGACAGAGACAGGGAAACAAAATGCATACCTGTAGCTCAGGAAGAGTGGGGAAGGGAGGAATCAGAGGCCACAGGGAAATTTTAAGTGCAGGACAATGGTAGATTTGCACGACTCATGAGGCTAGAGACATTTGCAAATGTCAAGGGAGGCGAGTTAATTGGAGAGGCCTTTCTTGAAAGAGAGGTGGGATTTGGAGTGCCTAAGATCAAGTGGGAGAGAATTCCAAAATTTGGGGGCATTGAAGGAGAAGGCAAGTTCACCCATCCTGGTAGAGCATTTTGGGACAGATAGCAGAGCTAAGGACATGGATCGGAGGGAACGAGGGCAGTCAATGGGGATGAGCATAGCAGTGAGTGCAGAGGGGATAGAAGAATGAATAATGTTGTCAGTCAGACAACCTAATGAATAAGCCTGGCAGGAGGAAGGAGACAGACAGTGGAGGTCAGAGTAAAGAGTACAGTGGTGCTTAAGATGAGGAGCAGATAGTGAAAATCTACAGACATTGTTGTAGGCAATGTCCCACATTAGCAGGATGTTTGCCTGTGCCATAGTGAAGACAGGCAGAGTGTAGCAGAGTCCAGGCAGGAGAAGGCCTTGGGCGACAGAGATTCTAGCAGTAGGGGTCAGGAACTGACGGACTTGGTAAGCCAGTCCAATTTTAGCATTTACTGATTTGCAGACAGCTTTGACATGCAGAGAGAAGTTAAGAGATGGATCCAGCATGACCCCTAGATATTTGAAAGACTGGGTTACTTCCACAAGGGAGCCATTAAGACAAGAAACCTGGAGAGACAGAGTTGAAGAGATGGATTTCCTTTGTGACCCAAACAGCATAGCCTGAGTCTTGGCAGCATTTAGCACCAGGCGGTGGGACATAAGCCAAGTTTGGATACAATGAAGATCAGAGGAGAGGTGGGAGTTAATTTCTTGACTAGAGCTGGAGGAGACATAGAGAACAAAGTCATCAGCACAGAGTAAGGAGAGACAGTGGGAAGGCACAGAAGGTAGGTTATTGATGAACAAAGAAAAGAACAGGGGCCCAAATACAGAACCTTGTGGGACACCTGAATGAAGCAGAGCAGGGGCAGAGATAATTTTATGACAGGAGACAGACTGGGAGCAGCTCTACAGATAGCTGGAGAACCTGGCAAGGGTGGACTGGGAAGCGCCAATAGATCCTAGTTGATGCAGGAGCAGGTTGTGGTTAACCAAGTCAAACACCTTTGACATGTCAATAAAAACAGTCCCAGTAAGCTGACTTTGGTCCATAGCAGATTTGGTGTAGCTGGTGAATTGCACTAGGGCCATCTTGGTGCAGTGGTTTGGCCTAAAATCATGCTGAGCAGGAGATTACATGTTAAATTTGGCAATGAAGTCAGACACCTGGTGACAGATAAGTTTCTCCAGTAGTTTACTGAGGGTCAGCAGGAGTGCAATAGGATGGTAGTTCATTAGGTTTTATGGATTGCCTTTTTTGAAGATTGGGATAATCCTGGCATTTTTCCAGGATGGGGCACAGTACTCGAGGTAATGGAGAAGTTGAACAATCGCATGATGGCGGTGGCAAGAAGAGAAGCGCCTAATTTGAGAATTTAGGATTCCAGTCCATCAGGGCCTGAGTTGCCATGGGGAGACATTGTGTTAAGAACCAGTAGGACATCCAGCCTGGAGACTGGGCAGAGAATCAGGGAAGGATGGGACAGAGGGAAGTCGGGTGGATGTGTGGCAGGGGAGGGACCACCAGCGTCAAAGCTCGGGAGGACAGTAAAGAGTGCGTTGAAAGCATTAGCTATGGTATTATGGTTGTTACAGGAGATGTTATTTATTAGAAAGTCATGGGGGATTTGGGACGTGGTGCATCCCATTATGTGGTTTATTTGTGCCCAGTACCTTTTCAAGTTACTAGAGGTGGTGTGAAGAAGGCCTCTGTAGTAATTGCTTTTAGCAGTTCATAGCACTTTCTTACAAGAGTTATGAAGGGAGAGATATGCAACGAAGTCAGAGAGAAGGGAGGAGGTTTTCCATCTGGTCCAGAGTTTGTCCCGTGCTTTAAGCATATGGAAAAGAGGGCTAGTTAACCATCTGGTAGGCAGGCCCTCACTCTGCATCTGATGGAAGGAATATGCTTGGACTGCAAGGGGCGCAGAGAGTTGGTAAAGTATTCCACAGCCAATTCAATGTCATTTATCGTGAATATGGGGGACCAGTCGACATGCTGAAGATCCCTTAGAAAAGCTGATGTATTGAGGGCAGAGAAGTCAGATATGGTGATGATTTTAAGTGGGTGGGAGGGGGAAGGCATTCCAGACACAGGTGACTGGTGAATGGTCACTAATCAAGTCTGGTAGCAAGGTCACAGAAGAGATTCTGTTGGGCCTGGTGGTGAGTACCCAGTCAAGGAGGGTGTGACTATTGCCATTGCTGGAATGTCTTGTAGGCACCAAGACAAGCTGGGTTAGGTTGGCCTTGCTTATATTAGAATCAAGGAAAGGGAGGTTTGGGCTGAGCCAATTCTGATTGAAGTCACCTAGACAAATCACTTTATTGTTTTTGGTGGCCTGAGGGAGAAAAGCCAAGAACTCCTCAAGCCCATGTTTGCAAGAAACCAGGGGCATGTAGGTGCAGCTTTTTGGAGTCACCCAACAGAAGTAGTGCAAGAAGTACCTCGCAGGACACAAATGAGGAACATGGTAGTAAGATTAGGTTTAGATGAGACTTGTAAAATAGTGCAGGCCTCCACCTCTTTTTGATGAGGGCCGATCAACCAGGAACAAGTTGTATCTGGAGAGGGCACACAGAGAGTCAGGAGGAGAAGGCTTAAGCCAGGATTCAGTAATTGCAAGGAGATCAGCCCTTGAGTGGCGGTCCAAGCCACATGTTCTGCATGATTAGTCACCAAGCTTCTTATATTAAGGTGACCAATCTTTAGTCCTCTGGAATGGGGCCCAAGGGAAGAATTGACCAGATAGTGAGGGAGCCCTGTGGCCACTGGGCCAGGGTTGGTTTCCTCATCACCTGCCAAAGATAAGGAGAGGACAACAATCCAGGTAGCAGCAATAAAGAAGGCAAGGATGGTCCTAGCTTTGAAGATGCATTTATATGTGATGTAATACCTAGTGAGGTGGAGAACCAGTTTGGGACAAGAGTACTCAATATGGCTATTAAGTCACTGAGGGAGAGGCAGCATATTGGAGAAGGTAAAGTCCCTCATGTCTGCAGCAAAGCCCGGTGGAGCAGTAGTTAGAGAGGTGAAGTATTTCAGGGCAATGCCACAACAGACAGGAGTCATTAGAACTAGCAGGTAGAGTGGAGGCTGCATGATGATGTAATAGAATCTGATATTTTCCAGAAGTAGGACCAAGGCAGCAAACACAGTAGACTGCAAGCTCTAGGACTGCCCACAGTGATGTGCCCCACTCCTTTATCACCAGAGGCCAGTCAGATAGGGCAAAGGGTGGAGTAAAGGAATATTTAATAAATGGAGGAGGTGGGGAAGGGGGGGTGGGCCAATAATTCATATTGAAGGAGCAAGGAAGGAATGCAGCTCACACATGGTAAATGTATGCTGCTCCCTCTAAATGGCAATTAAATTTAAGCTTCATGAAATTAGGCAACTGCGCCACAAAAAGCCATCAAGTTCAAAAGTTTCAGTGCACACAGTACACTCAGGGCTCCTCTGTGTCCATACCTGTGGGGCAAATTCCACCAACAAACTGTCCTTGGGTGGGCTGAGGAGGGCTACAGAAGCAAGCCCTCAGACCCTGGAAAGGAAAGAAAAGGAGACAGAGGGGTTAGTCCTTTAAATAGGGAATGAAAATCAAAATTAAAAAGAAAAAAGAGAGTTGGGGGCTTGAATCAGGAGGAGGAGTTGCACTACAGAGGAAGTTCTGAGGGGGAGGGATAAGTCTAGTGTCAGGGAGCCCGAGTTTGGGACTATTTATTTATTTTTATTTATTTAGTTTTTGTTGACTGGGTAAGTGCACTAGACAAATCCTGCCTATTTTCAGGCACAACCCGGGAGAGGGGGATACAGATGAATATCAACTGAACTTGAACCAGATTAAGCTGTTGGTGGTATTTTTAGTGAATGAGGGAAATTTGGCCAGGACACCAGGGAAATTCCCCTACTCGCAGTCTGAGTGTGGATTACGATGGAGGAGGACGTGCAGACAGAGGCTCTGCAGAGGGAACTTTCTGAGTCTATGTTGCAGGCGTCACCTGCTACGGAGCTTACCACAGAGTCATTTTCTGGAGTAATGCAGGCTACTCAGTGTGCAATCAGGAGTTGTGAGGAGGAAGATTTTGTTGTTTTGGGAGTCATGTGGCAGGATGCCTTCGCCATTTTGGCTTCTTCTGGGACGGTGCTTGATGGGGATTGTGGTCCCCTTGCGATGCCGGAAGCACTATGGACTGCTGAGCAGTCGGAATCCTCAGATATCGCGAGGGTAGCGTCAGTGGATGAGGAAGTGGTCGAGTCGGTTGAGAAGGAGAGACGCACTGGTGGTGCAATGATGGAGTCTGTTTCTGTTACAGACTGGTCCAAGGAGGTTGCGTTGTCACAAGCTGGGTGGATGCAGCAACCGAATGGGCGATGGATTCCGGATCCCACCTGGCTGTCCTTTTCGCCAAAGGAATCGGGTCCCCCCCGGAAGATTGTGAAGGAGGGTGAGTCGTCTTGTTTGGGAACTGAGTCTAAGTTGGGAAGGCCTTCTGATATACCTGGGAGTGCTAACTCTGACAGTGTTTTGGGGGCAGGGGCGGATATTCCATTGCGATGTCCCTCTGTACAATTGCAAGAGGAGCAGGAGACTAGGAAGGGTCCTCATTTTGCAGACCTTTTCAAACATAATAAATTGGAACAGGCCCCGAGAAGGAATGCGGTCCGTCTCCGTTATAGGGGTGGTTTACCTGAACACCCGGATCGGCTTTATGTGGCAAGGAAAACTGTTATTGGACTCAATGCTATTTCTTCCTGTGGATATTTATGCTTTGATTAACATTCGGGGGGAGGATACGCTGATGTTAGCTTCAAACAGGTGGCTGGTTTGGATAAGTTTTGGCATAAATATGAAAGTTGTAAATCTTGCCCCTATGGCTACCTTTCTGCATATTCCCATCACTAAACCTCTATTTAAAACTGTTAACGTGATATTTCGGAATGAGGGGGTTAATGTGGGGGATATTTTGTATTGGCTGGAGCATAAATGTATGGTTCTGGGCCCTCCTGAGCCGATTTTGGATACTGAAGGGATTTTGACTGGGGCATGGCGTTTTAAGGTTAAATTACATGTGATAAATAATGAAATCCTACATGTTCCAAATAGCTTTTTTTTGGGTAAAGACTGGGGAGTGTGTTTCTATCCGGGACAACCTAAAGCATGTTATCAGTGTGGTAGCCGACGACATTTAAGCAGTGCATGTGACAAAGTTAAATGTGCACTATGTGGGGAACTTGATCACGATAGCGAGGTATGTAGAAATGTGTTTCGATGTAATCTCTGTGAGGAGTCTGGCCATGCATATCATCAATGTCCGTGGGCTGGCCAGAATAAACAGGGAGGTTTGAATAAAGAGGAATTGATATCCCAGGCTCAGGGTAGAGGCCAGTCTCATCGGGCCCTCCTCAGAGTAGGGAGAATGCTTCTACTGCTGGTAGAGGTCAGGCGATGGTCCATGCAGACCCAGTTGCAAAGCACTGTGAAGTAGAAAATACTGGGGATCAATCAGTACTTTTGGCTCCACAACAGACTTCGGTCCCCCCCCCTTCACACAGCTCTGAGCCCTCTATTTTACATCCTCCTATAGAGACTCCTGTGGTGGGGCCTGCTTCAGACGCTCTTTTCCAACCTCCTAGGAGGGTTACAAGGGCTAGTAGTTGCACGGTGGGGATGGGAGGGGTTTGGCCTCTTCAGAATTCCTTTTCAGCATTGTCTAACCTTGAGGGTGAGGTTGGTACTGAGTTGCTGAAATCTGATGAGGCTTCCAGCATGGAAATTGAGGATGATGGGGGTACAGAGTTGTTGGAGGGGAAAAAGAAAAAGGGTAGAAAGCGAAAAGATAAACCCTGATTTAACCACCTTTGTGTTTTATGGCCTGTTTGAACATTGTATCTCTGAACTGTTGTAGCATTAAGAGTTTCAGGAGACGCTTAATACGCCTGCAGCAGTGTAGGGATTTCAATGTCGATGTCATCTTTTTACAGGAGACGCATTTATCTTCTATGCTTGAGGTGACTCAAGTTAAAAAACTCTGGTGGGATGGCCCTTCTTTTTGGTCATTTGGGGAAGATGCTGTGGATGGGGTGGGCATTCTGTTTTCGCACCCTTCGGTTCACGTCACACGGTTAGTTGATATTCAGCCTGGCCGAGTGCTACTTTTGGACTGTTTATTGCAGGGCTTTAGTTTTAGATTGATTAACACCTATGCTCCTCAAACGAAGACATCTCGTATTGCTTTATTTAACCAACTAAAACCTTATTTATTCACTTCTAAACATGTGGTTTGGGGGGATATGAATTGTAGTTTGGATTTTCGGATTAAAAATGATACTCAGCAAAAAACGTATTATGATACTCATGCTCTTTCACAGACGGTTGCGGTGGCTAAGCTGAAAGATGCTTTCAGGGGTCTACATACCTCTCCTGGCTTTACTTACAGAAGGGCTTCTTTTCAAACTAGAATTGACTATCTTTTTCTTTCTCAATATTTAGTCCCTTTGGTTTGTTCAGTTTTGCCTTGCGATTTTTCGGACCATAGGGTTTTACATGGTAAACTCAGTTTACATCAGATTCCTGCTTATTTTCCTGCTTTTGCTAGTAGATGGATGCTGAATTCTCTCTTATTGTCTGAGGCTGTTTTTTTGGCCCAGCTGAAGGATTTCATGATCCTTAAGAAATCAGTGGCTGTGTTTTTTTCTGATTGGATTACATGGTGGACAGACACCAAGTTAGCACTAAAGGATTTTTTTATTGCTTATGGTAAATGGAAATGTTCTTTGGAATATTTACAATATTTAGATTTCAGGAATCAATATTATAAATTACAGTCACATTCCCGGTCTCGGGATTTGGAGGTTCAGTCTCAGCTGAAGTTTGCTAAGCAAAATATGCTGCAGTATCAATATCAGACGGCTGCTTCGCTTCACGCTGGACTGAAATTTGGTACCCAAAAGCAACCATTTCAGGACCCGTACATGGCATGTAAACATAAGATTGAGAAGAGGCTTATGACAGAGCTTCGGGATTCTTTTGGTAGTTTGAAAACTTCCTTAGCAGAAATGCTGGCGGTTGCTGAAAGTCAGGTTTCCTCACAGTTTGGTGTGGAATTTATTCCAACTGCATCTTGGGAGGATGTTCTGCATTTTCCAGTACCTGCTATTTCCCAAGCTGATGCTGATCTACTACAGGGGCCCATTACCTCACTGGAGGTGCATGCAGTTATTGGCTCTCTCTGTACTGGGGTTTCACCAGGTGTAGATGGATTGACGAATGAATTTTATAAAGTTTTTTTGGAAGATATGTGTGTCATATTGACAGCTGTCTTTAATGATATTCTTCATTTTGGTTTCGGTGATTCAAAGTTTAATTTGGCCATTCTAACATTTATTTTTAAAACCGGCGATGCTTCGGATTTTGGTAATTGGAGGCCTATTAGTCTCCTTAATACCGATTATAAGATTCTTTCTACCATATTGTGTAAACGGCTTCAGGTGGTGGCACAAGGTGTGCTTCATCCGGCACAGACATGTTCTATCCTTCACCGTTCCATTCAACAGAATTTGAAACTTTTGCGAGATGTGTGTGAATTCTTATCTCAAAAAAAGCTATCAGGTTTTATTTTGGCCCTGGATCAAGCAAAAGCTTTTGATTCTGTATCCCATGATTTTCTTTTTCAAGTCTTAAGTAGATATGGGTTCCCTAGAGTTTTTATCCAGTTCCTTAGCACTTTATACACCCAGGCAGGCTCTTGCCCTCTTATTAATAATTATTTAGGCTCAGAACTTCTGTTGAAGTGCGGGGTTCGGCAGGGTTGTCCTGTCAGCCCTTTATTGTATGCTTTTGTTTTGGACCCCCCTTTTACGGGAGATTGAATATAACAGGTCTATTCAGGGTTTATCCCCTTCACTTACTTTACCTGCCCAAAAAATTTCTGCATATGTGGATGATATTTGTTTATTGGTGGAAGATGCCTCTTCTGGGTTAGAGGCACTACAAGTGGTTACCTGCTTCTCGGCCTTAAATGGCACTAAGCTAAATTATGGAAATGTAAATGTTTGGTTTTGGAGATGCTCCAGGTCTTCATGATGTCAGGGTATTTTAGTCTCTGATTCCTTACCATTTTGGGTCTCCTTTTGGAAGAGGGATTTAGCCTTTTCTAATTGGGAGAAGTGTCTTGTTGCAGGAGATTGGAAGGTACAACAATGGAAATCCTGGGGTTTCTCAAAAAAGAAGCGGGTATTGATTATTAAGAATTTTTTATTACCCGTTTTTTTACATGTATGTTCAGTTTTTCCAGTGCCAATTTCCTTAGAAACAAGATTATATAGTTGTTTTTTTCAGATGGTGTGGGATAGTTGTTTGAACCTGATTAAACATGCTTTTACTTATTTAAAGTTGAATCAAGGGGGATTAGGGATGATAAACCCTATCGTGTTTTAAAATTTCTTTTTCATGATTGCTTCTTTTCAGACAAAGGTCATGCCTCAGGATCATCCTTGGTCGGTGTGGACTCAGTTGTTGTTTTCTCCTTTTTTGTCCAATTGGGAGGGTGGGGGTTTTCCTAAAAAGAATATGGCAACTGCAGCACCTTCCTATGCTGACTCTGCAGTTAGAAAACTGAGGGAATGGAAATTGGGTAAAGCACAATTACATGAGGTGCCAAGAAAGGACTTTTATTTGGAAATTATGAGGAATTTTTTCTATATTCAAGTGGATTTCCCTTTTTGTACCCCTACTAATCTCTCACGGGCCCTTCATCTATTAATGGACCATAGGGTACCTCCTAATATGTGGGATGTACAATGGCTTTGTTGTCATGGGAAGTTGGGCATCCGGGGTAACTTAAAACATAAACCAATTACAGACAGAGTGTGTCTGAGATCAGGTTGTGTCGAACAGATTGAAACATTGGAACATTTCCTTTTACTCTGTCCCTATGTTACCTCCTTTTGGTCGGACTTGGCCATTCGATGGGGCTGGAGTGTGTTAAGACACATTACATATCAGAGCTTGATTTTGGGGGATTATTCAGGTTTTCTAAGGAGGTATCATCCAAGTACATTGAATGTGATTTTTGCATGTATTAAATATTTATGGCAAGCCAGATGTCAGTTCTCCTTGCAACACACCCTTCTTCCAAATAGTGTTATTATTCATCGTATAGAATTGGCATTAGGAAAGCAAAAGAGTTTTGAACAGCGGACCTTGGATAATCAAGTTTTCCTTAGTTTTTGGAAAAACATTATTTGGCTTTTATGACTGCTGTAAAATTATTTTCTTTCTGTCTGACTGTATAGCAGTTCCTCAGGAGTTATGATTTCTGTTCAGGAATTATGTTGGTCCTATTTTTTTCCTACTGTTTTTTTCTGTTGTTTTCTTTATTGATGTATGGTTTGTTTTCAAATAAAAAATTCCCCTACTCTTTTCAATAAGTGTCATGGGATCTTTAACATCCACCTGAACTACCACCACTCCAGGCAGATGAGACCTCGGTTTAACGTCTCATCCGAAAGACGGCACCTCAGAAGTGCAGCACCCCTCTCATGCTGCACTACAGTATCAGTACTGGGATATTAACCCAAGTGCCAGATGTGGGAACTGAACCCACAGCCCTCTGATCTCCCTGTGAGAAAATTAATTTGCAGGATTTAGGTTAAAAAGCAGATTACAATGCAGTCCTCAAAAATTCAGCTTGAAGGAGCTCACACAAGGTAAATGTATGCTGCTCCCTCTAAATGGCAATTAAATTTAAGCTCCACAAAATTAGGCTACTGCACCACAAAAAGGTGCCAAGTTCAGAAGTTTCAGTGCACACAGTGCACTCAGGGCTCCTCCATGTCCGTTCCTGTGAGGCAAATTCCGGCAATGAACTGTCCTTGGGTGGGCTGGGGAAGGCTACAGAAGCAAGCCCTCAGACCCTGCGGGGCAAATTCCGGTAGCGAACTGTCCTTGGCTGGGCTGGGAAGGGCTACAGAAGCAAGCCCTCAGACCCTGCGGGGCAAATTCTGGCAGCAAACTGTCCTTGGCTGAGTCTCACCATATTGACTCACACATCTTATACATATATAAGATCCAATATTAACTCAATTTACAACAGATTTTAGTAGTTTTAAACATCCAATAGACAAAAACTAAAAATACAAGATTTAGAACTTAATGCAAAAAGAAAATCATTGGAATTGAGGGTTAAGTGCACACATACAATTGCAGGTTAGTTTATTCATGCTGACGGCATATATAACATGTGTAATAAATCCCTATTAATTTATAATCAATATTCCAAGGAATGGATTATTAGGTGCGCTATACCATCAGTGGTGACAAAAATAATGCTAACAGTATAATTCATATCTCACTCCTTGCCTCTGTTTTTTTCATCTGGTTTTTGGAATTTTTTGAATTTAATAAGGTCTGAAAATTTTCATTTTGCCAAAGAGTTCTGAAAGGTTGCCTAGCCAAGGCCATGATCATGCCCTTTTCTGTATCCATCTCTGTTTTAGGGGGGTCTATCGTTCTCCAGTCAAGGTTTCCCAACAGAACTGAAAGAGCAAAAACAGAGACATTATTTGAAACTGATTACTCCATCATTTTCTTAATCCTATAGTTACTATACTTCTTTTTCCTTTTCAAGAAGAGCTCAAGATCCCATTCTGTATGTAAGCCTTTCAGTTGCAAACTACCCAACATAAAAATCCAAAAGCTTTCCTTTTCAAGCAGCAGATTAAGTCTGTCACCACCTCTAGGATTACATTTTGCTTGTTCTGGTGCCATGCATTTTATGCCATCTACTTTGTTGTCATGTCTTTCAGAAAAATGTCTTCCAAGAGGTTTGTTAGTTAGGCTTCTGTTTATATTGTGGATATGATCCTGGATCCACTGTTTCACCGATCTAATAGTTCTTCCTGTATATAGTAGTTTACAAGGGCACCATACTGCATAGACTACGTAGGTGCTGTTGCAATTCAAAAATGTTCTAATCTGTATCTTATAGTTGTATCCTTCTAACGCAACAGTTCTGCCTTGATTGCAATATTCACTTATGTTGCACCTACCGCAGTCTGCATCTATGCATTTTTATTGGGGGGGCAGACAAGTATCCCTCATTGGGGGGGGTGATGATTTATATCTACTGTGGACAAGTTTGTCTTTAATGCTTTCTGCTTTTGAAATTGTTACTCTTGGATTTCCTCCTAATTCTCCTGCCAACAATGGGTCATTCATCAAAATAGGCCAGCATTATCCTACAATGTCCCCTATTCATCTAGCTTGATTGCTGTATTGTGTTATAAAGGTGACTGGTTGAGTATGTTCTATCTGTGTTTCTTAGTTGTTGTTTTTTATTTTTTTTTTTGCTGTGTTTGTTGTTGTTTTGGGTTAGTAAAAAGTTTCTGTTAGCATTTCTAGCTGTATCTAGTGCTTGCATCAGACCATTTTTACTATACCCCCTTTGTTCAAATCTTGTGAACATCTCAGAGACTTGTATTTCAAAGTCCTCCATTCTAGAACAGTTTCTACTGATCCTCAGGAATTGACTATAGGTGATGGATTTGACCAGGGATGCTAGATGTGAACTGTCAGTCATAACTACACATTTGTAGCTGTGGATTTTCTGAAGTTTTTGGACCACACCACATTATTTTCATCCACAAAAAGTGTAAGATCCGAAAAATCTATTTTAGAATTACTGGCTGCTATACGTAAACTTCAGGTTCACCCTGTTGTCTTTATTGAGCCATTCCAAGAAGTGTCCAACCTCCTCCTGGGTGCCTTTCCATACACAAAGTATGTCATCAATATATCTTTTCAAATGTACAACTTTATTGAAAAATGGATTTTGTGTTTCTGAAAATATTGATGTCTTTTCCCAGGCTCCCAGGAAGAGATTGACGTAACTGGAGGCCATTGCTGCCCCATCGCGGTATTCTGAAGGTGAAGATAAAACATATTCTCAGATTCAAAAAAGCTGTGGCTTAATACAAAATTCAGTGCCTCTAATACAAATTATGTAGGTATTTCTATGTGTCTGGTGTTCTCTCTCATGAACTGCTCACATGCAGCAATACCATCTTTATGTTGTATGCTAGTGTAGAGAGACTCTACATTTATGCAAAGTCAGTGATAATCTGCCTCCAAGTGACATCCTTGTATTCTTCTAGGACATCTATGGTGCCTCTTAAATATGATTTGACTTCAGGGAGGCAGGTTCTTAGAAAAAAAAAATCAATGAATAGATTTAAGTTGTCTGTTAGAGAGTCCATACCTGAGACAATAGGGTGATCAGGTGGATTTTCTAAACTTTTGTGGACTTTTGGCAAGGTGTATATTGTTGGTATGACTGAGTTGTTATTCCAAATAAATTTTAACTCATTTTCAGATATGTGCCCCTGACCTTTGCCCTATTCCAACAACTGTAGTAACTCTTTCTTGAATTCTGGGGTAAGATCTTGTGTGGAGACACAGGAGAGAAGCTGTATTGAATCGATTGTAAAAGTGAAAATAAATCCTTTTGAAATCTAGTTATTTTATCAGTGGTGCTTACACTTGGGAATGCTGAGTTCTTTGGACTGCTTTTTGATAATGAGTCAACACCCACCTCTTGAATTTAGAGATTCAGTAAGATTTTCAAATTGTAATGGTGTACAGGTGACAGTTTGAACAATGTATACTAGGTGGCTTTCTGTGACATCACCTAATATCACTTGCACTTTCTGTGATGTTTATTTATTCCAAAATAAACCGAAGTTTAAAAAAAACATATATTGGGAGCCAAAATTCTTCATTCTTTCATTTGCCACTAAACAATTATTGGTAGCCAACATTTCAAGATTCAAAACTGGTCTCTTCATCAGGGATTGTGGTTAATAAAGTAATTCTAAAATGATAAGTTCCTGTTCTATAGTAATCCCTCCTCCTCTACCCCTCCTTTCCTCCACCACCCTCCCAACCTCCCCAAGTCCCCCAAATATCCAGTCTGCCTTCTAAATACTCCTGTCTCTTCATGCTATCTCTTCCCTTCTTCTCCAACTTGCCTACTCATGTCTTCTTTCTCCTCCAACTTGCCTGCCCCCCAGTCCCCTTGCAGGGTCCTTAACATCCTGGAGGGTGCAGTCTCATCAAAATAAAGCATTTGCCAATCTTGCCCATCTTCCCCCTTCCCTCACACTTAATCTTTTTGTCTTTTTGTCTCTGAGTATTAACTCTGAAACTCTATTGCATTCGGATATATTGTGACTCATGATCCTGCCTGCACTACTTGTTTTGAGTCCGGTCTTTTTCGGTTGTGGTACTGTATATATTTCATCAATCTTAATGCCTATAAGCCTCTCCACTTCATTCCCTCCCCTCTGCTCTCCAGTAGTATAACAATGCTGTCTACCTACTGTTTTCCAAACACAATTAGTCGGTCCCTGTAAAATTGTATGTATCTTGGTGCACTACTGCTTAATTTTTGTTACTAAATGTAACCGTTTTGTTTTCTGTTAAATTGTTATGAATCTCTGTTTCCATTTTCATTGTACCCCCTCCTCCCAGGTCACACCGGGAGATGAGCAACTTGTTATTCAGTGTATCTTCCTGGTGAAACATTTCAATAAATAAATAAAATAAACTAAATTAATAACTGTATAACATTAAAGGGTTCATGTGATAACAGCAAAAACCTAAAGATGATCGCCGTTATCATGATGTCAGAGTGCCAAAAATTTATTTTGGCACTCTGACACCCTTGCACACAGCAAAACGGCACCAGGGACTAAGTTTTTAATGTTTTATGTGGTGGGGCTCTGCCCCCACTCCCAGCCACCCAACTTAAGGATTCTCAACTCCAGGGGGGTGCATGTCGGGGGGGTGAAAAACATTTAAAAAAAAGGTTCAGGCTGGGCACAACAAAAATGCACCATCATCTGGACCCGAACCCGGTACCCTGATGACCAATGCCACCAACCCACCTACCATGCCACGGATTCAGCTCAGCAACCCACTGCAGCACCACTGTTCACATACCCTCCCTCCCCTCGCTGTGTGTGCTCACCCCCCCACATGCGTATGTATAGTGACATCCTGTCGCTATATTCGTCACCCCCCCATCCGGCTGCCCTACCCTACTGTAGCCCTGCAGACATGTACTGGGGATTAGATTGCCATTATTGTAGGTGCCCAATCATTGATGCTAATATCTCGTGCCACCACATTAAAAGATCATTATAGATAAACACAATTTGTTTCAAAGAAGTGATTTAGTAAGAGTAATTTCAAATACCTCAATTTTAAAGTTTCTATAGAAACTTGTTTCTTCATTTCAATTCTAATATTCTTTTGGCTGTACAAATGCACAAAATGAAAAAATAAAAATAAAAAAATACATTTTAATGTTATATTTTAAATATTTATTTAAACCCCAGAGAATACTTCTCTCATGAATGAATCATGTATGCAAATTACCTTATATTTTTTGTTCAATTGCTTCATACTGCACATTTTGGATTTTATTAGCTAGTATCTCATGTGCCTAGATATGAAGGAGTACACTAAATCAGTATATATTTAGTATAATTAGTCATACAGTGCTATCTTTCTAAATAAACTAAATAATTCACTCGGCTGCCATTCTTGTATCAGTTACATGTAGTTAAACACTGAAAGACTGTCATTTCATTTAAGTCCTCAAGTTTACTTTTAAAAGATAAAATTCCACATGTTTTGATTAACAAACAACATGTTATAGCAATTCTAATAATCTAGTCTCAAAAACCTTAATTCATGGTCTAAAACTTTAAATGTATTATTGAATCACACCCTCTGTTTTATCATTTAGATAATGTCAGTTTACTCTTACCTTTCTAAACAAGTTGATGAACCACACTCTCAGTTTTCTGCTCTCTTTTGTCACTTAGGTAATGTCAGCTCATCCACACATTTTTAAACAAGTTAATAAACCATGCTGTCATTGTTCTACACATATTTTGTTATAATCTGGGAAGGACCTGATGACGTACATAGATGAAGCACTTAGAGGAGCTTTTTTCTGGGTCTCTAAGTGCTTTCTGGGTTTGCCGGCACCACACAGTATGCTCTGTGTGATTTTGAGTCATGATTCCTCACTTCATTGGTTATTCTCTTGTTGGCTGTTGCATTTGCATAGTTGCATAGTATTGTGATGATGTCATGGTCACATGGGTTATGATGCATGCACCCAGTAGTACTGGGCAGTTTTGGTGCCATTAGTTTGCTGCTTGCAGAGTCATGGCACATGGTTTCAGGAGGTGTCAGGATTTAGTACAGGCTAGAGCTGCAGCCAGCATCAGCAATTTTTCTCCCAGAAGGAGCCATCATCAAGTGCCCCCAGGTGACGACTCTTGGACCAGATGATAGACAGAATTTGATCAGGATCAGGACTCGCTGGGACATTCAGAGCCAGGCCAACAGAGGATGAGGTCATCCATTGTTGACTTTGTTGAGAGTGTGAACAGAGAGTGTCAGTTTTGCCATCCTAGTGTCTGTCATTTTTTCCTCTGAAGTGTCCTGTGGTCTTTACCCTCCCATCTCCCTGTCAGCATAATTTAAAGGTCCACTGTAAACCTCACACATAGGCAACACATGCACACACATGCACACACACCCCTGCAGAGAAACAAACTCCCTGACTCACCACAGGGATCACTGTGGGAATGGGTTCCAGTAATGACAACCCCAGGCTGGGATGCAGTGCCACAGCAGGATTTCACAGCTGCAGCCATTTGACTGTAAGCATTGCATGCACAGTCATTTATCACATTTTTATTTTTTTGCTCCTCCCCACCCCCTGGCCCGACCACTCCTTCAGGCCACCTAGGACCCATGGCCACTCACCTCTCCAGTTACCATCTGCTGCCCCCCATGTCTGTCAATGGATTCCCCTGGGTGACCTGACATAACCTTTTGTTGAGTGGATCTCCCCCTCTCAGGGGAGAAGTGCTCATGGGCATGACTGATTAGCCCCTGGGATCAGTGGCAGGGGGGACAGCATGGGGTTATCCTGGCTACTGTGGTGTGCTGGTGACTAGTGGCCATCATCCAGTCAGACCAGGGGTATTTTCCTGACTTTCTGGGGGAGTGTGACTTGCCACATGACATCAAGGCATACGCTGATGTCCGCCATCCTCCCACCTATGGTGTGGCCCGACGTGTTGCCATGCTCTTGGCCTCCACCAGGGACCAGCAACCACCAAACTGTGACCCCCCTCCTTCCCAGGACAAGGCAAGCAGTCATCGGATGCTCGAGCCAGCTCCTCCTGGCTGACCCTTCAACACCGAGTCCATTCCTGAACCCAGATCATCAGTGCCACAGGTGGAAATACAACTGCTGCATCAGTGGGCTGGCTCACATTTTTAATCTGAAGATTATTACAGGAATGAACATTTGTTACTGGGATGGTTTACTGCATTTAATGTTTAAGTAATTATTAGTTATTTTAATACTGCACAGTTCTTTAGTTGCAGAACATCCTGAGTCATGTGTATCAATATAATGGTACCATGCATTCATCACTAATGCCATGACATTTTCCACTGCTTCTTCCATCATGTGAGGTGATGCATCCCCATCCAGATGCAATATGACCCAGCTGCAAAAATTATCATCGGTAACATTGAATAATAAAATTAAACTCATTAATAACTGGATGAACAGTTGGTGCCTGAAGCAGAATATTTTATGTTTAGCACACTGGAAAAACTTCGAATGTAAGGGGAACCTTTATTGCTGGGATGGGCTTCATTTAAATAGGAAGGGAAGAGCTGCCTTAAGAAAACATATAAAAACTTGTATCAACAACCATTTAAACTAAATACTAAGGGGATGAGAGAGCCAAAGGTAACCTCTGTATTAGGGTGATGATCTGGTTGATATATCTCCAGTATTAATACTGAGAAATATGAATATTAACAAAAAATCTGATAAAACGAAGCCTCTAAAACTACTACTAACAAATGCCCAGAGTTTAAAAAATAAAATTGAGGAACTGAATCTACTACTACATGACAATTATATTGATATCTGCATTGTTACCAAAACATGATTTTGAAAGGAAGAATGGGGTACAACCCTTCCTGGTTACATACTGTTTAACAGAATACGTAAACATAAGAAAGGTGGTGTTGTGGCATTTTATATAAAGGAAGAGTTAAAACCAATAGAAGTAGATCAAACAAATGCCACAACCAGTGACAATGAAATAATTTTGGCAAAAATTCCCATCACCACCACTGAATTAATTATTGGGATGGGTTATCACTCCCCAAGTCCGAATGCTGAGGAATCTCATGCTTTCCTTGATGAAATTGAAAGTATGGTCATCCATGGAGATGTTATACTTATGGGTGATTTTAATTTCCCAGCCACTGATTGACATAATCTAATAGGGGAAGATACTTTAGAGAACAGATTTATTGAGATAATTGCCCAAGGTAATTTAGAGCAGGTAGTGCATGAGGGTACAAGGAAAGCAAATATATTAGATTTAATCTTCTTAAAACCAAACCTAAGTATCTCCGGACCATATATATTTCCCCCCTGGGCAGTAGTGACCACACTGTAATTCAATTAGAAGTACAGATCAAAATAAACAAACTTATAAAAGGAATAACTAAATTCAATGATTTCTGTAAACCAAATTATCAATCAATCAATTTTATTTATAAAAAGGCGCCTTTCTAAAACCAAGGCACCTGTACCATAAAATACATAAATTAAAATAAATTATTATAAACAACATATATTATCCCCGTATAAAAGAATTCTTAGAGCAATGGGATTGGTCTGATTAACTAAATAACCTTGATGTAGATCAGATTTGGGATAAATTATATAGTAAATTAAATACATGTATAGATACCTGGGTTCCAGAAAGAACTAAATTTACAAACAATCACAGGGTACCACTATGGTGGACCAGAAAAGTCTATAAAGTTATTAGAAAGAAAAATAAATTGTATAAAATTGTATAAAAGATATAAAACATTCCCAGTAAATATTAATACAGAAGAAAATAAAAAAGTTGATGAGGAAACAAAATCAATAATCAAAAAAGCTAAAAAAGCTGCTGAAACAAAATTGGCTACAACAGTCATAGATAACAAAAAGAGATTTTATAATTATATAGGGTCCTTAAAAAGGAATAACAATATAGCTGGCCCAATTTTAACAGAAAATGGTCTTACAAACTCTGAGAAGGATATGGCCACTGTATTTAATCAATACTTCCTTAGCGTACATAAGGAGAAAGAGGTGATCATGGAAGAACTCCCTTCTTTGCAGCCTGATTATCCACTGTTTAGCCCTTCTGATATTATAGAAGCTATAAAGCTCATTAAAAGTAATAGTTCAGCAGGACCGGATGACTTAACACCTAAATTCCTGAAGGAGCTTGCATTCCAACTAGCAGGTCCATTCTCTGTCATTT
This sequence comes from Neoceratodus forsteri, assembly GCA_016271365.2. Lineage (NCBI taxonomy): Eukaryota > Metazoa > Chordata > Ceratodontiformes > Ceratodontidae > Neoceratodus > Neoceratodus forsteri. The sequence continues at coordinate 381,980,208 of JADMNL010000023.1, read as the reverse complement.
TTAATGCCTCATAAAGAACTGGGAAAACCATACAAATATGGAATAAGGCCCTGGTTACTCTGATACATAAGGGTGGAAAGAAACAAGATGTCAAGAATTACAGACCGATAAGTCTGACATCTGTCTTGGGTAAAATCCTCGAAAGGCTATTACAAAAACATTATGGAACACCTAAATAATATAGGACATAACGATTTAACACAGCATGGTTTTGTGTCTGGAAGATCCTGTTTGACCAACCTAATGAGCTTTTTTGAACCAATAAGTGCTGCTTTCGACAAAGGTATGCCTGTAGATGTGGTGCTCCTTGATTTTTCCAAAGCGTTCGATTCTGTTTCACATAACATTTTTGTTCAGGAATTGATCAACCTGCAGTTCCATCCTGATATATAATCAGGTGGATTAATTTGTGGCTAAATAACAGAACACAATGTGTGTCAATAATAGGCTATAAATCCTCTTGGGGAGTAGTAACAAGTGGGGCACCTCAGGGTTCCCTTCTGGGACCAACTTTGTTTAATATTCTATTGTGAACTATGCAAACTCCATCAAGTACTTGGTCATACAAGTATACCAATGACTGTAAAACAGGTGGTATCGTTTATAATATAAAATCGGCCAAATTATTTCAAGACAGTTTGGATCACCTAGCAAATTGAGGACAAGAACATAAATTAATGTTTAATGAGGAAAAATGCAAAGTTATGCACTTTGGGACAAATAATCTTGGTTTCCAATATAAGTTAAACAATAAACTACTAAAAGAAAGCACAAATGAAAGAGACCTAGGGGTCTGGATCTCTACTAATTTGAAATTTGATCATCATACAAACATAACCTTAGGAAATGCCATCAAATAATTTGATGTTTATTAAGCTCCATAAACAGTCAAGATCCTGAAGTCAGCCTTCCACTATATACAGCCCTTGTCCACCCACACATGGAGTACTGTCTACCTTTCTGTGCCCACTATTCAATCCAGGGGAAAAATAAACTGGAAAAGGTTCAAAGGTGAGTGACTACACAAATTAAGATAGTAAAAGATCTGCAATATCATGACAGGCTGGAGCATTTAAACTTATATACAATGGAATACAGAAGACTGAGGGGTGAACTATGTCTGACTGTTAGAGCTTATAGTGATGAAGTGCTTCTTGAATTAATTGGCTTAATGAAGAACACTGTTCATTATAAAGATACAAGGTCACATAATCATAAATTGATTGATGAAGTAAATAAAGCATACAAAAGAAGTCAATGGTACACTCAAAGAATTGTTAACATTTGGAATACATTGCCTAGATACGTTGTTGATAGTGACAGTATGACAGTTTTTAAAAATAGATTAGATAGCTTTATGGGTGAAAGAAAATTTCTATGTTCCACCATTAAAGCCTAAATGGTGACAAGTTTAACTATGGACTTCGGTCTCTCTGAACTTGATATCCATCTATGAACCTATGAACCTAACATTATGCAGGCAGGAAATAATTCATACCATGACAGTGCACTACACTGCAAAATTAAAAACATTGTTCTTTATTTAGCTTTCACCACTCAGTAATGTTTCTTTTTATTTTGAAAACCATGTTCATTAGTCTTTGACAAGTAGGAGGGCTGAGCACAAAATTAACTCATACTTTACTAATTTGGTTTGCTGTGGCCAGAACTTTGCTTCCAGTGCCACCCTTCCTGTTTGTGTCAGTCTTCAAGCATGTATTTAGTTACACTAGTTCATATCAAGAAAACACATTTATTAGGGTGATCATTGTTAATTGGAGTGGAAAGGTGTACATTAGAAAAAGTCTTGCTCAGGACATCACATCATTTACTGTAAGTGAATTCTTAGGATGGCACCTTTCTTCAGTCTGATATTGTTTCAGTGACTAGCAGCATGTTTAAATCTTTATTTCTGCGTAGAAGGTGATGCAGTCTTATTTATGTCTATCAGTTTGTACTGTGTGAGTCTGTCACTTCTTGAGCAATAACAATTTGCAAACACAGTGGTAGCCACATTGGCCTGGTAGAGCACAACAGTAACTGTTAGGTAGGCTGCCTGCTTTAAAAAAGACATGTTCTCTAGCTGAGCTGGCTCCTGTTATCCTTGGCTCAGTCAAGGAGTCAGCTCAGTGTGAGAGGGAGAGGACAGCCAAGGGAGTCGAGTGGGAGTGGTTTGGTCAGTCACCCAAATGGTCTTGACAATTTTTATTTTTTTGTGAGTTTCTTGGCAAGTACTGTAAATTCTATCCCTTATTCTTGTTGTTGATTGGTACAAGGTCTGAGACTGGGAGGGTAGCACTTTGTTCAGAATTTTGGTGAGAGTAGCTAATCAGAGGCTGAGGCATGAGGGGCAATAGGAACAGCAGCCCAAGCCCAAGACAGTAGATTTATATAAGAGGCAGAGGGCATTATCTTCTTCCTTCCCAGGTTTTGGAAGTGGATCAGAGCATGCAAAGCCTCAAACATGAGAGGCAATGTGCAAGAAGGGCTTTGTTTGGGGAAAACAATGTTATGGCTAGGTACTGGATCTCAGAGGGGGAGAGTAGCTTAGGGCAGGAATCTGCTGTTAGCAATCAGTCAAAGTCTGATGGGCAGGAGGGATGGAAGCTCAACAGATTAGATTTATTATGTGAGAGGCAGATGAAATTAGCATCTTCCTTCCACAGGCTTGTAGAACAGATCAGAGCATGCTAAGATTAAGACTGGAGGTGCGCCTGGCATTTGGTGGTGAGTACAATGAGGGCTTTGTTTGGGGATAATAGTATTTTAGCTTGGCTCATGGCACTGAGTCTGTGACTGAGAGTAGGACAGTAGTGTTGGGCAGTTTCTGGTGTGAACAGCCAATCAGAGGCTGATGGACTGGAGAAACAGCAGCTCAAGAAAGCAGATTTATATGAGGTGCAGAGTGTGACTGCTTCTTTCTTTCACAAGTTCAGGGACTGGATCAGAGTATGACAAACCTTAGACTAAAGATTGCATGTGGAAGTTGAGTGTAATGAGGGCTTTCTGTGTGGAAAATAAAGCTCTGGCTTGGCACTGGGGCTGGGAGGGCAGCTTTGGGTGAGATTCTGGTGTGAGCAGCCATTCAGAGTCTAAGGTGCAGGAGGAACAGCAGCTCAAGAAAGTAGTACCATTGCTTATACAAATGAAAATACAGTATATAATATTTAGGTGGGGGTTGTGGGGCCCTTAGTTACTGCTGTTCATAGGGTCCATGGCAGTGTAAATCCGGCCCTGCATGCAACACAACCCCTCCATACCCTCCCTCCCTCAATCCCCCCCTCGTGCATGCCATCTATTACTCAGATTAGTGGGGAGTCCTGGTGAAGAAAATAATGAGCTCTATGAAGGAGGATAGTTGTGGACAGTTGTTACCTAATGAGTGTTGGCAGATTCAGTTCTGATGCCACATAAGCCTTTGCTCTATAAGGTCTACCCCACCTTGTTATCTTCTTGCTGGTATTTATTAATTGTTTTATGCAATTAAATAAATTATGCACCTGAGTATTTATTTTATTTATTTATTTGTACAAATCAGAATTACAATCCTTTGAATCAAGCACTTGTTTCCAAAGGCATCTCGTCAGACAAAGTACAGATTACATACAAACAGAACACCATATAGTTACAGAGGAATATAATAACATAGCTGCATACGGTTACATAGGTACATGAGTAGGCAATTACAGAAGAATATAATAACACAGCTTCATACAGTTACATACTGTAGGTACATGAGCAGGCAGTATAAGGATACAAATGCTGACATTGGCAGCTCTGATGCCATCCGGAGTAAATGAAGTTCTACCAAATTCCCCAGGAACCACAGGAGTCTGGTAGCATTACATTAGCAACAGAAGAGTTAACAAGGGCATCCAGTTAGCCTGAAAAGTTTTTGCCCTTTGTGTGAGATGGGCTATAGATTTTTCTATATTCAGAGCAGTTAAAAGTCCTTTCAGATGAATCCATGACATGGTGTCGACGCGCCACTACAGCAACGGATTTATGTCAAACGCAAGTTGTGGTCAGCACAAATCCATCAGGAAACTGTTTTCTTCAGAGTGCTTTGCTCCCTGAACCCCCCATGTGGGCAGCTCTGACTCCAGCACCCCCCCATAACTAAAGATTATCAACTCCAGGTCAGATCTGATTCGGGGGGGGCAAACCCAGGAGAAAGCAGTGCCAGGGTCCCACGTGTACATTACAGTGGCAACAGCAACTTACCGCTGTAATGTACTTCACTATAGAAATGTCGCTCTGCTGTCAGCGTATGCTTTCAGCCACTTAGTTTTGGAGGGCACTGCTGAGTCTAACCAATGGTGAAGGATACTGCATTTTGCTATTGCCACAATCAGTGCCATATAGACATTTCTGGAACCACTGAGCTGGGTTCCATAAATTCCTACTTGAACAGATTTTGTGAGTGAAAGCATCTTGAAGATCTAATAAAGGATCTAAATTATTTTTTTATAGCTTCCCTGAAAGGTTGTATTCTAGGCACTGCCATAACAGTGGTCTCACATCTTGTACAGATGGCATCACTTCTCCTACCCATTTTGTGTAACCTACTAGGGTATAATACATGTTATATAGGATTTTGTACTGTTGTAAATGTAGCCAGTCCTTTTTAAGATATTTGTATGAATCTCTCCATACTGTCTGCCACTGGGTTTTTGTTAGGTCAAGTTCCAACGAGACAGGATGTATCTTGTAAATAAACATACTGAATAATTAATTAGTAATTCTCCCACTGAAAGATTGAACTGGTTAAATGTACAAGGCACTAGAAAAAATAGCTATGTGCCTGAAAACTATATCTTTGAAGATTAAAAAACAGTGTCACCATAGCGCCAATAACTGAATCATTTTGACAGTATTTTCCATGACAGCTGGAACAACTCTAGGATGAGGTCCCAGGGACAAGGTTGGAGCTAGCAAAAAAGAAATTATGGTAAATCTGATAGAATTTCTTCTTTCTAGTCAAGTTGGTTTTATTGTTTGGCAAATACGCCATTACAATATATTAAAAAAATATACAGCTACATAATATATCATACAAATACACAACTTAATATTCTTTAAAATCACAATTACATGCATTATATATGCTTATATTCACCAATCAGCAAAGACCAAATTATAATCTGTTTTCCTATCTGTGCCTAATGGACTAAATACAAATTTAACTGTTTCCTATATTAACAAAACAGACTTTAAAATATTTGAAATTTGCATACAATGTTCCAGCCGATAATTCTTAAAGGAAACTATGTAAATCAAGCTCCACAAATGGAGCTATGCCTCTTTAAGTCACAATAAGACATATAGCACCTGATAGGCAATTGCATAATCAATTAAAAATTATTAGCAACTGCCTAACAGTTAAATTAACTAGAAACACTTTAAAATTTAGTAGGCAAAACTTCCAAATTAACAAGTACTTAGATACATTTTTTAAATAACCCAATTTCACAAAAATAAAAGATAAAATAACAGTAAGTACAACATTGCTTCGGCACTATAAAAATTGTCACTGTTTGGTTTGGTAAGCTTTATATTAATTTCAAGCCCATTTATGTTTAAAAAAGTGCACTATTCTTCTTAGCAGCCCTAGATACTAAAGAAAACAATTGGCATCTTACAAATCCACATAAGTAAAACTTTAGCAAAATAGAATATTTTACAAGGCTCCATTTGTTTCTGAGAGTTCCATAATTTGTAAGCATACACAATGCTTAAATGGCTCCTATATTCTCGGGAGTCCACATGTTAGTTAGAGCCATGTTCTTGAATCAAATGATACTGACATGACACTCTAAAAATGTTCATTAAGCTGTTAAATAAACTTTTAAATAGCAATCAGTATACCGTGTTTTTCTCTGGTTTCCTTGATGTCCTCATTTATCCAAACACAAGGACATGCTCCAAAGTCCCACAGGCTCAGCACTTGGCGCCACAAGCACCACATACCCAGAAAGGCATTTAATATCTAGGCTCCTCAAACAGAAGTCCCGCTAAATGGTTAGCTGGCTTTAAGCCAACTACATTTTTCAAATAGGGGTTTTAAGGCCCAGGCAACCAACAGCCCTCGCGATGATGCTGAGCCATCAATAAGATACAAATGCACAAAGGTAGCAGTTCCTCAGTTATGGATATATTGTACATTAAAACACATTAGGCACTTCCAAACATTATTTAGTGCTCACAGAAGGTATGTAGGGAAGATCACGTGGCTGCCCTGCTTAATTCTGAAACAGAAGCCTCTGCTATTTTGGCCAGGGATGCTAGTCTGTCCCTGGTCAGTTGTGCCCCAATCAATGTTGGCAGTTTCAATGTTGATGCCACATATGCCTTTGCTGTACTAGTTCTGCCCCACCTTGTTCGCTGGTATTTATTAAATGTTTTAGAGTAGAATGCTCTGAGACCATGAGATAGGGGGTTACAAAAAATAACATTGTCTTGCCTTGCTGTGCCAAGGTGGCCTTAAAAGTCTTTTGCATTTTCTTTGCAGCTTTGTAGAGGATGCAAAAAAGTGTCTTAATAGCAATATTCCTTTACCCTTATGAAGAACATTTTGACTGTTCTGGACACATCTACATTGATTTTGTGCTTCAAGAGCTTTGGACAAAAGATGGAAGTCATATATCTTGGTTCACACGAAAGGCAGTGGGCATTTTGGGGATGAAGGGCACAGTCCTGAGGATAGCTTAGTCTTGGTGAAAAACAGACATACGGCTCCTTCCAGAAGATAGCCTGAGGCTAACTAATCAAACTGGTGGGAAAACAGTTACCAGGAAGTACACCATGATGGAGAGGACATCTTCAGAAACAGTAGCTAAATGGTTCAAAGTAAAGCTTACAGAAAGCTCTGAGTACCTCATTGTGTTCCCATGGAGGTACAGAGGACTGATATCAGAACTGGCCCTACTAACTTCTCAAGAAACTCTGATCATGCCTGAGTGTGTTATTGTGATGGCACAGTTTTTTGATTACTGTTATTACATGGTACCTGCCGCAGCAGAGCCCTGCAATGAGTAAACAAATATAACTCCTGAGTCAATAGGTTCATCATAGCCGAGAACCATGCTCCTCTTGGTCATTCTGGCATTATTCGGAACCTTTTTCCTTAATACCATTGGGAGTAATGGTAGGGGAGGAAAGAGGTAAGCTATTCTAAACTCCCACATCTGCATCTACTGCCTCTGCCTGTGGTCACCTGAAGTGGCAGAAGAACTTTGGGGCATAAGCATTCACCCTGGAAGCAAAACAGTCAGTCTGCAGCATCCTGAAGCATCCAGATAGGAGATAAACATGTCTGTTTTTAGAGACCACTCTCCTGGATGCATGAATCAGTGACTAAGCCAGTCTGCTTGGATATTTAGATCTCATGCTAGATGAATGGCTGATAGAAATAGAAGATTCTCTTCCATCCAGTAAAGCAACCTTAGGGATTCCATAAGACTGTTTTAATTTCTTTGTTTATGTACACAATTGTCACTGCAACAGATAAAAGCACTTTCAATGTGTGAAACTTGACTTGTTCACAACTTCCATTTCTAGAACATTTATACAATGATTTTTCTCCTCTGGTTCCTAGACACCTTGAACCGGAATCTGGTTCAGAAATGAGGGAGGCAATATAGCACAGTGGTTTAAGGCTCTGAGCCGCAAATCTGGAGACCTGGGTTTGAATCCCACAGCCCCCACTTGCATACTGTGTGACCTTGAGCAAGTCACTTAACTTCCCTGTGCTCCCAGGTTGCACCTGTAAACAAGCTTTCAGCTTAATGTGTTACTCCTGGTAAAACAACTGAAAAAAAATGCACCCCAACTGTGTAGACTGGTGATCATCATGTGCATTGTCTTTGGTGGGAAGCAAAGAGGAGACTCATTTTGGAGATTCTGAGCATCCTCCCACTGAAAGAGTGAGTGATGAACTGAACTGAGAGAGGAAGCTAAATTGGAGTTTGACATTGTTCCACAACTAGAAAACAACTGGAGATAAGATGCACTTGGAGAGACCTCATAAGAAGATGAGATGAAGAGAACAATTCTATTACTGCTGTCATCAGCCCAAACACCAGGAAGCATCAGTGGGATAACACAATTGCCTGAGATTTTAGTTGTCCTGTTGGAGATTGTCTGTAGTATATGGAAAGAAGAAAACCTGTTCTTAAATCCATCTGAAAACACTCCTGTAGGTTTTTCAGATGGCTGTAACAGCCCATTCCTCTTGTTTACTGCCCAGCAGCTCTGCTCTAAGATGTGAAAAGTCCACAGAACCAAGGCTCTGGCTGACTGTTCTAATGTTGCTCTGATCAGGAGATTGCCCAGACATGGGTACACATCCTGAAACTCCAATCTCAAGGAGGCCACAATAACTATGAAGGTCATGGTAAAGAACCTTGGAGCCAAAGTGAGGTGGAAGGGAAATAGTCTGATATTGGAAATGCTAGTCCTGAATAGCAAACCTCAGGAATTTCTGGTGTGAGTGACAGATCAGAAAGTAGAAATAATCATACAATAGGTTGAAGAAGGACTGGAAATACAGAGGAACTATATCTTGAACTTTTCTCGCAAATGTCAGGCTTTGAAGAACTAAAGTTGAGTAGAAACCCCTGCCTTTTTGGGGAATGAGACTATGACATAAATTGGGTGGAATCCCCACCCCCTCTCTTGAGAAGGCACTGGCATTAACACACCAATCTAAGACAAGTGGGACAGGGTCTGGTCCATTGCCTCCCTTCTTCTGGGGTTGATCAACACCAGAGAACTATGTTGCGTAGCTGAACAACATGATCTCCACAACCCAGGAATCTGCCCTCATTTGGGACTATGTTTTGAAAATGTTCTGAAGATAGCCTCCCAGTGCCTGAGGGACAATATGGGAACTCTTCATGCTGAGAATCTGCCCTTTTGGTTAGAACCACTGAATCATCTGTGGGTGAAAAACTTCTGTTTTGAGAGTTCTGATCCCTGAGGCACCCTGCAAGTCACTCTTCTTTCCTTGGAGTGAACTCTGTTTACTACCATCCTCTGCTGCCTATTCTCTAACCAATATCTTGCCCAGTTTACCACCTGTGAACCAACCCTTAAGCTAACCAGCTTGATTACTAGTCTCCTATGTTGAATGATGTCAAAGGCCTTACTGAAATCTAGGTGGGCTATGTCCACTGCTCCACCCTAATCTAGTACTTTGGTCACCCAGTCAAAGAAATCTATCAGATTTGTTTGACTTTACCTCCTTCCTCCTGAATCCTGAGGAAGCTCGCACTTGCAAAACTGGTCGGGGCCACAGGGGGAGTGTTCTACACTTATGTGTTTTGGGAATGTGCTTGCTTCAAAAACTTTATGGAAGCAATAAAATTTTACTGACATGATGGTGGATGGTGCTCTTATTTTTATTTGAACTTTTTCCTGAGATGCCAGTGCACTGCTGTAGTGTGGGCTATTAAAATCTTTGCTTCCAAGCTTCCAGCCACAAGACCTAAGGGATTGTAGCTGCTAGTTCTTGGTGAGTACACAGCACCAGGACTGAGAGACTGTAAATGCTTCTTCTTTGAATTCCTTACTTAAGAAGCTGTGAAATTATACATTCCAGAAGCCTGTTTAACAAGCAATGTAAAGTTTACTATACAGAGCTCACTGGTACTGGAAGAGTCGTCCAGTTGAGGGGGGTGTGTGGGATTTCTGACTTCTAGCAGGGTGCTCAGCTTTAGGGCTTGCCATTGGTCAGGAATGTCTAGAGGGCCATTTTGTGGATGGCATGGCCCGCTCCAGGGCTCTAAATTAAGTTTTGCAGTCACTAGCTAGCAATGCTAGTGTATGGGAGAATTTACAAGCCCCAAAGACTCTTCCACTAGCCCAGCTGATGTACTTATTGGCTACATTCTCCAGTACAAACCTACAGGGCTAGTTCAAGCAAAATCTTAGTAGCTTAACACAAAATCTAACAGAATTTGGCTAGTGGGCTTGTGCCAGTTTTGACCCCTGCACCCTCTGCGATGGGTTGCCAGCACTTTCATTTTTTTTTTTATTTTATGACTGTGGCTTGGTCAGTGCTGAGATTGCCAGTGGCTGGTGGTCAGTGCTGTGACAGTTGGGTGCATTACTGTAAAAGGGCAGGTTATTCCTATGACTGTTGAGGGAGGTTCAGAGGCAGTACTGCCTTAATGGTGGGGTCAGTACTATGATTGTTGTGGTTGGGGGTGTTGGTGCTGTAACAGTCAAGGGTGGGGAACCAGTGCAGTTATTGTCAGGGGGTTGGTGGCTAGCGCTATGACTGCCAGGTGGGGAGCAGGGCTGTAACTTTTGGGAGTGGTGTGGCAGTGTTGTGACTGTTGGGGATCATTGCTGTGACTGACTGTGGAGGGTATCAGCCCTGTGCCTGTTGTGGATGTAGGGGACAGTGCTTTGACTGTGGTGGTGGGTAGTGCTGTGACTGTTAAGGGTAGAGGTCAGTGCTGTCACTGTTGGGGGCTGAGGATCAGCACTGTGATTGTTGGGTAGGTGGCCACTGTGACTGACAGTGGACAGTGTTAGTTCTGTAACTATTGAAGGGGTGGTAGAGTTATGTGGCTGTCAGGGGTGGGGGTCAGTCCTGTGACAGTTGTGGGTGAGGGGGTAGTGCTGTTGCTTTTGTGGATGAGTGGTCTGTGTGGTGACCATAAGGAACAGTGGGTCAGTGCTGTTATTGTCAGTGGCTGGGAATTAGTATTGTGACTGATGATAGAGAGTGTCAGTTCTGTGACTTTTGGGGGTGAGGTGGCTATGCTGTGACTGTTGGGGATTGATGATCAGTGCTGTAAGATGGGGGTGGGGTGTAGTACTGTGACCAGTGCTGTTACTATAGGGGATGGGGATCAGTGCTATGACTGTCAGGGGTGTATGGTCATTGCTGTGATTGCCAGGTTGGGGGAAGGGGGAAGTTCTGTGACTGTTGGGAATAGTGAGAAAGTGTTGTGATTCTCAGGGGTGTGATCAGTGCTAAGACTGCCAGAGGTGGATGGTCATTATCATGACTATCGGGTGAGGGTGTCAGTCCTGTGATGTCAGTGGGGTGGTACAGTCCTGTGACTGTGGGGGTACAGTCCTTTGACTGTAGGAGGTACAATCCTGTGCCTATGGGGGAAGGGGTGTTACAGTCCTGTGACTGTGGGTGGGGTGTTGGTACATTCCTGTGAATGTGGGGGGGTGGTACAGTCCTGTGACTGTGGGGATGGGGGTGGGGGATGGTACAGTTCTATGACTGTTGGGGGTGGTCATTGCTGTGACTGATGGTGGAGGATGTCAGTATTTAGATGGTCAGAGCGGTGGTACAGTCCAGTGACTGTCAGAAGCAGGGTCAGTTATGTAACTGTCAGGGAGAGGGTGTCATTTATGTGACTAGCAGGGTGAAGTTCATTCCGGTGATTTTTGGGAGTTCTGCTTCTGTGTAGTTCTACAGCTTTGAGGGACTGAAGCATTCACAGGAATTTGTACATGTGGAAGGAAGGTTGCATAAGGCATCAAACTAAGTGACTGTTTGGGGGGGGCAGTCCTAACTGTGTGGGGTGGTCTTCAGTGCTGTGACTGAGGTACAATGTTGTAACTGTTAGGGGTGGGATTACTGCTGTGACTGTCTGTGGACAGTGTCATCCATGTGACTGTTGGGGTTATGGGGCAGTGCTGTCATGGTGGTGGGGTGTAGTGCTGTGACCATTGGGAATGAGGATCAGTTCTGTGACTGTCAAGGGTTGGTGCCCAGTGCTGTGACTGATACTGGTGGCTGTCAGTCCTGTGACTGCTGGGGGGGGTAGGTACAGTCTTGTGACTGTCAGGGGTGGAAGAGTCAGTCCTGTGACAGTTGGTGGCTAGTAGTTGACTATTGTGTAAGTAGTGTAGAGTGGCGTGCATTGGAAAAGGCAGTGCATGACCAAAGCAGCAAGCTTGTAATAACAAAAGTAAAGAATGCTCAGCACTCGTAGATTCAGTTTTAAATGTAAAGTGCAAGATTTATTTTCTGGCAAGATGCCTGGTGTACACTCACTAGCCCCAGCACTTCAACCCTTCAGTGGGCCTTCCTCAGGTGGTGGGTCTGAGGAATACAAACGTGCTTCTTATTTATACAGAAATCTCTTAAAGTGATATACACCACACACTAAAAACAACGTGCAAGTCAAGGTGAAAACATATAAACAATGTTTACAATGGTTACAAACATTTCATTGTTCTGTTTATTTTTCTGTGTTTTGTTTTTGATGCTCATTGTACGCAGTTATTGATATTAGTAAAATACTTAAATTAAACATGTCTATATCTTTTACTTCATTTAATTCTGTAACTTTCTATCTAAAGCTATATTTTTGTAACTCTTATACTGTACTATGCCCCTTTCTATCTCTCTCCTCTCTATTGTTCCCACTACTGTATTTACTCCATATTAACCTTCTTCTCTTTACTTTCACAGGTCTCACAGGATGTGACCTACTTCCCCATCAGATAAGTATTACAATATGTCTAACCTGTCTTATGCTTCCTAGTAACTCCCTAAGAACTGTGGATACTTTGTGACCCGTTTCCTCTATTTTATTATACAGGTCTAAGAAATGCCATCCCTTTAGGACTCCTACCCCTGGCTCCGTAGTACCCTGATAAAAGACACTGTACACATTATCTATACTTGGTAGGTTTACTATAACAGAGCGGCTGCACCCATTATGGGAGGGTTGTGTATATAGGTTCATAGGTTCATAGAAGTGTACGAGCAATGAAGGCATATGTAAGGATGCCCATTGTATGCTCACCACCCATATGTCCTATGGGTGGAAATCAAATTTTTTGTTTCCCATATGTTTATCCAATCTTTGCTTAAAGGTATTTAAATTATCACTATTAACGACACTTACAGGTATATGTGGTTAAGGTCATACATACTGCAGCATTTCTCCCCTCCATAAAACTTTTTGTCTTGCCAATTGACTCAGGCAGGCTCTCAGCCCTGTTCCCACCTCCTCTGTCCCAGACAACAGAGCCCAAAGTTCACCATGGATTGCCCCCCACCGCATGATAGGGCCAGAAAAGGGAGAGCCATCCTCCTGTTACACGAGGTCCCTGCACCCTAATTGATACCCTCAGAGGTACACCGTAGACAGCTAACACTTAGATATAGGCTATACTAATATTTAGGGCTAAGGGCATCTACCATATAAGAGTAGATGTCAGGATATGAATACATATTGTTGTAATACACTTAGCTTGCTAATACACATATATTCTGTCATGTATTTTCTGTGTATTTCTTACTTGTTAGATGCTAAGACACCTGTGTCCTTGAAGTAATTATAATATGTAAGACGGCATTGCCATCTTTTGGTGATTTGTACTACTACACTGAGTTATGTAAAACTCTGTATAAGAACTCTTTTGTTCTCAAACTGATGACTTTACAGAATTGTATAATGTTATCTTGGACCGTGGAGCCACCTCTAATTTAGCCAATAGGGCTCATCTCTGTAACTAGAAATGTTTCTATCTTTTGGTAACCATAGTAATTATCATAGGTATATAATGTAATGCACAAGCTTTACACCTCAGAGACCCGAGAGACCCCAAGAGACTACAGAGAAACCTCAAGGTGTAGGGAATGCTTAGCACTGGCTCCCGGTTCGTATTGATAAGAACTGCTTAGGGCAACTGTGATTTATCCCTTTGGTAGTAATAAACTTGTTTATTACTCTAATGCAACATGTCTGTGATTACTTGCATTCCCAATATCGTCAAGAATCTGAAAGTGAGGTTTAGACCTCGCAACAAATTGGCAACCGTGTGAGGGCGATATTTGGTGTTTGTAAGTTTTCACTTGTTGCTTAAACTTTTTCCCTTTCCCACGGGGACTGTAGGTGTACATTCCCATATCACCTCTCCCATTTTAAAACCAGTTTGCAAAGTCACTTGCAAAGTCTGGCTGACTTTTCAGGTGTGGTTGATGCTGTCTCGACCCACTCCATAGCAGTTTTGAATTGCAAGCCTGCAACTAATACAGTAGCCCGGCTGAGTTTAAAGTACTCGTGCTGTGGATTGATACGCAGCACGCTGTCTTTTTCACAGTTTGAATTTTTGTTCCCTCCCACACAATGGCCACAGTATCAGACATCTGCGCAGAACTGAGACTCAATGTCTCGAACTTCCTTGCCTCCCATAGAGGATGGGCTGACTTCGCGAGGGACGTAAGTCAATCTGACAACCCTGTACTGGGGATTTCAACCCAGTATATGGAGACGAGACAATCAACCAATAATCATCACGCTAAAGGGTTGATGGTCGCAGCTCTCTACGCTGCTTTGGAAGCCTCCGAAGTGAGGTTTCGAACCCTTGATCTGCAGATTTCATCTCTTAAGCAAGAGATGAGTTTGCAGGAAACAGAATGTATTAGACTGCAGCAGAACTTGGAGTCTGAACTCCAAACTCTACGGAATGAAAAGGATTCACTATTGCATCATTCAGCCCAGGCTGGTGAACAGGAACTATGTATGTTGAAGCAGGAGTGTGAAAGTTTGAGACAGGATAAGAGTCAGGTTGTGCAAATGAATGATTTTCTGAGTGCTGCGAATGCTCAGTTGAGTGACAAAATACGTGAGCTTCAGGATGAGATTAACCAGGTATGTAATGACTTAGAAGTAGCTTACAGGGACAATCACGCATTGAGCACCACGTATCGAGTTTTGCAAAAGCAAAAGCAAGATCAGGTTGATATAGATGTTGCAAGTATGAATCACGATGAATGTAGAAATAAGATGGTGACACTGCGCCATCAGCGAGAGGTTCTGGCTGGCCATGTTAAGGCAATGGGAGGTGTAGCCCCTGCCTTTTATTCATCATCAGAAGGGGAGTTATCTGATGATGACGTTTCACAATACAATGCCCAGTCATGCCCCTACTATGGCTCAGACTCTCCACCCAGCCATCCACAACATGGCGGGTCCCCACCCCCAACTCTCCAGGTCACACGTCGGTGGCGTTGTGACGCTCATCATGGGAAAAGCCAACATAGCGGCGCCCATGATGGGGGGGAGCAGGCCCAAGCCTGGTCCTGATGGCGCCTCCGGTAGCCGTTATTAATGTGGAAGACAAGCAAGAGATAGAAACCATGATTGAAAGAGTGATAGGCAATGTTCCTCTTCCTGAGAGGAGTATGAGGGCTATTAAAACCCAAATTAGGCAGCTTTTTCAAGAAGCTGGCACTCAGGAAGGTATTGTCCACACTGCGGCTGAAGCTGCAGCTCGCACAGCCTTGGATGGTGCTCTAGACACTCTGCCTTTGCCTGATCAACCCACTAATCCCCTACAAATGGCCTACTCTGTTCAGCAAATTGCTGACAGCATCGGTCGGATGAGTCCGTCCAACAATCTCAGCTGTCACTTGGAGAAGGTACGTTCTAAATGCGAGATGCTCCGCCTCACTGCAGAATATCAGGTCCAAATACTATGCCAGACCATCGATCCTGGTTTATGGGCCAAACTCCCCGAAGATGTTCGCCAGAATGGGAAAGCTACCTTTGATGAGGTTGCAGCTGAGCTCATTTCTGCTCACAGTCCAGGTGTAGTGGGAGCGATGCTTGCATATTCTGTGAAGCAGAATGCAAAAGAATGTCCAGCGACTTACCACCAGAGGCTCTGGATGGCCTACCGAGAAGGAAAGCACCTGGCACAAGAAGCTGCGGATGTAGATCTTATTGAATATAAGACCCTGTTCCTTAGGAACATGATTCCAGCAGTAAGAGAAAAGGTAGAGCCAACCACTTACCTGAACACGGCTAGGTTTGCCGATATTCTTCGGAAAACCGAGAGGGTGTATCAACTGTATATCCGTGATTTGGGCTCCGGTTCTAAGAAGGTAGCTGCCGTGGAACCCGCCTCGGTGACCACGACACACTACACAGTGGAAGGGCAGGCTCAACACCAACAGGCCCAACATCAACCAGCCCCTCCAGCTGGTAATCAACACCCCCAACAGGCCCAACACCAACAACCACATCAACAACAGCAATGGGGTGGGAACTGGAATTGGCATAAGAACAGGAAGCATAAGAGCAGAGGTAAACCACAACAGAGAACGGGTCCTTCATATAGGGAGATCACTGAAGAAAATCAGAAATTTCGAGAACTCCTGGGACAGGTGTGCTCTGTGGCAGATGCTGTTCCCGCACAGACCCTTGTGGCTGTACAACTGGCAGCCCAGGCCACAACCGGCCATGGAGACACCGGAGGTATAGGCCCTCAGGCCCATACAGGTCTGAACCCAGAAGCTCCTCCCTATATAGCATCAGTACAGCATGGTGAAGTTATTCACACGAGCCAGGCCCAACCTCTGCATGCTTCTGTCAGTACGGATTGACAATTACAGGCCCCAGTCTGTATTGTAAACAAGCTGGTCTTGGATACAAACGGAAGGCTCTGCACCAAGGCCGAGGTCGGGGGCCGCCAACTAGTAGTCCTGCTAGATACAGGTGCAGCTGTATCTGTGCTACATGACAAACACCCGGACACGTCCCCTTGGTCCACCGGACGGAGGACCAACATGTCAGGAGTCAACAGCACTAGGCTACCTGCATACCGCTCTCTACCCTTACCAGTAGAGCTAGGCCATTTAAAGGCCTCACACACTTTCCAGCTAATGGTACTGCATGATCATCCTAGTATTATAGGGATCGACTTCCTTGCGCCACATGGCTGTGTGGTGGACCTAGCTAACATGTTATTGATACAGATTCAGGGTCAATACCATACCATCTTGATTCCTGATTCACACGTTGTGGCAACGATATCTGCCAATGACAAAGAGTATGACGTCATAGATTTGTTCAAGAATCATGAACTTTTTCCAAAACTCCTACCTATCCTGCAACGATGTTTGGAAGTGTTTGCAGTTAACAAGCATGACTGTGGCAGAATGCACACCGTCATTGAAGTGCCAGGCCCAGCACATGAGAGGCAAAGGCAATATCCTTTCCCGACTGAGGCCTTGCCTTCCCTTAGAGAAACGATCAAGTCACTCCTCAAGCAAGGAGTAATCAGAACTTGGGTTTCCACTGCCAACTCCCCAGTATGGCCCATGAAGAAACCCACAGGCACCTGGAGACTTACTATTGACTACAGGAAACTGAACCAGGTCACCCCCAGTTGTTCCCCAACTGTGGCTTCAGCACCAGATGTGCTATGACTTTTAACCCCTGACTTGAAATGGTTCAGTGCCCTGGACATCTCCAATGGTTTTTGGTCATTGCCATTGGCCCTTAAGAGTCAATATAAGTTTGCCTTCACCTTTGAAGGAATACAGTACACGTTGACTTGCTTGCCACAAGGCTTCCGTAACAATCCATCCCTTTTCCAGCTCCACATGATGGATGCCCTCAAGAGTTTCTCTACCCCCCAATGTCTCTTACAGTATGTGGATGACCTGTTGCTGGCCACAGTCACACAGGAACAACATTTGGATCTCTTGGACAAACTATTGACCCTCATTCAGAAAGCAGGCTTGAAATGTAGCCCAGCAAAAGTGCAATTGTGTCAGAAAGAAGTACTCTTTCTAGGTCTGAAAATAACTGACCAAGGTCGAAGCCCTACCTGGGGGAAGGTACAGGGATTACAAGACTTGCCATTACCTACCAGTGTGGCAACTCTTTGAAGGTTTCTAGGTATGGTAAACTATTCGAGAGATTTCATTTATGTTTTTGCTCAGAAAGCTGCTCCTCTGTATGAGTTACTCAAAAAGGATGTACCATGGACTTGGGGTCCCATTCACACCCAGGCTGTGACATCACTGAAGTAGGCCTTGGCCTCCACCCCAGCAATGGTAAACCCCAATCCAGCACTACCATTCCATCTGGAGTGTGCCACCTCTGACATTGCTATGTCAGCAGTGCTGGCCCAGAAGGTGCATGGCACCTTGAGACCCATTGCATATGCCTCACAGTTCTTGACCCCAATGGAACAGAAGTACAGCCTCTGTGAAAGGAACCTTCTGACCACCTACTGGGCTGTCAAGCACTTCCTGTATATCATTGGGTACTGATCATTAACACTAACCATACACCAACCACCTTCTTGCTCTCCAACAGAGTGAATGATGGCTCAGTCTCCAACACCAGACTGACGCACTGGTCACTTCTTCTCCAGGACAGAGATATA
Organism: Neoceratodus forsteri; assembly: GCA_016271365.2. Taxonomy (NCBI): domain Eukaryota; kingdom Metazoa; phylum Chordata; order Ceratodontiformes; family Ceratodontidae; genus Neoceratodus; species Neoceratodus forsteri. The sequence continues at coordinate 381,962,040 of JADMNL010000023.1, read as the reverse complement.
CAGGTGCAACTGACTAAAGTGCCATCTATGCTAGCTCATGGCCTCCTTTTTCAGGGAGAACCCCATGACTGTACGCTACAGTCACCTGATCTTCCTGATCCAAGTCCTTTCTTCCCTGCCACGCCACAGGTACTCGAGAGTACTTCTTTGTGCCGCATCTTTACTGATGGTCAGCATCCTACTATCACGGAGAACAAATTGCAGGGATGGGTATTTTGGTGATTTACCCTTATGGGAACACTGTCAAGATATCTAAACGCTGTAGTGTAGCATCATCACAATACGTAGAGATGGCAGCTGTGGTCTGTGCCCTCTTGTTCATCCAACATGAAACCGAGGATACCATCATCTTTACAGACTCTAACTGGGTTTGTTGTTCCCTTACAGAATTTCTTCCTTTCTGGCAGAAGAACTCCTTTCTCTCTTCTGATGGCAGTCCAGTGAAGTACAAAGAATTGGTAATATACATACATGCACTGGCACAGAAATTTACACACAAGCTCTATGTACACAAGGTTAAAGCCCACTCTTTCCATGACCCCTATCATTCCTTCAATGACACAGCAGACACCCTTGCTAAGGAAGGGACCTGAGGGGGGGTCGTCTGGATGATGGACCACCCAGAGGCTAATGCAGCTGTACACATTGCAGCACTCAAGAAGAAATCTGAACCTTTTTCTCCCTAGGATCTCTCCGCGGCCCAGCAGCTTGACACTGAATTCAAAGAGGTGTTCAGATTCCTTGACAAAGGTACTGAAGAGAAACTTCCCACACATAACCCCTATCGAAGACATGAAGGTAAGTTACGTTTGTCACCAGATGACAAGCTCATTTGGTTTCAACCAGATGACTCTACCACCAAGTTGTGGGTAGTTCCCAGACACCTAAGATCTGAATTCTTGCACCAAGTGCATGAAACTCCTACTGGTGGACACCAGGGAGCAGGGAATACCCTTCAATGACTCAAGACCACCGCCTGGTGGCCTGGTATCACCAAAGATATTAAACAGTATATAGACAATTGTCTCGTTTGTGCACAGATCAATCCCATCCCTACCAAACGAAATGCCAAACTTTTACCACAAAGACATTCTGGCCCTTGGCATGCCATTCAAATTGATTTCATTGGCCCTCTGACCAACACCAGCAGAAACAATAAGTATGCTCTTGTGGTAACTGACCTCTTCTCTAAGTGGGTAGAAGCTTTCCCCACTAAGACATGTACAGCAAAGACTACTGCCAAAATCCTGGTGGAACAGATTTTCCTCAGGTGGGGTCTATCTCTTAAGGTAGATTCTGACAAAGGGACCAGTTTTACAGGTGAGTTGATGAAAGAATCCCTTGAACTCCTCGGAGTTCAGCTGAAGTTCCACATACCTTACCACCCTCAATCCTCAGGTCAAGTAGAAAGAGCCAACAGATGGATCAAGCAAATGCTTTCCAAATTCATTGAGGACAATCCCAAAACCTGGGATTCCCTATTGCCTTTACTCCTTATGGCAATTAGGGGCACACCGTCAGCCACCACCCAGCTCACACCCTTCAAGGTGATGACTGGTAGACAGATGAGATTACCTGAACACTTGTTGTTTGACCTGCACACCCCCACTGCAGACTGCATGTATGTGGACCAGTATGTGGAGAAACTCAGAAAAGACCTCATGCACACACACTTGTATGCCGCAAACTGCATGGGCAAGGCCCAGCAACAATCCAAAATACAGTTTGACAAACACGCACAAGAAGTGGATTGGCAAGTTGGAGATCAGGTCATGGTACTTCGATTTGCACATCCCACCCATTCCTTCTCCAATAAGTGGGAAGGCCCATACCCCATTGTCAACAAGCTCAGTCCATCAGTCTATCAAGTTAGACTCCTTCACAACAACAGATTGGCTGACAAATGGTTACATGCAAACCTGATGAAACTGTATAAAGGAGCTTAAATTACTTTTCCTCACCCCATTGGGTGGAATTGTATTAACATACTAATCTTTGATCTTCCTTTTCAGATACACTGACAAGATGGCTATCTTGTTCCATTATTTCCTCCTCTCAGGAGTGATCCCCTGCATCCAAAGCACGGTACTGGACCTCCTACGACACCTCGATCCTCCAGCACCTCCTCCAAAGGGAGTATCCATCAATATACCAGATAGTATGATCACTGTCCAGGAAGGTTCCGATGCTTACCTCACTGTCCCGGTTGTTGCTCCTGACAAATCTACCCTTCAAATTGAGTGGCAAACCACATCACAAGGACAAATTCTCCCTGTGGCCAAACTCTCCAAAGGAACTTTCCAGGGTTGGCCCAATGCTAAATTATCCCCAAATGGTTCACTGTCCTTGTTACAAACTGCATTACGACATTCTGGTTTGTACACTATAACTGCCTTAATTGATCCTTCTTACTGTAATTCTTTGTCCAAAGATTCCGCTCGCAGATTTTGTGCTATACACCACATGGCTTCTGCAGCCATGTCCCTCTCTGTGTTACCGCCCACTGATAAGCAGCTTTTGGAATGTCCAAAGCATACCCCATGTCCCTGTAGTGGTCTTACAGTCACTGCCCTCCCAGGTTCTTTGATTAATACCTTACAGTTCATGCATATACCTGTTTTGTTTAATCTTACTCACTGGAATATGAAAGAGTCTGGTATGTGTCACAATACTAATACATCAGCATTTTATAGTACATTATTGCTTGATAGTTTAGCTGCATTTCAGATTCGTATGCAAGATCCTATTGCCGGGGTCTATTCTACTGAACAAAGAGGCAACTTTAGGAGGAAGCCCTCTCCTGATAATCTAAATCACAAACGTAACAAACGTGAAGTTGACAGCTCTGATGTTACAGGTGCAACCGGTACTGTTACAGGTCTTTTTGGTACGGCTATGTCTATCTGGGATAAAGCAGACATTGCTGCTATCAAAAGCCATTCTGCCAAGTTCTCCACTGGTTTGGTCAATAACATTTTACCTCCATTATTGCATGGTGTGGATGGCCTTAGTCAGGAAGAAAGATACACTGTATACAACGTGCATGGCATTGCAATGGTATTCACTAATTCTAAAGATAAGATCAATGCACTCATACAACAGAACAATAAAGAAGCAGATAAACAATACATTGCTAGAGAGATACTCTGTTCTGCTTATGGCTCCTACATTATCACTACCATCAATAACCTCTTCTGTGATCTAGAATCTAGAAGAATTCCTGACATTATACATGATAGACACATTTCCAAATGGTATTGTCCAAGGTGTAAAACCACTAGCTGTGCTAGCTGTGTTTCCCTGTGTATGCAACAGACTTTAGCTATTCCTCTCTCCACAGCTAGGAATTTGGGGTTTGTGACTAGACACCCTAATACTGGTCCTTGTTTCACTGCTAAGAAATGTTCCATAACAGATACCAAGTTTGTTTCTTTCTCTGTCTCCTTACCATGCTTTGATCCCACTACAGCTTTGCTCGACAAACTTGCACTGGTACATTCCATAGGGCATTTGGATGAAAACATCTATAGAGAACGCCTGGAACTACCACCTCTGCTGGTCTACCATTCTTTCCTGGATACCTGGGTGGCTCCGCACACGGACTGCTGTGCGAAAAAGCAATATATCTACCTGTGCCGATGTGATGTGTTTGACATTATACAGCCTGTTTGTGGCTACTCTCCAGACAGCATTGATTGGACTTTCACAATGGATGATGACATCACTGCAAATGGCACCAACTCTTTCGACTCAACTTTGGCTCCGGATCAGCTCTACAAATCCTATCGTGAGGAGGTTCATCGCCTGTCAACGCGGATTTCGAAGATGACCTAAACCTGCCCTGTCCAGTTGCAAAAGTGGAGACTGCCTACTGTGCGCTCACAGTATAATTCCGACGGTGAATACTGTGTTGTTACGAACTATAAAACCTACATATATGGTTCTGTTACTTGTGCTATTGATTACCCCAATTTCTGTTTTGTCCCCCACCAAAAGACTGTTATTGGACATACTGTTATAACCCCCGTCCCCCTTCTGGATGTAGACATTATTGATGGTAACCCAGATTACCTACTCACACTGTCAGAATACTTGCCATACTTTAATGTACACATAGATCCACTCACACTTACACTGAAATCGCTTTTAGACAGGAAAGACACACACCTCATCCACATCAGCAATAATATGACCAAAGCCAATGAAGCTGTTCTTGACTTGATTAATGATGGAGATATGAATAATGCATTAACTAACACCTGGTTAGAGATTACTTTTAAAGGTTTTGTTATTATACAAGCATTTTGATTTTACCATGATTATTATGCTTTGCTGCCCACGGCGACACTACGCCAACACCTGAGTGGCTCAGTTCCTTTTACAAGGTTCGTAAGGCCGGGATTGTAAACGCACCACTGCTCCTGTCCTTCCCTAGATGTTTGCCTGTATTGCCCTTGGAGGCAACAAGGGGGGGATGTTACACGAGGTCCCTGCACCCTAATTGATACCCTCAGAGGTACACCGTAGACAGCTAACACTTTGATATAGGCTATACTAATATTTAGGGCTAAGGGCATCTACCATATAAGAGTAGATGTCAGGATATGAATACATATTGTTGTAATACACTTTGCTTGCTAATACACATATATTCTGTCATGTATTTTCTGTGTATTTCTTACTTGTTAGATACTAAGACACCTGTGTCCTTGAAGTAATTATAATATGTAAGATGGCATTGCCATCTTTTGGTGATTTGTACTACTACACTGAGTTATGTAAGACTCTGTATAAGAACTGTTTTGTTCTCAAACTGATGACTTTACAGAATTGTATAATGTTATCTTGGACCGTGGAGCCACCTCTAATTTAGCCAATAGGGCTCATCTCTGTAACTAAAAATGTTTCTATCTTTTGGTAACCATAGTAATTATCATAGGTATATAATGTAATGCACAAGCTTTACACCTCAGAGACCCGAGAGACCCCAAAAGACTACAGAGAAACCTCAAGGTGTAGGGAATGCTTAGCACTGGCTCCCGGTTCGTATTGGTAAGAACTGCTTAGGGCAACTGTGATTTATCCCTTTGGTAGTAATAAACTTGTTTATTACTCTAATGCAACATGTCTGTGATTACTTGCATTCCCAATATCATCAAGAATCTGAAAGTAAGGTTTAGACCTCTCAACACTCCCTTCACCCAGTCCCTCACATCCACAACTGAGCCAGTCATCCAGGTGGTCATGTGGGACAGAGGTAGGTGGGTGGGGCTTTATGGGGCCTGCACTAGCCATTTCTGCATTGTCCCCCCTTGGATTCCTGCCTTCACTTGGGGGAAGCCAAAGGTCAAGTTAGCATGCCCCCCCACCAAGGGACAGGACAGCTATCTGAAGAATGCTCAATCTTCTGTCTGACCCCCAGCAACCTGAGCATATTCCTGAACTTGGGTCACTGATGTAGTGGGAGATAAGGCAAACAGTGCCTCATCCCTCCATACCACTGGACCAGATCAGCCTTATACTGCAGCAAGGGAATTGTTTGTTGCTAATGGGGCAGGCAATCAGACAATGATAGTGTCACTGCACACCAGGGAATAACATTTTTATTAGTGGGCCAGTGATAAAAGGGTGGGATATACCTGTGGACACCAGAGAATGTGTTAACTTTAACCGGGTCAGCAATCACAGGTGGATATTGTGATTGGCTGGCAGTTCAAAAGAAATATTGAGCTGCTCAAGGTTCCATATAAAAAAAAACTATTTCCCTGTAGAGGGCTCATAACTTCTGTAAAATAGCATTATGCAGCCTTGTTGGCTCCGACCAGAGTTTGTTCCTCTTGCATTTGCTCACTTGCTTAATGCAGAGGTTTCTTGCACTCACTATGGCTCTTTTTATCTCTTCCGCTGTTCCTCCACCCCACCCAGGTCATCCTACCCACTGGCTCATCCCTGAGGCATTACCCATCTTTATAAAATCTGCTTTCATGAAGTCCAAGACCCTCATGCTTGTATGGCACAATTCCACAGCCATCCTTAAACTGAACCACACTGTACTGTGATTGCTGATCCCCAGGTGGCCTCCCACTTTGATGCTTGCAACTCTATCCCTGTTAGTGAGTACCAGATCCAGTACTGCCCATCATGAGTGGGTTCACTGACTAGTTGCCTGAGAAATGCCCCCTGCAGGAAGTCCAGGATGGCCCTGCTTCTAGCCAAAGCTGCAGCTGGGAGGCTCCAATCTACATCCGGTAGATTGAAGTCCCCATCAACTGCACCGCCCCCTTTTCTGTCATCTTGCCAGTGGCTTCCATCAGTACCTTACAGTATCTAAGTCTTCAGCCTGTGCTGGCAGTCTGTACATCATATCAGTGCAAACAGTGGCTCCATTCATCATCTCTAGGGTGACCCACAGTACCACTGCTCCCTGATTACTGGCATCTCTGTCACTTTTATACTTTCCCTTACTTAGAGCACCATACCCCCTCTTTTCATTCACATCCTAACTTTCCTGAACAGAATATAGGCTGGTACAGCCATGTCTTAGTCATGGTTTTCAGTTCACCATGACTCAGTAATGGCCACAATATCTGGGTCGACCTCTGCCATGATGGCCTCTAGGCCTGGAATCTTATCCCTAGACTTCTAGCATTCACACACATGGCCTTCCAGATTTTGTTAGCACTCTGATTGTTTCTCCCCTTTTTCCTTGTTGCCCTCTCCTTCTCACCTCTCTTTTTAATTCTTCTACCACTTCCCAGCTCCCTAAACTTCCCTGCACTATCCCAGCCCTGTCCCTAGTTAGGTCATTGGCACCCAGGAGGACAATGACATCCAGATTCCCCTTCTGTCCTGCTGCCCTAATGATCCCCAAGATCTGCTTCCCTTCCCTCAGAGCCATGGTGCCACACAGGCACCTAACGTCTTCTCTGAAATCTATCCTATTCACAAATCTTTCCCCCTGAATATTGAGCAACCCACCAGAAGTTGTTTCCTCCTCCTCCTCCTCTGGGGTCCTCTCTCACCCTCCTTGGGGTCTGCACTATGAAGGACCCCCACATCCTCCCTGGACACTACCACAGGTGTGCCCTTCTGACAGTCCTGTCCTACCAGAGCAGCACAGGAATCTTGTAGTGGTAACAAATGAGGAATGTGCTTCTGACCCACCTCCTCCACCATGCCAGAGCTCACCATAGTCCAGCCATTCCTCCTCTCTGGCATTTTCAGAGGTAACAGTGGCAGAATTGGTGACCCCTGGGTGGGTGAAAAGGTTCTCCAAGTCCTAGCCAACTCAGCCGGGAGTCTAGAGACCTCCTCCCTCAACCCAGAAAGGTGCATGCAGATGGGGCAGCACCACAGTCTCTAGAAGGTCTCTCTGAAAACTGCCATCCCACAGCCACTGCACTGTACCACTCCCAGAATTTCCAATTCCTACTCTTCCTGTGTTATTTGGAAATACTTATGTACCCTTACTCTTGATAGGGTGTTTTTAGTTTTTCCTCTTATGTTGTTTGTTATACTTCTTTGTACACCTACCCTAGATATGGTACTGCTCCTATTCCCAGTTTTGGTCCAGTCTTTATTTTCTACCTGTCCTGGCAGTGAATGTTAGAACAGGGGTGTACAGGTAGAGTACCTTACCTTAGTTGATCCGCAGCATTCCCCACTTCCCTGCTTCCACCTACAGATGCCTGAAAATGCATAACACATTAGTCTTAACCTGTTCCACTCCTTTGCTTTTCCACTCACTTGCTGGGGATGAATATGTGTGGGCACATGTTAGGACTGTTTGCTTTTATCCTTTCTGTGGCCCCTCCTCCAAGCAGAACTTCCTGCTGAGCAGCAGATCCCTTAATTGGACTGCTTGCTGCCACATGACTCTTCTCCACTTTACTCCAACCTGTAGAGAGAGTGGGTCTTGGAAAAAACCAAGAACGCTCAAAAAACAGGTTACTCTGCTGTTTTAAATGAAATGGTAGGCTGGAAAAGCCTAATATTCAGTCATGTGTGTGTATTTGTGAGCTGCAGTCCTCCTCTGCTCCTCCAGCACCAACTGCAATGGGCTAGTTTACCTGCTGCTAGGCATTCAAGAGTGCTGATTGCCGTATCCTTGAAAGGAATGAAAATTGCTCTGGACAAGTGAACATTGCTAGTGTCTTTTCATATTTGAGAGTGCTGCACTGTGATAAGAAATGTCTCCCCCATTTTAAACAAAGTTATCTTAAAAAAAAGGATAACATTCAGCCCTATTTGATTGTGAAGTGCTCCTTTTGTCAAGGCCTTCCCTTTCCTAGCTGTCCACCTGTTCAAAATGCTGCAAAACACATGGCCCAGTGGTGCTGAGAGTTGAGGCACTGGACGCCACACCTCACTCCACGCCAGCGACCCAGGTTTGGGAACGAGCCTGGGACATCGGGGGTTGGCAAGTGAGGACTGGGACCATGCATGCAATGACTGCTCTCCCAGCCCTGGGGGAATGGGTGGGTTACACACCATGCTCTGGTGGTCCCTGGGGATGCCTGGTGGTACTACAGATGTGCAGGTTTCTGGACAGGGGGAGCACGGTGGACATCAGCACTTAGGTGCATGGACATCATTGCACATCCATGCTCCCATTGGGGAGAAAATGGGAAAAGGCTGGGCGCGACCAAGCAACTTGATGGCTGTGCCCTGCAGTGTGGGGAGGACTGTCATGGAATTGGGCTGGGAGGGCTCGGCGCTGGTCTAGCTGGCAGGGACAGGAGAACCCTCCAGAGGATCAGTAACAGCCGTGCCAGACTCTTCCATCATGCGAGTGAGCCTGTTGCTCTCCCTACAAGCAGGGCCGGTGGCTGGATGCCCCCAACGGTAAAAATGTGCTGCAGTAAGGAGGAAAAATAAAAGCTGCGATAAAAAATTGCTGCAAAACTGGGAAACACTTGGATGCATTTGAGTTCAATAGGTTTGGGTTTATGGACAATGAGGTGGCAGACTGAACGTCCACCAGCTGCAGTGTTCTACATGTTTATTTAATTGGGTAGGATTTAAACTGAGCATCAAATAAAAAAAGTAATGAGAAGTCCCCAGCACCCTCTGACCATTCTACTTTCTCTTCATTAGACATTTCTTCAACTTCCACCTGTGGAAATTGTGGACTCACAGGGCATTTATTACCAAGAGAATCACCACTGTTTTCTGCCTGTGGGCTGGAACCAAGCCCTGAAAAAACTGGAGTTGTTTGTTAATCAGTAAGAGCATCCATGTCATGCCCTGGGACATCTGCACATGCATTTTGTGAGCCCTCTTGGCCTGAGGGGCCCACCTGAGGTTCAAGTGTTTTTACAGGTGGGCCCTGCCATTTTTTGGTGTGAAAAATCTCATTCAGGAGATAAAGTAGGAGATGGTGTAACTCACGTTTGCCACTGCTGTATGATAAGCCCTATGTACCTTCCCCGTGACACCAGCAGACTGGGGGTTGAGGGTCAAACATGCAGCATGTGCTTTCCTAGAGCAAGAAGGGCAGAATGTGCTGTAAGGAGACTGCTTTATGTTCCTGAACCATAGTTTGCAGTCTTTGAAAGAGAAACATGGTCTGGGGAAAAAAACATGGTGCCAATAATAGCCCCCCCCAAAAAAAAAAATTGAAAAAAGGTTTTGAACTGAATTTGGGAGTATGGCTGACTCAGAATTGGTTTATACAGAATTGATGGAAAAATGATGCAAAAGCCTAAAATTGTATCAGCAAATCACACCACAAATGTAACTCGCAGTTGGCAAAATAGTCAAGATAACACAAAAGATCAGATGTGTACCAGCAAATAATGCTGCAAATGTACTTGCAGTGGGCAAAATAAATGACTCAAATAAGACTAGGGTTGCATTAACGAAAAAAAACACCTTTTTTTAGATTTTTTTGTAATTTTAATTGTATTTAAAAACACAATTCCAACCTAAATCGAAAGTCAGATTGAAGTACATTGCAACACCTTCATATAAATAGCAAAAAGAGCATATATCAACATTTGTGCTGATCACTAATTTAGATACAATCTAAAAAGTTAAAGTCCTACTATATCAAAGTCAGAAAACATCCATTTTTATACTGACCACTAATCTAAGTGCATAGTTCACATATTTTGTTTTCATATCTTACATTATATAAATGTATTTATTTATTTATTTGCGTTTTGGTAACTGGGTAAGTCCACTGAGACAATTACAGTCCCTTTTTCAGGGTCAACCCGAGGTTGAAACAAACAAATACAAAACAGTGCAATGAAACAAGCAATACAGGACAGTGAAATAAAACAGATATACAGAATTAAGATTGTAAAAATAGGCACACAGTATGAGGGGGTATACAAAATATTATACATAAAAATAGCAAAGCATAATAAAGGTATATACAATCTTCACTACATTCAAAAAATGCAAGGCTTAAACAATTGAGTCTATGGGATACAGAACTGGAAGCTGAAAGGAATAAATCATGAGATCAGGGGGTGTCAGGCAATCAGCAGATAGTACATGAAGATAAGGAACGGGGAGAGAAGAGGGGGCAGGGTTCAGGGGTAGGTAGGATGAGGAGAGAGGAGTAGGACAGAGTGAGAATAGATAAGATATTAGCAGAAGAGGGAGCATGATACAGTGGCAGAGAGAGAGGCAAGCAAACTCGACTGGAACTTGAAGAGAGAGGAGCAGGACAGGATGCTGCTGTTTTTGACAAAGAACTTTGCTGTCAGAACAAGTAACAGCAGTCTAGAACTACAGCTCTTTTACTGATAAATCACTTCTATCTCAGCAGTGCCTGTTTGGATTAGGCAAACAGATACTTTATTAGAAGAAGGGGTCTCATTTAAGTAAAAAAAAAAGAAGAAAGTCACTGTGTGTTTCTCTGAGGAAGGGGGCTGTATCAGCATAATTGACTAAGTCAGGGGCAGAGGCTGAGGTGAATTGGGGTGCGGCTTGGCCGCTTAGGAGTACAAAAGCAGGTGTCTCCAATTATAGCTTCCTGCTGTTTTTGACAGAGAACCTTGCTGTCAGAGCAAGTAACAGCAGTCTCGAACTACAGCTCTTTTACTAATTGTCCTCCTTCCCACCCCTCCACTCTCCCACCCAAAGCCAGTTCTACTTTTATAGCCACTGGATTTGACTGACAACAGGAACTTCCTCTTTGGCAGTAGGAAGGGAAGGATCAGTGAGACACATTAATTTCATCAACCTTGAAGGAACCTAAAAAATTGCATTTCCCCCCACCTGCTGGAGGTCCGAAATCAAGCATGGAAGAAGGAGACTACTGAAGACTACAGGAAGTTCCTGTCCCAGAACAGGAAGGGCGAGAATTGTAAGCGCACATAGGCAGTAGGAAAGTAAGTGTAAAAATACACAGAGGGAGGAGTCAGTAAGCATACAAAGCAACAGGAGAGGGGACACAAAATAAGTCAAGATGGGAGTGGTGCAGTGCAATGGCTGTGGGGCAGCAGTGTGCTGGGAGACATTCTGGAGGCTGTGATGCTGCCCTGTTTGGGGGCACCTCTCTGGTCTGATGGAGGAGGTTGCCCATGTCCAGGCTGACCGGGCTAGGATTTGTGAAACCTCTTCCCCCATCCAGGGACCACCAGGGCCACCACCGCTACCTCAGAGGTTGCCAAGAAAGAGGAGCAGCTGGACCAAGGTGGGCTCAGAGAGGGAGAGGGTGGTGGAACAGAGGTGCATCACTCCAATTGTACCTCTCCACAATTCATATGCTGTTCTGGCAAAGAGGGGTTACTCTATGGAAGCACCTGCAGTGGAGACCAAGGAGGATGCTGGGAACCTCCACTAAGGAGACCCACAGGAGGGTGGCATGAGACCCCACAGGGGCAGGAAACAACTCCTGGTGGGGGACTCGATCATTAGTGGGGTAGAAGTGGGGGAGGAAGGGGAGAGGCAGGTAAGGTGCCTGCCTGGCGCCATGGCTTGGAGGGACAGGAAGCGAATCCTCAAGATCACGGAAGCAGCTGCACAAGGGAGGGAGGGAGCTGGATGTCATTTTCCACTTAGGGACAAATGACCTGGCTGTGAATGGGATCAGAGCAGTGCAAGAGGAGTTTGTAGAGTTGGGGAGGGACCTTAGATAAGTAGCATGTATGGTAACCTTCTCGGAGGTGCTACCTGTCTATGGTAAGGATGATGCTAGGGTATTCTGCACCATGGGATTCAATGAATGGTTGAAAAACTGGTGTGGAGCTCAGTGTTTTGGCTTCATTGGGGACTGAGGAGCCACTTGGAGGGATGCAGGCCTATACTGGCGTGATGGTCTGCATCTGTCCGGGGGGGACCAGGATCCTAGGTGATAGGTTTAAATGCTTCATTGGCAAGCATTTAAACTAGTCAAGGGGGGGAGGCACTGAAAAGGAGCAGGGAAATGCCAGCCTCCCCCCACAAAACACAGTAGTTAGTGAGGTACACACCAAGGTAGAGAAGTCAGTAGGGAGCAGGACAGGGTTTTGGGGCTAAAAGGGGTAAGGCCATAAAAAAAATGGAAGGTGATGAGTACCAATGCCCGCAGTCTGCGTAACAAGCTCCCTGAACTAGTGGCCTTGATGGAAGAGGGGTGTCTGGATATTGTGGCAGGGGAACCATGACACTACTTCCAAAAGGTGCACCCCCCAAGGATCCAGCATGACTAACCACCTACCCAAAGAGAACAGTGGCCGAGTATGCTACATGGACCAAGGGAACAAACACGGAAGTCCATACACAAGCATGGCCTCTATTCTGAGATGTAAGGCAGGAGCTACCCACACAGTACAAGAAGCAGAACAAACAAGGTAAATAAATTTACAATCAATAAACTTAAGAACGTAAGGGTCCCTGTATTCACACATATGCAAAACCCACCCACAGAATGCCCCTGCACAAGCTCCCTCTACAGATTTCAATAATGGCGGTGATCACAGTCTTGAAAGTAAAAGAACATGAAAATGCTGCACTGATCCTTGTGTATGTGTGTTCTTTTTTATTCTGCTGTCAATAGGGGTGAGTGCTATCCACGAACTGAGAAACATTTAACTTATTTGGAATGAGCACCATCAGCCCTGTGATCATCTCCATTGTTGAAATAGTAATTACGTTTTTGGTGAAGCACGAGTTTGTAACTAAAACCCTATGTAGGGAGCCTGCCCAGTGGCACTGAGGGTTGAGGCGTTGGATGCCACACCTCACGCCATGCCGGAAACATGGGTTTGGGAATGAGCCTAGGCCGGCGGGGGTCAGCAGGGGAAAGAGAGGATTGAGCATCCAGAGGACTGCTCTCCTCTCCTCTCTCGGGGAGGGATCCAGAGATAGCCCGGTGCAGCAGCCCCTGGTAGACCGGCGCACTGCGATGTGCAGGGACTCACAAGTGGGGAAGATGTTGGGCAGCTGCCTTCCAGACGTGGGTGGGAGCACATCTGGGACATAAACTCTAAGGAAAAAGCCCCACCAGCCCGGATAGGTGACGGCCATCCCAGTGCCGAACTACTACATGCCCAACACTGGGGCCCTGCCACTGCCCCTTCAGTATCCTCAGGCCCTTCATCCCCCTCGGGGCTCAGGGAGAAAGTAACGTCCTTGAAGATGGCAGGGTTCACATTGGGCAGTAGAGCGGCATAGGTGAGCAGAGAGGTCTGAGAGAGTTCCGGTGCCTGGGGGAGATAAACAGAATTGGGGAAAAAAAAACTATGGAGCAAGTGCAGAGTCTCTCGAGTTAAAATTAACTAACATGGAGCAGCCAAATAATATTTGCAATGACCAGGCAAACTCGGAAGGACTGATTCTTTTTTCCACCTTCTCTTCTGAGGAGCTGGGAGACAATCCTATTCTACAAGCTACACTGGACCTTGTAACAGAGCAGGGTGGTGAGGACGCTACAGGGGCAGAAGTAAACACCATTAAAAATGCTTTCTACACATTAGAGAAATTGGCGACTTGCAGTTGTAGATTATTTTGGCAGAAACAGGCAATGAATGCCTACCTTCAAGTCAAGAGAGCCCCGCGAGAACTTCGTATTCTGCAAAAACCTACATCTGGTGATACTAGACTGAATCTGGTGAAAAAATGGGAATGTGTAATGCATAATGCCTCACAAGAGGTCATCAAGTTAATTATTGAAGATGGTGACAAATTAATTGATGAACTTAAACAGGCAATCTTACAACAAGAGCAAGTGGTGGCTACCTTTAAATCTCATTTGGATGTCCCACGATGTCAGCAAAGATTTAGTGAGTATCTCAAGAACTATGATACAAAAATTAAAATTCAAAAACAAAAAGTTTCTACGAGATACAAATGACTACATGAGGGGACAAGTCTTTTCTTGGAAAAAAACAGTAATAAGGGTGGATCTCAACATAATACTGACCCACATGTAGGCCCTCAGGTTGCTGAAACAGGGAATACTGTGAATAATGATGAGGCAAGTGCAAGTGCTTCTAGAACAGGACTCCGGTCGATTTTAAAATGAACTGCCTTTGTGTTGACTGATTACAGCACTGGAAAAAGCGCATCTGAAATAGAAAGTGAATCAGAATCGAGTCCTTTTTTAGGAATGGATCCTCCTGGGCAGCCCACACCCAGGAGGCGTGCACGAGTAACCAGATTCCAACTAGAGGAGGAACAAGCCCTTACTGGGCAGGGAAGAGGAAGAGGAGTATGTGGCAGAGTAAGAAGAAAAGCAGGAGGCAGAACACGGGGACAGCAAAGAATCAACCATTACTGACTGTCATTAACTTATCAAGTGTTCAACTCACAGAATCAGAACTATGTGTTCTAGGTAAAGGTTTATCATTAGTTCCTATTTTTTCTCTCACTGAATTTAATGCTTATGTGGATTTGCAGAAATTTACTAGGAAGCTCAATTTGAAAAACATTTTTCTAATATGGTATCAGAAGAAGAAAATTTTGTAGATATAAATTATGATAATACCACCAGACAGTTTAAACCTCCTTCCACCTGTTGTCCCCCCTTACATCCATGTATTTCTTCATTTTTAGAATGTTGCACTAGGGACCTTGAGAATATTTTTAAAAAGCAGCAGAAGCTTCCATTTTACAACATCACTTCCCAAGAAAGAGCAATTATTGAGTCTTTCTCTACAAATGTAGACATAGTGATTAAACCTGCTGACAAAGGCTGTAGTATTGTTATCCAAGATACTAATAAATATGTCTATGAAATAGAGCGACAATTGAATGATACTGCCTTTTATTAGCATAAGACCTTTGACCCCACACATAAAATCAAAACAGGATATAGAGTTCTTCCTTCTTGATTTATGCTATGAAGGCATGATCAAAACAGATAAATTATTCTATCTCACAGTCCAGCATCCAGTTAAACCAGCATTATACACCTTGTCAAAAATTCAAAAAAATTCCACGCCCAGTAGTGTCAGGTATAGGGTGGGTTACAGAACCCATTTCTAAATTTGTGGATAGCTTCCTGAGACCTTTGGTTCCCATGACAAGAAGCTATTTGCAGGATACTACAAGTGTCCTTCTATCATTGAAGGAAATGCAAATTGAACAAGACTGGTGGCTGGTGACCCTAGACATAGACACCCTATATACCAATATTCCACACCAAGGTGGTATCACAGCAATTGAAGAACGTTTGTTGGCACATGCATCAGTATCACAGGCATATATTAATATGCTGACTAATATGACTGAAATTGTTCTGAATAATAACATATTTATGTTTCAGGAACAAACAGTTAAGGGGACAGCAATGGGGGCCACATTGGCCCCTAGTTTGGCTAACTTGTACCTAGGTAAGTGGGAAGAATAAGTCATACTTGATCCAGATTGTAATCCATTTTTTGATTAACTGGATTTTTACAAACACTTTATTGATGACATTATTGTAATCTGGAGAGGTAGCCTGTCAGAACTGAATGACTTTGTATTATATTTGGAAAATTCAAATTTTTTTTATTTTTATTTATTTGTATATAGGATTACAATATACCTTTGGCTCTTTTACAAAGGTTCCATGTCAGAAGTACAGACAATTAGCATCAAGCTGGTTACATGATTACAGATAGTTTACACGGTACAGGATATCAGATAGTAACTTTGGTTGACATAAGAAATTTTGGTGATGCATTACATAAAAACACTAGGAGGAAGAAGGCAAGAAGGAGAAAGGGTTGTGAGGAAGGGGATGGCATAAGCGTGGGGGGGCAGAGTGAGGCAGCCAAGGGGCTTTGTCAGGACAGACATAGGGCAAATGCATTTGAAGTGGCAATGGACCGGTAAGTGCAAGTAGCGAGGACAGAAGAGACACCAGGGAGGTCAGAAACAGCGTAGGGAACAATGTTGTTATGCAGTGCAATCAGAAGTGTTGGTGCTTGTTAGGGAGAGGCAGAGCTTGGTTTTGAACACACCAAGTGTTGCTGTGGTGGAGATGTCACTAGTGAGACTGTTCAGCCAACTTAGAGCCCTGTATGCGAACGACCTTTGGCCTTGGGATGTGCGGCAGTGGGGGATTTGCAGGATTTGGGGCTTAGTGCTCCTGGTGTTGATGGTGTTGATTTTGGGTTTAAGGAGGGTGCTGACTTCAGGTGGTGCCTTGCCCATCAGGATTTTCTTTGCTGTGATGCAGGTTAGGTATTTGATTCGGTTGTTCAGTTGCAGCCATCCTGTTTTGGAGTAGAGGTCACAGGTGTGGGTGAGATGGTGTGAACCAGTAATGAGTCGGCAGGCTTGACTGAGGGAAGTTGAAACTCGTTTGAGAGAGGAAGTTGTGGCAGATCCATAGATAATGAGACCGTAGTCAATGATGCTGACGATGGAGCTCTGGACATCGACAGACAAAGCTTCAGGGGTTAGATGTTTCCTAAGTTGGAACAGTAGACCCAGCCTGGTGTTAGCTACTTTTGCCACATTATTGATGTGTGGAATAAAGGAGAGATTTGAGTTGAGGGTGAGGCCAAGGTAGTTAAAGGTATGGACTTGTTCAAGGGTGATTCCTTGCTTGGTTTTAATGGAAAGTTGACATTGTTTGAATGTGTAGTGGGAGCTGCAGAAAATCATGGTCTTTGTTTTTTTCTGGTTAAGGCTCAGTTTGTGTTTTGAGAACCAGTTTTCAACTGCAGAGAAGGCCCACTGGAAGTTTCCTTGAAGATGTACTGGATCATGGTGGGAGGCCAGGATGACAGCATCATCCGCGTAGAGTAGGATTTGTTCAGGGCAGGAGTCTGGCAGTGAGTTCAAGAAAAGGCTAAAAAGGAGGGGGCCCAGGATTGAGCCCTGCCGGACACCGGACCGGACTGGTCTTGGGTCTGAGAGTATGTCAGCAATTTTCACTCTTTGGGACCGGTTGTCTAAGTAGCTTTTGAACAAATCCACCAAATTGGGTGAGAGCTCTGTAGCCGAAGCTGAGCAAGTCGAAGATGATGGTTAACGGCATCAAAGGCTTTAGTTAAGTCAATGAAGGTGGACCCAGTTAGTTGACTGTTATCTAGTGAGTGATGGATTGCACCTGTGAATTCAAGTAGAGCCGTGGAGGTGCTATGACCTTTTCTAAAGCCATGTTGCTCCTTGAACAAGATGCTATGTTTGTCTAGGAAGTCAGTGAGCTGGTCTGACACAATCTGTTCCAGGGCCTTGGAGAGTGCAGGTAGGATGGAAATTGGATGGTAGTTCTCATGTGCTGTTTTGTCACCACTTTTATGAATTGGGGTTACAGCGGCAGATTTCCATATGTCCAGGAACTGGCTGAGGTTGAGGGAGAGGTTAAAGATCCTGGTCAGTGGCCAGAGTACTTCTTCAAGGGTGAGCGATAGTAGTTTGAGTGAGGTCGAGGGAGTCACTGCTGGATCTGGAGTTGCAAATGACTTTGGTAACATAGCTGCGGACTTGGTGCATTTTTACTGCTTTAAAGTAGAAAGGAGTGTGGCTGGTGGTTACTAGGGAGGCAGGGGGATTCTCCTCATTGAAAAAACCCTGGGGGAGCACAGAACTGAGGTCCGTGAAAGCGACATTGAAAGTATCAGCAATGAGTTTCTGGTTGAGTGTACGGTAGTTACACCATTTATGCAGAGTACTGATGGGGGTGATTTAGACTGCTTCCTGGTGACTTCTTTTATGTTATTCCAGAAGTCCCTTCCATTGCCCCATGTGTTAGTGAGGACATTATTGAAATAGGTGGTCTTCGTTTCTCGGATGTATTTGGTGCAGTCGTTTCATGCATGTTTATAGTTAGCAATATCAGTTTTTCTCCCAGTGTTTCTGGAATCCTCCCAGAGGTGGTCCCAAGCTTTTAGTCACCTAAGTAGGTCACCGGTGAGTCAGGGGCTACATAGGGCTTTGGCTTTGTGCTTCTTGAGGGGTGCATATATGTTGCAGGCTTGATTAACGAGTCTGATGAAATGATCAAGTGAGTGTTCACATTAGTTGCTGTGAGGATTGGAGACCAAACCTGTTGATGAAGGAAGGTTTTGGGATGGGGCACCTCTAGGTAGAACTTGGATGGTAATAGTTTTGGGGGGGCTTAATGAATTTGTTGGACCAGGAGCAGCTGACAGAGGAGTGGTCACTAAGTGTGTCAGGGAGGACAGCGGTGTTAGTGATTCTAGCGGGGTGGCTGGTTAGGATCCAATCCAGTAGGGTGCTGGTACCCATTTTATAATTCATCCTGGTTGGGGAGCTAACTTTCTGAGTAAGGTTTGCCACCGCTATGGAATCCCTATATGCTCTGGCATCAGCAGCAGTCCAGTTAATATTAAAGTCACCGAGGAGGATGGTTTATGAGTCAGGTGAGAGAGATTTGGTAAAATCTAGGACTGCATTAAGCCCATTGCCTTACTCCTTTGGTGGAATGTAAATTGTGACAACTGTGATGGCTTTGTTGTGAGCACAAAGGAGGATCTTGATAGGAAGAATCTGCGCTATGGTGGTTTGGGGGGTATCACTGATGTAGTGCCACAGGATAGTGTCCTTGAGATACAGGGTGCATCCACCACCTCTTTTAGACAGTCGATCAAGCCGGTAAACATTGTACCCAGTGAGGGTGATAGCATGGTTGGGGACCGAAGGTGAAAGCCAGGTTTCTATAACTGCTAGAATGTCCTGGCTATGCTGGCAGGCAAAGGTCTGAAGGGCGTCAATTTTGCGAAGAAGACTACATATGTTAAGTGAGATGATTGAGAGGAATCCTGTTTGATTGTTCAGAGTTGTTCCTTTAGAGAGGGCTGGGCCAGGATTTGGCTAAATGTTACCAGACAATAGCAGGAGAAGAAGTATAAGCTTAAGAGTACAGGTGTGAAATACCCATGACTGGCACCTATCCTTTTGAGCCTGGTGACAACTAGATTCACCAGGGCATGTATAAGGGTGGAGGTGGGGGTATAGCGTGGCAGCAGTAGCGATGGACAGGGGGAGTACCTGATGGCCATTGAGGAGAAAGGACCAATTCTTAGTGATGGTAACCTTAAGTTCAAAATGTTTGCTGATGAATCTGAGATCCATTTCTTAGATCTCAAGATTAAAAAGCAAAGTGATGTCATGCTAGCAACGGACTTATATAAAAAACCAACAGATAGGAATAGTCTGTTGCTAGCCACAAGCTGCCACCCTAAACATATTATTAAGAACATTCCTAAGGGTCAGTTAAGCAGGGTGAAGAGGAATTGTAGTTCCGAAGCAACATATCAGTTAAGAGTGTCAGAACTAAGAGAGACTGAGAGAAGATATTTGGATAATGATGTAAATAAGGCCAAGAAACAAATTGTTCAATGTCCAAGAGACAGTCTGTTACAGACTAAAGAGAGATTGTGTGATCCGGGGGATCAATTTACATTCGTTACTACATTTGGTGGGGGTAGCAAAGAACTTGTTGGGTTGGTTAAGAAAAACCTGGCTATTTTGAAGTGTTTAGCACTGCTTTCTGGTCTTTTTGAGAAACCACTCAGAATTTCTTATAGGAGGGGTAGAAATCTAAGAGATTCTCTTGTCTGTAGTTATCAGACTAAAAGAATGGGAGGACATATGGAAAAAAGAAAGGGGTCTGAGCCATGTGGTTTTTGTAATACGTGCCACTTTATTCAGAAAATTGACATTTTTTAACCCACGGACAGGTAAAGTAGAAAAAATTCAGGATTTCCTTACCTGTAAAACCAAGGGACTGATTTATAAGCTGACCTGTACCGTTGGTATTTTTTGCATTGGGAGAACCAAAAGGCAGCTAAGGTTCAGAATGAATGAACATATTTTGGCTATTAAGAATGCCAATATTGAGTGTGCCATGGCTCTCCATGTTAAAAATAACAAACACAATGGAATACATAAAGTTAAAGCCTGTGGCCTGGAATGTGTGAAAACTAATATCAGAGGTGGTGATGTGCAGGCCATCCTAAAGGAAAAAGAACAGAAATGGATATATAAGATGGGAGCTATGAAATACCCAGGTATAAATGAGAAGTTTGAACTTAAACCATTTCTTATAAAGAAAAGAAAGTAACTTTTTGATCAAAAATTATAGATTGAATTGAATAACACATCCCTTCCTATTTTCACTATTTCTTGCTTCCCCCCTTTGCATGTACATACATATATATATATATATATATATATATATATATATAATGCATGTGTGTGTATAGAGTCTAAAACTTTTTCTTTTGTGTAG
The DNA here is from genome assembly GCA_016271365.2 of Neoceratodus forsteri. NCBI lineage: Eukaryota > Metazoa > Chordata > Ceratodontiformes > Ceratodontidae > Neoceratodus > Neoceratodus forsteri. The sequence goes on along the minus strand of JADMNL010000023.1, from coordinate 381,941,411 downwards.
TATTGCTTTACAAATATAATCAATGCGGTGTTTCTCGTCTTTGTATCAGCTTTCCTGTAATATTTTGTAGCTAGTAGAAAACATACTGTTAATGATTCATTGAAAAATGTATGTGTTATGGTAATATTGTGAAAAATAATTTATAAGCAATGAATTTTTTCAATATTACATATTTCCCTTTTTTCAAGGTCCAGCGGAATATATATGGAAATAATATGGATAATGGGAACAGAACATGAATAATTATGAATACTCAAGGATGTATTTAAATGAATTTATTTTTATGTATCATGTTCGACTCTCACCACTTTTGTCTTTCAGTCTTTTGTATTTGTTGCAAGAAACAACAGTGTTTGGTGTATAATTGATGACTGGAATGATTCATTTGGTGTAATTAGCAAATAGCATCACTGGTGGGAGTATAAATTACCAATCTGAAATGTAACTCACTATCTCTGATGAAGCCCAAATGGTCGGGTGAAACGTAAGCTGTTTGTTCATTGCACTGACTGTATCTCAAGAGTAAAAGGACACAAAAATGCTCCCTCTACAGATCTCTTTGGCTGGTCTGCTCGGTGCTCTAAGCATACAACATCGTAAGTCTGTGTGTGACAGTGTAAACACTACACTGGGAAATGAGGTTAACATCTTGTTTGAAGCTGAGGGAATGCAACAAGAACAGGCAAGGGGGGCCTCCACGGGTGTTGCTAATTAGAGGGATTGCTAAAAGGCAGAGAGAATCCAGCAAGGAGTCAGTTACAAGCTGGAAACTGCTGCAGGAAGGAGCTACTCCTAGGCAGAGAACCCTGCAAGATGGAGGGTGGAATGTAAGACAGGAACCACAGCAGAAAGTCAAGGAGAATGGTTAATTATTGGAGAGAGCCTTTGGGGAGAAGTTGAAACCTGCTGCTGAGAAAGAGATCATTTATAAAGCAGAGAGTCCTGAGGTAAAGAATCAGCCTAGCCAGCTGGGCCAAAAACAGTGAGTGGAATGTAGTGCTAATAACAGCCTACAAATAAGACTAAAAGGGAAAACCTTTTGTGTTTGATTTGAAACTATGCATTCAAAACTGCTGGCCCACAAACCATTTATGTTTGATTTGAGACTGTGCATTCAAAACTGCTGGCCCACAAACCGTTTATGTTTTGTTTGAGACTGTATATTGAAAAACTGCTGGCCCACATAGGTGGTTCAAAGATTCCTTTTTGTCAAGTCAGCCTGAAGTAACTGTTTTGTGTTAACCTTTATGTTACCTGACCAGGCTGGAGAAGTTAAACTGCCTGATTATGCTTTTCTGGAGCAATAACTTACATTTGGAGCAATAAAAGTATATTTTCTTCTGTGAACTTTAAACCCAGTGTGTTGTCTCTCCATCTACCATAGGCCAGCTTGTCACACTGTGACATAATGTAAAGACTAAGCAGCTGTGTACAATAGCAACAAACAAGAGAGCACGGGCTAGTAGCGGGCCAGCAACTGACACTCAAACCTACCAGACGTGGAATTGAAGGGGCAATAGATTATCAGACAGAAGCCCACAGAAAACATGTGATATTCCCTGATCCACTACCTATTGTTTCTCCACCATCCCCCTACAATGCTACAAACCCTACACTAATCCCCCGATGGATCCATACATGGACTCTGCATAATTTATTACAAATATAACCTTATAGCTCCTGCCTTATCAAACCCACTGCCACCTACTCAGGTTACTTCTCCTAACTGAGAGAGAGAAAACCCTTGCCTCTACACATCATCAGTAGTACTACTCGCACAGTCACCTGCCAAGGCACCTTGCACTAAGACTCTAACCCTGACAGTGTTTGTTACGATTGCTACTCAACACCACTGCCTGTTTTGGACAGTCCCTTTTCCACACAGTAACCATACCCTCTCAGCAGTTCTTCAAACCACCAAACGACATCAAAGGGTCAGAAAACATATCCTAGGTTTGCTACCAGCAGAGACTTAGTTCTTCAGGTATTATGTTTAGACTGAGTGTTGCACTAACATTGAGAGGAGTGCACTGTTGATCACGATCATAAATGTAAACTAAACCATGTTCATACATGACAGCTGCTGTCACACAGAGAGTAGCGCTACTTCTTCAATTACTAAGATTCCAGACTACATCATGCTTTTCTGCATTAGGGCACAGTGGATATGAGAGGGAGAGGGGCAAGTACAGGATGGGACAAAGTGGTGAGAAATAATGCAAGGGTGGAAATAATGCTGTGTTTTTGTCCTGACCCCCCCTTGTTTTTCTTTCTTTTATCTTCTTCCTGCCCTCACTCTGTCTCCCTCTCTGTTCTCATAAGAAAAGAAGTGCGGGAGATGAGGAAGGGCACAGGGGAATATTAAAGGGATTAAAGCGCATCATAAATTTAAAGAGCTGCAGACGCCTCAAAGAAAACTACAAAAAAACAATATTTTGATACAATTCAGCTTGCATGCCATGTATATTCTATAGAGTTCTCCCCCCATTATTTATTACTGAAGAAATTTGCATGAATACATGATCTTTATTCCTTAGAGTTCCTCTGCCTCCATAGCTTACTCCCTACTTGAAGTCACACTCCTCTGTCGTGACTTCACAGTCTGTTGCCATGGGAGTAACTATGATGTCACAAGAAGTGCATTATGACTTCAGGTAGGGAGAAAGCAACAGGAATAGGTGAACTCCTAAGGAGCAAAGATCCTGTTTTCATGCAAATGACCTCAGTAATAAATAACAGAGAGAATAGCTATAGAACTAATGTGAAAGACAAGCTGAACTGTGTCAAAATGTTATGCTTTGTTAAAGTTCTCCTGAAGGCTTCAGCTATTTTATAAGGTCACATACAATACTTACATATAAAGAACCCTCAAAACATTTATATTACACAGGGTTACCCAACAGAGATCCCTCTAGAACTCTTAATCCTACGTATTGTGAATGCCACGATCAGCATCCTCAGATGCTACAACTCTAAATGTGCAGCTCTCCATTAGAAGAGATGGCTAGGGAACTTTGGATTTGCACCAGCTCTGATTTGGTCCCTAGTCCTTCGTCATCTATATTCTCACCTTCCCCTGTGGTAGGCTTGCCATATTGTGGTCAGTATAGCAATTGTTTCTCTAAATCCTCCAGGGTGGGTTTGGCTCTCCTACACTGATCATGTGGTCACCATTTGTGACGTCCCAGCCTGTTGTCATCAGGCACAGAGTGATGTCATAGACAGGAGTGCTGAAGGCTGGGTGAGGGAGGGATAGACACCTCAAGAGGTTTGCTAAAAACTCTTTGGAATGAATTACCTGATGGTGACACAGATCGTCGAGAGGAACACTGGGAAAGTAAACATGTATTGCCTGGGAGCATACAGTAGTGGAGGTATCTAACTAGTGAGAGTGCATGCTGAAGTACAGTGTTGTTCCTTAAGCCGCTCATAAAAAGACAGTGTTTCACCCCTCCAAGATGAGTTCTCCCCCATTAGGGGAAAGAAGTAAAGTTAACATAGGACAACCAATGGTAGATAGAAGGGGATACACACCACCAACCAGAACAGTGGAGGAAGGAAGCGGAAAGGGACACATCAAGGAGAGTACACTAGGATAAAACCTCTGCCCCATCCACATGATATGGATGGGATGGCATCATTGATTAACAGGAGAGAATAGCCCCTTTTGCACAGAAAGAAGGCCAAGAGAGCCCACTGGATGGGCCTTATCCACTAGCAATAATGGATAAGGCAAACTAGAAAGAGAAAATATGCACGTCAGAGGGAGGATGACTGGCTGGTGTACTGTACATAGAATGGCACCACACAAGCCCCTTGGGCTTGTAGCGTCACTAGCACATTACAACCGTTTCTGTAACACTAGACAGTCAAGGATGTAGCAACAGTGACCAACATACTGTACGGTAGGTTAAATACTGCTCAATAACAAACAAAGGAAGAACTCTACAAATATACCTCAAACATGGGAGCCAGAGGCATTTTTTGGGGGCTATCCTAAGTTACCCCAGGGTTAGTCCTGGCGGTCTGGCCTCTGGTGTCTGTAGCTGCGGGTCACGGGTGGTGTGAACAGAGCCTGGTTGGGACGGTTGTGGGTGGGGGGAGGATTCCCCTCTGTTGTTTAGATATTTAGCATGCTCCTGGCCTTTGCTTATGTCCCCTCACCTTCTGTTATAATTCTGTCCTTGGGATTCTATGTGTCGACTTGTGAATTTATATATTTTTTTTTCCCCAGATTACAATTGAGCAGCCACAGATCTTTTAATAGTGGATCTTTGGAGAAACAGTTGATATAACTGAAGAGTTGTCCTCTTAGAAATAATTCCAGAGTGGGGTTTGGATTCCTTTTTGCCTTCTGGAAGTTTGTGTGATTAACTGAGTTGATTTGCCATTTTTAATGCCAGGACACCTGTGCTAAAGGGATCTTTCTCTAACCTATTTTGGATTTAGAGTTTATTTTGAGTTACTGGACTTTTCTCTGGCCTACCCTCACTGTGTGAGAGACAGTGTGTGGGGTTGACGCTTTCTGGTTTCTTTCCCCTACTCTGTGAGAGAGAGTGGTGGATCGAAGTACTTAGGACCATTTATTCAGAGTGGTGGTAGCACTCTTCTTTTCAGAACTCATATTGTTTTTGTTATATCTCTGTCTTATTACATGATTATGTATTTATTGTTTGTTTAATTTGATGTTATAATTTTGTCTATATTATCAGTTTTTTGTGTGTGAGTGGTTGGAGTTTATTGGTGGTTTAGATTTTTCTTGTTTTATAATCTTGTGGGGTAGAAGATGTGCTGGCAGGTCGCTCTCGTGCGCTACTCCCCCTCTGAACTTCAGGACCTCCGCCCATTTAACCCCCCCCCCACTGCAGGCTGCAGTATATCAATGCTGCAGAGGATTAGGAGTTGTGTGCAGGGGGTGGGGGTGGAGCTGGGGCCCTCAACCTCAGAGGGGGAGTGAGCAGGGTGCTAGTATCGGGGTAGTGAGGACCAGGAGATGCCCTGGGGTGAAATGGATTCCAGAACATGGTTCTCCATGCCTGATTTCCATAACCATGGGCTCCAATGTTTTTGGATTGATAGCTTGGGCAGCTTCGGAACCTCGTCCAACTCTAGCGGTGTTATGCAATGCCAGGTCTATTAAGAACAAGATGGCAGAAATTGTTGATCTTGTTGGGACAGCAGACCTGGCATGCATCAGTGAGACCTGGTTGGATGATAATGCTGGCGCCATACCGAAGTCAGCTGTTCCAGCTGGGTTCTTGGTGATACACCGCTCGAGATCGGACCTCAGGGGTGGGGGTGTAGCCATTTGTTTTAAGATGATACTGGGCCTATAGGTGTGCCAGTTGAGGAATCCAGTTAGTTTGAGTGTATCATAGTTGCAGGTGTGGGCTGGAGGATCGTTCTCACCTATCGTCCACCTGGGGGTGAGAAACAGTTCCTACAGGAAGTAACCGACTTCATGGTTGATATGGCATTTGAGTCACCCAGGTTGATGGTCCTGGGTGACTTTAATGCCTGGGTCAATGATGAACTCTCACAATTCGGTCAGGACTTCCTCCAGATGATGACATCGCTGGGCTTTACACAGGTTGTTGCCTCTGCAACTCATAAGTTCGGTCACTCACTTAATCTGATTTTCCTCCTGGGGATCGTAACCTCTGATCTGGTAGTGGAACCAGTTGGATGGTCAGGCCACCACACTGTATGGTTCAGTTTCCAGGCTTCCTCTTATAGGCCTGCCCCTGAGGAGATGGTCAGATACCACTCTTTGCAGGATGTGAGCCCTGGTGGTCTATTGGCGGTATTAGACCGATTGGGATTTCTGGGGTCAAGCGAGGCTCCAGAGAGCTTAGTTCAGGCCTATAACAAGGCAGTTACTGAGGCTCTGGATTCTATCACTCCAGTCCATGTTTGTCCTCTCTGTCTTCACCCTTCGTCTCCGTGGTTCGACGGAACCTTGAGGGAGCTGCGACAAGTTGAATGAAGGTTAGAGCGATGCTGGTGGAAATCTGCCCTGGATGCTGACCACCTTAGACTGATGGAACATTATCAAACCTATCAATCAGCAATCACCCGTAAGAAGGCAGAGTTCCTGTCTGGGGAGATTGCTGCTGTTCAGAACCGACCTGTTCAGCTCTTTCGAACTGTGGACAGGCTGTGCAACCCAACCTGTCTGCAGGTTTGAAGAGCTTTTTCACAAGCTGTGTGATGAGTTTGCTCGATTCTTTGTGGATAAGGTGGCCAGCATCAGGGCTGAGATCCTGCCGGCTCACTCTAGGGGAGTTGATGTTGGTCAGTGCTTGGTCACCTTTCCTTGGTTTTCCTGGAGTTCTTTTGACCGGCTGGAAATCATGGATATCATGCAAATTGCCCAGGGTATGTGTACAGTGTGCTGTGGTTTGGACCCAGGCCCAACTCCCCTGATTAGAGGGTGTTCTGACATCATTGGCCCTGTCCTTGAGAAGATAGTTTGGTGCTCCTTAGAGTCAGGTGAGTTTCCTAGCTCTCTGAAGGAGGTGGTGGTGATACCACTCCTGAAGAAAGCTGCTCTGGACCCAAACTGCTTCGCTAACTACAGACCTATCTCAAACCTTCCCTTTGCAGGGAAGGTGATTGAGAAAGTTGTTGTGCTACAGCTGGAGAACCATCTTACCATCCACGATATCTACAAACCTCTCCAGTCCAGTTTTCATAAGAGGCATAGTACCAAGACCGCTCTGGTTCAGATGCTCAATGAGCTCCTGATGGCGAGGAATCAGAAGCGCAATTCCAGCTTGGTACTTCTTGATCTCTCTTCAGCCTTTGACACCGTGGACCATGAGGTGTTCCTGGAGTGCCTGAGGGTCTTCTGTGGCCTGTCTGGGACAGTTCTCAGATGGTTTCAATCTTTCCTCACTGGCAGATTTCAGAGGGTGGTGTCAGGGAATTTTTCCTCTGGCCCATTCTCTCTGCTACATGGGGTCCCTCAGGGGTCGGTGTTGTCCCCCATGTTGTTCGCAGTGTATATGCTACCCCTTGGAGACATTGTAAGATGGTATGGGCTGAGGTTTCACTGCTATGCTGATGATACCCAGCTCTACCTGTCTTTTGAGCCCAACCAGGATAGTGCGAGCTTGGTCTTTAATAGCTGCTTCGCAGAAATCCAGGACTGGATGAAATACAGCTGGTTGAAATAGAATTCTGGAAAGACTGAGGTGTTGGTGGTGGATTCAGGTCACCGGACAGAGGGGTCATGGCTGGACAGCCTTCCGGACTTTGTCTCGGAGGTGTCCAACTGCCTTCCTCTGAATGGTTGCGAAACCTGGGGGTGGTCTTTGACGACGGGTTGACACTACATTCGCAGGTGTCGGCAGTCATCAAGTCTTCATTTTACCATCTCAGGAACATCGCCAGGATTCAGCACCTTGTTCCATCTGGTGACCTTCCAACATTGATCCGTGCCTTTATGACCTCGTGCTTAGACTACTGCAACTCCCTGTACTTAGAGCTGCTGGGGGTTGATATCCGCCGCTTTCAGCTAGTGCAGAACGCTGCAGTGCAGTTGTTGATGGGGACTGCTTGTTCGAGTCACATCACACTGGTGCTGTGTGAACTGCACTGGCTGCCTATTCAGTAACGGATCACCTTCAAGGTTGGGCTTCTGACCTTCAAGGCCCTGCACGGACTGGGCCCAGGCTATCTGCAACAGCTCCTGAAGCTTTATTGTCCCGGACAACCTCTCCGCTCAGCTGATAAGGGGTTGTTAGAGATTCCTAGGATATGGTTTAAAACATCAGGGGCCCATGCTTTTATTTATGTGGCCCCCACCCTGTGAAATTCTCTACCTCATCAAACTCGTGAGTGCACAACTGTGGAGAGCTTTAAGAGGGTCTCGAAGTCCCATCTATGGCATCTTGCTTACGTTGATTAATTATATCTGGATCAATATTTATTGCCTGTTGTGCTGGAATTTTTTGTGCTTTCTACTTACTGGATCTTATTTGTTTTTAAACTTGTACAGTGCCTTGATTAAAGAAAGGCGCTTTATAAATAAAGATATTAATATTATTATTATTACTGAGGGAATATGCCTGCGTGACCTCAGCAATCATCACCTTGGGGAAATACGAGCAAAAATGACACATGTAGAAATCACATCCTCGGGGGGGGAAAAGGACTCGGATGGGGTGCTGAAAGGGGAAGACGGGAGAACTTCATGCAACCAGAAATCAAATAGTAAAAGAGGTCATTATGAGAGGGAATGTAAGCCTCCCATGTAAACTGGAACAGCCCAGGGCCATAGTTTTCATCCACATAGCAAGGATACAGAATGGGACTGTAAAGTGAACACAAAGCAAATTAGGAAGGGGGCCAAGGGCAGCGGTAAGCACACATTCCAGGAAATCACTGGTATGAACAAACACCATTGGGAGAAGAGCTGTGGTGGCAAGGACTATACAGCAACAACTAGGTTCTCACGGGCATATCAGCACAAGAAGAAGCATAGAATCATAGAAACTGTGGCAGATAAGGACCGCTAGGCTGATCCAGTCTGCCTGTACACCCTGTACATTGTATGTGGCCACTGACCCTATGTAATCAGTGGCTTGTCCTCACTCCCTCCCCCCTTAGGCTTCCCTTGTGCCTGTCCCAAGCATGCTTAAACCCCTCCACTGTGCTTGCCCCCACTACCTCCTGTGGCAGACTATTCCATGTGTCAACATGTCATTCTGTGTAGAAAAACTTCCTCACATTACCTCTTAATCTACTCCCTTCCAATTTCATATTGTGCCCCCTACAAATAAAGGTGGACTGTAGATCTAACACATAATATGGGTGATACTAAGAAAACATGCCTCACATAAAATGTTAAGGGGATGCAAACACAGCAGAAAAGGCTAGAAGTGTTGTAACACCTCAAGAGGAATAATGCTCAGGTGGCATGTCTTTAAGAAACCCACATGAGACGTGGAGACACTTTCATGATGAGGAGATCATGAGTGGGCAAGGCCTTTGGGGTGGAAGAATGTCAGAAAAAGGGTGGGACACAGATCCTCATACACAAAAACCTATCATTTGAAGAGGAATACATATTACAACAGGAAGAAGGTTGCATGTTAGGGGTGGCTGGTAAAATAGGGTCCACAAAAATGGCCTTTATAACCATCTATGGCCCGAACAATGATGACCCAGACTTCTTAAAGGAAATGGCAAAACAACTCGTACACACCACAGAGTACAATGCAATAATTGGGGGGGGGGGGTATAAACCTAATTATGGACCCAGTCCTAGACAGCACCAATCCAAGGAAGACGCTGACGAGAAGTGCAAGAATCCTGGCAGGAATACTACATGAAAACCACTACCTAGACGCCTGGAGACTCATACATAGAAATGAGAAGGACTACACATTGAGATCCAGTGTACACAAGACGGCATCTCGCATCGACTATTGGTTCATTCCAAGTTTACTAGGTTTGGTTTAGACATAAGGAGGCATATGCCCATCAATAATGTCTCCCACAGCTGTGTGAGTATATTAACTTGTACCAGCTGACCAGTTCAGATGTTTGTCAAGAAATGATTTAAAGTTTGCGAATTCATTTACTTCTACCACTTCCTGTGGGAGTTTGTTCCATGCTCTGGCAGCACGTATAGTGAAGCAGAAGTCTCTTTTGTTTGTGTTGGCCCTTGGAACTACCAGTTGGAGAGTGTGGTTCCTAGTGTTAACTTTCTTAACTGAGAACTGAAGGCCACACTGGAGTGTTAAATAGGAATGAAGTATAATTTTGAAAAGTTGCAGTAGGCCACCCCTTCATCATCTATTTTTAAGGCTAACCAGACCAGTTTTTGTTAGTCTTTCATGATACGGCAGCTGTTTTAAGTTAGGGATAATTTTGGTAACTGTGTTAAACTTCTTCCAATAGTTTTATGTCTTCTTTGAGGTGGGAGTTCCAGAATGGAGAACAAAACTCAAGGTGGGGCCAAATATATGTCTGGTATAGTCGAATAATACACTCTACTTTTATTGATGAATGAATGTCTGATGCTGTTTAACAATATATTGGCAGTCTGAGTGATTTTTTTACAGTGATCAGAAGGTGTTATATTATTATTTATAAGTACCCCCAGGTCCCTCTCTTTTGCAGAAGATTTTATGGGAGTATTATTCAAAAGGTAAGTATAATTAGGGTTATTTCTGCCGAGATAAATGACTACGCACTTATCGGTATTTAAGATCATTTTGTTAGTATCTGTCCAGTGCTGAATTTTTTTGAGGTCATTGGTCACGGCTAATTGTTTTTCTAAAGTATCCACTTCCCCTCCTGAATTTGTGTCATCTACAAATTCTACTGTTTGATTTGTGATGCTTTGGTTGATATCTTGTATGAATAAATTAAACAGAGCTGGTCCCAGGACTGACCCCTGAGGGACTCCACTTGTCACTACCCCTGTTGTGGAAAGCTGACCTCCAGTCCTAACCTTTTGTGTTCTGTTAAATTGCCAGTTTTGTATCCACCTTACTATTGTGGTGTTCAAACCAAGAACTGTAAGTTTGTCAATCAAGATTTGATGGAGTACCTTATCAAAAGCTTTTCTAAAGTCAAGCAATATCACATTGACAGATATTTTGTTAGCAAGGCTAATAGCTTAACAAATATTGTGGAAACAACCATACTTCAAACCACCATCTCCGACCATGCTCCTGTCAGCATAACCTTAATTATAGACATTAAAGGCCCTAAATCCCTGTCATGGAAATTCTATAACCACCTACTACAAAATGAGGAATACAGATTAAACATCAAAGGTACCATCCATGAGTTCCTCCAAAACAACAGGCTCAAGGACACAAGCTGGGACACAACGTGGGAAGCACTCAAATGCTATATCAGACAGAGGTGCACAGCTCTATGTACAGCCAAGAAAAAACAAGAGACAGCCAAGAGAACTAGACTATTGGAACTCATCAAGCTAGCAGAGGAAGAGCTCACACACAATGAATCAGAGGAAATATGGAACAAATGGGCATCTCTGACAAACCACAGAAATGGTCTACAGGAGAGCTAAAACCAATTATATCAGGGGGCATGGTTTAGCCACCAACATGATGGCAGCCTAATCTGCGAGCTCCGATCTGGCCGAAGACCATCTGAGCTTGGAAGACGCGATCCCGTGGAGTTATGACCCCCCCAATATTAACTTGATGCAAGAGTAACGATCTACTTGCCGGGCGGCACGTAGTGCAGAAGATTTCAGCATGATTTTTTTTTTGCAGCGCTGTTCTCCACAGTGTCATTGGCCTTGTTAGGCTGCACAGGCCCTGCCAGATCGCCATAGCCTCTGACTACCGAACGAATGAACACCAGGTATTGCAATATATCCACGGATGAGACTCGGGCCCTTACATATTGATAGACATGGATCCCGCGCTGGTAACCCTACCCCAAGCCCAGCCAGTCCCCCTGCTTCATAACCTGCATCGGTGGGCGAATAATTACAATACATTACAAAAATGCTGGAAGCCGTCTTATTAAGAGTGGATGACATTAATCTTTCCTTAGTGGGTACAGTTTCAGAGGTTTGCCAGTTACAGGACCACTAGAATGTTTCAGAGCAAAGGGCGGAGGCCTGTGAATTAAAGCAGAAACAACTTTGGCAATGGCTCCATCAGCAGGAAGAATGCATGGCAGCCCTCTGGGACAGAGTAGAAGACCAGGAAAATTGAGGCCGCCGCAATAACTTGTGAATCATCTGCCTTCCTGAGGGGGCTGAGGGACACTCAATGGAAAGATTCCTAAATGATAATTTACCCCTTATGTTAGGGGAATGCTAGAGAGGCCCTGTAGAAGCTGAGAGGGTGCACCGGGTCTCTACCCACCCCAACAGAGCTGTAGATGCTCCCAGACCCGTCGTAGCCTACCTGCTTCGTTACTCTACAAAAGAGCGCATTCTTCATGCTGCCAGGGACTTGGGGGAACTTCGCTGGCAAGGAGCCCAAATCTTGCTCTACCGGGACTTTGCCCAAGAAATGGATGCACGGAGGAGAGCTTTTGGCCCTATAAAATGGTTTCTTTACCAACATGACTCTCGTTTTAAATTTAAGAATCTTACTAAACTCTGTGTTTCCAAGGATGGGCATGAATTGACAGCTAACCACCCCTCCAACCTAGAACATTGGATTGCAAAATTTTGGCCTGCCTTGCATGCCCCAACTACAAATCCCAGGAGGCTTTGGGAATCCCATCAGGTAGGACCTCCCAATAGGAACATTTCTCCACAAGATAGGACTCCAAGGGACTCATTAACAGCTGGACCAGTCCCACAACACACAAGTTTCCCATCACTAATGGGCATCAATCTAGCGTCTCCTGGCTCAGCTCCTGCATGACCTTTCAATTCTCAGCCTCTCCTGTCTCCTCTATTGCAGCATCCGACTAGCTTCTTCATTAAGTTCTGACAATGGGCCAGGAGTGGGCCCCAACATTCACCTACTAAAATCTCTGCCGCTCCACCTGCAAAAATTTACAGAGAAGATGTACCCCTGTTGCTGACTCAGATATTTCGAATCTGCCAGATTTACAAGAAATGGAAACATCTCACCCAGTGGACCGGGCAGATTTTCCTGACTCCTCACTGGTCAAAGTGCTGGATAATGTCTCTCCTGTGAAACCTCAGCTAATTAGCTATGCCATGGCTGTCAGGAAAACTAGCTTGGACAATGGAGCCCTTCCTAGGGCTTGGCCTGAGAAGGCCGAAGGACTTCCCACATGAACTTTTGCTATGTTTTTCCCTCTCTCCATAATTGCTTAGTTAGATAAGGCACTATATAGTCACCCTGCCCCTCCTCTTTCCCTCTGACTAGTCTCTTCAGATATGAATAATACATTAGAATTCCCCCCTCCTCTTCTCCTATAGTGTCTGGCCTCTACCTAAGTGTCTAACATAGATAATTGGTGCCTTTAGGCTCTGTCTGTAAGTCCATGACTTGGCAGAAGACACCAGGAGAAAGGACTGCTGTGTGACTGGACTTCTCTGCTGGGACTAAAGAAGTAGAACTCTTGTACTTGGAACTTTAATTTAGGGTAAAAAAACAAACTAACAAACAAAACAAAAAAAGTGTGTGTTTGTCTGAGTTAACTGAACTGAATGGTTATCTGAACAGTTATCTAGGTGTAAATCTCAGGTGATTGAAAGGACTAGATAGCTGTGAGGTTTAAATTACTTGTTGAAAGATCTAGTAAGTAGGGGGAGTGGCTTAGCTAGAAGGAAGCTACATTTAAAGACTGCCTTAGAAAGATTTTGCCAGTAGCTTGGCAGAAGACACCAGGAGAAAGGACTGCTGTGTGACTGGACTTCTCTGCTGGGACTAAAGAAGTAGAACTCTTGTACTTGGAACTTTAATTTAGGGTAATAAAACAAAATAACAAACAAAACAAAAAAAGTGTGTGTTTGTCTGAGTTAACTGAACTGAATGGTCATCTGAACAGTTATCTAGGTGTAAATCTCAGGTGATTGAAAGGACTAGATAGCTGTGAGGTTTAAATTACTTGTAGAAAGATCTAGTAAGTAGAGGGAGTGGCTTAGCTAGAAGGAAGCTACATTTAAAGACTGCCTTAGAAAGATTTTGCCAGTAGCTTGGCAGAAGACACCAGGAGAAAGGACTGCTGTGTGACTGGACTTCTCTGCTGGGACTAAAGAAGTAGAACTCTTGTACTTGGAACTTTAATTTAGGGTAAAACAAACTAACAAACAAAACAAAAAGTGTGTGTTTGTCTGAGTTAACTGAACTGAATGGTTATCTGAACAGTTATCTAGGTGTAAATCTCAGGTGATTGAAAGGACTAGATAGCTGTGAGGTTTAAATTACTTGTAGAAAGATCTAGTAAGTGGGGGTGGCTTAGCTAGAAGGAAGCTACATTTAAAGACTGCCTTAGAAAGATTTTGCCAGTAGCTTGGCAGAAGACACCAGGAGAAAGGACTGCTGTGTGACTGGACTTCTCTACTGGGACTATATTGTCCTCCTTCCCTTCCCTCCACCCTCCCACCCAAAGCTAGTTCTACTTTTATAGGCACAGAATTTGACTGACAACAGGAACTTCCCATTTGGGAGCAGGAAGTGAGTGTTCACAAAGCCACCAAAGACCCACCATCCTAGAAGGGCAAGAGTAGCTCTCTGGCCCCCTCTAGCTGCTGGAGGTCTGCCTCTGAGCAAGTAAGGGGTCTACTGAGAAATATAGGATATTCTTGTCTCAGAACAGGACAATCAGGAGCTTAAAGGGCACACAGGCAAAAAGTAAGGAGGAGAGAGAGAAAAAAACAGAGGAAAGAGTAAGGATTGCAAACAGTTAAGGGGCCATAAATAAGACATGATGGGAGTGGTGCAGTGCAGTGGCTGTGGAGCAGCAGTCTTCTGGAAGACGTTCTGGAGGATGCGGTGTTGTCCCATCTGCAGGCACCTCTCTGGGCTGAGGGAGGAGGTTGCTCATCTCCAGGCTGAGTTGGCCAGGATTTGTGGGACCTTGTCTTCCATCCAGGGACCACAAGTGCCACTGCCATTGCCTCAGAGGTTGCCAAGAAAGAAGAGCGATTGGACCATAGTGGGCTCAGGGAGGATGAGGGTGGTGGAACAGAGGCGCATCCCTCCAGCTGTACCTCTCCACAATTCCTATGCCATTCTGGCAACATGTGGTTTCTTTATGGAGGCATCTGCAGTGGAGACCAAGGAGGATGCTGGGAACCTCCACAAAGGAGACCCACAGGAGGGTGGTAGGGGACCCCGCAAGGGAAGGAAACAACTCCTGGTGGGGGACTCCATTGTTAGGAAGGTAGAACTGGGGGAGGAAGGGGGGAGGGAGGTAAGGTGCCTGCCTGGTGCCATGGCTTGGAGGGACAGGGAGCGAATCCTCCGGATTGCCGGAGCAGCTGCACAGGGGAAGGAGCTGGATGTCATTGTCCACCTAGAGACAAATGACCTGGCTAAGAAAGGGATTAGAGAAGTGCAGAAAGAGTTTGTGGAATTGGGAAGGGGCCTTAGACAAGTAGCATGCACGGTAACCTTCTTGGAGGTGCTGCCCATCTATGGCCTGGGAGAGGCTAGGGTGTTCCGCACCATGGGATTCAATCAGTGGTTGAAAAACTGGTGTGGAGCTCAGGGATTTGGCTTCATTGGGGACTGGGGGTCCACCTGGAGTGATGCAAGCCTATACTGGCATGATGGGTTGCATCTGTCCAGGAAGGGAACCAGGATCCTAGATGATAGGTTTAAATGCTTCATTGGCAAGCATTTAAACTAGCCAAGGGGAGACACTGGAAAGGAGCAGGAAATCCTAGCCCCAAAAAATCACGGTAGTAAGTGTGGTAAACACCAACATAGAGGTGTCGATAGGAAAAGGGCAGGGGTAAATGGAGAAAGTGACAAAGGCAAGAAGGACAGGGATGGCACAAAAAGGAGTAAGGCCATCAGGAAATGGAGGGTAATGAGTACCAATGCCCGTAGTCTGGGCAACAAGCTCCCTGAGCTGGTGGCCTTGATGGAAGAGGGATGCCTAGATATCGTAGCAGTCACAGAAACATGGTACACAGAGAACCATGACTGGGATGTTAACATACCAGGGTACATAACCTACAGGAGAGACAGGCAGGGAGAAGAGGGAGGAGTAGCTCTCTATGTAAAGGAAGGATAAAAGCAACTGAACAAAAAAGTAAACAGGGAGGGAGAAGAGGAGGCACTGTGGGTCACCTTGGAGACTGGAAGGGCACCCAATCTGCACAGGGGTTGTGTACAGACCCCCATGTCAGGGGAGGAATGGACAAGGATATGACAGAAGGCATTCTTAGAATGGCAGAGAGGAGATACTGTTGATGGGAGACCTGAATATGCCAGATGTTAACTGGAGCACATTGCTGCAGCCACATCCAAGAGCAGGGCCATTCTTGATGCCCTACAGGTGGCAGGCCTCAGACAGCTAGTTTCAGAACCCACTTGTGAGGGAGCAATCTTAGACCTCGTGCTCTCAAGCGGGGCAGTGAGAGGATCTCAGATCTAGAAGTGGGTTGCCATCTGGGAACAAGTGCCCATCAAACAGTGTGGTTCACGTTAAACTCAGCTACAGAGTCAAGCCATACAAAAGTGAGGGTACTGGACTTCAGGAGGGCTGACTTTGGCAAGATGGGAGAGTGCCTCAGAAAAGCACTAGCAAACAGAATAGAAGGAGGTGTGGAGCAACAATGTGGAATCATCAAAACTGTCATCACAGAGGCAACAAGCATTTGTGTGAAGCAAATAAACAAATCAAAATGAAAGAAAAAGCCACTATGGTTCTCAAAAGTGGTGGCTGTGAAAGTCAGGAAGAAAAAGATAGCGTTCTGGAAGTATAAGGAAACACAGAAAGAGCAGGACAGAAAGCTGTACCAGTTAAGGCAGAAGGAAGCAGGGAGGGAAGTCAGAAAGCAAAGGTCCAAACTGAGGAAAAGATAGCCAACTCAGTTAAGAAGGGGGATAAAACCTTTTATAGATACATCAGCGAGAGAAAGACAAAGGAGGGATAGTGAGGCTGAATAGAATGAACAGTGGGTGGGCAGAGGGGACAGTGAAAAGCAGGGATACTGAACAAATATTTCTGCTCAGTATTCCAAAGAGGAGGAAGTGCCTAATCCAATTAACAGAAGCACTCTTGATAGGGGTCGATCCCAGTCCTTTCACAGAAGAAAGGTTCTGCAAGAACTCCTAAAACTGAAGGTGGACAAAGCAATGGGGCCTGATGGAATTCACCCCAGAATTCTAAAAGAATTAAGGGGGGGGAACTAGTGAAACCACTGGCAACTCTTTTTAATAAATCATGGGAAGATGGTGTGGTACCCGAAGACTGGAGGAAGGCGGATGTGATTCCTCTTCACAAAAGTGGGACCAAGACAGAGGCAGGAAACTACAGACCTGTCAGTCTGACCTCTGTGGTAGGGAAAGTGATGGAGTCACTTCTGAAGGAAAGAATAGTTGAGTACCTAGAGGCCAGTGGGGCACAGGACCCAAGGCAGCATGGGTTCACAGCGGGAAGGTCAATCAATCAATCAATCAATCAATCAATCAATCAAAATCTTTATTTATTCAGGCAACATCATTGAGCAAAGCTCATTTACAAGATGGACCTGAGTGGTCATACAAATGAGGATACAAGTATTATTACATAGACAAGAATAGAATAAATAGCAATACAATGGCATGAAATGATTATATACAACAATTTACATATATACAAGTAACAATAGAACCATTTAGCCTGTAGGAAAAAGAGGACAAAGGGTATAGCAGTCCTAAAATATAAGTTATATGGTCTAAACTAGTTTTAAGTGAATATAATAGGTGATTAGGAAGAAAGAAATTGAGTTTAATATAATGGATAGAAAAAGGAGGTTTAGTTGGGTCAGATTGGTGGGATTATGCTTTATAAAAGCAATTGCAGAGCTCTGGAAAAAGGCGGAGAACAATCTTTTGAAGGATGCCAGAGGTAGTAGGCTATCTGGCTTCATGGATTTTGGAGAGAGAGTTCCATGCAGCTGCTAAGGAATAGCTGCAAGCAGCCCTCCCATACCGGGTGCAGGCATTGGGGACCTTTAATGTGATGAGTTTACTGATCCTAAGGTGTATGGCCTGGTTGTAATTTGGGTAAAGCAATCAGTGATATAGGTCGGTAGTTTGCCTGTTAACGCTTTGAGTATCCAGATAACAGCATTCCTATTTCTTCTGTGTTGCAATGATGTCCAGTTGACTGCCATATAAAGGGAGCAATGATGGGTGTTGGAGGAAGGTCAGTAATAAATCTTATGGACCTGTGATACAGGGTGTCCAGCTTATGTAAGAGATGACTTGAACAATGGCAGTAGAAAATCAGCATAATCAATGAGGGATAGGAATGAGGCCTGAATTAACCTTTTTGGAATCACTGTTTAGGTAATGTTTTATTCTAAAAATAGTCCGAGCCTCTGTCTTAGCTTTTTAAGTAACTCTTCAATATGGACAGAATAGTCAAGCCTGTTATCTATCCAGACTCAAGGTATTTGAAGTTATCAACAAATTCAAGTTTCTCTCCAAGTAAGGTGGATATATGTAGGGTGTTGGATGCTGGGGTAGTGGTAGTACAGCTCTTTGTGGTAAAGAACATAGCTTTTGTTTTTTTTGCATTTAGAAGTAGTTTTTTGTCAAGTAGATTGTGCTGCAGAATGGAGAATTCGGATTGTAGAAGTTCACAGGCTTTGAAAGGTGAGGGATTGCTGACATACAATACAGTATCATCAGCAAACAGATGAATGTTAGATTGAGTGAGGTTGGCATCAATATTGTTTATATAAATAGCAAAGAGGATAGGGCCAAGAATAGAGCTTGTGGTACACCCTTAGCAGAGGTTTTGAGGTGGATAGGTAATTTCCATTTCTAACCAGTTGCGACCTATCTGAAAGGTAATCCTTAAACCAGTTGGTGATAGGGAATCCGGCCTAATGAGTTAAGGGAGGTGAGTAATAAGTCATGATCCACTGTGTCAAAGGCTTTACTCAAATCCAGAAACACAACACAGGTAAAATTTTTTGTCCAAATTAGTCTGCCAATCGTTGGTTACCTTGGCTAAGGCAGTAATGGTGCTATGCTTTGATCTAAATCCAGATTGTGCAGAATTTAGAAGGTTATTGTTATCCAGATAGTCCCTTAACTGAGAGTTTACTAGTTTTTCGAGCATCTTAGATAGTACTGGTAGGATGGAGATAGGTCTGTAATTGTTGAGATCCCTAGTATCACCAGATTTGAGTAATGGAACTACTTGAGCTGTTTTCCAAGTAGATGGAATGGATCCAGTAGTTAGGAAAGATTGAAGAGATGAGTAAGGGGGGCAGATAAGACATGTGAAGCAATTTTCAGGAAATAGGGATCCAGGAGTCTGCACCTGCACTTTTAGTTGTGTCTAAATTAGAGAGGAGATCTTCCACTTCTTTCACGGATATTGGGATGAAGGAAAAAGTTGAAGTGGCCATTTGTCCCACAGTAGTTTGCAGGTTCAAGGAAGATCTCAGGATATTTGCAGGTGATGAGTCAAATGCTAGGCCAGCAGTGGTGAAGTGAACATTGAAGGTATTTAAGATTTCTTGTTTACCTGTAATTTCTGTGTCATTTAGTAGCAATTTGGTGGTTAAGGCAGGAGTAGAATTCTTGGCCTAGAAGTCCTTTATTGTACCCCAGAGTCTGGATGGGTTATTGTAGGAGGCATCCAATTCAGCTGTATAGTAGGCAGTTTGGCAGTTCTTATTTTTTGTACATGAATTCCTCTTTTCTGAAATTTAGCCAATCACTGGTGTCCTTTGTTTTCTTGCCTTTTCCACAGCTTGTCTCTGGTTCTCAAGGCTGCTTTAAGCTCAGAGGTGAACCAAGGGCAGGATTTTACCTTAGTTCTGATACTGGTGATAGGTGCATGAATATTGAGAACATTGGTGATAATATCCTTTAAAGTCTGGAGTGCTGTTTCAACAGAGGTTGTAAGATAGAAATCTTGCCAATATATTGTAGTACTCAGGTCATGGAGTAACCTGAGATATTGAAATTTTTTGACCTTTGAGGATAAATTCTGCAGGATTTGGTGGTTTGAGTGTGGATCTTATGCCAGCTATAGGGTAATGGTCACTCACATCACTTGGCAGTACTCCTGCATGTGAGTATAAGTGAGGCTTGTTTACCAACATAATATCCAGGAGTGAGCTGTTGCTGGAATTTCTTCGGTTAATCCTAGTTGGTCTTTAATCAGCTGTGTGAATCCATAGGTGTCACAAAAGGTTATCAAAGGTGCAGATACATTAGACAACCAGTTTAAATTCAAATCACCAAGGATGACGGTATCTTCAGGGCCTTGGTTGAGAATTGACCCTAGGTGAGAAAGCAGTTTAAGGCCTGCAGAGGGGGCCTATAGCATCCAATCAGTTTAAATGGAGACAATTAGGAAGGCAAATTTTGATTGATAAACATTCAAATTCATTTGGCTCAGATGTGTTGATGAGGCAGGTTGCAGAGATGGTGTCCTTAATGTATAGGCCACCCCACCACCCCTGGAAGGGGCGATCTGCTCTGAAGAGCTGGTAATTGGGAAGGTTTACAACACTGTCTTTTGTTGTAGGCCTGAGCCAAGATTCAGAGATGACCAGGAAGTCTGGAAGAGTATGTGCCACCCAAGCCTGTATTAAGATGAACTTTTTAGGAGGCTGCAAGCATTGAAGTGTATGAAGCTTAGTCCTTTTATGGTAGTCAGCTCAGAAGGGAAGATAAATTGACAATGGGGCCAGGATTAATCTCAATGGTGCCAATGCATAAAAGGAGGTAGAAGATTAATTTGACTAGGGCTCCAAGGGATAGGGATAGAGGTGATCAGAGCATTTCCTCTTAATCCTAGATGACACTGTGTAGTGGGAGATGGTGCTGTTATATAGGTGTGTCTTTTATCATAACATAGGAGTCTGATGGACAGGCATAGAGGTTTTATAGATCCAGGATACATGTAAAGGGCTAGGGAGAGCTGGATTGTTAGAGAGGCTTTATGTGGGATACCCCAGGGTTGCAGTGTAATAGTGGTTCAAAGTGAATAAGGAATAGATGGTTGTACATTGTGGATGGCAGTGGAGAGCAGAACATACTCATTAACTTATTCGTCATGACAGGGGGTATAATATGATTATCATAATGGAATGGGGGAGATGAGAGGTTAAGGAGCAAAAGGAAACAAGTTAGCATTGTGCGGGGTAGGTATGGGTTAACAGAGAAGGGAATTAGATGTGGGCGTGGATGAGAGAAATGGCGGGAAAAAGTGTTATAAATACAATTAACCAAGAGGGGGAGGGCGGGCAAAATTTTGGCTTTGTGTACCTTTCACACTGCTTCTCCGGCCTCCTGGAACTCTTGGTCGGCTGGAGGTCACCGCCGCCCGCTGGCGGCTCGGAGCCCCTTCTGCGGCTGGAGCTGGGAGGGCAATGCCGCTGCAAGTCAGGGGACAGAGGAGAAGGCAGTGAGAAGGCAATTTTATTGCAGGCAATCTGCAATTAGGTGCAACTAGGTCATGTCAGACGAATCTAATAGATTTCTTTGACTGGGTAACCGAAGTAGTAGACCAGGGAGGAGCTGTGGACATGGCCTACCTAGACTTTAGCAAGGCATTTGACACAGTCCCACACAAAAGATTAATAGTCAAATTAACCATCCTGGGAGTGGGTCCCAGGGTGGTAGCCTGGGTAAAACATTGGCTGGACAACAGGACACAGAAGGTAATTGTAAATGGAGTCCACTCTGAAGAAAGAGGGTTTACTAGTGGGGTACCACAGGGTTCAGTATTGGGTCCAGTCCTCTTTAATGTCTTCATAAGTGACATTGCAGAGGGACTGGAAGGAAAAGTATGCCTCTTTGCAGATGACACAAAGATCTGCAACAGGGTTGATACACAAAGAGGCGTGGAAAGGATGAGAAGGGACTTGGCAAGGTTGGAGGAATGGTCAGAAATATGGCAGCTAGGATTCAATGCAAAGAAATGCAAAATAATGCACCTGGGAAAGAAGAACCCAGGGGAAGAATACACAATGGGGAGGAGGTAGTAACAACAACAAAAAAGGAAAGGGACCTGGGGGTAATCATATCAGATGACCTTAAGGTTAGCAAGCAATGTGAGAAGGCAGTAGGGAAGGCCGGGGGTATACTGGGATGCATAGGGAGAGGCATCAGCAGCAGAAAACAGGACGTTGTTATCCCTCAGTACAGACAGTTGGTGAGACCCCATCTGGAGTACTGTGTCCAGTTCTGGAGACCCCATCTCCACAAGGACATAGACAGGATAGAGGCAGTCCAGAGGAGGGCAACTAAAATGGTGCAGGGTCTGCAAGAGAAGCCGTATGAGGAAAGACTAAAGGAGCTTAATATGTATACCCTTGAGGAAAGAAGGGGGGGGACATGATAGAAACTTTTAAGTACCTCAGTGGAATCAACAAAGTCCAAGAGGGTAGCATCTTTCAGAAAAAGAGACGCGCAAGAACAAGAGGACACAGTTTAAAGATGGGGGCGGTTCAGGGGCAATGTGAGGAAGTATTATTTCACAGAGAGGGTAGTGGATGCATGGAACAGCCTTCCTGAGGAGGTTGTGGGGTCTAAAACTGTGGGAGAATTCAAGAATGCATGGGACAGACATAAGGCAATTCTTGTGGGGGGTAGGAAGAAATAGTTTGTTGGTTAACTAGGATCTGCGGCCTATCCTGTAGGTAGGGAAATGGGCAGACTAGATGGGCCAAGTGATCCTTATCTGCTATCAAAGTCTATGTTTCGGTGTTTCTATGTTTCTACTCTACTTACCTAATAACGGATTGCTTGGCCTGGTGTTACTTCGCCTGTACTCGACTCCTTCCCCTTTAATGGGGCCTGTGTGCCATACCTTTATCATGACATACTGGCAGGTGGGCGCACCCACCTTCTTTCCCCTGCCCTCAATATCCTCCCTTATTCCTCTCCTTCCCCCCTTCCCCCCCGCCTACTCTTCCCCCCTTCCCGGGCTCGAGGAGCCCGACTTTGAATGGTTTCTCGGTCAGAAAGACTCCACTACCTGGATCTCCATCTTATACCCCCGTACTGAGCATTGGAGATAGCATAGTTGTAGGGCAGATCTTCTACCCTCATTTGCTCTGACCTCCACACTCTTAGCGTGTTTACGCTACTGTGTTATACTTGATATTACAGTATTGATTGTTAGGCTTTTCAACCTTTTACATATTATAATACCCTTACAGTAATTTTTTCTCTGTGTGTTTTTCTCTTTGTAGTTTCCATCTC
The DNA here is from genome assembly GCA_016271365.2 of Neoceratodus forsteri. NCBI lineage: Eukaryota > Metazoa > Chordata > Ceratodontiformes > Ceratodontidae > Neoceratodus > Neoceratodus forsteri. The sequence goes on along the minus strand of JADMNL010000023.1, from coordinate 381,918,591 downwards.
TAACACAGTGTACACCAGCATTTCAGTAATGCTTACACCTTCTTCTTACTGGGCATTCGGATTGACGGTATTGATTGGTTTAGGGTACTGTCACACCCTTGTGCTCCCAGGCTACCTGCCTCCCTTCCTCTTGGGGTCCACAGTAAGTACTCTTTAATATCTTCAGTATCAAACTATGGCTCTAGATTCATCACCACTCGCTGTGAATAGTTGGGTGTCCTGGAATGTTAAAGGATTAAACCACCCAATTAAACACACAAAAGTGCTACAACAATTGCGCTGTCTCCATGCTAATATTGTACTTTTACAAGAAACCCACCTCTTGACTCAGGCAATTTCATGGCTTAAAAAATCCTGGGTGGGTGAGGTTTTAGATAGCTCCTCCACAACCAAACTAAATGGGTAACTATCCTTCTCCACTTCGCTTCCCCCTGGATGGTGGAAGGCATTAAGAAAGATACCCAAGGCAGATGGGTGGTAGCCAAATGGTCTTCCCCTGCAGGCCCGTTGTTATTAGGGAATGTATATGCTCCAAACACGGATCATATTTATTTCTTCCCAGCAGTCAGCCAGGCCCTTACTGCCTTACATGCGGATGGTCCACCCATTCCAATGGTAATAGACAGAGATTTTAACATGGTAGGTGACATTTTCCTTGATAAGTCTCATCCCACACCACATGCCTCCCCTAAAGGCAGGCAATCTCTGCAAGATTTTATGGAGAAGTGGGCCCTCGTCGATTTCTGGTGCAGGGATCATCCCACGGGATGCGACTATACCTTTTATTCCACACCCCACTGCTTTCACAGTCATATAAACTTTTGGTTGGCCAATGACCTCGCAGCTCAGGGAATACTTGATTCATCAATTGGCTCAATCCTAATCTCCAATCATGCAACTACCTAGATTTCCTATGTCCCCCCTGACAACCACTCTCCCAGGGTTAGGTGGCGGTGCAACCCCCTCCTATTTTCGGATCCTGATTTTCATCCCATGTTGATTCAGGCTACGAAAGATTATTTCGCTCACAACTCGGATTGTGGGGTTTCGCATGGCACAATTTGGGAGCTGTTTAAGACAGTCATGCGTGGCACATTATTGCCTTTTCGGCAGCTCGTGATAAGGCCTGCAAAGTGAACCTAAACAGGTTGCAAGCAGATCTACAAGCACTGGAACAGCGTTTCAAGGCTACACCGCTTACCCTCATGAATGGCATCTTGAACTGTCAAATCATAGGATTCAAGTACCAGATAAAACGTTATCTTGCATTAGAAAGTTGAATGGCTCTTGCTTCGGTCCAAACATGCATATTGGGACAGTGGAGAGAATTCTGGCAAGCTTCTTGCCTTTTGGCTTCATAAGCAACAGGCAGCCACCCGGATCCATGCTCTCCGTACCCATACTGGCTCTATAGCCTCTTGCCTCACAGACAGTAATGCTACCATAAGACAGTTTTATGAATCTCTCTCTCAATCACACTCAATTAATTTGGGTTCTCAGCTTTCTCAAAAAGTTACTGACTTCACTCGGCACACCATTCTCCCTGTGCTTACCCCTGAACATGTAGCTATTCTTGATGCCCCTATTACCTGTGAAGAACTTTGTATAGCACTGTTCAAGATGGCCAGAGGTAAAGCCCCTGGGCCAGACTGCATGTCAGTGTAATTATACCAAGATCTGGGTCCAGACATCCTGCAGCCCCTCCAGCTCACCCTACAAGCTTCTCACAAAGCCGGCTCTCTCCCTCCAACCATGCGAGATGCACTTATCACCCGACTTCCTAAAAAGTCTTCTGATCCTTTGTATTGTGCCAATTTCCATCCCATATCTCAGTTATTAGTCGATACTAAAATTTTAGCCAAAGCCCTAGCTTCCAGAATGATGACAGTCCTTCCGTCCATCATCCATTATCCATCATACACAAGCAGGTTTTATGCGAGGCAATAATGGAGCAGACAATACTAGGCTCCTACTGAACCTCAAATGGTTTGCCTCCAAATTGCCCCTCCCCATGGCAGCCCTAGCAATTGATTTTTCAAAGGCATTTGATTCTATAGAATGGGACTATCTCCACGAGATCCTCCACCTCTATGGATTCAGTGTCTACTTTAGGCAGTGGGTCCGCACCCTATACAGTTCTCCCATGGCCTGTATCCTTACTAATAGTGACATCTCTCCTGCCTTTCCCCTGAATAGAGACACCAGGCAGGGATGCCCGCTGTCCCCTCTCCTTTTTCTCATAGCTCTGGACCCTCTCATTCATGTCCTTACTGCCTCCCCCTTAATCCATGGCATTGAAGTTGCCGCCCATACTTGCCTGGTGGCCGAATACGTGGATGACCTACTCTTAACCCTCTCTAGCCCCCAACAGTCGATCCCACCAGCACTTCATGTCCTTGAACAATTTGTGAGTCTCTCCGGCCTATGAGTCAAGCAAAGAAAAACCACAGTGCCCCTTTTGAGCTCTGGGTGTACACATGCCTGTATCCAAGGCACCAACCTTACCTGGGCAGATCAGGGCTTTACCTATCTCGGTATTCTCTTCCCACCTCATGGCCCGCCTTTGAATCAACCAATTTCTCTCCTTTACTCACACAGCTCACCATGGAGATAGAGATGGTGCAAACTGCAACTCACCCTACCAGGTAAAGTAGCAGCTGTGCGTATGCTTCTTTTCCCCCCGACTCTTGTACCTGTTCAATAACTTGCCCATTTCACTCTCCCCAAAGCTTTTTTCCTTGCTGGAATGTCTAGTCTCTACCTTTTTATGAGAAAACAAATCTTCCAGGTGGAGTAGACAGAAACTAAGGGCACACTGGACTTGGGGGGGCCTCGGTGTCCCGTGGCTCCTGAGTTATCACCTTGCCTGCAAAGCAGCCCATGCCACCAAATGGTTTGTACCTAGCTCTCTGAATTCCCCATCCTGGGTCCAACTAGAAATGGATCTAGCAGGAGGGGTTGCCCTTTACTCCTTTCTCACATTTCGGTTCCCCGTAGCCCAATCACTACCCCCCACGGTTACTGACACAGTTGCTGCCTGGAGAACCCTCATGCGTAAATCGCACACGCCAAAGCAGGCTTGGCCTCCACCACTTCAGTATGCCCCACTATGGTACAATCCCATTTTTCAAATAGATGGGACCCCGCTGTATTGGCCCTCTTGACAGAAATGTGGAATCCGAACTGCAGGACCCTCTGCGCCCACAAATGCCATCACCTTTCTCTGCTGTGCTTCAACTGTAAGCCAAATTTTCTTCTCACAAAGACTTCTGGAGGTACCTACAGATAAGAAGCCTTCTACAACCCCTCCTTCCCAGCTGTCCCTCTAATACTCCATGGCAATGGCTAGAGGCTCTTCATAGATCCCATACACCTAAAGGTATACTTGGCCTTTTTTATACGACCTGGAGGGAGGCTCAGCCAAATGCCACTTCCTTTAGCAAGTTAAAATAGGCGAACTTCTGGCTTCCCCTATATTGGAGGCCCAATAAAACCTCTACCTCAAGGATGCTCACCACATATACAGGGATACTAAAAGTAATTTCCTTCAATTAAAAATCTTGCTATTTTGGCACCGTACACCGGTGGCTCGCCACTCACGAGGATTACTTAATCATACTCGGTGTTAGAGATGTTCACAACCTGATGCCCATCTCCTGCATATACTCTGGACATGCCCTCACATCTCCTCATTTTGGAAAATAGTGGCCTCGGATCATTCCAAAGTGCTCAAATCCCCTATTGCACTTACAGACCCCAAGCTGCTTCTGGGGGACACCTCTTCCCTAGCAGGCATATCTAAGCCTCTTTGAGACTGGGTACTTCTCACCCTCATGGAAGCCAAACGCTTACTTCTTATGCACTGGCGCCAAGTGACCCCCCCCCCCACTCAAAAGCCTGGCATGCAGCAATTGCTCATCTGTCCTTATTTGAAAGATTGTCACACACCCAAGGGAATAATATGCGCTATTATCTATCCAAATGGGAGCCATATCTTCAATCTAAACTATGCAAATTTCCTACCCCACCTGCCACCCCCATATGACTTAATTCACATTAAGGTTGGATTTTGGATCAGGACTGTTGCTGCCCACTCCTAGAAAGTGTAAGCATTTGCGTGATCATATATGATTGTCTTATTACATTACTTAGTCATAGCCATTTACACTTGGTGATGTGCCTATTCCATCCGCTATACCTAGTCTGTAATTATGACATGATATCTGAACTTATGTATATCTGAACTTATGTCTGCTGTATAGTACACTGTACCAAAATCTAATAAAACATTATACGATAAAAAAATAAAACCAACTATATCTCCAACAGCCCCAAAGCAACTAAGATCTTGGGTCTATGGCTCAGATAGGAATGAGCAAAATCTCAAATAACAATAACAGAACAATCGGACGTGGATACTATGACCTCTAACCCATGCAGCATAAACACGGCATTAGCCCAGCACTGCTGAGAACTATACAAGTCAGAGAGTCAAGGGACACTGGAAGAATTGGACAAATTCCTTGAGAATATAACACTCCCCACAGTAGTGGAACAACAAGCTAAGCAGTTGCAAGAGAAAATCTCCATCATGGAACGGAAAACAGCAATACTAGAACTTCCCATATGTAAAGCACCAGAAGAGGATGGTCTTACTTCTGAATTCTACAAAGCCTACTCAAAAGAGCTCACTTCAGTGACAAAAGAGGTCCTTAAGAAAGCATTAGAACAAGAAAAGCTACCAGAATCCATGATGAATGGTGTAGTAACCCTTGTCTGGTACCCATCCATAGCCCCCTTTCCCCAGAAAGAAAACACAGGCACCAGTCTTGGAGGAAATGACCGCAGCCATGTGTTTATTGATTACACACCAGATTGAAAGCAGCTTGCGCACACGGGAGGATCGACGGTCTAAGGTTGTAAGGGCCAAGCTTACCGCCTGCCACCCGTCAGGCGCCGTTAGCCTTGGAGGATAGCTAGTACTGCTGGAGTGGACCTTTGACCCTTCCCCGGTCAGGATACTCAGTTTCTGCCTCCACACCAACCAGAGCAGGGGGGGGCAACGAGCCTATAGCAGAATATGACTCGCTACCACCCCCTACCGACCATATGATGTCACCGTGATCCTCCCAAGACACCATCAACATGACTGTGACAGTTTTAAACATTCAACTATGCCTTAACTATTTGTTCTACCCTATTTGGTCTCCCTCTTCTAACTCTGTTTTGCACCCTTTTTGGAGGAGGTGAAAAAACAGAAAAACCTTTTACAGGGAAACTGAGAAAAGCCACTCCTCAACCCCTATTGCGGCACCCTTAATGGGTCAAAAAGGGGGGCTCTAGCTGTCTGGCCCCACTACCCTGCTTTTACAAGGGCAGGCGGGTGGGTGATCCTGCAAGAGTGAAAGAAGAAAGAGGCAGGACTGCTGGCTACAGTCCCAGATATCCCCTTTCTCCTCTCCCCCACAGGATGTGACCCCCCCTTTTCCCATGTGGGAAGCCTCTGATCCCTGCATCCAATCACTGGACTCCCCTATCCCCTCGGGACCACCATCTGTTCTCTTCCCTTCCCACCTCTTTTTGAGTCCGGGGAGGATGGCCCCAGACAAACTACGGCTGCTGCCAGCTGTTGCAGCCTCTGCATTATCTGGTACCTATCCATAGCCCCCTTTCCCCAGAAAGAAAACATGGACACTAATCTTGGAGGAAACGTCCGCAGCTATGTGCTTAGTGATTATGCACCAGATTGAGAGTAGCATGCACACACAGGAAGATCGACGGTCCGAGGTTGTAAATGCCAAGACTTACCGGCCACCCCCGGCAGGCACCGTCAGCCTTGCAGGATAGCTGTACCTACTGGAGGTGGACCTTTTGACCCTTCCCCTGGGTCAGGATACTCTGTTTCCACCTCCACGCCAACCAGAGCAGGGGGGGCAATGAGCCTATAGCAGAATATGACTCACTACCGGCCCTACCAACCATATGATGTCATTGTAACCCTTCCCATAACGCCACAGGACAGACAACGTCGGACACCCCCCAAGTTGACTGCTCCCTTAATTCCTCCAAGACCCACATCTGCCTCTCTTAACTCAGGTCCCCCTTTGGGACAGAGGCATGTCTTGGCTACCTTGCCTTACCCAAAACCTGTATCTGACTATGTCTTTCCATGGTCCCCCAAGCTCCCGTCTGGTCCTGCTCCTCCCCCAAGCTGATCCTAAAGTGGGCCATGCATGAGAGGGACCACCACTCCCTCTCCAGCCTGGTAACTACTGGACCAGCTTGGCTAGGTGAGCAAGGTGCACAGTGGCTACTCCCCCTTGGTTCCCTCTTCATGCAGCAACAGCAAATCCATGGTCTTACTCCTTCAAGGAACTCAATGAGCACCTTCAGAGAACCCCTTCACCGATGCCACCTCTTTTGCCCCAATGTCCTTGCAGCATGAAGGTCTAGCCACCAGCTAGCTTCAAACCATCCTACAGGGGACCCTGGAAAACAAAAGTTGTTATAGCAAATGGGGGCGCACATACCTCAAGAACACTTGGGATTTCCAATGCCCCAGAGCCTGAATCTGGCTGTCTGCCCATCCCAGATTCCAGGCATAAGTGGCTATCCCTATTCTGAAGGGATGTGTCCAATACTCCTTTGGGTACAGCCCTGCTTCCTGGACTGCAGCAGCCAAGATGGCTCTAAACTGGTAAGCTGTGACTGGAGCCCCATGTGCATGTCTGAGAAAAGTGCCCCCTAACCTCAGCGTGGCCACCATATAGGCCTGCACCCTGTCCTGGATCCTCCAAGACAACCCCGGCAGAGCCTGCACCAGGCACCAGTGGTCTTTCCACTCCTGGTCAGTCTTGCTCTTCCTGAGCCTCACCCAGGCCCCCGTGCCGACACTAGCACATCCCTTTCTTTCAGTCCTATGTGCTTGGCTTTCCTGGATAGCTGGGTAACCTCCAAAACCCAGAATGCCCCGCAGAAGGCTAACAGAAACATGGTATTGAACATGAGTGCCTCAAATGGGGTCCAGCAGACCTTCGGCAAGACCCCCCTGATGCTTTCAAGGGTAACCGGGGTGATGGGGTGCCTCATGTCCTAAAGAGGGGCCACTGACTTCGACCACCGCTCCAGGACCTTCCTAACCCAGAACACCTTTGTGGTGTTCGCAACCCCCAGGACCCTGGAAACCCAGGACAAGCCAGTGAGGCACCCAGCCACCACCCCTGGTGATGCCCCTGTCTGCTTTGATTGCATGATGTACCAGCACAACTGTTCCACTGGAAACGGACAATCCTCCGGCCATGATGCCTGTGCCCTCATGCCTAGAAAATGCTGCACTCTACTCTGATATATGTCCCTTGTCCTAGGTGTGACAGAGTTACCTACACATTTCCAGGTTGAGATGTCACTACCCTCCACAAGAAGGGGGTATCTCCTGTGACTGCTGCCCTGTTGCTGGAGCCAGCTCCCGAAGCCATTGCCACTGTGAATGAGACAAAGTGTCAGTGATCTCATTATCGACCCCGGTATGTGAACAGCCTTAAAGTAGATGTTCAAGAGTAAGCATTTTAGGATAAAGATGTGCATCAAGTCCCCTGGTGGGCCCTTTGTTCCCAGCTACCCATTAATTATGTGCACAACCCCCATGTTATCCGACCTGAAAACAACCCTGCTATCTTTCAGCTGTGCACCCCATAAATGCAGGGCTACCACTATGGGGAAAAATTCCAGCAGGGTGATATTACTAAGCAGCCCTGCCACCTCCCATTCTTTAGGCCATTGCCCTGCACACCACTCCCCTTGAAAGTATGCCCCAAACCCTAGGGACCTCGCTGCATCTGTGAATAGCTGAAGTTCAGGGTCACCGCTGTCCACTCGCCATAGTGCCACTCCATTGAAGAGCTTCAAGAAGATCTTCCAGACTCAAAGGTCCTCTCTGAAGTCCTCTGTGACCCACAACCTGTGATGCAGCCCAGTGCACCACCCTCCCAGCTTGGCCATGCGTCACAAGAATGTACATCCCATGGGTATGACACTGCACGCAAAGTTGAGGTGACCTACCAACTGCTGCAACTGCCTCTAGGTTGCCTTCTTGGCCCCCTCCATGGAGTTGAGCAGGCATCTTAACACTTCCATTGTCTCCCGAGGCAAGCAGCAGAGACTATTGATGGTGTCAATTTCTATCCCCAGGAACACTAGAGCTCTGGCTGATGCCTCAGCCTTACCTGGGGCCAAGGAGACCTCAAAGTCCTTGCAGATCAGTATGAAGGTGGCCAGTGTCCTTCCACTATCTGTTGTCCCACCTACCCTGGTGAACAGAAAGTCATCGAGGTAGTGGACCACGAGCTTGTTCCCCAACTGCTTCACCATCACCCAGTGCAGGAACATGCCGAATGTCTCGAAGACTGCACATGCTACAGAACACCCCATGGGCATGCAGTTGTCCATATAATACTGACCCTCAAACTTCATGCTCAGTAGTTCCCTGTCATCCAGGTGTATGGGAAGCAGCCAGAACATGGACTCAATGTCCACCTTTGCCATAAGTGCCCGAAGTCTGGCCTCTTGCACTACCTGAACTGCCTTGTCAAAGGATGCATACTGCACTGCAGTATGGCACGGGTTGATATGGTCATTCACTGGCTCCCCCTCCGGGTAAGACAGATGGTTTATCATTCTGCATTCCCCTAGTGTTTTCTTTGGAATGAGCCCAATGGATGATACCCTCAATGCGGGGCTTGGTGGGGTGGCACAAGGCCCACTAATCCTCCCCAGCTGCCTCTCTTTCTCCAGTTTCTCCCAGACAACCTGCTGGTGATCCCAAGTGGATTTCAGGTTCTCTGTCTCCTGGCCCCCCTGGGGCCTGCATACTGTAGCCTGAAACCCACTGTGAAACCTTCTCTGAGCAGGTTGGCAGCCTCCCTGTCCAGGTACATGGACAACCACTGGCTAATCCTGTCCACCTTTACTGGGGTAGGCAGGTCTGTCACCTTGCTTCCCAAACTTTCTTGGAGCTCCCCTGAACCCCCTTTCTGGAGGGCCGTGGTGCTGTGCAATGGATAAAGGGATGTTGTCACCCACAGGCCATGCATAAGTGCAGAAAGTGGCAGGAGCCCCTGGAACACTTCAGTTGGTTGTAAGCGTAGCAAGCCTGTCCAACTCCCCTGGCCTCTTCAAGCTTCGATGATGGTGGTGGCCAAAGCAGCAAGCCACTGTCGGTGTGCACCACTCCACTTCCGTGCATGACATCCACCAGCAGAGTCATGTCTACCGTGCCCTACCCTGGGGACCCGTCTTCCTGTCTCCGCCTTCTAAATTCCTCATCATACTCGAGCAATGCCATGCCCCCTTTCCTCCAGTGCATGAGCGTAATCCTGTTTTGATAAGTATACAGCCCCAGCCCCTGTTCCTTCTCTCTCTGCAGGATTGTGCCTGCATATATGGGTAAGGTCACTATCCAGTTCTTGAAAGTGTGGGAAATTAGTTTTTTTTATATCTGTCTCATCCCCTTTTCCCTTCTTCTTGTCCTCCCGCTCCACTTGTCTGTTCAACAGAGAGAATGTCTATATACTCTCTACTCCTGATTTTCTGCCTGATCTTCTTCATTAGGATGGACCCTAGCTGCTTATCCAAACCAGCATATGAGCTAGGGAGAGGGTGGAGGAGGCACCATGGCCGCCGCCCCTTGTGGTCATGTCCTGCAACCCCATCTTCTCTACCATTGCTGCCATGAGATCCAGCAGCATATCCAACTTGGCCTCCACCCCGTCAGCTGGCGGAGCCCTCGGCCCCCTACCTCCCACATCATTGGCCTGTTCCTGTGTCGTGAGGAGCCCCTCCTCCCCGTGACCTCTGCCTGTGCAGGGATTGCACTCCTTCCCCTAGAACTATGTTGAGGACTTGCTGCACTTCCCCAACAGTCAGCTCCCGCACCCTGTTGCTCTGCTTTCCTCTCACTGGTGTCCTAGGCACCTTGGCCGGAGGTGCCACCTTCACTCTTGCTGGCCACTTCTGCGGTGGTGGCCCCCACCTGGCCGTCAATGTTGATGGGCCATCCAGCCCTTCTGAGCAGGCTTCCAGCCAAGCGGCTCCCTTCTTCTTATGCATCTCCTGAAGCTGTCCTTCCAGGCCTCAGTGGCTTTCTACAATGGGGTTCTCTGCCGGGTAGCCATCTGTAAAACACTGAAAGCCCCCCCAACACCAGAAAGCAGTTAGTGGTGCAACAATTCAGCCCAAGGTGGTCCAAGGGGAGCCACTTTCGTGAGGAGGTCTCACCCCCTTTTGGCCCCCCGGCCACACAAGGTCACGCTCCCTCTCCCTACATACTGGAGAGATGGGAGATGAACCTGCTGCCACAACAATCTTCATGGGGTAGAGCCACCACGCAAGGCACCCTTCCGAACCATTCCAATTACCTGCGCAGACAGTAAATGCAGCTCATTCCTTTTTCTCTTTTTTTGGGGGGGGACCAGACCTTTATGCCCCAGGTCTTATCCCCTCCATTAGTGGAAGCCTAGTGATCTCACCACTAGCGCCACTTGTCTAGGGGATGCTTTTTGTCTTGGATCATCCCACTCAAGTAGGAGCCACTGAGATTCAAACCCTAGTCTCAATGCTTCCAGACCTCCTGGTTGCAGTGCAGTGTCTTTGCCCCAAGCCTTACTATCTGCCCTGCTATTATGGCATGTATTTATATACCTTTATTTTTATATGTCCCCTGTGCCTGCCCAGCCCCCTCTGATCAATTCTCCCCTATGTCCTGCCGGCATCTGGTGCTGTTGCTGGCCAGGAGGAACTCACAGAGAGACCAGAAGCAGGCTGCCCAATCAAACCATGCCCCAGCCATACTTGTCCAAGCCAAGTGGACCCCAGCTGTGGGCACACCCACAGCAGCCCCAGGAAAGATGGCCACCATTGCTCTCGTGACAGCTGCATGATGTGGGGGCCGCCAATATGTTCCTAGTGATGCCATGTTCTCACAAGAGCCCAGCATGAGACAGTGCCTTGAGAGCCATCCCCTACTGTTCCACTGGAGCCATGACTTGAGAACCGGAATCCGGCAGCGAGGAAGGCTGCCCTCACCAAATGCAGAGCCCCCCCACAATCCCCCAACCAGCAGCCTCCTAAAGGCCTTCTCTGTAACCGCTGTGTCATGCCATCCTCCCAGAGGCTGCTCCTTGGCCCCAAGGCATAAAGATCCCCCTCCGCCAATGGAGCTAGGCAGGCCCTGGGGATGCCTCACCCAGTGTGGCCTATCAGCCCAAGCCTTGCCCTTAAACTCTCCTGGGAGGTATTGCAGCCACCCCTGGCTGACCTAGTGACTGGACCAATGCAGGTGAGGCCTATCCAGGCCTGCTGGGGATGACCCAAATCTGGAGCCATGACCACAAGTAGGTAACTCTCCAGCTCAAAAAGGGGAAGCACTCCACTACAGAGCACAGAGCAAACACTGACATAAAGCACCTGATGCTATGCTGACTGCTGGGGTCATTGATATGCTAAGGGATGGGGGAAGCAAACCAAGGTCTTGTGGGTGACAGCTACTATCCAGGCTCCAAATAGCAGGGCTCCACTGGGAGCCAAGGGAACCACCAATCCAACATGGATTTCCACAGTACATATCTTTTTTTCCAGTTAATTTCTACCCTTTTTTTTTTTTTTGGAATGACCAAAAGGGCCAACTCTCCCCTCCCAGGCTCCAAATCCAGACTCCTGGGTAATTGCTTTAGCCTATGGGATAACCCTCAGGCCCACTAGGCCCTTACCTTGAATTCCTAACAGAAGGTTCTAGATGTCTTGATCCTGTAAGGGTGAAAAGAGAGCGCAGGACTGCTGGCTACTGTCCCATATATCCCCTTTCTCCTCTCCCTCACAAGTGTGACCCCCCTTTCCCATGGGGGAAGCCTCAGTGGTCCCTGCATCCAATCACTGGACTCCCCCTATCCCCTCGGGACCACCATCTGTTCTCTTCCCTTCCCCATCTCTTCCTGAGTCCAGGGGAGGATGGCCCCAGACAAACTATGGCTGCTGCCAATTGTTGCAGCCTCTGCATTATATTAAAATCAAACAAGAGTAAAGAGAAATGTGTGAACTATCAGCCAATCATGCTACTGAACTTAGAAAGCGATACACAAAAACACTGGCTACCAGAATACAGCACATAATGCTCAGCCTAATCATCCCTATTCAATCCAATTTCATGGAAGATCGACACATTTCAAACAACACAAGGAAGCTAACCTACCTAACAGAAATTGCGAGAGATCTACAAACACTGGCTGCCCTTGTGTTACTACACATGGAAAAGGCATTCAGCCTCATGAAATGACCCTACCTGTTCAACATCCTAGGAAGATACAGAATTCCCACAGTATTCATAAAGATGATACAGCTCCTCTATCAGAAACCCAGTGCATCGATACTAACTCATATGCTAACATCAAAACATTTCCCACTGTGCTGTGGCACACGACAGAGCTGGCCCCATCACCAGCCCTGTTTAACCTGGCAGTTGAAGCTGTACTACAGATAATGCAAAGAAACACAAAAATATCAGGTAACACACATCGCCATATGCAATACAAAATCACAGCATATACAGACGATATCATCCTTCAATTACGAAATCAAAAGCATCTATAACAAGATTACTAGAGATCTTACAGGAGTTCTGTCATCTGTGCAGCTATAAATTCAGCATGGGGAAATTAGAGATACTGCCAATAAACCACTTTTGCAGTAGAAGAGACATGGAAGACCTAAGCCTAAAATGGTGCCCTAAACACATTGAATACTTTGGAATCATACTATGCTCCACAGCTAAAGAAACAGCCCCTTAAAATACCCACTTCCTTTTTCAAAACCTTAAAACTGACACAGAAAGAAGGAACAAGCTCCCACTAGGCATGGGCCAAAGAATACACGCTGTCAAAATGATCCTGCTTCCAAGAGTACTGTTCATATTGAATATGCTTCATGCAACAGTTCCAAAGGTGTGGATCAAAAAAGTACAAAAGTTAATAAACAACTTCATATGGTCAGGCAAAGGGCCAGGTGCAAGTTGTAGAAACTAGCCAGACTTTTCAAAGCTGTGTGAATAAATGGTTAATAAAAAAGAATCACCAGGCAAGAAATATATAAAATATATAGATAGATAGATAGATAGATAGCTAGATAGATAGATAGATAGATAGATAGATAGATAGATAGATAGATAGATAGATATCCACATGGGTAGACATAGAAAGAGATACATGTAACATGTCCAATTTTGAAATGGAAGCTCTAATCCATGGCACTCTATCCCCAGCACTGATGAAATGGCCTACAACTACACTCACATCACACTATGTAAAATCCTGAAGGCAACTGGCACCACTCTCAAGTACACACTAGATCAGCCTTTATTGGATAATAACAATCTAAAGATTAACCACCAAATGCTGAGGAACACCATGTGGGCAGAACAAGGCATCAAGACAGTGAAACATCTGGCAACGAAAGCTAAAGTCACCACTTATGGAGAACTACTGAACTCATTCATCCTTAGATCTATGGATGCATATTTCTTGCTACAAGTTCAGCACACTATAAGGAATCACTAGGGAGAAGGTCACTAGAAGAAACCACTGATCCATGGACTGAAGAAATAAACAATAACATGATAGCTGACTGCTCAGTGTCACAATGGTACACAAGCCTAGTCAATAAACTGCACGGGAGAGCTAAGGAAACCATAATGTGGTGGGGCAATGTGCTTAACACAGGCACAACACAATGGAAATGATAGTCCATTTGGGAATTTTTGAGAAGGGCAATCTCAATTCAAGACCTCAAAATTCAACAATTTGAAATCATAAATAACCTCTACTACACCCCACAAAAAACATTTCAAATGAAAAAACTACCATCTTCAACATGCCACAAATGTGGCAAAGAAACAGGCACTCTTCTAAACATACTGTGGGACTGCACAGTAATAAGAATGGTTTGTGGCAAATAATATCCAAACTCTAACAGATTACTGGGAATGCAAAAATTTTTCACCCCAGAAATATGCATACTGGGGAGGGTAGCAGACAGAGAGGTTGTGAACAGCAGAAGACAAAGGATCTATTTGATCGTAAACACTGCTGAAAGGCAAATGCTAAACAGTAGATGGACAAAAGAAAACCCACATATGAAGAATGGCTACAAGATTTCCTAGAAACAGTGCAACTTGAAAAAATAGCACACAGCCTCAGGAATGTGAGCAAAGCACACATGAGAAAAATTGGCCAAACAGAATCACTCATTACCATGCCCAACTAAACAAAAACCACACATATCGCTCCAGTAGCTTAGATGTTCTTCATCCAGTTTGCTACCACCTGCATGCTGTATGTGAGAACCCACACAACCAAAGCAGGAAATTACAGACCTGTAAGTTTGACCTCAGTGGTAGGGAAAATGATGGAATCGCTTCTGAAAGAAAGAATTGTTGAGTACCTGGAGGCCAGCGGGGCAAAGGACCCAAAGCAGCATGGATTTAAAGCAGAAAGGTCATGTCAGATGAATCTAATTGATTTATTTGACTGGGTGACCAAAGTAATAGACCAGGGTGGGGATGTGGATATGGCCTACCTAGACTTTAGCAAGGCATTTGACACAGTCCCACACAAAAGATTAATAATCAAGTTAGCCAGCCTGGAAGTGAGTCCCAGGGTGGTAGCTTGGATAGCAAACTGGCTGCACAACAGGACACAGAAGGTAACAGTGAATGGAACACATTGCAAAGAAAGGGGGGTTACTAGTGGAGTACCTCAGGGCTTAGTACTGAGTCCAGTCCTAACATCTTTATAGGTGACATTGCAGAGGGTCTGGAGGGAAAGGTATGCCTCTTTGCAGATGACGCAAAGATCTGTAACAGAGTTGATACACAAGAGGGGGTAGAAAAGATGAGAAGGGACTTGGCAAGGTTGGAGGAATGATCAGACATATGGCAATTTAGATTCAATGCAAAAAAGTGCAAAGTAATGCACCTGGGAAACAAGAACCCAGGAGAAGAGTACACAATAGTAGGGGAGGTACTAACAACAGCAAAAATGGAAAGGGACTTGGGGGTAGTCATATCAGATGACCTAAAGGTGGGTAAGCAATGTGAGAAGTTGGTAAGGAGAGCCAGGGGGATACTGGGATGCATAGGAAGGGGCATCACAAGTAGAAAAAGGGAAGTGGTTGGCCCTCTATACACAGTTGGTGAGACCCCATCTGGAGTACTGTGTGCAGTTTTGGAGACCTCATCTACACAAGGACATAGGCAGGATGGAAGCAGTCCAGAGGAGGGCAACTAAAATGGTGCAGGGTCTGCATCAGAAACCATATGAAGAGAGACTGAGAGAGCTTAATATGTATACCCTTGATGAAAGGAGGGATGGGGGGACATGATAGAAACTTTCAAGCACCTCAAGGAAATCAACAAAGTAGCATCTTTCAGAAAAAGAGATGTGTAAGAACAAGGGGGCACAATTTAAAGATAGAGGGGGGACGGCTCAGAGGTAATGTGAGGACATTTTTTTTCATGGAGAGAGTGGTGGATACATGGAACTGCCTTCCTGGGGAGGTTGTTGAGTCTAAAACAGTGGGGGAATTCAAACATGCATGGGACAGACATAAGGCAATTATAGTGGAGGGTTGCAGGAAGTAGGCTGTTGGTTAACTAGAATCTGCAGCATATTCAGTAGGTAGGGAAATGGGCAGACTGGATGGGCCAAGTGGTCCTTATCTGCCATCAAAGTCTATGTTTCTATGTTTCTATGTAAGTGAAGCAGCCCATGAGTCCTCTCCCAGTGTTTACCACCAAGAGAAAATTAACAGACAAACAGCAAATACCCCAGGTTCTACACTGAGAGCCTTCCACTCTCGTTCACCCTGGACGGGAGAAAGGGGAGTAAAGGAAAATGAAACATAAAAGAAATACTAGTGTAGGGTATAGGACCGAAACAGAATCTCAAAGAATCTAGTGAAATGCCAACTCTTATTAGAATAAGTATAATTTTTTCATTTTCATCTTTTCTTCATCTTTCCTTTTCCATATTAGTAGGTAGAGGTTTTGTATGTCTTTGGAATAAATGAACCAGAACTAGATAACACAATAATTAAGGGTAACGAATACCAATGGTACCCGAGGGTGCCAACTGGAATAGTCTGACTCAATGTATATCCATTAAATCCATTAATTATAAATCGACCCATATTGCTATTGTTGCAAATACTGATTAATGAACAGAAGAAATGGTGATTGTAGCTTGCATTGAATGTATTATGTGTTGTATTATTGTATAAAATATAATAACATTGTATTATATATATTATATGTATGTATATATATTCTACTTGACATTGTAAACAGCATCCACAATGCTTGAGGTTGCAAAAGGTACAAAATATACATTCTTGACAGTGTAAAACATCCACAATGTCTGGGGTAACGAGGCAAAAAATATATGTACTGTACTTGACAGTGTAAACAACATCCATATCACTTGGGGTTACATGAGGCACAAAACATACACATGGAACAGTGTTCTAAACATCCATAATGCCTGGGGTTAAAAGATGAACAAAATATGTATAATTATCAGTGTAAGCAACATCCATAAGTGCTGCATAAAGACATTTACTGTAAAATCTAGTAACAGTAACTTAAAGCTACTGAGATTTTCTGAAATCTAATATTTACAAACACAGACAGCTCTGTCATTAAGATGATTGTAAAGTTTTTGCTGAGAGGAATGTTTTTATCAATAAGATTAAAGGGTCACCGTCAACCACCTTAGGATTCAAAGTGTCTCAAGTTTAAACAACACATGTTATGATTGCTCACATTCTGTAGAAACTGCTGATGTAGCTGGTAGTTTGATTCTAGTTTCCTTTTTCTTCTAAAAGTAAAAAAAAAAACACTGCACACCATACTGGTGTTACCACACAAACGTGTTTACATTCTTTGAGCAACTTCCACTGCATCTTTCCTGGACTTGGGATCACCCTTAACACAATCCAGGCAATATGATGCTGTAGAAGGAGTGTTTCTAATGTTCAGGATACATGCCAAAAGAGCAGATCAAGGATTTGGAGCAAAACCTTTTTTTTTTTTTTGGCTAGTTTTCCATTAGCAGGTTATACAGACCCGACACTAGAGGGATTCTTGGTCTTTCTACACAAATCACTGTACTCAATCATGAGCAATATGACCTGCATTATCATTCTACTTCTAATCCTGGCAAAAATTATGACTCATAAAGCACTGATCCATGCTAAGTCAGAAGTCATCCCAGCCTGGGAACCCACAATCATAGTTCCTGCTGCATCTTCATATTGCTTCCTTACTGTCGGGTTTTCATTTTAATTCTCATCCCTCTCCTCTGGCCCTCCTCCCTTCGCCAATGTCTTTCCGTGCACTTCCCCTGCTAGCTTTGAATGGCCATGTCAGCATCTCCTATGCCCTGGCTAGACGTACCTCAATGACTGAACACCACACAAGAACCCATACGAAAAGAGCCCACTTCTACCTGATAAATGCCCTCAAGAAAATGTTTCTAATTATTTTCTGTTCAGGCAATGTCGAACTAAATCCAGGTCCCCCAACTCAAATCACTTCTCCGTCGGAGTTTGTAGCTGCTCCTGGGATGAAACAGATGATGGTCAATATTCTAAGCTTGCTCAAAAAACTTGATCATCTCCAAGTTTGGGCAGCCCACACTGACCCAGATCTGATTATAATTACTGAGTCATGGCTAAAAAAGACCAACACTGATCCACAAATTACTATACCGGGCTTCAAGCTCTTTAGGGCTTCTAGGGATGGGGGGGTAGTGGTTGTATACGCCAAATCAAAATTTGATGTTAGCAGCATTTCCTGTAAAACTAAGCCCAAGGAATACGAGATTGTCTCACTTAAACTTCACCTTCCATCATCAGAGTGCATCACAATCATTGGTGGCTATAGACCCCCATCAGGAGGCACAGAAATTCTTAACATTTTGAAATCCATAACTTTGGCTGCTAACACGGAAACAATAATCTTGGTGACTTCAATATGGATTGGCTCACTGCTAAATCCCACTCCCTAAAAGCCATCTGTGATGAGCTGGGTCTTACACAGATAGTAACTGAACCCACAAGAATCAATGCTTCTAACTCTGCCAACAGCTCACTCTTAGATGTCATCTTAACTTCATCCCATAAAATCTCATATTCTGCAGTTTTCATAACGACATGACGACCACAGTATCATTGTATGTACAAGATTCCAATCTAAAACCCAGCAGCACCCTAAATTCAGAATCAAATGCTCGTTCTGTAAATTCAACTCAGTAAACTTCCTAACCGATCTAGCTACGATCAGGTGGCAAGACCTATATCTTGCCAAATCTGCTGATGCCGCCGTCTCTGTCCTAAATGACAACCTCACCACCCTAATTAACAAGCATGCTCCTCTTATTAAAATGAGGGTGTGGAAAAATCTCGCATCCGTGGTTCACCCAAGAGCTCAAATCTGCACTTACCAATAGAGACAAGCTATGGGCTAGGGCCAAGCACACAAAGGACCCGGCAGACTGGCAAGCGTTTAGAACTGCCAGAAATGCCTGTGTTAAAAGTGTACGTGCTACTAAAGCAAACTTCTACATCTCCACTCTGGAGCAGGCCAAAGGAACTCCAAAAATCTGGAAGACACTGAGATCCATTGAAGACCATCTCGTGCTTCCTCCTTCCCACCAAGATTCTGGCCAAGGACGGATGGTTGAAAATAAACTGTGAATCCTCAAAGAACTTAACCTTCACTTTGCCACTGCTGGGTTGGCATTCGACTCCTCCCCATACGCTAGCCAAGTGAATAGCAACACTAGCCCAGATACTACACATGCTACTAAACCTCATCCCTTCCAGTTGTGCCTGTTTAGCTACAAAGAAGTCGAAGACATAATTATTAGCCTTGACACCAAGAAAAGTGCAGGGGACGATGGCCTTCAATTATTTTTCTTCTGTTAGGCTATGCCCAGCTCACAGCCCCCATCCTTCACATCTTCAACCTCTCTATTACCACAGCCACTGTTCCATCCTGCTGGAAATCTGCCCAATTTCTTCCTCTCTTCAAATCAGGAGATCCTTGTGACTTAAACAACTGCCGTCCTATCTCTATCTTGCCCTTTCTCTCCAAAGTGCTGGAAAAACTTATATACAACCAACTAAAAAATCACCTCAAAGCGCACTCACTCCTAAACCTGGCACAATCTGGCTTCAGGTCAAAGCACAGTACTATCTCAGCCTTGGCTAAAGTCTCTAATGATTGCATCCATGCTATGGATACCAAGAAGGTTACTGGTGCAGTCTTTCTAGACCTCAGTAAGGCCTTCGACACTGCAGACCATCACCTCCTAATCACCTGTCTTGCCTACATAGGTGCCACTGCACTTACCTTACAGTGGTTTAACAGTTATTTCACAGGAAGGATACAAAAAGTCAAAGCTGATGGCCTACTATCTGCCCCCCCTTCCAATTGCCAGAGGAGTCCCTCAAGGCTCCATCCTAGGACCAATCCTTTTTTCCCTGTACATCAACAACCTTGACTCCCACATAAAGAACTCTAGCATACATTTCTTTGTGGATGATACGGTTTTGTACACATCAGGCTCGTCCTTAACTGAAGTCAGGGAAGCACTCCAAGCTGACTTTATCCAGTTAGAAAGCAACCTTATCAATGCCAAGCTTCTCTTAAATGCCAAAAAAACCAAGACATTGATTTTCTCGAGACTTGCCTTGTCTGATGCCCTACCTATCCCACCTAAAAACTTCATAGTTACCTCCCTAGGTGAACACTTGGAAGTCGTGCCTAAATTTAAATATTTAGGTATGTGGATAGACAACAAGCTTTCCTTCAACGACCACATCGAGGATCTATCAAAGAGGCTTAAAGCACACTTGGGTTTCTTCTTTAGAAATAGGACCTTCTTTTCTCTTGCGACCCGCAAAAGACTTGTCCAAGCAACATTTCTTCCCTTGCTTGACTACGGAGACATTATCTTTATCTCCTCCCCAACCTTGAGCCTATCTAAACTGGATGTACTCTATCACCGTGCTTTTCGCTTCATTACTAACTCTGCGTACAGGACCCACCACTGTGATCAGGAGAGCAGTTGGGTGGACCTCTCTTGCCACCAGATGCCTCCTGCATGCTGGCATTTGGACCCTCAAATTACTACTCTACAAACTGCCTGTCTATTTAACGTCTCTCATACACATCTCGCATAGCGCCTACTCCCTAAGGAAATCTGACCTTATCCTACTAGATGTTCCCAGGACACATACCACAGCTGGCCAAAGAGCTGTCTCATATGCCCTCCCAAACATTTGGAACCAGCTACAAGCCAGGCTGAAGCTAACTAGCATCGTATCAATTAACTCCTACAAAACACTAGCTATCTCTAAATTAAAAGACATATTTAGTGCTACTAGGCTCCCAACGCCAAGTCAACTTCCCTAGGCACCAACTGCCCCTGAAGTTATTAAAGCTGAAATGTGTTGCAATTTAGGGCAAGGTTAAAGCTGGAATGTACTGCATATATAGCATAAGGACTTCTATTGTGTATACCTCTTGTATTATAAATATTTTTTTCTTTGTTGTTCTACATTTTATATCTCCTGTCTATGTAATTGCAAACTGTATGTGTATGTGCCTCAGGACCTCCTTGTGAATGAGCTTGCTCAACAGAGTCTTTCCTGCAATAAGCTTGAAACAAAACAAATGTGGGTGTAATTGCACCATTCCCATGCATTTCGGTTCTACTAAGAAAGGAAGCAGATAAAACAACCAACAACTCCTAGTAATTTTACAACAGGCAAGCAATCATAAAATGTGGGGTTTCAAAATGGAAATGTGGAAATAATATGATACAAAAAGGGTTGACGGTGTCCCTTTAAACATAGCAGAAGAGAGTTGAGTAACCTACTGTAAGTCTAAAATAAGCATAAGATCTTTTGACTGCACTCGCTCTGCTACATATCTCACGGAATTTCTTCATAGTGGTGTCAGCATGGCTCAGTTGGTAGCACATCCACCCCTGAGTAAGAGAGTCATGGTTTCTAGTCCCAAACCAGGACTGGGCTCATCCCTTCGATGCTGGCACCTGAGTGCAGTACTGGGGGATGCTGTACTTTTAATGAGACATTAAACTGAGGTCCCTTCCACCAGTCTCTGGTGTTACCTGGGTGGGTGACCAGGTGGAAGTAAAAGAACCCAAGTCACTTTTTGCAACAGTACGGAAGTATTTTTATTGAACAAAAATAAAACAAATCATGCATCATAATAAAGCAGCATATAACATGCCTCTTATCCACTACTATTACAAAAGGAAAAGAAAAACCTACCAGAACACCATGGGGTAGATTTTCAAAGCCCCGGTTTTGATGCAAGGTGCCTGCATCAAACAGAAATGACGCAAGGGACACCTTGCATCAAAACCTGCTGCAATCCCAATTTTTGAATGTAGACTATAACAAAAACAGGCTACCTTATGCCAAAGTGGCCCAGCACCATCCCTGCTTCCCAAAGTGGGGAGGTGCCACAGCGGAAGAGGGCTTGCACCACAATGGGGGTGCAGCATCCCCTAAAATTGGGATTTTCAGAGTCCCGCTGTGGCTGCAAGTCTTGGCTGTAGTTAGACCAGCCATGAGCTGGTCTAATATCCCTGTGCCAGCCACTGGACATCTGTCAGTGCCAGAATGTGGAGGTGCCACATAGCCATGGCCCCTCCCGCCAGTTGCCGTGGGTCTACACCCTCCTTTCTGCGGTCTGCGGTGGCTGGCAAGTGAGTCTGCTTCCATACTGGCTGGCCTCAGTGGTGATTGGGTTGGTGGGATCCACCTACTGCAGTGTGCCCCATCAGAGACCGCAGTCAGCAGCAGAGGCGTGCCCTGGATGATGGGTGGAGAGACAAAAAAATAATTGGTAGGGCTGTGTCCGGGCCCCCCACAAAGCCAGGTGGTCAAGGCCACTCAGCAGGTGTATCTGCAATCCTGTTCCTGCTGGTCCTCTATGTCCTGGGAACAGCTGCAGATCTTCATGAGCTGGCCAAGCACAGGGCAGGGGATGACAGCAGCCTGCATCATGCCCCTCAGGTGTGCCATCAGAATGGTGCAAGGTGAGGCTTGCAGCAACTCTGGAGACTTTGGTGCTGGGATCCCTGTTGTTCTAAAATATGGCGCAGGCTGCACAGTGCACCTGGAGTTTGTCACATATGGGAGTTCAGTGCCGCTTGCACCAATCTCCTGGGGTTTTGAAAATTGAGCCCCGTGTATCTAAACCATAACAAAACATAAGAAAAACTTTCAGATCAATGTGCTTATGCAACTGAATGAGATATGAGATGATGCTTGTGTAACTTGATTTACTTTGTGGCTTTCCTCCTCTCTATCTGTGGGATATCCCACCCTGTAGGGGTACGACACAAGGAACCCTAGAGGAGGGTTCCCCCCTTACAGGTGCTGCAGGAATGATTGCGATGGCTAAAGGCAGGTTAGGAAGAAGCCCAAAAAGAATACCCACAGGTGTCGAGCTTTGAAGAGGCAAGGATGATGAATGAATTCTGAGAAGATAATGGCTGACTTCCTAAGGAGAGAGGGGAAAGCTGGAGCCACCATCCGCCCCCATCCAACAGCAGAACCTAACTAATTGAGAAAGCACTAATTCTAACTAATATTATGACCACTGGCACAGAGGGGAGGAAAAAAACCCTTTGAGGAGAAAACCTCTGGGGATCCAAGGCCTAGGTCACCTTCCCTCCAGGCTGATGGCATCTGATTTGAGGACTTATGACAGTAAAGAGAACGGTTCCTTAACATTGTTGAAAAAGAGTATGGTAACAAGAGGAATATGAGTAAGGAGGATGATGATGGAATAGGGAAAAGTCCCCAAAAGAAAGCACAGATCGAAGAGAGAACATGGGGCTGTGCACAAATCGAAGAAGGAACATGAGGCAACGATGAATACTGATGATGATAACCGCAGGAGGGCGGCAGGTCGATGAGATAGCATAAGATCCAAAGAGAGGTATGCTGGATTGAGCGTGGCAAGTAAGTAGACATGGAGGCCAAAATAGCATGATTATGTGACTTGAACGATGAGACTCAGATGTGGTAGTCGATGTGTTTGAGTAAGTGATGTAAATAGATGAATCGTGAGGTAAGGCTGAGTGAATGATGACTGGAATTATGAACTCCATATGTGCAGCAGGATGGCTATGGGTTGAAAAGGTGGCATAGGAGTCAGGATAGGTAAACCCAAAAAGAAATATCGATAGCAGGCTACGAGTGGAGTGAATCCTGTATGGCCAGATGGAATTGGAAGAAGAGGAGACAGGAATTAGGAGGAGACAGGAATGAACTTGAAAATGAACTGGTACGAAGGCAGCATGAGTAAGTAGGTTCCTCAAAAGGAGGCCAACTCCGAGGCCAAGAAGGCAGGTCTGGAACCTAGGCAACTCAGGGTGAGCGATCGAGGAGCAAAAGTGGATGACGTATGATGAGGAGTGAAACTAAGAATGGAGGGAAATCATGAGGACTGGCGTGAGAAAAAGCGCTTGGACATGGAAGGTAAATTTTAGGAAACGGAGGAGGTGCAATGATGGATTGAAACCATGGAGGCTGGTACATTAAAGTAAAGTATGAAAGGACAAAGGACGGTAGACAGGTCAATGGGGAATCTTAGGACCCAGCCGATATGGGATGAAAACTGCAGTAGGGCAAGCTGGATGAGGAGGCACAAGAGTACGGGAGCTAGACGGAGTCAGCCGAGGCAATCTGATTGGTCAGCCAAGGCACACAGATTGAACGATGGAAATAGAGGAGCAGGTCAGTTAGAGCCAGCACATATGATGAAGGATAGGGATGCTTGAAAAAAATATCGAGGGCAGGCCAGACGGTGACTGAGGAGGAGGAAGGCAACAAGTGGATTCGATGGGGCAGACACCCCTGATGCGCTGGAGAAAGGCAGAAAGAAGTAAATAGAGGAACCATGAGGGAAGGCATAGGAGCCATGCTAGGTATGCCCAAAATAAATATTGAATACAGGCCACAAAATGCCTGAAGCAGATCAGAGATGGTGTATGGTACCACCTACTGGTCAGGAAGAGAACAAGCCTGAGAAAGAGTAGGAATCCCCCATAATAAATATAGAAGGAATTGTGCCAGACTGGGAGACCAATGAGCCATGTAGAGCCAAGCAAGTGGACAAATAATGAAAGGTCAAGACACCGAGCAGTAGGCCATGCAAATTAAAAGAATAGCAGACCAGAGGGCATACAGTGCCTCGACAGGGGATGCTAAACATGCAACATGGTCCATCCCATGCTCCAAGGAAAGAAACAAGTACTTTGGAATCCATTTTATTTTACACTCTACCCAGTGGTTAAACTGGAAATGTTTAGGTGAACTGCAATCTTTGCATGTGTAGCAGCTGGGAGGTGGAACTGTCATTCCTAGGAGGTGAAACTCTTCATAATATTCAATCCAGAAATATGTCAGAGGAGGTGGAACTGAGTACCTGCCCAGTTTAGCCCCTGGCTTCACCATAATTATGGACTTTCTTTTCAAATGGCATGCTGCGATCTTCTGACTAAAGACTGCTCACCCGCATTGAGTTGCTTCTAGAGGGGCATGCGATGCTGCCAACTGGTTCACCCCCACACTGCATGGAAGCCGCCATCCCTTGTGTTCAGTATGGTCATATGACATTAGTCATGAGGCATCCCACAAATGTGGGCAATCCCTGATAACTGTGGAGGTACTACCATGTGTGGGAGATAGCAACAGCAGCCCCTGCACTCGACAAGTGACAACAAGGATGGGGCAGGGGCTGCTGACAGGGCAGGTGGGAAGAGCAGGAGGGAGCGGGGTCTGCAGGCAGCGGCTGCTCAACTGATGTTGGTGTAGTGTTGCTCGGAGTTTGCTAGGAGTAGGTGGCCACTGCATTCGGTGTGATGGCATGAGATAGCATGCATTCTGCCGGACTATCCCTGGCAGCTCAGGAGGAGGAAACAGGGCAGGGAGGAAGAAGGAGGATGAGGTTGCAGCAGTGGTCAGAAGGGGGGAATGAGTTTGGCATGCTTGACGGTGGCTTCCAGAGGCAGTGGTAAAATACCGCTACAAGATTACTTTTTTTTTTTCTCCAGAGGATGTGGCACTCTGGAAAGAACATCATGAAGGTAGAAAATGTTCAATCAAGTTGGTCTTAGTCAACCAATCCACATGGGGCTGTCGAATCAAGTAGTTAATACAAATGGACAAGTGCAGTAGGTAATAGCCACGTTTTGCAAGTTGACAATGAAAAACAAACACTTAAAATGAGAGTGGAGCTAACAAAACACACGAACGGAGAAAGGGACGTACACCCTGTAGGCTATTCAGAAGGTTTCAAACCAGATGAGACTGTAAAATTGTGTCAGAACTGGCTCCCACAATTGATGAAATGTGATCTGCAGCCCACTGAGGGCTTTACTGAATGTGTATACAGAATTACGCCCAGGAGGACTAGCTCAAGCTCTTAACCTCCAGGTATAGTATTCAGCTAGCCTACCTGCACCTCTCACAGAAATTAAGCATTACATTCAGTAACAAATCTCAAAGAACTATTAGCAGGCAATGCACTGATCCAGGCAGGATGGGAAGCAGGCAAGTAGGGATCAAGGAAGCAGGTACGGGAGTAGATGACGGCGTGAGCTGAAGCAGGGGAATTCCAGAGCAGCCACACAGCGTGACTGTGGAGGGCTCGATGGAGGAGACAGGAAGGGAAGCCAGGAGTATGACAGGCAGAAAAAGGAGAGTGGCAAACAGAAAGCAGAGGGGAGGGAAAAGGTACCGAAGCGGGCAGGGGAAAATACAGTAGATGCACAGCGCAGCTTGCAGAAAGAGCAGCCATCTGCAATGAAGGCAAGGAAATACAGACACAGTGGTCCAAGCTGCTCTGCAGGAGGGGGGTCAATAGATGAACATTGAAAGCCGAGGGCTGAGGCCGACGGAGAGCAGCGCCTCTGGCCACCAACGAAAAAGAATCCTGACAGAGTCCAGGATGAGTGACCTTCTAAGCCCAATGGGGGGAGTGATGTTGTTGCTCTGCCCATTGAACCTCAGGCTTAAAGCCCTCCCATTATATGTAGGAAAAATGTATATCTTTACATGTATTACTTAATAAAAGGTCTGCTATATTCTTAGACCAAACGTATAGCACCATAGTGAAAACAATTAGCGGTGTGCTGAACCTCTGGGGTGAAACCAAGCCATCCCAAACATATACAGCTCAGTTTCCATGAGACCCAAGCCGAACTTTGCTGGCTCGGCTCGAATCTCCAACTTTTTGTTTCCTTCTTGTTGCACTCCTGCCTGTCACGTGACAAGTGAGAGCTCGTCAGTTGGTGGTTCAAGTGAAGATGCTTCGGTTTGAGCATGCACAAACTAGAATACAACCAGAAGAGCTCTCCTCTGTGCCATTTGAGTTGAGCCACTAAGGAGAGAGGAGCACTTCCAGTCGAGTGAGCAAGTGGTCAGGCAGGAAGGGAAGGGTCTCCTACTATAGTCGGAGACAAGTGCATGGAGGAGTCGGACACTTTGTGAGTACTCAGCATGAAAAGAAAAATGAGCATAAAAAAAACTACTGAGAGGGTTGGGTGGGGACTTGGGATTGATGTGGGTCAGGGATTGGGGAGCAGGGGAACAAGGCTTCGAATGGTTGTGCGGGAAGGAAGGGAAGGGTCTTTCCTGGACCAGTTACCACCCACACCGCCAATGAAACAGAATCAGAAAACTTAATAAAAAAATTGAGAGGGTCGGGACTTGGGCCAGGAACTGACTGTGCGTGGGTGTGTGGGGGGGGGGGTGGTGAGAAGTGCTACAGACTTGCAAGAAAGGTGTAGTATGAATGAGCATGGTGGGGCATCCAGAAGCAGACAATTCCAAATTTACCAGTGCCTCCACTTGCATACTGTGTGACTCTGAGCAAGTCAGTATACCTCCAAAGAGCTCCTGGGTCACCCTGAAAACAGGCACCTGTGCCTAGTGGGCCTAAGCTGAGAGAACATTGACTGAGCTTACTCAACTCAGCAGGGATACTGGGCTGGCATACTTTGAGATGCTGGCTGAGGAAGTCATAGTGTAACCATCTCAATTAGCAGTGTCACTAATCATTTCCCACATAAGCAAGAGTCAGACAGAATGGACCATTTTTATTTGTGTGTAGTCGTGTCAAATAAAGGCTTGCTTCATGTGTGTAACAATTTTGATGGGGGGGGAGTCCAGCAGTTGAGTAGTCTCTGTCTGCACAGTGTCATCAGCTGTTTCTCAAACAAGCAGGAGTTGGGACAGGAGGACCATATTTTTTTGTGTAGTCATGTCAAATAAAGGCTTGGGTCACGTGTGAAACATTTTGAAGGGAGGAGGCAGCCCGGCAGTTGAGTAGTCTCTGTCTGCACAGTGTCACCAGCCATTTCCCACACAAGCAGGAGTTGAGATAGGAGGACCATATTTTTTTTGTGTAGTCCTGTC
Source organism: Neoceratodus forsteri (assembly GCA_016271365.2). NCBI lineage: Eukaryota > Metazoa > Chordata > Ceratodontiformes > Ceratodontidae > Neoceratodus > Neoceratodus forsteri. Next base: position 381,891,024 of record JADMNL010000023.1, on the reverse strand, counting down.
AAATAAAGGCTTCATCATGTGTGAAACGCTTTGGAGAGGGGGCATTCCGGCAGTTGAGTAGCCTCTGTCTGCACAGTGTCACCAGCCATTTCCCACAAAAACAGGAGTCGGGACAGGAGGGCCATATATTTTTGTGTATTGCTGTCAAATAAAGGCTTACGTCACATGTGAAACATTTTGAGGAGGTGGCAGCCTGGCAGTTGAGTAGCCTCTGTCTGCACAGTGTCCCCAACTATTTCTCACAAAAGCAAGGGTCAGGACAGGAGGACCACATTTTTTTTTTGTTCAGTTCTATCAAATAAAGGCTTGCATCCTGTGCAAACATTTTCAAGGGAGGGGGCAGCCTGGCAGTTGAGTAGCCCCTGTCTGCACAGTGTCACAAGCCATTTCTCACAAAAGCAGGAGTCAGGACAGGAGGACCATATTTTTTTTGTGTGGTCCTGTGAAATACAGGGTTGCGTCACGTGTGAAACATTTTGGAGGAAGAGGGCAGCTCTTGGCAGTTGTATAGTAGTCCCAACTTGTAGTCTTGCTAGTTAACCAGTTCATATTCCTAGCCTTGGATCCATGATGCCGGTTCAACAACAAAGTTGACGACTGACATTACAGCAATGGCTTTATGTCGACTGTAATTGTGGTCGGCATAAAAAGGAGTTTGTTTTTTTCAGGGGGCTTCACCCCCCTCCCATATTTAGGATTACCAACTCCAAGTCAGAATTGATTCGGGGAGGGGATTCAAATGACAGAGAAAGCAATGCCAGTGTCCTGCAGCGACATTACAGTGGCAACAGCGAATTGTTGCTGTAATGTCGGTCACTATCGAAATTTCAAACCAGCATTGGCATACACCTTGCCTTGATGTGCACTAACTACTCATCATCATTGCCACCTATTTCTCCAAGGTGACCGAGGAAGGTAGTACAATTAGGTACTCGGTTTTTTCTTGGAAGGGAGCTGGCTTCAATAGTGATCAGCAACTGTTATTAAATAATGATGGAAGGGAGTAGGCCTGTGAAACAAGTTTCCAAGACAAAGACTGCAATTCAGAAGACACAAAAGTCACAAAACCAAAAAGTGCCTCTTCTAGTGCAGTAGGTGCATCCTCATCTTTACTGATTGAAGCTTCCAAATGCTCTGAGTCCTTGTCTTCTGAGAACCCATCATGTTTGTCTGCTGCTGCAGGTGATACCCAGTTGACAAATACAGGCCAAGTAAAAAGCAGCAAGAAAAGCTTGGGTGCTGAACCAGCAACTAAGAAAAGTCGATTTTCCAAAGGTACAGTTATTCAAAAAATAAAAGCAGTTGCAGGCCCCACATGTAGTGGAAAGGAAAGAATAAGCACAGATGCATTACATTGTGCCAATTTCTCAAGATTCTACCATTTTTCATTCCTCAGAGTCAGACCATGTGGATAGCAGTGGCAGCAAGTACATTCCTGAAAGAGAGGCAGTGCATGATAAGGACTCTGATGATGAGGGCTCGGAGCCAGAGGAATCTGTGAGATGCCAGATCAAAAAACCTGGGGAAAGGTCATCAGAGGAAAGGTCATTAGGGGCCAGTGAAACTGAAAAGGAAGTTACACCTGGCTTGCCTGTCTCCTCTGCTGAGGGCAGGCCGCACACCCAGTCATCCAGTGAAGACACTGAGGAAAATAATCAGTATATAGACATTAGCATAGAAATGGCAGGTGATGATTCAGAAGTTGCCATACCAGGGACAAAAAGAAAAAATCCATCCTCTTCCATTTGGAGTTTTTATCACCTTGACCCAAAGAACAGTATGCATGCAATATGCTGCTTATGAAAGGCCTCTTTCAGCAGAGGAAGACAGGCAAGCAACCTTGGCACATCAACCTTAATAAGACACTCATAGTGTATACACCCAGTTAAGTGGGCCAGCAATAAGTCACAAGGTGACACTGCAGAGGATGTACAGGTTAACAATGATACTCACACTGCTGGTACAGCTACTGTAAATTTTTCCATATACAACACACCCCTCAGACACCGAGCAGGACTTTGACTACATCACCCCCTTTATCTGCTAGGTCTTTATTAGAATCAGAAAGCTCCACAGTTGTCAACAGAATGAGTTGTTCTGTGTCTCCTCCAGCCTGTTTTACTGTGCCAGTTGCAGCTCAGAAACAGTTAACAATGTAGCAGGCTTTTCAACAGAGAACTAAATATGACCAAAGCCATCCAGCTGCTCAGCAGTTAAATAAAGCAGTATCTGCAATGACTGTGCCGGACATGCACCCATTTTCTGTTGCAGACTCTGCTAGGTTTTGGGAGGTGATGAAACTTGCTGCCCCTTGATATTAGCTGCCTTAACAGACATATTTTTCCAGAAAGGCTGTGCCAACTCTTTACAGGGAACTGTGCCAGAAGATAAACAGTGCCTTGCAATCATCGGCTGTTGAAGAAGTATATATGACAACAGATATGTGGACAAGTGGACAAACAGTAGAATACATGACTGTCACCGCCCACTGGGTATCATTTTCCTCATCCTCTGGCACCACCAGCAACCAACAAAATCCTCACAAACAGGCTGCCCTCTGTATTGCAAGCTTAAAGAAAATCACACTGGTGTGAGCATCTTACAGGAGCTAAAGAAACAGTTCTCAGAATGGCTTTCCCCAATGGCCTTTCCCCAGGATTTGTGGTTGCATATGTAACCCCTACCCGGTATGCCGTTTCCATCTGACAGCAATACCAGGTGGGCTGGTTCGGGGAGGAATATGTCACTCGGCACATAGGTTAGGTTTGGCTACTCTGCACAGGGGCACCCAAGTAACTCCAAACACAGGAAGCAATAACTGTAATGTCCAACACCAGAAGTGGGATTCTCAAGTGTGGCTTTTATTCACATCCAAACAGAATAAACAAAGCATAGATGGACCCCCACGGGGCTACACTCCTGGTAATGCAGATTAAAGGAGCCAGAACACGTCCTCATCACTTTAACCCTCAGGCTCTACAACACACTGGGCACACAGCCCAAACTTTATGTTTCTCTGGGTTTCCCTGGCTCCGCTCCCTTGCCAGCCACTTGGACACTTTCCCATATATCATGGAAACATTTTCTGGTGGCTCCCTAAACCACCTAACAGCCCCTCTGCTCCATAAGGGAATCTTCCTCATTAATCCCACGTCTGGGTACTTTCCTCAGGCACTGGCCAAGTACCTGAGAGAAAGCAACAGGTGTCTCAGAGCAAATCCGTGAAGGTGAATTTGGTTACTACTGATGGGGGGGGGTCTCCCACCTCTCACTCCCACAATTCATACTCTGCCATTTCTCTGGACTGTAACACCTCATCCTTTAACATTTTGCTGTGTAGATACTTGTTAAATGTATTTCACATTCGATCTACTGTCTTTTCTTCCCAATTGTGCTGGACTGGAACATACTTAAAATAAGTGGCACTGTCCATTACTCTAGACCCCCCACAGAGTTAAGCAGTCCAATCCCCACATCTTCCAACTGTACTTGGCTGTCTTTCCCTGACCCCACAGTAACAGTCCCTTTAGTTTCCTTCTGTTTCAGGTGAAAAACACATGACCCTTTTGCAGAGCGAACTCACCTTTCGGTTGCAGGTGCCCCACAGGCGTTTCCTCCTCAAGGAATCTCTTCTTGAGCTTCTGGTGCCTCAGCACAATTTAAACAGGCAGCTTCTTTCCTTAGCCGGACCGGGGAAGGGTTGCCCCTGGAAAACAGGCAGATACCTTCCCCCCATCCCCACAGGGGTGGGGCCCTGATCCATTGATAGCGGTCTCCACCACTTCAATAATCATTTCCTGTGTTCCTCTTCAGGTGGAAACACGCACCTTAAACAAAAGTAGCTCTGTAACAGAGCTTAAAGCTCTGAGAGCCTGCACTCAGCAGAGCACCTCTGCTGCACTCTACAGACTCTCTCTCAGACTGACTTCAAATTCCCCAACGTTCTACTCTAACCTCCAACTGCAACATTCCAGTGTGGCTTATGCAGCTGCGACAGTTCTAAAATTATGTCATCCCTCAGTCTCAGCTGAGACTGAGAACAGAGTGAGACAGTGTGAAATCCATTTAACTGGAGTTTCACAAGCTGCCTTCCCTGCCTACCACTAGGTCTTACTGGGATTCTAGTAACCCCGGGTAACGGAGGGTTACACATACAATGGAGCTAACATTGTACAAGCATTAAAGGATGGTGGGTTTCTGCATTTACCATGCTTTGCACATACACTCAGTCTAGTGGTACAGGACTTCTTCAGTGAAGACAGGAATGTGTAGAATATGTTGGGTGCTGCTCGTAAAATATGTGGTCATTTTAGGTACTCTGCAAAAGCTTGTAAAATTTTGAGGGAACTGCAAAAACAGAATAACTTACCAATTCACTAGTTAAAGCAAGAAATTGTCACTAGGTGGAACTCCACCTTTTACATGTTACAGAGGCTCCAAGAACAATACAAAGTAGTATACCATGGACCATGCAGTAGGGAAAGGTGATGTTACACTCACCTCTGGGCAGTGGAATCTTATATCATGTTTATGTAATTTGTTACAGCCATTTGAGGAAGTCACACATGAAGCAGGTGCTGACAACACAAGCATAAGTCAAGTCATTCCATTGATACATCTAATGCAGAGACTGGAAAGATTCCAAGAAACATTTGAAGAGCAAGGGGCAAGCACAAGTGTCACTCTTGCTGAAAAGCTGTCTTTGTCTTTGGAAACAGACTCCAGGATTGCCATGATTTTGGAATCTGAACATTATGTGATAGCAACAATGTTGGATCCACATTTGAAAACCAGTTTGCCAGGTCTTCTCCAATCTAGTAGCATATATCTCAGCCATTATAAAGAATTCCAAATTAATAAAGTTGCTCTAAAAATTACAACAGTAACTCCAACTAGAAGTGCTGCAGCTGATGATCATGAAAATAGCCATGCTCCCTTCCAAGAAACAGATCCCAGTGAAGGCAGAAGAATAAGAAAAACCTTGCATTATGAGTCAGAACCCAGGGCTACTGTAATTTGTATGGTGCCTCCATGGACAACATTTGGGCATGACTGGATAACACAAAGAAAGACAGTGCTATTACTTCATCTGCCACACGCTACTCAGCAAGCAGTATGGTGGATGCCTTCTTAAAGGATCCCAGAAAGATAAATGTTTGAGATGACCCACTTCGGTACTGGAATGGAAAGGGTGTGGTCTGGCCAGCATTACAAAAAGTGACCCTTTACCATTTAAGTTGCCAAGCAACAAGTGTCCATTCTGAAAGAATATTTAGGGGTGCTGGCTATGTTGCTAGCACTAGGAGGAGAAAACTCCTTCCAGAAAACATTGAAATTCTAACTTTTGTTAGACTAAACTATGATGTATTTGCAGGACACTCAGGGGCACTTCCAAAACACTGCTCGGACAGTAGTGATGTTGAGCCTATTGGCAGTGATGTTGAAGAATAATAGTAGTACTACTGGACCAGTACTGGGGAAAAAGAATGGTGCGTCCATTTTTGTCCTGTCCCACGCCAGTCATTTTTCTTCCACAGAACTGCCATCTACCAAGACAGCAAAAGCTAGGGGCTACTCTCTGACTCTGTGGAACTTATGGAAGAATTTCACACTCACACATTTTTTTCTTCAATCTTTTATTTGTAAGGTTAATGTAAATGTGTAAATGACTGTATTGATTTCTGGTAGATGTCTTCCAGTTGTGTACCGTATGCACCAAGGGCCCGATTCTAGAAGAGCAGATACACCAGACACAAATAATGCAAATGTGCAGAATACGCCAAAACAATTGCAATGTGCAACATACGCCTGATTCTAGAATATGCGAGACTTACGCAGGTAGTAATTGCGTATGTCGTGACCCGCAACTTACATGACATTAAAGAGCGTAACAGGCAACACATGCAGAAGATACACCACTGGAGAACACAAGAGAGATGGCAGAAGCTGCAACACGGAGGCAGAGGTGCTAAAGGAACTTCAGCCATGATGAAGTCTAGACACTGGTGGAGGAGATAGACAAACACCATGCACTCCTCATGAGCCGTGGAGGGGAGACAAAGAAGAGGGAGAAAAGGAGGAAGGCATGGCACAGGGTCACATGCAAGCTGAATACCATAGCAGCACAAAGGAGAACAGTGCATGATGTATAAAAGAAATACAATGACCTGAAGTGCCTTGTGAAGCACAAGCTGGCACAGAACAGATGCAGCGCACAGAACACAGGGGGTGGACCCACCCAGCAGCAGACACTCACCAGCCTGGAGAGGAGGATAGCCACACACCTGAGTCAACAGAACATCAGCGGTGACACAGACCTGGATACAAACAGGCACAGGTAGGGACAACATGTAGCAATGCATGTTATAGTTGCGACATGGCAATAGCACTGCAACCACCACCAATGGTGGGGGGAATGGTAGGAACATGTGGTGTGCATATGCAATGCCACAAGCCCACTGCTGGCTGCAGGGTGGGCCTAGGGTACCATACTGTGTTCAAGGGGGAGCTAAGGAAATTCCTTGTGTATTGCTGTTGGAGGAGGCTGTACAAAGGTATGAGTCCTGCTGCACATGGGGGGGGCTAGTGATCCTCACTGTGAACTGCTGGTGGGCGGTGGGAGTGCTGTGCATGGCATGAGTCCTGCTGCACATGGGGGGCCTAGTGATATGCACTGTGAACTGCTGGTGGGGGTGGGGTGCTGTGCAGGGTGGGTGACCTGCTGCACATGGGGGAGAGCCTAGGGATATGCACTGTGTACTGCTGGTGGGAGATGCTGTGTAAAGGTATGAGGCCTGCTGCACATGGGGGGGCCATGTGGTAATGACATAGTGCCTGCTGGGGGGGCGACGGCGTAAGGACATGTGCATGGACGGCAGGGCTAACATATGCACCCATAGGGTGGGCAGACCCCTGCAGCACAGTGGGACACAGGGCTGCATCAGGGCATGGTTGCACTGTGCAGCTGGGAGAATAACAGGGCAGCAGTATGAGTGCTGGGATTGATGTACCAGGGTGGTAATGAAATGATGAGCAGTTACAGTCATGGGACAATACTAACTGTGAAGGATGTATTCACAGAGGTGTGAAACACGTGGTATGTTTGGTGAACAAAGTGAGGCAAGTGCTATGCAATTCCACAATGTCCTAGCACACTTATGAGGGAAACACTAAGCAGGTATTACAGTGACATACAACCCTGTATACACACACTGACACGTTGTCCATCCAACAGGTCCTGTAGCCGCTGGTGACAGTGGGCCAAGTGGAGCTGGATGCCATGAGCAGCAGCAGCATGGGCAGGAAGACACAGGCACAGCCCAAGACACTGGCACAGCAATGGATAACAGAAGCAGCACACCAACAAGTGGCAGTAGCCCAGACAACAGCACACCAGCGGCTGACACACCAGACCCCATAGTGGAGTCAGAAGGGATTGAGGACAGTGACAGTCCCATGGGCGAGAAGGTGGACAACAGTGTGGAGGATGCAGCAGGCCACCAAAGCCAGCAGCAGGGGACCACTGAGGACACCAGTAGGGACACCACACCGGCAGAGACAGAGTGGATGACTGGAGACAGTCAGCAGGTGTTCAAGCCTGTGCAACCAGCAGCACAGGGGACAGTTATAGGGTCCATGACCCCCCTGAATACCCATGGACTGGAGGAGCAGCTGGATGAGGCTGTCTGGAAATTGCAGGACTAGCTGCCCCCACCAGCCTACATAAGGGAATACTGCCAGTCAGTGCTGTCTGGGCAGGGGGATGTGAGGCAGGAGCTGGGTAACATTAGGCAGGCCATGCAGGACCAACAACACAGCCTTGAGATGCACCTGTCCAGCATTACCAGTACCCTGCAGGCATGTGCTAGGGAGACCACAGTATGCATGGGCAGCATGGGGGATGCAATACAGGGCATACGGCTCTGTGCTGAATGACAGGCGGCATTCACGGACCGCTGCACAACGACCATGGACCACATGCTGGCACAGCAACAGAGCCACCACACAGCCATGGCCATGGCCATGCAGGCCATAGTGTGCGCACTGCAGTCATTCCAACAGCTGCAGTACATAGCCTAGCATGTAGCACCCCTGCCACTGCACACGCATACACACAGACACAACCACCGGTACCAGTGCAACACCCTCCCCCTTCCACGACCCAAGCGGTGGCAGCAGCACCTGATGCTACCATGCAGCCCAAGTCACAGGGGCAGCCATGCATGGCTCACACAGACACAGCCCCAGGCCATCACCATGGTGCATCCACTGCGCTGCACGTTAGTGCAACCCCCGACATTAAAACGGCACCACAGGTGCATGCCACAGCCACACACACGGACATGCCTACCACCACCACCACCGTCACAGGTCCAGTACCCACACAGGAAGGTGTGCATACAGTGTCCGCTGCACCACAGGCCACACAGTTGCCCCGAAGGTCCACATGGGATGGGGGTACACACAGTGTAGCGACAGCACAGCCAACACCACACATGGCAATGAGGCATGTTGGCTTCAGAGGGTAGAGGCACAGCAGAGCCACTGTGTGGACACACACGGGCCCACAGGGCACAACGCCAGGGGAGGTCCAACAGGGCACTACACAACCCACCAGCATGGCAGGTCCAGCTACATCTCAACACCCATTCCCTGAGATGTCTGTGCGACCACAGTGTGGCCGTGGCAGACGGCAGTAGGATGCCCAGCAGTGTGGTGCAGATGGTGGTCGGGTGGGTAGTGTATCAATGGCGGGGTGGGGGCAATGGCATGTCTGGGAGGTACCATAGTCTGGGGTAGGCACTGTGCACTACACGGGGGTGTGGGATTGTGGACATGTGAATGCGTGTATGGGTGAGTGTGTGAGCACGGGTGTTGGGGTTCACATGAAAGCACTGTGTCTAGTGCATCCAATGCTGAATGTGCATACTGTCAATAAATTCTGTATCAGTACACAGTGTAGTCATGTGTTGTTTTCCAGGTACCCTGTGTAGGCCAGCAGCAGTGGTCACACCATTGGATAGGCACGCACTGAATGGCAGGTGGTAGGCATTGCATATCATGGGGCAACACATCAGTGGGACAGCAATCCCCAGCAGAAGCACGGTGGTCCCACAGCATGCACAGGGCATAGGTGTTCAGAGGCCAGATGTTGGCCATCGGGACTGGTGCATGGGGTACAAATGTACACCGGCATGGCACAGACCACAGCATACAGTATGTGAGCCACAGTGGGGGGACAACACAATGTCTGCTGTCAGCAGAGGTGACACAGGCAGAGGCCTGCACATACAGGTGACCCAGGCAGGCAACATGCCAATTGGATCTGTGCTGGCAGATGCAGCATGCACCACTGGCCATGGCAGCAGCATGTTGTGTGCATGGGTGGTCACCAGCAGGGGCATGGCCCAGTGCAATGTGCATACCACATGCCCACTGGATGGAAAGGCACTGCACACACATATGCACACAGATACAATGGCAGACGCTGTGCATGCCTGACGTAGGTCACAGGGCACTCGCACCAGTGATGGTGGACAACAGTGCAGGCCCGCATGGCCCAGGACTGCCGCATGATGGCCATGGTACTGCAGATGTCCTGGACCTGCATACCCCAGTCACACACACACTGCACATACAACAGGCAGTACAGTACTGGGCAGATGCTCTGGGGAACATGTGTCCAGCACCAGGTGATGCATGCATGTCAGATGGCATGCAGAGGACAGTGGCACATGACATGGATCTAGATGCCACCAGGTGCCACACACCGGCCATGGCCACCAGGTCATGTATACAGTGATACCACAGCAGGTGAGCAGCACTGGATGGCGCAGCTCCAGTACATGTCTGTGGCCTAGTTCCCCAGGCCCATGTGCCACCAGTGCCACCACCAGGGCCAGAGGTGCCCCAGGGTGGTGTGGTGAAGGAAAGGACCACAGTCAGCACAGCTGATGGCAGTGCTAAGCGGGGAGGTCTGGGAACATAGCACACTGCTGTACTCTGCTGACACTGGAGTCATGCACCACATGTGCATGGCCCCTGTGTTGAGACAGTGCTGGGCACTGTGTATGCCACACAGCCATGCCATGTGCCTGCAACAACACACATCAAATGGCACCATGGGGCAGACAGCATTTCACCGCTGGTGTCCACACAGAGCGGTGCACACACAGCACACAGGTCCCATGAGAGTGACTGCACACAGGGCCATGTGGACATCGGCCAACAGCAAGGTACAATGTAGCAGTATTAGTCACACAGACACAGACAGCATTGTACAGCATGACAGGAATGAACATTGCAACATAACAAATGTACAGGCATGCATCCCACCCTTGCCATCGACAATAGCTGTGCACCCCTGTGTTGCACAGTTGCACGAGCACTGGTCCTCGCTGTCAGTAATCCCATATCACATTGCCACATCCACCCCCGTACCTCTGCAGGGGATGCAGCCCTGCAGTCAGCACAACAGGGTACCCCTGTGCATCGTCCTGGTCAGCTGTGCACTACACATCTGCAGGGTGTCACGCATTACCACGTCTGTGAGTGGTCATATGTTGGAATGCAGCATGCACAATGCATGCCAACACTGCATACATACATACAGACATACATGCATACACATAGGCTGCAATTGCATGATGCCCAGTAGGCACTTGCATGACATACAGCTCTGGAGGGCTGCGGACCCTGCACTCCTCCATATCTGCAGGCCGCAAATGCAATATGCAGGTGCGTACATCCGCAGTGCAGGCCGCAACAGCTGTGCAGTGATGTGGCATGCAGATTGCAACTGCTACTCACAGATGCTGCATGCAAGCCACAACTGCTTCTTGAAGCTGCAGCCTGCATGCCACAGACTGCAGCTGTGCACATGCGAACTATGATACACGTACAGCGTGTATGTGTGCCACGTGCACCTGCAAGCTATGTGGTGTAGCTAGGCCGCAGGACCATGTCGTGGGGTATAAGCTGGAGAGCTGACTACAGTGCAGAGGGACAGCAGTGCCACAGGACAGGTGAAGCAGGAGTGTACCAGACTCTAAACTGGTAAATACTAGGACACAGCAGGCTATACCTCGCAACGCCCCCCCCCCCCAATCACAGGACTGGCCCCAACCAGGGTACCTTCCTGTAAGAGGCCCAAGGTGGAATATATCCTACTGAAACATGATTACTGACAGGACAGTACACAACCTGGAGCAATGCAACAGACTTGTTATCCCCAGTTAGTCAGGATTGAGGCTTTGTATTGTAGTGTCTGGCTGCTGCAATTGTGTCTTACATTTGTAGGGAACTGTAGCTAAGGTGTTATGGAGTCCTGCAACATGTGGTGGAATGTTAGACTATATTGTTTCTACTAGACAGACAGGACATAGTAGTGTACATGTTTGTTTGCAGGACACAGCTGACCATATCAGGACTGGCCTTCGATGATCAGGACAGGTGGTAAGCCGAGTCCCAACAGACATTACTGGACAGGCCTAACAAAGTACATTGCCAGCATCACACACACAGGATCACGGCTCATGGCGTGTCTGGTTGTGTACCACAGGCTGTGTACCATATCCATCCCAGTATGCTTGTCATGTCCACAATGGAAGCATGACTGCTACCCCACCTGCTGACATTACAGGCAGGGTCCCATCCCCACCTCACAGTGCTGGGTATGCCACATCAGGGTGGCATGGGGACAGTCCTGGGGTATATTCAGGGTCATTACTGTGGGTAGGTGACAGATGGGAGGTGTACAGCTCCCACAGGCAGCAGGCCACAGTCACATTGTCAGCAGTGTACTAACCCATGTCCTTTCCCACTGTAGCACCACAGCGGACACACCCAGGCCATAGGTGAGTAGTAGTCAATGCACAGCATGCACTGTTCCAATGCATGTACTACACTGTGTACCTAACATTGCTGTTCACTGCCCTCTGTGTAGGGACCATCGTTGCCGCATGGGACCAGGTAGGGGAACACTGCAACGCCAAAGCAGCTGCAGTTGTCACTATCTGTATCACTAGCTAATGATGACCTGCATATTCTCCATCCAGGTGTGCCACCACAGCCAGTAGTGCCGCCCATGCTGGTCTACAAAGTGCACTGTTCAGGTAGGTGTCCATCATATGTCAATGTGTCAGCAGTGGTGGGCCATGGGACTGCACCCTGGGCACATGCCATGTCGAGCTGCATGCTGCTCCATGCGACGGTGGCAGTGTGGACATGTGGCAGAGCTGCATGCAGTGCTCTCTGACCACGCCCACACTCTACAGGATCATGCTGCATCATGCCTCTGCAGGGGACAGGTGGACTGGCGGTACACTGCTGGCACAGTATGTGGCAGTGTGAGCCTGTTTACATGAATGGCACCGCACAGCCAGTCCACGCTTCCTGCTGTACATGTCGTGGGTGAAGCAGCTTCGGTGGTGGGGTAGTGCATTTGCATGACCTGTGGTCCTGGCTCGTTACCATGCACCATGGCTGCAGGCGGGTGTTGCACCTGGTGGGTAGGGGACATCAACGCATCCACAGCGGCATTGTGTAGTGACCAGTGTGCTTTTCCTTTCCCCCATGAAGGTATCACAACAGTCACCAGACATGTCCTCTGGTTCATCACTCAGCCTCAGCAGGAGAGCACCAAACTTCATGCCAATGGAGACCACCATGTTGGTGAACTGTATGCAGCAGTGGGACAGGATGCTGCTGCCACCTGGGTGCAGGAGGCACACCGCCACAGAGTCATCGGGCACATCCCAGGGTGTGCAGCATGGCTGTGTCAGCAGCCTCAGGCAGGAGGTGCTACACTGGAGGTCTGGTAAGTGCATGCATCGTGGCCATGGCAGTCAGCCACATGGTGGCACACACTGCAAACATACGAGTCCCATGTGTGTGTGCCACATGGCCAGGCCCCACACTAACCTCAACCCTTGCATAGCAACAGGTGGACATAGCCGACTGACACAGCGGCAGAAGGCACTGCTGAGAGCCATGGCTGACCTCAAGGCATCGGATTCTGAGAAGTACCGTTAGCGCATGCAGCGCAGGCAGCGGAGGGCCTAGGTGCTTCCACCAACTTCATTCTCCTCCTCCTCCTCCTCTTCCTCAGTGGAAGAGCCTGTGGAGGTCGTGGTCGATGTTGCACAGGACGTGGATGTGCAGGACCCCACAGATGTTGGGTGTCAGGAGCCTGATCCACATCAAGATGCTGGTCCGGACACAGTGGAAGACATTAAAGGGGGGTTGGATCTGGCCATGGCTGCACCACCTACAGGGACCATGGCAGTGGATACTGCAACACAGCCATCAGAGGATGCACCAACTACAGGCAGTGTGCAGTGCTGTGTTGCATCAGCATTGGAGAACCCTGGGCCACAACCGCTGGACAACCTCCAGGAACAGCAGCAGGTGGAGGCTGTGGGCGTCCGTGCTGGGGGGCCTGAAGATGCTGCCATGCGGGGGGGGGGCCCTGGAACATGAGAGCCTAGTGACCCTGGTGTCGGCCATCTTGGAGGACCTGAGATACCTGCATGGCTCCTTGAGTGCCCTGCTGCATGAGTTGCTCAGGACATAGGTGCTGTGATGGCACACTATGATTTCGGGGGCAGGACTGTGTAAGTGGGTGGTGGTGTATATATGGATGGGTGTGGTTCATGGGTGGGATTGTACATATGAGTGTGGTGGTGTATAAGTGGGTGGGATTGCACATATGTTCTTGTAACCTATAGGGGTGGGATTGTTTAGTTGTTTTGGGGACCTGTGTGTCATTGCTTGTGGGTGTGGGTGGGCATTTGGGATTGTTGTGGGTTACTGCTTGGGGTGTTGTCACATTGTTGTATTTAGTTGTTGTACCTTATCCTGTTGTTCAAACTCTTTCCCCATTTATTGTTACGTTCTGTCTCTGAAGTTGCATTCTGTACATTAAACTGTTTTACTACATCACTGGGTCTGTGTGCTTGTCTCAGGTGTGCATGGTCATGTGGGTGTGTGTCACCATGCACGTGGGGGCTCACCTGTGGCAGTGCTTGCTGTCCCCTGTGCGTCCTCACTGTGCATCTGGTCTGTGTGCCGGCTGTGCAGCTCATGGCCCATGGCACTCACCACTGGCCACATCTGCATGGTGTCCTGTGTGCTGCAGCTTATCATGCATGGTGTGGCATCCATGCCACCACACATTGTATGTCCCAGCTGTGTGGTGGCCCTGTGCCTGTGTGGCACCATTCCACCCAGGGGATCCACTGTTCCCTGTGGGTGGCACCACTGGCACAGGCATTGGTGTGTCTCATGGCCACATGTCCACAGGTCTGTGCCACTCAGTGCTGTATCCATGTTGTGGTTGCACTGTTTACATGTATCAGTGGCCATTGCAGGTGCATTGTCCCTGCTGGTGCCATCAGCCCAGCACTGTAACTGTGGCCTCTGTGCACCCTTTGCCTCCCATGCCACACATGCCATTGGTGACTGCATTGCTGCCCCTTTCAGTCTGTCCTGTCTCACATGGTGTGTTGCGGTTTGCTGCATGCATGGCCCACTGCATGGCACTGCTTCCGCCCTGTTTTGTGTGTGTCGGTGTATACTGGATGTGCCGTATGTGTGTAGGCCTCACAGGTGTATGGGCCACACAGTGTGCAGCGTACCTCTAGGCATTCCCCTACACTACTATGTGCCATGTCATGTGGCGCCAGGCGAGGTTCTGTAGTGCCCACTGCATGGCCATTCCCCAGCAGACTGTGCTGTACCCGTCGCCTCTTGCCTGTTGTGGTGGTCTTGTTCCAATGCTCCATACTATCTCTCAGTGCATCACACTGTACCCTGTCCACGGCTGTGTGTGTGCCTCCCAATGTGGCCACAGTCCATGGGCACTGTTGCCATCATCCAGTGTCACCATGTCCTGTGCTCTGCCCCAAGCAGCATGCCCATGTGATGGTATGTTGGACATCTCCGCTTAGTATTTTGTAGCTGTCACAGTGGTATCATGGTAGTTATCAGGTGAAGTGCCTCTCTATCAAGTCATGTCATGCATGTTGGCCTGCCTGTGCCAGTGCTGTATCTGTCTGGTGCTGTCTGTCATGTCTGTGTGCCATGCCAATCACATCCTGGTCATTCTCATCCTCTTTCTCCAGCTGATCTGGTGGTGGCACATGGTTCTGCACTGTGATGCTGTGCAGTGTGTAGCAGACAAGGAAGATCTTGCAGGTTGTATCTGGACTGTACTGTAGGGCCCCTGATGAGCTATCAATGCACCCGAAAGGTGCCTTCAGGACACCGAAGGTGCACTTGGTGACACACCTGGTCTGTCCGTGCGCCTCATTGTATCTTGCCTGTGCTGTTGTGTGTGTGTGGTGCCTGGGTGTCATCACCCATGGCAGCTGTGGATACCCACTGCCCCTGTTGGATAAATGGAACAGCATCAGTCTATGTGGTCTGTGTTACCTGTGTGTGCATGGTGTGCAGGTGTTCAGGTCTGCAGTGCTGTGTGCTGTGTTACAATACCTAGTAGCCATCCTCCCATGAGCTGGCCCCTCTGGTAGGCCTTGTGTAGGCCACTGTTGCACAGGATGTAGGCATCATGCATTAAACCAGGGTACTGGTCGACCACATCCAGTAGGCGGCACTGACTGTTACACACTACCTGCATGTTCATAGAGTGGTGCCCCTTTTGGTTGACATACACATCTCCATTGACTGATGGTGCCTGTATGGTGACATGGGTGCAGTCTATTGCGCCCATTACACATGGGAACTGGGTGATGGTGTAGAAGCCCTGCATCACTGCCTGCTGCTGTCATGCTTCATAGGGGAGGGTGATGTACTGATCCATGCAGGTCACCATTGCATTCAGGACCTGGTGTAGGCACCTGGACATGGCCGGCTGTGATATTCCTACAGTGTCACCTGTTGGGGTCTTCAACGTCCCTGTTGCCAGGAAGCATAGTACTGCTGTTACCTTTACCTCCACAGGGACCAGCTTCCCCCTGTAGGTGGCACTCAGCAGGTCTGCACTGAGGTCGTCGCACATCCCCTGGATGATGGCCTGTGGTAGTCGGTACTGTGCGATACACTGTTCCTCAGTCAGGTCCTGGTATGTCTTCCTTGGCCTGTGCACACGTGGTGCATGACATCTGGCAGGTCTGTTCCATCCTGGTTGCTGCCTGTTCCACTGGTCCAGTAGTAGCACTCCTAGCAATACTGCTGGTCCTTCCATTATCTCTCTCCTCTGTCTCACTGTGCTGTGCAACTGTCTCTCCAGCCTGCCTGGCAGTGTTCCTTTATATACTGTATAGGTTACACCTGCTCCCACATGGTGTATGTTACGCCATCAGGATTTGGTGTAACTTGTGGCACAGCAACTTCTAGAATCCCACATTGGCGTTTCTCTTGTCTTTTCTTGGAGTATGTTCATTTGTGCATTGGCGTACTGCGGGTTTGTCGCAACTGCAGTGTAAGTCACATTTGGTGTATTTATTTATGATATGGCACATGTCACATACTAGAATTGTGCGTGTCACATTGAATTGACGTATTTGCGGGTTGCGACATTTCCATTGGCACAACTGCATTGCGCTGCGGCATATTCTTTCTAGAATCGGGCCCCAAGTGTTTATCTTGGATAACATCTAACCCCATTCTGACTTCTGACAGATCTGCTGCTTTTAAATTGATAGTCATCTGTGAAAGGAAAAAAAAATTACAAACCCTGCATAAAAGTGGGTATTCTCTTTCACAAATCACAATGCTATCTTAGTCTGACTTTTCATGGTGTTGTACTATAAAAAAGCAACTGTAGTGTGCATGCACACCCTAACTGAGTAAAAAAAAATTGTCTAAACTGTGGGGGCCCATTGTTGGCAACACAAACAACAAAGTGGCTTATCAAAAAAAAAACCACCATCATTTCAAACGGGTGGGTGAGAGGGTCCAATTCTGTGTGTGCATGCTGCTACCTTGTTTTAAAAAAATCTCCTCTCAGACCATCAGCTGTCATTTACTGTGTCCTCCTGTCCTGTTACCCTCCTTCAGTCACAAAGTCACTTTTTTTGGCAGTGCAGACCTTGCTTAACAGAGTAAACAAGGTAGCCAGGGGTTACGTGTGTGTGTGTGTGTATGTGTGTGTGTGTGTGTGTGTTCTTCTTTGATAACCAGATAAGGCCCACTAGGCACAAGTGCCTCTTTTCAGGGGTGACCCTGGAGCACTGGAGTGGTTAAGAAGTGACTTGCTCAGAGTCACACAGTATGCAAGTGGAGGTTGTTGGAAATCAAACCAAGGTCTGCCGGACCAAGCTCAGTCATAGCTTGTTACTCTAACCTCTAGGCTATACTGCTATACTCAGCTGTTACATTGCCTCAGCCTATGTCTCTGTGTTCAGCACATCTTGTCTCGTGTCATTTATTGCTGGGCATTTAGACTGCAGTCAAATGAAACTATGTGTTTATTCAACTTTAGCACTGGCTCAAAAATAATACTTAATTTCCTGTGAACTTACTAACAGCTGGACCTTGCTACTGTAGCTGCCATGCTATTAAACTGATTTCCTACAGATTTAACCTGTTTTCCTTTATATTATACAGTACTTTAAAATGAAGGTACAGGCCACGTTTTATGTTGAATGAATATTGGCTATAATTCCAAATCCAAAACCACAACCAATACCAGGAGTGATTTGGAAAAACCCAAACCAAAACCTCCCCAGTTTTGCTTTCTATCATTATAACAATAGAAATTGTGAACTTGGACGCTGGGCACTCACCAATCAAAATTCATGGACATAGCAGCTCATTTTAGGAAAACATGAAAAATATATTAAAATCCCATATTGGGACACAGAACACCGTCTGTACATGCCTAACGCATTTCAGACTGTGTCAGTCCTTTATCAAAGCCTTTGATATTTGAATTTTAACAAATTTTTCATGTCTTTCTAAAATGAGCTGCTGTGCCCATGAATTCTGGTTGGTGAGTGCCTGGCTTCCAAGTTCACAGTATCTGTTTTTTGTTGAGAGCACCACCATCCTAGTGTGTACTTCTTTGTATTTGGATAACAATAGAAATGTTTGCACTTTGCAGTTGTTGTAAAACATACTGGCATTCTCCTTGCCAAAGATAAAACTTAATGCAGGCAAAAATTACCGTTAAAGTACTAGAATGATATTTCTTCCACTGCAGTGGATGATCTCCTAAAATCAGACTGCTATAAGTAGATCTATTTAATATGAACCATTCTCAACTATCTGCTAGAAATTCTCAAAACTGTACTATAAATTCACATTCCAAAAAAGGTGTTCTTAGGTCTCTGGTCACATTTGGACTGAGGGCATATTCTTTTTGTAATAGCTTTATGCTTCATGTTTCCTTTCACCCATAGTAATCCATGGCAACATAACCATGCAACATCCCATTTCTTTTGTGGGACTCTTTTATCTGTCAATGCAGATAATACCAAACCCGTTTTAGTTAGACTACATAAGGGAAGTTCTATCTCATTGATATGAATATTTCCCATTATATTATAATATAGTCGTTTCCTAGAAAGACTAGCAATAGCATTTTTGACACCTTCCAGAAACGTAATTTACATAAGCTAGATTTTGCATATTCTGGGGTGTTTAGGGAAACTACTAGCTTAGGACGGTCTCTGTCCCACTTTACTATATAAGGACCTAATGAAGATTGTAGCTGCCATGGGTGAATGATGAGATCCCATCCTGCCTTGATAGCATAACTGGAAAAAATAGAATGGAAAAAACAACAGAATCAATCATATTAAGTCCTTCTGCCTTAATAGGGAGATAGTGTAAGGACATTTTCTTTTTATAGGATTTAAATGACTCCCCCACAACATTTGAAAAAAGTGCTATAGATTTGCATTTTTAAATTAGAAGGAGGGAGGTAAACAAAACAAAGATATGTAAGAAGAGTTAACAAGAAATGTTTAATAATTTGAATTATTTTTAATATTGATAACGTCCAGGCCTTCCAAATGTTCACCTTCTTTCCTCATGTTTCTGTTTTGGTTTTCAAACTGATAGTTGGTATATCCCCATACCAAAATGAACACCTACAATTTTTTTATCAGGAAGGATGAAACAGTTATATTAGCTGTCCTATCTACTGCGCTGATTAGAGTTCCAACATGTAACCCCTTACTTTTGTCCTTGTTAACAGTTGCCTCTGATATTTTAGAATATGTATTTACTAACCTCATAGCAGCTTCCCAGACTTAACAGTCTTCACAAAAAGATTAGTATCATCTGCATAAGCTGAGATCTTTAATTGAGTTGTACTGCCTGAAGGAGTAACACCTACCACTTCTTGTGAATATAGAGTCTGCTGTACTAATGGATCCAACACAAAAGTGTATAATAAGGGGCTAAAAGAACAGCCCTGATGTACCCCTGTGTTGATCAGAGAAGCTGACCCAAACTGTCCATTTAAATAAGGAAGTATTTCTGGTCCATTGTATAATTTATAAATCCATGTCTGAAATGTCTGAGGAATACCATACTTCCTTACAACATCAAACAAAAAATGTGTAATACTTCATTGAAAGCTTTTTCTTAAGCCAATGATGGAGCATACTGCGACACTCTATCCTTATTTTCTAATTCAAAAACATCTCTTAAAATATACAGATTTTGTTGTATATTCCTATTTGGAATTGAACAAGCTTGTACAGAGTCAATCAAGATTTCAGCTGTTCTTTTGTAATCCTGTGCAGATCAGCTTGGATAAAATTTTAAAGTCAGTGTTTAGGAGACTAATAGGCCTCCAGTTTTCTTAAGTTAGTTTTTTTCTTCTTTTTTAAATTAAAAAAATTAGAATAGCTTTACCAAACTCTGGAATTAGTTGCAAAGAAGACAATATATAATTATATACTACCAATACCTAGTAACCCTCCTACCCTTGCCCTCCCCTCCTTCCACCTTCCCTGTCCACCCTACTGTCAGTATCCTGCCCATACTTTCTACTTAAGTTCTGATAAGGCCTTCTGGCTGCTTACCCCCTTCTTCACTCTTCATACCTCCTTCACTCCATTTCACCATCTATTCTAAAGTTTTAATTCTAGATACCAACTATGTACTATTGCTGTTTGTTTAAACTTTGTCTTTGTCATACCACCTTTGTATGTTTGTTCACCCTTCCCCATTGATGTGGAACCTTGGTAAATGAGCACCTTGCGCTCAAAGGTATTGTAATCCAAGATTGAATAAATAAATAAATAAATAAATAATAGTTCACTCAAAATATCTGCAAAAGATTTGAAAAATTAATTTGGTAGACCATATATACCTGGTGAGGAATTAGTTTTTAAGGAAGAAAGGATGGTTAATATTTTTTCCTTACTGCAATCTTTTGTTGACTGCAATATCTGAGCCTCAGTCATCATCGGGAGAGGTGCAGTTAAAAAAAAGAGTCTAAATGACTTTCTGCCCAATAATTTTTTTTTCAGTGTGAGCAGTTACATTCTACATGCTGCCCAAGATCCATTAACCTGGAAATCCAGGGAGCCCTGTAATATCTTGGAAGGGTACCCTGACAGAGGGGATCTCTGGTTTTATAGAAAGCATTTGTTATGGAAAGGGATAGCTATATTCAGGACACTACACACTTTTTGCATAAACTTTCTGTTTTTAGGGATTTGCCACCTTATACCACATTCATCATGATGGATGTAAACTCTCTGTACACTAATATTCCACATACCAATGGCATTCCTGCCTGTTTTAAATATCTACAAGAGAAAGGACAGCACCACCACAATCACCCAAAATTCATTGTGAGGCTTACTGAATTTATTCTAACCAACATCTTCAGTTTTAATGGTAAACTTTATGTTCAAACTATGGGAAGAGCAATGGGTACCAGAATGACACCAGCATACTGTATGCCAACGTTTTCATGGCAAATTTGGAGGAGGATTTCCTAAAACAATCCACACACAAACCACGTCCTTATTTCTATCATATTGATGCTTTATTAATAATTTGGACAGAAGGTACCTGTATACTCAAAGAATTCCATCAGGAACTTAACAACTTCTACCTATCCATTAAACTTTCCCTGGAGTACACTGACACCAGTGTTAATTTCCTGGACACCACAGTTACCTACAAAGATGGAACCTTACAGACCTGTATTTACAGAAAACTGACAAACAGATAAAGATACTTACATAAAAACAACAATAACCCTAGGCACACAAAAAAATCTGTAATGTCCTGTTAAGTGCTTCCGAAGAGGTACAGTTAAAAAAGAGTCTAAATGACTCTGCCCAAAAAACTTCTTTTTTTTCAGTGAGGCAAGGTACATTCTACATGTTGCCCAAAATCCATAAACCTGGGAATCTGGGGAGACCTATCACATCTGGGAAGGATACCTTGACAGAGGGGGTCTCTGGTTTTATAGAAACCATTTTAAAACTGCTTGTCATGGAAAGGAGCAGCTATACCACCAGAACACTATACACTTTTCACATAAACTTTCTGTTTTTAGGAATGTAAGCTCCCTCTACACTAATATCACACATACAGAAGGCATTTTAGCATGTCTTAAATACCTACAAGAGAAAGGACAGCACCACAACATCCACCCAAAATTTGTTGTGAGGCTTACTAAATGTATTCTGACCCACAACAACTTCAATTATATTGGTAAACATTATGATGAAAGTATGGGAAGACCAATGGGCACCAGGATGGCTCCACAGTATGCAACCTTTTCATGCAAATTTGGAGGAGGATTAACCACTTGCTTATTTCTGTTATATTGATGATTTATTTTATAATTTGGACAGAAAGTACCTGCACACTCAAAGAATTCTATCAGGACCTTAACAACCTCCACCCATCCATTAAACTTTCCTGGAGTACTCTAACACCAGTGTTAATTTCTTGGACACCACAGTTACCATCAAAGATGGAACTTTGCAGACCTGTATTAAAAAATCTGTAATGTACAGTCAAGTGCTTTGTTACCACAATATCTGCTTGAGTGAGGAGGACAGAGATAAACATCTGGCCACACTGAAAAAACATTTATTGGGCAGGGGCATTCCTCTACAGAAATTGACAGAGTGGCGGAATGTGCTATGCTTGTGCCAAGAGAACTATTACTGCAATATAAATAAAAGATCACCACAGACTGGATACCCTTTGTTGGGACATACAACCCTGATCTGGAGCCCCTACATAAAATCATTAAAGACCTCCAACCAATATTCAGTGAGGATGACACCTTGAAATGGATCTTCCAAGAACTACCTCTACTGTCTTTCAAACAACCACCTAATTTATCCTGCCTGATTGTCAGGAGCAAACTTATACCTGAACAAAACAACAGAACAGCAGGTGGCACAAGACCCTGCAATCATTCTAAATGTAAGACATGTGAGCACATTTCCACTTCAAATGTTATCAACATCCCCCACCAAAACAAACAATTCAAGATACAGGGGAATTATACATGTACATCTCAGAATGTTGCTTATTACATTCAATGCAAGAAATGCCCACAAACAGGTTATGTGGAGGAGAAAGGACAACATCTTTGAACCCAAATGAACTCACACAAACATGTTATTAAAATGAAGAAGACTGCAAAACTAGTGGGACAACATTTCTCTCATTCCGATCACTCTACCTCTGACCTATCTGTCCTGGTTCTCAAAGGACATTTTGAAAATACACAACAGAGATGAGCATTCGAGGTCAAACTTATTTTTCTTCTGAATATGGTTGATGATGGTTTGAATGTGGACATTGGTTTCATGTCACATTACACTATTCAAAGTGCTCCTGTTTCTTTCTTGTTTCAGGTACAACATATGGACAGATATTTGTTTAAAATATTTGTTACATGCTCATATATAAAATGGTTCTATTGAATCTATATAACTACTGTATGTGTATTTATAGGTTAGATTTTAACTGGTGGGTGGTGATTTCATGGAGTTTAGATTCATACATGTAAAACTGCTGTTTCTACTGCTTAGAACACACACACACACACACACACATATGCACAAACACACCATACCATACCTCTCAGCCTCTTGCCTCATAAATCAGGGGCAGAGTTTCTAAAAAAAATCAGGGACAAAGACCCAAAATCAGGGACACATTTAACAAGCATTTGTCAATGCCGAATGTTGTCGTGCTGGCATTGGCAGAGGGAGTGGTGGAGCTAGAGTTGCATAGTGCTGTGATTTTGTTAATATATCTCAAAAGGTGATTTTGCACAGCGAGCACGCCATTGTGCGCCACAGCTGCAGAAACACGTTTTGGGCAGGCTGTGAAAAATGGCAGCTGGACTGTTGATAAGGAGATGTGCACAAATGCCAGTGGTGAAAATGTGGCATGAAAATATTGCAGATTGACAAAGTTACAAGGCTGCATGGAAACTGCGTAATGCACGCTTGCAACACAGTCATTGTATGGAGGTTCGGCACCATATTTTCAACATAGGCATTTTAGGACCTCTGCCCATGAATAGTGTCACCGTCATTTCCTCAAACTGTCCCAAAAACTGATTTCACATAGCGGCCGTTCAATTCTGTGCCGGACGTGCGAAAACACATTTTAGGCAGTTGCAGTGTTCATAAGGAGGTATGGAAAAATGCCAGTGATGAACAGCTGGAGTGAAACTATTATGTTCATGAAGTCATGGTCGTGCGTGCAAACTGTGCAACGCACACTCATAAAACACTCATTTTATTGACTTTCATTCCCAAATTTCCAACATAGGCATTTTAGGGCATCTGCTAATGAACAGTGTCACTGCCATTTTCATCATGTGTCTCAAAAACGGGCTTTCCACAGCAACTACGCTATTCTGAGCTGAACTGCGAAAACAGATTTTGGTCAGGATTTGAAAAATGACAGCTGTTCTGTTCATTAGGAGGTGCAGAACAATGGCACTGTTGAAAATCTGGAGTGAAAATAGTAGAAGTTTGCGAACATACGAGCGTGCATGCAAACTGTGCAATGCACACTCATAACACAGTCATTTTATGGAGTATTGTCACCAAATTTTCAACACAGGCATTTTAGGACCTCTGCTCATGAATAGTGTCACTGTCATTTTCGTAATGTGTCCCAAACACTGATTTCGCACAGTGAATGCGCTATTCTGCACCGAAAGTGCGAAAACACATTTCGGCAAGGATGTGAAAAATGACAGCTGTACAGTTCTGAAGGTGTAGTAAAATGCCAGTGTTGAGAATCTGTCATGAAAATATTGCGAATGCGCTAGCTTACGAGTGCGCATTGCGCAGTTGCTATGCACACTCGTAAAACAGTCATTTTACAGAATATTGTCACCAAATTTTCAACACAGGCATTTTAGAACTTCTGCTCATGAACAGTATCACTGTCATTTTTGTAATATGTCCCAAACACTGATTTTGCACAGCGACCACGCTATTCTGTGCCAGAAGTGCGAGGATGTGAAAAATGACAACTGTGCAGTTCACAAGAGGGCATGGTAAATTGCTAATGTTAAGAATCTGGCATGAAAATAGTGCGAATGCGCTAACTTACGAGCGTGCATTGCGCAGTTGCTACACAGACTCGTAAAACAGGCATTTTATGGAGTATTGTCACCAAATTTTCAACACAGGCATTTTAGGACTTCTGCTCATGAACAGTGTCACTGTCATTTTCATAATGTGTCCCAAACACTGATTTCGCACCACAACCATGCTATTCTGCGTCGGAAGTGTGAAAACACATTTCGGCCACAATGTGAAAAATGACAGCTATATGGTTCACAAGAAGGTGTGGTAAAATACCAATGTTGAGAATCTGGCATGAAAATATAGTGAATTCGCTAACTTATGAGCGTGTATTGTGCAGTTGCTATGCATGCTTGTAAAACAGTCATGTTTTGGATTTTTCCCACCAAATTTGCAACATAGGTTTTTTGAGAGCTCCCCTCATGAACAGTGGTGCTATCATTTTGTTACACAGTCCCAAAAGGTGATTCCACGCAGTGACTGTGAAATCACCTTTCGGAACTGAATAACACCATGACAGTGCAAGAATTCATGAGAAGTGGTCCCAAAAACCCCACGTTGAAAATTTGGGGCCAAAATTTGCAAAAATGCCTGAGATATGCAGCAAAGTTGAAAAAAAAACCTATTTATTCAATTATACAGCTTACCGGCATTTCCTCAGTTCGCAGTCGGCTTTGAAGAGTGCAGATCTGTTCCCGGTCCACCGAAGATCATTGCACCGGACTCCGGAGGTAAGTATGGGGTGAGGGAGGGTGTGGGGAGGCAGGGTGCACAGTGGGTGGGTGCAGGTGGGGGAGGGGCTCAGAGATGATGAGGAACTGTTTTCCTTTACAGGTTCAAAAGAAAAAAAACATTGCAGGACAGTTTTTTTTGCAGGGATTTGGCATGCTGGGGTGGGCTCCCAGCATGCCATCTAACTATTTGGAGGGTTCTGTAGCCAGCAGGGGAATTGGGCACCCTCGTCGGCAAACAATATGGGGTTATTTCTGCACGGCCAGAGGTGGGCTCCCCATCAGCACACAAAGAAGGGGTAGGGTAAGAGCCAAGAGGGATTGGGCACCCACTCGTCATATCACAAATGGGGATGCTTTATGCTGGCGGGGTGGGCTCCCTCATCAGCACATTCACAGGGGCAGGGGCAGCTGACAGGGGGATTGGGCACCCCCCGGAGTCGGCAGTTCGGTGGCCAGTGTGCTGCCATGTACATAATGGTGGCGAGCACAGCAAGAAAAGGACCTCTGCGTCTGACGAGCTTTGCTTGGATTGCAGTGGACCTTTTCTTAGATGTGTTCGCCACATTATGTAAGCATGGTGTGGTGCCAGAATGCAGGCTGATTGGGGATTGCAGAATGCACCTACTGGTGCATGCCCTGCATTCGCCTAACAGCGACCGCGCCTCCAAAGCTGCACTGTCCCAAGATGCTGGCTGCGCAAGTGCGCCAACATAAAAATTGGTACTATTCACTCAGAAAGCTAATAGAGTAAAGGGGATCAAAGTTAAATGCATTTTCTGAAGAAGAACAAGTCTGTTAACTGTAATGTTTGACATTATTCTGTGCTTACAATCCCTACTGTTCAGGCAAAAAAACACAAATTTTGCAAGGGACACAGAAAGATTTGAGGTAAATCAGAGACATCCCTGCAATCAGGTACAGTTGAGAGGTAACGCACATACACACACACGCATGCCACGCACGTACGCACACACACACACACACACAGTCTCCAACTTGTCTTCAGTAAGACATTTAACATTAAATAATTTACAGGCCTTCTACAACTACATAACATTCCATTCTGTGACATTTGACCTATACACGACTATAGTTTAAAGGATGCTTTCTTATCTCTGGTTGTGTTTCTTCACTAATTACTCCCCTAATCTGTCACATTCATATGTAAAATGTTTTTTCTTCCGGATATTGTTCTGGGCACTTTAAAAGTGAGCTCATTTATGAACACTGTAATTCCTTCTGCAGAAGAACTGTGTACTGTAAGTTCAAAAGATTAAGGATATTCTGTAAATCTTTGTTGGTCCAACAAATGGTATCAAATCACCTATTTTGTGTATCTTGTTGCACAAGGGCCAATACAGCAACAAACAATTTTTTGACATTTCAGGCTAATAATAATTGCTGTACCTCTTTCCGTATTATAATAGACTCTAAAAGAGAGATATTCATTTTCCACCTGTTGCTATTAGACAAAGCCTGAGGAGTAATAACATTTAATGAAAAGGTACAGTCCAAAATAACATGATCAGAGAATTCAGATGGTAATAACTGAAAAGCTAAAGCTTGTGAGATATAAACAAAAAGTAAATTCTTGTTGCAAATTTTTTCCCGCAATAAGTAAAACCTCCATCTATTTTGAATGTATGGTAAGCAACAGTTAAACCTGCACTTTTTATTATACTTTTCAAAGCATTGGAATTATAATGAATTTTTTTCTGGACATCACCTTGTACTCTAATGTCTGCCCTGCAGTTTATGCCCCACTCCCCACCACCACCACCTGCTTAGCAATATATAAGTAAGGCCATATTCCTTCAAATAGGGTTATCCTGATGGCCTTTGTTTGGGGGGGGGTAAGTATTTATTAAGCAAAATGTAACCCCTGCATATTCAAAATCTAGTAATAATAATACTCTCCGCAGGTGAATATCCACAATCCTTATAAAAGGAAACTGTGTCCTTTGAATAAGATGCCCATCCCACCAGCTTTGTCAACTCCAAACATCCAATAAGAAGGGCCCTTAACCCAATTCCTCTTTAGCTGTGAAATGTCAAAAAGAGAAGCCAGTCTTGTTTCCCATAAAAGAATAATATCCAAAGTAGCATGCTAGAAAAATGAGAAAGCAACTACCCTCTTCTTGTCATTTTTAATACTACAGATGTTAGAAGAAACTATATGTAGATGCTGCATAGGAGATAGAAACTAAAAGTTCTCATATATCAAAAAAAGTTCTCAAGTAACCCCTTCTTCTGAAGGGAGGGCCGATTTTTTTCCAGTATCTTCTTTCTTCCTTCTTCCTCTGCTTCTGAACCCCTGATTTTGTAGAATACACATCTGAATCTAACTCTGAGTCTCTTTGTTCTTACAAAACTTGGAATTTATTTTGTAGAGAAATGGGGGGGGTTGTAATGCTTGTTTTGCTGTGAATCATGTTACTCTTTTAGGAGTGGAACCTGATCTTCTGCAGGTTGAGGCATAGTTATATACTGATTTGGCACAGCTGTTGTGTTTAGAGGTCTTCCACTAGGCCCATCTGCATCCTCAGGAATTGTGTCTTATATAGTCTCCTTGTCTATAACAAAGAGACCTTCTGATGTTTCTGTACTTGTTGCTACTGCAGAAGGGGGCGGAGGTGTAGGAACTAGGGGAAGCTTTCTGGTTACAGTCTCTGCAGAAATAGAGGTTGTCTCAGATTGTTTTCCAAGAGAAGTTTTTTTTGTCAGGAAGGAGTCTTCTCTAGTAAATGTGTCTCTGGAAGTTTGCATCCTGGAAGAATTTCCTTGAGTACATACTTGAGCTTTTTGGATGAGATATTCCTGGTCAAAAACATTTTCCCTGTTTCTTCCTGCCCAGAGGCACTGCTGATACATGGGATCAGATTTGTCACGAAGATTGCATCCATAAATATTTTTGCATGTCATGCTGATGTGACCAAATTCCCAGCAAATGCCACATCTCAAGCGGTCACAGGTGCTACTCAAATGGCTATGGGCTCCACATTTGTAACAGGCCTTCAGTTAGCCTGCATAAAACAGACTCCTCTATCCCTATTGAGAAAAAAAAAACTATTATGGAGGTGCAGGATCCCAGAATCATTTTAAAACAGTTTAACCTTAAAACGCCACCCTCCAGTCTAAATGTTTCCTGTATCAACAATAGCTTCTGGAGGCCCCAGTAGGTCACATCTTTTTTCTAGCCAAACATGTGTGTCACTGACATTCACCCCTTCATTTTGGAACATAACTGTTACATTCTTTATTAATGGTTTTATCAGGGTAATAACTATGAAAGGACTCCACAGAGGTGATATGTTCATTTGATTATATTTTGTCCAAAATCTGTCTAAACCTGGGGCTGTTTTAAAACCGATATGAAAAATGCCCCTCCCCCCAAGATGTGCATGACAGCAGATGTATCAAATGCTTGAAGCTGCATAGAATCTTTAATTAAATGTCTGGTCACATGCACTTTATCTAGGTGTTCAGGGAGACCTCCTCTGTATTTGAGCCTAACTGCATTTCTTCATGGAGCAGGCTCTGCTTTATTCTTAAAACAAATCTGAGAATCCTGAACTTGTATTGGGGTCTTCTTGCAAGGGACTAGGTCTGGGTTCATTATTTCTAGGGTTACTTTGATAATTCTGATTTTCTGAAGCATCCCCCCCACACATCTTCTGATACCAAATTCCTTGATAATCCAGCTCCCACATCCTTAACCGTATTTAGTAGCATTGGTGACTCAGAAGTGACAGTTTTATTTGATTCTCAGAAAACTCTTCTGCTAAAGCAGTTTGTATAGTTCTCTCCCCCACCCCCACCCCACCCCATTTCTGGCTGCTTGTCTTTCCCTATTATGCTGCCTGCCAATGCAGAGTGCACAGATTCATCAGGATTTATTTCGGTCTCCAACCCTAGGCCAGTAACAGTAGCCACAACTATTGGGAAAGGACCTTCATGATGAGAAACTATGTTTCTGGTGACAGTGTCTGAAAGATTCTTTTGACTTCCTGCATTTGCATCACCTAACTGGCTTAAAACCATGTTATCTGTGGTTTTATTCAACACAGTACTTATAGGGTCACCAGGCATCTGGTTCCTGCTCTCTTTGGCTTCCATTCCTGTTCTCAGTCCTGAGAGCACTACCAGCTGCATCTGCTGAACTGATGAGGAATAGAATCTACTATTGCTGCATCCTGGACAGTTGAGGTCTCCATGCTATTTGCTCCATTCCCAAGAGGAATTTAAGGCGATTCACCTAATGATCCTTGAGAGGCAGTGTGTGAGTCTAAGTGCCATTCAGGATCTGGGACCCACTTCCTAACTGAGTTTTGCATCCAGCCCACTCCCTTAACAGCTTTCTCTGGTGACCAGGGCTCAGAAGCAAAAGTTTGAGTAGAAACAGGAGGCAGTGAAAAGGGTTTTACCAGCCTACATCTGGCTGTCAAAGGTTCACTCTGTTCTATCAGCTGACTGTCAAGCGGCTGCTCCTTTGATCTCAGCTGAGCATCAGGGGATTTCAACAGTTGGTTGTGATTCAGCAGTATCCTCTCCCCCAGATTGTGCATCCAGACTGTCAATTTTCATAAGCAAAAGTCTTGGTTTTAACGTAGCTTTTCTTTTGTGGAGCTCACTTCGTCCTGTGCCATCATCCAAAGTAAGTGTCTTTTCTATTTTGTAGTTCTGTCTCTAATTTTTGCTCTGCCATTATAATGTTATCTACAGCTCCTGGGGACTGTATTTCCATATCTGCCTCAGTCGATTGCAAATTCTGGCTGCCCTGTTGCATATCACTGGCTGGGATGAGGATCTAGTGCCAGCCCACTGTGAAACACCTTCCTTCTCCACCAAACCATGGTCCACCATCTTGGACTGTGGGCCAATAGTGCCCCCTGCCAGGAGTAGGGGATTTGTTTTTAAATTAAATCAAAACATCATACAAAGAAGTATACTTAAACAGAAAGAAGAAAATGTCAAGTATTAACTCTATGTAAAGGAGAAACAAATAAAACAAATAAAAAAGCTATACAAAATCAACTAATTTCATTCCAGTTTTCATCTCTGTATATAAAACAAAAAAAAAGTATGACTTTTGAATGCTTATGAAAAGGAAACTTTTCCTGTATTTCTTCTCTCCCTCTCTCTCTCTCTTTTTCCCAGAAGAAATGTTATATCCAATCTATGTTATGCCATAGGCATAGGAAAAATGACTATAGTCCTGGGTGCTAACTTGTTTTAGTGTGGATTCAATTAATAGTGCAACCGATACATCTGAAGAGTGTAAATGTTGTATTAGATATTGGCATCTAGCTTACTATAAAAATAATTTAATACAGGAAAATATGACGTTAAGAGTACTAGGATGGTACTATTTTAAAATCCCAGTGTAGTCTCCCAAGATCAAATTTTGTTAGGTCAGTTTTGTTAGAAAAGACTACTTCCATTTAGTAGCTAAGAATTTCTAAAACTAGGAACTAAAAATATGTTGTAAGAAAAAATGTTCCTGAGTTTCCTCAGTGTTTTTACATTCTAGTCTGGGACATAAACACTCCTGTATGGACTTATGTTTTAAATTGCCTTTAACCCCCAATTTGCCATGACAGCATAGCCATAGGACATCACAAGTTTTGGGGGGAATCTATGGGTCATTTACCATTGATAAAGCTGATTTCATTTTTGATGTAAAACATAGAGGAAATTCAATTTTGGTAGCAGAGGTTTTTTTCCATAATGTGAGAATATACAGTAATGGTTTTCCTGAAAGAGTAGTTATAGTTGTTTTATTCAACTTCCATTGTTTGGCTTTATGACAGGAAGGGGCTGCATATTCTGGGGTATTAAGGGGAGTCAGTAGTTTGGGAGGGGGTCTTCATCTCACTTTGCTACACAGAAATCCAGAAGTTTTTTGTCCTCTTCTGCCAGGGATGTGCTACCTCGCTCACCCCCTTTTTATAGTGGAATAAAAGAAAAACAAATAAAAAAATACTGAAGGGTTTATCATATTAAGTTCTCCTTCTTTATATGGTAAATATGTATAATCTCATTTAACAGGATTGAGTCTGCTCCCCCAAGACATTTGAAAAAAAAATGCTATATAATCATGTGTCTAAGCTAAGGGGAAGGGAATAAATATAACTTAAATAAGTAAATGTGGGTAATTAAAAACCTTTTGATCACTAGTACTCTCTTTTTCTTGGAGAATTTCTGTGTTTTCCAGATTTGCACTTTTTTCACTTATAGCTAATTGATATTCCCAATTAATTTGAGCCAAGTTACCTTGCCCAAATAAACATCCAAGGATCTTTATGGAGGAAAAAGAAATATTGATACTGGCTACTGCCTCAGGGATTGAGTCATCATGTCCTAATCTCAGGCCAGTGCTTTGTCAAAATTGATTTTAGCCCCAGATATTTCTGAAAAGTCTTGTACTACCTTTAGTGCTTCCTCGCCTGAGGCCTGATCCTTAATGAACAGGCACACATCATCTACATAAGGAGCTATTTTTTGTAGTAACCTCTCTTCTTTTGGTGTGATTCCCCTAATATTTGTATCCCAGTGTGGCAGGGTAAACACCCCTAGGATAAAACTGAGGAAATGTAGAGACTGCAACAGGCAAGGGGGGATGCCTCAACAGGTGTGCCAATTGAGAGAGACTGAAAAAGGCAGGGAATTCAGCAAGAGAGAGAAGGCTGGAATCTGCTGCTGTGTGAGAGAAACTAGAGCTGAAACCAAAGAGAAGTTTTAAGTTATACAGGGAGCCATTGGGGAAAAATAGCTGAAGCCTGCTACTGAGAACCAGACCATGTCTGGAGCACAGGATTCTGAAGTCAAGGACTAGTTTAGCCAGTTGAGCCAATAACAGTGAGTAGAATCTACTGCTGAGAACTGCCTGAAGACAAGGCTAAAAGGGGAAACTGTTTGTGCCTCATTTAAGACTGTATTTTGAACAAATTGCTGGCCCACATAAGTGGTGCAAAGACTCCTTTGTCACATCAGCCTGAAAGAACTGTTTTATGTTAATCTTTATGTTACCAGACCAGGCTGGGGAAGTTGAACTGACTGATTATGATTTTCTGGAGTAATACCTCACGTTTGAAGCAATAAAAGTGCATTTTGTTCTGTGAATCTGAAACACAGCGTGTTTCCTTTCCATATACCATATGCCAGCTTGTCACACGAGGTATTAGAAGTGGGATTTGAACCCCTGCTGGAGTGAGCAGGACTAGTTACATTCTGGAAAAATGGATCTGGAGAAATTGCTTAAGCTTCTCGCTGAGCAACAACAAGCACAACAGGCTCAGCAACAGCAGATTCTCACCCAGCTGGCTCAGCAGCAGCAGGAGGCGCAGCAATGGGCCCAACAAGCACAGCAAGCCCAACAGAAGGTGCAACAATGGGCATAACAAGTGCAACAAGAGGCACAACAGCAGTTTCTTATACAGCTCAGACAACAACAACAGCAGCTCCTGCAGTCCCTGGTGCAACAGCCACAACAAGATCCTACTGGGGAGGCTGGTCTGACTATCATGGGGCCAGGGGTTCCTAGGATGAATTCTATGCTGACCAAAATGACATCTGAAGATGATCCTCAGGCCTTCCTGGTAATGTTTGAGTGAGTGGCGGAAGCTGCTGGTTGGTCAGACCCCAGTGGGCTGTCTGCCTTGCCCCCTGTCTGACCGGGAAGCACAAGCAGCCTATTGAGCTATGGACAGTACCACAGCTGGAGAGTACACAGAGGTGAAAGCAGCAATCCTAGACCGCCTAGGCATCAATGCAGAAAGTTGCCAACAGAGGTTCCAAAGCTTCAAATTTGTAGCAGATGCATGACCTAGAGCAGTGGGACAACAACTGTGGGACCTGTGTTGGCATTGGCTAAAGCTGGAAGGATGCAGTGGCCCTGAGGTGGCCGAGTTAATCATCTTGGAATAATTTCTGAACATCCTGCCCTTGGGAATACAGAGCTGGGTCTGCAAACAGAAGATCTCCACCCTAGCAGAAGCCATGCAGATTGTAGAACAAGTGTTGGATGCTGAACTCTCCTCCCGCCCTGTGATCCAGCCTACAAGGCCACAGGGGAAGCTGAGGAATTGACCCAGAAGCCAGATGGAAGGAATATTGGCTGGAACTATGAAGGGACCTTGGGCATGTAGGGAGGGGGTGTATGGGCCAAATAAGGGTCAAACTCTGGGAAAATGACACCCCAGCAGCCCAGGGAGACATTTCTGGAGGGCCCACTGCCTAAGCCCGGAGGCTCACCCCATAGCCGAGACACCGGGGCATGTTTCTCATATGGACAGAAGGGTCACTTTGTGAAGAACTGCTCCCACATGGACTGTACCTTCATAGACTGCATGTTTACAGATGGGTATTCACTGTACAGTGGGGGTGGGGGCCCTGAATCCTGAGATTTTGTGATCTCTGTCAAAGTAGAAGGGATAGAGGTGGATGCTCTGGTGGACTCAGGAAGCCACCAGACCCTAGTCAGGTGGCCCTGGTGAACACCCAGTGCTGATAGGACCAGAACCCAGTCCCTATCCAGTGTGTGCATGGGGATGTAAAGGCTTACCCTGGTGCGATGGTTACCCTTACTCTGGGGGACCGAACAGAGACTATAAAGGTGGGGGTTGCCCTGGGGTTGCCCTATCCAGTGTTACTAGGGAGGGATTGGAAATGGTTTGATGATTTATGGAAAGCAGCCTTATCTTTGGTAACTACCCGATCTCAGGGTCATGAAGGGAGTGGATCAGCCACCTGCAGCTTGGGGACGTTTTTCCTTTCCCGGACCCAGGGATTTTCAATGCCCAGACCAGAACCTGCAAATCTAAGCAGGAATGTAGGGCAGCAAAGAAAAGGGGTCCTGATGGGGCTGATGCACAGCAGAGAGGTGAAGCAAAGGCAGAAGTGGGTCCAGACCCACAGAACGACCCTAACGCTGACCCGCTTAACCAAAGTTCAGAAGGGCCATCCCTATCAGAGCAAGATGTATTAAAGCACTGCCCAGACACTGCCAAAGAACAAAGGGCTGACGGTATACTCAGCTGGGTATGCACCCAGTTGTCTGTCAGGGAAGGGGAGGTGGTAGATGAGAATCGAGCAGCATGCTGTCCTCATTTTGAGTTACAAGGTGGTATCCTGTATCAAGTTAGTAAAGAGGCCCAAACGGGGGATACCCGGCATCAGTTACATAGAAGTTGACGGCAGATAAGGACCGCAAGGCCCATCCAGTCTGCCCATTTCTTTTTCTACCTTATAAATGTGCCATCGGCCTTTGCTCTGTCAGTGACCTATCTATTCATAGTCATTTGTATTGCTCCCTTATGCCTATCCCATGCCTGTTTGAAGCCCTGCACTGTATTCATAGCCACCACTTCTTGTGGTAAGCCATTCCATGCATCTACCACCCTTTCTGTGAAAAAATTTCTCACATTCCCCTTAATCGGCCTCCTCTAATCTCATGCTGTGTCCTCTTGTCCTGCTATTTTTCTTATATTTAAACATGTTAGACTCTTTCACCTTGTTTATGCCCTTAAGGTGTTTAAATGTCTCGATCATATCACCTCTCTCCTCCTTTGCTCAAGGGTATACATATTGAGCTCCATTAATCTGTCCTCATATGTCTTCTGATGCAGTCCCTGCACCATTTTGGTTGCCCTTCTCTGGACTGCCTCAATTTGGTTAATGTCCTTGTGAAGGTGTGGCCTCCAATACTGCCGCAGTACTCCAGATGGGGCCTAACCAATGTCTTGTACAGAGGGATTATTACCTCCCTCTTACGACTTGTGATACCCCTACTAATACACCTAACACCCCCTAGCCTTACCTACTGCTTTAGAGGTCTGCTTGGATGATTTTAGGTCATCAGTGATGATGATGCCCAAGTCTCTTTCTTCCTTTGTGACTGCTAGCAACTCCCCTCCCAGCCTATAAGTGGCTTCAGGGTTTCTCTTCCCTATGTGCATGATTTTGCACTTCTTTGCATTAAATCCCAGTTGCCACTCTTCTGACCATTCTGCTAGTTTATCCAGATCTCTTCTCATTCTGCCCACCCCATCTGGATCATCTACTCTGTTGCAGATCTTGGTGTCATCTGCAAACAGACAAGCCTTACCCTCTAGTCCATCTGCGAGGTCACTAATGAAGATGTTGAATAGGACTGGCCCCAGGACTGATCCCTGAGGTACCCACTTGTGACTTGCATCTCTTCTGACTGTATACCATTTACCACCACTCTCTGTTTTCTGCCAGTCAACCAGTTTGCCACCCAGTTGACCAACTTCTGACCACCGAGCCTACCTAGCTTATTTATCAATCTTCTATGTGGAACAGTGTCAAAAGCTTTGCTGAAGTCAAGGTAGGCGACATCAACTGCTCCCCCTTGGTCCACCACTCTGGTTACCCAGTCAAAGAAATCTATGAGATTAGTTTGACAGGACCTTCCTTTTGTAAACCCATGCTGTCTTGGATCCTGTGCCCCTATGGATTCCAGGTGTTGCACTATCCTTTCCTTAAGGAGTGCCTCCATAATCTTGCCCACTACTGAGGTAAGACTGACCGGTCTGTAGTTCCCCGCCTCCTCCCTGCTACCACTCTTGTGGAGTGGGATCACATGAGCCCTTCTCAGTCTTCTGGGACCTCTCCTGTGCTCAGAGACTCACTAAACAATTCTGCTAATGGCTCTGCTAGTTCCTCCTTTAGCTCCTTAAGTACCCTGGGATGTATGCCATCAGGTCCCATTGCCTTATCCACCCTGAGCTTAGCAAGCTCTTGTAGGACCCTTTCTTTTGTGAGAGAGTAGTGCTCACCTCCTCCCCTGTGTCCATGATACTGAGCTGTGGGCCCTGCCCTACCTTCTCTTCAGTAAATACTGAGCAAAAGTATCTATTTAGGATAGATGCCTTTACAGGGTCCTCCTCCTCATATGCCCCTTTTCTCCATTAAGCATAGCAATACCCCTCTGGACTTTCTCCTTTCACTAATGTATCTATAGAGTCTTGTCACCTTCTTTTACTGTTCGTTGCTAGTGTTTCCTCAGTTTGGGACTTTGCCTGCCTTACTGCCTTACCTGCTTCCCTTAGGCAGTTTGGTATGCCTCCCTATCTTCATCCCGCTGTGTTCCCTTATATTTTCTGAAGGCCAGCCTTTTGGCTCTGACCTTTCTGCTACTGTATTTGAGAACCAAAGTGGTTTCCTTCTTCTTTTGCACTTCCTTTTCTGTCTAACACCATGGGATGTTGCTTCAAGTATTGTATCCTTAATGCTTGCCCACTTTGCCTGTACCTTCTCACCTGTGTTTCTTTTTGCCAGGGCTAGCTTAACTCTGTTGGCCATCTTATCAAAGTCAGCTCCTCTGAAGTCCCATATTTTGCTTTGAATGGGATGATTTAGATGTAGTAGCCAAATTGAACCATACCATGTGATGGTCACTGGCCCCAGGTGACCTTCTACCTGGAGATCTGTGATCCCTTCTTTGTTAGTCAGTACTAGATCTAGGATAGCCCTGTCTCTTGTGGGTTGCTGTACCAGTTGTTTGAGGCCCTCCTGCAGGGAATCCACTATGAGTCTAGTTCTGGCAGATGTTCCTGCTGGTATTGACCAATCTGTATCTGGCATGTTGAAGTCTCCCATTATCAGAACCTCCCTTTAGCTGTCATGTTTTGTATATCTTCTAACAGTAATGTGTCTATGTCCTCCCTCTGGTCTGGGGGCCTGTAGAACAACCCCAGTTCTTATGGCTGTCCCATTTCCTGTTTCCAGGGTGACCCACAGTTCTTCTGGCTCCTTATGTGTATTCTGAATTTCTGTAGCTTTGATATTTTCATTAACATACAGGCCACCCCTCCCCTTTTTGCACTTCGGTCTCTTCTGAACAATACATAGCCAGGTACTGAAGTCTCCCAAGTGTGGTTACTGGTAAACCACATCTCACTAATTGCTACTATGTCCAGTTTAGCCTCTGACATTATTGCCTGCAGGTCTGGGATCTTATTTCCCAGGCTGTGAGCATTTGTGTACATGATTTTCCATTGGCCAGATTTTGGTGTGTTGGTTGTTGGGTGAAGTTTGGCATTACCCCTGTGCATCGTATGGGGAGACAAACCTTTTTTCTTACCTGGTGATGCAAATGAACGGCAAACACGCTGAATTCCTGTTTGACCACTAGCTGAGGGGGGAGGGGTGTTCTTCCCATTTGACGTATGGGGTGCTGCACCTCTCCCCATTTGCTAGTTTAAATATTCTGCAAAGACGCCAAACTTCTGCCCCAATGCACTGACCTCTTTAGTCAGATGCAGTCCATCAAATTTAAAGAACTTTCGCTCCCAGAACTGTTGCCAGTTCCTACAAATCTGTGTCCTTTTCATGGCACAGTCCTTGAGCCACGTGTTTAGCTCCCTATCTCCCCTTCTCTGACCTTCCGTCCATCTGCTCCCTTCTCCCAGACTGGCAGGATCTCAGAGAAGGAGATGCCGGACGAAATAGATGATAGTTTGTCCCCTGCCTAAAAAGAAGAACCACGGACGAAAGAACAAGGAGGTAAGAGCAGAAACAATCAGTCAACAACAAATGCAGTAACCCTGAAAGCTTATCCTAATGTTAGATAAAACTGTAAAACCTGTAAAGCACCACCTGTAATAATTTCAGAGAAGATATGCCCTGTAAGAAACACTTTGCTCCAGAGAAAATAAAGCAGTAACAGAAGATATACCTTGCAAAAGACAATTTGACTCAGAAGATTACAGCAGTAATCTGTTGCACACACCTGTAGGCACACCTTGTAATAATGCAGAAGAAGGTATACCAGCAACAACAATTTGAATCAGAGAAAAATAAAGCAATGAAATGTTAGCAACAAACAGTAGCAATCCCTGTGAGTAAAATAAAAACACCACCACACAGTAAATCTGCTTAGCCAAACTAAGTCTTAATCCTTCCCCTTGCTCTGGTAAGTTTCTACTCTGCCTTTCAAGCAGTCTTAGAAGGAAAGAGCTCAGGTGAAGCTAGGTGCCTTGGCCAGCAAACCAAGTCTTCTACCTCCAAGATATCAACTAACCTGACTTTTTAACCCTTCTTTCTGTTGAAATTACTGACAGTTTGCCAGCTCCACCCCACATACACACTCTAATCCTTTGGAAGAGCTGTGAGGAAAAGCAATTAGCTCCTTCAATGGCAGAAGGAGACTGAAACACCTCTGAGACAACAAACCTTTTCAACAAACAAGAATAAAATAAACACAGTGTCAAACAGTAATTTTGCTTAGCCCAATGATAAAAAGTCACAAAAATGTAAGCTCCACCTGTAATACAGTAATTTCAGAGAAGATATACCCTGTAAGAAACACTTTGCCCAGAAAAAATAAAGCAGGTAACAGAAGATATACCTTGCAAAAGACAATTTGACTCAGAAGATTACAGCAGTAATCTGTTAGACACACCTGTAGGCACACCTTGTAATAATGCAGAAGAAGGTATACCAGCAACAACAATTTGAATCAGAGAAAAATAAAGCAATGAAATGTTAGCAACAAACAGTAGCAATCCCTGTGAGTAAAAATAAAAACACCACCACACAGTAAATCTGCTTAGCCAAACTAAGTCTTAATCCTTCTCCTTGCTCTGGTAAGTTTCTCTACTCTGCCTTTCAAGCAGTCTTAGAAGGAAAGAGCTCAGGTGAAGCTAGGTGCCTTGGCCAGCAAACCAAGTCTTCTACCTCCAAGATATCAACTAACCTGACTTTTAACCCTTCTTTCTGTTGGAAATTACTGACAGTTTGCCAGCACCACCCCACATACACACCTAATCCTTTGGAAGAGCTGTGGAGGAAAGCAATTAGCTCCTTCAATGTGAGAAGGAGACTGAAACACTCTGAGACAACAAACCTTTTCAACAAACAAGAATAAAATAAAACACAGTGTCAAACAGTAATTTTGCTTAGCCCAATGATAAAAAGTCACAAAATATAAGCTCCACCTGTAATACAGTAATTTCAGAGAAGATATACCCGTAAGAAACACTTTGCTCCAGAGAAAAATAAAGCAGTAACAGAAGATATACCTTGCAAAAGACAATTTGACTCAGAAGATTACAGCAGTAATCTGTTAGCACACACCTGTAGGCACACCTTGTAATAATGCAGAAGAAGGTATACCAGCAACAACAATTTGAATCAGAGAAAAAATAAAGCAATGAAATGTTAGCAACAAACAGTAGCAATCCCTGTGAGTAAAAATAAAACACCACCACAGTAAATCTGCTTAGCCAAACTAAGTCTTAATCCTTCTCCCTTGCTCTGGTAAGTTTCTCTACTCTGCCTTTCAAGCAGTCTTAGAAGGAAAGAGCTCAGGTGAAGCTAGGTGCCTTGGCCAGCAAACCAAGTCTTCTACCTCCAAGATATCAACTAACCTGACTTTTAACCTTCTTTCTGTTGGAAATTACTGACAGTTTGCCAGCTCCACCCCTACACTACACACCTAATCCTTTGGAAGAGCTGTGGAGGAAAGCAATTAGCTCCTTCAATGTGAGAAGGAGACTGAAACACCTCTGAGACAACAAACCTTTTCAACAAACAAAGAATAAAATAAAACACAGTGTCAAACAGTAATTTTGCTTAGCCCAATGATAAAAAGTCACAAAATGTAAGCTCCACCTGTAATACAGTAATTTCAGAGAAGATATACCCT
Source organism: Neoceratodus forsteri (assembly GCA_016271365.2). Taxonomy (NCBI): domain Eukaryota; kingdom Metazoa; phylum Chordata; order Ceratodontiformes; family Ceratodontidae; genus Neoceratodus; species Neoceratodus forsteri. The sequence goes on along the minus strand of JADMNL010000023.1, from coordinate 381,851,110 downwards.
GTAAGAAACACTTTGCTCCAGAAAAAATAAAGCAGTAACAGAAGATATACCTTGCAAAGACAATTTGACTCAGAAGATTACAGCAGTAATCTGTTAGCACACACCTGTAGGCACACCTTGTAATAATGCAGAAGAAGGTATACCAGCAACAACAATTTGAATCAGAGAAAAATAAAAGCAATGAAATGTTAGCAACAAACAGTAGCAATCCCTGTGAGTAAAAAATAAAAACACCACCACACAGTAAATCTGCTTAGCCAAACTAAGTCTTAATCCTTCTCCCTTGCTCTGGTAAGTTTCTCTACTCTGCCTTTCAAGCAGTCTTAGAAGGAAAGAGCTCAGGTGAAGCTAGGTGCCTTGGCCAGCAAACCCACGAGTCTTTCAGGGGGAATTACTGTGCCTTGCCCATTCTATTCCAGTGGCAGGGCACTGTGGGGTAGAGAATACACTAGCCCGACTGTTACCCTGATTCTTTTGGCTGGGCATATATCAACAGGTTAAAGATTATTGTGCATCCTGTCCCAAGTGCCAGTTAGTAGCTCCAAAGAACAATCCCAGGGCCCCTTTAGTACCCTTACCTCTTATGGAGGCACCTTTTGACGGGATCGGGGTTGACATATTGGGACCCCTGGAAAAGAGTGCAGGGGGGTACCAATACATTCTGGTAATTGTGGATTATGCTACCTGGTACCCTGAGGCCATCCTGTTATGAAGCATTTCGGCCAAAATTGTAGCCGGTGAACTGTTAAAGGTCTTTAGTCACATGGGAATACCAAGGGAAATGTTGATGGACCAGGGAACTAACTTCATGTCCTGCTTGACTCAGGGGGTTTGTACTTTGTTGGGAATCGGCTCCATAAGGACCTCAATCTACCATCCCCAGACGGATGGTCTCATGGAACGATTCAACCAAACCCTCAAAACCATGCTTTGAAAGTTCATAATCACTGAGGTCAGGGACTGGGACAAGTTACTTCCCTTACTGCTGTTCACAATGTGGGAGGTCCCTCAAGCGTCTACAGGGTTTGCTCCTTTTGAACTCCTCTATGAGTGCCACCCACAAGGTGTTCTTGATGTAGTAAAAGAAATGCGGGAGAAACCCGACCCCAAGACTGAAAATGTAGTGCAATATGTTCTGCAATTGAGGGAAAGATTAAATCGGGTGGGGAAATTTGCCTGAGAGAATCTGGTGAAGGCTCAACAAAGACAAGAATACTACTATAACAAGGGAGCCAGGTTGAGGGAATATAAACCAGGCAACCAGGTACTAGTGTTGTTGCCAAGTAGCCAGAATAAGCTTCTAGCCAAATGGAAGGGGCCTTACAAAGTTACCCGGAGGGTGGGCCCAGTTGACTATGAAGTTTGCCAGCCAGAGAGGCAAAAAGAGATCCAGATCTACCATGTCAGTTTCCTGAAATTCTTGAACCAGAGGGGTAGCTTACTGATTTCTCCTGAACTAGACATAGTGGATCTGGGACCCCAAGTGCCAGATGACAATCTGGGGATACAAGTCTCAGTGGGAGAACAGCTGTCTCACAAACAGAAACAGCAACTAGGAGAGTTGGTAAGCCAGTTTTTAAATGTTTTCTCCTTCCTCCCGGGAACAACCCATATGATAGCCCACCATATAGAAACAGAGCCAGGGGAGAAAGTGCAGCAGTGACCGTATCGCTTGCCAGAAGCCGTGTGAGACACGGTTAAAAAGGAGTTACAGGACATGCTAGAGTTGGGAGTGATTGAGGAATCCAGCAGTGACTGGAGTAGCCCCATAGTGTTAGTACCAAAAGGTGGGGCTACCCGCTTCTGTACTGATTTTCGCAGGGTCAGTGCCATCTCGAAGTTCGATGCCTACCCCATGCCTCGGGTAGATGAACTGTTGGATAGACTTGGGGAAGCCAAGTACATCACGACGTTGGACCTAACAAAAGGGTAGTGGCAAATCACTTTGACCCCTGAGTCTCAGGAAAAGACAGCATTTGCTACCCTCTTTGGGCTATACCAGTTCTGTAACATGCCTTTCGGCTTACATGGGGCCCCTGCAACCTTTCAAAGGCTCATGAATCGCTTGCTGCAGCCCCATGCCCAGTATGCAGCTGCTTACTTGGATGACGTGGTGATCCACAGCACTGATTGGGAATCCCATATATCCAAGGTGGCAGCTGTACTACAGTCCCTCCGAGAAGCAGGGCTGATGGCCAATCCAGAAAAGTGGGCTTTGGCCAAAGCAGAGACAAAATACTTAGGGTACTGTATAGGCAATGGACAGGTGAGACCCTTGATCAGTAAGGTCCAAGCCATAGCAGAATGCCAGGTACCCACCACAAAAACCCAGGTGAGGGCCTTCTTAGGGTTGGCAGGGTATTACCGCCAGTTCATACCGCACTTCTCAACCCTTGCCAGCCCCCTGACAGACCTCACCCGGAAATCTGCCCCCAACAGGGTCCACTGGTCAGAGGAGTGTGACCAGGCCTTCACACAACTTAAAGCGGCACTGTGCAGAGAGCCAGTGTTATGCAGTCCTAACTTCGACAGGACCTTTGTCCTGTAAACTGACGCCTCTGAAGTCAGAATAGGAGCCGTACTCTCCCAGGAGTTTGAGGGGGAGGAACATCCTATTCTCTACCTCAGCCGAAAACTATTTCCCTGAGAGCAAAACTATGCAGTAATAGAAAAAGAGTGTCTCGCATTCAAGTGGGCTATGGATGCCCTCTGCTACTACCTGCATGGCCAGCAGTTCATCCTGGTTACTAACCATGCCTCTGTACGTTGGCTTCAAGTGATGACGGACGACAACCCCCGCATCACCAGGTGGTACTTGACCCTCCAGCCATTTTCCTTCACAGTGCACCACCGAGCCGGGACCCAGAACAGAAACGTGGACTTCCTGTCCCGAGAAGGGAGAGGTCAGGGGCTGATCAACTGTGCCTTTGCACAAAGTGGGCTAGTATGTGACTGGGTAAACACCACACTGGGGAAGAAGGGGTCAACCCCTAGGATGAAATGAGGAAATGTAGAGACTGCAACAGGCAAAGGGGAAGGGGATGCCTCCACAGGTGTGGCCAATTAGAGAGAGACTGAAAAAAGCAGTGGAATTCAGCAAGAGAGAGGGAGAGAAGCTGGAAGCTGCTGCCTTGTGAGAGAGGAACCAGAGCTGAAGCCAAAGAGAAAGTTTTAAGTTATGTAGGGAGCCATTGGGGAAAAATAACTGAAGCCTGCTGCTGAGAACCAGACCATGTCTGGAGCACAGGATTCTGAAGTCAAGGAATAATTTAGCCAGTTAAGCCAATAACAGTGAGTAGAATCTGCTGCTGAGAACTGCCTGAAGACAAGGCTAAAAGGGGAAACTGTTTGTGCCTCATTTAAGACTGTATTTTGAACAAACTGCTGGCCCACATAAGTGGTGCAAAGATTCCTTTGTCACGTCAGCCTGAAAGAACTGTTTTATGTTAATCTTTATGTTACCAGACCAAGCTGGGGAAGTTGAACTGACTGATTATGATTTTCTAGAGTAACACCTCACATTTGAAACAATAAAAGTGCATTTTGTTCTGTGAACATGAAACACAGCGTGTTGCCTTTCCATATACCATAGACCAGCTTGTCACATCCAGATTATTTGTCTCATCAAAGGATGGTAAAGGTATATAAGAGGGACCTAGTGGACATCTTTGACATACTCCTAGTTTTAATTCACAGATGGTATAATTAAAGCATCTTTATATAAATGTTTTATCCATGTTATCATTTTCCCGAGGATACCATAAGAGTCTAGAACTTGAAAAAGATAGCTTTGTGACACTCTGGCTTTAGCCTTCTTTAGTCATAGTACATATTCAGTCATTTTACCTTGTCTACTGTATTCAACTGTATCTCGCAATAGCAATTACTTTTGTACTTGAACAGGTCTGTACAGGATTAATTAGGGTTTCTACTAATTCCTGTAATCTCCTACAAAGCAGTTTAGATAAAATTTTATAATCAGTATTTAATAGGCTGATTGGCCTCCAATTTTGTAAGTTATGTTTATCTCCTTTTTAAATAGTTTTTGTTTCCGTCTTTCGGATGAGACGTTAAACCGAGGTCCCATCTGCCTGGATTGGTGGTAGTTCAGGTGGATGTTAAAGATCCCATGGCACTTATCAAAAAGAGTAGGGGAATTTCCCCAGTGTCCTGGCCAAATTCCCCTCATTCACTAAAAATGCCACCAACAGCGTAATCTGGTTCAAGGTCAGTTGGCATTCATCTGTATCCCCCTTCCCTGGGTCGTGCCTGAAAATAGGCAGGATTTGTCTAGTGCAGTTACCCGGTCAACAAAAACTAAATAAATAAATAAAATACAAATATCATAATGGATGTCCCAAAACCAGGAAAGGAGCTAGAAGAAGATAGGATACCATTATAAATGATTTCTAAGAATTTACTTATTTCTTGTGGGAAAGCTTTGTAAAATTCATTTGAAATGCCATCAATTCCTGGGGAAATGCCTAGCTTTAAAGAGGAGATTACCTGTGTGATCTCCTCAGCTGTAATGGGTGTTTCTAGGGTGTTCTGTTCCTCATTAGTTAATTCTGGATATGGTGATTTCAAGAAATTTGATGGTAGAGTACTTGATGAATATTCTGATCCAAAGGAGGATTCTAAGGAATTCTTTATAACTTTTAGCATTTCTGTATCTGTTGTTCTCAAGTGTCCCTTATCATCATAATGGCTATCCATTATGGTGGAGTCCAATCTTTGTTTGCATGCAAAGAAAGTGTCCCAGAATGGTTGTTTTACTCTTCCGTATTTCATTTCTGCATCTAGAGAAGCTGCCCCGTTATACTGAAACAGGAACATTTGAGACTTTAAGTGAGCAATTTGTATTCTGTACCTGAGTATTTCAGTTGGAGGTAAAGACATACATTTATACAACTGGTTTCTATGTCCTGAATACTGTAGGTATTCTGAATTTGCTTTAGCCCTACCATGCTGCACAAAAAAAAAAAAACTTAATGTTAGATTTAGTGTCAGCTAATCATGCCCACAAATCTTCATATAAACACAAGACTGAGCATCTGGCTTCTAATAATTGTGAAATTCCTTTTTTTTTTGTTTCTTCTAATGTTAATGCTGAAAGATTCTGTCTCCATCTCTTATGGACTGAAAGAAAATGAGGTGGAATGTTAACCAAGCTCAAAGTACATGCTAAAAGGATACGATCTGAGAATTTCCAGGGATATACAGTAACTTGAAAGTGCTTGAAAATAGATGTCTTGAAAGAAACACAAAATCAATTCTGGTAGCATATGAGCATCTGAAATAAATATAGCATGAGTCCTTATGTATCTGTCTGTAAGCATCTTTTAGATTTGCAACAGAGATAATATTCTGTAATGCATGAGTAACACAATAAAACTTTTTTTGTACTGAATCTCTCGTTTTTATATCTAGACTACAGTTCATATCACCTCCCAAAATAATGTGCCTGGATGTATATAATGTGTCTGGATGTAAATATATGAAACCTAGAAATTGTCAACAGATAAGGACCGCTAGGCCCATCCAGTCTGCCCATAGGCCCTATACCTGTATGCATCCACTCACCCTAAGTGGTCAATGGCTATAAGGTCTGATTTTTTTCAAAAATATTGATTCTGGCAGTTTTTGATTGTGCAGCATGTTAATTAACCTTAAAGGGAGACCTTTTGTATGCACAGTCTAAAAGCAGTGCTCATCCAGGTAGGATGTCTACCAATTTATGTACTGTAAAATGAGGGCCCCTGAATAAAATGCCTAGTCCATCCACTGTATCAGTTCCAGAAGTCCAATATGATGGTCTCCACATCCAGCCTCTTTTTGTTTGTGTGTATCAAAAAAAGGAATTTATTCTGGTTTCTTGTAGGAAAATTATGTCATCGGGGGAGTGTTGGAAGTAAGATAATATTAATTTATTTATATAATTTTTCATACTGCATTACAGAGGCTAGATGTAAGGATGCCATATATGGATTTGAAAAGGATTAGTGCTTAACAGAACCTCCTTTTTAAGAAAGCAATTTTCTATTTGATTTCTGGAACTACAGGGTTTGTTTTTTCTTTTATTTCAACTTCTGAGATTGCCCAGATTTTGAGGAGATATCTGATTCAGGTTCTGAGTCTCCCCAGTCCCTGCTTCTTTGAATGATTTGAAAAGAATTATGTAGAGGGATAGTACTGGGGTGGAAAGACTGTTTAGAAAGTGCCCTAGTAAGTCTTCTTGAACTTGGAATGTGAAATTCTGAGGGGGGGGTGTTTCCCCATTCTGGGTAGAATCTGAGCATTGTTTTACCTGCTTTCCTTGTGGTTCCTGGTGGGCTTTCTGGTAGTGGTTTCCTAGGTTACAAGTTCTAGAGGGGCAGTACTAGTACTTTCAGAGAGACTTGTCACAGGGGGATCTTGCATTTGTTGAGGTGTACTTATCACAACCTCAAGGTCTCTTGTTTCTTGAGTCCCCTGTCCTGCAGTCTCTTGTGCAGGGGTCTAACATTATCATGTGCTCCCAGTGCTAAGTACTCTTGATTCTGTCGTCTGATTCATGCCGGAAGCCAGTACTGGAGAGACCTTTGATGTGGCTGTTTCTGGTTGAGAAAAAATTTCCCACATTGGGTCAGGAACCCATTTACCTTCCATGGACATCCCCAAACCAGTAGTCAACAGTGCTTTTTCGGGTACCCAATATGTGAAATTGTAAGGATTGTCAGAGCTGAACAGAAAAGGTTTTCCTGATATGCTGTCTTGCCATTTATGTCCAGGGACATTGATGTTAGACATGCCCTGTTTCATCGCACAAATTCCATTTGAAAACATTTTTACACACCATACTTACATGCCCAAATCACCACACAGGGCACATTTAAAATGGTCACATGTACTACTTAGGTGAGTTCTGGACCAACACTTGAAGCAGGCTTTTGATTGGCCTGCATAAAAGCAGACCACTCTATCTCTTCCCAGGGAAAAAACAGTTGGGAATATGTTGGATTTCAGTATCCATTTGAAATAGTTTTACCTTAAAGCGCCACCCCCCAGTCCAGATCCCTTCGGTATCAATAATTGCTTCTGGTGGACCTAATACATTACATTGCTTCTGTAACCCAAAATATATATCACTTACATTCACCCCTTTGTTTCTGAACATAATAGTTACTGACTTAATTAGGGGTTTAGGAAGGGGAATGGCCCAGAAGGGTATCCATAGTGGTGAAGATTTCAGTGCATTATATTTTGTCCAAAATGTGTCCAGGCTAGAAAAAGTTTTGAAGCTTATATGAAAAACATCCTCCCTCAATACATGAATTAAAGCACAGATGTCTGCAGCTTGGAAATGCATGGACTCCTTAAGTAACTTTTGGGCAACATAACCCTGTCAGGGTGTTCTGGTAGTCCTTCTCAATACCTCAAGTGTACTGCATTCTTCCTAGTTGCCTGTTCTAATTTATTCCTGAAGAGGTCTGAAAAAGTAGGACCAGAGTTTGTATTTTGTTGTCTATCATTCTGAGGGGGCAGCGGACCTTGTAAATGTCCCTTGGCCACTGTCATTTTTTATTTCAGCAACCAGACTCCCTGTGGAAGAAGCCACATTTTTGGATACCCCTGGTGCAGATTCTGATGTACCCTGTACAGATTCTGGCATGCCAGTCAGTGACAGGAGTTCACTATCAGAATTAGGGGAAATGTCTGTTATTAAATCCTGATTCACATCATTATCATCAGACATATCACAGTCTTGTAAAATATTTGTATTATTTGCAGAGTTTGAACTAACTTGAAGCAGCACCTGTTGTGTAGTTGCATTTGTCCTGTTGCAAGCATTGTTTAGTTCAAAAGTCTGTGTTTTCATGATTCCGTCGCTCATAGAGAGTTCTGTAGTCTAATCCATGTCAGAAGCCAGTACTGGAGAGACCTTGATGTGGCTGTTTCTGACTGAGAAAAATTTCCCCACATTGGGTCAGGAACCCATTTACCTTCCATGGATATCCCACAGCCAGTAGTCAATAATGCTTTTCAGTTGTCCAGTATGTGAAAACATATGGAGTGTCAGAGCCAAACAGAAAAGGTTTTCCTGATATGCTGTCTCGCCAATAGAGATTTGTCAGTTACATTTCCAGGCTTGTCAGTTCTTTTCAGCTGATTGTCAATATCAGCTGGAGTTTTTGGCATCAAATTTAAAGTTGCCTTGTCAAGAGTCTTTTTGGCAGCAGTTTTCATTCCTGCTACAGCAGTTGTAGGGTTCCGTGTTTGGAGAATGTTTTCTTTTTGTTGTTCATGCAAAGATTTATCATTTGGTGCTCATGTCTCATTAGAAATAGCACTCACAGAGCTCTGCACTTCTCCAGTCACTAGGCGCTGCATTTCTATAGTCGGCATACATTCCTCCGAGGTCGCATCAATATCCATTTGCTTCCCAGCCATTGTATGATCCAAATCTTCATCCTTTTTGCAGAACACTGACTGGGGGTGAGGACATTTCCCCAGTCCACTGCACAGCATCCTCCTTCACCTCCATTCTGGGGTCCACCATCTTAGACAGTGGGCCAACAGCACTCCCTGCCAAGAGCAGACAGTTTCCCCTGGTGTACTGGCCAACATTCCCCTTCCCATAAAACCAGTTCATGCAATTGTCCAAGGCTGTATGTGGGTTTTGATGTGCGAAATGTCTGCCACTAAATGTTCAGTCAATTTACTATAAGTCTAGCATTGCTTGCAAAGTGCTTTGGGATACAATGTATAAAAAACACTAAAATACTGATTTTTCTTCTTCTCCTCTTTCTTCTTCTCCTTCTTCTTCTTCTTCTCTCTCCCTGACGGAATGTGTTATGTCAACTAGGCATAGTTTGTTAAAAAAAATCAGATGGCTGTTGAGATGCCATCATGACATTGTAAACGAAGACATAGTTACTGTATGCCCTTATTGTTGGAGAATAGGAAGATGAAATGCTGATACAGTTTACAGCAATGGGTCCTGGGATGTGCTGAAAGTGCAACTCAACAAGCCTCCGAGGGGTGTCTCTTATGGTACAAGTCAGCCAAGTGTGAGGTTTGTGCCAGAGAACTGCAAAGTGAAGCTCAGTGGTTCTGACAGCCCAAACCTCACAAGAGAAGTCACTAATACCAAAAGTGTGACACCCCCTGGAGACCCTATCAACTTATTATAAATCACTTGAGTTACTTAGAACAATGTGTAATATGTTTTAAGTAGATTTTTTAATTTCAAAAGTTAAAAGAAGCCCCTCTTCCTCTATCTGTGAAGTGGAAAGCTGCACTCCTAGTGTCCCTGCATGAAAAACCACTGTCCACAGGATAACAAGTACGGTGGCTCCATGCGCTGTTTGGCTGAAATCACATAGGTGATTTATAATATGCAACTTCAGATTTGTCAAACACAGAGAGCAGAATATTTAAGCAATAATATAAATAAATAATACATGACAAGGTGCACAATATCATGGGTTATAAAATGGGCAAGAAAAATCCTGCCATTTGATTGGCTGATGCTGTCTGGCACTCATACATTTACCTCAGCCTAATAACCTTGTATGAAAACGTTCCAGTGGGGTTTGGAATTTGGGCGCATCACATAAAGAATTCATGACCTATTTCGCTCATCACTGATTGCCATTATAAACATGGCTGCCTCCTTTACTATTAATGAAACCCTTCAACAAGGCCCTAAAATTATAACTCCCTTAAATTTCAATAAATAAACTTTCTTTCCTGTCATGAGACCCTCCTTACACACATAAAGACATTTTTGAAAAAGGAAATACTATTCATATATTCATAAATGTAATTCTCAGTGTTTTCTTCAGTGACCATGACCCCCCCACCCCCGATATCCTTACAGCCTTACTAGGGCAATCTCTGCTCTTTATTCTGCCACAGATAAAACAGATACCATAGCTCCATATAAGGGCTTCTGTTACATGTGAGAGGGTGAACATTGTGCCAGAAACATTCTGCAGAAGTTTACATTCCTGTATTCCATAACTAGCAAACATTCCATCTATTGAATGTGTTAAAAGACAGATGATTGACAGGTGGGGAGGAACAATATTTTTATTAGTTACTTTTGAGAAAAGAAAAATACCTGATTTTAATTAAAAAAAAAAAGTTGGCTTTTTCTATTTAAATCTTTTCTCAGTTTTCACATTTTGCAAGTGCAAAAAGACACTCCAAGGTGTGGGTTAGGTTGAAATTAACACCCTTCAAGTGGCTGTAAGGCCCTCCGCCAGTGGTGTCAGGCCTCACTACACCCCTGGGTGGAAGATTATCACAGACTAACCCACACCCTGTCATGTCTTGTTGCTTGGATATTGTCCCACCTCAGGTGCATTGTAAAACATGAGGCTGTATGCAAAGTGGCATCATCTGCCTGAGAAGGGATGATATCCCATGATATCGCATGCCTTGGAGTGTATTATTGCAATTATGAGATGCATCCATTTTTTTGATTAACTAAAAAAGAATTGCAAAGTTAGTAGTAAAAGTATTCAATATTTTTTGTTTACTGATTACATGAACTGTTTGTTGATTTCTGTCATGAAGCGCTTCGTTTCGATTGGGATTTTGTCCTGAGATATCAACCCGGCTGAGTATGCAATTGGCCAATCAGAATTGGGGACTTTGACCATCCATTTCATTACATATAATAAAAGTGAGCCACACTCCAGAGTGAGAAGCAAAATGTTCTTAATAGATTTTCAGCCATAGCTGCTGCTAAGTCTTTAATACAGTTCAGATATCCTAATATACTGTTTACGATCTTTTTATAACCATAACTATATGGGCAGAAAAGTATATGTTCTGAACCAGTAATACACCCAAATATTAAAAGGTTTTAACTGCTTCATATTTTCACCATTAGATCCTATTATAGTGAGTGAATTAGTCACTTCTGCAAACTTTTGTATGGTACCAAAAATCCTTGTTTTAGTTTTTACAGTACTGTGGGAGTATATATACATCCTGAATCTATAGACACAAACACATGCTCAGCACTTTCCTCTTTTGATGAATGACCAGCCTATGATGTAAAAACTAGGGTTGTACAGGGAACAAATATTATTTCCCAAATATCATGAACAGTGGGCCATCTGAATATTCAGGATGAACAATGAACAGACATATATTCATGAGGTATTTGTATTTAGGCAAGGCAAGGCAAATTTTATTTTTCAGGTACCCAATCCCAGAGACTATGGACACCGTACAATCAAAATATATCAAAGAACAATTAAAACACAATAAATGAAATACGAAACATTCCAATTAAATACTTAAAAGCAGACCCCCCAAAATGGGGGCCTGGCCTAGCAACAGAATCCTAATGGGCCATTTCACAGAATGTCTCGGAAACAGTATCTAAAGGACAGCATCTGGGAATGCCCAGCTGAATAAAAAGGTCTTGAGGTGGGCTTTGAATGCCTCAATTGAAGGGGCCTCCCTTACTGATGGAGAGACAGAATTCCACAGGACGGGGCAGGTGACACTAAAAGCTTTGTTGCCGGCAGTTTTTAACCTCATCCTGGGAATGACAAGGAGGCCCCTAGAGGAGGCCTGGAGAGAGAGGATCGAGGCAGCAGGTGTTAGAAGGTCTGACAGGTAGCCAGGGCCCAGTCCATGTAGGGCCTTAAAGGTGAGGAAGCCCACCTTAAAGAGAAACCTCCATCAAACAGGCAGCCAGTGCAGTTCACGCAGCACCGGGTGAGGTGACAATATTTTGGCTGTCCCGTCAACAGCCTGGCAGCTGCATTCTGCACTAGCTGCAACTGGCAGAGGGTACCTCCAGAGATCCCGAGGTAGAGCGGATTACAGTAGTCAAGCCTTGATGTCACGAATGCATGTACCAAGGCTAGAAAATAAACTACAAAATAAAACCCTTTCCCTCATCCCCAGGAGGCCAGATCTTGTCTCTTGGCCATACCTCCTCCACATTTGCAATAATCCAATATATTCAACCCACCTCCCCCCTTATTCCATATCCAAGATCCTACAACATTTAATATTTTCAAATCCCAAATCAGGGCACACTGTCAGGTGCTAACACCATCTTTGAAAAGCTTATCAGCTCAGCCCTGCTTCCCACATGGCCACAGAAAAATATAATACAATGTGCATTCTGCCCCGCTCATCACAGTCCTTGATTTAAGGGATGGGAATGGCAAAACAAAATCCAGCTAGCAAAGTGGACCTTCACTCCCACTGAGTGCCTTCAGTAAACAATAATCCACAAAAGGGTGTGTGGTTATTGGGGATTAATCAACATTCTGGGTGCACTGTGAGGCACCAGGCTGCAGGGGCTCCATGACAATACAGCGAGTATTTATCGGCGAACGTCAATATGGCAAATCCAGAATGGTGAGGACGAAATCGGCAACAGCAAATTATGGCAACCACCAAAATGAGTGATTTCTAAAGCTGACTGACACCCAAACTGCTGCCACACTACAAAACTGCCAGACCTCTCAGCTATTTGGACCACTTACTAACCGAGTACTCTTACAGCACCAACATCGGGTGCTCTTTCAGGTCACAATATCTCTGTCTCTCTGCAGTGCTCCCGGAACCCAACAAGATCACGCTACCATTATTGAAATTTGGGGGGCATTGTCCCCATGCCCCCTATTGGGGGGCTGCACTCCCGAACCCCTATATCTCTAGGATTCTAACTCCGAGGCACTTGTTGCCTCTGGGGTTCGCAGAATAGTCATACTCGCTCATATTCGCTGGTCGCTGTAATAGACCAGTTGCCCATTTTGCATTCATGCTAATTCATTCACACAAATTGATTTGCCCATAATGACTCGCAGTATTGTCATGCTACTGGCTGCAGGCTAAGTGCCCTCACAGCACATGGGGTGCTGATTAATCCCCAAAAACTGCACACCCTGGAGTGGGTTATTGTTCTTTTAACATTGGTTTCTTGAACAATTTAAAAAAATTAAGAGAAAGCCATTCAAATTAAGAGAAAGTCTTTCTCTGCCCTTCAAAGAGTGCATATCTCAGTGTATTCTGCCACCTTGACAAGTAGTCCCAACTGCTGCATGCATATCTCACTGACGTTGTGAACACAAAAATGTTGCAAATATAGTACTAAGATAATTTGTGGCATTTCTTGTCCATAATATACTGTAAGACATTGCAAAGTATGATATTCTTTGCCCTCCCTCCCCCAAAAACACACTCCTCAAAGCCAGTAACTACAGTGCAGCTAGGGGTGGGCGAAAAAAATCTTCAGTGGGCAGAATTCAAGTGAAAGTTTGACTTTTGTTTCCACAGAAGTTCGGAAATTGATTTCCGAACCTCCATGGAAATTCCTCCCACGATTGCCGCTCAAGTTTAAATTGCTATTCACCCCCCCAAAAAAAAGCCCTGGTGGCTAGTGGTCCCTCCCCCCACCTGCCCCGCATGTAAAAAATATCCCTGGTGGCTAGTGGTCCCTTCCCTCCACCTGGTAACCTGCCCCAAAATGTTCGGTAACCCTCCCCCCCACATACCTATCTCCACTTCTCCAGTTTAAAAAAACAAATCTCTGGTGGTCTAGTGGGTTTTTGTTTTTAAATTTCAACCCCCTCCCCATCCCTGATCCCCTGTCCCAAATCCTTGGTGGTCTAGTGCCCCCACCCCCCCAGCAGGTGTCCCACCACCCAGCTCCCACCCCCATCATAACTGAGGCAGCAGGTGGACTGGCACAGCCCTCCTCTCTCCTTCATAGCCAGCCCACCTACTAAGCTGTGAATGAATGAGCTCATATGTGCTCATTCATTGACATCTCAGTGGGCGAGCCAGCCATGGAGGAGTGAGGAGCGTTGGGTGGGTCCGCCCACTGCCTGGATTACATGGGGGGGGGGGGGGGGTGGGACAGCTGGCCGCTGGGGAGGCTAGATGGGGGCACTGGACCACCAGGGATTTGGGACTGGGATGGGTTAAAATTTAAAAACAAAAACCCACTAGAACACCTGAGATTTGTTTTTTTAAACTGGGGAAGTGGAGATAGGGATGCGGGGGGGTTGGGGTTTACTGTACATTTCGGGGTGGGTTACCAGGTGTAGGGGAGGGATCACTAGCCACCAGGGCTTATATTATTAATAATATCAGGTGAAATTTTGCCCGGTAACTTTTGTTGAAGTTTTTCACTCCACCCCAGGTGGAAATTCGGAAACTTTCGCAAAAGTTCCTTGAATTCCACGGAAGTTCCGAGGGGGCTGAAAACGGTTTTAGAGACCCAGGGAATTGTGATCGGTTTTGCAGCATCGTGGTGTATATAATATTTATTGATATGTGACAACCAGCATTTATGCTGTTGAACAAGCTGTTTGTTGTTACCCTGTGTAATCAGTATGAAATTTGGAATGCTAAAGAGCGAGGGGGAGGATCTCAGCTAATACATACCCTGTTGATGTTTAAACCCTGTGCATCCAGCAAGGTGTGCTTCCATGCCTCAATATAGCAAGAGACATGCAGACAGAGACACACAGCAGATTGCAGAAAGTGTAAATTCTGTGTCCCGGTCCTGCTGTCTCTCTTACACTGTCTCCAAATCTCTGTGAGGACAGCCAGCAGAGCTTGTGGTGGGGGGAGCTCACTTACAATGACACATCTCTCTCTCTCTCTCTCTCTCTCTCTCTCTCACATACAGCAGGGGAACGTACTTGTTCTCCCTGTCTGTCTCACTCTCCACAAGTGACCTAAGGACCATTGGGATACTCAGGAGGGATTATGCACTGTCTCAATCATAACAAGGGTTACAAATCACTGTGTGCTGCCTCTCTCACTCTCTCATTCTTGTTGTCTCTCTTACATGGTGGGGGAACATGATGTTTGGGCCACCAGAAAAATGCTGTGTGCTGCTGCTCTCTCTTAGCACCGTGTGTGGCTGCTTGCACTGTGGGGGGCACCTAAGAAGCACACTGAAGCACTGGGGTTACAGTGGGATGGGGCTACAATTATACAAGAGCCCAGGAATTTACTATGTTTCTCGCTCTTCTGTACATTAAAAAAAACAGCTGTCTGTCCTCTACATTTTCTCTGATGGATACCACCAGCCACACAAAACAACTACACATAGCCCAAGGATACCTTCAGCCATACTGACACTACAGCACTTCTCAGTCTCTCTCTCTCTCTCTCTCTCTGGGGGAGTGGGAGTCACTAGGCTCTGTACAACACTTGGGGGGACTCCCTGTTAGCCGACCTCTCAATCTCTGTCTCTCTGCAGATGGGGCTACAAATGCTGCGGGACAGAATGGGAGGTGACTGGTCAGCACGGCGAGGAGAGCTGGTTCAGGAGGACAAACAAGCATGACCAAGGGGCACAGCAGCTACAAATGTTACAGAATGGGATGGGAGGGAAATGAAGGTTCTCTTCATTCCCTGTTAGACACCCGCTCTGTTCTCACCCGCTCACTCTCTGTCTCTCACATGGATGATCAATGGGAATTATAACATGGGGCATGAAAACCGATACACTGCACAGGCTCTTAGCAGGATCATCAGAACAGGATACTGTGGATCAGCGGGCTGGGGGGGTGCCAGACACAGCTTTCATAACTCAGCCCACTGTCACAGGTTCATGACTTGTAATGCTTGCCGAACTCGGGGACTGTCCAGAACCCTTGCAGCTGTGACTGCAGTCCCTTTTACTGAGTGCTGCAGCTGTCTCTTGTGGTGTAACAGCATCACCAGCTGTGCTATATATTTAAATGGCTGCCTGTTGGAAAGAATTTTCATGCACATAACGAGTGCCGGGCTGCCCACTGATCTCTCTCTCTCTCTCTCTCTGTGGGCGCTTCTCAGCAACTGTGCATTTAACAGAGATTTTATTTTTTTGTTTTAATTTATTTATGCTCCTGCACCTGGCCCCCTTCCATCCAGACCCCCCAAGCCCCATCCACTGGGCTTACCTCTCTTGCACTAGCGAGGTGCCAGCTAGCTGGGTGTGGAGCCTGCAAGGGGCTGGCTTCATCCTGCCGGGCAACTTTTTTTCCTCCTTCTTTTGGGTTTCCCATTCCCTGAGCATGATGCAGCAGTGTGCAATGATGCCTGTGGCTGAGCTGCATATGTTTCTGCACACAGCAAGCCGGTCATCTGCCTCGCATCTTCCCCCATACATGTTGGTGTACTGTGCCAGCCCCCAGCCACCGCTAGGGGTCAGGCAAGTGGTGGACTCCATCCCCACCCCTTCCCAGGAGAGGAGAGCTGTCTTTCAGATGCTCTATCCTCTCCCTTCCCAGCCGACCCCCAGTGACCCACTTGCACTGCGAACATGGGTAGCTGGCATGGCAGGAGGTAAGGTATGATGCCTCAGCCCCCCACGCCACTGGGCCGGCTGTGCATTAACCGAAATTAATGAATGGTCATGTGGTGATGTTTAGCCAATTGGCTTTATAGGTTTTCCTGCCCATGTTATAACTAAACTTGTACAATACTCACTACAGCTCCTAGTCCACAGTGCATAGTGCTGCCTGAAGAAATTAATGCATGGTGAAGAACTAGCTAGGTACAGAGACTCAATTGTGAGAAAGGGGACGGGCAGGAGGAGCATCATTAGTTATACTTAGCAAGCAGCTTGACCTCAGGTTACCAGTGTCACTAATGATGCTGCTCCTGCCCTGCCCCCTTTCTCACGATCACACCTCCATATTCAGCTAGTTCTCTTCCACATTCATTCATTTCTTCAGCAGCACCATATACTGTGGAGCTGTAGCAGGAATTATATAAGTTTAGTGAGGGTGCTCAGTGGGGGTGCTCCATTTGGTTAGTCAGATTTTGTTTTGCTGTTCCCACCCCCCAATCAAGGATCAGGGCAATGTGGGCAGAACATGCAGTATTTTTTTTTTTGTGGCCATATGGGGAATGGGGCTTAGCAGGTGAGTTTTTAAAGATGTGTCTGCTCCTGGAAGTGGGCCATATGGGGAAGGGGGCTTAGGGGGTGAGTTTTTAAAAATGACGTAGGTTCCTGATCATGTGGCAGGAGCTGGGATTTGAAAATATAAAATGTTGTGGGATCTGGT
Organism: Neoceratodus forsteri; assembly: GCA_016271365.2. Lineage (NCBI taxonomy): Eukaryota > Metazoa > Chordata > Ceratodontiformes > Ceratodontidae > Neoceratodus > Neoceratodus forsteri. The sequence continues at coordinate 381,834,080 of JADMNL010000023.1, read as the reverse complement.
GTAGTGGGGGAGATACATCTAATTATGGTAAAGGTGGAAAAAGGGTGGCCAGGAGACTAGCCCTCACCTCCTGTGGAGGAGGAAAAAGGCTGTTTAATGAAATACAGTTTCACAGCTGAATACGAATGACAAATACCGAATACCCAAATATTTCAGTACTGAAGAACAAATATTTAGCCAAATATTCAGAAAAGGGTATTCGTACAGCCCTAGTGCAAACCGCAACTGAAGAGAGTCATGACTATTTTGTAACCTGAGTTGTAGATATGATACAGTAAAGATGATGTTTTATATAATTGTGCTTGGCCCCAAAAAATAAATAACCAGGTGAGTGCTCTGTTGCACCTTATTGTAGCTACATCCCTGACTAACACAAGATCCCAAGTATTTACACTTTGCCCCAAAGAACATCCCGAAAGCACTCAGCTCCTGAAAATCTCTAGTGAGGGCCCAGCTTTCCTGGAAATGTAAAAATAAAGAGGGAACTGAACTAATAAAAAGCCCTTCTGGTCTTCATTTACCATCCCATTCTTTTTCCATTTGTTGGCTTAATTAAGACAGTTCTGTATTTAGCTTGCTGATTAAATAGCCCAGTTATTTTTATGCTGCTAATTAGAGAAAATTAAAATCATGTGAGATTTCTTTTGGTATGCAAACAGCATTAACCATCAGTGCTGTCAGCTGTTGAATACTATGCATGAGTGGTCCCAGGAGAGGGGGTGGGGTCTGTTTTACTTTCAGTGTTTTTTTCAATATAAATGTTTCCCTTAGATGTAACTAGTTCTTCAGTGTCACCAAGCATTTGCTTTTCCTTTGCTGAATTTATGTCGTTATATTGCATTATACTTGCAAAAGATTGCATTTTCACAGTATGTTTAAGTCCGTTTTTGTTAGGTTACCATGTCAACCTGTGCTTTAACCTGTTTGCAAGTATGCACCTGCCTTGAATTTGACATCTTTTTTTGTTTTGTTTTGTTTTTAAAGAAAGCATGACTTCAACTTTTGGCATATGCTATTAATGGCATACCTAAATTCTTGGCAAAAACAGAGGTTTGGGAATGTTGAGCAGCTCTGATTTCTGGGCAGGCTGAGGAAATCTAAAATTAATTAGCAACATAATGTAGGTCTTTACCTGCCTTGTAAAAGTACATGAGTGTTTGTGCTAGTGAGAGACTTCTGGCTAGGATCCAGCACTTCTGTTTAGGAGCAGCAAAACGTGAAGTGAAATGTATTACATAGTGTAACCATTTCATTGACACATTGATAACTCTGACTAATAACTTGAAAGAAGGAGTTTTTCTGGAGAATAAATGAAACACTTCTGCTGACCATGCCCTCCAAATTGGCCTGGAAGAAACTAAAGTATACTTAAACATGAATCATGACAGGGTGTGCATTATTTAAGTGATAATGTGCTATTTGGGTCACTAGACAAGGCAGCAATGTGATTTTGAGTGAATGAAGTATAAGGCCAAAGTCTGAGTACTTTATCTTCAGGAAACAGTAAGTAAACCAAAATGCTTCTGTACACAAAGTACACATTGGGACCAGCCCCACACTCAAGTGTGGATCCCTTTGTGGTGACTGTTCCACTTTAACCCACTCCTCCAGGTCAGTCGGTTTTATATTTTTTTTATTTGACAATGTATTGACTCAGGATAGCCCATATGAGATACAGCATCTTGTTTTCAGTGGGGTCCTGCTTCTACTCATTTCCACAGTTAGCTGGGACTGGATCACCGGGAGGTTAAGGGACTTGTCCAATTTCATACAGTGAGTGTTTGTCACTACTTGCTTCAGGTTCCAAAGTTGGTGCTCTAATAACTAGACCTTGTCATATGGGAATAAGAAAAGCTAAAATGTGATTGGCTACTTGCAACTGTATGTTGCCACTACCAATGATCATTAAACAGTTCCATTTTCCTAGCCAAATCATGTTTCAGCTATCAATGTGCCACACATTTCCTTTCAAAATTCAAAACAGGTGGCATTGTTTTCTCCCCCTAAATACGAATACAAAAACCACCAAAAATGCCAGAACTTGCAAAATACATTTTGAACTGTTCCTAAGTGTTATTTTATGCGAGTCATTCTCACAACATAACTCTTCACCCAGCACACTGGCAAAGCAAAGGAATACTGAGCATTTCACGGAGGAGAAAAAAAAAACGGATTACATTTCAAGTTAGCATTCTTGCCATGGTTGCAGATTGTCCCTAAAACAGCATCATGATTGAAACTCTCTGTCAAAGCCAGCGGTTGCAATGTCAGCATACCAACACTGACCCTGTACCTGTACTATCTGTACAGGTCAGCACAATAATGTGGAAACTGAAACAGACACTGCTGTTTACATTGAAATGCTGCTGGCTGAAATTTGTCGGTTTCATCAGTGACGTCATTGCACATGAAATCAGTGACAACAAGCTCCTGACATGCTGCACTGTAGGTATATTTGAAAATAAATCTTGCCCTCTCATGAATCAGGCTCAGCACATGAAACCAGTAATCAGTGTTCCTGAAAGGGAAAGTAAAAACAAAACATAATGATTCGGCCTGAAATTGACAAAGCTGAGCTACAGTATACAGATAATGACTGTGCAGTGCCCTATTTTTAACAGTGCAACAGAAAATAAGAACTGAGCTTCTGACCACAAAATCTCCCAAAGAATAAAAAACAAATACGTAAAAATGACACACTATAATATGTCACCCCCCCCCCCATGCCCAAGTTTAGGACTATTTTCTCCATTGGCGTACAGCAATGACACGCAACCAAAAATAAACAAATTTTACTTTTAAAACACATATTTTGGGTCTGAATATTATTTTCAAGGTTAAGTGCCATATAAGTGCAAAAAGGCACTCCAGGATTTGGGTAGTAGTGTGATCATCTCACTTCCAGGTGCAATAAGGCACTCAACCTATGGCCTCATGCCTTATTCTTCCCTAGGCATGCAGTGATCACACTACCATCCAAACCTTGTCATATCTCATTGCTTACACACTGTCCACTGCAAGGCATAATTAATATGTCAAAGAGCAGTGGACCTGCCACCACCAAACACATGGAGTATGCAATTCAGTTTCAGAACATCAGAAAGTAACAGACGACTGTCATGAGTGGGGTGCTGCAGGGATATGCCCTGGGTCTTGTCCTCTTCAGTATGTTCATCAGCGACTTTCGAGAGGGCATTGGGAGCAAGGTGTATCTCTTTGCAGATGATGCATAGCTCTGTGGTAGGGTAAATTATGATGAAGGAATCAGGGAAATGCAGCAGGGTCTATAAATGTTCAAAAGTTCATTGAAATTAATTGTCAAAAAAATGCAAGGTTATGCACCAAGGGGAAAAAAAAACAGGATAGAGCACTGAATGGGAGAGGTTAAACTAAGCACTATGGCAGAGGAAAGGGACCTGGGAGTCATTATTAGTGATTCCCTCATACAATCAAGCCAGTGTAACAAGGTTTATATTAAGGCTAGCAGGATGCTGGGGTGTATCAGAAGGAGTACTGACAGCAGGAAAAAGGAGGTACTACTACCTCTATATAGGTCACTGGTGAGGCCACATTTGGAATACTGTGCTCAGTTCTGGAGTTCTCACCTAAGGAAGGACCAGGACAGGCTGGAGACCTGCAATGCAGGGCGACCAAGATGATTCAGTGTCAACAGGGCAGATCTTACAAAGACCTCTGAAGGCACTGAACATGTACTCACTGGAGACCAGGCAAGGGGGGGATAGAACAGAGACCTTCAAGTTCCTGAAGGGATTAAATAAGGTGAACTGTGAGGAACTATCTAGCAGGAGTACAGAGTCAAGATCCAAAAGTCAGAGGTGGAAACTGGTGAGGGGAAGGTTTAAGAGGGATGTGAGGAATTTCTATTTTACAGAAAGGGTGGTGTAGCCATGAAACAGTCTACCAGTGGAGGTCATGGATGCCAAAACTGTAAATGGTTTCTGTCATGGCTGGGACAGAATGAAGGGTTTGCTGGTTGCTCAGGTTGGGAGCAGTAGGGAGGGGAGCAGAGGGTGGACTGGGAGGGACAAAAGACGTATGTACACCTACAGCTGCAACCACACATACGGTCATATAGTTCCAGATATTGTGTGATATATCTAAAGAGATTCTCTCTCATGGACCCCAGTGGTACTACAGGCAGGAAGGGAATTTCAGGAAATATCTGGCCATGTGTTTGGCTGCAACTGTTGTACGAAAATCAAATTGCTGAGGCTCAATAAATGAATACAAAGGTAATACTTTATTAAAGCAAGCTAGCTAGTGTCCTGAAGGCTCACATGCCTCAAAACATAAAGCTGGTGCTAGAAGTCACATAATAAGTCACATATTAAAGTCTGCCAGTCACCCCAGCACCTTGGCTTTCCAATAAGCCTTCCTCAGGGAGCTGAAACGCTAGGGTGACTGGTGTATCAGCTATACTGCTTGTACCTTATTTTTGCTACAAGTTAGCACAGTTTGGCATTTGGAAGATAGTTTAATATGTGACTTCTAACACCAGCTTTATGTTTCCAGGCCAATGACCCTTCTGGACACTAGCTATCTTGCTTTAGTAAAGTATTATCTTTGCATTCATTTATTGAGCCTCAGCAATTTGATTTTGGTACTAGGTGTGCATACTGTACATCTTGTGTCACTGGTCATATATAGGGCTTGCCCCCCTGTATTGCATTCCCAACCCCTGTAGCGTAGCTGTTCCCTTGTGGTTGCGGGAGGGATAAAATCCTCTATTGACAATAGGTTCCAGAGCAGATAGGGAACTTTTGGCAGACTAGCTGGACCTTTGGTATTTTTTTGCTCATTTTCTAGGTTTCTGTTTGTATCTCTTCACTCTGAATAGTAAGTATCATGTATCCCTCTTTGTTTCCTGTCAGACTAGTTGCTGTTTACCTCCTGTACAGTTTGTTGGCTCCATATTTTGCCACTTTCTCTCCATGTGTCTTCCATGTGGTATTTTGACAGAGGCCTCTCAGAAGTAGTTAAAATAGACTACATCCACTGCAAAGCCCTATTCTTCTCCCCCAGTTACCAACTCAAGAAAAGCAATAGAGGAGCTAGGCAGGACCTTCCTTTTGTGAGACATGCTATGTTCTAGAGACCAGCCCATTCTCTTCCATGTGCTTAACCATCACATTTTTAATGGTAGACTCAAACACTGTGCCAAACATTGAGATAAGATTTACATGTCTATAGTTACCTGGATCTGTTATCAACCATTCTTAGAAAAATAGAAACATATAATGGGAAACGAGGTATTGGCAGTCTTCAAATATGAAAGGGAGCTGGGACAATCATATAGTATGTCCTAAAGGTGGCCAAGCAGTGTGACAGGGCAGTTGGTAGGGTCAGTAGGATGCTGGGGTGCACAGGGAGGGTACCACCAGAAGAAGGAGGGAGGTGGTATTGCCACTGTATAGATCATTGGTGAGATCCCACCTGGAGTACTATGTCCAGTTCTGAGCACCATATCTCTAGAAGGACATAGACAGGGTCAAAGCTGTCCAGAGGAGGGCAACTAAAATGGTGCATGGTCTGCATCGGAAGCCCTCTGAGGAGAGACTAAAGGACTTCAATACGTACACCCTTGAAGGTGGGGTTATGGCAGAGACCTATAAATACATCACAGGGGTAAATAAGGTACAGGAGGGGAGTATTTTTCAGAAAAAAGATGCATATGAACAAGGAGACATACAATGAACCTGGATGAGGGTAATTTCAGGAGAGATATGACGAAGTACCTCTTTACCTGGAGCAGTATTCCAGTGAAGTTAGTGGGGGAGAAACAGTGGTCAGATTCAAGAGTGCATGGGATATCACGGCCCGGTGGCACTGAGGGTTGAGGCGCTGGACACCACACCTCACGCTATGCTGGTGACCTGAGTTTGGGAGTGAGCTCGGGCACTGGGGGTCGGCAGGGGCAGGTGAGGATTGAGCACCTGATGGGCTGCTCTCCTCCCTGGGGAGGTGGTCGGGGATCCCCCGGCATGCCAGTGGCTCCTGGTGGAGACCGGGGGCACTGAATCACGCTCGGCTGCATGTAATTAGCGTGCCCTGATGCAGGCAAGGGTTGCCGTGCACCTAGCATTGGGGATGTGCACACGCATGGGGGGGAGAGATCACTAGAACAAAGGAAAAACCCGGTCTGAGGGGGTAGGTGACGGCACCTGCCCCCATGCCCATGGCCGGGTCCATCCTGCCTGGCCTTCCAGGTTCCTCCACCCGAGTCCTCTCCAATGTCAAAGTCTGTCTCTAAGGGCACCCAAGAAGAAGGGGTGGTCCCACCCCGGAGGGGCTAAGCCAGGGGTGCCGATCATGGACAGAGGAGGAGGGAGAGAGGAGGCACAGGTAGGGGGACTTCAGGTGGGGCAGGAGCAGGCAAGATGCCTGAGAGAGGCCCCTCAGACCGTGACCGGAGGGAAAAAGAGATTTAAAAAAAAAAAAAGAGTGCATGGGATAGGCATAAGGGAATCTTAGTGCAAAGCAAGTGGGGAAGAGAGACAAAGATCAAGTAGGGTGTGCTGTGACATTTATAGGCAGTGAAAAAATGGGTAGACGTGGTGAACCACATGGTCATTATCTGCCAACAAATTCAATGTTTCCATGTAGAATTTGTTGAAAAAAAGGATAGCTTGGCCCACCCAGTCTGTCCAGATGTTCCCTGCCTAATCTGTCTCTGCAGACCCAGACTGGTCTCTGGTGACCCTCCCTCCTCCCTGCCTGTTTTCTAATACACCACAATGTCTATCCCATGTATGCTTGAAGTCCTGCATTGTTTTCACCTTCACCACTTCTGCTGGCAGACTGTTCCAGGCATCTGTACCCTTTCAGTGAAGAAATATTCCCTCACATCTCTCTTAAGTTTACCCCTTTCAGCTGCTCCATGTGGTGCTGGTGCTCTTTCTCATTTGAAAAAAAAAACAACCTTCTGCACCTTATTCACCCCTGTGAGATACTTGTAGATCTCTATCATGTCACCTCTCGCTCTCCTTTCTTTGAGAGTTTACATGTTGAGATCCCTTACCCTCTCCTTTTAGAGCTTCTGATGCAACCCCTGCACCATCTTAGTTGCCCTCCTCTGGACTGTGTCCATTCTGTCTATGTCCTTTCTGAGGTGTGGCCACCAGAACTGGACACAATACTTCAGGTGAGGTTTCACCAGTGACCAATACAGTGGTAACACCACCTCCCTCCTCCTGCTGGAGATACCTTTCCTTATGCATCCCAACATTCCACTAGCCCTACCCACTGCTTTGTTACACTGCTCCACCACTTTTAGGTAATAAGATATGATAACCCCAAGATCCCCTTCCTACTTAATGACTGTTAGTACCCCCCCATCCTGTGCTCTGTACTAATCTCCTGGGTTTCTATGCCCTAGGTGCATGATTTTGCACTTTTTAGCATTGAACCCCAGCTGCTATGCCCATGACCACTCCTCGAGTTTCCCAAGGTCCCTACAAATTCTCTCCTCCCCTCCTGAGTATCCACCCTATTACAGATCTTGGTTTCATCTGCAAAAGGCATACCTTCCCTTCAAGTTCTTCTGCAATGTAATTTATGAAGATATTGAGGAGGACCGGTCCTGGTACTGAGCCCTATGGCACCCGCTGGTCACTCTCCCCTCATTAGAGTGAGTGCCGCTCACCACTGCCATCTGTCACTCATCTGTTAATCAGTTTCTTTCCAAGTTTACTACTTTGAATCCCACCCCTAGACTGCCCAATTTCTTTATCAGTCTCCTGTGTGACACAGTGTTGAAGACCCTGCTACAGTCCAAATGGTCTATGTCCACTGCCCTCCCCGATCTACTTCCCTAGTCACCCAGTCAAAGAAATAAATTAGATTCATCTGGCATGACCTCATCCTGTGAATCCATGCTGCCTTTGGTGTTGTAGCCCACTGGATTCAAAATACTCTACTAACCTTTCCTTTAACAAGGCTTCCATTAATTTCCCTACCACTGATGTAAGACTGACCAGCCTAAAGTTACTATCCTATCCTCCCTGCTGCTGCTGTTATGGAGTGGGACCATGTCTGCTGTCCTCCAAATGAACACTTGCTTCTTTGCTGCCACATCCTCTACTCCTCTGGTTGTTCACCTCTCTTCTTCTGGGCATCTTCCCAAAGGTAGGAAAAGAAGAAAATGATACAGGCTGGTGTGGTGCAAATATTATGTCAGTTATTGAATAGACAATCAAAGTACTCCAAGCAAGCCACAATCTGGCACTTCATTGTGCTCTGCCACTTTTGTCAGGGGGCGCGCTTTGAAGCACCAAGTTGTAGGCTTGTTGGAACCATTTTGGTTGTCTGTTCAACAAATGACATAATATTTGCACCATGCCAGTGTGCGCCATATTCTTGTTTTTCTAAGTTACCCATTTGGCCTTAAATGACAGCACCTGCCAGCACTGTGTAGTGGGGTCTGTCCTTTGCATCTTCCCTAAGGTACCTTTCAGCAAAGGACTGTGCTTCTGCAGCACCTCTGAGGGCACAACCCTCCTCAGTAGAGTTCCTTGCCACCATTACCCTGAACAGGGAGGCAGGTCCTCTGGAACAAAGAGCATGAAAGGCCACATACATATCCAGTGTCTCACTTGCTACTAACTGCAGTACTGAACCACAGACTGTACTCAGTAACCACCAGCTATTCAGCAGCACAAACCTCTTATCATGTCACGCAAATATCCATTATTACATAATTAGTTGCCCATTGAGCCAGTGAACTAAAAGGACACAAAACACAAGTTCATTAAGCAGTCCCTCCTTCACCAAAATTCCCAAACCTTCTGCCAAGCCAACCCCGTCTCCAAAAAGCATTTTATTTAAAAGCACTTGCCTATGTTTTTTTTCAGAGGTTTTGCTTCAGTCTCCATGTCTCTGTTCTTCAGTCTGTTCATCTGCTGCTGTTCACTAATCAGTGCTGACTCATTCAGTAAAAGGTCTCCACGGAAGGGTATTTGTGCAGAGCAAGGACACAGTTTTTAAAATGTTTTCCTGGATTATCCATTTATTATATAAAGTAAAAGATAGATCATCTCTGAATTACAAGAATGTAATTCGGTCTCTGGGTTCGGGGGACACAAACCACTTGTGCTTAGCTCTTATGGATTATAACATCACCAGAACCCCCCAGTTAAATCACACCCTTGTAATTCACTGTTGGATTCATTGTTGGTTATCACTTATTCCATGTGTAGTATAACCCTTGTCCTTCTCTCTCTGGGTCTCCCCACTCCTGGACTAGGTGGCAGGTAGTCCTGAGCATCCCCTCAGCCTTTTCTGCTGCTGATCACCATCCTTGCAGCTGAAGGCTGACACCATATGATAACCCTCTCTTGGTGACAGGTGGAAACAGGGGTGGCTAGGCATGGCCCCAGGAGTACCCTCACTGTCTATCACTGGATGAGAACTGTTTGCCAGAGGCCTCCCCTGTACAGATAACTACTTCCAGTTTTCACTATTTACGCTGTCCTTCCTCCTTTTCTCCATTCACCTCTCAGTGAGGTTTTCTCAGTACTAGTCCCATAAGCACATGAATAAATCATTAAGATACATAATGTGTTGATGTCATGCTTACTAACATGTTTGTAGTTACACACATAGAAACATGGTCCCCAAAATGCTCTCTCTCTCTGTCAGCACTGCTAAGACAGGTTACATTCCTGTCACAGGATTTGTCAGAACCTCAGGATACCTTACATGAAGGCTGTATGTACCCTTCCACACACATGGAGCCCATGATTCTATTATTCACCACTGGGTATGGCTATACATTAGGCAGAGCCTCTCTACTCTGCATTCTGAATGTAACAGGTCTCCCACTTTGCTATACGCTTTGGGTTATACTCATTTTACACATATGCTATGTGGTCTCTTGGCATCGGTTCAGGCTGTGTGCAGGAGGTAGCACCACTGTAGGGACTTTCACTCTGTCATAATGTCTACCCTTGCTTTGCGTGTCTCTCATATTAACCAGACCCTTACTCTCACTGAATGGCGTGGTGGGCATCAGCATGGAACTCAACCTGCTCTCTGGCAGAGGCTGGCAATCTCCCCAGACCCCCTGCCAGAGGCATCATCTCTGAGTCCCCAACCAGTAAGCCTGCCCCTTCTTCCTGGGTTTCTTGGGTGACCCTTTTGGATACTCCCTCCTTCCCGGTGATCCCTTATGTTCTCACCAGAATTAATGGCGAGCTACTCTAAATTGCCTTCAGACTTGAAATCACCAGAGTCGACAAGGCTGTCCTGGTGTTTGTCCTTGAAAGCTATGAGATGACCAGGCAATGAGTTCTGCTGTCCTCACACACACACACACACACACACTGGATCCACAGACAGTAGCTACTAGTGAGGTGCACTTGCTTCCATAGGTGGCCTGGCAAGCGACCTGAGGAAGGGGGGCTCCAACAGCCTACCTGTACCCTCCTATCGCTCTGCTGTCTTGAAATACATCTGCTAACCCTCAACAACTGGTGCTCCTGCTCCACCCAATGGCTGTCAGAGGCTTTACCATTCAGTAGGCACCATGCTCTGGCATTCAGTCATGAATCACAAGCCCTCTCCCCCTGCTGGCAGAATAGGATTGTTAAAATGATTGGTTTTGCAATTTAGGGCAAATTACTACATGACCAGCAAAAGCAGTTAAGGCTGCTGGCTGATAGCAATACGTTGAAAATCCTATACAGTTACATGCTTACATCTGACATAGATTTCAAAGAGTTTTCTGGCAGAAAATGTAAAGAGACACTTTAAATTAGCTGGACATTAAAGTGTTATTATTGGTTCTTATAATATATGCATTGCATTAAATAGAAAGTGGAACTCTACTGGGAGGTAAATGTCAGTTTATATTAACATGGTGTTAATGTCATTCTTTGTACTTGCATCTTGCAATTTGACAGAGGTGTGCACCTTGCGTCACATTAATGGCTCTACTGGTGTTCTTGGTACATTCTGACTTACACAGGCAGTCAAGATTTAAAGTTGGCTTGAAATATAGTTGCAGAATGAAACTTCAATCCTTACTCACAGTATCATGTTGTCATATTATGGCTTTGCTTACATTATGTTTACACGGTCTCCGGGAGTAACTAAGCAGGGAATTAATACAATCTTTTCACTATGACGACGCAACAGCTTTCTCACAATACCCAGGAGTATCAGTAATTTTGGAAAACACATATTCACTTCAATCATTAGTATTCTAATTTGTCCTTTGTCAATCCAAAAATCACTCATTAGAAACACTTAACATGATGGCCGCTCAACTTAGAAAGCAGTGTTGTCTTAGTTTCTTTAATCCCTGGGGATTGTTAGATATCCCACACAGCCCCAAGTACCTCAAAATGCCAGTAACCAAGGCCACAGGTGGCCATACGTATTGCATACTTCATCTTCCATGGAATATGGAAAGTTTCGCTTGACTAACTCATAAATGTCAGAGACATGAATGAGTTATCCAGGTGGGGCTCTTCACATTTTCCGATTCCCAAAGGGCAGTTAAGCAAGCAATATAGTATTCTCATGCCAATTTGTAACCTTTTTGGTCTGTTTTCATTTTGAACTCTACATGTGTTTGATGACACTTCTGTATAACACTTATGTTATTTTGCTTCTCACACAGTCATTGTTCTCTACCCATGGAGTTAATACAACTCAACTCACAACTCTCGTGCTTTCTTATCGTCACTGTAATATTTATTGTTGGATGTCCAGTCTTGTATTATGCTTAAATGACTTTATAAAATCATACATGTAAATCCTTTAACCTCATTTGTCGAAAAATGTCACATTACCTTTGATTATTTTCTAACAACTGCACAACTCACCTGAACTATACATTTTTTAATGAATAAAAGCTTGTTTCAATAGTGGGATAACACACTCTAGAGTGTGAGGTCATAAGGGTTAATGCATTTCTCAGGTGGTTGCTGGCACTCAGCTTTGTCTTGTGCCTAACAACCACTTGTGGCCTGCATTATACCCTTAAAACCACACACCCCATCATGTGTTATCCATAACATGTTTATGCCTAACAACCACCTGAAGTCTGCATTATTCCCTTAAAACCACACACCCTATCCTGTGTTATCCATACCATGTTGCTATGCATGCTGCTCTATTGCTCAATTGGGTGCATTTCATCAGGACTTGGAGATTTATTCACTTATAGTTAACAAGACCCTACATACCTGATCCTCTGCAATGTTTCTGAATCTCAAGTTTTTTTGTTTGTTTGTTTTTTCTTTTAAACTGTTGTCACAGTCTGATAATAAACCTTTCATTCTCTGTTACAAATGCCAGAATGAAATACTCTTCAAGATATTGGCCTTATCTTCCTCACGTCCCATATATTTACTATCTTTTCCAAATTTCCCTATGTTTTCCTAAAATGCACAGCCTTGGTTCATGGTATAGAGGATAATGTATGGGCAACAGTTAACAACCACACTGTCTACGCTTCGAGAGTTTGCTGTGACAATCTGATAGACCTCGAAAGTGAAGCTTGAGAGGTCTATGGTTGTCATGGCAACCTCTAGAAGCAGACTCATTGTGTTTGTTAACTGTGGCCCATACAGGGGCACAAAAACCAGTAAAAATTAAAAATAGAGAAGCATCTGTTTAATGATAGAAACCACAGTGTTGAGATGCCATTACTCTGACCACCCCCACTGCCCTCTAGCACCACGCAACAAAACCCCATACTTTACAAACAAGTAGGAGAGGGTTTGTGAACAGATAACATTCTATCTGCAGAACTTTTGCTGATCACAACAGAATAGCCAACACAACATGCAAAAAAAAAAAAAAGGAACAAAGAAAAGTCCCAACTTTCCAGTGGAGATACAGCACACTACTGCATTCGAGTCATCTGACACAGGTCAGGTGTCAGGTTCAAAGTGTCGCAGTTAAAATGATTTCCATTGACTGCGAGGAGGAATTGACAGGAAAAACTTTCATCTGCAGAGGAAGTCAGAGGAGCTTATTTCAAATGTGAAGGTACTGTGTAAACTGAACAATCGCTGATGCCATGGAAAGCTGTGGCACACAATGGCATTCGATCCTGTTGTACCATCATGGTGATGTACTCAGGATGGTACAACAGCATCCTGACGTCACTCCGATGGTAAAACAGGTCTGTATTTAGATAGAAAATGGAATGCAATAGCCTTCTCCCATATACTAAAAATATATTCTTGTAACAAAGAGGATAATATTGGGTATAAAAACACATGTAATGAGGCTGTAATTCCATCAAGGGCTTCTGATGGCATAATAAAACACAGTGACCCTGAGATGGAATTACAAGCTGAGTCTGAAGTGGTTGGACATTTGCTGTTTTTTCAATTATGGATCAGAGTAGTTCTTGCTACAGTTGCAGCTAAAGACATGGCCAGATATTTCCTGAAATTCCCTGCCTGCCTGCAGTACCACTATGGGCCACCAGAGAGAATCTCTTTAGATATACAGTGTTACAAAATATCTGGAAATATCTGAATGTATCTATGGTTGCAGATGTACCCTCCATTGCATCTGCTGACATATTTTCTGTCTTTATTTCTTCCACTAACATTTTTAGAAGTCTGAATATTCCATTGGTTAACCCTTGGTACAAAATGGCCACCTCCACGAAACTAAGTAACGCAACTTCTCCTGATGTGCAGATGCCTTCCCTGTCCATCATGTAACCCACCCATCTGCTGACACCTTCAATTTTCCTAGAATATACTTAAAAATAACTTACTAAGTAAAACTTCATTCTTGCAATTTTGCTTAGTAAATTCTTACAGTACTCTACGTTCATGGTACTTTGACTAGGGCAGAGTGGATGGGAGGGGGTGTTGGAGTATTTTTGTCTGTAACACTTTTGCCTCCTTGTGGAGCTCTAAAGGCCATCTGTGAATTTAGAGATGTTGTTATGCTATTGATCTTATGACATATGTATTATATAATAGTATGCTGTTATCACATCAGTGACATAATGGCAGAGACAGCTCTTTCTCTGTGAGAAAAGTGTCCATCCATGTATTATACGATTATTCTTTTGAAGCAGTAAGGTATAGTCAGGGGTTACATTAACCGTATGTTAATCACCCCTTAGAAGTGTAATGTGGCAAAGGTGAGTGCCACATGCCACATGCTCTTAAGGGGTGATTATCATATGATTAATGTAACCCCAGGTCGTACCTTGTTGCTTTTATAGCAATGTTAAAAGAAAACTGTTTGCATGATTTCTTTTTTTCTTTCTTTATTTTTTAAAATACCTAATTTTTGAAGCTAAATAGTACATTTGCTTTGCACTGGAATGGATCTGGATCTGAAGTTCTGGTTCTGTGAGTGGGATTCCAAGTTGGCTGCTGGCACGGCATTTGGTGGCTTTTAGCTGGATATTGCAGCAGTTTACTTTCACTGTGTCTTGCCAGCAAGCTAGTTGGTGTGGCGATCAGCAGTCTGCAGATTTAAACAGGATGTAAAAAAAATATATCATACAACTAAATACAGCCATTGCAGAAGGTCTTTATTTTCTTTTGATGCAGCCTGAGCACTTCCGGAGCCATTCTGCTATAGGACTCTTGCACATTTTATGGTGATCACATTACAGTTGTCATAACAGTGGCTGGGTATACTAAGCAAAATAATGTTATGCTATGATAACACCACTGCACTGGGGTGGGGGACAGGGGAATCATGGGTAACCTGGCAAGGTTGCTATTGATTTCATAGGCTGTATAGAACACATTTTGGAAGAGAATAGGAAATCGTTTAACCCGTAAAAGCACACTGAGCTGGAGCTTGTTTCCAGGTGTGACCTTGGAGCACAAGGCAGTTAAGTGACTTGCTCAGGGTCACACAGTATGCAGGTGGGGGCTGATGAGTTTCAAACCCAGGTCTCCAGGTCTGCCGCTCAGTGCCCTTAACCACTATGTTTGCTTCCTTTGAGTGAGTTTTGACTGCAGTTGATTGAGCAGAGATACAAACAAGAGATTTTCAATGCTGGTTACCTGCTTTTTTTAATTTCAATTGAAATTCGCTGGTGCTGCAAATCAAAACGACGAGATCTGCTGCATTTTTATTACTGATGTCATTAAATGGCCTAAGTAATCACAGACAGTAGAAACTGTAATGGAATGTTCCTCCACGATGACCTTAGCATTCCATGAGAGACTTGTTGAAAGGGATCCTAGTGCACGTAAATGGACTATATATGTATATCATTCAGAAATGAATGTAATTGGTCAGCAACTGTCAACCAATGAAATGGCAGAAACAGTAACTGCACTGCTATAATATCAGTTATTTCTTAAGCAAGGATGCGGAATCTAGAGCATTGTCAAAGCACATTGATTCATTTACATACATATATGCATATTTAGGGAGGAAAGAAAACCATCAGGCCATTGAGTTCCTGCCCCCACCCCCACCCCCACCAGTTCAGTGGGAGCATCCTGTCATCTTATTTTCTTCAAAGAACCAGCCACAAGTTTGAGCTTGCAGCTCATTACAGTATCAGCTGACTCCACCTGCTCCAGCAGTCTATTCCAAGTGTTTACCACTCATTCTGTGAAGTAGTTCTTCCTGATGTTTCCCTTGAACTTACCTCCTTTCACTGAAATTGAGTATTCCCATGTCTATTCAGTCTTGTGCAGCTTAAACAGCTAATTCCATGGATATATTTCTATAGTGCATGGTGAGACTTTGTTAAGCATGGAATTCCATGCCTTGTAAAAAGTCATTCTGCTGCAGAAAAATACAAATCCTCTCTATCTTCTACCACCTGGAACAACTACAGAAGGCTCCAGAACTTCTGAAAGTAAGAATCTAAATCTCTCAAGGCGTCCTTCCATAAAAACCAACAAGCTCACAATTTGGGTGACTGTCGAAGGTTCTGGGCCACGGTGAATTCCTTAATTAAGCTGGGCACCAAGCAGTGCCAAATCAACCCAAGCACCAATGCAGGTGTCCTGATCAATCTCTTTCAGGTAGCAGAAGCTCTGAACCAGAGATTTATCAGTCTAGCTCAACATCTGGCTAAGCCCCTACCCAAAGATGCACACCCACCTTTGGTGTGGGGAATGTGGATGAGACTGGCACTACTACCTTCTTTTTTTTTTTTCCCCTTCTGGCACCTTCTCTCCAAGGACAAGAGGATCCAGACTCCCTGCTCACTAGCTGCCCCCCCCAACCTCAGGCTTGCCCCCCTGGGTGAGGCCACCAGATGGGTGCCCCCTTCCCAAGTAGCTTGGTCGCTAGCTCTGGCTTGCCCCCCAGGATAGGGCCATGGGAGCGGGCCCCCCCCGGCGGACCTTGGTCTGCAGTGGGAGTGGTGGCAGAGACTGGGAGCTGTTACTAGTGGAGCATAATTTGTTGTGGAGTTTCCCCCTTGGGGTGGGGACATGCAATGATGCCAGCATCTGTCCTGCCCCCTCTGATGTGTGATGCCAGCCACTACGGTATCCCCAGCCTCCGCCAGAGATCCGCATTGTGTTGGACACTCTCCCCCCTTCCCCGGAGAAGGAGAGCAGTCCTACTATGCTCAATCCTTTTCCCCCTGGCTGGCCCTCTGACTCCCGTGTCCATCACTGAATCTGGGATGTTGGTGCCGCAAGCGGACGCCTTGCTGCTGCACCAGTGGGGCAGCCATCCTACCTTCTTTTTAAGGCCACTTCTCCCACAGAGGTCTGTCATTTTCTCAAGACCATCCCTAATTCTGGAAGTGCCAGAAGTGATGGTCTTTGTCCCCAGTTCCTTAACCTAACAACTGATCTCATTGCAAAGCCCCTTGCTACCTTATTTAATCTGTCCCCCTCTTGCTAATCTATCCCTTCATTATGGAACAGACTAGTGCTGTCCCCATATTCAAATCAGGTGACCTAAGCTGTTTGAAAATTGCCAGTGTCCATCCTATTCCATGTAAGCAAAATTCCAGAAAAAATTGTCTTCCAGTAAATCTCAGACCACATCTCAGAGTATAACCTGCTCTCTCCCAACCAGCATTGCTTTAGAAAGGGCCACAGTACCACCATTGCATTGGTCAGTTTCACTGATCATGTCCTAATGAACTCAGACAAAGGTAGGCTTATTGGTGCCATTCTCATGGATCTCTCTAAGACCTTTGACTTAGTTGATCATAACATCCTGCTAGGTAAACTCTGCTCCTCTGGTTTCTCAACAACAAACACAGCATGGTTCAGCAACTACCTCACTGGTAGATCTCAAATGGTCTGTACTGGAGGGGCCACATCCAGCACCCTAGGGGTGTATAGTGGAGTTCCACAAGGGTCCACAGTAGGACCTATCCTGTTCTCCCTCTTTAGAAACCAACTCCTCAGGGATGGCTCAGACTGCCACATGATAATGTACGCCAATGTTGGAATTACCACTTTATGAGCTATCAGAGCTAGGAGGGTCCAGAAGGGCTCTATCTTTAAAGTCAGCTCCCTTCTCCATTATAAGTCAATAGCAGTTATGGATGAGTTCACTTCAGAGCTATGGAGACCGAGCCCTAGCAAGCCCCCCTTTAATTCCAACACTGAGGTTACGTGGCTGATCTTATCTGTGACAAGAGCTAAAAGAATTTATCACACTCCTTATCCATGGATTTTGGGCCTGTCCAAAAAGTGGTTTACATCAAATAGACTACTCATTAGTTCCAAAAAGACAAAGGCAATGCTTTTGGGGTCCAAACCAAGGATCACTACATATACTGTAGGGAAAAATAACTCCCTGAGCATTTTGGTCCAAGATGGGTGCCACCTCAAACAAGTACTGTAACTACTTTCAAATACATGGGAGTCACACTTGATTCCTCCTCATCTTTCGTAGATCACATTGGGCAAGTGGAGAAAGGTGTAAACCAGAAACTGGGAGTCTGCTTCCACCTAAAAACACCTCATGACCCCTGAGGTGCATCTAGCCATCACTCAAGGCACACTCCTACCACTTCGGAATTACTGCTCCCCTATTTTTATGCAGACTTCAAAGCAGTACCTCTCATGACTCAATACCACCTTTAACAGCATCTGCATGTTTGTTGCTCTGTCCCCATTCAACATCCACCACTGCTCCCTTTATTCAATGCTTGGCTGGATGTCTCCACAGGCCCACTGTTGACTACCTTATGGATATCCTTATTGACAAGTCCCTTCATGATAGGGTGAATCCCCCGCTAATGAGGCTCCTCAGAATAAGAACTAGTTCATGTGAACTGAGGTTCTTCGCTCAACCCTTCCTTGATCCCCAGACAGCAACCGAGATGGATCAGAGAGCTGTCTCCATCACTGTCCCGAGGCTCTGGAACAGCTTACTGGCCACACTTCACTCACTAGGCATATCCATCCTCTTCAAATCCCATTTTAAAAAATGTCCTCTTAACCACCACGGCTTGTAAGTGCCCTTCCTGACATGGGAAGGGGCTCTATGGCTCCATCTGCCTCACTTAGCTTCAAGGAAGTTATCCAACTTACTAGTTTCATTGTTTGACTTTTCTTGATTTCTGCCTCAGCTCTGATCTCTGTTTGTATGACTTGTTTATCTACTATGCCTGACTTGACTGTATGTACCACTTCCACTTGGATGATGATTCTAATATACTGTATGTTGAACTTAATGTATTGTATGTGCCGTTTAGATGATCTGGATCGTTCCTGAAGGTGGTCGCTTGGATAAGTGTACCTAGCCAGTTTACAAATCAATAATTGAAGAAGTGACATTCATAGTGCAGCAGAACAATTTTTGTCATACTGTAGTACAGATATCATAAGACAACAGCCTGTCGATCAGCTACTACCGCTCGCACTGTAGTGAAGCATGCAGTGAGTAGTGCTTTTAAAAAAAAAATTAAAACAATGTAGCAAAGACTTGTAGCAAACAAGTGAATCAGCAAACAAGATGCTGGGATGCATATCTAGGGGGATCAGTAGTAGGAGACAGGAGGTTATACTGCCCTTGTACAGGTCACTGGTAAGGCCACATCTGGAGTATGGAGTTCAATACTGGTGCCCATACCTCAAAAAGGACCTGCTGGAGAAGGTCCAGAGGAGGGCTACAAAGATGATAGCCAGTCAGCAGGGTAAGGCATATGAGGAGAGGCTGAGGGCACTGAACATTTACTCCCTGGAAGAAAGGAGAGAGAGAGAGAGAGAGAGAGAGAGAGAGAGAGAGAGAGAGAGAGGGGACATAACTGGGACCTTCAAGTACTTGAAAGGGATAAATAAGGTTGATAAGGAGAGTCTCTTTAAGCTGAGTGGCAACCATAACTTGAGGGGCACGGTCTTAATCTGGAGGGTGGGAGGTTTAGGAGTGAGGTCAGGAAGCACTTCTTCATAGAGAGGGTGGTAGACACTTGGAATGTGCTGCCAGAAGGGGTAATCTCATTGAAGACAATGGGAAGCTTTAAGAGAGGTTGGGACAGGCATAGGGGGAGGGTAAGGGTCATGGGTAGGGAGGATGGGAGGAGTGGGGAGGGAAGGCAGGAACATTAGCTCAAGCTATGGACCCTGCAATACGAGCAGACTTGATAGACCAAATGGCCTTCTTCTGCTGGCTTCTTCATATATTCATATGTTTTTTTACACCACACACTATATAAATAGTGTATGGGAGCCCCAATACACAACAAGGATATTCTTTCACCTCGTGGCTACCAGGATGACAGACAGACCTCTTGAGCTTCCCTCTCAAGGTCCTTGTTGTCCTTATAACCACTCAGAGAGAGAGAGAGAGAGAGAGAGAGACTAGCCTTTCTGTGTATGTGCTCATGTACACTATTCTATATGTTATTTATCCTGAGAGCTTGCCTAATTGGGCACAATATAAATAAACGTTTGATCAATACAAAATCATGTGACTCCTGAGTATCCCCTTTTTTCCTTGGAAAACCATCCCAGCTCCATCAGTAGGTTCTCATAGACCATGTTTTTCAAGCTATTTATCATCTGATCAGTCTCCTCAGTACCTTTGCCATTGTGCCAGTGGGGGCGATCATGCATCTGTCATCCACATTCAAAATGCTTTATGCTGCTTGCTGGTTGGCAAAATAACCCACTCCTGCTCTGTTGGAACTAGCGGCTCTTTCTGCCAACCAGCTTTCCATATGGGTGATAGAAAGATGTATTTACATTCTATGATCACTCTTATACCGTTCCTCAGGTATGGGGGAACAGAAGTTCCCTGTCTAAGAAAAGTCAAGGAGTCATTATTATCTTTAGGAAGTATTAAGTTGTGGACTTTAGCAAAAGTGAAGTAATAAAGCAAAGAGGCATGACAGGCATGGGTCATTGTGTGATTTACCCATTCCTCATGTAGTAGGGCATGAGGCATGGCCAAGTGCCTTAAACAACATGAAAGGTGGATCTTATAATGACCCATGTCCAGCAGTGCTTTGCTGTGATAATAAAGCAAGCAACACACACACACACACACTAGATAAATTTTAATTAAACATTTTTTATTCAAAATGCAATATATTTTCAGGTGATGCATTCACTAATCAATAAAATAGTCTTGATTTAGGTAGGTATATGAAGCTGGCTTAGAGTGTTACAGATAATGATTTATGCTAAACAGGTTCTCTCATCCCTGGTGCAGTACATATTCTTTTAATAAGTACATGAATGTTTCTAAAGCATTTATGGTCTGCCTCCCTTCCCCACCCTGGGCCGCATTTTCAAAGGGCCCTTAGATTAATGCAGGATGTATCAAACAACAACTCTGCATCAGATCCAGGTGAGCCAAATACTCTGTGCCATATTTTGCAGAAAAAAAAACAAACTTTCTGTGACTAAGTTTTACAAACAGATGCAAGAAGTGAACTTCATCAAACAAATGACACAAGAGATGAGATTGGCATAAGCTGTGTAAAACAAATGGTGCAAGCTAAGTCAAAAAATGGCCCGAGGAATGAGAATGACACAAGTTGAATCAAAAAATGGTGCAAGTTGAGTTAAAACAAGCATTTGTCAATGCCGAATGTTTGCTTGCTGGCATTGGCAGTGGTAGTGTAGAAGTTACAGAGCTGCGTAATAGTAATGGCAGTGAATATTGAACTGAAGCCAACCCCACCACCACCACCCCCTGCAGAGAGTGACAGGCATTGGGGTGTGCCTTTGGGTCGCCAGGCATAACGGCCACGCCATTTCAGTACACCCCACCCTGCAGACACTAGCAACTGTCACGGTGTTCCTTGGGGTCTTTGGCCCTTATGCGCACCCCATTACATTAGGAAATACAGTGAGATGGGTGCGATATAGGAGAATGGGGTGAACTTTGGGGCCGAAGAGTCCAAGGCATACCTCAATGCTTCTCACTGGCTGCAGGGTGTGGAATGGTATGAGCATTACAGGCAAGAATCCCAAGTCACACCCCTGATGCCTGTCATTCTCTACAGGGTTGGGCGTTATGGTTGGAAACCTAATACCTCAGGCATTTGTTGGTATTTTCACTCAAATGTTCAACATGTTTTTGTGACCCCACCTCATGAACAGGGAATATCAGTTTCTTAGCGGCTTCTTATGCACAGCGACTCGGCATTTAGCACCACAGGTGCAAAACATTCGAACAGGGATGTAAAAATGACAGCTGTACTGTTCATGGGAGGTGTAAAAATGGCAATGTTGCAAATCTGCAGTAAAATATTTAAAAATGGTGAAGTCACGGCGTACATAGAAACTGTGCAGCACACCCGTAATATAATTAGGTTGGGGATTTTTTACAGCAGATTGTCAACTCAGGCATTTTAGTGCCTCGATCATGAACAGTGTCACTGTGATTTTCTTTATCTGTCCTGAACAATGATTTCACAGCGACACGCATGTCTGCGCTGAAAGTGTGAAACACACTTCAGCCATGTTGTGAAAAATGACAGCTGTACTGTAAATAAGGCAGTGTGGAAAATGCCACTGGTGAAAATCTGGACTTAAAATATTACAAAGTCATGAACTTACAGGGTGCGTGGAAACTGCTAATGCTCACTGTAACACAGTCATTTTATGGACTTTTGTCACCAAATTTTCAACATAGCCATTTTAAGACCTCTGCTCATGAACAGTGTAACTGTGATTTTCTTAATCTGTCCCAAACATTGCTTTCAACACCAACAGCACCATTGTGCGCTACATGTGTGAAAACACATTTTGGGCATATGAAAATGGCAGCTGTACTGTTCATAAGGAAGTGCAATAAAATGGCAATGTTGAAAATCTGGAGTGAAAATATTAAATTTGCAAACTTATGAACATGCATAGGAACTGCGCAACGCACGCTCGTAAAACAGTCATTTTTAAGAATGTTTTCACCAAATTTTCAACATAGCCATTTTAAGACCTCTGCTCATGAACAGTATCACTGTGATTTTCTTAATGTGTTCCATACATTCATTTCGCACATCGACTGCACCATTGTGCGCTACATGGGCGGAAACACATTTTGGGCAAGATGTGAAAAATGACAGCTATACTACTCATAAGAAGGTGGTAAAATGGCAATGTTGAAAATCTGGAGTGAAAATATTGAAAATTCGCGAACTTACGAAGTGCATGAGGAACTGAGCAATGCACACTCATAAAACAGTCATTGTTAGAATTTTTCACCAAATTTTCAATATAGCCATTTAAGACCTCTGCTCATGAACAGTGTCACTGTGGTTTTCTTAATTTGTCCTGTACATTGGTTTAAGATACCGACTCGCCATTGTGCGCTACATGGGCGAAACATGTTTTGGGTGAGATGAAAAATGACAGCTGTACTACTCATAAGAAGGTGTGGTAAAATAGCAATTTTGAAAATCTGGAGGAAAATATTGAAAATTAGCGAACTTACAAGCGTGGCGAGGAATTGCGGCGCACGTCAGAACAAGTCGTTGAATTTCACCAAATTTTCAAAATAGGCTTCTGAGAGCCCACCTTATGAACACTGGCAGTGTCATTTTGTTAATCTGTCCCAAAAGGTGATTTCATGCAGTGACTGCGAAATCACCCTTCGGGCCCGAATAACGCCATGACAGTGACATAATTCATGGGAAGGGGTCCCAAAATCCCCATGTTGAAAATTTAGTGCAAAAATTCCAAAAAATGCCTGAGATATGCAACAAAGTTGAAAAACCCCTATCTAGCCCATTATACAGCTTACCAGCATTTCCTCAGTTCGCGGTCGGCTTTGAAGAGTGCAGACATGTTCCAGTCCACGAAGATCGTCATGCGAGGTCCGGGAGGTAAGTATGGTGAGGGGTGTGGGGAGACAGGGTGCGAGGGTGGGTGCAGGCTGTGGGAGAGGGGCCAGGAGACTACGTGGGACCGCTTTTTTCTTTACAGGTTTTCTTTTTTTTCCAATGACGACGTAGGACGCTTGCCACACTGGGGTGGCCCTGTGCATGGCACAAGGACGGTTGGGGGCGCTCAGCCGATGGGGATTGGGCACCTGTCGCCATAGCATCTATTGCCATGCTGGGGTGGGCTCCCAGCGTGGCATCCAGTACTTGGGGGTGAGGACAGTGGAGCCGAGGGATTGGGCACCCCTTCCGGCTATATCATGAGTTGCCACGCTGGTGGGCACCCAGCGTGGCATGGAAGGCTTTGGGGGTGGGGGAGTGCAGCACAGCTGACGGGGATTGGGCACCCTGTCGGCTATACAGTGTGTGGGGGGACGACGCCCATAAAGGCAGTGTGTGTGTGTGTGGTGTGTAGGGGAGCTGCGCATGAGCAGGCGATATCTTATCGCTGCTCACTGAAGCGTAGCTCCCCATTTCAACTGTATGCCACTGCATTTTGGAGCTTGTCATAGACAGCTCCAGCATGCATTGGCTTACAGGGACCGCGCCTGCCAACACACTGACTGAATTGGAAAAGGGGGTGACACACCTCCGAAATCTCGGATGGTGTCACTATGTTTCTTGCACATGCATGCAAGCAAACATAAAAATGATGCAAAGGTAGAGAATGATGTCAGCTGAGTCAAAAAATACAGCAAATGAAATGGCCAAGAGTAAGTCCCCGAAACATTCTAAACTAGTCCTGCAGGGGAATATTGGCCCTTAATAGTACCATAGTCAGGTCTACCCCCCTGTTATGGGACTCTTTATATGCTCTAATGTACATTTGACCAGCTCTGCCTGATCTTACAGCGACATGCATCTTAGGCACAAGAACAGGACTCACATTTTTGCAAACCCCAAATAAGGGGATGGGGCATCATTTCAGTGATGCGGGCATCCCCTCCAACATGGAACAGGTATTTTTTTGGTGCAAGCATAGTGCAAACAGACCTGTATTTAATGCAAGCACCATTTAAAAATCAGAAGTGATGTAGGTTTTCGCACATCCTGCTCCTTGTATCAGTTGTTTATTATGCATGCACCCTGCATCATTCTCTGGCCTTTGAAAATCTGGCCCCCTTTTTCTTTTTTCTGTGTCTTTTACCCACATTCAAAAGATAGATATGATTGTTTACCATGCAATGAAAAATTCAAAATTCTGCAAAATTCTGGCAGAATGCCTCCCCCCAACACACACACACACATATACCTGGAATGTTTAGCTTGGAATACAATAATTAAAATTCTGCATAATTCTTGTAGAATGTTTACCCTGCCAAAACACACTCACAACAGAAAGCCTAACATGGAGCAAGGATTTTGATTTTATCGATGTCAGGAAAAAAGAAGAGATTTCCCTTGTAAGCAGGTATGGATAAAATTAGACTTTTATGGTAAGCAAAGGAAAACTAAAAATTAAAACTATGAGGAGTACTTTATTTTTTAAATCAGTGTATGTGTGTAATGACGGGTTACCATATGGGTCAGAAATGTCCTACTTACTGATTGACTAAATACATTGTGAGACTCATATATTAAAGGACACTGTCAGCTGTTTAACCATTTTTCATGGCCTCTCAACTGTTTGTGCTCATTAACAGAGCTCTCAGAGTAATTTCTTACATCACATTTCAAGTGAACATTTTTTTCATGTAATCAGTATTTTTTTTTATAAAACTGCCTTTTAGTCATCCCAACCATATCACTTTATTCTGCTCTTTCCTGTGCATCACTAACAGAGGTATGGCGCTGAATCCCACCAAACTCATGCATGAATGAGTTTGGTGACTTTTAAAGCACATAAAGTAAATGGCTTCACTATATTAAAGGAACTGTGCTGATTTCAGCAATGCCTCTAGGTTTTGAAACTGAGGGTTATTTCATAAAGAAATCATCACCTGAAAAATAAAACAGGGACTCTGCACATGTGCACTAGAGCCAGTGTGTGTACTCATGCGCTGAGTCCTGGTTTTACTTTTCAAGCAGCAATTTTTTTATGAAGTAACCCTTGGTTTCAAAAACTAAAGATATTGCTGAAATCAGTGCAGTTCCATTAATGTAACCAGCTATTTGCTTTGTATGCCACAAAAAAATCACTGAACTCGTTCATGCACACGTTTGGTGGGATTCAATGCCATATCACTATGGGAAACACACAGAAAAGAGCATAATGGAGTGATACAGTCTGGATGAATAAAAGACATTTTTTTTATAAAAAAAAAACCACCTATTACAGGAAAAAAATGTTTATTTGAAATATCACGTAGGAAATGGCTTTGAGAGCTCTGTTAACCGGCACTAACATTAGAGGTGTCAGGAAAAATGGTTAAAAACCTGACAGCGTCCCTTTAAGCCCCTAGAAATGCAGACATTGGAACAAGTTCAGGCAGCAGTATTTAGAATTTAGGCAAATCACATACAAAATTCATGACACACTTCACGTATCCCTGTTTGCCATCAGAAACATGGCTGCCATCTTTACTCACTGAGAACCTTCAACAAGGTCCTAAAACGTAAAACTGTTTTGGATTTTAAAACTTAATAAATAAACATTTTTTCCCTCTCATGATCCTCTCCTTACACACATAAATAAAAAAAAAGTACTGGTCACAGGTTTAATTCCTGATGTTTTTTTGATGACCATAAAAATTCCTCATCCTGTCGGTATAAGCTTGCTAGGACAGACTCTGCTGTTTACCATGATACAGAAAAAAGTGCTCCACCAGGATCAATTGCTATAATTAATATTTACTGTTTAGAGCATGACAAACTGGAGTAATTGCCATTTGATTACACTGCATTCCTGCAGCATCCTGCAAACTATCACAGCAAAAAATGTGATAAGATACCTTGAGACCTTGGCTCCAAACAAGGCCTTCTGTTGTGCGTGTAAGGAAGAACATTCTGCAAGAGGAATTCTTTAGAAGTTTACATTTCTATATGTACAGTATATAATAATGCATGACAGGATGTGTAATTGTGGGTCAATAATCACACGCCTCTCAAGGGTGTTGTTAGGCACAAGGCACTTGCACCTAATGCCTTTACACACAATCATACGTCCTTGGAGTGTTTTATTGCTCTTATAAAATGTGCGTAAACATTATATAGTTATGACAATATTTTTTTTTTCCAGTGGGAGTCTCTGTAGAAGAAAAAGTAATTCCTGTCCAGTTTGCATATGTCAGAGAGTGGGAAGGTGAGAGCAAGGCATGTGAGACAGGAACAAAGTGAGTTTAGCAGGTGTGACTGCCAGCTTTAATGTAATTTTTTTTAATTATGAGGAGCTGGCACAAAAGATGGTAAGTGACGGTGGTGCGATCTCGATAAAAGTGACATGCTGGAGTGGTAATTTCAATCCAGAGGCAACAGAATGAGCATAAGTGTTGAGAGCTGCTGCAGCTCTCACAAGCTGTGTCACAGGCTGCAAGGTTCTAGTTGGAATTGGTAGGATAAACAGGCTCACTAAAAATAGAGAGGCTACAAAGAAAAATCCAGAATGGTGTACAAACGTGCCTCTAATCTTAGGGACTGACTAGTACATAGCTACCAGGCCCCAATAGAAAGACAGAAGGACCAGAGAAACTGGCTGCCCCACTGCCTTGTGGTAATTTCACCTGTGGTCATTGCAAATTCTGTGACTATATGATTAGAACTGATATTTTCAGTTCATGTAACAGTACTAAAAGCTTCACAATGTAGAACTTTTTTAATTGCAACATGAAATATATTATATATTCAGCCACATGTAGCTGTGGATCATTCTATGTAGGTAAAACTACCAGGCAATTTAAAGTAAGTATGAGTGAGCACCTTAGGGCTATCCAGGCAAATGATATGAGCAATGTATTAGCAACACATTGCAGACTTAAGGGCACAATTGGACACACCTTCAAATTCTGTGATATAGATAAAGTATGCCTCGGACCAACTTTTTGTTTTTTAAATTGTTTCTCAGTTGATCCATTTTATAAGTGCAATAAGACACTCCAGGGCATGGTTGTCTGGGGTTAATACACTTACAGATGCTTAAGGCACTGGGCACAAGTCATCATGCCTCACTATGCAACTGGGTGTGCATTAAAGGGGAACAGTCTGCACTGAGAGACCCACATCTAAGTGTAAGGCTGGTCCCAGTTTGCACTTTATGTGCAAAATCTTTTTTTTTTTTTTTACTTACTGGTTTCTGCAGTATAGTAGATTGTATTAAACTAATTCTGTTGACACGCAAGCTGTCATTTTCTGTAACTACAAAACCCAGAATTCCCTACAGCTAACAGAGGAGGGATGCAGCATTGGGAGATTCAATAGCCTTCAATGCATGTTAGAGTTTTAAAAAGTTCCAATCAGATGTTTGCCAGTCCCGCTGTTCTCCCAGGGCTACATACAGTTCTCTGTGACTATACTTAGCTCAGGGAGGACAGCAGGACTAACAAACAAAAGATCAGAGATAATAAAAACTCTAACTTGCACTGCAGGCTATTGAATCTCCCACTGCTGCAGCCCTTCTTGATGTCAGCTGCAGGGGACTCTGAGATTTGTGGTTATAGAAAATGTCAGTTTGCAAGTCATCAGAATAGTTTGATATAATCTACTATACTGTGGAAAATTGTAAGTAAAAAACATGTTTTTGCACACTGTGACAGACTGATCTTTCCCATACTTAGCCTGTGTTGCTCTTACTAGCTTTCTCAATACTTCCGTAGCAGACACTACTCAGCATTGACACTTTTTGGGGGTATCTCCAGGCCCACATCCCTCTAGAGCCATTGCTCACACAATACAGTGCTCCTTGCATAAGGTTATATGACCCACCCCTCTCTGTCACACCTGAGAACACCATAATTTAGAAATAGGATATGGTAACGGCAGTTTTGTCAATTATAAATTGGTTAGCTGTACCTCAAAGGATTCAGTCACAGAAACATGAAGTATGTCAAAATATATAATATTTTAATGCTTCTAGATATTTATTCAGATAATACAGGATATTACAATAAGAATATAGGGAACAGTAATTGTATAGAAATGGAAAGAAAATTGTTTTGAACAATTTGGTTACACACAGAATAAACCCTTATCTCTGTTTGTCTCTAGCAAGGTAGATTAGCTTACCACAACACCTGATGACACAGGGCAAGCACAAACTCTTAGATGGCAGTTTGTTTGTAGTCCTAAACTTGACTGCCTCTGTCCAGGTGTGCCAGGCATAAAAGCCCTTCAGTTGCCCCCCACCATGACACATCATCCAGTATGTCACTCTGACATCACAGATTCAAAATCCTTTGTCTGGAACTGGGGTTGGGAAAACCAACTTGGACCAGCCTGTTAAACAAATACCTCTGTATTCTTTCCAAAGACATGAATCCCAACAGGAATGTTTGTATTAACTAGCCGATTCCTGACATCAAAGACACTTCTAGTTCCCACCAATAAATTGACAGAGGTCCTGCCATGAGACCGGACAGCTAGATAGTAAATTTATGACAGAGCCATCTGATCTGTTTTCTTTTCAGAGACATTGCTAGGAAAGCTTGACTTCTCCCAACATCTGCTAAATTCAGACTGTTACACTTGCAGAAAAAGTTGCATAAAAGGAACACGTTACAGGTATACATAGCAATTGTTACAGCCCCCTTCCTCCAGAGAAAGAAAAAGCAAATCTTTTTAACAGCACTAATTTGTTTTCATGTGAACCAGCTGGCTCCCCCTGCTATGCTCTCAGTTCACTCTTTGTGTGAACCCTGCCTTAGTTTCTTTTAGGTCTCACCTACTTAAAACAAAAACACAAGGGCACTAACTATTGTCTGGTCAGCCTGTCTGAACTGCCACGCTGTGACCATATTATAGGACTGCAGCTCCAGGCTCCATCTTAGTAATTTTGAATTCAGGCCACTGGTCTTATACAGCCATGTAAGGGGGCTGTGATCAGTAACCAGGGTGAACTCCCTTTCATACAGGTAACGTTGCAGCTTCTGCAAAGCCCAGATAATCCCTAAATACTCTTTCTTGATTGTGGTGTATGCCCCTTCTCTGGGCAGCAGTTTCCTGCCTCTGTATTCTGTCCAAAGATATTACCCCCAACATAAATGTTGGGTTAATTTTTCCCTGCATCTGCTAAATTTGAACTGTTAGATTTGACAGAAACATTTACATTAAAAAAATAGGAATGCAGTACAGGTAGGCAGTATAGCCTAGAGGTTAGAGGAACAAGGTGTGAAAAGCTTGGTACATCAAACAGATCAAACCTGAGTTTGATTCTCACAACCTCCACTTGCATACTGTGTGACTCTAAGCAAGTCTCTTAACTGCCCAGTGCTCTCAGATCACCCCTGAAAACAGGCACTTGTGCCTAGTGGGCCTGGCTACCAAAGACTAAAATAAATAAATAAATAAATAATACATAACACTTGTTAAACTCAGAAAGTGCAAATTGGGAACCAGCCCCACACTT
The DNA here is from genome assembly GCA_016271365.2 of Neoceratodus forsteri. Lineage (NCBI taxonomy): Eukaryota > Metazoa > Chordata > Ceratodontiformes > Ceratodontidae > Neoceratodus > Neoceratodus forsteri. The sequence continues at coordinate 381,804,303 of JADMNL010000023.1, read as the reverse complement.
GGGTGTGGGACTCTTAGTGCTGACTATTCCCCTTAAACCCTAGACAACCAACATCCTAGAGAATCTTAGTGGTAATATAATGAGGACACAACATTTAATTATTTTTTTCTTATTTATGGAAAGGTTTTTTAGGGCTTAGTTAAAGGTTTTCACTGAAGGGAATAATGGCTACCAATTAAAAGTTTAAAGTTCCAAGATGCTGGTAATAAGGTTGAATAGTACTTGTTCTGAGTGTCATTGTAAGACTAACCATAGTATAGAACCATAATCTAACCAATTGGATTGAATGATTTTTTCTCACAGATAATTAAGGACTAATACACAACAGGATGTGTGTGGTATGTATATCATGGAATATCACGAGCAGGCAGAAAATGAAAGTCTCCTAACAGTTTGCCAGGGGAATCTCAAGGTAAGGTAGAGGTATCAAACAATAGGTCTGCAGTGCTGGCTACACTGGAGGATAAGGAGAGAGAGAGGACCTTAGGGATGGAGCAGGAAGTAAGGGGGATACTAACAACTTAGAGGGCAGCAGTATGGCAGATGGAGGGGGCATGGATATGATGGGTAATGGGAAGATGGCACTGGCTAGGAGAGTGGGTGGGGGGAATAAGCTAAGGAGGGGGAAGGGAAGTAAGACTTAAGTGGGGATGAGAGTGATGGTGCTGATACAGTGAGTACATTGGGGTGGCTGTCAGGTCAGCTAAAGAACAGAGTGGGGGACAGGATGGGGGTAGGGGCTGGGGAAGAGGCTGATAGGGCAGGTAGCAGCAGGGATATGCCAAATGAGGTACAGGTTCAGAACTGGAGCCAGGAAAATGGGAAGGGTCTGGGTCAAAAACATGAAAATAGGTTGGGTCCTTAGTTCTGGGGGATGCAATGCTAAAAGGGGTGAGATGGGGGAAGTAAGGGTGAATGGCATAGTTGCATATGGGTGGAGTGCATGCCAGGAATGACAGCAGAAAGGGTGGGATAGCTTATTCTTAAGTATGCAGAAAGCAGAAGGGAGGAACCTCATATCATGGTACACTTGGACACAAATGACTTGAAGGAAACATAGTCAAGGAGGTACAGAAGAGGTTCATGGAGCTTGGGTAGTTGTGTGAGGAGTCAGGGAGCTTGGTGGCTTTCTCAGAGGTTCTCCCAGTGCTCAGAGCAAGTGCTGAAAGGAAACTGAGAATAGAGGAGTTTAACACTTGGCTTGGATCCTGGTGTCAGACCAAAGGATGCTGGCTGGTGGGGGGATGGGGTAGAACTTAGGATAGCAGCACCATGTATGCCCAGGATGGGTTACACTTGAGTAAGGAGGGATCTGGAGCATTAAAACAGAGACTGGGGGAATACATAGCAACCAGAGTGGATTTAAACTAGGTGTGGGGGGAGGCAAGTGGGTGGAATGTAAACAAGATCTCCTGATCAGGAAGCCAAATGGGCTTGCTCCCCATACCAGTAGAGATGGACCAAGGGAGTGTTCCTGTAGTGCTGATAATAATAGTGTTCAAAACATAAAGGATGAGAAAGGCACATATTGGAGGGTAGTCTCCTTGAATGCAAGGAGCCTGGGAAACAAAACAGCCAAGTTGCAGGCTCTGATGGCAGAGGGGGAGGTGGACATAGTTGCCATCATTGAAACATGGGCCATCCAATATCATGACTGGGCTCTAGGGATCCCAGGGTACAGATTATATTGCAGGGACAGGGAAAAAAGGGAAAGTGGGTGGGGTGGTGATTTATGTGAGGGAAGGGATAAGGTGTGCCAGGGAGGAGGAGGAGGAGGAGGATAGAACAGAGGCATTATGGATACAATTTCAGGATTCAAGAAATAAGACACTTAGGATGGGGTGGTGTATAGGCCACTGTCTCAGGCAGAGGACTTGGACAAAGAACTAGTGGAGCAGATAAGGAGGGTCAGCGGGAAGGGTAACATTGTGATCATGGGGGACTTCAGTCTGCTAGGGGTAGATTGGAGCACCCCATCCACCTTTAGTGCAAAGGAGCAGATTCTCCTTGAGGCTTTTCAGGACAGCTTCTTGGTACAGATGATAAACAAGCCAACCATGGTGGGCGACACTCTGGACCTCATGCTATCTAATGTGGAGTTTGTCAGAGAGCTGGGGTGGAGGATCTGCTGGCAGAGAGTAACTACCACACAGAGTGGATCTAGCTCAACATGGGCAGGGAGGCAGCGGGGACAGGGACCATGGGTGTTGAAATTCAGGTGAGCTGACTTTGGTAGGATGGAGGAACTAGTGTCCGTGCACCTAGCCAGCATCCACCCACATATGGATACTAACCAGAAATGGGAAGTTATCAGGCTAGGGTTCGTGGAGGACACAAGCTCCTGTACTATGACACAACGCAAAAAGGCTAGTTCCAAAACACCAAGCTGGTTAAGTGGGGATGTGTTGGAAAAGGTAAGGGCCAAAAGGGCAGCCTTCAGAAGATTCAAGAGATCCAGTTGGGGACAGAATAAAGAGTAGTACCTGAAGAAATCATGTGAGGTGACCAGAGCAGTCAGGGCAGCCAAGGGTTCCAGAGAGCTTAGACTGGCACAGGGTATCAAGGAAGGGGAAAAGGACTTTTTTGGGTACATAAGGGAGAAAAAGATCTGCAAAGATCAAATAGTAAGGATCAAGAAGGATGGGGTGGTCAAACAAAGGGGCAGAGCAGGTGGAAGCACTAAATGAATACCTCTGTTCTGTATTTACTAAGGAGAAGGATGGGTCACTGCCTCAGAGGTTAGGGAGGGTAGGCACAGGAGGGGAAGGGGTGGTGGATGGGGAAATCTCAGCAGGCAGGATACTAGAGGGTTTAAGGGCACTGAGGGTGGATAAGGCACTAGACCCAGATAGTGTACACCCCTGGGTACTGAAGGAATGGGCAGTGGTCCTGACAGAGCCATTAGCAGACTTGTTCAATACCTCTCTGAGAACAGGGTGCATACCTCAGGACTGAAGCCCCTCCACAAAAGCGGATCCAAGGATGAACTGGGCAACTATAGACCAGTAAGCCTTACATCCATTGTGGGAAAGTTAATGGAGACAATCCTTAAGGAGAAGTTGGTAACCTTTCTAGAAGGTAATGGTCTCCAGGACAGAAAGCAACATGGATTTGCCTCTGGCAGATCCTGCCAGACCAACCTGGTTGACTGTTATGACTGGGTGACTAGGGCATTTGACAAGGACCATGTGATGGATGTCCTGTATCAGGATTTCAGCAAGGCATTCAATTCAGTGCCGCATGGGAGACTGATTAGTAAGTTGGGATACAGGGACAAAGATGGTAAATTGGATTGAGAACTGGCTGCAAGGGAGACAACAGAGGGTAGTGGTGGGAGGGGGCCTCTCTTCTCCAAGGGCTGTAATGAGCAGGGTACAACAGGACTCGGTACTGGGCCCGGTGTAGTTTGGCATTTTCATCAATGACATCTCCCATGGCATTAAGAACAAGATTAGTCTCTTTGCAGATGATCCAAAGATTGGTGCGGTGGTGGATGACACAGTAAGCTGGAAGTGGCTGCAGGATGATCTGGCTAAACTCAAGCACTGGTCAGACACATGGCAGCTTAGGTTCAATGCTAAGCAGTGCAAAGTCATGCACTTGGGAGCAAGGAACCCAAGAAGGTGTTATCAGTTGACAGGTGCAGATAGCCACTACAGAGGAAGAGAAAGATCTTGGTGTGATAATGACAGGGCAAATAAACCACTCAGCACAGTGCAGGAAAGCAACAGCTAAAGCCAATAATATGCTGGGGTGTATTGCTAGAGGAATCACCTCCAGGAGAGAGGAGGTGATCCTGCCACTGCACAGGTTGTTGGTGAGGCCACACCTGGAGTACTGCATGCAGTATTGGGTCCTTACTTGAAGAAGGATGTGAAGTTACTGGAGGGGGTCCAGCTAAGAGCAACAAGGATGGTCCTGGGATTGGAAGACAATCCTACAAGCAGAGACTTAGGGAGCTTACAATGTATTCCCTGGAGGTGAGGAGGGATAGGGGGGATATGATATAGACTTTAAATATATGAAGAGTATAGAGGGGAATTTTAAATTAAGGGGTGGGAGGAACACGAGGGGGCATGCTCTGAGATTGGAGGGTGGAAGATTCAGGAGAGAAATGAGGAGACACTTCTTCTCGGAAAGGGTGGTGTATATGTGGAATGCACTGCCTGAGGAGGTGGTATCCTGTAAGTCAGTGGGCAGTTTGAAAAGAGGATGGGACAAAGTGAGGGAGGGGTCACTGTTATGGGGATGGGAGGGTGGGCAGCAGCAATGTAACATTTGCTAGCTGCACACTCAAGCAGACTTGATAGACCATATGGCTTGTAGCTGCAGGCAGTTTTGTATGTTCATATCACCATGCCTCACATGCATTGTGAGACACAAGGCTGTTGGCTAAGTGCCCCATGCACCCACAAAGTGGTGATATCCCATGAAATACCACACTGTGTTGTGTATTATTTCTATTATAGTATATGGTTTGACCTGATTGTGTATGGACTATAGTTAGTTCAAAAACCTTTTTGTGTATGGTCTAAAAGTTGTCGTGCACATTCTAAAGATGTTCACGTTCCATCATTAACTAAGCTATGATCCCCTCACTTCACTACCTCCAGTTTCAGTTGCTCTCCGCTCATTCACACAAAATTGTTCCCCTCACACATAGTCCCACAGCTGCTGCTTCCACTTTCACAGCAGCACTCCTCAAATCACACAAATGTAAATGCAAAAAAATGTCTGAAACCATATACTACAAGAAATAAAATATGGGCGAGCATACAAAACTCACCCTGTGTTTTCATCTTTGAGATAGTAGCCTGGGCCTCACAAGCTTTGCTCATAAGGTCCATACACTGTTATCTCAACCCCTCGATGGAAACACAGGCTCATTGTGTATGGTTACTGATACATTATTCCTTACATACACTACAAAAACAAGTTAAAATTCATGTTTTAGTTGATTTTGTTACATTTTCTAAGAATAAAAGTTCCTTTTAAAGAAGTATTTTTTATAGCTTGTAGAATCTGCTGTGAGAATTGTGGGTCCAAGGAGAGGACTGTGGAGATGTGTGGGCTTCCAGCACTATGTGGTGTTGAGGTGAGACATGCAGAAAAGAGAAGCAAGGTCACATAATGTTGTGAGGAGATATGTTGAAGAGAAGTGTGGGCCCAAGGAGATGTTGGAAGGATGTGTTTTGGAATTGTACAGTCAGTGTACTGTCTGAGTGGGTAAGTAATAGTGCAGTGAGTGGCAGTAGTCAGGGAAGCTGTGGTATTATAAGCTGAGGTAGAAGTGGAAGTGTGGTGCTATGTAGTGTTGCTGTAGTGGCTGAATTGATGACGTCTCAGTGGGAGCATATAAAGCAGGTTGTGTTGTAGTAATGAATTGAAAAGGGGTTGTGTCATTGTAAGTGGGAGTGAATGAGATGGTGACCTTGAGATGGCTGTCAGCACAGAACACAACAAAATCAACTTACAGCTGCTATATTATTTGTTGGCAAAGCATGGGCATGCGGGCAGACTAATTTTATATCAATACAAAATCATGTTGGCTGCGGCTTATTTCACTGTGGATAGATGCGGGGATATCCCCACAACTCTCAGCCAATTAGGTTGCTGGATTTCTTTTAGCAATTGCTTAATATGGATTTTTTATGGTGTTATACTAGCTGGCTTTAAGTGTAAACTGTACACAGTTGTTTTTTCTGGCATATCAAATCATTGTGTTCTTAAAAGCTATAAATAAACAGTGTAATAAAAAAGAATTTGATAAGTGTGTCAGTGGGTGAATAGTGGTACAACAAGAGTGACTCTTGAAAACACACAAGTAAATGTGCAAAATGTCTAGTTTTTACAGCTGCAGTGAGTGGAGCCTGCATCCATCTTGCTGTAGCTGGAAAAATTGGATACCGAAGCACAAATTAGGAGTTTTCAGTGTATTCTTACACAACTCCAAATTACTATGCCAGTTGTATGAAATACTCCCCTCTCCCTGTTCAGTAGACCAGTTCTAACTTCTAGCACTATTTTTTCAGCTTGTCTGTCTTGTCATGCCTGCTTTAAGTGACCTGACAACTAGTGTCTTGGAGTAGGCACAAAGGCAAGTTACTTATACCACTTCTTTGAAGCAGTTTAACTGTCTGCAACAGTGCAATTAGAAACTTTTTTTCCACACTAGTGTCCAAAAAGCATTGCTTGAATATCCAGCTATGGGGGGTGGGGGTGGGGGGGGGGAGCTCTCCATTTTGCAGCCAGAGATGTACCAGGCATTTGAAAAAAGAAAACATTGGAAGTCTATTTGACCTGTTTTAATACAGGATTTAAATATGTTCACTTGCTGGCTTGTTAATTTTATTTATTATTGAAATCTGAGTTGCTAGTCTTTGGAAACTAAATAATTTACTGACATAATTTTCAACAGAAGACACAGCAAGCTTTTAGAGGAAATAACTCCAGAAGAGTTTCAAATTACTTTATCAGCCCAAAAGTGAGTGTGTGTGTGTGTGTCTGTGTGTGTGTGTGTTTCTCTGAAGAGCTGGTTTATATTAACCCTTTCAGGACCTATTTAATTATTAGTGGCATTGGAACTCTAGTGGCTTTACATTTGTAGGGGGGCAAATGCTAGGTAACTAATGTTTTATGGGTTTCCAAGGGTTGCAAGGGGCATAATAGGGGATTGCAAAGAAATCATAGCCGTGTCAATGGCAACATCTGGCTACCCCAGAATGCATACCACTCACCCTGCCAGGACTAAACTGAGGAACACTGCCCATTAAAATCAGGGACAAATGCTCACAATCAGGGACATATGACTTCCAACAAGCTTCCTGCACATCCAGCCAAAGGACATTTTAAGTTTCTAAGGACTGCATACCTAACTGGTCATTGAGTAAAAGTGGGAACTTACATTAAGAAGTCTGGTGAAAACAAAGGAATGTCTGCAGCCCTGTTGACAAGTGCGACTGGAGATAAAAGGGATGAAAGTATAAGCTTCAGTTTGGATTACATGATAAACCTGCAGAGACAGAAGGAGCAAATCAGAGCAATACTAGAGGGAGGTCTGATGGAGGAGCCGAATGTCCATAACACAGGTATGTTAATTACTTTCCTTTGTATAAATTTTATGATGTGTATTTGTACATTGTGTCTAATTTTAGATAATGTTGTATGTGTAACTATTTATGACTTTTTTCTCCTTTTGATAAAAATGGACCTCCTTTAAAATGAGCTTTTGCTCAACGGAGTATGTAACAACTATCCAAATTCATGAAATGTGAATAAAATTTTAAACAACAACAACAAGGTACTGATAACATTAAATCTGCCTTCTTAAAACTTGAGAGACTGCTGATTAAGAAAGTTAACCTCAGTTACAACATCACTTCCCTTGAGGCCTATTTAGAAAAGATCATTATTGAAAAAAGAGTTAAACTTTGTGCCTGCACCTAAAATTAATCAGTTCTCAATATTCATGGATATTATCAAACTGTTTAGAAAAGTCAGACTCCATTTCTTTTTTTCTAAATTGGAACGCAGTGAGATTGGAGGAAATATAGGATTCATGGAAGTTTCTAACCAAGGTGAAGATCTGGACTTCTTAATTGATGCAGCGATAGGAAATACTTATGGGGATGAGGCATCTAGCCCCATGGATGCCAGCTTGGACATCCTGATAGAACTTATGAATTCTGAGGAACTGGGAAGTCAGGGAAGGACTGGACATGATCCTGCAGACTTTGAGAGGGTGAGAGACACTTTTTTCAGGTGCAAAACTAACTTCTACCCTACCATTGCTAATAATTCTATTTCAGTGTTTAGACAATAAATTTCATGAGAAATTTATTCGCTAATCAGAGAGTTAACAGGTACAATAACCACAGAAAGAAAGCATTGCAGGAACTTATAGAGATATATGGGTTCGTCTTTAAGAGAGCAGACAAAGGTGGCAATATAGTCATAATGAGTACTATAAAGTATAAAGGAATGGTGGAAAAACTGCTGTATGATGATAATAATTACAAAAAGTTAGGCAGCAATCCCACCTTTGGAATACAGAAGGGTTTAATTAAAATAAAAAAAACAGAACATGAGGGTAGCATTATCCCTGAAGAGTTGAAGTACCTTTATTATGAACACCCAATAACACCTACGTTCTATTGCCTACCTAAAGTGCACAAAAATCCAGAAGACCCACCAGGGAGAGCTGTTGTGTCCAGTATGGGTTCATTGACAGAAAATTTGTGTACATTCTTGGACTTATTCCTGCAGTTCAGCATGTATAAAATTCCATCCTATTTGAGAGACACAGGAGATACTATCAAGAAATTCCAGGAAGTGAAGTGGTGCCCTAGCTTTAGATGGATATGTACAGATGTTGAAGCACTATACACTTCCATAAAACATAAGGATGCTGTTAGAACCACAAGATTTTTTATTGAAAAGGATAGAGCAGAAATGGATGCCCCAGTAGAATTCATAATAGTAGCCTTGGAATTCATATTAAACAATAGCTATTTTGAGTTCAATAATGAATTATTTAGTCAGATCTGTGGGACAGCTATGGGAGCCTCTATGGCCCATGTGTATGCTAACCTTTTATGGGCCTCTGGAAATTAGAAGTATTGAATAATCCTATGGCCAATCCATTCTTTTCCAAAATTGTCAAGTGGGGGCGCTTTATTGATGATTGCCTGTGCATATGGGATGGGGATGAAGTAAGTGTGGGGGAATTTGTACTCTGGCTCAACATCAATACCAGGAATCTAAGGTTTACCTATCAAACTCATGAGAGTCATATTGATTTTCTTGATGTCACATTTATGGGAGACAGAGAGCCAGGATTAATTACTACCAAGGGTTTCAGGAAATCAACATCAACAAATACGCTCCTTAGAAAAGATAGTTCCTATCCAGAGAAACTTAAGAAGTTAATTTCATACAGTCAACTCCTAAGGATAAGGAGAAACAATACAAGTGATGATGACTTCCAAAAACAAGCTACTGAGCTTATGGTAAGGTTCAAACAGAGGGGCTACAGTGAAGCACTTTTAGAGGATGCTTTTCATAAGGTTACACATGTTAATCAGAGAGATCTTATCGATTCGGAAAGAAAACATGATAAAAATGGAAGTTACTCACTAGGGGGTCCAGTCACTTTTTCGTTTTTCGCTAGAACTCAATAGTATTTCGGGACAGATAGGAAACAGTATGGAAATCATGGGGTATCTTAAAGGGAGACAGTGGTTTGCAGGAATTAGTAGATAACACTCCCAGAATAACTTTTCGTAAGACTTCTAGCCTTCAGGATAAATTGGTCCATAGCCAATTCTATAGACAAGATGCACCACAGGAATCATGGCTTCCATCAAAACTGAGAGGGGTGTTCAAATGTACAAACTGTAGCATTTATCAGTTCATGAACACTGGTAATGAGTTTTCCACACCTAATGGTGATAAACTTGAGATAAGAAAGTTCATCTCTTATAAAACTACGTTTGTAGTATATATACTTTGGATTGGTTGTAATCTGTTGTACAGTATATAGGAAAACAGTGAGGATGCTGAAAGAATGCATCCAGCAACATATACATTCTACAGTAAATAGAGATGCAGTAAATTTAAAATCCACTGGTGAAATGACCGCGAAGTGGCCACTTCGCGTTAGCCTAGCACTACGCGAAATGACTATTCGCCTTTGCATTATGACTTCGCATTGCCATTCCACCTTAACGTGAAATAAGGCGAAGTGACAACACAATAGGCAGCCCCTTGCACATCACATGGCTTACAGTACTGTAAGTCGCATGCTTTAGCCAGGCAGGAAGGAAATGAGTCATAAAAGCAGTCAGTTTAACTTTCTCCTTTGCAGTGGTAGAAGGAGGAAGCATTTTGTGTGTAGAGGAGAGTTTGGTGATATTGTTCCTACATATCTTGTGAACTGCCAAAAAAACCCTGCTTTTTTAAAAGCTAAATCTTTAGCTTTTTTTGTGGTGTGTTTTTTCAGTTCTTTTTTGCTACTGATCTGTTTGTTTTATAAGTTTTGTTTTGTGTGTGTGTGTGTGTGTGTGTGTGACTGTGTTTGTGCATGTGTGTGAGACTGTAAGTGTGTGTGAAGCAGTCTTTTGAGGCAATGATCAGAGAGGTAATTAGTTATTCATGATGGACCCGGCAGGAGAGTCTGTGGCCTGTGTGCTTGGGCAGAGAGGAGTGTGCACACGCAGGGGCGGTCGGGTGTCATTGGACTGCTCCCGACTGTTTGGTGTTGCCTCTCCCACTCTGGAAGCAGCACCACCACCACTAGTGCCATTGGTGGCGGTGGCACATCCACCAAGTCTGCCATCACCACCAGTAGCAGCTGTAGGGGCTCCAGCAGCACCCCCTCCACCACCTCCACAGCCACAGGTGGAGCTCCAGGTGCATGACAGTGCTACCAGCAGTACATCTGTCCCTCCCGTGCCTGGTCCCCCCCAGAGCTCCCCAGTCTGGCAGTTTTTTAACTGTGTGGGGGGACAGCACCATTGTGGTTTGCCGTTTATGTGGTGTGCAGGTGCACCGTGGCCCCTGGGGGACACATTTGGGGACCGGTGGGCAGCGCACACATATGGCAAACCACCACAAGGTAGAGTGGCAGGTTGCCACCGAAGGGGCCAGGCATCCACCTGCTAGCCCTTCTGTGGCAGTGGCAGAAGGTGCTGGGGGTGTTGTGCCTCATTGCTGCAGCAGGAGGAGGGCAGCAGCAGCAGCTGCTCCACCACCACCACAACTACTTGGCTTTCCTGCTGCAGTGGACCCAGGCACAGTGCCTGCAATGGAGACAGGCATTGCACTGGTGTGGGCGGCCCTTGAGGAAAGCAACGAGAGGGTGGGTGCTGTGCAGCAGCAGGTGGAGCAGATCCAGCAACAGCAGCACTGGAACACCATGGAATCCTCCATTAACATATTTTTTTCTGGACACCTCCCCCCTCCTCCACTGCTGTAGTGTTTTGTGATTTTTTTTTATGTTTAATAATATCAGTCATACATGCGCCTATTGCCCTGTTGTTATAATGCAGTGCCTCAGTAATGTTTACTTTCTGTTGTAGAGTGGTTGTGGAAAAGCTGGTGTGAGCAGTGCAAGTATGATGTGCTAAATTACATGTGTGCAATCAGTGTTGTTTCCTCTGTGTGTGTGTGACATCAGACATTGTGCGGCTTCTTGCAAACATATATTGCCTACTATAAGCATGCCCTCACAAACTCCTAGGGCAATGGTCAGGAATTCTGGAAGAACATAAAGGAACTCACTGGGAATCCACCCAAACCCCCCCATCAATACTCAACATCAACGGAACCACAACCCTCAACCCAAAAACCATTGCGGATACCTTTAACAAAGCCTTTACCGACCTCAGCGCTGTCCTACCCCAGGACTACTTCAAAGATGGTGAAGCCCCTCTGTCCGCAATGAACACTACTCCCATCAGCTCCCCCGCTTCTACTTCAAAGCAGTCAAGGCTCACCAAGTATGCAAATATGTATCCAAAGCCCTTGGTAAATCAAGATTCAGTAATGACTCCCTCGATCTCAAAATCCTGTCTCTCACACTTGATGAAGTGCTTAGTCCTCTGACCAGAATTTTCAACCTCTCCCTCAGACTTAGCCAGTTCCCAGACAGATGGAAATCTGCCACTGTCACCCCAATCCATAAAAGTGGTGACAAAACTGCCCACAATAACTATAGATCACTACCAGACAGCTGCCCAGAACAAATAATTCTCTATGCCGACGATGCTGTGATTCTCACCTCGGACCCTGATCCAATCCAATTACAAAACTACTACCCCCACTCTCCAAGGCACTAGAGCACATCATCTCGGACCAGCTCACAGAATACCTGGATATGTACAACATCCTGTGCATGCAACAACACGGGTTCTGCAAAGGTCACAGCACCTCCACAGCCCTACTTGAAGTCACCGGCGCAATCCACAATGCACTTGACTCCGGTGAACTACTAGGCTCAATCTACATTAACTTAACTAAAGCCTTCGACATCATCTATCACCGCTTCCTGCTTGTCCAGCTTCAGAACACTGGGCTGTCAACCGACTGCATTGGCTGGTTTAAGAGCTACCTTGAAGAATGGTCCCAAACAGTAAGAATCGCTGATGCAGTCTCGGACCCTAGACCGGTCCACTCGGGAGTCCCCCAGGGCTCCATTCTGGGACCCCTCCTCTTCAACCTATTCTTAAACTCACTACCAGACAGCTGCCCAGAACAAATAATTCTCTATGCCGACAATGCTATGATTCTCACCTCGGACCCTGATCCAATCCAATTACAAAATAAACTTCAGCAGGCCTTCTCCTCCATTGAATCCTGGTTCTTAAATCATAAACTGCTTCTCAATCAGAAAAAAAACAAGTCTATAGTCTTCTGCAGCCCCCACAACAAAAAACAAACAACTCCACCTCTCCATTGCAACCGAACAAGGAGCCATCCTAGAGCAAACACAATCATTCAAGTACCTTGGCATCACCCTTGATCCCCACCTCTCATACGCTGTCCATATCAGCAATGTTGCAAAGTCTGCCAATGCAAGGTTAGGCATATTATTCTGGCACAGGAAACACCTAACCCCAGAAGCACTGTCAGTGGCTGTCCAAAGCTCCATCGTCAGTGTCATAGACTATGGTCTTATCATATATTGGTCTGCAACTGCCACTGCTCTTAAACATATCGCAACCTTCCTGAATAAGGCCTGTCATCTCATCACTGGCTCACATCGCCGTACCCACACATGTGACCTTTATTCCCAATCTGGATGGCTTCAACTGGACAAACGCATAAAATACCAAACCTGCATCACGACCAAGAAAATTATAATGGGGCTTGCCCCATCTGGTGTCTGTGCCCTCCTTAAGCCTAGACATAGGAACGTCACTACAAGGAGATCCAATTCCCATCTACTACATATCCCACGATGTCGCACGACCCAAGGACAAAGATCATTCACCTATCAGGCATCCAACTGGCTCAACTCTCTTGGCAGCGACATAGCGACCGCTCCAACACTCGGCCTCTTCAAGTCCAAGCTGCACCTCTCACTGCTTGTATCCTGTGATTGCCCATCTTAACATTTCCACTGTTCCAGCTGCAAATGCCCCAGCACCCAGCACTTACAATCAGTCTTTGCACCCCAGCACCTTACCTGTCATATTCCCTCAACAAGGCCCCCTAGCTGCACTGTCTCCCACCCTCACCCACCTCCCCCATATATCCACTCCTGCCCCACCCCAACCACCTCCCATACTCCCCTTACCCCTGCACCTCCTTCCACCCTCGATTTCTTACCCTCACTTCCCACCACCCACCCCCTTCCTTGTCTGACTGTTGCACATGCTGACATGGAACCTTTGTGAAAGAGGCTCGGCTCAAAAGTATTGTAATCCTAGATTGAAATAAATAAATAAACCCTCCAGTTTAAGACTGTGCCCCCTCTTGTTATGGTTGCCACTAAGCTTAAAGAGACTCTCCTTATCAACCTTATTTATCCCTTACAAGTACCTGAAGGTCCCAACCATATTTCCTCTCTCTCTCCTGTCTTCCAGGCAGTACATGTTCAGTGCCCTCAATCTTTCCTCATATGCCTTACCCTACTGACCAGCTATCATCTTTGTAGCCCTCCTTTGAACCTTCCACAGCAGGTTAATGTCCTTTTTGAGGTGTGGGCACCAGCACTGAACTCCATACTCTAGATGTGACCTAACCAGTGACCTGTACAAGGGCAGTATAACCTCCTCTCTCCTACTACTGATCCCCTAGATATGCATCCCAGCATCTTGTTTGCCTTTGCTGCTGCTTTCTTGCACTGTGTGGAATACTTCAGGTCACTAGTGTTCATCACTCCCAAGTCCTTCTCCTCCTCTGATGCAGTTACTTGAACTTCACCTAGGAAGTACTCTGTCCTGCGATTTTTGGCTCCAATATGCATAACTTTGCATTTCTTGGTATTGAAGCCAAGCTGCCAGATATTGGACCACCTTCCTAGCTTTTCCAGATCTTCCGATAGGTCCTGTATCCCTTCAGCTGTGTCCACTCTCCCACAGAGCTTGGTGTCATCTGTGAATAGGCACATTTTACCCTTAATGCCATCTTCAATCTCATTGATGAAGATATTGAACAACACCAGCCCCAGCACTGAGCCCTGAGGGACCCCACTGGTTACCTCTCTGGTGCCAGATAACTCTTCCCCCACAACCACCCTCTGGGTTCTATCTCTCAGCCAGTTTTCCATCCATCTGGCCATCTTTTTACCTGCTCTGAGATACACCAACTTCCTGATCAAACTTTTGTGGGGCATAGAGTCAAAAGCCTTGCTGAAATCAAGATAGAGGATGTCTACCACTTGGCTCCATCTACTGTCCTAGTGACACAGTCAAAGAAGTCAATCAGATTTGTTTGACATGATCTCCCCCCATGAATCCATGCTGCCTCTCATCATGGAGACCATGGTCCTCTAGATATTTCACCAACCTTTAGTATGGTCTCCATGAGCTTGCCCACAATGGAGGTCAGACTGACTGGTCTGTAATTCCCTGGGTCATCCTTGGGATCTCTTTTGTGGAGGGGCACTACATGTGCTGTTCTCCAGTCCTGTGGTACCATGCCTGACTCTAGAGAACTATTAAATAGGCCTGCCAGTGACCCTGCTATATCCTCAGCCGGTTCCTTTAGAACACTTGAATGTACTCTGTTGGGGCCTGGTGATTTATCCACCTCCAATGCCAGCAGCCCCTCCCTCATTCTGTCATCCTCTATCATTACATCTGTGTTCCGCTCCCCCATTCCTCTTTTCCCTCCTGAAGGCACTGGTCCATCCTTCTCCCTGGTGAAGCTGGAACAGAAGTATTCATTTAATATCTGTTTTTCTACCATTATCCTCCACCCCTTTCTTAAGCCTAACAATCCCTTCCTTCTTGTCCCTTTTCTCACTTACATATTGAAAGAAAGCCTTCTCCCTCTTCTTAATTCCTTCAGCTATCTGCACCTCCTTCTGTGCCTTTGCTCTCCAGACTTTCTTACTTGCCTCACTAGCCAATCTTAGGTAATCTTCCCTGTCCACCTCTCTCTTGGTCTTCCTGAACTGTCTATAGGCCAACCTCTTTACTCTTACTGCCTGGGCAACCCCAGAACTGAACCATAGGGTGACTTTAGAGCACACTGTGAGAACTGCAATAGTAGTGTGTGTGTGTGTGTGTGTGTGTGTGTGTGTGTGTAAATGGTCAGTAGTTTGGCTGACACAATATCTTCAGTACCTTTATCAGCTGTTGATAACTCTCTATATGTTAATTTTGGAATCACACTGTGTGAAGACACAGGCAAAGTGTGTGCATGCCTGCAAGTGTGTGTGTGTGTGTGTGTGTGTGTACAGATTCTGTGTGCTTGGGTGACAGTCTAAATTTTTATGTGTCACAAAGTCAAACTCAGAAACCTGGCAAGATTAGGATAGACCAGCTCTGAAGAAGATGGCCATTGTGTGACCAGTAGGACTTCTTGACCTCTGACCTCCATTTCGGTTCACAGTAAAACATGATCCAAAGTTGGATCTGAATTAATTTCTTTTCAGTCTGCAGAATAGGAGATAAGGCTTCAGTATGATGATTTAAACTCCCATGCATGGAACATTTTTTGGTGAGCTTGCCAATGTAATGATAATAAAAATGCTTACTAATGCTGCTGAAAGCCAAATGGAAATTCTTCATGCTCTTCCAGAATTGTGTCTTCCTGTCACATACAAAAATTGCATTTGCTGTGTCTCTTAAAAAAAATCTTTTTAACTTTTCTCAACCTAAGGCTCCATTACCAACAGTTTTTATTTCAGAAAACAAATAGCAATGTTCCATTATGTTAAACCTAAACAATAGTGCTATTACAGTTTTTATTAACATGTGAAAACGTTTAAGATAAAGATGGATTACCAAACACAATGCCTGAGGTTGATAGACAAGAGTAAAACCTCTTCTTTTTGTTCCACCCAGGAAAAGCTATGGAAGTGAGACCAGTGGAAAATATTCATAATTATTCCTATCATGTTACTCCCCCAACACAAGCACACATATATATACACACTTCATTAATGCTCTAGTTAGGGGTAAAGCCACAAAAGTGGGGAAATGTGGCATTAGGGTTTCCAACTCTAACACCCCAACCCCACCCTGCACTCACCAACAGGCATCGGGGGGGTGCCTTGGGGTCATCAGCCTTAACGCTCACCCCATTTGATAATAAATAAGCTGAGGTGGGTACAGTATAGGAGAATGGGGTGAACATTATGGCTGGCAACCCCAAAGCACATCTCCAACACCTGTTGGTGTGTGCAGAGTGGGGGTGGGGTGTTAGGGTTGGAAACCTCAGTGCCACATTTCCCTACTTTTGTGGCTTTATCCCTAACTAGAGCATTAACAAAGTGTTTTGAAATTTATGTCCTTACTTTTTGTGATAGAATATTCATATCCTTATTTGCCTGTGGAAGCGCAGGGTCCTTTGAGCCCTGCCCTCCCATCCATCTATAGATGCTTATATGTATGTAGCTGTGTAAGCACAGGGCCCTCCAATCCATGTGCTTCCATTGATAGGACAACAGTGACTAAATTGTCAGCATAGTCATCTTAGTAACCCACCTCCTGTTCATACCTGGTGCAGAAAATTTTTGAATCCCTGCCAAACGTAACTCTGCACAATCGCAATGCCATCCTGCACCACAGGTGGGAATATACATTTTGGGCAGGATTTGAAAAATGACAGCTGTGACATACATGAGGTGGGGTAATAAAAAGGTCAACCCAGCTGGTAGCAAATTCTGACTACCCCACCAATTCGCACTGATGCAATCACTCAACCTGCTACTTCCCCCTCCTACCCTCCTCTACCAACCCATTCCCCCCACCTTCAGCCCCAGTCCCACCCCCTCTCAATTCCCCAGGGTTCCACAGCCCCCTACCAATTTCTGAACCCCCCTGTCCTCCCACTCCCCTACCCCTTTCTGACAAGGTGACCCCTAGCCAGTGGTTCCCACAATCTAACACCTCCTCAATTGCCCCCCTTCACTCTTGAACTTCCATGCTGTCATTTGTTTAATGTTCATTGCAACTCTATGTTTTATCATTGTATGTTCACATTTTCTTCCTGACGAGGAACCTTTGTAAATGAGCTTGTAGCTCAAAGGTTGTAATCTGTGAATTCAATAAATGAAATAAATAAATTCCATGCCACAGGTGCAAAAACACATTTTGGCCAGGATTTGAAAAATGACAGCAGTGACATACATGAGATGGGGAAATTAGAAGGCTACGTTGAAAATCTGGGGTCAAAATATTGAACATTTCCCAAAGTTACGATCATGCACAGCGAAATTGCAATGAATGGCAATTATTGCAATTTTTACATATATTGACATCAAATTTTCAACATAGCCTTCTTATGACCCCACCTCATGAACAATATGACTGTCATTACACAATTCCTGCCCAAAAGGGGAATTCACCAAATGAACAGTATGGTTCACAATAAACACAGCAATAGAGTCAAGCCATACAAAGGCAAAAGTACTGGACTTCAGGAGGGCTGACTTTGCCAAAATGGGTGAGTGCCTAAGGAGTGCACTAGCAAATGGGCAGGAAGGAGGGGTGGAAGAACAATGGGGAATAATAAAAACTGCCATCACAGAGGTAACAAGCCTTTGTGTGAAGCAAATAAACAGAACAAAACGATGTAAGAAACCACTATGGTTCTCAAAGGAGGTCATTCAGAAAGTACAAGGAATCACAGAAGGAGCAGGACAGAGAATTGTATCAGTTAAAGCAAAAGGAAGCTGGGAAGGCAGTCAGAACAGCAAAGGCCCGAACCGAGGAAAAGATAGCCAACTCAGTTAAGAAGAGGAATAAAACCTTTTTTAGGTACATCAGCAAGCGAAGGAAGACCAAGGGAGGGATAGTGAGGCTTAATAAAGGGGAAGGGGTGGGCAGAGGGTGACTGTGAAAAGGCAGAGATACTAAACAAATATTTTTGCTCAGTATTTACAAATGAAGAGGGGGAGGTACCTAAAACAAACAATAGAAACACTCTGGATACAGAAGTTGATACCAGCCCATTTACAGAAGAAAGGGTTCTGACAGCTCTCTTAAATCTGAAGGTGGACAAAGCAATGGGGCCTGATGGGATTCATCTCAGAATTCTAAAAGAACTAAGGGTAGAACTAGTGACACCACTGACTACTCTCTTTAACAAATCATGGGAGGATGGGGTGGTACCTGAGGACTGGAGGAGGGCAGATGTGATTCCCCTTCACAAAAGTGGGAGCAGGGAAGAAGCAGAAAACTACAGACCTGTTAGTTTAACCTCAGTGATAGGGAAAATGAGGGAATCACTTCTGAAGGAAAGAACTGTAGAGTACCTAGAGGCCAGAGGGGCACAGGCTCCAAGGCAGCATGGATTCATAGTGGGAAGGTCATGCCAGATGAATCTAATAGATTTCTTTGACTGGGTGACCAAAGTAGTAGATCAGGGAGGGGCTGTGGACATGGCCTACCTAGACTTTAGCAAAGCATTTGACTCAGTCCCACACAAAAGATTAATATACAAGTTAGCCAGCCTGGGAGTGGGTCCCAAGATGATAGCCTGGGTAAAGAATTGGCTGGAGAATAGGACACAGAGGGTAATAGTAAATGGAGTCCACTCTGAAGAAAGGGGGGTTACTAGTGGGGTACCACAGGGTTCAGTATTAGGACCGGTCCTTTTCAATGTCTTTATAAGTGACATTGCAGAGGGACTGGAAGGAAAAGTATGTCTCTTTGCAGATGACACAAAGATCTGCAACAGAGTTGATGCTCAGGGTGGGGTGGAAAGGATGAGAAGGGACTTGGCAAGGTTAGAGGAATGGTCAAATGTATGGCAGCTTAGATTCAATGCTAAGAAGTGCAGGTAATGCACCTGGGAAACAAAACCCAGGGAAGAGTACACAATGGGGGTGAGATACTAACAACAACAAAATGGAAAGGGACCTGGGGTAGTCATATCAGATGACTTAAAGGTGGGCAAGCAATGTGAGAGGGCAGTAAGGAGGGCTGGGGGCATACTGGGATGCATACGGAGAGGCATCACCAGTAGAAAACAGGAAGTTGTTATCCCTCTGTACAGACAGCTGGTGAGACCCCATCTGGAGTACAGTGTGCAGTTCTGGAGACCCAATCTCCACAAGGACATAGACAAAATGGAAGCTGCCCAGAGAAGGGCCACTAAAATGGTGCAGGGTCTGCACCAGAAGACATATGAAGAGAGACTAAAGGAGCTTAATATGTATAGCCTCAAGGAAAGGAGGGAGAGGTGGGACATGATAGAAACTTTAAAGTACCTCAAGGGAATCAACAAAGTCCAAGAGGGTAGCATCTTTCAAAAAAAGAGGTGTGCAAGAACAAGGGGGCACAATTTGAAGATGGGGTGGCAGCTCAGAGGTAATGTAAGGAAGTATTTTTTCACAGAGAGGGTTGTGGATGCATGGCTTGGAGTCAAAAACAGTGGTTGAATTCAAGCATGCATGGGACAGTCATAAGGCAATTCTAGGGAGTGGGGGTAGAAAGAAGTAGGCTGCTGGTTAACTAGGATCTACAGCTTATCCATTAGGTAGGAAAATGGGCAGACTGGGTGGGCCAAGCGGTCCTTATCTGCTGTCAAATTCTATGTTTCTATGACGCAAAATCACCTTTCGGGTGAGAGTTACTTAACAACAGTCATATTGTTCATTGTTCATGAGGTGGGGCCCCCAAATGGGTATGTTGAAAATTTCCTGCCAAAATGTCAAAAACTGGCTGAGTTATGAATGAAAGTTGAAACCCCCATTGAAATACGCTGAACCACATTTACCTTAGCTTCTCATATTGCAGTCATCGGTTCCAGCAGCAGTCTTCGATCAGAGAGTGAATCTCGAGCCTAGGACCTGTTCAGGTGAATAAGGGTGTGTGGGTGAGTTCTGGGGGATGTGGGGTGATGGGTGCTGAGTGGGAGGTGGGGGACTGATCGGTGAGGGACCTTTTTCCTTTTCAGGTTTAAAAAAACACATCAAGGAACAGTTTTCTTCTTTTAAGGTTGTAACTGCAATGGGAGGGTGGGGGATGCCACTAGACACCAGGGAATATTCAAAGGCATAATGGGACAGGGATCTGGGGGTTGGGGGTACCACTAGACACCAGGGATTATACATGAGCAGTGATCGGTGGGGGTGCCACTAGATACCAGGGATTATACAGGAATGGTGATTGGTGGGTGGGGATTATACCAGAGCTGCTAACAATTTTGGCTTTCTACACTTATGCCACTATCCCAGGTCCCTGATGTCCCTTCATGTTTTTTTATCTCACCCTCTGTTGGAATCATTCATCCATCATGCACAACTATAACCAGATCATACTCAGTCTTGAAAAGGTGAAACATTTTGTTAACAAGCCATTTTGTTTTCTGGGTCCCTCCTGCATGTTGCTGTAGCCTCATTACTGATCACAGAGTCATCTACTGTCACCACCCGCCATAGACACTGTCTATAATCCTCACTCTTCTCTATCTGGTGATTCAGACAGCAACAACCAGTGTGTGTGCACCTCTTGAGATTCCTATTTATTTATCACTGCCAAAAACATGAAGGACCCCATACAGCAGCCCCATACATTCTCTTTATGCATTTGTTTCACTTTAAAAAGCACAACTGGAATGGCAATCGGCAGGTGGGAGTGCCACTAGACACCAGGGATGGCTATGGGGGGTATCAAACACCAAAGAAACAGTGGCTAACAGGTGACACTGTAGCCAGCAGCACAAGTTCAGTTGTGGCTGCAGAAGTCAAGAAATGCCCTCTGTTCTCATACAGAGAACACGGGGGAAGCACTCCTCTCGTTAACCTGGGCACCCATGACTATGGGTGCCCAGAAAAGGTATTTGTGAGCAACATGTAAAAAACAAACAGAATCTAGTTCTGATATTCGTTTATTAAAATCACAGGATTTTTGTGTTCTTTCCACATTTGTAGGTTCATGGAGAAGGTCAACAAGATGGCGGTTGGCATGGCACAAAATAAATGTTTGGCACCATGACAAACAAGTGGCATGAAAGCAAAACACGCATTTGTGGTATCAAAATTTAACTTTCACCACAAAACTTTATCTCAAAACCCCTACTGTGCATGTGCAAGTTGGAAAACACTAACATTTAAAGCCTTATAATGCTGGAACCCTTTGATATTTTTTCACCAGATCTGTCAAAGGCACTACCTTGGGACATGACACATGTCCCCTGCATGTTTGGAGCAACAGTTCCTTTCCATGTAGGCTGTAGGTGAGAGAAAAAAAAAAAACAACGTTAAGTATAGGAAAACATTTTTTTTTCCTAAAAATGACACATGCAGATCTCAGAAACCACACAAGCTGCTGTCAAAACAATTTCCACACATTAAGACATTGTCTCCTAGACAACACATACAAAATCTCAGCTCATTTCATCAAAGAGAGCCAAAGACATTAATGTGCAAAATGTAAGGTTTAACATTAAACAGGCTACTCAACCCTAACAATAGGAGCGCTATTGCGCCCCTATAATATATACATATATATAGGTAGTGTCTGTATATTAGGGTTGATGTCAAACCCCAACATTTGTGCCTTAATAAGTCTGTCCCCATTCAACCAATTTGCCTGCAATTTGATATGTGTGGCTTCAGTGCCAAGATCTCCAGATCCTGCAAATTGTTTAGTGGGGGGTTCAACTCGGGCAAAGTTACTAAGGTACAAAAACATTAAAATGCACCAAAAGTGGGTCATTTTTTGCTCACGTTGAACTAAAAAATGGTTTTGATCTGAAACCTGGAACTTTCAAGTATGATAGAGTCTGGCCCAATGTACATGCTTTTGAAAGTTTCGTATATACTTTTGCAAACAAAAGTTTAAAACAATCCCGCAAACTCAATAAAAAAATGAACATTCTAAAGATAGGTGGATTTTTTCAAAAGCAGTTTGATTGAAAGTGATTTTATACTGCTTTTGTCATCCATGAATGCCATGAATGCCGTGCTGATAAGGAGCCTTGCTAGCCCTATCAGCATGGCATTCACAGATAATGAAAGTGGTGTGAAAGAAAGCATTCTTGATCACACTGCTTTCAGTTGCACACAGCTATTTTTAGATCACCGGTGACAGGTACACTCCTCCTTACTGATTCAAGTTTCACTTAAACCGGATGGCAGGTGCCCAATGCCAGCTAACATCCCTGTAAATACTAACCAACACTGGGGTGCCCACCCCTGGTGGCAGCTAAAGTCCCCCCTCTGAATCATAAGCAGACTGGGGTGCCCACCCCTGGTGCTGCTAATCAGAAGACCCCAAATACGATATCCCCATCCCCACCAATTCCTAGAGACACCGGGGTGCTTATTTGTGGTGCTGCCAAACAGCCCACCAACACTGGAGTGCCCAGTCCCCAGTGTTGATGCATCTGTAACAAAGAAAAATGTCCCTTGAAGATCTTTTTTCCTTCACCTTAAACCTGCAAAAAAGAAAACAGTCCTTCAGCGAAGTCTGAATTTGAAATCTTTCTCTGAACGTGCATGTTTGCAGGGCACCTGCATGAGACATCAGTCATACCAGAATTTGGATAACTGAAATTGAGGAGAACAGCATAGTCAAACAACTGAGAGTCAATGGCAGGAGCAGGCTAATGAAAATGAGTATATTTCAAATCAGAACTTGCAGCTGTAAATTACTGAACCATATGAGAAAACTTGGGTTAAAGACTGTGAGATCAGTGTGTTCACTTCCAGCTTGGGATCATTCAAGGAATTTTGGGGAAACAGTAGATCTGCAGTAAGTGCATCTCACAGTTGTCTAACAAAGCTTCAGTGATTTTACTTATGCAAACCCTATAGCGAGTGGTAGAAGCAGCTCAGCCTAGTGCAAACTTAAACATCTGTTCAAAGTACATTGGTAATCATGTTTTTCTGAAATATCCCCTTATATATGTTTTCTTAGTGTTTTTTAAAACAAGTAAGGCCTACCCACCCTCATATGCCTTTTTATAATTTGGTTTCTTTCCAAGTATGACATGATCCCCTACCTCCCCCATATGGTTTTCATTAGGGTGAGGCACTTTGCAAAGCTTATTATTCATATTGCTTAGTAAGGACACAGATATCGGTGCAGAATTTAAATGGTGCAGCACTTAGTAAATAGGCCTTTGAAAAATTGTATCAGTCTTGGGAAAACAATCACACTTATCTGTGTAGGGAGGAGCCTCCAAAGTAGACACATTCATAAATCATTAATCCCTTTAGTGCCCTGTGCCATACAACATAATGCACAGGGCACTACATCACATAGCCATAAAGATGTATGTAGTACATCTTACCAGAAAAAAGATGCCAGGGCACCAGATCCCTAGCATCATTTTCTGGGTCTGAGCTGCAGGATCTCAAAAGGAGTCCTTAATCTCTCAATCCCACAGGTCTAGCATACAGAACACATCACGTGTTTGCAGAGAGCAGTGCAAACATGTCTGTCTGCTTTCACTTTCTCTTGCTCTGCAAAAGCATGAGTTGACAGGATACAGTGAGCCCAATTCCAAGACGGGTCCACCGTGGTGCAGTGCAACCTGCACCAGCACATATGGTGTAAGTTGCACTTTGCGCCATGGGTTCCACCAGACAGGAGTCCAAGAGGTGGCCTGCACCATGGCACAGGCAGGCTGTGTCCAGGGGGACTTATGCCACCCAAGACCTCTACGGCATGGTGGAAGGGGGGGTTATGGCAGCAGCTGCACCCAATTCTAAAAGGGCAGCTGCCGTAACCCCTCAACATCATTCCAGGAGTCTCTGTGGCACTGCGGGGTTAGACCAGCTCTGTGCTGGCATAAGGGGCTTCTGCCATGCCCAACTGGCCAATACCCCCCCACATTGCCCTGAATTGCACACTGCCATACCAACCAACCCCCACCGCTTTAGTAGTCACCCCCACCCCAGCCATACAGGGTCCACCTGCTGGCTCCTGGTACCCGCACTTTAGTGATGCCACCCCCAGTGCCAGTGTGTTTTCTGGGAACACCCATGGCCCACTGGGGCCCTTAGACATCATCTTGGGGGGGGGGCTGTGCCCTGTCATCGGGCTTGTTGGTGGCCTGTGGCACTTGGGTCAGGTGCGCTCTTCCTGTGGTGCACCGCTGGAGGTGCCACAAGTTGCAGGGCTTAGGTGCCGAGGACCCTGCCTGTTCTGGAATCTGGTGCAGGGTCCCCGGCATAGCAGCATATGTCACAACTCGCCTTCACCAGCGAGTTGCACCATTCATCTTAGAATCGGGCCCAGTGTAGCAGGGAAGATGGAGGTTGGAGAGCTGTGTATCATTTGGAGTTTTAAGTGCTTAAAACTAGATAAAAAGTATCAAATCATCGACCTGTAATGTCCTTCTACAGATTTCTTGTGTTTTTGTGCTGTTTGAGGAAAGTTTACTAAGTGTGAAAAAAGTTACTTTTCTTCTTTTTTGTAATTTGCCTGTGCCTTGTATGTTGACCATTTAAACATATTTTTATTTTCTGTTTTTTGTTTTGCAGAACAATGTTGTTTTAGGACTCTCATTACTTTTCTAAGTGTAGTTTTAGGGTATGTTGAAAGGAATTTGTGTTTTATATAGTGCTTTTCATTTACTCTACTTTAGTCTCTTCTGTACTCCTTTCCAGTGCTCCCAGGTCATCCCTGTAAATGGGCCTTGTGCCCAGTAGGCCTTAGCTGGTTACCAATGAATTATTAAAAAAAACAGAATAACATAAAAATAGCATTAAAAAATTACTTAGAATACAGCGACGCTGTTAAGAGTCTCCTATGGGATTCAAACCTAGGGCTCTAGGTTCTCACCTGGTTACCAAAGAATAAATAAAATAACAAAAGCAGAAAAAATGGTCAGATAGTATATAGCGGTTACACCCAGCCACACTGTAAGTGTTTGTAGTGGGAGTAAAACCTAGTGCTCCAGGTTTTCACCTGTGTGCTTCAAGCACTAGGCCACACATTTAGTGTCTTTTAATTAAGATATCCCAAAACACTTTAAAATCCAGGAGCGTGAGGGGAGAGAGAATATTTCTGCCACTAAGACATACCACCTGTTAATCATGTCATGGAAATACACTGCAGAGGAGATCTTAAAAGATGTCATGAGTTATGCATCAAAGTTGGATGATTTTTGTGATCCAGAGTCTGGGAGTGACTGCTGCCTGAGCAATAGCCCCTCTGATGATACAATACTGAGTGATGTTGATGATGATGAGGGTGGTCCGGTGGGTACAGTCCTAAAGTCAAGTTTAAGTCCCCGTGTGGATGTAAGCAAATGTGTGCCCAGTAGCGAGTGCCAGATCAAGACTAAAAAGAAAAAGCAGAAATGCAGTCATCTGTTGGATTTGCAGCCCAAGCAAGCATCCAAACATAGAAAACAGAAGCATAGGTATTTCACTAAGCTTGTACAGGTACTGGAGCCTGAGATATTGCCCCAGTGAAAGGCCCAGTGTGAGCTTTTGACAGAGATGGAGGCCACAATGTTTAGCAAAAGCATCTGCCTGATTTTGTGACCCTACCTGAGCAAGAAGGACTTGCAGCTGAGATGGAGGCATTAATGCAGGCTGAAGGAAGTCATAAAGAACACAAGTATAAGCAACTGTCCCAGGCAGATACATTGCCTGAGCTTGAAAAATAATTACTTTTTGAGCCTGCATTTGCAACTCAGGTCAAGCACAAAAAGCAGAAAAAAACCAGAAGAAACTGCCACAGCCTAAGAGTCTGCCTAAATAAGAAACTCATTTTGAGCTTGCAGCTCAGGGCACTCATAAAAAAACAAAAAGACATGCATCAGCACCAGCCTGAGACCATGCTTGAGCTTCAAATGCTGCCCAACTCAACAGGGCCCCTAGGACCCTACATCTTCTCACGATATGGATCCTGTAATACAGGATGAGGATATGTGCCAAAAGCACAAACAAAAATGCAAGCATCTGGAAGGAATAAATTCAAGAGAGATGTGAGAAAGCACTTCTTCACTGAAAGAGTGGTGGATGTCTGGAACAGTCTTCCAGTGGAGGTGGTGGGGGTGAAAACAGTGGTATGCTTGAAGCATGTATGATAGCACAAGGGAATTTTAGTAGGAAGCAAGGGGCGGAGGGATATGGAGATCAAGTAGGGTTTGAGGTGACAGTACAAGCAGGGGAAAATGAGCAGACTGGATGGGCCAAGTGGTCCTTATCTGTCATCAGATTCCATGTTTCAAATTTTGTGTTTCTCAGCCTGAATTAGAGCCCCAGCCTATGCAAGAGCCTCAGTCAAAAAAGTGCAAATGAAAGAGCAAGCAGTTGCCTGAGCATGATACACTATCCCAGTCTGATACTCTGCCCAAACTACAAATCCTGCTTGAGCATGACTACCTGGCCATGCCTGATTCTCTGCCTGTGTATGACTCCCTACCTGAGCCTGATGCTCTGCCTGAGCTTAATGCATGAGCCTGAGCCTGACATTCTGCCTGAGCCTGACGCTCTGTCTGAGACTGACACTTTGCTCATTTCTGTTGTCTTACCCAAGGGAGTCACTCAGCTTGAACATGCTGCACTGTCTGAACCTGACACCCTGCTAGAGTATAAGTCCTTACCCACCTTTAGTGCCACTATCTCAAAGGAATCTCATCCCTTGTTAATGCCTGATTCTGAGATGGCTATCCCAGTGTTAGCTATAGACCGCCACAGGCACCATACTGGTTGTTCTCCAGTTTACCAATGAGATTCCCAAAATATAGAAAAACCTTCTGTTCACCCATTTACTGGTAATGCAGGCATCCATGCTGACACAAAGGAGTTTACCCCCATACAAAATATTTTCACTTATGTTTTAGTGACAAAACTGTCATATAGTGGCACAAACAAATTTATGTGCAGATCAGTTTTGGGCACGGTATGCGGGCAACTTAAAACCACATGCAAGGGCTCATCAGTGGAGTCCCACAAAATTAGAGGAAATGAAAAGGTTCTAAGGTTTGACACTGGAAAAGGGGATAGTGAAAAACACATCATCAGCATGCACTGGTCCACTCACCCTACTCATTCTACCCCTCACACACACACACACATACCTGATTCAAGCATAATGAGTAGTAACTGGTTTTATGTTCTGGTGAGGTTTATGCACTACAGTACCAACACTCAGGTTTGCCAAGGGACACACCAGTGAATGGTAGGTGTTGTAAATTAAGGCCTATTATGTCTTTTTATACTAAGATTTTTTTATTGATTTTTAAAAATAGGTGCATTTAAAAAATAAGTGAATGGACATATCTAACAGCATAGAAAATTTCCTGATAGACTTTAAACATAGTTCATAGAGAAATCCATAATACTGTGTCCTCCTAGGTGTCAGAGGTAACTCAGTCATATGCGACAGTAGTTATAAAACAAACTCTGGCCAGAGCCAATATGGTTGCAACTGAGGAATTTTGGGGGAAATATAATGCATATTACCAAAGTTATGAACCTGTGTTAGCAAAATGTAATGTAGGCTCATACATTTGTTGTTTTGTAATATTTTTACACCAAACTTTAAACATAGTCTTGTTATGACCCTGTCTCATGAAGAAAGGCAGAGCAAATGTTCATCTCCTGCCTGAAAGGTGATTTGATGCAGGGACTGTAAAATCAACTTTCGGGATGCAAAAACACATTTTGTGCAGGAGCTGAAAAATGACAGCTGTTATATTCATGCAGTGATATAAATAAATGGCTATATTGAAGATTTGGGTAAACATATTTATTATTACCAAACTAACAACCCTGTTAGTTTGTGTATGCAAAATTCAATGTAGGCTCATAACTTTATTGGTTTTTTTTTAAGTATCTGTACACCAAATTTTCCATATAGCCTTCTTATGACCCCTTCTCATGAACAAGGGCAGAGAAAATTTTCAACTCATGCATGAAATGTGATTTCACACAGAGACTGTGAAATCACCTTTCAGGATGTAAAAAAAACATTTTGGCAAGGATTTGTAAAAATGACGGTTATCACATTAATGAAGTGTTGTAAAGATATGGCTATGCTGTAAAGAAATATTGAAAATTACCAAAGTTATGAGCCTGGGTTCGCAAAATTCAACGTAGGCTCATAACTTTGTTGTTTTTAATATTTTTGCACCACATTTTCAACATAGCCTTCTTATGACCCCACCTCATGAACAGGGGCAGACAACATTTTTATCTCCTGCCCAAAAGGTGATTTTATTTATTTTATTTATTGAACTGTTTCACCAGGAGGGCACACTGAACAACAAGTTGCTCGTCTCATGGTACGACCTGGTGGGAAGGCGTTACATAGGGTTGTGAAGGATGATCAGTTACAATAGTATGAGGGTAATTCAAACAATACAACATTGTAAGATTATGCAACAGTTGGAACACAAGATATTGTACAATAAACAGTAGTGGAACATTGGGTAAATTACAATACATGTCCAAAATCATGCAAAAGAACATATAAATGTACAAAACAGTAATAATGCAACAGAACCATTATAGTGCATGAGTGTACCAGGAGCAGGCTCGAGGTAGTACGCAAGTGCTGTTGGAGTGAAAAGGATGGGGTAGGTTGTGCACATGGGTGACCCAGAAGGGCAAGTGGAGAAGAGAGGGGGAGAGGCAAGGACTGAATATGAGGAGAAAGGGTAGCCATTTCCTGATTCCCTCTTCAGAATGTTGAGAACCCTGCTTAGGGGGGTCAGGGTAGGAAGGCAGGAACTGTGGATAGGTATCAAGGAGGGTTAAAGTAGGAACAGCTGAGGGAGAGGTAATTGTGTAGGACAGAGGTAAGGGAGTAGTCAGAGAAGGAGTGTTGTATTTCAGGGGGGAGAGAATTCCAGATTTTAGGGAAGCGATGGGTGAAACCAGTCTGACCGATGAGGGTGGAGCAGCGATAGGACCTTCAAAGTGCGGGCATCTTTAGATCTGAGAGAGTGGGGGGGAGATGAAGTGGAGAGAGAGAGGATGAGAGATAGAAGGAGAGCACTCTGAACCAGAATTTGGA
Organism: Neoceratodus forsteri; assembly: GCA_016271365.2. Taxonomy (NCBI): domain Eukaryota; kingdom Metazoa; phylum Chordata; order Ceratodontiformes; family Ceratodontidae; genus Neoceratodus; species Neoceratodus forsteri. The sequence goes on along the minus strand of JADMNL010000023.1, from coordinate 381,775,198 downwards.
GATTAGTTTGGCACAGTGTGAGATGTGTCTGTGAGATCGTGGAAGGAAGGTTAGAGTGCGATAGAGTTCACAGTGGTGGGAGTGGGAAAGGGAGTCGAGAGGAAAGTGGTAGAAAGAGTTAAAGAGAGTGTCCAACTTGACCAGGGAAGATTTGGCAGCAGCACCATAGACTACGTCATAGTAGTCAAATATGGGGAGTATCATCTTCTGGACAATTTCACGCCTTGCAGTCAGTGGAATGCAGCTACAATTCCTGCACAGAGCACCAAGCTTGGGGCACAGTTTCTTCAGGATAGCATCGATATGCTCAGAGAAGTTGAGCTGCTGATACAGCCAAACCCCCCGATATCTAAATGAGGAGGTGTCCTCCAAGATGGTCCTATCAAGAGTGTGGAAGGTGGGTAGGGCCAGGAGCCTAGAGAGTCTCTGCCTGGTGCCAGAGGTCATTGAGACTGTCTTCTTGGCATTTAGAAAAAGCTGGTGGGAAGCAAACCAGAGCTGAACTTGGTTGAAGTCATGCTGTAAGCTGGTTTCCACAGCAGCAGGGTTTTTGCCGGAACTGAATAAGACAGTATCTTCAGCGTACATGTGAATAGATGAGGATGAGTAGGCTATGGGAAGATCATTAAGGAAAATGGAGAAGATTAAGGGACCAAACACTGAGCCCTTAGGGACACCAGTGTTGATGGGAAGTGAAGGGGGGATGGAATCAAGGATTCTCACCGATTGGGTCTGGCCAATGAAGTAGGATTTAAACCAGTTGATGACTGATGGAACAAGGCCAACTGAGGAGAGGGAATCAAGAAGCAGGGGATGGGAAACAGTGTTGAAAGCTTTGGCTAGGTCGAAAAAGATGGCCAATGTGATCAGGCCATCGTCCATCCCTGAAAGGATGGCGTCAGTAAGCCTGAGGAGGGAGGTGGTTGTTGAATGGTTCTTCTGAAAACCAAATTGAAAGTGGGTGAAGAAGGAGGAATTGGAGAGGAAGGGTGATAGTTGAGAGAGAACTAAATGTTCTTGAAGTTTGGCAAGGGTAGGAAGGAGGGAAATGGGGCGATAGTTGCCAGAAGTGGATGTATCACCACCCTTGGGAAGAGGAAGGACTACAGCGTGTTTCCAGGATAAGGGTACTTGGGCAGAAATAAAGGAGAGGTTAAGGATTAGAGAGATAGGATAAGCAATTGCAGGACCAGAATGGTAAAGAAGTTTAGGATCGCGCTTATCTGGTGAGGAGCCTTTAGAGGGGTTCAGGGATAGGAGGGCACTAAAAGCTTCATCAGAGGAGATAGTAGAAAAGGAAAAAGGGGAAGGGTAGACACTTGCTGAGGTGAAGGGCTGAAATTAGTAGGTGGCAAGGGGGAGAGGGAATTTAGAAGAGATATGGTGCACGAGGTGTAGTAGGCATTAAATTCATTGGCCACGGAGCCAGGACCATGGAGGCATTTTGTGTAGGGACCACAAAATCCCCTTTCAAGGCAGATCTGCCTAATGTGAGTGCAATTGTTTTAATGAAGTGGGGTCCCAAAGAAGGCATGTTGAAAATTTGGGCAAAAAATATGCAAAAATGGCCAAGTCATGCCACTAAGTCCAAAACACCATTGAAATACATTGAACTGCATACCTGTTTCTTCAGTCCATGGTCTAGCTTTGAAGAGTGAAGATGTGTTTGTGATCCAGAGATGATTACGGCGTTGGACCTCCGATGGGTAAGTAAGGGCTTTGGGTTATGGCGTTGGACCCCTGATTGGTAGCTAAGGGCTTGGGGGATGCGGGGTGGTGGGTGCTGTGTGGGAGGATCAGGTGGGAGCCATGGACTGCTGCAAAAGACATTGATGGATGGTTTTCTTTTTACAGGTAAAAAAGAAAAGGACAGATGATTCCTGATTGCAACACTGGGGAACTGGGCACCTAAGTGTCACTGTTATGTTTCTGGGGGTGGAGTGGTGGGTGCTGAGAGGAGGGTCAGTGGGGAGAAAATATATATATAAACAAAAATAAAAGGACCTGCATAGGAACATGATTGCAACAGTGGGGTATTGGTCACTCCCAGTGTCATTGTTATGTTTGTGGGGTGGGGTGGGGTGGGGTGGGTGGAGGGTGCTGAGAGGAGGGCCAGATGGGGGAATATTTATAATAAAAAATTAAAATTAAAAATTGACGGTCATGGTGGAACACAGCACACTCTGTCATGTCCAAGATGGCCACTGCTGGCTGTGACACTCAGACAGCTGGATCTGATTAATCTATGATTTTTGTAATATAAAAATGTGTTATTGAATGTCTGTCATGAGACATGCCAAAACAGCCTGTGGGATGACACCCCCCCCAAGGTTTTAGCTAATGGGTGTTACCTGGAAGGCCAGCAGATAATTACAGGCTAGAAGAGGCCTAAAATAAGCATCTCCTGTTTATCTAGCTTAATTGTCCACTTTCCCATTTGCAGCTTATAGACACCAACCACTAGGGGTCGCTGCACTCTCCACTCTAGCTCCTCTTTCAACTCTCTAACCCTCCTAGCCACTGATTGAAAGCTGACCCACTAGAGGTCACTGCAGTTCCCTTTGAATCATTCTACCACCTACTCTCCTCACTCCTCCCATCAGCCTACCACTAAGCACCTATCCTGGTACCCTTTTGTCCAAAGTCTACTGATAAACCACTACGCCAATGAACCAGGCCAACATCCTCCTCTACTTTCAAACTCTTAACCCTTCCTCCCTCCTTCTCTGAATTAAAAAAACTTTCTACATTCTGTCCCTGAGCTGTGCACAAACCCAGTACCCTTGTAGTTAGAGTCAGCAGCTCTACCTCTGGACCACATTGCCTACCTAGTTTATTCCTACTTTCTAAGCCTTTTAGCCTCTTACCACCCCTCACCTGCCAAAATATAAGTTTACCACTTCTCTCTTGCTGCCTTTGAACCCTACACCCTCACTTTCAAAGTCAGCAGTCCCACCACTCAGCTAGCACACCTGTTTATTATTACTGCAGGATTTCAAAACTCTAAAAATGCCCTAACCCTCAGACACTGCTAAAGTGTTTCTGCGGACCTTGAACCCAACTCCCTGCTGCTGTAACCACTGGCTGGGCTTCTTCCTGCTACCCTGGTCAAGACTTGAATCTAGTACCCTGTGCACTTTAGGCACCAGCCCTGCCACAACACCATAGCAGCAACTAGGCTTAGTAGTGACCTTTCACTACTATCTCCCCGCTATCATCCTAGTACCCCATTCTTTCTTCACTTCAGCCCCCCCACCCTTACCAACTATGCATGTGCACCCCCTGCTCGCCAGCCTCTCTCTTCTCCTCCTCCTCCTTCTTTTGCCTTCCACCAACCCTATTGTCCCTATTAACCCTCAGCCTCACAATTCCAGTGTTCCTACCTACCCTCCCGTCTTCCCCATCTCCTTTACCACTGCCCTCCTCCTCCACACACCCCATATGCTCCTCTTCACCTCACCCCCCCATCCAGACATTACCTTTCCTTCCCCAGCTCCCTTGCGCTTCTGATCACACAAGCCTTCTCTGCCTGTGCTGCCCTACCCACCCCTGTTCTACTAAACCCCTTCCTCATCCTATCACTCCCGGCATAAACTCTCCATCTGGCACCTCTGACCAGAGCACTCTCCTCCTTCTACTCCTAACAGGGAACATACATCCCAACCCAGGCCCTGCCCTCCCACCCACCCACCCTGCCCATTGGTCTTCAAGTAGCCTCCATGAACATATGCAGCCTGCTGAAGAAATTTGACACCCTACAGTGCTGGGCTTGGCTCATCAACCAGACATCATAGCCCTGGTTGAAACATGGCTGTCCAAATACACCCCTGACTCATTTGTTTCCTCCCAGGCTATACCTTATACCGGAGGACCGAGTAGGCAAACGAGGGGTGGCTGTGCACCTACACCAGGACACAACTTGACACGCACTCCCCACCCTGCCCTTGTAAATGGGGCCCAGGCTCTTAACCTCAAACTCACCCCAGACCCCTCTAGGAGCCCTCTCTATCTCACCACAGCTTACATTCCTCCAAAGAACCAGCACCCGGCCCTGGTATCTTTAACGGACTACCTGGCAACCCTCCACCATAAGGCGGAGCAAATCCTAGTAGGGTACCTTAATGTAAATTGGCTCAGCACCTCCTCATCTGCGATCAGAGACTCATTTTCCTCCCAAGACCTGATGCAACTCGTCACCCAGCCCACAAGAATAAACCCTAAGAGAGGTACCAGCACCCTTCTGGATGTTTTTATAACTAACCGACCCCATAAAATCCAAAACATCCAGGTCCTCCCAGACTCCCTAAGTGACCACTCTCCTATCCTATTTCATTGGGCAGTCTCCAATCCCAAACCCAAAGCCCAGACCACCCTCTGCAGGTGCCTCCGCCCTGGTGGGCTGAAAAAACTTAAAGTATTCCTCACCCAGATAAACTGGTCCCCCATTCATCATGCTACTGACATTGACACTGCCCTCGCCTTCTTCACTCACACTTTCAACATGGCCTGTGATCTCTTTGTGCCCCTCACCAAAATCCAGCCCAAAAAACAGAATGCACCTTGGGTTAGCCCTGCCCTTCTACAATTACTAAGGAATCGGGATAACCTCTGGCACCTTGCCACTGAAATGGGTCCTCTGTCTGATAGGCAGGCTTACAATGCAGCCTGGAATAAGTGCTCATGGGCCATCAGGAAAGCCAAGGCCGACCATTACCAGGCCTCCCTTACCTCCTCCTGGGGCTTGGCCCGGACTTTCTGGGATAATATTAAGCAACTTAATGGAAAAGCTCGCTCCCCTGCCCCATCCCAGCTCACTAGAAATGGCACTACCACCACCGAGCCTGCCACCATAGCTAACTGGCTCAACACCGCTTTCACTGACCTTATCTCAGTCCTCCCTAGTAATTTCTTTGGCCCTCCCCCCAACCAACCTCCCCCTGTCCTCCAGCGCCCCAGCTTCCACCTGCGCAAGATTTCTACCCAGGAAGCCAGACCCATCCTAGTCAAAGCTTTGAATGGCAACAGTCCTGGCAGTGACTCACTGGACCCCAGTATCCTCAGGCTGGTGATAGATGAAGTCCTTGCCCCACTCACCAGCCTAATTAACCAGTCACTCTGCCTGGGGCAATTTCCCACAGCGTGGAAAACAGCCATTATCACACAATTCACAAAGGGCGACAGGTCATCGCCAACAACTACCGCCAATCTCCATCCTCCCCCATCTCTAAAGCCCTGAGAAAGTGGTGGCCATTCAAATCACTGATTATCTGGCTAAGCATAACATCTCTTATGCCCAGAGCAACATGGCTTCCTGCTGGTCACAGTACCAGCACTGCCCTAATTGAATTCTCCAACTTCCTACACTTCTCCTTGGATACCAGCTCCCTTGCTAGTGCAGTGTTCATTGACCTCTCAAAGGCCTTCGACACCGTCTCCCATCCACTTCTGCTGAATGCACTCTGCCACACTGGTCTCTCAGCTGGCCCCCTTAGCATGGTGCACAAGCTATCTTGACGCTCGATCGCAGTGTGTAAAAATCAATAGCACAGTCTCCAATACCCATCCCATTCACTCTGGGGTCCCCCAAGGCTCCATCCTGGGCCCCTTCTCTTCTCGCTCTATCTGAACACCCTGCCCAGTGCATGCCCTGGCAAAATTCTACTGTATGCAGATGACGCTGTCCTTTTTTGCCACTCACCGCAATCCTGTGCCTCCTCAGGACACCCTACAGCAGTTTTCAACAGTGCCAAGCCTGGTTTAAGGAGCGCAGACTCGCCATCAATCTTAAAAAGACCAAAGCTATGCTCTTTTCCCCACCCCAAAACAAAGCTAGCAACCACCCACTCTATATCCTTCCAGTACCAATCAGCCACTGGAACAAGTCTGCTCCTACAAATACCTTGGGGTTACCTTCGACTCAGCCCTCACATTTCACAACCACATTGATGCCTAACATCCACCACTAACATACGGCTGGGCATTCTCTTCCGCCATAGAACCTGCCTTCCCCCAAATGATCTCTGGCTCGCTGTTACATCATCCGTTCTGTCCCTTGTAGACTATGGCCTACCAGTCTATGGTGTTGCCGACACCACTGCACTCAAAAAAATTCACTTAACCCTGAACAAAGCCTGCAGATTGATTACTGGTGCCCCCAGGCTCACTCACACCTGTCAGCTGTATGTTGAGGCTAAATTGCTTACCCTGGATGAATGGCTCCAATACCAAACCTGTCTCCTCACAAAAAAAACCCTACTCGGGCTCTCCCCCCCTGGGGTAATGGCATCCATCCACCAGAGCCCTCCCACTATTGCAACACGGTCTTCCAACAAGACCACTCTAATGGTCACCAGATCAAGAACCAGCCGTGGCCAGAGGTCCTTCTGCTATAGAGCCCCAACCTGGTTTAACTCTCTCCCTGTCCCCATCTCCAATGCCACCACCATCTCTAAGTTCAAAACCACCCTTTGAAACCACATCATCAACACTCTTAACTGCTCCTGTCTCTGAAAGTAGCCTCCACCTCTACTTCTCTTGACAATGCCCTCCGGGCAGCTCTCCACCTAGTCATCCCCACCACCACTTCCCTGTACACCGCGCCTATGTTTAACCTGGCCAGTACCAGCTGTTTCAGTGTTTACCTACTAGATTGCTCACTATTGATACCAACTTGTGTAACACCTGTTTCTCAACTTATATGTACCCTGTAACCGAAATGTATTTGTCTGACCACAGTGTGACGTGGCACCTCTGTTGAACGCCTATTGTTTTGCAAACCTACGCTATGTAACCAAAAATCACAATGTATGTCTTTATGTGACGAAGTACATTTGGAAACGAGCCTCTGGCTCAAAGGTTGTAAACTAATTTTACAAATAAATAAATAAATGATTGTATGTTTTTGTGATATATGGTTCTGTATTTACATGTTTTATCTGTCTTTAAGTAAACCTCTACTTTAGAGACTACTTGGTGTGCCTTTGAAATTATTTTTCTTGACAAGTGAATCATACATGGTTAAAGTTGGCACTGTACAAGGCTAACTGGTTTTACCAAACTGGGAAAAGGTAAGAGTTTATTCTGAGGTCTTTAATAGAGTTTTAAGGGTTCATTTTGTACACCTGGTTAGGTGCCCATAGGTGAAAGATATCTGCCCCCCCCAAAGAGCAGAATTATCTGAGCCTGTACATTGGGTATGCTAACAAGAGGTTCACAGTTTGAATCCCTCCAGAACTTGAGACCAAAGTTTGATTCAAACCCACAAAACAGACAGGAGGGTTACCCTGTTTCTGTTTCCTGTTCACAAGACTGTGCTCAGAGGTTGGCACTGTGGGAGCAGAGGGCCTGAGCTGCTGAATGGGTTTGTGACAGATTGGTTGGCAGCTGTGCGATAATTTTGGTATTACAAGCTTTTATTGTTCAGTGTGTCAGCTTGAGACCGTCAGCTCACTTGCAAAGAAAGAAAAAGGCAGTGATTTATTTTTTTAAAAAGGAGACAGAACTATATCACTTGGCGTACAGTCAAGTTCCTACACGTTTTAATTTTATTTTCTAAAGTGCAAGTCAGAGTAGCCATAGCTAGGGAAGAATATGGCTTCCAACTACAGCAGACACACTGTAGACTACTTAAAGCAGTTGTGCGGGGACAGAGAAGTGCTGTTCGAGGTCAAAGTCACCAAGCAGAACCTCGTGGATGCCATGATAGTAGCAGATACCCAGAGCATCGAGTCACAGACAGTGACTGAAAAGGACCAAACCTTGAGTGTGGCAGGGCTAGTGGCCATTGCAGTGTCCAGATCTGATGAGGAGGGCAACAAGGCCACTGTCAGTGAAGGGCCACAGCAGCAGGGGAAGGTCACCAGTATCCTGGATCCAGAAGTACTCAGGCTGCAAACTGAGTTGTGCAGAATGGAACTGGAGTTCCAGAGGGGAGAGGGACCATGTACAGTGGGAGGTGGAGCATGAGGCAGAGTGAGAATGCCGAGAGGCAGACCATGAGCAGCATGAGCACTGGAGGCAACATGAACTGGAGAAGCTACAACTCCAACCAGCGGCACCAGAGCAGGTAAGTGGCTTGGGTTTAACTGGGACTACAGGACTGGGTTACAAACTGAATTCCAAATTGATAGCCGAATTTAAAGAGGGGGAGGATATGGATGCCTTTTAAATTCTTTTGAAAAAGTTTGTATTCAGGCTAAAATTTCTAGGGAGTCCTGGAGCTTCCAGCTATCCCAGCTACTTACCGGGAAAGCTCGGGATGCACTGGGTCAAATGGACAATGAGGATAGTGATGATTACAGCAAACTTAAAGCTGCACTGTTAAAGAAATTTGAATTAACTGCTGAATCATACAGAGCTAAATTCCGTAAGCTCAGGAGAAGCCCTGACATGAGCTATGAAGAGCTAGCCATGAAACAACATCAGTTTTTAAAACGTTGGTGGGAAGGAATTGAAGCAAACTCTGTTGATAAAATTGAAAATGTGATTTTGTTAGAACAGTTTTTCTGGGCATGCCCAGCAGAGCTGAAAACCTGGCTGGTGGACCGAGATCCCAAAACAGTGCAAGAGGCTGCTGAACTCTTGGACTGCTATGCCAAGAGCAGACCTGCACTGAGAGCGAATGGGGTCGGTGTGGCAGGGCAGAAAGGGAAAAGCGCACCTTCAGGGCAGCTAAAACCCTCACTGCCTCCACCAAAACCTGTTAGCTCCAGATTTCAGAGAAAAGATTTCTCTGAGAGAAGAAATGAATGTTGGTTGTGTAAAGAAACTGGGCATATTGCCATACAGTGTCCAAAAAAGGCGAGCAATACACAACAGGGGGCTAGGAAGGACGAGGATTGTTTGTTGTCCCTGGAAGCATGCCAGTGAACATGAGGGAACACGTGCACCTAGTCATGGTGAATGGTGTACAGATGCAAGGGATAAGAGACACAGGGGCATCCTTGACCTTTGTAAAGGGGGATCTAGTAGAGCCTGGTCAGCTTATACCCAATAAATACGTCACTGTACAGGACTTTACTGGTGAGGTGAAAATAATGCCCCTCGCTAGTGTTCTCCTAGGCTGGGGTGAAACAGGGGGAACTGTGCAACAGGTGGCTGTAGCCAAAACCTTAGCATTGGATGTGATCCTGGGCAACAATCTCAAACAAAAGGGATAGTGTGTGCAGTTACCCATAGCCAAGCAACAAGGGAACATTATAGTTCCCTGGACCCTACAGAAGCCATTGTGGACACCACTGAGAGGCTGGTTCCCTGGCCTGTGTCTCCTGATATGAAGACTAATGAAAAGGGGTAGAAATTTCCCCAGTAGCAAGTAACCACACAGCTACAGAGGGTTACTCCAAAGAGGGAGGGGTGACTCATTGTCAGAGGGTTGGGATTGACAGTGATCCTGAGTGCCCTGACACTAGTGCTAGGGACCCTAGTTTACAGACTGAAGGGGACCTGTCCCATGCTTTGGGAATGTGTGAGGGGTTTGCAGGTGCTCAGAGAAGTGACCCTAGTCTAGAGAAGCTGAGGGCTTGGGCAGACTCTGACAGGGCACAGGGAGGTGATGGCAGACATAAGGTTTATTGGAAAAATGGACTTATGTATACTCAGGCTGTGCAGACAGAGGGAGAGGTGCTAGGCAGGCAGCCTATCATTCCCCAGGGGTATCGTGAGCAGTTGCTCAAGATTGCACATGATATTCCCTTGTCTGGTCATCTGGGAATCATGCGCACTATGCAGTGATTGGCCCACAATTTCTATTGGCCTAACTTCACCCAGCAGGTGAAGGAGTATTGCAGGTCTTGTCACTGGTGCCAGGAAATAGGGAGGTGGGCAAGAAAACCCAAGCCACCCTGATTCCATTGCCCAGAGTGGAGAAGCCATTCCAGATGGTGGGGATGGATATTGTGGGGCCTTTAAATACCCCTAGCTCCTCAGAGAAGAGATTCATCCTGACTGTGGTGGATTATGCCACCCAGTACCCAGAAGCAGTCGCCCTATCCTCATTGAGGACAGACAAACTGGCAGATGTCTTACTTGGGATTTCTCCCGTGTTTGGTTTCCACAGTAGGTAATCACTGATTGAGGGGGTTCCTTCATATCGGACATGATGAAATGTTTATGGGAGAAGTGTGGGGTGGTGCAGAGATGCATGACACCATATCACCCACAAGCCAATGGGCTTGTGGAAAGATTCAATGGTACCCTGAAGTCAATGCTACGGGCATTTGCTGAACAGCATGGGAGGGACTGGGAGAAATACCTTCCCCACCTGTTGTTTGCACACAGGGAGGTGCCCCAAGAGTCAACAGGATTTTCCCCTTTCGAACTCTTATATGGACGCCGGGTACGTGGGCCCTTAGACTTGATCTGGGTGGACTGGGAAGGCAAGCATGCCACCCAGGGAACTCTCATCGTGGAATAGGTCCTTAAGTTTAGGGAAAGGCTGAAGGAGCTTATGGGGACAGCCCAGTGCAACCTGGCAGCTGCCCAACAGAAACAAAAAGTGTGGTACAACCGCAGAGCCAGAGCTCGCTCGTACATGGTGAGTCAGGAAGTCATGGTCCTTATTCCGGTCCAGAAAGACAAGCTGCAGGCTGAGTGGGCAGGACCGTACAAAGTGGTTAGGAAGGTAAATGACGTGCCCTGTATTGTAGAGTTACCTGACCGAAGACGGACAGAAAGGATGTACCATGTCAACATGATGAAGCCATATGCAAATAGGGCTGACATGGTGTTTGCAGTGTGTAGTCCTGGAGAGGGGACAGACGAAGGAGATCCCCTTCTGGACTTGCTAGAAGAAAGCAAGCAGGAGTCCTCTGTGGAGGCAGTTATGTTGTCTCCCCAGCTGATCCCAGACCAGATCCAGAAAGTAAGGGAGGTTTTAGCAGACTTTGCCCCATTGTTTAGCACCAAGCCTGGACTAACCCTCTTAGTGACTCACGATGTGGAGACAGGGATGCAGACGCCCATACAGCAGACAGCATATTGGGTGTCAGAGGCTGTCCAAAAAGACATTAGGAGGGAAGTAGAGGAAATGCTGGATTTAGGGGTAATCCAGAGATCCCACAGCCCCTTGGCCTCACCCGTAGTCCTTGTGCCCAAGCCAGATGGTTATACTCATTTCTGTGTGGACTATCATGGACTGCATGCAGTCACAAAGTCAGATGCCCACCCGATGCCCTGGATGGAAGAACTCCTGGACAAGTTGGGGGAGTGACCTACCTCACGACCATTGACATGACCAAGGGTATTGGTAGGTAGAGTTAACGGAGAGAGCTAGGGAGAGGTCAGCCTTCATCACTCCGATAGGCTTATCTCAATTTAAAGTAATGCCTTTCGGAATGAAGAATGCCCTGGCCACTTTCCAAAGGTTGGTGAACTAGGTGTTAAATGGTGCTGAGGAGTACCCTGTGGTGTACCTGGATGACATTGCCATCTTTAGTATCAGCTGGGAGAAACACCTATCCCACCTTAGGGAAGTGCTGGGCAGGATACAGAGGACCGGGCTCACTGTCAAAGCTGGGAAGTGGCAGGTGACCATGGGAGAAGTGGCATACCACGGGCATGTGGTAGGCCAAGGCAGCTCCGTCCTAACCAAATAAAAATAGAGGTAACCCAGGCATGGCCCAGACCAGAAATACAGAAGCAGGTCAGGAGTTTTCTTGGAACAGCAGGGTACTATATTAAATTTGTACCCAATTACAGTGCCCTGGCTGCTCCCCTATCTGACCTGATAAAGAAAAGGATGCCAAAGAAAATTACCTGGGGACCAGCCTGTGAAGAAGCCTTTACCAGATTGAAGGAGGCACTGTGCAGTGCTCCTGTTTTGACAAGTCCTGACTATAGCAGACCCTTTATAGTTCAGACTGACGCCTCAGACGTGGGTATTGGGGCAGTACTGAGTCAAACATCCAGCCAAGGGAAGGATCACCCAATAGCATACCTGAGTAAAACATTACTTCCCAGGGAGCAGGCATACTCCACAGTGGAAAAGGAGTGTCTTGCCCTAGTGTGGGTCCTAAAGAAATTAGAGCCATACTTGTACGGGCAGCATTTTGTGGTACATATTGACCACAAGCCCCTGGTTTGGCTGTCACAGATGGAAAAAAACAATGGTAGATTGCTAAGATGGAGTCTTGCTTTGCAAGGGTATGATATGACAATATTACATAGGGCTGGAGCCAAAAATCAGAACTCCGATGGACTGTCTCATGTCTATGAGGAGCGAACTGATTTGGGAAGCTCATCCCATGCAGGGGATAGAGCCCCCAAATTCAGTCTAGGTGGGGAGAAATTGTGACACTCAGACAGCTGGTTCTGATTAATGTATGATTTTTGTAATATAAAAATGTGTTATTGAGTGTCTCTCATGAGACATGCTGAAACAGCCTGTGGGATGACACACACACACACACACACACCAGGTTTTAGCTACTAGGTGTTACCTGGAAGGCCAGCAGATAATTACAGGCTAGAAGAGGCCTAAAATAAGCATTTCCTGTTTATCTAGCTTAATTGTAGCTTGTCAGCTGCTAGGATGGGAAATCCTAAACTTTTAAAACGCTTAAAAGAAGAGAGCAGGTTATGACGCTTTCGTGCGAAGTCATAAAAGATTCTTTGATGTGTCCTGGGAAGAAGAGCTACTTGAGATCAAAGAGGGGATGTTATTTAAAGAAAGTCATGTGGGGACATGAGTTTTGCTGAGGTCACCTTTATTAATTTACCTCCTGCTGGATAGACATTCTGATTATATAATTTTTAATAAACAGAGGAGGAGCTGGGTGACATCATGGAGAAGGCAGGCTCAATACAGTGTTTAATGATGCTGTGAGTGACCTGTAAAGACACACATGTTTGGACTCTCTTGACAACAACATCTGTCCATCAGCACTATAGAAACATAGAAACATAGAAGTTGATGGCAGATAAGGACCGCACGGCCCATCCAGTCTGCCCATTTCTTTTTCTACCTTATAAATGTGCCATCGGCCTTTGCTCTGTCAGTGGTCTATCTATTCATAGTCATTTGTATTGCTCCCTTATGCCTATCCCATGCCTGTTTGAAGCCCTGCACTGTATTCATAGCCACCACTTCTTGTGGTAAGCCATTCCATTCATCCACTACCTTTCTGTGAAAAGAATTCTCACATTCCCCTTAATCAGCCCCCTCTAATCTCATGCTGTGTCCTCTTGTCCTGCTATTTTTCTTATATTTAAACATGTTAGACTCTTTCACCTTGTTAATGCCCTTAAGGTGTTTGAATGCCTCTATCATATCACCTCTCTCCTCCTTTGCTCAAGGTATACATATTGAGCTCTGTTAATCTGTCCTCATATGTCTTCTGATGCAGTCCCTGCACCATTTGGTTGCCCTCTCTGGACTGCCTCAATTTGGTTAATGTCCTTGTGAAGGTGTGGCCTCCAATACTGCACGCAGTACTCCAGATGGGGCCTAACCAGTGTCTTGTAAAGAGGGATTATTACCTCCCTCTTATGACTTGTGATACCCCTATTAATACACCCTAACACCCCCTAGCCTTACCTACTGCTTTAGAGGTCTGCTTGGATGATTTCAGGTCATCAGTGATGATGATGCCCAAGTATCTTTCTTCCTTGTGACTGCTAGCAACTCCTCCCAGCCTATAGGTGGCTTCAGGGTTTCTCTTCCTATGTGCATGATTTTGCACTTCTTTGCATTAAATCCTAGTTGCCACTCTTCTGACCATTTTGCTAGTTTATCCAGATCTCTTCTCATTCTGCCCACCCCATCTGGATCATCTACTCTGTTGCAGATCTTGGTGTCATCTGCAAACAGACAAGCCTTACCCTCTAGTCCATCTGCAAGGTCACTAATGAAGATGTTGAAGAGGACTGGCCCCAGGACTGATCCCTGAGGTACCCCACTTGTGACTTGCATCTCTTCTGACTATATACCATTTACCACCACTCTCTGTTTTCTGCCTGTCAACCAGTTTGCCACAGTTGACCAACTTCTGACCCACCCCGAGCCTACCCAGCTTATTTATCAATCTTCTATGTGGAACAGTGTCAAAAGCTTTGCTGAAGTCAAGGTAGGCGACATCAACTGCTCCCCCTTGGTCCACCACTCTGGTTACCCAGTCAAAGAAATCTATGAGATTAGTTTAACAGGACCTTCCTTTTGTAAACCCATGCTGTCTTGGATCCTGTGCCCCTATGGATTCCAGGTGTTGCACTATCCTTTCCTTAAGGAATTATTCTATTAGAAGAGATATATTAGATATATAAGTCTAATTGTCTGGTGGTAGGAATTTTGCACTTTTTTTAACCCTTGTTCTTTTAAATGATTGTATGTTTTTGTGATATATGGTTCTGTATTTACATTTTACATTTTTTTATCTATCTTTAAGTAAACCTCTACTTTAGAGACTACTTGGTGTGCCTTTGAAATTCTTTTTCTTGGCAAGTGAAGCATACGTGATTAAAGTTGACACTGTACAAAGCTTACTCATTTTACCAAACTGGGAAGAAGTAAGAGTTTATTCTGAGGTCTTTAATAGAGTTTTAAAGGTTCATTTTGTATACCTGGTTAGGTGCCCGTAGGCGAAAGATATCTGGCCCCCCCGAAGAGCAGAATTATCTGAGCCTGTACATTGGGTACACTAACCAGAGGTTCACAGTTTGAATCCCTCCAGAACTTGAGACCAGAGTTTGATGCGAACAGAATCACACAACAAAACATCACAAAACAGACAGGAGGGTTACCCTGTTTCTGTTTCCTGTTCACAAGACTGTGCTCGGAGGTTGGCACTGTGGGAGCAGAGGGCCCGACCTGCTGAGTGGGTTTGTGACACTGGCTACTGTGCATGCGTGACTACCAGAGCATGTGCAGTAGAGTGTGGCAGCCATCTTGGACACATTGGAGTATGGCATGTTCTGCTGTGACCGTCGACAGAGAGAAAAAATAGTGCAATGAGACTGCTAAGGGAGACGAGTGGAATGCTTCACAGACATGGAGATGACTGTGTTGTAACTCCAACATGTTGTTCGGTTGGAAGGAATTCACTTAGTCCTTTTTCTATAGCAAGAGATCTGCAGGGCTACACCCACTGAAGCCCTTAAAATGGCTGATAATGGAACATTTTTAATTATTACACAAATATATGGATAGTGCCTGATCTAATGGCATTTAAGTTAGGACCAAGCAAGAATATTTTAAATATGGGCTTTTTCACCTTTAATATAGTAAAATTCTCTACATTAGGCAACATGAAAAATGAGGCTTCAGCAGAGCAACTTGTGCTCCCAATTCAAGTAATGCAGAGCAGAAGTTCAAGAAATACCCCCTCCGCCTCTGTCTCACAAGAGAAATCAGGGTGACAGAAAAGTCTATAGCCTTCAAATAAAAAGAATATTTTTTTCTTTTGCTAAGCTCAATATAAAGTAGAGGTTAAATTGAGTAGGAGCTCACAGGAACTCAGTTCCACCACCTCTAAAAAAATGTCATGACAGTTCCACCACTTCTGTCATCTTCCTCCATTGACTACTATAGAAGAGTTCCACCACCAAGAAATCCAAATGTGAGAGTTCCCTCACCTAAACATTTCCAATTTAGCCACTAATATAAATTCTGTGACTGAGTCAAAAGCAATGATTAAAGTATGTCCAACCTATGTAGGGTTATTCTCTGATTCAAATGCAGAAAGATCGCCAGTACTCTATCCCTGCTGCAGTGGGATCACAAAAGCCTTAACCGCCACAATAGTTTTGCTAGGTATTTCTCTAAGCAGGGATTCAGTAGTCATGAATAGGTTTTACACACCAAAATTGACAGGCAGACCTAATATGCAAATACTGTGCACTCTCATCATATTGTCCAGTCTCCGTTTTACGATTCATAGCAATCTGGTCCCAAATTAAAGTATCTTTGACAGCATGTAGCAAGGTCACATTATTGTTAACTGTTTCCAAGTCTTTCTCTGTGTTTGATATTCTTTCCTGCTTTGATTCAACTTCTTAGCCAAGACTTCTACTGTTTTAGATACAGCATTGAATTTGATATTTAAGTTCTCAAGGCTGTTTTATTTTCTTGTTGGAGTTTTAATAGCACTTTCTCAGCAATGTCTTTTCATTCACAAACTAATTGAAATAATGATGACATAGAAGTCTGCTTTTTTTTTTTTTGTAGGGGAGTCTATGTCCTTATGCCTGGAATGGGTAACTCTGTATGGGGCCTCGGCATCATCGGGGTTAGAGTACAAGTCGGATTCACTGTGAGCCATGGCCTGAGCAAGCCCCAAATTTATTAATACATAGTCATCAATTTACCTCTTTTTCTCAAGTTTCTTCAATTTTTTTTCTTCAGCCCTTGAACGCTTAGTATCCATAATCCCAACTGGACCAAAACAACTTTGCATTTATCTTTAATTTCTATCAGAAAAATCTGTAGAAAAGCTCTACTATGCCAAGAGTAAAGTGCAGCATGTGTCGCTTGTTCAGCAGTCAAACTCCACCCCCAAATTAAGGCCTTTCATTGATCATCTCTTTAAAATGTTTCCTGAGATGTATATCCCATCCCAAAACATCCCAGTGGATGAGTTCCTTCTGCTGTTGAAAGGGAGAATAATATTTTGAACAATACCTTCCATTGAAATGTGTCCAATATGAAATTAAATTGCACAAACTTTGTGAAAGTTCCACTGGGTACACATAGAATTTCAGACTCTACACAGGATGTTCCAGATTGCCCCTCCCTCCTGTCTGAACACCAATGAGAAAATTGTGTGGTACCTAATTTTTCCCTTCCTATGCTCTGGCTACAACCTCTACATAGATAACTTCTACAATGGGATTCCTCTGTTTAATGACCTGTATCAGTCTAATGCAGTAGCTTGCATCACTATCATGTCCAACAGGCAGGGATTTCCCAAAGAGTTGGTAGCTAGAAAGCAAACATTTGGTGAGACCAGTTTCCTCCAATGTGGTTAACTGTTGGCTGTAAAATTCACAGATAAAAATGAAGTGTACCCCCGGCCCAGATATTCAAAAGGGTTGCGCCATGCGCAACAGGGATGCACCAGCGCAAGCCCGAAAATGCGCCATTGTGCGATATTCAGTGGGAGCAGATGCCTCAAATCATCAATGCGTAAGAGCACAATGGTAATGAATGCATGCACAATTGAAGGGGGAGAAACCATGAATAAATGGAGCAGTGCGATATTCAACAGCATGTACCATGCGCAATAGGGGAGCAAACGGAAGTTGTGCTATAGCAGAAATGATCCAAAATAAAAAGGAACAAGAAAGAGAGGCACAAGAATGCTACAGGAAAGCCACATGTGGGAGAACTGCAAGCAGGCACACAGTAGCTGTGAGCAGGACAGGGCAGGAGCAGGACAGAGCACCTGGAACCACCAGGAACAGAGAAGGAGTGGGGAGCCTGTGCCACTGCACAGGACGAAAGGGGGAAGTGCCACATAGGACTGAGGGCACGGACAGTGGGCAGTATGGCCAATACTGGGAGGTGTTCCTGGTGCAGGGGGAGTAGCAGTAAGGACAGCGGGGGGAACAGTAATACAGCTACCAGGGGGGTAACACAAGCCAGGGACATGTCCAGTGCCACCATTCAGATGGAGGCAGTAATGAGGGGTGTGAGAAGGCAGACAGCAGGAAGCGCGGCCATGGAGAGGAGCCCGTCAGCGGTATGCCCCAACAGGCAGTACCGAGCCCGCACCAGCTTCGAGCTGTACACTGACACTGAGATCATGGGCCGGTACTGCCTGAACCGGGTGATCCTGAATCAGCTCTGTGAGCTGTGCAGTGATGTGATGCAGGCACCCACACAATGGAGCCATGCTCTGTCAGTGGAGACCAAAGTGACAGCTGTCATGTGCCTGCTCACCATGGGTACCTTCCAGAGACCAACAGGGGACACGACAGGCATAACCCAGTTGGTCACATCATGCCTACTCACCCAATTCCTCAGCGCACTGCTGCCACATGCTGCAGAGTACATCCGTTTCCCCAGCA
Source organism: Neoceratodus forsteri (assembly GCA_016271365.2). NCBI lineage: Eukaryota > Metazoa > Chordata > Ceratodontiformes > Ceratodontidae > Neoceratodus > Neoceratodus forsteri. The sequence goes on along the minus strand of JADMNL010000023.1, from coordinate 381,757,198 downwards.
CACCAGCGGAGCGCACAGCAAACATACAGGAGTTCCACAGGGTAGCATCTATGCCTGGTGTGCTTGGGGCCATTGACTGCACCCATGTGGCCATCCACACACCACCTGGCCCTGAAGGGGCTGCATACATAAGTCAGAAGGGTTATGCAAGCATCAACTGCCAGGTGGTGTGCGATGCCATGGGGTGCATAACCAATGTCTGTGCCATGCACCCTGGGGGAGCACATGATGCCTTCATCTGGCACCAGTCTGCACTGTGCCACAGGTTCGAGAGTGGGGACATCCCCACTGGCCACCTAGTGGGTGAGTATGCAGATCACGCAGAAAGACATGGATCTTGGGAGGGGCATAGTCAGAGGTGACATGGTTACTGGCCTAGATGGCCCATGGCAGGGTGATACTGATCACCAAACTAATGTCCACCCTCTACACAGGTGACAGTGGATACCCACTCTGTCCCTGGCTGCTCACACCATACCAGTGGCCCGCGACCCCATTGCAGCAACGCTACAATGAGGCACATGCCACCACAAGCAATGTCATCGAGCGGGTGTTCGAGATGCTGAAGGCACATTTCCATTGCCTGGACACGTCTGGCTGTGCCCTACAGTACAGCCCCTCAAAGGCCTGCAGGCTATTTCTGGCCTGTTGCATCCTGCACAACATGGCCAATGACTGTGGAATAGCTGTACAGGTTGAAGAGGGGGACAGCGATGGGAACGATGAGGACGCTGGTGAAGATGGTGATGGGCAGCCCCCCCTTGGTCAAAGGGACCCCCGACTGATCCAGATGGCAAAGCTGCACCAGGACACAATCACAGAGGAGCACTTCAACCAACCCAAGTAAGTCATGGGGCCATGTGCAACGACCAATGGCAAGGGCACAACCCACAAACACACATGGACAAACCCCCAGGGGTGCATGTCGTAAAGGGAATTGGCTGAGCATGGAACCACACATGCCATCAGGGATGGGCAAGGTCTAACACAGCACGCGGTCACACACACACACCCCACAAGACATGCACAAAGGGTAGGAGGCACGCCGACCCCAACCGCAACCCCTAGCCACACACACATCCACAGACCACCACGCCCAGTGCCTATCATTGTGCGTGTGTCAGACACTGGGCACCATTGCACAGTGGCGGACAGCGCAACACAGGCATCATCATGCACACGCCACAGTGGCCAGCAGCCGGGAGGGTGTGCAGATGGAACGTGTGTGTGTGTGTGTGTGTGTGTGTGTGTGTGTGTGCAGGGCCAGGTACCCCACCTGTGCATTGAACATTCAACAACACACTGCACACAAGGCCACATCAGACAGTAGCCTTGGTGGGAGACAGGTCAGTCACATGCCACAGTGCCACGGCCACCAAGGATGCATGGGCGACCCCGTCGAGACCCACCAGCAGTGACAGGCTGACCAATGACCTCATGGGGTGGCACCGACGGTTCCCCAGGGGTTCTGCTATGTGAACGTGACCGTGTCCGCGCAGGGGTCTGCAGCACACCGACATGCCTGCACCAGGCGTGCTCGGGATGCCCACAGCTGAACCCAGTGTCAACAAGGAGGGTGTCGCATGACGCCGGGAATGGGGGGGTGGACATTGCACTGCGCGGTGTCTGTGATGCATGGGAAAATAACTGTGTGCCCACTGTGGCCATGACAGCTGTGATTGTCTGTGTCAGCCTGTCAATGGCGGCGGTCACATCCTCCTGCAGCCGGGCCATCCCTGCCAGGAGCAGACTGGTGTCCCTACTGCGCCGCTCCTCTGCCTGGTGCAGGGCCACACTGAGTGCATCCACCACTGTCACAAGCCGCAACTGCTGATCGACTGAATCTTGGAGTATGCGGGTGTGCTCATCTAAGAGGTCATCTGCCTGATCGGTATGCTGTCCCTCACGGTGTTCACGGCCCTGATGGGCAGCACCCTTGAGGGTGGGCACTGCACACCAGGGCCATGCCGGGGCATGTCCTCAGGCAGTGCACTGACGGCGCCTCCCAACACTGTACCCCCATGGCCATCGGCTGACTGCTGACACTGACCCTTCAGCTGCCGCTCTCCAGGGCTCAATGGTGCCGCTGTAGCAGCTGCAACAGCCCCACTGTCCTGGACACACACCAGTGCTGCCCCACTGGTGCAGACAGGCACAGGCTGGGACTGTGATGTCACACAGGCCTCCTCGGCGGCACCACCCACGGCTATGCCCGTGCTGTAACCTGCTGTGTGGCCATCCTGCGGCCCACACGTATCACTGTCCATGATGTGAGATCCATCATCATGAGTGACGGATCTGGCACCAGACCAAGTCTCAGCATGCTGGCATCCATGGACGCTGGCATGCTGGGACACGGGCAGGGCCTCCTCCGCACCTGCTCCACCAACATCAGTCCAGACAGCCAGCCAGGCCCACTGTCGTCCTGACCCTTGGACACCTGTGGAGGTGGATGGGCTCTCCTCTGTATCCATGGTATTGCCCTCAGTGGACGAGCCCACCACCGCTGATCCATGTAGACACTCAGGAACTGTAAGGGAACACAGTAGCATTAATGTATCTGCCTTACCCTGTGTCATCCCCCCCTCCCCCAGTGACAGATCAAGACCTACCATGCAGTGACGGGCTACTACCCGTCTGGAATCCACCATCTGGAACATCCTCGATGGCACAACACCACATGCTGCTAGCAACCCGCTCTTCTTGTGGGGTCAGGCGTTGCACAGCCGGCTGTCCTCCACTGGTCACAGCCCATGCTGCCCTGATGGCAGCCACCTTATCCTTAATCCTGCACCTGTCCATGCCCACCTTCTTCTTGCACTCCTGCATAGACCGCTGGTGGCTGCCATGCAGGTTGACAGCACGCGCCACATCTCCCCATGCAGCAGCATGGGCCTGTGGTGTTCCCTGCTGTCTGCTGAGCAGTGGCTCTTGGTCAAGGTAGGCCTCAAACAGGGCATCTGTTTCTGCCTTGGTGAAGTTTGGCCTCCTCTTACTCCCATGTCTCTGTTCCTCTTCATCCACCTCACGATCACTCATCATTGATCCTGTGGGAATGACAGGTGTTACCTGTGACTGTGCAGTCCCATGCATCTCCCACACACCATAGTCCCCACTCCCAAACAGCATGCAACTCACCACAATAGACTGCAATACCAGACTATGGCCTCTGCTGCCCAATGTCACATTTATATAGCGCAGCGCATGCAAATGAGGTGAGGTGCAATTTTAAGTGGATGTTAATGCAGTATCTGCGCCATTGAATAGCTGATTAGCTGATTTGCATATGCCGGCTGAATATCGCGCTGTTGTGCCTTGCGCAATTGTGCTGAATGTGCTCAGGCAAGGGTGCATTTCTGTGACATGCGCAGTGGACACCGAACGGCGCATGCCCGGGGTGCTGACGCCGATGCCTGCCATGCTGCTGATGTGCTGTGCATGGCAGGCAATGCAGGGCACAGCCACCATTGTGCCAGTGGTGCTACTGCACTGTTCACATGTATGGCGCGCTGGCACTGGGGCGCCGTAGGTGCCGTGGGGCCATAGCGTGGTAGGCCGCTACAGGAAGTGCCACACAGGCACCCTACCGCGATACACATGGTGAGTACCAATCGCGCTGTGGCTGTTCATGCGTGAGAGACCCCTGACCCTGTGCCGACCTTTGCCCCTAGGTGCCATGCGTCCACATGGGTGCACCTCTATCGCGCTGTTCGGTGACAGCGCAATGGGGAATGGCAGCGCAGTACCGCACAGCATCCGCACGTGGTGGACGTGTGCTACGAAGTGCCATTTTGATACTGAAAGATTGGAGGATGGCACGGAGATGGGCACCAATCTGGAGCCAGGTCGAACTGGCCAACCTAGTGAACCTGGTGGAGCCCCATGCTGCTGCTCTATTTGGGGAGGCACCCCTGGACAGGGCCAGGAGTGCCATGTGGGAGGAGGTGCCGGTGGCCCTGGAGGAGACGACGGGCATGGAGCGCATGGCTGAGCAGTGCAGGCACCGCTACGGAGACCTGCATCATTGGGACCTGGACAGGCTTGCCCGCCTACAGCCACACGCCAGGAGGGGCGCGGTTCCATGACCAGGTAGGTGCCCCATCCATACACTGTTAACATCCGTATCATGGTGGCATGTGTCCAGCACGGGGGGGGCCATCCAGTGTGGGTCGTGGTGGTGGTGGTATAGGGGTGGGGGCAGATGGGTATGGCTGTGTGGGATTGCACACACTCTGGGGCAGAGGAACTTTGCTACCAGATTGTACTGATGTTCCTCTCTCCATGTTTGCACCCTAGGCCCTGAGGAGCACTGGTGTGCCAGGGAGGGGAGACTGCGGCGTGAGGCACATCATGCAGCAAGGACAGCTGGACAAGACCAAGCAGGGACTAGCCTATGATGGTGAGTGCCTTACATCCATGATTATTTTTGCATGCTGTGTAACGGGGCGGGCAGTGGGGCATGGCCACCATCCATTGACACCACTGCCATGCATGCAACTTGGTACAGTCAGCACTGTCCAGTGGCACTGCATGTCTGTGAGTGTGTCAGTGGTGGTCCATGCATGCAATGGGTACATGGCTGTGCCACTGCCTTTGCACCGCATAGCCATGTCACTGTACAGCCACGGTGGGGCTGTGCAGGACTTGGCCGGTGGGTGTGTGCAGCGGTCCACATGGCTGTGTGCACCTGGGTGGGTAGGTCTTGGGGACACGATCACTGTGGGTGGTCGCACACCATCACAGAGGCATGTCCCATGGCCGTATGTCATGCACAGTGGGTGGGCTGCAGGGGGCTGTGCATTCACACCTATTGACTCTGCTCCCTTGTCCTAGGTGGATGGCAGTTGCAGACCATCCAACGGATGCTGCAGGAGATACTGCAGGTGGCCAGGGCCTCATTGGAGATATTGGAGCGCATAGACTGTCTAGGAGTCTGACGGAGGCATGGCGGGAGGCACAGTCAGAGCGGGGAGCGGGGCTCCCGCTGAGCTTGTTTCACCCCATGATTTCCCCTATCCCCCCGGACCCATCCTCACACCCCTCCTTCCCTCTACCATTTGTTCACCCCTGCCCCTTACCCACTCCCACCTTGTTTGTGGCCCTTCCCCAACCTTTTGTACATAACTGTAAATAGTTGTTTTTGATCTTTTAAAATACATTTGCTTTGTTATGCCTACTGTGGTGGTCTCTGATTTTCAGCGGGCTAAAGGTGCTCAGCTGCAGTGGTGTGCATGGTGTCAGGGGTGGTGCAGTCATGGGCGTGTGTTTGTGTCCGTAGGGGAAGTGACTATGGTGTGGGAGTAGCTATCAGTCACTGTCTGTGGTTTGTGTGTTGTTCCCTGTGCACTGGATGACTGTGTGCAGTGGTCCACGGTGCATGCTCTGTGTCCATGTCGCACCTGTCAGACCGTCCATGGCCTGTGCAGCTGACACCCTTGCATGTCTGTGTCCTGCATGGTCCGCTGGCATGTCAGTGGTTGCTGTCCATGCTGGACAGCCACTGTACCTGGCACAGTGCTGGGTTGCCTCCTGTCACTGGTGTGGTGCATGTCTGCCTCGGGTGGCACTGTGGCCTCCGCTGTTGTTGTCCCACCTCCATGCTGTCGCTTGGGTGTGTCACAGGGGATGTGCACCACTGTCTGTCACTTGTGCTCCGGGTGCATGCTGGTGGCGTACAGCTCCATGGTGCCTGCGTAGGGTGACTGACACTCCTGTGCCATGGAGGGGTGCTGGCCATGTGTACACGGTTTCCATGGCCACACAATGGGGGCTTGGTTGCCCTGCTACTGTGTCCCTGTGTTGGTGTGCCCTTGGGTATGAGTGGGTGTTTGTCCATGCCGTGTGTTGCATCCTGTGTGGTGCATGCTTCCATGCACCACTGTGGGTGTCTGCGCTGGCTGTTGTGGCCAGTGCTGTGTCAGGGTGTGTCCTTGGGAGGGTGTACAGGGTGCTGTACCACTGGTGGTGGGGTCCGGGGCATGGCCTGTCACATGTGGGGTACCTCGTGTGCCGATGCATGGTCGGTCTCTCAGCTGTACCTCAGGGAAGACATGCATGGTGGCACTGTGTATGCAGTCATTGCATCACTGTCTGCTGCCACCCGCTGATGCGTGCTCATGGTGGGGCTGCCTTGCATGGTTCTGTGGTGCACAGGGTTGCATTGTCACAGTGGGGATGGTGGCATGCATGGGGTGTCCTGCACTGGTGGACGCTGCTCCTGGGCAGGGTGTCTAGGGATCACGGTGCAGGGTGTGCTCTGCATTGGTGGGATGGTGTGGCATGGGGTGGTCAGACCTCCTTGTGTGCCAGTCACAGCTTGCCAGGGGGTGTGCTGGGGCACCATGCCCCGGCTGTGGGTTTGTTGTTGGTATCCATGGGCCAGTGGTTATTCCAGCTCTCCACCGGTTGTGCAGTGCATGGGGTGTGGTGGGTGATGTCCGTTCTGTTGTGTGCTCCTCTGCCCATCTGTGGCATGGGTGGTGGGCCCCTGCATCCTGTCCCTGCGCATCCCTGGTTGTGCTGTTGCACTGCTGCCCTGCTCCACTGGGCATCCCTGGTTGTGCTGTTGCACTGCTGCCCTGCTCCACTGAGCATCCCTGTTTGCGCTATGGTGCATCTGAACTGCTCCACTGAGCATCTCTGGTCGCGCTATGGCACATCTGAACTGCGCCACTGCACATCCCTGGTTGTGCTATGGCGCAGGTGGTGCGATATTCAGTCATGTGCTACAGGTGCATCTTGACCTGCGCAGTTTTTGAATATCACGCTTCCTGTGCATGGGCGCAGTGGACTTGCGCTTGCTCCTGCTGTTGCGCACTTTTTTGGCACAGTTTGAATATCTGGGCCTCTGAGTACAATTCATGATGAATCTGCAGCAGTTGTTCCAGTTTGTGATCACTACAAATTGATAAGCAATCCTCAGTGTGCCCCAGATTATAACAAGCACATGGGAGGTGTAGGAAACCCTATGATGCCACTCTGAACACCATGACTTGGTCCAAGAAATTTGCTGTTCACCCATTTCAAATGGCTATGTACAATGTTTTTATTCTGTACTGGGCAAAGGCATCTGGTACTTTCAAATTCTTTCTAGTTTTCCAAACCGATGTGATCCTGAGTCTCCTTTTGGAGTCAACAGAAATATCTGAAATGGAAAGCAATGAGGGTGTAGACAGTGACAGAAGAACGCTTCTGCAGAATGCTCCCACCAACTGAAAGTAAGGCTAGGCCCCAAAAGAGATGCAGAGTCTGATATAAACAAGCATTTGTCAATGCCAAAATAGTGGCTGCTTGTTAAACAATTTGTTTTTTGTAATTCTGACCCCAAATTTTGAAGATACTTATTTTATGATTTGCTTTATAGACATGACATGTGCCGTTTATAGTATATTGGCCAAAATGTCATTTTGCACCAGAGGTGCAAAAACACATCTCATCCAAGATTTTTAAAATTACACGTCACATTAATGAGGTGGTATGGAAAATGGCTATGTTGAAAGGTTGGAGTCAAAATAATGAAAATTAATGAAGTTATGAGTGAACGTTGAAATAGTGTAATGTTCAGTCATAACCTGGGCAGTTTACATATTTGTACACCAAATTTTCAGCATAGCCTTCTTATTACCACACCTAATGAACATGGTAGATGAAAATGTTCAAATCCCCGGCAAAACTTCATTCCATGCCACTGGTATGAAAACACATTTTGGTCAGGAATTGAAAAATGACAGCTGTCGCATTCATTGGGTGCTGTGAAGAAATGGCTATGTTAAAAATTTGGGGTCAAAATATTGAAAATTACCAAAGTTACAAGGCTGTGTTGGTAAATTTCAATGTAGGCTCATAACTGTATTGTTTTTTAATATTTTACCCCACATTTTCAGCATAGCGTTCTTTTGACCCCTCCTCATGAAGAAGTGCAGAGAAAATTGTCAACTACTACCCAAAAGGTGATTTTGTGCAGCGACTGCAAAAATCATATTTTGGGATGCGAAAACACATTTTTGCCAGGAATTGGAAAATGACAGCTGTCACATTCATGAGGTGCTGTAAAGAAATGGCTATGTTAAAAATCTGGGTCAAAATATTGAAAATGACCAGTTAAGAGCCTGTGTTTGCAAATGTTAACATAGGCTCATAACTTTACTGCAATTTAATATACTTTATTATAGTTTTTCTTTTGATAACAGGAACAGAAACCAAACAAGAAAACAGACAAAGAAACAAATATTGTATGTGCCCATGCAATGGAAGAGAATTCCTAATATGGCAAATTAACATAGAGAGGGTTCCATCAAACCCACTAAGCAATAGGGAAATATCTATCGCACATTTGATGGGCCTGTAATAAACTGACATCTAAGGGCGTATTGAATCCTACATTAGGCCCAGGTAATCAAACTAAAACTTATCTCTACCTAGAAGATTATAACTACCCCCCAACCCCACAATCTCCTCCCCAGGACCCCCTCCTCCCTCCCTCCCCTGGGGCATGTACTGAGGGGGTGCAGGGATACAAAATTATAGTAAGATAAAGCAGGAAATCAGGACAGGATAAAAGCAGAGATCTCTACTCTGGAGCCTTCCAATATGGGCAGTTAGAACTATTCACTAAGTGGAGTTAACGCTCCTCTGTTCCCCGGAGGCAGCACCAACAGTATTCATAAGGGGGGGCTAGGGCCAGCAATGGACCCCAGCGAGCGTTATACACTGGTACTTTGCCATTCCTCCTGGCTATGTGTTTCTCTAATTCCAATGCCTGGAGTAACTCAGCATGCCACTCCCAGAATAGTGAAGTCTGTTGATCCATCCAATGATGGGCGAGTACAAGTTCGGCTGTGGCCGCAATGATAGCTATATGTGCTTGATGCATTCTTATCATATCTCTTGGAAAAAGCCCAAGAAAACAAATTTCCTGGGTAAAGTATGGCTCTAGCCCCTGAATGGGATCAAGGGAGGTTTTGATTTTCTGCCACAGAGTGGAAGCCCGGTCACAATCCCAAAATAAGTGTTTGGTAGTCCCTTCTTCTTTACCACATACCTGACAAAGAGGCGAACCGAGTTTCCCCATATGGTATAAACGAGTGGGAGAAAAGTACTTGTTGTGCAGAATTCAGAATTGCAGATACAGCAGCTGATCCTGCTTTCTAAATTTATACAGTCTCCGTCAAACTCTCTGCCAAGTTTTTGCATTAACTGAGAGTCTGAGTGCCTGCTGCCAGTAGAAGCAAATGCTGGACGGTAGCTGAGGATCATGTGACTGCAGCAGTTTGTAAAATTGAGAAATCGCATGGGGTTGGAAAGCTACATCAAGAAGGGGTTGTTTGGATGGGTGAGTTATAGGAAGCCAGGAAGGTGAACCTAGATATGAAGAGATTGCTCTCTTAAGCTGAAGCACTTTAAAGGGGTTAAGGCCTCACTTTTATAGTTCGACACCTGGGGCTAGCTTACTATCCACCAGTAATATTGATACAGGTATCCTCCACAGATTAGGTCAGAAAGTTAGTGGAATAGGACAGCCTGCAGTTTTGAAGTTGGGATTTCCCAATACCGGTTTCCCACCCACCTTCCCTACCCCCTTGTAGCACTTTAATTGATATTTGACTAGTGCCTGTGGTCGCACCCCACTAGTGTGTCTCTCTTCCATACCATGTTAACCCTGTTACCAGATCTCCTTCTTGCATTTTTGCCACTGTATTGAATGTATAAAACTGTATGTAACTGCCTGTAACCCACTGTTATACTGTTATTCAATGTCTTGTTTTAATTGTACCTCATCCGACGTGGAACCTTTGTAAAAGAGCCTTGGCTCAAAGGTACTTGTAATACTAGATTAAAATAAATAAAATAAATGTCATTTCCAAGAGAGATGGAGAGACAAGAGCAGATCTGCCGTAGTGCCTTAACAGACCACCAGAGAGGAGGTAGCTTAAGTGAGGTAGGAAGCACTGATGGTTTAATATAGGCAAGAGACCATAAGTCTAGGCCCTGGGACTGGCAAAGTTGTTGCTCCAAGGTTAACCAAAGAGGAACGTAACTTTGTATATGTTCAGCTATGGGACTGGAACTCCATCTGAAGATTTTGCTACTATGGAGGGCACAATAATGCAGAAAGAAGTTAGGGAAGGGCAAGCCACCTATATCTTTCAGATAAGTACGTTTTGAGAATGCCCACCGAACTGCCTTGCTCTGCTATAAAAAGTCCAATAGGAGAGACTGCAGCTGGAGAAACCATTTTTTAGTAAGGTAGGGACCTAACATACCCATGGGGTATAACAGTCTCGATAGGATGTTCATTTTGATTGCACTCACCCGACCCCACAGGGACATCGGAAGGTGCTGCCAGCAGGTTAAATCAGCTTTAATAGTAGGAAGTAGTGGTGTGATATTAAGTCTGAATGTCTGCACGAGGATACAAGGTAACTTGACCCCAGGATAAGTAAGTGCGATAGGCTCCCAAGTCAGACCCAAACCCGTAATCCACTGTTTTGGAACAAAATGATTGAGAGGCATGACGGAGGACTTTCCCACATTGAGCTTATAACCTGAGATCCTTGAGAAGTGTCGAATAATTTGTAGGGTGGCAGGGATGGAGGACTGTGGATTCTCAAGGTGAAGAAGAAGGTCATCCACATAAGCTGAGACTGAGAATGAAAGCTGCCCGACTCAGATACCTTGAACATTTTGACATGTTTGTAAGGAGTGGATAAGGGATTCAAGATAGAGATGAAAAAGAAAGGGGGAGAGGGGGCAACCTTGTCTGGTACCCCGGGCTAAGGGGAAAGGATCAGAAAGAACACTGTTACAATGCACTCTGGCCATGGGGGAGGAATACAGTGCTCGAATCCAATCACAGAAGGTAGAAGGAAGCCCAAATTTGGTCAGCATTGTGAACAGAAAAGGCCAAGAAGCATGGTTGAATGCTTTTTCAGTGTCTAATGAGACCAGTACCGAAGAGATGGAGCTGTGTTCCGACTGGGCCATGAGGCGCAATACCTTATGTGTATGATCAGAAGAAACCCTCCCCACAATAAAGCCCACTTGTGAGTGACTCAGCAAACTCTGCCAGACTTGATGCATGCGATTGGCTAGTACTTTAGCCAAGATCTTAATATCCAAATTCAGTAAGGAAATAGGGTGGTAGTTGCCAGGCACAAGTGGGGATTTACCAGGTTTGGGAAGAACTGTGATCCAGTCTTGCATGAAGGAGCAATCAGATAGACCTGAGGAGCGTAGAGCATTGAAGAGTTGGGATAGAAACCGGGCCAAAACATCCTGAAAGGTTGCATAAAACAAGGTTGAGAAGCCATCTGGGCCTGGGGCCTTGTCTTTAGGGAGTTGGGTTATCATGTGTTTGATTTCAGAGACAGAAATTGGGGCCACTAGAAGCTCCTGTTGTGCAAGGGTGAGAGACGGTGAGGGAACAGAGTCCAGAAATGTATCAATCTCATGAGCTTCAGCAGAATTTAAGTCCTCTGGAGTGTAGAGGGATTCATAGTATTGCTTAAAAATTGCTGCTGTATCTCAGGGCTTGGTTACCAGCGGCCCAGGCAACCCCAGCTGCAGACCTTGGATCATGGTTCTGGCTTTCAGTTGTCGAAGCTGCAGGGCCAACAGTTTCCCTGCCTTTTCCCCCGATTCCAGGTAATGAAATTTAACCCACTGTAGTGTTAAATCTGCCTTTTCAGCTAACTGACCAAAATATTGCACCCATAGGGCGTTAAGCCGGAGACAGCAGTCCAGGCTGGCTGAGGAAGAGAGTTCCCATTCCAACACCCTAATTTGGTGAAGTAGGCGGTGGTTGGCTTTGTCTCTCACTCTCTTAGCTTGGGCGGCTAGCCGAATACATTCACCCCGAATGGCACACTTTACCACCCCCCCATAGCAAGTCTAGGGAGGAAGTCGAACCCAGGTTGTCAGCAGAAAAATTGCCTATGAAATGTTCTAACCTCTGGGTCACTGACAAGTCTTGTAGAAGGGCCAAGTTGAGTCTCCAGGTTCTGTCCTTATCCTCCATCCCCCCCAGAGAATGCTCCACGTAGACCGGCGCATGATCAGATAGGACCATGGGGAGAATTTCGCACACCAGTAGTCCAGGGAAAACTGACAAAGAATTCAGGAAGAAGTCAATTCAATAATGGGATTTATAGGTGTTAGAATAGAAGATGTATTACTTATCTGAGGGTTGTAATATCCGCCAAGAATCTCCCTGCCCCAGAGTATCCGTCAACTCATGAAGGCCCCTTTGAGCTGGGGAAAGGCCTTGATGGCGCCCTTCTGATCTGTCAGTGTCATTGTGGAAGACCAGGTTCCAGTCACCTCCTAGAATCAAGACAGAGGCTGGAAAGGAAGAAAGATGAGACAAGAGTTTCGCAAAAAAGCCGGGAGAATCTGAATTGGGGCCATAGACACACACCAAGGTTACTTCTGTAAGACCGAGACAGCCATACAAAAGTAAAAAGCGACCCTCGGGGTCCAGGATCTCATCTATCAGTTGGAACGAGGTGCTTCTGTTAATTAAGACACCTATACCTCCCTTCTTGTTGCTGATACCTACTCCAAAAGCTTGGCTGACCCACTCCCTACGAAAGAGCAGGAAATTATTTCGTTTTAAGTGAGTTTCCTGTAAAAATACTATGTCTGGATGGTATTTGTTAAGGTGACGTAGTATCATATAACATTTGCATTTGGCATTAGCCCCTTTTATGTTCCAAGACAGGAATTTAAATGCTGTCCCCATACCTCAATGCTAGTGAGAAAAGTGAAGGTCCAGCTCTCCAGGTGTAGAGAGAGGCCAAGAGGCAAGCTACCAACCCCTCCAGTATCTCTGCATTTCCCAGCCCACTCCGTAAGATGACACAGAAGAAACAGCAAGCCAAACAGACATGAAAACAAGAATAAGTCCCACAAAATTCCCCCCCACACTCTCCCTCCCCTTCTCTCCCACTGGAGCCCCTAAAACCAAAAACACTTCACCCTCCTTACAATGCAAACTATGTACACTATAACTACCCAGCTCTAAAGGCTGCACGACAGCTTTCTCTGCATATGTGATGTAGTACTCCTCAGAGCAGGTCCCCCCCCCCCCCGGCTCCTTACTACATTAAGTAACACATGAAAAAAAGGAAAAGATTGTGCCCCAGAAGCCCCAACAGACAAAAACCTGAGCAAAACCATAAACTTTGTGGATTACGAACAGCAAAGTAGCCCCCCAAAGTCCACCAATGATCTCATTAGTGGCATGTGATTGGCCAAAAAAACCCTCAGAGTTCAAGAGCACTGGATGGCATTAGGTAAAGTTGCTGGAACCAGTACCATTGACCAAACCAGCAGAGCATAGGCATGCATTGAAGCCCAGACCCTTGGAAGCCATCGTGGACGGGAAGGCCCAGGATCCCATGAGCTGACTGCCGGAGACCAAGGTCCTCCAGGCCAGGGCAGCCCCCCCCATCACCAAGCACACAAATACCACTCTAAATGGAGTGGCGGAGTCAATAGAAACCCTACCTCCAGCAAGTACAGTATGCCAGCAACCCAATTAGACTCCCTAAGGGCAGCCCTCCAACTCAGAGATGATCAAGACTTTGGGAGCTGCCAAAACGGTTATATCAGGAGTCATACTGGTACATTCATGGCAAATATCTCCGTGAGCTTAAGCCCAAGAAGGAGACAATAGCGGGTCCCCAGGAAGGGGGGAGACCTCCCATCCTCGAGACCCACTAAGTTAGCTCATGCTGCGGGGGGGGCAAAGGTGCTGTCAAGTACTAGTGTTATTCAAACCAAGGGAAGGCCCATGGGCTCCCGGCACTACTGCACAGCCCCACTTCCTGGTATATCATCCTAAGGGGAGGACCGAGAGGGGCTTATCCTCTCCTGGATCTCACCCCCAGCTCCCAGAGATAGACAGGGGCCTGCAGAGGCTTGTGTCATGGTGTGCCCTGATTGGGAATAGGGGAAACCCACCCAGCCCGGGCCCCTCCTACCCAAGGGTGCCACCAGTAGGGCACCTACCTCACCTCGCCCCCAGAGGCCTCCAGGTATCCTAGCATCCCACTGTCTCAGCCCTGCCCATTTCAGATGGAGATAGTCATCAGATACAGTGAAAGCAGTGCCAGTCCTCCGAGTAACAGCTTTGGACTTCTGGTGGTGGTGGTGGAGTCCACAGACCGCTGTAATAGGTCCCGGTTCTTTATAAACCCGGGGGGGGGGTGTAACGGCTGGCAAATCCAGGGAACCACCAATAAACACAGTTTAAGGTTCAGGAATAAGAAAAAAACAGGTACGTAACTATAGTCTCAGTTAAATAAACATCCTCAACAGAAGGGAACAGGCATTTGCAATGGTGACAGATAAGAGTCATTTAGGAGCCTGAAACAAATCCGGAAATGGGGTTGGGAGCTCCAGCCTTGCTTGCTCTGCAGAGCAGAATGACCTTGGGGAGCCCTGGTGTGTGATTTGTAGTTTGGCTGGGTACATCATCTTGAACTGGATACCGGCAGAAATAAATTTGGAGATGTAAGGGTTGAAGTCTGCCCTCTTGAGCCTGACCGAACGTGGGAGGTCTTGGGAGATTCTTATATTGTGACCCTCCCAGATGAGCTCTTTCATATCTCTAAGCTTGGCCAGGATGGGCATTTTATCCAAGTAATTAAGTAGTTTGAAAATCAGAGGGTGAGGTGGAGCACTGTGGAGGGGGAGGGGGGGCACTGGCCTTAGTGCCCTATGTGCCCGTTTTACAATGTAGCTAGGGCCATTGTGGGAGAGTCCCACGACCTTGCTGCAAAATTTTTGTACAAATAGGACTGGGTTCTGACCCTCTTCCCCCCCTGGTAGCCCTAATAGCAGCAAATTGTTTTGCCTGCGCAGCCCTCTAGGTTTTCGACCTTCTTCTCCAACTTGGCTATCTTGCGGCGCGTGGTTGTTGCATCCCACTCCTGTCTACCCTGCCAATTGTCCAGGGGACTGACCCTAGCCTCTGCATCTCCCATCCTCCTTGTGAGTGCATCTGCAGTGGCCTGCAGGCCTGTGAGCTGTGATCCCCAACAATGCCTCTTTGATTGGGGCCAGCTCTGTTAGGAATTTTTCTTTGGCGACTGGCATCGGTGATGCAGTCAGCTTAGAAACAGTCGCTGTGGTTGCTTCAGATTTTTTAGCTGCTTTTCCTTTTTTCTGTGTGTTCAGTGGGGTGTGTACTGGACCCTCAGGCTGCATCTCCATCTCCATTCTTTGGCAAGCAAAGGAAGAGAATTACACAGAGACAGGCACACAAAACAGCGATTGGAGGTGGCAGTGAGTAATAAACCAACCGAATCTGCATCACCGAGTGCAAAACAAAGCTGATTGGAGACAAAAAGGTGATAGTTTAGGGAGCCGAGGAGTGGAGCTGAGAAATGCACATCTCACCTGCTCTGAAGCATCTCGTGGCCCAGCATAGGCTCATAGCTTTGTTGTTTTTTAATAATTTTACACCAGATTTTTACATAGCCTTCTTATGACCTAACCTCATGAACAAGGGCAGAGAAAATATTCAACTCCTGCCTGAAAGGTGATTTCGTGCAGCGACAACAAAATCTTCTTTCTGTACAGATTTACATAATGTCACTGTAACTGTTCATGAGCTGGGGTCCCAAAAATGTATGTTGAAAATTTTGGGCAAAAATATTCAAAAATGGCCAAGTTATGCCATTAAATTCAAAACCCCATTGAAATGCATTGAACTGCATACCTGATTTCCTCAGTTCGTGATCCGACTTTGAAGAGTGAAGATTTCTGTGCAGTCCAGAAAAGATTATGGTGTTAGACCCCCAGTGGGTAAATAAGAGCTTGGGAGGGAGGTGGGGTGGTGGGTGCTGAGTGGGAGGGTTGGTGGGGACTAATGGTGCAACAGACAATAATGGCCGGTTTTCTGTTTTACAGGGTTAAAAAATGATGAGGACAGTTTTCATATTTCAGGTGATGACACGGGGATTGGGCACCCCAGTGTCAGTGTGATGTTTATAGGGGTGGGGAAAGCTGGAGGGTTCTAAGATGGAGGTGGGGGGACAGTTACTTTGCCTGTATCAGACATTGATGGATGGTTTTCTTGTTACAGGCACTGTATGTCAATAAAATAAAATAAAAAAAACTATGAGGGAAGACACTGGGGATTGGGCAGCACCTAGTGTCAGTGTTATGTTTGTTGGGGTGGGGTGGTGGGTGCTCAGAGAAAGGGTTGGGTGGGGAGGGACAGTTACTGGGGCACTGGCTACAGACATCAATAGATGTTTTTCTATGTAACAGGTTACATATACAAATAAAATGTTTAAAAAAATTACGAGGTGGTGACATTCAGGGATTGGGCACCCTCAGTGTCAGTGTTATGTTTGGGAGGGTGTGGGGTGGTGGGTGCTGAGAGGGAGGGAGTTCAGGTGGTGGCACAGTTATGGAGAGGCCAGCAACAGACATTGGTGGACAGTTTTCTTTTGTACCACCTGACAGGGTCCTGACATTGAAAGCCATTCAGCTGTTTGGTGACCGACTTCATGCTAATCTAAGGACCAATGCTCTCTCTGATTGGAACTGCTTCAGCCCTTTGAAGTACATGAAGTTTCTGCCCAGCAAGCAGCGAGTGATGTTAGGACCACAGTGCATGGTCATTAGTGTAGACTCCTGAGGCCCTGCTTTTGTGAACTGCATTGGGCTCGACAATGACCCCCCCCCACCTGAAATCCCTTTATCCTTGCCAAAAAACGTTGGGTGTGCAAGCGCAGCCAACATAAAAAGGCATCAGGAAAGACAAGGGATATTAACTGTTTACAATGTTCCACAGAGCCATTCCTGTGTCTGGAGGATTGCTCTGAGAAATACCACACCAAACTCATTTACTGGAAAGACCAGTGACAGGTACCAAAGCTAATCCTGAATGGGAGGAGAAGACCAAAGCAGTCACTTGCTAGATAAAAATGTTTGCTGCCCATAATCTTCCATTGAATTAGGCTCCACACCTAAAAATACTGACAAAATGCAATATTTTGGCCCCTTTCTATTTAATTATCTGGATGTCTCACTTTTCAAGTACAAAATTATCCCACACTGGACTTTTGCAGGGTGTACTATCTGTGTAGGTAGCACAAAGTTGTACCTCTAATAAAGGATCCTTGGCACAACATGCTCCAAACCTGTTATCGCTGCATGTGCAAGGGATTTAAAATGCACTTAGCAGCCTATGGGGTTCGGGTTTATTTCTACCAGACTGTGGCAGAAGAACATAAATTTGGTACCACTGTAACCAGAATACTGTCAAGAATCCACAAAAGGGGTGTTATAACCAGTATACTTTCTAGAATCCACAAAAGGGGTGTTCATAAACCTGCATCCTATTTTATATACTTTTGTTTGCTAAAATGTGAGAATTATGCACATTTTTCATAGTTCTACCAAACATAAAGGAGAATTATGGGTAGCAAACATCTGGATAACAGGCAATGTTAGTATTTTGTCTAGTTTTAGAAAATGTATATTTTTCTTATGGTACCATGGTGTTCTGAATATCTACAGGCCAGAGGATCAATGCTATGCATTTTCCATTATGGGCCCAGATTTTTCCCCTTGAAAATACACTTAACAGCCTGTATGCTTCGAGCCTATTTCTACTACACATTTATTGTAAAAGTACATTTTATTTATTTTTATTTTACAATTTTTGGCCAAGAAAGGTACACTAAGCTGAGGCGTGTTTCCAGGTACATCCTGGGAGCACAGGAAAGTTAAGTGACTTGCTCACGGTCACACAGTATGCAAGTGGTGGCTGTGGGATTCAAATTCAGGTCTCCAGGTTTGCAGTTCAGTGCTCTTAACCAGTACACTATACTGCCTCCCCACATAAACATGATACTGATGTAACTTGTACTCTCAGTAGAATACACAAATGTGGTGTTTGTGTATCTGCAGCCTATGTTGCGTAAACATTTGGCTTACTAAAGTGTTTAAAATATGAGAATTTCCATTATTTTTCATAGTTGTACCACATATGTAGGAGGATTATGCATAGCAAACATCTGGATAGCAGGCAATGTTACACATTTTTAAAACCAGCATTTTGTGCAGTTCCAATAAAAATAGGATGCCCTGCAGACCTGAATGTCAATTGTCAACAGGTCAGAGAAGCAATGCTATGCGTTCTCTATGATGGGCCCCAATTGTTCTCCTTTAGAATGTACTTAGCACTTGGGATGGGCAAAGTGGTGAAAATTCGCTTTGCAAATTAATTCCCAAACTCCACAGAATTTGTGTAGTGTGAATTCACTGAATTTGTGAAGTTTTACATGGTGAAGTTGCTGTTTTTCCATCAAATTTACCAAAATTCACTTGCAAAGTGGCCATTTTGCAGACAGATGGCCAATTTGTAGTAAAAAATGTCAGAATTTGGCAACGTTGACATTCATTCGGTCCACTGAAATTTTTGTGAAGTTTCGCAAAGGTGAATTCCGGTTGCTTCATGGCCACTTTGCTGGCGAAGTTTAAATTAGCAACATTCGCACTTAGTACCCTACATACGTAGGGCTTATTTCTGCCAGACCTCTGTCGTAAAGGCACAAAAATGTGGTACCATTGTAACTAGGGGAGGTGAAGTCTCTGTAGAATCCAAGAATGGTGTCTCCATCTACCTGCCCCTTATATTACATAGGAATTTGCTTTGATAAAATGTTAAAATGATGTGAATTTCAATTATTTTTTATCGTTGCAACAAATATAAAGATAGATTATGGGTAGTAAACATTTGGGTAGTGGGCTATGTTGTCTAGGTTTAAATTACAATTGGTATTTTGTGTAGTTTCATGAAATATATACTTTTCCAATAGTAACATGACATTCTGGATCTTTACAGGCCAGAGGAGCAATGCTGTGCATTTTTCATGATGGACTCAAATATATCCCCTGCAGACTAAATTTAGCACCTTATGTATTTAGGGCATATTTCTGCCAGACCTATGTGGTAAAGGTACATATGTGTGGTACCTCTGGAATGGGTACACGCTGGAGAGTTCCAAAATGCTAGGTTTGTATCAGTTCTTCTGAACTTTTTCCTAGTAGAGCTCCAAAACTGCAGAGCATTTGTTTGAGACAACAGTGGGAATTAAATGTGTACTTACAGTATTTGCCATTTCCCTCTTTAGCATTATATTTATGTAAATGATCTTGCACTGTTGCATATATTTGTTTAGGTTTACCAGAGGCCAGCTTAGAAATGGAACATTTTGTCTATTTTTTGGAAAAAACATGTAGAAGCCAGAACAAGGAATGTAAGGTGGGTATGGCATTGTTTTTTGGCCAACTGGCCTCTGTGACTTGACAAATTTACCAATCCCATTTTGTTTTCCTTCATTTCACAAGCAGTTTAAAAAAAACAGCAAGAGCAGCCACCTGAGGAAAGGTGTGTGGGAATGAGGAACATTAACGAGAAACATTCACGTTTAAATGTACCACATTTCAGTGTGGGGTAGGCCCCAATTAGCATTTTCGATACAGAAGGCAATGTTTTACTTACAGCCTTTTAAGATGTTTATATTTTATCTGTTTTTTTTTTTCCAATTCTATTTTTGGCTCTACAGCTCCAGGGCATCCTTCCGGGGTACCCACTCGACTCTGCCTCTACTCCCTGGTCTGAACCCCCCACTTGCTCCGGCCTTCCCCTGATCCCCATGGCAAGTCCAGCCCCCCTGGATCACTCCCCCCGCGGGGGAGGGCCCGCCCAGCCTTGGCGGCTCTTTCCGAAATTAGAGGGACTTACTACGGTGCCGGGTCAAGCGTGGGAGGTACCAGAGCAGGCGGGCCCGACTCTTCGGGATGTGGGCAGGTCCCCGGGATCCCCATCATCTCCACAGTGGCTGCATGGGATTTTCTTATTTTAGTTTCCCCTGTGGAGCTTGGATGTGCAATGACATCCAGGGCACGCGTGTGCCGACGTCTGTTGCAGCTCCACCCCCCTCGACCATAACACTGCAAGTCCTGGCTATCCCCCAACCACCATCAGGGGCCACTCAGGAGTGGCACAATGCCAGAAACCCTCCCCGGGAAGGGAGAGCAGTCTGCTGGATGCTCAATCCCTTCCCTCCCCTGCTGACACCCAAAGGCCCAGGCTCAGTCCCAAACCAGGGTCGCCCGTGTGGCGTGAGGTGTGGCGTCCAGCACCTCAACCCTCAGCACCACCGGGCCAGCATATTTTATCTCGTTGATCCTGGTGTCCCTCCAGCTGGCATTTTATAGCCAGCACCTCTTGTGGTACATCCCTCAAGCTTCCACGGCAGACACCAGGCCCATGGAGCAGCCACAGGAGTGTGTATAGTTAGGCCTTATAGATGAAACTATTAAAGCTCTGGTTTGTGGTCTACTCTTGCCAGTGCTACACCAAGACCAAGTATATAGACTGGCAGTCAATTGCCAGTCTATCCCTAGTCTTGGTAAAGCACAGGAACTGGGATATTGTAAACCAGAGCTATTAAAAGCTACATCTATAAGGACTTACTATACATGCCCCCATGGCTGCTGCCTGGCTCAGAAGTAAGCTGAGGAACAGCCAGGGGAGCTTGTGGGATGCACAACTAGAGGTGCTTACTACAAAATGCCAGAGGGAGGGAGGGATGACAGGATTAACCAGATAAAAAATTAGGATCTTAAAATTTCGCTATAACAACAAGGAAGAGCTCAGTTGGTTCTTCTGCAAATTTAAGTGCTAAAAAACAGAAAAATGCCACAGCTGTGTTGCCTGATTTGCCACCTCAGAGGATTCTTATCAGGCTGTCATCACCTTCAGTTCATATCAGGACATGAGAGGAGAGCTTTCTGCAGCTGCGCTGCCTGGCCCACGATGGCACATGGACACTGTAGTGCAGCAGTACACCAAACAACCAGCAGGCACAGCACAGCTGAGAGCGTCCTCCTTCCAAATTGATCCAGGAGGCCCTGGGATCTGGCCTTTTACAATAGGGGTCTGCTACTAACTACAGGCCTAGTACAAAGCCACAAGCTCCCTGGTCCCAGTCCCTCCCTCACCCATTCCATTCCCCTCACCCCCAAGCATGCAGCCTAAAAGCTGGGGTCAGGCCTGCTAACTACAGGCTTAGTACAAGGTGGCTGGCTGCAAGGCAAGCTGAGCCCACCCACGTGGTCTTCTAGGCACCTGCTAGTCCCTAGCTCCCTCCCAGCCCAACCCATCCCACCAGGCTGGCCTCCAGAGTGCACTGCTGAAAACCAAAGGAAGGCCTTAGCTCCCACCCACCCTCTGGTGGTGGTGCAGTCAAGGATACTAACTGATGTGCCTCACGCAGCCTGGCAGTGTTAATAATTCAATAATTTGAAAAGTGTATTATGTTTACATATCATCGAAATGTTTCTTACATAAATGCACTTTTGTGGGCAGATTCTTCTTTCGCCCCAGTGTTATGAAGCCATTTCTTTTGAGTACTTTTGACTGAGCCTCCAGACAAAAAAAACCTTGTCTGAAGCTTTCTTTTTACTTGTTTTCTTGCATCCAACAGCAATGCGCCATGTCATGTCTTTAGGCGGTTTTTGAAAATACCCAAAAATGGAAGAACATGACACTTCATAATATGTAAAGT
Source organism: Neoceratodus forsteri (assembly GCA_016271365.2). Classification (NCBI taxonomy): domain Eukaryota; kingdom Metazoa; phylum Chordata; order Ceratodontiformes; family Ceratodontidae; genus Neoceratodus; species Neoceratodus forsteri. The sequence goes on along the minus strand of JADMNL010000023.1, from coordinate 381,735,602 downwards.
GTGAGAACAAAATCCTGCTTTTAAATTGCCAATTAGAAGATCATCAGTTGAATCATGTGCAACTTTATGCAGTTATCTTGTGTTTCTCAGTCAAGGAGTTTAGGTAACAATATATGGTTGCCTAGACCATTTTCTCTAACCATTTTATATGGTACATCAACACAATATCTGTGGGGGGTTATTTATGGATGGGGGACTTCTCGCACAATTAGACGTCCTACGGATATGACAATGTGGCCGATAAAGTACTATATAGCAAGACAGACCTTTTGATAACCCATTTGATCACTGTGTTAGTCATCTGCGCGGCAACATGTACAATTTTTTTTTCTCTATAGCTTATTTTATTTGTCAGAGGTTTAGGCACAGTTATACCATTCCTTCTTTTTCCACATACTGACTGCCATCTCCAACTCAGAAGTTACTTAAAGTCTCCCTACAGAATGCCCCATTTAAATAAGATATGACAGCAATCCTCTGCTCCCCGACACACACATTCCTGATCCAGTTCATTATGCAAGGGGTCGCATTGCAATGGTGCAGTTCAGATCAAGCAAGCTGATTTTACTTGCATGATGTGACGATCACTGATGGCCAATGACGTACTGACTCACTTTTGCATGTGCAGGAGAGGAAAGGAGAGCAGTGTGCAGGTGCTCAGTCCTTACCAACTCCCTGCAGTGCCCTTCAGCGCAAGTCAGTCACCGAACCTGGTGTGCTGATATGGTGGCATGTGAGATGCTGGCTTGGCAGCCATCCACGTCATTAGGTAGGCTGACATACAAACTCTGACTTGCTTCATATTGCTAAGGCATATGTACCAATCATTAGATGAAACCTCCCACCAGTCTTTTTCCCATCAGCATGCCTGCTCAGTTTGTGTATTGCTAGTTTAGTGATGGGAACTAAGACACAGACAGTATGGAATGCTGTCACAGGCAACTGATACTACTACTCAGAGTTCAGCCTATGAAAACAACACATAAAGTAGTGTTAATAATTCAGGCAGGTGGGATGACATCTTCCTTACAGTCACCCAATACCTAGTGGCTGACCCTGGCCTGGTCCATTTCCCTTACTGCAAGCAACTAAGCAAGTACAACTGCTGCATAAGCAACAAAAGGCATATTCCAACAAAGTAGAGACATTGCTAACTACTAAGCTATGACGCCGTGTCACCTCCTCCTAGCATCTGCCCACTCCCGTTCTTCTGCTTGCTGCCTCGTGATGCCCCACCACTCATCAGCTTGTTTAAAATTGTGCTTCTATCCCCCCACAAAGCTTACAGCCCCCACCCCATCAGGCAGCTCACACAGACTTGTCAGCCAACCTACTTACAGTTACACAACCGTCCATCATCTCATCTGCAGCCTACCCTACACTTCACTGAGACTCTCTTCTGACTCTTTCTACATGCTCGGCCAGTCCTCTGAGTCATCCTCTGCTCCTCGACTCCTAATCTCACCACCTTTTTTGCCCTCCATCCATTCATACAGATCATGCACAGTTACTTTACCGCAGCTCGCTGCCCTTCCGCATGTGTTTGTGATGCCACTTGCTTTCTCCATCTCACCAGCCTTCCAGCTGAAATGTGGCATGTGCTCCATCTCCAACTGAGTTCAGATGGGCTCCTCCTCTCCTGGCTGCTGATTGGAGGGAGTCTATTCAGTTCAAAATGGACCAACCACCAGGCACCACCAGCAAGATGACAGGCTGACACACAGAATTAAGAGGAATTAGCAGCTTGGGGGGTATACTTGGGGCAGGCAGAATGGCTAGCAGGATGATTGGATGTCACAGTTGGGGAGGGGGTGGAGGAGGATGGGGGGGGGGAGCCAACTCAGCAGTCAGAGTTCAAATAATGTGACTCAACAGAGGTACGGCTGGAATGCAGACCAATTACAACTCATTTCCACTGCTACTAATTTCAGCTGACAATTCCGACACCTGACGGTGGCTCTGGGATCTACATAGGGGACACAACAGGGACACACAGGTACAGTGCTAATTTCCTCAGGGACAGTAACACAAAGGTATATTAGCATACAAACATGACTGCACACAGGGCACAACCCAGACTATACATAGAGCCATCTGTACTCACCTAGTCTTGACAAAGTGCCACTCTATACCATCACTCTCAACTGCTGCAGGCGGTGTGGTTCCCTGCAGGATAAATCATTGTACCACTGCCTGCATTGGTCTCCGGTGCATGTGACCTCTATGCACCATGCCAGGTGCCTCCCCATAGAGTCCCACACTTCACATCTGGGCCTGTCAGCCTCAGACTCCTCGCTCAGTAGCTGGTCCTCCCTGGCCTCCACAATGTCAAGTAGGTTGGCCAGCTCTGTTGAAGACCAATGGGTTTCCCTCTGCCTGACTGTTGTCCCTCTGCCAGCCATTGTTGCGATGTCCCTAGTCCCAATCCTCACATCAAGCTAGCGACAAGTTCCTGGCTCTATGGGTGTGGCCTGCTGTTTGCACAACACGTTTTGTCAATAAGTGCAGTGCTATGCATGTTTCCCAGTTAATGGGTGGGCGGTCTGCACATAGCAGTCATGGGGTGGCACATGTGCAGGCCATTGCTGCATGTGCACAGTAGCATAGTGTGACATCATAGTGCAAATGCCAGTGCTGCATCATGACGTCACTCCCAACTAGCTAGTACAAATAAGATAGCACTTAGAGTAAACCAGCAATATTCAAACAATGCATGCAGATGAGCTAATTTGCATAGATGAAACCTTGTCACCTCACCAAGTCCTAAGCTACTCTGCCTACTAGTTCCGCTACTACTCCTGGCAGGAGATATTCAACCCACAACCCCGGCCCTAATACCACCAATATCTCAGTGACATCCCCTCAGGACCCTCGCTGGGTGTCTGCAAAGGGTCTGAAGATAGCACATATGAATGTATGTAGCCTCAGACCTAAAGTACATGAAGTCCAAGCCTGGCTTGACCTCTACAAGCCCGATGTCCTAGCCATCTCAGAAACCTGGCTAAAAGCCCATATCCTCGATTATGAGATACAGGCACTGGGCTATAGCACCTACCGTAAGGACAGGGAGTCCAAAAAAGGGGACGGTGTGCTAATCTATACCAAGGAAGACCTCACTGTGTCACTCCTAAGCCTTCAGCAAAGTCTCTCCTCCGACGGAGAAGCTGTATTCATCCGTATTACCCTTGGGCGAACCAAGCAACTTACTATAGGATGTGTCTATCATTCTCCAAAGTCGGCCCTCCAATCCCTCGAGGCCATCACAAATGCCTTGGCCCAAGAAGTCTCAACTGAGCTCCTCATTTTGGGAGACTTCAACCTCAACTGGGCCCAGGACCCTGGCCATGCCTTGATGTCACTGACCCAAGAGGCAAGTCTGATGCAGGTTATCTCGGAGCTGACCAGACTGAATTACAAAACTGGGAATCACACCACCCTCGACTGGGCTCTGGTGTCTAACCCTGCCAACATCCAGATTGCCGGCACAATGGTAGACTCCTTGAGTGACCATTCCCCGATAGTCGGTATCTGGAAGAACAGAGAACCCAAGGTCCAGCCCAGAATCCTTATTGCTCATGACTACACCAACTTCTCGGAAGGGCAATTCAATGACTACCTAAGCAGCCTGGACTGGAGCCCAATAACACTCCTCCCTACTTTGACAGAGGCCTTGGAATACTTCCTGGACTTACTATGCACAGCAGCCAACCTCTTCGCTCCTCTGAAAAGACTGAGAGCTAAAGGCAGCTGTTACAAGTGGATCTCTCCATTCCTTAAATCCCTCATGATTAGTCGGGACAAGGCCTGGAAGAAGTTCAAGCTCTCCTCCCTTCCGGCAGATCTAGTGGCATACAAAGCCCTAAGAAACAAAGCAAGAGTGCCATTAAACTCGCTAAAAGGGAGTACGTCACACACCTCCAGAAAACCAGCTTAGGCAACCCTAAGCAATTCTGGAATCATGTCAACCACCTGATCAAGGGCAACAAAAAGACTGAACCTAGTCCCATGGAGGTCAATGGTCAGCTTGTTAGTGACTCCTCTCAAATAGCGGCCGCCCTTAACAACCACTTCACAGACCTTGAAGCCTACAAGGCTGGCCAGTCCCCCCAGACTTCGGCACCTAACGTAGGTGAAGCAACACACTATGAATGACCCTCTTTCCACCTGAGACTGGTAAAGCGAAAAGAGGTCCTAACCCTCCTAAAGGTGCTGAAAGTTAAAGGCTCAGGGGGACCAAATAGGATCAACCCTCAGCTACTCAAGGCTGGAGTCACCTCCTTATCCAGGCCCTTGACCTGGCTCCTAAATAGATCACTATGGGAAGGAATCGTTCCTAACCAGTGGAAACAGGCCAACGTGGTCCCAATCCACAAAGGTGGCCCCAGGGAAAACCTAACCAATTATCGGCCTATCTCCCTGCTCTGCACACTTGCTAAGCTGCAAGAAAGGCTAGTCTATGACCAACTTCGAGACTACCTGGAAGCTCATCAGCTCCTTGCTCCCTCTCAACTCGAATTTAGAACTAACCACGGGACTGACACTGCCCTTATTAACTTCTCGGATGAAGTACTCAGAGCTATGGACAAAGGGATACCCACAGGTGCTGTCTTTATAGACCTGTCCAAGGCATTTGACCTTGTTGACCACAATCTTCTGCTACAGAAGTTGAACAATGTGGGAGTAGACCCCCATGCTCTCAAGTGGTTTGGGAGCTACTTATCAGGCCAGATACAGAGGGTCTCCTGGAAGGGGGCCATGTCAGGTCCACTACCTCTAAAACAGGGTGTACCTCAGGGCTTAATCCTCGTGCCCCTCCTTTTCTCCTTATTTACCAATGACCTAAGTACCTAGTGTGGGGAAAGCTCAGTTGTACAGTATGCTGATGACACAGTCATCTACCGATCCTTGGGCAATGTGGCTGCTCTTGGTCCTCTCCTCCAAAAGGACCTCATATCCCTTGAGACATGGCTGTGTGAGAACAGAATGGTACTAAACGCAGACAAAACCAAGGCCCAGATCTTTGGGCAATGACAGGTCTATATCCCTGCAACTTACCACACGCTCTGGTAAAAGCATCAAAGTAGTGCCCTCCCTAAAATACTTAGGCTTTACTGTTGACCAATCTATCACCTTCAAGGACCACGCGGACCAGGTCACCAAGACCCTACACCATAAACTTGGAACCTTGTACTGACTCAAGGACCAGCTCATCCCCGAGGCCAGGCGTTCCATTGCCACTAGGGTCCTGCTCCCTACCCTAACCTATGCAGCACTGATTGTACAGGGCATGGCTAAACAAAATGTCTCCAGGATGCAAATCCTGTACAACAAGGTAGCTTGGTTCGCTACCCAGGACCACCCGTGACATCACCACTGTGATACACTGGCCCAGCTATGGTGGCCCTCATTGTCCGCTCGCCTACAATACCCCTTGCTTGTCCAGGCCTTCAAGCTACTCAAACTCCCCACTCCACCTAGCATAGTAGGAACCATAGCAATTAAACATAACCCCAAGAGACTATGGACGTCAGAACAAATACTACTGAAAGTCCCCCGAGTAAGGACCAATGCTGACAGCAGATCTTTCTCTTGCCTAGCCCCCAACCTGTGGAACAAGCTCCCTCCTCTGGTGCAGGAGGCCTCCTCACTTAGGAACTTCCAAACAGACTTAAGGGTCATATGATTGACATAAGCACATGCCTCTGCCACGGCTCATAACGTACCTCCCTCTACCACATCAACCCTCCCAAAAGTGAGCCGACCCAGGTATCCCTCTCAAGATCCAGGACACCTTGGTCCCTTTATCCTATATACAACATCATGTATAATACTATGCCATGTAGCACCTAGGTAAAACTGTGTCATGATAACCATGTCTGTAACCACCAAGTAAGTCTGTATAATCTTGTGACCAAATGTTTTTCTATTGTATTAAAACATGTATTGTTATTCCAGGTCACCCCTGAAAAAGAGACCTTCGGGGCTCAGTGGGCCTACCCGGGACCAAAATTTAATAAATAAATAATTTCACAGTAGGAGGACAAATTCAGCATTTGCATGTCATTACTGGAATGTATTCATTTGTTTGCATGCCTAATTGTGCCTAGAGCATATACAAGGAGCAGAGGGCACCACACAGATTCCACAAAGGAACTGCAGGCAGCTAGAGATAAGTGTATTATGGAATGGCCTACACTAGGGAGATGAGTGAGTATAGCATTGTGTTATGCTGTATCTGTACTAAATTATTGCTGTGTGCACATGGCCAAGGCCTGTGTTAGGCAGGCAGTTTGCTGTGTGTTGTGACTGGCCATGCAAGAAAACATGTGTCTTGGCCAGTGGCAGTAAAGCCTGCACAATACTGTACCTTTGCTCTGTGCTCTGCTGTGAGTATGCAATGTTCAGTGCTGTTCTTCCTCCACATTTCCATCAGGCACCATGGAGGACTCCAACTGCCAAAGAAACGACAGTTTAAAGAGGAGATTCTGGCCCTGGCCAAGGCAGATGTGGCTCATAAAGGCCTCATAACCAGGAGGAGGAGGAGGGGACCAGGACCAAACTCCTGGCAGCCTGGGAGGAGATCAGGGAGGTTGTGAACATGGTTTGGGGATGAACCTGCACCATACAAGATGTCAATAAGAGGCTGACACCAGACATGAAGAGGAATGCCAAGCAAGTCATAGCCAAGGCCACCAGGATTTCCAGACCAAAAGCAGTGGCCCCTGAGCAGTTGCCCCCATAGCCCCCGCAGAGGAGGTAATAGCTTCAAACATTACAGCTGTGGAGGCTAACAGTGTGCCAGGAGGTGGCAGTGACAGCCAGGTCAAACTGGCAATGCCATGTGAGTGACTGCATTTGCCCCATCACACTGGGTGTGAGTGTGTGAGTGTGTGCGCATGCATGCATATACTGGTGGTGTAGGGGTGTTCAAGGGAGAGGAAGGTTCTGGTGGTCCTGGATGGACAGGCACAGTGTGGTAACATGTAATTTAGTGCATAGATCTGTGGTATATCTACCCATCCAACAATAGACAGTCATGCAACCTGCATGGGCCACACATGGGTCATTACTGCCGCATGTTTTGTCTGTAATGGCGTAACTGTTAGCCCACCAGGAAGCCTTGATCATTCCATGGTATAATTATTGGAAATACACAGAGCTAGTGTATCATATTTAAATGTAATGTTCACATGCATGTGTCTTCCTGGTCCCTCCCATACTGATATCCAGGGCTGGCCGCTGCATCAGCTTTACTGTTGGGCACCAGGTATCAGATCTTGACTGTTGGATGTGTTACACAATAGGTGTAGGCCATATGCTGGTATCCTGGTAACTTGGTAGAGTGGTCATCTGTTGGGTAATCCCCTAATGTGTCACATGTGTGTCACTGTATGTGCGATCACTGGTGATGTAGTGTGTGGTGTGTATGACACTGAGGTATATGGGCATTGTACTGCAAAGGCAGCATGGGTGTCAATACACATTACACTGGGCCTGCATGCTGCCATGATTAGCACACAGGCATGTACTTTACTTTGCAATATCTCTTCTCTTCTCTTCTCTTCTCTTCTCTTCTCTCTCTCTCCTCTCCTCCTCTCCTCTCCTCTCCTCTCTTCCCTTCCCTCCCTCCTTCCCTACCCTTCCCTTCCCTTCCCTACCCTTCCCTTCCCTTCCCTTCCCTCTTCTCTCCACAGTACATTCCATTGTAGTGGACACTGTCCCTGAAGATGGCCCAGGATCATCAAGGTGGTGACTGCCCTTGTTGCCCACCTGAGCCGGGGGCTATTCAGATCTCCAGTGGGGAGAAAGAGAATGAGGACAATGATGAAGATGACACCTTTGGGGAGGAGTGGAGGAGACAGTGGTCCAGGAGGGGTTGCCTGCTCCTACTAGCCCTCCTACCAGTGGGGTCCAGGCACCCCTCTCCTTGGCATGGTCTTCACTGTTCTGCCCTGGCCCACCGCCCTTGGCATAGCCACCAATGTGCCACTCCAGGACCACAGCAGCAGCAGGACCTGCACTATACCCACCGGCCAATCCCACTGGCCCAGTTAACGCTGTACCACCCCACTACCCCACTGACTGGCATGACATGTGCCTTGCCCCTCCAGGCCAATTCCACCAGTCCAGCCACCACTGTGCCACCTCAGGACCCCACCACTGGTTCAACCACTGACCTGCCCCCAGTCCAATTCCACCAGCCTAGGCACCGCTGTGTCACCCCAGGATCCCACCACTGGCATGACCACTATCCTGCCCCAGCCAATCTCACCAGCCCAGCCACTGCTATGCTGCACTACCCACCACAGCAGTGTGCAGCACCACCAAAGGTGCCAACCCAGACCACATAACAGCCCAGGGTGCAGTCTAACCCTGTCTACTGGGGTAGTCCATGGAAACTGTGGAAGTCAGCCAACAGGCAGCTGCTGCAGCCAACTATGGGGCACAGGAGGGCATGCAGACTTAACTAACACTCATACACTGCATGCTGCAGGACCTTGAACTGTGTGCAAAGCATCGCCATGTGGAGCACATGACAACCTTGGTTGGACTGAGGCAGTCAATGGATGCTTGCTTAGATCGACTGACTGCCACTGTGCTGAAGGCTGCAACCACAGTCTCAGGCACTATGGAGGCTGGCCAAAGCTTCACATGTTCCAGTAGGGGGACTGTAACCCTACAGTGGATGCATCAGCATACCCCCAACCCCACAGTGTATGCATCCAGACACCCAGCACACCCAGGATACCATGCACCCCTGGCCATGGCTTGCTCATTGGCGGGATCAATACCCCTACAAGCCTTGGCCATGAGTGGCTAACACTGTCCCCATGCTCATCCTCCATTGTGTGGACAATGATCCCTGTTACCCTCCTGGTTACAGTAATTGTACACCATCCGTCTCTGTGGAGGTAGCAAGGGATGCACCTAGGGAGTCTATTACTCCCCTACCCTATCCCACATGGCCCACCTCATGCCGTCCTCATATTAACCATGTTTCCACCCCTACTGGAATGACATATTATTTGTTTTCACACCCCTTTAACCTCCCCCACTAGGATACATAGAAACATAGAAGTTGACGGCAGATAAGAACCGTTAGGCCCATTCAGTCTCCCCATTTTCTCTACCTGCTGCAAAAAACATGGACCCTACTTTATCTCCAGCTTTGTTCTTTTTCCTATCGCTAGGGCTCCTCTATGCATGTCCTTTGCTTTTCTGAATTCCCCTACCAAATTTGCTCCCACCACCTCTGCTTGTAGGCTGTTCCATGCATCCACCACTCTTTTTGTGAAGAAATACTTTCTCAAATCACCCCTTAGCCTACCCCTTCCAGTCTCATGTCATGTCCCCTTGTTCTAGAACATGTCTTTTTCTGAAAATTGTTACACTCTTGACCATTCTTCTAGTTTACCCAGGTTCCTTCTCATTTTTTCCACCCCTCCCAGTGTGTTTACCTAGTTGCAGATCTTAGTGTCATCTGCAAAGAGGCATGCCCTTAGTGGCATATTCAGCCCCCTTTAACCACCCTCCCACCAGAATGGCTTATTATTTATTTTTCAGCCCCCCCAACCCTCTCTTGCAGGATAGCATATTATTTGTTTTCAGTCAACTTTAAACACCCCCACCAGAATGTAATAATATTTGTTTTCAGTCCCCTTTAACCCCCCCAACCAGGATTGAATATTATTTTTCACCTTCCTTTGACAACCCCCAACCTGGGTGATATATTATTTGTTTTCAGACCCTTTTCCTTTTAAACTTATATTTTATTGTTTTGAAATAAAACAACACCATACAGCACATATTCTTTCCAGAGACAGATAATCTATTAATGGAGCCATCAAATGGAAATAGTACAGCTAGAGGTCTGAACAGTTAGGCTTCAGGAATTGGGAGTTTATCGAATACATATAGTCCAAACATTTAAGTCCAAATAGGCTGTAGTCTGCAAGAGTGCAGTGAATTGGCAACAAAAAGAGATTCCCAAACATTTTAGATTCAATACAGTTGATATGATCTACTCCAAACATGGTAAAACTATTCTTAAAATGTTAAGGCCTTACTCCCTCCCCCTAGTGAGAAAGCTCTGTTTATAATACTAGTAAAAATTTAAAATACCAACACTCCTCCCGAAGTTACAAATATCTACTAACCAAGCAGGCACTTGTTGATTAAAACTAACTGATTAATGTGAAGATGTTTAAGAGCTGGAAAACAGATAGGGAACTGCGGTCCTGCCTACTATAGTTAAGTCAATATACCAAGTGTTTAATCATACTATAGTGCATGGAGAGGGCTTGTTGTGCATGGAAACTGGAGGGTTTCAAAATGTTGTTATATCACAGTTTAAAAAGTCATGGAATGTGATTGTACCCCACTGTGGTACAACAACATTTCAAAAACCTCTAGCGGTTCCACGCACAAGCGCATGAGCCACAGAAATGGCAGGATCAACCAGATAAACAGTAGCAGCAGCACAATCTCCCAAACCCACGACTGTACTAGGATCAACGAGATATATGCTTCTGAATAAAATAAAAAAAAAAAACTTTAAATCAGGATCAACCAGATAAATAAATGAACTTACGGAATGAAACTCTCCTCCTCACAGCCGACGTCCTCTCGCTAAGCAAGACATAGAGCTGACATTTTTTTTAAATCCCTTCCACACCTGATTTACAGCAAATGGAAGGCTGCACTATAAATGTAGAGACATCTGTTCCCTACCAACCACACATGACACCCTAGCAACCAGCCCAGAGTTGCAAAATATGACGTGGCTACCAATATTCTTTTTCTTATATTTAAAAATTTAAAAAACTGTTAAAAACCACATTTATTTTACTTAAGGGGCACCATACATTATATAAAATAGTGGATGGGCAACTCTATGCCCAACCAGTGTGTTGTGTTACCTCGGGGTTCTGATTCCCATAGAGCTCTTGAGCTTCACTCTCAAGGTAACAGGGAATAAGAACCCCTCGGTGGCACAACACAATGATTGTGCATGGTTCCTAATCCACTATTCTCTATATACTGTGTTTTTTAGAGCCCCATATATTCTCCCTCCCAAGCCACCTGTGGAAGCAAGGGTCATGGGGGCTCCTGCACCCATCAGAGGTCAGACTGAGCTACGGTAAAGCTGCAGTCATCCCACAGCCACCTGTGGAAGCAAGGGTCATAAGGGCTCCTGCACCTGCCTGCTCCACACCAATCAGAGGTTGGACTGAGCTGCAGTAAAGCCTTGGACATCCCACAGCTACCTGTGGCAATAAGAGTCACATGGGCTCCTACCCTCCCTATACCATTCAGAGATCGGACTGAACTGCAGGAAAGCCACAGACATCCCGCAGCCACATGTGGAAGCAAGGGTTGTGAGGGCTCCAGCTCCTGCCCTCCCCACACCGATCAGAGGTTAGACTGAGCTGCTGTAAAGTCGCAGACATCCCACAGCCACATGTGGAAGCTAGGGTCATGAGGACTCCTGCTCCTGCCCTCCCCACACCGATCAGAAGTTGGACTGATCTGTGGTAAAGCCGCAGATGTCCCACAGGTATACTGCTCCTGGCCACACAGTTTCTGGCATGTGGTGCCATTTTTAACCTGCACACCTGATTTGTCTCTGGACTTTACTGCTGGATACAGCTGTTCAGTTACCATCGGCAAACAGTAGCTGATAGTACATGACAAGGCATGTCTTGTACCATTTTAGCCTGATTTCAGCTGTTTTGCTTGGTTTGGTTACCTTAATTACAACCTGTTGTTGTGTAACATTAGTCCTGTTAGTCCTGATCAGTGTATTCATATGCTTGCTTTTTTCCATTTTATCCTGAATGCTGCTGTTTTTTACTGTTACCTGATTACAGCCTGTTAGCACTATTTCTGCCACTATTCACTGGACTCCTACACTCTGTGATATTTAGACTGGTTTGCATTCTTAGACAGCTTGCATAATTCATTGACTGCTTGCAATATCTCTTGACTTTGGCATGGTAGCTCAGACCCTCTCCCTCCCTCCCTCTCTCCTCCCCCCTTCCCCACAATCTCAAGTTACAGATCAACCCCTTTCCTACATGTATTTCTTGCTGTGCCACTAATTTTTCTTCCCTTCTCTCTCTCCCCAGCCACCTGTGGAAGCATGGGTCATGAGGGCTTCTGCTTCTGCTCTCCCCAGACTGATAGGAGGTTGGACTGAACTGCAGTAAAGCTGCGGACATCCCACAGGTATACTGATCCTGGCCACATGGTCTCTGGTGTGTGTGGTGCCACTAATGCGGCACTGCAAAAGATTAGCCCTCCCACCCAGGCTTGGTAACCCTATTTTATACTCATCCTAATCCAAATAGCCACACCTGTACTCAGTTTGTGGTGTTAGCAGCAGGATCACTGATAGGCAGATACCGGTGTTCCCAAATTTATTTATTTATTTATTAATTTGCTTTTGTTGACCGGGTAAGTCACACTAGACAGCCAAGTGCCTATTTTCAGGTGCCACCCAGGAGGTTTACAAGCTTGGATAACAGGTACAGTGACAGATTGGACTTGAGCACAGAGGCCCAGATATTCAAAAGAGTTGAGCCATGCGCAATAGGGTTGTACCTGCGCAAGTCCGAAATGCGCCATCCTGCAATATTCAGCAGGAGGCAGTTGCGCCCCCCAAATCGTGCTGGGCAACAGCGCAATGATAATGAAGACATGCGCAACCGAAGGGGGAGGAACCATGCATAAATTGCATAGCCCGATATTCAGCCGGGCTGTGCAGAGTTATGCAGGCGTAACCCCTACCTGCGCCTGCACAACTTCACGCCCAAAAAAAAAGGATCGAGTCGAGGCCACCCACAGTGAGCTGCTGCATTGCAGGGCACAGCACAGCAGCTGTCACCTGTGGGTGGCCTCCCACCGTCTCCGCGGAGCCCCCATGCCCGATCGCGGGCTGAGTAGTCTCCCATTAGGTCGTCGGCATTGCTCGTTTCTCCATTAGCCTGCTTGCAGGCAGAACGTTATGTCCTTTCGAGAGCGATCATGGGGTATTTCAAAGTTCATTATCCAGGCCCCAGTGATCGCGAGTTCGACGGCATAAGTTAACCTCTGTCTCTGGTGATCTGCACCATTCACCTGGACCTCACCACCAGCTCTTCCGCCGCCGCAGGTGGTAGCACATCTCGCCGCCGCTTCGCCAGCCATCGCTCATTGCTCAGCAGCAGTCATCGGGCGACATTGCATAAGGCAGTCCAGATATGTGAATGAATCACATATCCGACCGCCTTAGGCAGTGCTGGCTGCACAATCTACCGCTCCTTGCTCTGAACCACTGGGCGGCAGCCCACCGAGCTGTCAGTCGGCGGGGCGGGGCGGCTGCGGGGGTGGCCGCCGCCACTGGCTGACGGGGAGCGGGGTGGGGCCCATGGGTGGTGGGTGTGGGGACCACCAGATCACCAGGGATATTGGACTTGGAGGGTGGTTTGACTTATGCCCGCGATTGGCTTCTCGTGGTCCACTGGACCACCAGGGATATTGGACTTTGGGGAGGGAAGTCTTATGCCCGCGATCGGCCGCTTGGGGATATACTGCCTGCCCATGATCGGCTAATGGGGGGAAATAACAGTGCCCGTGATGGGGCTAATGGGGCACTATTATGCCCGTGATCGGGCTGCTGTTATGCCCGCGATCGGGCTGCTGGGGGGGGATGATATTATGCCCGCGATCGGGCTACGGGGGGATACTATCATGCCCACGATCAGGCTGCAGGGAGCATCACTCCCCGACGGCTGCTGCCTGGCAGGGTGCCAGGCGCAAGTCGTCAGGGATTGGCGCACCCGCATGCTAATGGCATGCAAATAGGGCCGTAATTAGGTGCAAATGGCCCCTGTGCGCCTTGCATAAATTATGGCCCCATTTGCATGTCACCTTTTGAATATCGCAGGTGCTGCGCATGGCGCAATGGAACTTGTGCCACCGCATCTGAATGCTCCACTCTGACCACTTGCGGTGGCACAGTTCCACTGTGCCATGCACAGTGGCTGTGGCCTGGGGGCGATATTCAAAGAAGTTGCTCAATAGAACAACTCCGTTGAATATCACCCTGGCCACACCCCTGCGCAACTTTTTTGAGCAGCGCAAGGGCTTGCGCTACAGAATGCGCAGTTTGAATATCTGGCCCAAAAAGTATTACATGCCATATAGTGAAAAAAGGCAACCAGTAAAAAAAAGACACCCGCCCGGGGAAGGTTACTGACAGCCCAGGAGAGTTAAGATAGTGCATATACATATAGTGAGTGAGTCAAATTTACATACAGTGGTGATTGCAGGTACTAACAAAAAATGTACATACAGTGGTGTTGCACGTACTAACAAAAATAACATTACATTATCATAAATCTAGTCCAGCGACCAGGAGAGTAAGTGCAGTGGACCTGGGGTGCGCAACCCCCCCCCCGTGAGAGGGTAGTTCAAGGGGCTATGGGGCACAAGGACAGATGGAGGAGCCCTTCAGGAATGCCCATGGAGATGTTTTCAACCCTGGATGGGGGGGATCGAGTAAGGGCAGGGAACGAGTTCCATAGTTTGGGGGCATAGTTGGCGAATGCCTGATCGCCCACAAGGGCACGTGTTCTAGGAACCACGCAATTTAGTGCCGCTCTTGATGTAAGGTGGTGGGAAGAGTTGCCGGGGAAGAAGGAAAGGGCGAGGGCCGAGGGGGTGGCTGTTCTAACTATGTTGTTGATTAAATTCCCTACTACGAAGGTGCGATGTTTCTCAGGGGGGAGCCACTCAAGGCGTGTATAAAGGTCACAGCGGTGTGTCAGGGGAGGGGCGGAGAGCACGAAGTGGCAGATGCTGTTGTAGGCCATATCCCATTTTGAGAGGTTAGATTTTGGCATGGGGCTAAGGTCACTAGCCCATAACAGAGGGAGGGGAGGAGAACACCCCTGGCTAGGGCCATCTGAGCGGCCAGTGTGAGACAGTTTTTGGCTCTGTATGCGAGTCCGAGTTTGACATTCATAGCCTTGCAGATGTTCCTGATGTGCAGGGAAAGGTCCAGCTGGGGGTCTAGGGTAATGTCAAGGTACTTGACAGCAGCAGCTATCTGCACAGGCAGGTCATCAGCCCCGTGTATTAGAAGGGGGGCAGGGCAGGATTTTGTTCTATTCAGGGACCTGAAGAGCATAGCCTGGGTTTTTTGAGGTTGATGACAAGCTTATGCTTGCACAGCCAGGCTTGTATCCGCTTGAAGTCAGAGTTCAGTAGGGAATTGATGGTGCTGATATCTCAGGCGCTATCCAATATGACGAGGTCGTCGGCGTATAGGGTTGCAAGCCCATGGGTGATGATGGATGGTAATTCATTGATAAAAAGGGAGAAGAGTGTCGGGCCGAGGACAGACCCCTGGGGGATGCCACATTGGACAGTGGTGAGGTTGGAGAGGGTCCTGTTGAAGTTTGTGTATTGCTTCCTACCAGTGAGGTAATTGTGGAACCAGGCATGAGCGGGGTTTGAAAGTCCAAGGGAGAGCAGAGTGGCGCTGAGGAGGGAGTGATCTACCCTGTCAAAGGCCTTGGATAAGTCCACGAAAATCGCACCAGTGAGGTTGCCCTGGTCGGTTGCAGTTCGGATCTGCAAGGTGACTACAGCAAGGACGGTAGCTGTGCTGTGCCCCTTCCTAAACCCATGTTGGGCCAGGGAGAGGAGATTGTGCTCCTGTAAGTACTCAGTTAACTGAGAGGCCACAGCTTTCTCTAGGAGTTTAGATGCAGCCAAGAGAATAGCAATCGGCCGATAGTTCAGGGGATCTTTCGGGTTTTCTTGTTTGAGGACAGGGGTGATCTTTGCTATTTTCCAGATATCAGGGATGACACCTGTGGTGGGGGAGGAGTTAAAGATATGTGTCATTGGCCAGGCTAGGAGGTGGGCACCTAACCTGAGCAGTTTTGGCTCGAGGTTATCGTGCCCTGGGCTGGTGTGGGGGGAGAGACTAACGAGCAGCCTCTGGGTCTCAGTGATAGATACCTGCTGTAGAAAGAAGGAGGGTTTGGGTGGGGGTCTGGGTCGAGCGGAGTTGGGGGGGTATGTTACAGGTGGGTTATAGTTTGAGGGCTTGGGGGTGGCGGGGACAGGAGGAAGGGGGGGTGGCCTGTTCGGAGAACATAGTGTTAAAGGTGTTAGTGATTGTGTGGGGGCTATTGCAGCTGACCCCATCAATGAGCAAATCCGTGGCTTGTCCTCTTGCAGAGTCCCCGACCGCGCTTTTTATGTTCTTCCAAAAACTCCTTGGGTTGTTGGTTGAAGAGAGTAGTGCGGATCAGCAGAACTCGCTTTTGGTGGCCCTGATGGCTTTTTTGCAGGAGTTTCTGAGGCACTTGTAGGTGGCGAGATCATTGACGCTGAGAGAGGCCTTATAGATCTCCCAGCATTTGTCCCTGTGTTTCATTAGAGAGAATAGATCCCCATGAAGCCATTTGGTGATGGTACCTCGCACCCTCCTTCTAGTGATGGGTGCATGCTTGTCCTGCACTGGGATATATTTGGCTAGGAAAGCGTCCAGTGCTAGATTTGGGTCCAAGGAGGTGGTGACCTCAGACCAATCAGTAGATCTGAGGTCGCTGAGGAAGTCGGGCAAGTGGAGCTTTAAGTAGTCCCTCATCTGTATCACTTTGCTAGGTATTTTCGCCTGAGAGATGCCCCAGGTACAAAAGGTGGGTGAGTGGTCCGAGATGGCATCAGGTAGGATGCCTGAGGATGTGATTCTGTCGGGTCTGTTGGTCAGGACCCAGTCGATCAGTGATCCTTTATCCCCCCTTGGGGAAAGTCTCATTAGTTCGGTGATAACCTAGCTCACAGCAAGGCCTGATAGCAACTGCTCATAGGATTTAGAATTGGATCCCATCCAGTCAAGGTTGAAGTCTCCAATAATGAGGACCTCACTTGTCCCCACCCTGGAGCTGAGGCTGTGTAGTAGTGAGGAGAGTCCGGGTATCCCACCTCTGGGAGTGTTATAGCAGCAAATCAGGTGGATTTTCTTTGTGAGCCCGAGAAGGAGAAGGGTGTGCAGGAACTCACATGTCTATGAGTGGTTGGTTGGTGGTCAATGGTAGACATGTTGAGGTGGACTTTGTAATAAAGTAACACCCCACCTCCGCGTTTGTTATCCTTGCGATTGCACCTGATATGGCTATAACCTGGTAGGTTACATATAGCGTCAGGAGTGTGGGGTTTTAGCCACGTTTCTGTGATACCCAAAATATCCGGGTTATAGTGGGCAACCCAGGCAATGAGCTCAGCAAAGTTGCATAGGAGGCTGCGGACATTTAGATGGATGATTTTTAGGCCCTTGACAGCTAGCCATGAGGGGGGGTTGAGGTGACGCAGGAGGTCATCCTGTTTGTGAGTGGTAGCTCCACCCCTGGTGGGCCCAAGGGGAAGGGGGGTTGAGGAGGGGTGCATGCTAGCGGGGTGGGGAATGGTAGGGCAAAGGAGGAACCTAGTTAGCTTGAGATTAATTAGGTCTGCCCTTAGTGCAGTACCCTGAAAATGGAGAACTGTGCTGTTTTAATATTTTTTTTTTTTTTTGACTAGTTAGCTAGGAGCTTGAGATTAATTGAGTCTGCCCCTAGTGGCAGGTTAGTATAACCTGCAAATGGAGAACTGGGCTGATAGGTCAAATTACCACAACATGTGACCACTCTCAGCCTATTTAAGTGAGAGCCGACCAAGGGTGGTGGTGGGGGCTGCGGGGCTAGAGCATTAGCAAGCACACAAACCCAGCTAAGAAGCGTCGAGTCTGTTGCAATTACCTCGCTTCTTTGTCCTCCGGTAGGTTTGGGGGGGAGGGCCGTAGAGCACCCTTGCAACCTCGGGGGTCCGAATCTGTGGAGGAAAAGGGAGAGTTTGTTTTTTTGTTTGTTTTTATAGGCAATCTCGGGAGGCGTCTGGTGAATGGCAGGGGACAGACAGAGCTTGTCCAGAATGCAAAGGTAAGTCAATTCACAATATTCAGATCTTTTGTGGTTTCTGCACTTCAAGCTGTAAGGGGCTTAAAAATTGGCACCAAAACTGTGAAGCTTATCGCAATATGTGGCGCGGTTGCAGTTAAGCTGCGAGTGAGAGGTTGGTACAAACAACTAAATCCCCTTGTAATTGTTTAAAGTAGGGGCAAAAACTGCAAGCCTTAACACAATATGTGTGCTTTTAAATTGCAGAGCTCAGGGGCGACTAGTGCGGTTGCAGTTAAGCTGCGAGTGAGAGGTAGTACAAACAACAGGATCCTTTGTAGCAGTTTAAAATTGGCACCTAAACTGTATACCCGAATCACAATATGTGAGCATTGTTAACATGCAGTTCAATGCACAGTCCTTAAGGTGAAGGGTGTCTCCAGTTCTTGAGGCATAAAAAACTCCTGATTCTGAGGCATCTCCACATGTGTGGGGACAGTAATTCAATTAAAGTAACTTCTTAACAGTGCAGTTAAGGTGCAATCCATCCCTGTCTAGAGCATTAGCAAGGACACGAACCCAGCTAAGAAGCGTCGAGTCTGTTGCAATTACCTCGCTTCTTTGTCCTCCGGTAGGCTGGGGGGGGGAGGGCCATAGAGCACTCTCGAGACCTCGGGGTCCGAATCTCACTTCTTTGTCCTCCGTAGGCTGGGGTCGAGAGCACCCTCAAGGACCTTTGGGGGTCCAATCTTGCTTCTTGGTCCTCTGTAGGCTCGGGGGGAGGGCCGTAGAGCACCCTCGTGACCTCGGGGGTCCGAATCTTTGGAGGAAAAGCTCAACTAATTCAGGCAGCTCTACTTCAAATCTGGTGCCTGATCTTGCAAGGTGCCTCCCTACTGTACTAATGTGAACATTATTATCAATTACTCCTTTCTCACCTAGCACTAAGGCACTCATGAGTACCTGTTACAGCCTCTATGCTTGTCTGGCCTACTTGGTGTTTCATCTAATTTGTAAGTTGCGCATTTCCCACATATTCTTGCACTCCACAGCCCTAAGAAACCTGTTCCAGAAACAAGATTCTTTCCCTTATAGAAATAAAAGAAGTCAGGTATATTACTGAGGTACTAGCTAACTTACCACCAACTTCGCACTAAAAACAAGATCCATTGACTTACAGGAATGAAAGAAATAAGGTCTTCTTACAGAGGCATTAGTTAACCTACCACCCATGGCTGTGTTGAGCAGTAATTACCCTGTCTGCAGTGACCACTACCTTTCCATGAGTCCACCTCTTACTGTTGCTGCCGGGTGAACAATGCCTATCCTCTACTGGCAACAATACACCCACTTATTGAGACCTGTGTTTATCCTTGTCAATCTGCTAGTGCTTACTACAAATGCCCCGAAAGGGGCCAACAGACATTTGCCCTCCCAGCCTACTAGCTACCAGCACCTGAAGGTTTGCCAGGGGGTAACTGTGGACTTAACACCCCCCACTACTAGCAAGTGTCTGCCATCTGACCTGCACCCCACCATATCAACTGGCTGGTCCTCATCCCTCCTGGCCTTTGCCCTCACAGTTGTCTCAATGCGCCCAATGACCTATGACAGCAGCTGCATACTCACCAGAGCACATAAGCTGCACCAACAGTTTCATTATCGGACTAGCTCAACAAAACTGCTAATCATCCTACTGCTAGTATCAGGAAATATCCATTCCAACCCTGATCCTCCTCCCAGGATAGTTCCCTTCAAGGCCCCACAAGGTACCCTAAAGATCGTCTCACTGAACATAGGTAGCCTCCTCCCAAAATTCACCATCCTTGAAGCCTTGGCTGTGCAAATATGCCCCGACATAATCTCAGTCACTGAAACCTGGCTCTCCTCCAAAACCCCTGATGCTCAGGTCTCCCTGAGTGGTTTCAGCCTCTATAGGCAGGATAGGACATCCAAGCAGGGTGGAGACTGCCTCCTGTACCTATGGGATAACCTCCAGGGGCACACGATTCCACTTGACCCACTTACCAAGGACTGTGAATGCCTTGCCATGAAGCTCCCTTTAGGTAATGGACGTAAAAACCTAATCATCATGCCTGTCTATATACCACTTGGCAAGCAACAGGCGGGCATTGACTCATTTGTCAGGTACTATAAACCAGCTAGCCAGAACTGGGAGACAATAATCACTAGGGACTTTAACATCAACTGGATCACCAAATCCAGTGTAGCACATAAAGATACAGTAGCTAGCCTCTACCTATACCAGGTTGTGAAGGACTGCACCAGAACCAATTATAGATCTGGGACCAGCACCCTCATAGACTGGGTTATGGCCACCCACCCAGAGCAGCTAACAGAAGTCACTGTGCTGCCAGATACAATAAGTGAGCATTCCCCAATGTTATGCACCTGGTCTGCTAAATTCACCAACATCCCCCCCCCAACTTATCAACAGCAGGGAACTCCACAAAAGGCTAACTGGGCCCTTCAAAAAATACCTGACCAACCTGGACTGGAGCTACCTGAACTACATTCCTGACATTGACCTGGCTCTAGACTATTTCATCACTGAGTTTAATGCAGCTTGTGACAAATTTGCCCCTTATAAGAAGCGGATGATGAAAAGCATGACTGCAGAGCAGGTCACCCCAGCACTCTTAGCACAGACGCAGGCCAGGGATCACCTATGGCATCAGGCTAAGGCTTCAGGTTCTCCTGCTGACCTGCAAGATAATGGGGCTGCCTGTAGCAAATGCACAAGATACATCAGAATGGCGAAGGTCTCCTATTACAAGGAACAGCAAAGCAACAACTGGGGAAATGGTAAAAAGTTCTGGCAGTCCCTCAAGGAACTACTAGGGAAGGGAGACAAAGTATCTCCTACAATGCTCCACATCAACGACGCAGCTACTGTTGCCCCAGATCAGATAGCAAACATATTTAACTGCACTTTCACAGACCTCAGTGCTGTTCTCCACACTGATCCAGAATGTGACTCTGTGGGTCAGCTCAACTGTGACTATTCAGAAGGCCCTAATGACCCTACCTACCCAAGGTTTTATTTTAAAACCATATCTGTGGTAGACACCATCAGGTATGTCAAGTGCATACTGAACAAAACTAGAATCGGTAGTGATACACTGGATATGAATGTAATTGCTCTATCCCTGAATGAGATCGCAACTTCCCTGACCAAACTTTTCAACCTCTCTTTGCAATACTCCCAATTTCTAAGCATTTGGAAATTGCCACTAGTCACACCAGTCCACAAAAGTGAGAATTGTACTGTTGTCACTAACTACAGGCCCATCTCTATTCTGTCACCTTTATCAAAGGCACTTAAGAGAATAGTCTCAGATCAGCTAGTATCTTATCTTGAAAAATATAACATCCAATACCCACAGCAACACAGATTCCGGAACTACCACAGTGCAACCATTTCTTTAACGGAGTACATGACCTTCTTACATGAAGCCCTCAACAATGGCCACCTTGTGGGCTCCATCTATATTGACCTTACAAAGGTATTTGATCTGGTCAACCACTCCTTCCTGCTGGCCAAACTCCACTCTCTCAGCCTTTCCACAGATGTTTTGTTGTTGTTTTGTTGAGTGTTGTTGACCAGTATCACCGACTAGAAGTCCCCTTTTCAGGGGCAAGCGGGGTGGGGAAGGGGATACAGATGGTAAGCAACTGAAACTGAACCAGATTAGGCTGTTGGTGGTATTTTTAGTGAATGAGGGAAATTTGGCCAGGACACCGGGGAAATTCCCCTACTCATTGTGAGGGAGCGCTGTCCTTGTGGTGTGCGTGGTCAGTCGTGCTGCAGCTTGGTGTGGAGAAGGATGTCTGCAGTGAGAGCTCCCCGGCAAGTGCATTGCGCACTAACAGCGAGGAGCAACCGCCTGGTTCTGCCATATTTTCATCTATAGAGCTGGTAATAGAACCGGTAATGGACGAAGCTGCCTCGGCACTTCAATTTCAACAACTGACAGCAAGTACTGAACAGACTCACCAGGATTCTTTGTGAGCGACTGCTTTATTGCAAGACAAAAAAAAAATGAAAATGAATTCAAGGGTTGATAGATTCCCCAGAGTCCTCCTCGTCAAAAGTGTTTATGGCATCATTGCGAGGATCTGTAAACCTGGAAGTTTCCCCTCCAGCATGCATGCTCCCTTCTCAGCTCCCTGAGATTCAGCCCGGAGATGCTGGTTGGATGGCTGAAGAGGCCCTCATTCAAGCAGGCTGGATTCACCATGCAGACAGTATGTGGGTAGTGGCTACATCTGTACCAAGTGTTCCTCTTGTAGGAAATTCTACAGTTTTGCCATCACAACCTACTATACGGATAGAATCAGAAGATGAGTTGTCTACCTGGGCCCCCGATCCTTCTCGACTGACGTCGGAGATTATTACTACAGGTACCCCTTCTTATTTCCCCCTTGTTTCTCCTTCTGAACCTGGGTTGATACCTCAGACTATAGGGGAAGTGGAGGGGAAAATTCGGAGTGCTCTACTGAAGGCGCACCAATAAAAACATATGCAGAACTCTCATAAGCCAGTTGAAATGGCTAAAAGACGCCATGCAATCCGTTTACATTACTTAGGGGGTATGGATGACCTGCCGGATCGCCTTTTTTTTGGCCATGTACTTTTAAAGCAATCGTTGGGATTTACTCTGAGTGAAGTTTATGCCCTTATTCATGCTCCAGGCGAGCATCATTTTGATATCAGCTTTAGGACTGCCACTTTACTTGAAAGGTTCTGGACAAGATATGCTGTTTTAAAAACTAACCTGTTATGGGTCCATTTTCAGGTTATTCCACTCACAAAACAGTCTTTTCATATCATTACTGTTTTATTTAGGAATGAAGGGGTTAATATTACTGACATCTTGCAGTGGTCGTAAAGGAAATGTGATGTTCAAGGTACTCCTAACCCCATTTTAGACACCGAAGGATTTTGGAATGGGGGATGGAAGATCAAAGTAAAGTTATTTACCATAGATAATGAGTTTCAACACCTCCCTAATTGTTTCTTTTTAGGACGTGACAAAGGTTTTCTTTTCTACCCAGGTCAGCCACAGAAATGTCACAAATGTGGATCTTTAAGGCATATTAGTACAACTTGTGATAAAATTCAATGTTTTTGTTGTGGGGAGTTGGGGCATGCGGGATTAGAATGTACTAATACTCCTAATTGCAATTTTTGTGAAGAACCTGGACACAGTTTTGCAGAATGTCCTTTAGCTTCCCATAATACAGATGATGTTGATTTTGCAATGCAAGATTTTAATATCAATACAGCTCGGTCAGGATGGGGGCCTACTGACCCTAAGCCCCCTAGACATTCTGGGCCTGTAATTCCTTCTGAGCCTATACTTGTTTACCTCTGGGTTTTACATCCCCTGCCCTAGTCACATCTGTAGATCCAGCCTCAGTTTCTCTTTCTGAAACTATGGCCCTCCCTGTTGGAGAACAGAACGTTATTGGTGCTATGGCACCTCCCCCCCCCCGCCACTGATCATTCTCAGGTTGGGTTACAGGTTTCTGCTATACCCTCTGGAAAAGTTGGACTTATGGAGGTCCAGACCACAGTTTTGCCTCTTTCTAATAAATTTGATGGCCTTCCTGTTGAAGATGTTCTGGAAGATGCTGATTCAGACGGGGCTTCCAGGACATCTTCACAAATTGATCCGGTTTCTGATATGGAACAAAGTCAGAAACCTTTGAGCACTGCTAAGGGGAAGAAAAAATTAGTTGGGAGCAGATTGAGTACCTGAAAGAGTGCTCAAAAGAAATAAAGGCCTTTCTCTCCCCTTTTCTCTCTTTTTATGGGATATGAATTAAATATAGCTTTATTTAATGTAAATAGTATTCGGTCTGAGAAAAAACATTTGGTTACTTTTAATTCTTTTACAAATTCAGATTTGGATTTGATTTTTTTCCAGGACACGAGACTTTATTCTTTACAGGACTTTGAGGTAGCCTCACAGTCCTGGTTAAGAGGGGATTGTTATTGGTCTGGGGATGGAGGAGACACTGTTTGTTCTGGAGTTGGTATTTGCTTTTTTCGTTCTGATAGTTTGGTGACCAATATTCTTGATATTGACCCAGGGAAAGCACTTTTACTAGATGCATCTATTCAGGAGGCAGATTTTCGTCTTATTAATATTTATGGCCCACAGCTAAAATCAGAATGTATAGCCCTGTTGACGAAAATTCAACCTTTTCTATTTACTAGGCAAAATGTTTTATTTGTGGGTGATTTTAATATTAATAGATCCTTTAAAGATAGAGGATCAATGGGCACAAAATTATATTGTGATTCAAATTATTTAAATGATCGAATATGCCTTACTGGTCTCCAGGATGCTTGGGAAAATCTGGGGAATATACCATTATATACGTGTAACCCCTTTGTTACCTGGGGTTACTAGAATCCCAGTAAGACCTAGTGGTAGGCAGGGAAGGCAGCTTGTGAAACTCCAGTTAAATGGGTTTCACACTGTCTCACTCTGTCCTCAGTCACAGCTGAGACTTGAGAGATGACATCATAATAGAACTGTCGCAGCTGCATGAGCCACATTTGGAATCTTCAGCTCAGAGAGTGAAGTTTAGAACTTTGGGAAATTCAAAGGGCAGTCTTCCATTTGTCCTTAAGCAAGAAGGAAGCATTGATGTCCAGTGTGATGTCTCACTCAGAAAAAAGGAACTGTTCCTGTATTTCACCTTTTTAAAGTGGTGGAGACCGCTCCCCCAGTCTCAGTGCCCCCCTTCCTCTGGGGGGGGGGAGTTCTCTGTGGGTTCCAGGGGCAATCCCCTTCTCCCACCCTGGGAAGAAAGCTGCCTGTTTTAATTTAAGTTCAGTCTGTTCATGTATAACAGCAAAGGTTACAGTACTTCACCTGTGGGGCACCTGCAACGAATGGGTGAGTGTTTGGCTCCACTGGAAGGGGCAAACAACTTCTTTTCTTCAGTTGGGAAATAAATGTGGACTGCTATTTGGGAGAACTATGTCAACTAGGACAAACAAATAGAGCAGTCATCTGTTTAAAGTGTTAATGGATTTAAAGTTCACTGTAGAGGGGTGCTTCAGGTCATCCACCGTCTCAATCTACATTTTAAAGTCTAAAGTTTTCTGTGTGTCCAGAGAAATGGCCGGTATGGGCTGTGGGAGCTGGAGGTGGAAAACCCCCATCTTTAGCAACCAGGTCCACCTCTACGGATTTCTTCTGTGTTTTGCTACTTGCCTCATGCGCTTGGCCAGTGATGGGTGGGTACCCAGACGGTCGCAAACTTGAAAATCTCTCTAGGAGTCGCAGACTCTAAATGGTGTGGGGAGCCACAGGATGGGAAAATTACTCCTTGTTGGATGGGAGTCTCCTTGTTTGATGGGAGTTTCGATTGGAAGTACGAAAACAAATCTCTCTAGGAGTCGCAGACTTCAAGTGGTGTGGGGAGCCACAGTTTGGGAGCCTCCTTGTTTGATGGGATGTCTTTCCAAGTAAAGTTTGGGTTCAGTCACCAAGTGGACCGTCAGTCTAGTGGCCGGCAGGGGAGCCAGGCCAGTCAGGCTATGTATCCAATGCACATGCAAAGTCCGGGCTGAGTGCCTGGTGGGTCCAAAGCCAGACATCTGTAGTAATGTGTTCATTCCTCAAATGGACCGCTGTGTTTAACCTCTAATCTGCATTACAGTAACATAGCCCTTTGGGGGACCATGCAGTGCTTTGTTTATGTTCAGTGAGTTAATAAATAAAGCCACACTGAAAAATCCAAATTTTGGTTCTGGACATTACAGTTATTGCTTCCTGTAGTTGGATTTACTTGGGTGCCCCTGTGCAGAGTAGCCAAACCTAGGTCTCTTGTGCCAGGTAACCTCATCCTTCCCCGAACCCGTAAATACATATGTATAGCCCATGTTACATACGTATTTCTCTGGTTCAAGAAAGTCTAGAATAGATTATTGTTTTTTATCACCTAATTGATGCTGTTGAGCACATAAGTTGGTACCTATGGCAACTTCAGATCATGTGCTGCTCCGGGTCACACTTCTGATTTTCCAGCCTTTTCAAAAGCGCCTGGTTATTAGAAATTGAATTTTTCCTTGTTAGATATTCCTGAAGTTAGGGAAGGCTTTGATGCTTTATTAGAAGCAAGACGTTCAGTTTATTTTCTTTATGATTCTCCATTATTGTGGTGGTCAGATACAAAAGGGGATATAATAGACTATTTTAAAACCATTGGGAAGCTTCTCTGTCACTATAAACATATCTCTTATTATTACCTATGGTAACAATTACTCCACATTTATTCTCAATTGAATACGGGATGTACTGTGTCTCAGGAAACTATTTGTACCTTAAAGGAGAAGATGGTTCAGACACAGTACGATAGACGTAAATCTCTTGAGGTGGAACAGAGATTTGGGGTTTCTGGTTCATAGGGTTCACAGGGTTCCTGTAATCCTTTTGAAAGTTGTGCATCACATAGGAGAAGTAAATAGATGAGGAAATTGGAAACCAGTTCTGGAGGCTTTGTTGATACTCAAAAAGATATTTTGTCTGAACTTGATTATTATCTACATCTTTTTAAATGTTATTTATTTATTTATTTATTTATTTATGGAAATAGTTTCACCAGGAAAGGCACACTGAGCAACAAGATGCTTGTCTGCCGGTGCGACCTGGGGGGGAAGGGGTACAAGGGGGTTGGCTAACACGCAGGTTATCAACTGAGCAAATAACAGAGGCACATAGCAGCATATGGATACAATTGCGTTAAACTACAGCACTGTAAAGCAGATTCTGCTGTTTCTATCACTAAAATTGATGAATGGTTGGGTTCTTGTGTGCTCCTCTGTCTTCCTGAATTTCTTAGTACTTCCATGAGTGGTCCTATAACTGAACAAGAATTAACCTCAGTTATTACCATACTACCAAAAGGAAAATCCTCTGGCTATGATGGCATTACCAATGAATTGTATCCTGTTTTATACAAATCCTTGCAGAAGGAACTTTTGTTTTTTAATGCTATTCTGGATACTGGTTCTGTTCTGCCTCACTTTAATCAATGATTAGTTGTTTTTTTTTACATAAATCTGGATCAAAGGAAAATCTTAGAAATTGGATGCCCATAATGTTATTAAATTCTGACAGTAAGATTTTGTTGAAAATCCTGTGTAATAGGGTTGCAGCCATATTACCATTTATTATTTGTCCCTATCAATTTTGTTCCGTGCCTGGGAGGAAAATCTCTGATGCATTGATTCTGCTCAGGGAAGTCATGGATAAAAGTTATTCTGGTGAACTGACAGGGTTTCTCCTTAGTTTGGACCAATTGAAGGCTTTTGATAGGGTGTCACTCCAATATATTTGGAAGTGTCTTCTTCAAATGGGATTCCCATCTATATTTATTGCCTGGCTACAAAGCTATTATAGGACTACTGAAGTGGCACCTTTTGTAAATGGTTGGGTAGGTAAATTCTGTAATCATCCTCGAGGTGTAAAATAGAGATATCCACTTAGCCCTCTTTTATATATACTAACTTTGGAACCTTTGTTATGGAAAATTAATAATGTTTGTGACATAAGAGGTCTCTCTATTCAAAGTGATATGGTAGAGTTAAAAACTCTTGCCTATGCTGACGATGTATGTGTTTTTTTAGCAGATAATCGTTCTAGTGTGGCTACTGATGATCTGATGGTAAAATTCATGGAATGTACTGGAGCAAGGATTAATAGAAATAAAAGTAAATGTCTTTTTCTTGGTTAACGGGATTGCCCTTATGCTACTGTTATGGGGGTTCCCATAACCTGGGATGCTGTGCCTATTTTGGGTGTTTATTTTGGTATTTTTGATGGTGGTATATTTAATTGGAAAAAATTGTTACATGATGCAAAGAATAGAGTTGTACTGTGGAATAAGTGGAAAATGTCAAAATTGAAATGTGTTTTTATGGTAAAAACTTTCTTGCTGGGGCATTTTTTGCATGTGGCTGCAGTTTATCCTACCCCTAAGTCTTTAGAAACGTCAATTTTAGCACTTTTTTTTAGTGCTGTGTGGGGGTAGTAGGTTAGACCCTATTAAGAGAGGATTTTTGTATCTTCCTGAAAAACAGGGTGGTTTGCAGATGGTTAATCCTGTTTCTTTCATTTTTCCATATTTGTGTATGTTAATCTTAAACCTTTACTTGTTAATACTCCGACTCTTTGGTCTTCCTGGGTATTGGACGTTCTTCATCCCTGGTTGCTTGATTGGAAATCTGATGCTCCTATCGCTAAACAAAAGCATATCCAAGAACTTCCCTCTTATTTTTATGATTGTTTTGGCAAATTAAAATTGTGGAAAATTACTAAAATAATGATTACTAATTATACTCGGAAAGATTTTTATCACTTAATGCAGTCTCTTTTTTTTATAATTTCCCACATTATATTGATAGATCTCTGCCAGACTTGGTTTTCATTTATTTGATGTTAACTACTTTTCGAATGCCCAGTTCTATGTGGGATGTTACCTGGTAGGGAGTTCATGGAAAACTCAATATGAAAGGCAATTTATCACATAAGATGGTCGAAGAGCGAGTTTGTCCTCGATCTCAGACTTGTTTAGACATTATTGAATCCATGGACCATTTGTTTTTTGCCTGCCCTTATGTCCAACAGTTTTGGACTATTTGGAACTTACATTGGTCTGTTTCTAAACTTATAAATATCACTTCCAAGATATTGTTGCTTGGAATATTGCCACTTAGTTGGCAGTGTTATGATATGTCTACTGTTCATGGCATATTGGGTCATATTAAATATTATATTTGGCATATTCGGTGCCAGTGGTCTTTGCAACAACATTTTATATCTCCTGAACACTTTTTCAAATTATTTATTCTGCCATTAAAACTTTTAAAAAACGGGACAACTGTACTTTATCAGTTCAATTGTATTATACCCATTGGAAATTATTGCATTGGTTGGATACAGAATAATTTTAGGCAGATGGGAGGAGAATTTTTTGTTGTGATATGACCTGCTTTGTTTTGGGATAGATTGTTGTATATTTATTTTTGGTGCATATTTTTCTTTTGATTCTGTATAATCATATTATAAATTTTGTTTTATACCAATTATTTTTTTTGCAGCAACTGTTGGAGACTCTGAATGCATTATGTGCAATTATGGATTATTTAGGTTTCAAGTTTATGTATGCTGTAATACCTCTTTATGTTTTTTCCCCTTACGATTTGTATGATGTAATACAATTTTGTCTATTTTGTTTTAAGTTTTGAATAATAAATTCCCCTACTCTTTTCGATAAGTGCCATGGGATCTTTAACATCCACCTGAACTACCACCAATCCAGGCAGATGGGATCTCGGTTTAACGTCTCATCCAAAAGACAGCACCTCAGAAGTGCGGCACCCCTCTCATGCTGCACTACAGTGTCAGTACTGGGATATTAACCCAAGTGCCAGATGTGGGAACTGAACCCACAGCCCTCTGATCTCCTGGCCTCAGAGGCGAGTGTGCTACCTACTGAGCCACTGACACTGCTATACACTGCAGATACACTGGCCTGGTTCTCCAGTTACTCAATGGAAGGTCCCAGCAAGTTAGAATCAGTGGGGTCCTGTCAGATACCAAAAATGTATCTGTTGGAGTGCCACAGGGCTCCATATTAGGTCCCATACTCTTCAGCTTATTTATTAACAACCTGTCAGAAGCATGCCCAATGACCAGAGTCCTACTGTATGCTGATGATGCCATTATTTTCTCTATCAGCCCATGCCAGGTGTGAATTACAGTGTAGCCTTGGGTCACTTGAGGTTTGGTTTAAAAGGAACAAATCAGTCTTAAATTACAAAAAGACCAAAGCAATGCTATTTGCAGGGCCACAAATCAGGAATAGGGCTAACCCCCTGACTATTCTAAATGTAAATGGATCCTAACTGGAACAGGTCAGCACCTTTCAATACCTAGGTGTCACTATCAATGAGGCACTTTCCTTCATGTCCCATGTGGACAATATGGTCTGCTCAGTTAATATAAAACTAGGAGTCATGTTTAGG
Organism: Neoceratodus forsteri; assembly: GCA_016271365.2. NCBI lineage: Eukaryota > Metazoa > Chordata > Ceratodontiformes > Ceratodontidae > Neoceratodus > Neoceratodus forsteri. Next base: position 381,705,596 of record JADMNL010000023.1, on the reverse strand, counting down.
CAAAGGCATAATCTGATCCAAGAAGCAAAACATGTTACTGTGGTCAGTACAGTCCTTCCCATAATTCACTATGGAATAACAATCTATGGTGCAGCCTCCAACAGGGTTCTCAGTAGGGTCAGACTAGTATTAAATAAGGCCTGTTGTTTCGTTCAAGGAGCAGACAGGGATGCACACACACCTGCGCCCTCTACTCCCTAACTAACTGGCTTCCTCTGCAGGACAGAATCAAATAACATACCTCCCCCCTGGGCAAGAAAGCACTACTGGGTCTCACACTTCCAGCAATCAGAAACCTCCTGTTTCCTTTCCTAAATTAATACTCTACCAGGAACATGTCCAGGAGTGCTCATTATCCTGTTTGCAGAATCTCCCCAGCCATGCGCTCATTTGCCATCAGGGCCCCTTAGTGGATTAATGATCTACCAGAATCCCTTATTAGCCTCCCCCAATTAAGCCAGTTCTAGGTCAGACTTACGAAGGCCTTTGCACCCCCAGCCACCTGTGTATGCTACTTACCCTCTCCTCTTTCTTTGGCCTCATCCCCAACATCAGACAAAGCTCTGAGTTGCTACCTGCACCACTCGTATCCACTCTGAAAATTCTACATAATGTGCTGCTTATTCTGCCTCCATCTGTCATGTATGCTATCTATTGTTTTTAATTGACTGCTGTAATTCATTGACTCTTGTTTGATGAGGAACCTTTGTGAAAGAGCTCCTTGGGTTAAAAGGTATTGTATCCAATCTGCATAAATAAATAAATATGTTTCCAGGTTGATCAGTAAAGAACTCTGCAAATTGCTGAACTAAATGGAGTTGAGTGCACTCACTGACATGTGGAATCCACCATTTTTAAGTTCAAAAAAGGTTTGAGCCAGGGGCTTTACCCCTAATCAGATTTGACAAAATGTACCGAGTCCTGCAAAGCTAATGAATAAAACTCTCATGTAGCAGAAAAAGTGACCCAAAACAGTAAGCCAGCTCCCACCAGTCCCCAGTCAGTCTCAATGCTCACCCAACTATAATACACTCAGTCCTTGTTCCTCCAAACCCTTTCATGTATGTTCCACTGATTCCTCTCCTTCCCAACCTCCAGTTGCTGCAAACTCCTCTTCGATCTGCTCAACCCTCTTACTGGCTATGATGAGATTGATGGTCTGGAACATGTGCCCACCATCCCCAGAGATGGCCAGCATCAGGAGTGTGTGAACCACCCCAAGACTCTTGAGCCATTTTTAGGCCCCTTTAACCCCCTCAACCTGCTGGGATGGCATATTATTTATTTTCTTTTTTTTTATTTAAATTTTTATTGATTTTCCAATGTTCTACTTCATACAGTAAGTCAATCCTAGCTAGAGTGGAAATCCACTCCTTGGAGATACAGTTCTACAGCATACAGGTTCATCTTGACAGTTGCAGTTATAATTAAGCATACTGTATTATTCATTTTCAGCCCCCTTTAAACCCCCCCCCGCCAGGATGGCATAATATTTATGTACAGTTCTCCCAGCCCCCACTGGGATGGCATATTGTTTATTTCAGCCCCCTTTAAACCCCCCTGCCAGGATATTATATTATTTGTTTTCAGCCTTCTTAACCCCCCTGCCAGGATGGCATATTATTTGTGTTCAGCCCCTTTTCCCCCGCCCCCCCAACGGGGTGGCATATTAGTTGTTTTCAGCCCCCTTTAACCCCCCCCACTGGGATGGCATATTGTTTGTTTTCAGCCTCCTTTAAGCCCACCCTGCCAGGATAGCTTACTATATTGATTCAGCACCCCCACACCCCTACCCGAGTGGCTTATTATTTTGATTCAGTGCTCTCCTCTCCCCCTCCTGGATGGCTTGTTATTTTTTTCATGACCAACCTTATCATTATTATTTCCATAATTCATTTTTTACACACATTACAGTCTCCTGTGTGATCTATACTCACTGTTGGGCTCCGAAGAGGTCTGTGATGAGGCAGGCTGTACACTCCCATGACCTCCTGACCATCCTAAGGTCATGCCTGTCAATCCACTCCTGCATCCTCTGGTCTCCTGGCTCTGCATCTGCTGCAGTGTTTCTCTCTATGACCAGCAAGCATATCCCACAGCTGAGTGCCATGTTGTGTAATATGCAACAGGCAAGGAATGTGGCATAGGTCTTCTACAAGGTGTATTGTACAGGACTACCAGAATGATCAAGGCACCTGAACCGCATCTGGAGCATGCCAAAGACCTGCTTGATGAAGTTTCATGTACCTGCCCTCTCCAATGGATGTTGGATATAGAATGGGTGAGAGGAGCCAGGGATGCAGAGAATATGCACTTTCCTCTGTGTAGGTAAAGGGCATTGGTTAGTGACATAATTTGCACCAAGGGGGATGAAGAGGCCATGGGCATATACTCACTGACAAGGTGCCTACTAGATATATCCCCACATTCAAACCTCTGGCACAGGATGGAGTTGTGCCAGATGAAGGCATCATGGGCACTTCCACAGTACCATGCCAGAACACTGATGATACTCTCCATTACATTGCAAACTACCCTGGCAGTTGATGGAGTGGAAGCCCTTTCTATTCATGTAGGCACCTACTCCATTTCCTGTGGGTGCCCAGATGACAAAATGGGTCAGTGAATGACACCCAGTATGGCTGGTAGGTGGGCAACTCAATAAAATTGTTGCATGGTTGCTGTTTGCTCTACTGGTGTGGTGGGGCAAATGATAAACTCCAGCATGGACCAGGAGGGTGTCTAGAAAATGGCCCAACAGGCATAAGGTGGCAGACTGTGAGATACAGGTGGTGTCCTGCACTGGTATCTGGAAGGTTCTGGTGGCCAGAAGGCACAGTGCTGCTGCCACCTTGAGCTCTAGAGACATTGCCTGACTGTGGTGGGTGTCTGTCTGGAGCTGGTCATGCAGCAGCTCACACAGCTGCATGATCATGGGCCTGCTGAGCTGGTACTGGCCCATGATTTGTTCATCACTGAGGACTTTGAATGTGACTCATGGACAGAACTGTTTGCAGCATAGTGCCTCCAGGGCCTGCACTGGGGCCTGGGGTGGGGCATGGTCCTCTCATCATCCTGCATGACTGCCTACATCTGGTACATGATGTGTGCTATTTTGTTCTCAGGTGTGTGTGTGTGTGTGTGTGTGTGCAGTGCAGTTCCTTTCCCTGCCTCTGGGGTTTGCTTCAGGTTAAGGCCTGCTTTTTATAGTCCTTATTTACACTGCACTATGCTGCTGCATTATTCCTTTATGCAGTGCTAACACTTTTAATATAGCACTGCACCGAATATGCATGTTATCACCCCCCTGTCTAAGTGCTGCATAAATTAAGTTTATGTTTGGCCACCAATGCTAATGACAGGTGCAGTATGGCAAATATGCGATAAACAGGGGTAGCACTAGTGCACTTCATTTGTGTCAGGTGAAAACATTTTGAACATGAGGCCATAAGATTTTGTATGGCTATTTATAGTGGCCATAACCTCATTTTTATATAAAAAAAAATGATAAAGAAATCAAAGGTGCACATATCCATTTGTTTCACCATTTATTTGTTAGAAATTAAATAAAGTACCACTGCTATAACACATTTCTGCCAATGCAAAACATTTTTTGTTGTTTATATAATACAGTCATAGTTGAGACATAGAGAAATTCAGCAGCATCTGGCTTTCTGTGATTCTCAGTTAAAAATAAGTTTTCTGGGTCTTTTCTGTAACGTTTTTGAGTAGAAAAAGCATTTAGCTCACATTTCAGGCCATGTTTCATGGTCACGTGAGTTTGAGCAGATATGGACAAAACATTACTATGTATAAAAAGGTCAGAGTGCCACTAAAAAACATTTCCAACTTTTCCTTGAAGAGAACATGTGGTTATTTTAATTTTAAATAATTTACTGCAAGTATAACAAAAATTGCCTGGCAAAGGAGTGAGTGTAAAATACCCCTGGCAGCAAAAGGACTAAGTGGGTGCTCTGCAGCAGTGTCTACGGACAGGGTTAATTAACATTACAAGTCGGGATTTCTGTAACGCCAGCACTGCACTCTTTGGCACCTTAGCCTTATTCCCTGAGTGAAACCCTTCCTCCTAATGTACAGCTTCCCATATATCCCATCCCAGTTGATACTGCCATGGTAGTGATGAGCCATGGGGTAGGGAATGCAATGTGAATGAAAGAAAGGACAGAAGCAGCCATCTAGTGCCATGGTGAAAGAGATGAGGCTATATTAGAGGTGGGGGAAGGGAGTTGGGAATAAAAATTGAAGAAAGTCAGAAAGATGATAAAAAAGAAAAGGATGGTAAAAATGTCAAAAAATATGTGGACTTGAATTATTTTAAAACATCAACTCAATGCAAAAACATCAGGGCTAAAGCAAGACAAAAATGATTGGCAGTAAAGTTAATCTTTGATAAAAGTACAGAATTTACACAGTTCATCATATGTACATAATATAAAGAGATTTGTATGATGGTTCTTAGGTTGGCTGGGCTTTCAGCTAGACCATAGGGTGCCAAACACTCTCCACAAATAGTTTCCAAAGCCTGAAACAGCAGATCACATACAACTGTTTTTCTGTATGTGGGGCTCATTACTGTAGTGTGATCCTAGTCAGGTCAACAAAGAGGTCAACCCACCAATACTAGCATTCATACTAGAGTTCTAAGGGCAGACAAAGGCTAATGCCCATGTTAACTGCCCCCCCCCACACACACACTATATCAGTTGTCAAATTTTACATTCGATCCAGGCATTATAAAAGCATCTAAATATTTCAAAAATATTTCTTTACTTTTACTCAGTATTGCATCCAGTGGAAGACTATTCCACATCTCAAGGATCCTCTGGGTAAAAAATAATTTCATTTTCTTTCTTCTGGTTCTACTTCCCCTCAGCTGCAATGGATGTCCCCTAGTTTCCTTGTTGTTAGGTTTAAAATACATATCAAATAGAACCATAAGTACAGGGTCATTAATTATATCATATAAAAATAAGAAATCCCCTCTCATTCTACGGGTTTCCAATCTCATTAATTTAGTATTCTTTTTATGTGTTTCATAATCCATAACTCACATTCCAGAAATTACTTTAGTCACCCTCCTCTGTACTTTTTCAATATTGTCCACTTGCCTCCTTTCATAAGGTGCCCAAAGCTCTGACCCATAGCCCAAGAGAAGGTGAACATATGCTCTATACAAGGGCAATATCACATCACAATCTCTACTGTTTATATTCCACCAACACTTATTTGCTTTATTGATTACAAAGGTACAGTGACTATTGAAATTAAGCTTACAGTTAATTAAGATCCCCAGGTCACCTTCAGAGTCAGCTACCTTTAATATGCTACCCAATAGCTCGTATTTTTGTCTGGGGTTATGTTTCCCAAAGTGTATCATTGTACACATATCCTTATTAAGTGTCATTCCCCAAGCATCTGCTCAAGTACTTATCGTATCTAGATCTGCTTGTATAGATGCCCTCTGTTCTGCGATTTCACACACTCCACCTATTTCTGTGTCATCTGCATATTTTTGACACCAGTTATTACTGTAACTTTACTATCTAAGTCAGAGATGAATATATCAAACAAAATATGCCCTACAACAGATCCCTGGGGAACCCCACTGGTAACCTCCATCCTTGTAGATGTAAATCCATTTACTTTCACCCTCTATGTTCTATCATCCAACCAGGCATTAACCCATTTTATGAGTTTGCTATTAAGTGCAATACTCTCTAACTTCCTTATCAGTTCCCAGTGCGGAACCAAATTGAATACCTTCTGAAAATCTAGGTACACTACATCCACTGGTTTATTGTTGTTCAGCTCTTGACTGACATTCTCATAGAATCTCACTAAGTTATGCAATTGGTGGCCAAACATAAACTTCAGTTGTACCTGTCCAATGATCTAAGATTACATTTCTTATTAATGATTCAAACATTTTTCTGGGGATTGAAGTGAGGCTAATTGGTTGATAGTTACCAGCATTCATTTTACATCCCTTTTTCCGGCTGCATATGTGGAGCCATGCAGGCATCACGCTATGATCAGGGGTCTGAATTCTTCCTAATGCAGCACAGCTTTTGTTATTATGATGGAATGGAATGAAATCAAGTCCCTGTTTTCTGCGCTGACTAAACTGTGTTTCCTCCCTGCCCCTCCACCCCCAGCTGTTGTTAGAAGGGAGTGGAATCCCTCTGTATTCAACAGATCTGCCATCTGAGCTTGAACTAAATAGAGTGGGAGATGTCACCAGGAGAAATGTAAGTCCCTTTTAAAAGAGCATCACAAGTTAACAGTGATCTTTCAAAACACACACACACACACACACACATATACACTGACGTAAGCCATGAAAAAAGAGATAATATTGCCCAAATGACTCCACTGGGTCAAAAGGGTAGTAAAACAAATTGACAACCTCCAGAGCAGCCTCCATAAATCATCCAAGTACCTCTTGAAATAGTCCTTTACTTTACAAGATTCATGAAACTCTTGCCATGCTCACTTTAGGCAACTTCAGGAAACAAGACATTTGAGAGAGTCACAAAAACAAATATGAAAGTAAGCATTTGTCAGTGCTGAATGTTCACAGCTTGCATTGCTATTGTATGGGGGCCAGCTTGTATACATTTTACTATCTAGTAACTCAAGATAGACCAGATGTGATGTAATATGTCATTTGCAATGGCATCCTGATTTTACACAGTTTTATGCTGCATTTAGCCAGTATAGTAGAGGTGAAATGCAATATCTCGGTTTTAGTGTGGTTCAGTATTTTTATAATGTATTTTTCTAGGACAGATCATTTTAGGTAAAACAACTCCTTTCTGATGGGGTTCTGCTCTAGGGTCATGTTTTCCACAGTTTTGCAGTACATTTACGTAGGATAACCCAGCCGAAATGCAAAATCTCTTTTTCAATGGGGTCCTGTTTTGACACATTTTTGACTGCATTTAGTCAGGTTAACACAGTTCAGATGCTGACTTGTTTTCAGTGGGATCCTGCTTTCCCCAGTTTTTACTCTGTAGTTACTGGAATATAGATCCTGGTTTGGGGCTCAGTTTATTTCAAACAAAAAAAAACTGTACTAGTTGCTCATCCTAAAGAAGCACTGCACTAAAATTGTAAGTCATATTTTAAATATTGGTTCAAATTTTTTACTGAGGCATGTGCACTACAGAGCAACTGTCAGTAAGGTGTGCCTTGAGAAAGAAGCATTAGATTTTCCTGGAAAAATAAAACATTTTTTTTATTGCATAAACATAGCAATGGCCATTTGTATTTACTTTACAAAGAATACATGTTTTAAAATAAAACAGTTACCAGTCATTACTTTATGTATGTTAAATGTGGTGCAGGTTATTGTTAATTTGTGTACAGCTTGTCTTATTGTGATCACATATTTATGACAGGCATGCTTTTGTTATGATCATTAAGTAAAAAAATACACAAGATAAATCCTGTAATGAGCTGTTGCTGAATACATGATGAGAGTGAGAGATTCAGATCATCTTGTCCGATGCAGTTACGAACAGAAACAATGCTTCTTTATATGAACTTCTGACAGCTTGCATAGCTCTTGGTTTCCTAGTGTGAAAACGGCAGGCTGCAAAATTCAAACTGACAAATATCCTTTATTTTAACCAGCAGTACAGTCTATCTCTCTCTACTACACACAACTAATTGTAAGTGGGTTGTATGCTTTGGTCCCTGAATGAATGGTAAAGCTCAAGTCAACTATGGGATCATTGTATATTAATAAAACTATGTTATATTCATTCAGTTGTCTACTGGTGCTACAGCTGTTGCATTTATTCAGAAGTTGGGTACTGTGGGATTTGAATCTGTGATTCATGAAAATTTATGCCTGCTGGTGTTAGATTCGGATATGAGTTCATCAAACATTTTGGTTTGGTAGGTGAAAGGGGGGTTGTGGCAACTTGATTGCACATTTTTTATTTATTAATTTAAATTTTTTTTCTAAAACAAATGTTTTCCAGGAAATGTGGTTGTATGGTGTAGATGTGCATGCATGCGTACTTCATAATATGTTTACTGACATGCATGCTTTTGTTGATTTTATTTCCATTTTGCCTCGTTACACTAACTGTAAACCCTCAAACACCTTTCTCTCACAGCCCATGCTGCTTGATTCATTTTTACCCACCCCTCCCAGGATTACTGTGATAATTGTGTATCTGAAATAGTGCCATTTATAACAGTGCTTGTTTAATAGCAGGGCATATTATAGTGGCCCACACATAACAGCTGCAAGCAGGAACCACGGGTCTGTGCAAGCATCGCTTGCTTACTTAGCAGAGCTGTTCTTATTCTCAATCAAGTCACCAGCCATAAGTGGGAAAAGACAACAGGATTTGTGCCAGGTCAGTATGGCTGCATTATTTCACAGCATTACTCCATCTATCAGTAAAGGAGCATCCCCCCTCCCACCAGACTGTGGTTTCAGCCCAAGTAAAGCCCCCCAAAACAGCCTGCTGCTAAACATCCCACCCTGAGCAATTGAATTCCAGTGTTGGTAAAGAAACCAAAAATAACTCACTCAGTGATGATTGCAGTTGTGTTTTCTCTTTTTGTGGATGGTATTTAGTATGGGGGAGTGAATCACTGAAGTCAGATTGTGCACTGTGCCTTTAAATGAAGCTGGAATCGTGTTGACTTTCAGCTTTTACCATCCATGTGTGGAAGGGAAGATTTTGCAAAATGCACCTGTGAGCGAGTCATTTCGACTTTCTGCTTTTACACACCCGCTGTACTTACAGAGAGCCCTGGCACATATCCTGTCATCTTGTCATCACTAAGTGAGTCATTTTTGGCAACAACTATGAAGAAGCGGGAGTGGGATGTTTAACAATGGGTGGGTTTCTGTACCAACACTGGAATTTAAACTTTTTTTGTGTTTACTTGGGCTGAAACTGCAGTCTGGTGGGAGGGGGGGATGCTGCTTTACTGAGAGATGGAATCCCGTCATCTTGCCCCACTTATGGCTGGTGACTTGAGTGAGAATAAGAATAGTGCTTTTATTCATGCGCTTAGTTATGCAACGCTATAATGGCAGAGGCGCAGTGTTGCTGCATGTGCTAATAATGTATGCACTGATAAAACAACGCTGTTAATGTCCACGCTATTTTTACCACATGATTATCACCGGATACCTCGCTCCCATTACCCACCACAAGACCTATGTTATTGCCCTTCCTCCTCAGTAATTAGAATTAGCAACCATTCCAGTGCAACTGCTTTACTATTTGATACTCATTGGTTAGTGGCACATACAGTACCATCCTCCCATCTCCTCAGCCGGCTGCAAAATATTAGTTTATGATTGCCTGCATACTGCATCAGTTGTTTCAATATGCAGATGATAGTAAACTATCATTTAGCAGCCGGCAAAGGAGGTGAGAGTAGTGTATGAGACGGTCGCTGCATGGAAGACTGTAGTCAAATTGGGTAGCATCTTATAATAATACAGTTTTTTAATATTAATGTAAGTGGATACTTGTGCTAGCTGCATACTGTATGTTCTTTTGCCAGTAGTGGTGGTATTCAAACAAGCTGTTTCTGAAAATATAGTCCCTATGTAGTGGGGTTTGAAAATGGTTTTAGCAATTATTATGGTTGGATGGTGTATAGGGGATTGGCAATCAAACAGCATTATTAACTTTTTTATTTACTATTTTTAACACATTAGCCACAGTGACTACTTACCTTATAATTAATAAAGTATTTTTGCTGCCCATAATGTGACTGTGTATTTTTTATATAATACAGTAATTGTTATTGCCCTTACTCTGGTACTGATCTTTTAATCTTTGTAAATTAATTATGTTTCTGCTTCTTTTTTAAGAATTGCTGTGATTTTCCCGGGGATCGAGTTTGTTAGTGTGTTTGTATGTTGGGGTGATTGCAGTGTATAGGGATGCAAGCCTTTTCTATTATGTTTTCTAAAATACAAGTGTAGAGAGCACTCAGGGTAGGCTGGGCGAATAATAAAATTAATGGTCTGTGACCATACAGTTCAGCTACTGTAGGTAATTGCAGTAAATGCAAAAATGCAAATCCACAATGAAAGCTGTATTTTAAAAACATTTACTTTCAACTCCTAGCCATTTGCTGGTTGCTGACAGCAGGTTGTGCAAGTAATACATTTTTTGAAATACAGCCTTCATTGTGGATTTGCATTTATGCATTAAATTACCCAGCTGAACTGTATTGTCACAGTCTACCCTGAATGCTCTCCACACTAGGGTTTTTGTGACTATTTCGAGTCTTAGCCAGCCTCCAAAAAGCACCTCACCTGCACCATAGTGCAAAGGCCTTCCTTGCTGTTTTGGTGGGACATGACACTATATATGTAAAAGTGCTCTGTTTTGGAACACACACTGACAAAATCAACAAGCATTTGTCAATGCCGAATGTTGTTGCACTGGCATTGGCAGTGGCAGTGGCGGAGCTAGAGATGCATAGCGCTGTGATTTTGTGAATGTGTCCCAAAATGTGATTTTCCACAGCGAGCATGCCATTGTGCGCCACAGCTGCGGAAATGCATTTTGGGCAAGCTGTGAGAAATGGCAGCTGGACTGTTGACAAGGTGGTGTACACAAATGCCAGTGGTGAAAATGTGGCATGAAAATATTGCAGATTTACAAAGTTACAAGAGTGCATGGAAACTGCGCAATGCATGCTTGCAACACAGTCATTTTATGGACTTTCGGCACCAAATTTTCAACATGTGCATTTTAGTACCTCTGCTCATAAACAGTGTCACCGTCATTTCCTGAAGCTGTCCCGAAAACTGATTTCGCACAGCGGCCATGCAATTCTGCACTGGACATGCAAAAACACATTTCAGCCAGCTATGCTGCTCATAAGGAGGTGTAGAAAAATGCCAGTGATGAACAGCTGGAGTGAAACTATTACAAATTCACAAAGTCACGAGCATGCGTGCAAGCTGCGCAATGCACGCTCATAAAACACTCATTTTATTGACTTTCATCCCCAGATTTTCAACATAGGCAGTTTAGGACATCTGCTAATGAACAGTGTCACTGTCATTTTAATAATGTGTCTCGAACATGGACTTTTCACAGCGACTGCGCTATTCTGTGCTGGAACTGCAAAAACAGATTTTGGTCAGGATGTGAAAAATGACAGCTATACTGTTCATTAGGAGGTGCAGAACAATGGCACTGTTGGAAATCTGGAGTGAAAATATTACAAGTTCGCAAACTTATGAGCGTGCGTGCAAACTGCGAAACGCACGCTCATAACACAGTCATTTTATTGAGTATTGTCATCAGATTTTCAACACAGGCATTTTAGGACCTCTGCTCATGAACAGTGTCACTGTTATTTTTGTAATGTGTCCTGAACACTGATTTCCCACAGCAACCACGCTATTCTGTGCGGGAAGTACGAAAACACATTTCGGCCAGGATGTGAAAACTGACAGCTACACGGTTCACAAGAAGGTGTAGTAAAATGCCAATGTTGAGAAACTGGTGTGAAAATATTGCGAATTCACTAACTTATGAGCGTGTGTAGCAACTGCACAATGCATGCTCATAAAACAGTCATTTTTTGGATTTTTCCCACCAAATTTGCAACATAGGCTTTTTGAGAGCCCCCTCATGAACAGTGGCACTGTCATTTCATTACTCAGTCCTGAAAGGTGATTCTGTGCAGTGACTGCGAAATCACTTTTAGGGACCAAATAACACCATGACAGTGACATAATTCATGGGGAGAGGTCCCAAAAACCCCATGTTGAAAATGTGGTGCCAAAATTCCCAAAAATACCTGAGATATGCACCAAGGTTGAAAAAACCCTATTTATTCCATTATACAGCTTACCGCATTTCTTCAGTTTGTGGTCAGCTTTGAAGAGTGCAGATGTTCCCGTCCACTGAAGGACGCCACGACCTCGGAGGTAAGTATGGGGTGAGGAGGATGTGGGGAAGCAGGGTGCACAGCCGGTGGGTGCGGTGGGGCCAGGGAGACTATGAGGGATAGTTTTCATTTTACAGATTAAACAAAATAAAATAAACATCGCGGGACAGTTTTTTTTGGGGATTTGGCATGCTGGGGTGGGCTTCCAGCATGCCACCTGTTTGGAAAGGGTTCTGTAGCCAACAGGGGATTGGGCACCCTCGTCAGCACACAACACAAGGGGGGGTTGGAATTAATGCCGACGGGGATTGGGCACCCTGTTGGCACACAAAGAAAGTGGAGGGGCAGAGCTGAGGGGGATTGGGCACCCTCGGCATTTAACAATGGGGGTTTGTTATGCCGACGGGAGGGGATCCCCATTGGCACACAAGGAAAGTGGGGGGAGTGGGGGTAAGAGCCAAGGGGGTTGGGCACCCTCCTCGCATATAACAAATGGGGTGCTTTATGCCGACAGGGAGGGCTCCCCATCGGCACATACATAGGGGGCAGGGTAAACCAACAGGGGGATTGGGCACCCCCAAAGTCGGCAGTTTGGCCATGCTCATAATGTCGGTGAGCACGTCCAGGGAAGGTCCGCTGTGTCTGATGAGCTTTGTTCGGATTGCAGCAGACCTTTTCTTAGATGTGCTTGCCACATTATGTATGCATAGTGTGGCGCTGGCATGCAGGCTGATTGGGGAATGAGGGACACACCTACTGATGCATGCCCTGCATTCACCCAACAGCGGCCGTGCCTCCAAATCCACACTGCCACAAGATGTTGGCTGCACAAGCGCGCCAACATAAAAAGAAAAACATCAGTAGAATCAGTGTGTAACAGGGTCATTTTTTTAAAAAGCCCCGCAGTGACAATTGATGACTCTCTCAGAGGCATGCCAGTGTGAGCAAGTTTTGTAAAAACAGCAGCAGTCCCTGTTTAATTTTTTATATTGTGTATGTTTATGTTCATGAAACAGAGCATTTTTACATATATAGCCCACATGGCTATACAAGGAGACGGGGGGATTCATCTCCTGGAAATCTAAACTAATCTTCTTGGCTGATTTCATTCATGTTTATCTGACAGTGATATGCAAAACCACACTTAAAAACATGCAGATGCCACTTTTTGTTAGGCAGTGAAATCATGAATCAATGTGCCATTTTTTTATTACAAAAAACTGCAGATATTATCACTCAGCCTATTATGAGTTCTCCAGCTGTCCTACGGAGAAAACACTTTCTCACGCTCCAGTGAGAGTGCCACTTATGCAGAACAGTTAATTGCTTTTGCCTGTGTTTATGTACAGTCAAACATAGAAGTAATTCACATTCTAGTCTCGATTACTTCTGTGTTTGGTTACAGATTAACCCCTACATACTGTAGAAGTACAGATGTCTAAGCTCTGCAGCTGCACACTAATCTAGAACTGCGACTGGGCTAGGTAACAGGTAGGAGAACTGATCTCAGGAGAGGTGTGTGTGTCTAAACTCAGCCCCCTGATCAACCCTGAAAGTTATCCTCAGCAGGACACCCAGCTCAGCCTTTCCAGGAGTAATTTTATCAGCAGTCCACTTTCCACTGACCTGTCTGCTCAATGGACTCGGCAGATTCCTTGGGGTAGTTCCTCACTTCCCCCTGCAGTTTTGAACAGAGACCACTTCGATATGGTATTTATAGAAGTGTAGGGAAAATACAATGAACGTAGGACATTTTTGATCATGTGTGCTTCTGATGTGTGCCTAGCATGCCATTAGAGGATTGGAAGTCTTTGTAAAGTTTATCTTTTGCTGTTTTTGAGGTATTCTAGCAATCTGTGTTGGTGATGCATTTGCATATTTTTCCCATGCACTTGTCTTCTGGTTGAATTTCACACTCACCTGGGTCGTCACCCTGTTGTTAATCATCTCCTCCTCATCATCATCTGAGAAGAAACAGGTGACCCTGACTGAGAGCTCATCCTTCTCATGCCGGTCAGGTCCCCATGGGCAGTTCACTATAATTTAGGTGAGTGATCTAATTCAGTTGATTTCCCATCAATGACACAGCACAAGGGAGATCAGAAGGAGGCAGTCAATCTAGAATCTTAATGTACAAAATGCTTCATGCCTGAAACACTGGAATGTTTTGTTTGGTTTATCAACTGCAGCCAGAACATTACAACTTCAAAGAGCCACAGCCCCTAGGATTATTACTATAAGGACCATGTGGGGAAGGGCAAAGAGGTCAATTTGCCAATGCATGCACAAAGCAGGGCAACCCTAGAAAATCTGGACACAGACTTTTGTGACACCCCTGCTTATAGAACTGTCACAGACAGGCAATAGTGGTGTCTCAGAAGCAGTGACTGAGAACAGAGGAGTTGGTGGGGGTATCAGGACCATCTCTGGACAGTGTGATATGAGACATTTTTGAGGTGAAACTCCAAAGCTATTGTTCCAGTATGTATAGGTGCAGGTGCAACACCACCTGGTTATTGATGTTTTGCAGTGTTTGCCTCTGATAGTAAATTGTGCATACATTGATGTGTGACTATTGTTATATTGTATATGGGGAATTGAGGGAGGCAGATTTGCAAAACTATCTGAGGGAATAGGTTTGTGTTGCTACTGCTATAAAGCTGTGGATATTCCCATACACAAAATCACAATAATCACACATCGATGCATGCAAAATTTACTGTCAAAGGTCAAGCCCTGCAAAACATCGACAACCAGGTGGTGTTGCACCTAAACCTATGCACACTGGACAAAATAACTCTGCAGTTGCACAGCTAAAATGTATCACATCACACTTAAACAACAAAACCAACCAATGTAGACTATATCAATTAAAGCATTACATTTTTCGAAGGACTTCTGTAACAAAAACACAAAACAAAAAACGTTGTGTCATGTTAATGTATAGCAGCCATGTTGGCTCTAACCAGAATTTGTTTTAAGAGGTGGAGGAACTGAGCTCCCATGGGCTGCTGCCCAATTTAACCCCTGCATTTATTTATAATCTTGGCTTCAACTGTAAAGTAGCCAATAACAATGGCTATTGAGGGTAAAACAAATCCCCTTAAAAAGAAAACCATCTACCTAACTTATAGATACATCTCATCACAACATTTAATTACCAAATACTTAATTGGTGTTGCTCCTTAGTCATAAATTACCTCTTGAAATTTTTCTTGTGTTAATGTCCCTTCTAGTTTTTTCTTTAAAGTCAAAAAAGGGAGCCAGCTAGAGTTAATTGTTCTCTTTTGACTCTTAACAGGGCTGTGATGGCTTCCATTTCATTAATCTGTTCACAAATGGTGAGCCAGTCTGTGATTTCAGCCTACTGGTTAACCACAAAAAAAAACTGGAAGGAGTGGGACAACATCCTTTTCATAGAAAGAAAACTTTTGGCTTTGCCACTCCAGTCAGTTGGATTTCTTATCTAGCCAATGTCAAGTCAACAAGAAATCTTCAGGCCTTTAAATGAGACATCTTCTTCTCCCACCTCTGGAAACAGTGCTACTGCCCCTCGCTCATCCCACTTCACCTCCCCCATGCTTCTCATCTGTATCTCTCCTTCCATGTGTCGTTTTCCTTCCCTGACTTGGTCCATACTTATAACCCATCCATAGCAACACATATTTTGACCTGAGTACATCACAATTGTCCAGGTGGTTACAGGAGTGTGAATGCATATTTATGCATATATTTCTTATTCTGCAGATAGCATGTAACTTTATACTCTGTTTTGCATAAACTATATCCTACTTTGTCTTGCTGTTTGACTGGATATCTAATTCTGTTTTGTAACTGCTCTGCTGCCATTTGGTTTTCCCCAGTGTCCTATTTGTATACTAGGTGTTACAACTAAATGGAGCTTTTCTGGGCTGCACAAACTCAATACATATATATATATATATATATATATATATATATATATATACACGTATCACGTTACTTGGTGAAATGTCAACATCGAACTAGTACAGTGACACCTTGAGGTTGTCGCTGTACTGGACCTGATGGCGAAATGTCACAGATTTTGAGTGCCCCCCCCCCAAAACAAACTCCAACTCCGAGTTTGTTATATTAAGGAAGGAGGGTGCAGGGGGTGAAGCCTCCCACATAGGAGGTGCGGGGGCACAGCCCCCCACAAGAAAACACTCAATGTCAGACAGGTCAAATTTCACCTATCAACATTGTTTCCATTGCCGAGCTGCATTTCACCAACTTTGTTGTTGATGCGGCTTGGTGGAACCATATATACATATATACATACATACATATGTACGTACATAAATAAGTAAATAAATACATACATAAATGAAGAAAATAAAATGAATAGGTAGTAAGAAGACTAGTGCACTTACCCAAAAAGAGGCATATGCAGGACACTGGTGAGAGGCACTGTATGGCAGATGGGATACGCTTGTCTATCAAGTACAATTTGGGTGGCAAGATAAATATTGGGGGACAAAGTAAATATTTACCTGTCCTAGACTGAGTTTTTTCTAACGTATTGACTGTTTATTGCCTATGTTTTTGTGACCTTAAAAGCCAGTAGAGAAAGAGTTACAGGTAGCAGCAGCACTAAGTGTAGTGTGTTGGAACCAGTGTTGGAATTACATCGGGGCTTGCCTGGTCTTTGCCCCCTGGCTCTGAAGTGACTCCAGTAGCTCATGCATCACTGCTATTGACTTATAACGGTCAGGGGGGCTCAATTTAAAAATAGGGCCCTTATGGGCCCCCAGCTCCCAAAGCTCATAAAATGTAATTCCAACACTGGTCAGAACACAGGAAGTGTGGAAGTGGAGCCAGATAGGAAGAGAAGGATTTGGAGAAGGAGAGAGCAACAACTTCCAAGCTGTGGCTGGGGCACCAGGGCTCTGAATGGCTGGAGCTGGGATAAACCTGCTGGGCCTGGAAGTGGTGGCAGGGCTTCAGGTCTGGGATGTGCTACAGGTAAACCTGTGGGTGCTGGTCCCCAGTGGGCCTCTCAGTAACAGTTGGAGGTCTGCAGCCCAGAAGAACAGCAGAGTAGAAAAGGAAATTTCCAGAGGAGAACTGTGGAGTTCATAGGGAGTAAGCACTGTAGGTTATGTGACAGTGTGTCCAGGACAGCTATTGTAGCCACTAGGTGTGATCAGAATGTAATTCTCAGAATCAGATTTAATCAGATTCAGCTACTTGTTTTTTGGATTTAGGATTTTTGGAGTTTGGGGGCAAAAACCCTAAATAAAAAATAAATAAATAAAAACAGAACCTGAATCCGATTCTGATACTGATTCAGCATCAAACTATAGAAGCCAGAGGTAGCCTGTGACATTGGAGCCTGAATTAAGGCGCTGTCTGAAATGGCGACATGATGTGGGCGAAAACCCGAATGGCGAGGGGGGGAGAGGGCAACCAGATGTGGTGGGGTGGGCGACTGTAGCAACAGGATGTTGCTATATATACATGCACATAGAGGGGGGGAGTGAGCATGGCAAACGTGGCCTGGGAAGGGGCAGAGGGGATGTAGGTGGTGACCCTGCAGTTGGCTGCCGAGCTGGGCTGTGGCATTGGGGGTTGGCCTCCGCTTGTGGTGTGTGGGGTTCCAGGTTCGGGTCTGGGTCCGGGCGCTACTGCAGTTTTGTTGCGCCCAGACCAAACTTTTTTTTTTTTGCTTTCACCCACCCGACTTGCACCTCCCTGGAGTTGATAATCCTCTAGTAGGAAGGTTCAGGGTGCGAGGCCCCCCACATGAGGGGGGTGTGGGGGGCGCAGTCCCCCACAGAAAGCAAAAGGACTGAGTCCCTGGTGCCGTTCCTCCATGTGCTGAGGTTGTCAGGGCGGCAAAATTGTTTTCACCGCCCTGATGTTGCGATAACACGGGTCACCATTCGGTGTTCACCGTTATCACACAGAACTGAAGCCAGACACCTCCACACCTGGCAGAACAGTCCCAGACCCATCTTTCCACCCTTGTTCCTCATCTTCCCCTGTCCTTTTCTTACCTTTGTGACTGGCTGGCTGATTTGCCAGGTAAAGTAGTACATTTGAAGGTGTGTACCTGCTTCATGATCTGGCCATCAAAGTAGGCAAAATTTAAGGGAGCACACTGGTTGGAGCATTTCTGTTTAGAGCCAGATAGCATGGATTTAGTCTTTTTGACATTAAGTAGTGATTGATTTTTTCAGGAACCAACTCTGGATAAGGGAAAGGTTGTGTCAAGTTCTGAGAGAGATGGTCAGTGGTTTTGAGCTATGGAGAAGGATGAGATCATTGTCATACAAGAGAGTGTTAAACTTGTTGCAGGCCTGGGGGAGGTTGTTTATAAACAAGGGAAAGAGGAGAAGTCCCAGGATAGATGTCTGTAGTACCCCATTCTTCATTGGCTGAGTTCTAAAGAGGAAGTTTCCAAATGAAACACCATGGGCTCTACCTGAAAGTTAGTATCCAGTTCAGAAGGTGGCCTTAGGTTAGATCGTGGTCTACAAGATCCAACATCTTTGTCAGATCCACAAATACTGCTCCTGTGAGTTTGCCATCATCCACAGCTGACAGGATATGGTCAATTAAGCAGATTAGGGCAGTGAGGACACTGGACTGGGGAGGCTTACATAGGAGTGGAGTTGTGTAAAGACAAGTTTTTCAAGGAGCTTACTCAGTGGAGATAGAATGGTTATTGGTTGGTGGCTCTCAATGTGCATGCCCGGAGCCATGGCTTCACTTTTTAACTAGTCATTTAACGAGGTTCCAGCACCCGTTTCAACTCTGGACTTAGTGTATACAGATTATCTAAATGCATAATAGAAAAATAAATCTTTATCTAGCATTACATAGAAATTCAAAAACTCATCCATGCACGAGTTTACAGTCTGGTCCATGCCATTTTGTCACAGGAACATGTGGGACCAATGGGGCTGCTGGGGATTAGGTTGGGAAAATTAAAATGTAAAATGGCATGAAGTCTGAAGATATGGCTATAAAATCTGGGATCACCTGTAACATTTCTAGTCACATAGCTGGGTGCAGACACCTTTTAAATGGGGGGGGGGGGCGGAGTCAAAATTCAATAAAAAAGCTGACAATGTACCTGTAAGGAGGCCTCCTGAATACAAGTCTTAAGTTCAGGATCCCACATCTGTCTAATTAAGGCATGATGGAGGAATACATTGTACCCTTCACAACCTGCAAAGTCCCCAAATTCACTTATCTGCTTATTACTGTGTCTCCAGTCCCTGTCTGTGCATGAAATGATGGTCTGAATAATTTTTTTTCCTACTTTCGTTTATTTCTGGATGTTTTCAGTAAGCTCCGATTGTGCTGTGTAGAGCTGCGACGAGGCATGGCGCCAATCGGCAGTTTCTGTCACTGCTGATGATGTAACATGTTACTGACACCACTCTGGAAACTCCCGAGTCTGAGCCAATGTTATGCCTATGTGTGGCCAGCGGTAGGCAAATACAGTGTAGTTATTGTAGTCCTGTCATCTACTAGGTGCCAAGTGTCCATCTGGCTATGTAGTACTGTGTCCACGGAGATCACCACAGTACATCATAACGTATGTTTACACGAATAAAGTGTTTTCTTTGCTAACTGGGCGCATACTTCTGCATGTCACTGTGAATGCTTACTGCCCCCCCCCCCCCCAGCCATACAATGCGCAAGTCAGGTCGAATTATTAGCGGTAACTGTGTCTATTTTTGCCATGTAAATCAGAAAGCCAGTGTTGTGTGGCCAATGGCACTTGTTCTTTCTATGTTTTTTCATGTAAATAAACCTGGAAAAAATTAAAAACGAAAGTGTGTGTGCTGTCTTCTTTTGTGACTGTCTTTCTTCATTGCAGCTCTGACAGTGTTTCACAGGGTGAATAATTTTACTGTGCTGCACTTCTGACATATCTTAATTGACTAATTTTAAACGTTTGGTATTTTCTTGTGTTGTTTTTCAGTAGTTAACAATTTCTTGTCATTGCTTGTCAAAGACTTTCATAGTCTTTATTTGTTGCTGCTGTTAGCCTGTCCACCATAAAGAATGATTTACTGTGCTGCCCCTACCTGCAAAAATGGGGATACCAGTGGAAAGTCTTTCTTCCCTTTCCCAAAGTTCAAGAAGCTGCAACGTGCCTGGGTGACAGCATGCCATAGGGAGCATTGCTGGAGGCCTGGTGACAGGGATGTATTGCGCGAGGACCACTTTGATTCCCCTGACTTCACCATGCTTCCTGACCTTGCCAGACAGTGCGGATATAAAAGGATTGATCTGAAAAAAAGGTGTGGTCCCACGAAGATCTCTCCAAGCAGCAAGCCCAACCGTGCAGGAGAGAGAGAGAGTGCATTCTTGAAAAAGTGTAAACTTGACCAGGTATGTTGTTACATGTTTTTGGAAAAAGCCATGCTTTATGTGTCACAGAAATATCCTTGACCCATCATGCACAGTTGAATCACTTGTGTGTTCACCCGTCCCCCCTCTGTTGATGCCTTGCATACACCAGTGTATCATCGGCTTATACCTGGTTCTGTATCCTACAATGCACCAGGTGTGTGTCATAGCTTGCAGGCTTCTGTGTAGCACACAATACTACATATCAGATGCTGTACTGTTAACCTTATTTGGCAATCGCAGGTGATGTGCCATCATGTTGGTGCTGCCACGTCACATCTCATCACAGTCAATGGTATTGTGAAATGGTCACCATGGGCATAGGATGGTGTTTCACTGCAGCAGCATCATGTACTGTAATCGGTACTGATACATGGAGTTGTATGCTATGTATGGTGTATTTGGAGCGCATTAGTTTTGTATCAGCAAAGTCTCAGTCATGTAACACTTGTCATTTACCCTTATTGATGTTCCTCCCCCCCACCACTTATAAAAAAGAAAGTGTCCATGCCACTGGCTGCTGTAAAGAAGCTGTCAACATCAGCAGAAAAAGTTCTGTGTTATTGTATTGCTATGCACAGTACTTATGTGTAATGACAAGTGGCATGCGTTGGCCCCCATCACCCCATAAACTGAAATGACATCTTTCTCACTGTGCTGATTTCACATTAAAAAAGGTGGTTTCAGTTAAAACCTTGGCAGACACGACTAGTCAGTACTTGTTAGCCCTGGTAAACAATTGATTGTCCACCCAAGCGTAATGTGGAGAACCATCCATTTTCCTGACCTTACGTAGCAGTGTTCTGAAAATTGAAAACTGAGAATGACAAATTTGTGATCTGACTACCTTGTTGTATACAGGTGGCCCTTTGTCGTCACCACAATACAGATGTTAGCCTCCTTACTCCTTACCACCACTTGGTGAAACACAATTTTGAAGGTGTCACCGCACTATTGCCAGGAGAGTACTGTGCTGTGGGAGTGGTGTACATGGTGTACTTCATGCTGCAGTATACTGCTCAATGTGACCATTACAGGGGGTCATGGCCTGAGCCCTGGGGGTGAGGGAGACTTAAGAGTGGACACGAGTGGGTAATTCTTCACTGACAGGGTGGTGGATAACAGTAATGTGCTTCCTGAGGAGGTATTGGTGGCTGATAGTGTTGCGGGGTTCCAGAGGGCCTTGCACAGGCATTAGTGGGTGCAAGGGAGCTTGGTGGGGCTAGGTGTTAGCATGGTGAAAATGGGCAGACTTCATGGGGCAAGTGGTGGTTTCCTGGCATCCATTTGTAAGCTTATGTGATTTTATTATTCAATGTATTTTTGGGAAAGGGTGTTATAACTGCTGGTTCACCACAGTCGGAAACTCTGACCGTACTTTGGCAGATTAGGAATGTGCTTACCAGTAACACTTGAAAATAGGAATGGAGGGGTGCTAAGATGGTGTTATAGGTCATTGCATGAGCTATTGTTACCATACAGTGTACCATACCTTTTACACCGTAACCCTTATTCTCCATTTTCTTCATCTTTGCAGCTTATTTCAAATATGTCTCCGGCGGCAAATGATGAATTGGATGACATGGTGTCCGAATCTGCATGTGCATCAGAGACTGGTGACAATGACTGCATGACACAAACTGAGGATGATTTCTCAGTGTCCTTTGACTCTGGATTCATGGATGTGAACAGTCCTTCCATGTGCAGTGCTGCTATTCAGGTTTCCCCTGTGGTAATGTTTTTTGCATGGATGAACTGTCTCTGTTTCTTTGAAGATTTAGTGATTGCACACAATGTTAATATATTATTCAATATACTTCTGGCAGTGTTTCAAACTGTGACACCTTGATACGTGTGAGAAGTACATGTGGGGTGATGTGGCCTGATGTGCACAGAGGGACATCAGGTCTGATGGGTATGAAGTGGTGAAGCAATGGATCAGTTTGTCACATGATGTGGTGGATATGCCTCTACATATGTTAATCATAGTCATAGGTATCATGGTGCCAAGTATAACAAGGCATTATTTACCTGCTGTGTCATACTGTGTCTATACAGACACACTGCCCACCCTTACCTCTAACTAACTCCCACTGACCTGTTCCCATGCGCCACCTCCACCTCCGCCGATGTTCCTCCTTGTGTGGATGTCAGTGTTGGGGTGTGGGTAACATATCTTTCTGCAGTTTTACAAGCCTGCTGTGATGATTGGTTGGTGGTGTTCAGTTTGGCATAATCACTTGATTTTTTTACTGTGAAACTGAGCATTGCAAAACACAGCATCATTTTCAACACCCATGGTGGTAATGCTGCTTCCACATACTGTCATTTCTTTGCGTCACAGTATGTTTTACAATCACTGCCCATGTCTTCATGAACCATATGGGTTATTACTTGATTATGTGGCAGCAGTAACTGATGAGGTAGTGTGTCTCCAGATGGAACCACTCAATTTTTCTGTCATTTTATGTCCAGCTGTGGTTGAACATGATAAATAATGTGTACTGTGCTACACCACGACCTTTCAATGTAACTCACAGTCATGCATTCATACACATGTGTCAGCAGAGAATGGCTTTCCGTGGACATTGATTACTCCCCTTACTCCATCTTGCATGCCACCCCCCCACACACACACACCCCACGACAACTCCATCTGTTTGTCCAAGGCCTTCCTCAAACCATTCACTGTATTTTCAGTCAACACCTACGCCAACAGTTTGTTCTACATGACAGGAACTCTGTCTGTGAAATAGTATTATATGTTGTCTTCCCAAAACCTTTTCCTTCCATTTTAATGAGCCTTATGTATTTTATGTCACATAGTAACGTACTATGAAGTAAGCAGATTATGCCCTATGTTCTATAGGTTCTGCTATATGGCCATAGCAACTCAGGGAACAGTCTGAAGAACACCTCCATACAAGGTCCCCATTTCCCAGTGCGTCTCCTAAATGCAGCTTCCCCAATCCATATCCAAGCCATTCTTGAACTGTTTCACAGTAGTAGCAGCCACCATCTACTTTGGGAATGCATTACATGGGTCCACCACTCTCTTAGTGAAGTAGCACGTCCTTGTATCACCCTCCCAGTCTCCCATCTTCCACCTTCATTTAGTGTCACTTACTGTCCCCTGTTCTCTCAGCTTGATGACACTGTCAAGGCTCAACCTATTCATTCCCTTGAGATACGTGAAGATGTCTGTCATATCCCCCTGTTTATTCTCTCCTCCACAGACTACAGGTTGAGGTCCATAGTGTGTCCTCATAGGGCGTATCACTGAGCAGCAGTACCATTCTGGTTGCTGTACTGTGCACCGTGTTCGGTAACACGATGTCCAGGGATGGCAAAACTGCATGCAGTATGCAAGGGGTGGTATAACCAGGCAATTGTACAGTGCAAGCAAAACCTCAGGACTTCATGAGGTTATCGTCATGGCTATGACACCACAGAATTTTATCGTACTATGTATGCACCAGTTTCCATTGGTTCTGACATTCTCTTTGCATCCACCACCAGCACGGCTGTTTGTACTGCCTAGAAACATGCAGTGTCCCTCAACTCCCCAGGTGTATACATGAGTCATACTCTGGTTCCCATGTACAGAACCTTGCAGTTATCATCATTACAGGTTGTTCTGGAGCTCCATCTTTGCCTCCTCCCATCCACCACTGCCACAGGTTTGTGTCATCCACAGGATCCTGCCTTGGCAACACTCTGATGGCAGCGATATAGGCGTTAAAGAGTACTGGGCTCATCACTGACCCTGTGTTGGACCCAGATTTGTGAGTAAACTGTAGAATTACACTCCTCCACATCTGCCACCTGTAAACACCCGCTACCCAGTTTCATATCCATGTGAATATCTGGCCCCACACCCCATAGTCTACATTTTTCCTAGTAGCCCATGGCATGGAGTCAAATGCCCCGTCGTAGTCCATGAAGAGGACATTCACTGACCTGCCTGATCCTGCACCCTTGTCACCCTTCATAAAGTACACAATGGTGTTTTCACGCTGCTGCTAAAGCCGTGGCTTTCGATCGTCTGTGTGACCCCATGCACTCAGAACCCCTCCATTCTGACTTTCTGGCTGACCAACATCAGTTTTCACACTGCTGACAAGAGGTTTACCAGCCTATAGTAACCTGGCTCCTCTGTGTGGATCATGGGTCTTACTCACTTGTCTGAGGTTCATCTGTGGCCTGTCTGGTACAGTCCTCAGGTGTTTATATCTCTTCTTCGAAGAACTCAGAGGGTGGTGTCATGGATTTGTTCCTCTGACCCAGTACCTCTGCCCTGTTAGGGGCCAAAGCATTTGTTGAATGATTTATAATCTCCTTTTAACTGCAATATTTGTTTTTATGTATTTATGATGTCATCCGACCCAGTGGCGGTGATGGTTGAGGTGCTGGATGCCACGCCTCACGCAACGCTGGCAACCTGGGTTCGGTAATGGCATCGGGTCACCAGGTGTTGGCAGGGGGAGGAAAGGATCCAGCATCCGGATGACAGCTGTCCTCTCCATGGGTGGGAGGCCAGAGCTCCTTGCTGCTTAGCAGTCCCTGGCAGATGATAGGAGACTGCAGCAAGTCGTGGAACTCCGATCATGGGGTATGGGAGCGGCGGCAGGTGTATTTGTCATGTGTGATTTTATGATCATTTTCTACAATTTTTTCTCAGGCTCCTTGGTAATAGAAAGGCACCATATACATAAAGATTATATTATTATTATTATTATTATATTGCGAATGTACACCCAAATGCCGTTGTTGACACAAATAAATGTTCTGTTCCTCTTTTTTTTTGTCTTCTAAGCCATCATTCACATACTTATGTCTGTCTGTACATTACTTTCAGGTACTTGTGCGTTCCACACAGACACACATACCATGTCTTAAAGCTACACATACAGAACACCTTCAAGAGATATTGGCATTCAGTGTGTGCCGTTCATGGTGGATGTGTCAACTAAGATGACTACAGTTGAATCGTTGTATGGCAGCGACAATGAAGAGATTGACATGTATGATTCAGACTTAGAAGAAAAGATGGAACACAACGACCCTGACTGGCATGCATTGGACGCTGAAACTGACAGCGATGTATCAGACGTTACTGTATCTCAGTACGTTTTTCATATTCAAGTGGATGTGTTCCACTATTATTGAAATGTGGGCAATCTCAAGATGTTTCATTGCTGAAGTAAACAGTGATATTGTTTGCATAAAGGCATTTTTTTTACCTTATGTATAGCTGTCTGTAGGCCCTATACATAGAAACATTGAAGTTGACGGCAGATACGGACTGCTTGGCCCACCCAGCCAGAGACTCAGTTATCTCACTGTCAGAGCAAGACGAAGAGAGTTCCCTGATAAGCAGTTAAAGATACAAGGGGGAATTTTGACTGTCACCAAAGAAACAGTTGTAGTGAACACTATAAACAATACTTATTGTTTCTAATTTGTGTTTGTGTGTAAGGAGAGTGTGATAATCAGGGAAACAGCATTTAATTCCTTTGTTTTACTGCTTATTTAAAGTACTTCTATTTTTTGGGTCCAGTGGAAGTCTGTTCACAGTGTAACAGTAGCAGCCATGTTTGTGGTGGATATTCAGCTCTGGCAGTAAGGGGCTAACTGAAATGCCTGTGTTGCAAATGCCCATTGACCTGTGTTACAGACTCTTCAGTGCTGAGCAGTCCTTTCTTTTACCCATGGGCAAACTGTATTTTACACATAAATAAGAGACAATCAGATAACACTATTTTACCCTGCCATTTTATATATATATATAGACATCCTTTTTTTCCATTGTTTATGTACAGTTTACTCAGTCTACAAACATTTCATTTTTTGTTTTAGGACTGACGATGTCCTCTGCAGGTCACCCAAAAATGGAGAACAAAAGTTTCTTGTGTACGAGTCCAGCTTGACATTAGCCATGGAAACCTGCCCCACTTGCATGTCTCCATGTAAGGTCACTGTGCATCAGGTATTTGGCTCATTTGTGGCACTCACAAGTCAGTGCCGTTTTGGTCACCAGACCATGTGGGAGAGTCAGCCAAGGTTTGACGATGGTCGCCGCAACCTTGAGATTGCAGCATCCATATTTCTTTCCGGTGCTCTTCCAAACAGTCACTGAGTGTTTTGCTCATTAAGATCCCCATGATTTCTGTAAGAACATTTCAGTTGATACAGAAATCATATATATTATTCCTGCTGTAATGCAGTGTGGTCAGATGAGCAGAACAAGATGCTGTCTCCCAGTGAACATTGGAGGTGATGCCAGATGATGTTCTCCAGGACACAGTGTCAAGTATGGGACATACACATTCATGGACCTTGACACCAAGAAGGTTTTACATGTCGAAAATGTCCAGGTATGGCACTCTTGACTTTCACATTTATCGCACAGTGTGTCATGTCTGTCATGTTTTAACACTACGTGCTGAACCAAGGCATACATTGTTTGCAATGATAACAGTGGCAGTAGTACACCAACATTGTGTGACTCTCTGTATCTGTACTCAGTGCAACAAAGTCAGCAGCTCTAATGCAATGGAGCTTGAAGGTCTTAAACGTGGGCTGTCATACCTGGAGCAGAGGGGCTTAACTGACGAAGATCATCACAGACCACCTCATGCAGGTCCGTAGTTCTTGAGGGAGAAGAAGCCAGATGTGAGGCACTGGTATGATGTGTGCACGTGGCAAAGGTAACAGTCTGTACAAATTCAGTTTGTTCATTGGCTGACACAAATATGTTTGTTACTACTGAGGTGGAAGAACTGAGGTGGGAGGGAGAGTCATACAGGGACTGAGTAGATGGGTCTAGGGGTAATGGTAACAGGGACCATGAATAACAATTCCCAGTGCTAGACAGTGGCCGCAAAAGTTAACAAAATGGTGTGGTGCATATCGTGCGGTGTTTTGTCCGGATGAGCAGAGGTAATCATGGGTCTCCAAAGGTCATTAGTAAACCCACACTTTGATTGTTGTGTGCAGTGCTGGGCCATACCTAAGTGTGCTGTCCAGTTACTGTCATGGGTACAGAGGAGGGCAACAAACATGATTTTGGAATGGAGTGGTGACAATATGACAGCAGGCTGTGACACCAGAATATGTACACCCTTGAGGAGAGAAGGGTCAGGGGGACATGATAGGCACATTCAAGTGTCTGAGTGTAATCAATAAAGGTGTTGTAGATGAGGTCATGCTCTGGCCATTATAAGATACTGAGCAAGAATGCTACATCATGCCGCACTCCAAACTGCTAATAGTATCTTGCAATGAGGTCATGCATTGGAAACTTCGATGCCTGTTGTTCCTTATTGGTTATGCTGTTCAACAGAAATTTATTGCAGCTATGCTTACTCAACATGTAGGTGTCACAAGGAAGATAGAGGTGGCAGCAAAGAGCAAGACATGCCAGGACCTCCTTGGTTGGTGTCACTCAATAAGTAATCACCTGTACTGGTGTGCTTCGAGCAGTGGTGGCAATGCAGGATTGGTCGTAGCAAAGATGGGAGAGTGTGTTGAACCACAGCATCAACATCCATGAAAATCATGGTACAACATTTGAAAATGTGAGCATGGAGACCTAGGGGACTGTGAGTGGCTTGAATGGTAGGTGACAGTTCTTTGCCAGTGTTAAAGTATGGCAATAAGAATGCACCTTGGGAAGTATCATCACTGTTCTGTATTGTGCTTCATAGGGTCTAAAGCTTACAAGGAACTCGTGCTAATAGTGAAGAAGAGGTGACTTCTCACTGATGTGGCCATGCTTTCTTCGGGGGAACAGACATCAACAGTGGAATCTTTCCACAAAATTAGTACCTACTTCGCTCCCAAGGCAGTGCATTACTTCTACCAAACAATGAGTGCACGGTGAGTAATCAGTCACAACAATGTAGAAACATAATATAGAAACATAGAAGTTGGTGCAAGATAGGGACCGCAAGGCCCATCCAGTCTGGCCATTTAATTTTCTACCTTATTAATGTGCCATAGGCCTTTGCTCTGTCAATGGCCTATCTATTCCTACTCATCTGTATTGCTCCCTTATGCCTAACCCATGCCTGTTTGAAGCACTGCACTGTATTTATATCTGTCAGTTCCTGAGGTATGCCGTTACATGCATCCACCACCCTTTCTGTGAAAAGAACTTCCTCACATTACCCCTTAATCGGCCTCCCTTTAATCTCATGCTGTGTCCTCTTGTCCTGCTATTTTCTTATATTGAATCATGTTAGACTCTTTCACCTTGTTAATGCCCTTAAGGTGTTTGAATGTTTAAATCATATCACCTGTCTCCCTCCTTTGCTGTAGGGTATACATATTGAGTTCAGTTAATCTGTCCTCATGTTTTCTGATGCAGTCCCTGCACCATTTTGGTTGCCCTTCTCTGGACTGCCTCAGTTTGGTTAATGTCCTTGTGAAGGTGTGGTCTCCACTAGTGCACGCAGTACTCCAGATGGGGCCTAACCAGTGTCTTGTAAAGAGGGTTTATTACCTCCCTCTTCTGAGTTGTGATACTCGTAAGCATTAGTTATTTTATTGCGACAACTGCAAATTTACTTAGTCAGTCATTGCTCAGTGCATGATAAAATTATTTATTTATTTAAATAATGCATTGATATAATTTTGTTGCCAGGTATGGGGATATAAATGTTTACCATGTGAAACTGAACAATATGAGCTGTTGGTGTTATTTGTACCGAATGAAGGAAGTTTGTGACTGACACTGGGGAAATTCCCATACTCGTTTAGATTACTGACATGGGATGATTAACGTCATCTGGAACAACTACAAAAAGAGGTAGACAGCACCTTGGTATAATGGATCATCCGAAATATTGTACTTCCACACTGCCGAACCGCACTCATACTGCACTACGGTGTCATTATTGGTACATTTCACTACTGCCTGGTGTGGGTATACAACCCACAGCCTTATGGTATTCTACATTACAATAATTGTACACATTTTTATTGTAAATATTATGGACATACTACTGTTCCTGCACTACTGTCCATTTTACACTGACTGTATGTTTCTCCTGCCCCATCATATTCTGTGTATGACGATGAGCCTTTGTAAATGAATCCTTCACACAAAGGGTTGCAATTCTGATACTGCAATAAATAAATAATACAATTCTGACCACAGACCATGGCCATGTGTTAAATCTGTTACACTCACACCCTGTCGTGTCCTTTTGCTGACATCAGGCCCACTCTCTACCTCCTTCCTCTGGGTTATAAATATAAACCTGTGTGAGTTTCTCTTCATATGGCTTCTGTTGCACACACTGAGGTAAATAGTTGCCATCCTGTGCACCGCCTCCATACTGTCTATGTCTGTGCGGAGTTGGTGTTCTCTAAAATTGATCACAGTACTCCAGCTGTCGTATCAGCAACTGTTTGCACAGAAGGATAACAACTGCCTTTTTGTACTGGTGATGCCTCTGTGCATGCATCTCAGTATCCTCCAGATCTTCTGACTGCCTTCTCACACTGCTTGCATACCTAAATGGCATGTGATATGACTACCCACAGATCACTTTCCATTTTGTGGTACCTATTCACTCCCACCCTTTGTGTAATCTTACTGTGGGCTTGTTATTCCCTGGAGCATCACTTTGTACTTGTTGGCATTGTATCTACGCTGCCATACTTTTAAACTGTCCTCCAAAGTCCAGTACTTTTCATTTTACGGGCAGCCTTGTGAGTGCCTGAATTAACGGTTCATCACCTCTCACTTTGCTGATATAGACAGCCCCATGTTATGTTAGGTGGTGCAGTCAGAGGAGCATTCACAGATGACATGATGGTAGAGTCTGTGCTTACACTGCCAAACTTTCAGTAGATTGCTTATTTAATTCTGCTAACAGTTCATGGGTAACCCTGACCTCATCACTTTTCCTTCTGTTTTGTAGCGTTTTGCTGTCTGTCCTTCATTTTAATGAAAACAGCAATAGGCCACAGTTGGTTGACAGAAAGGGTGAAGCAAGGTGGAGAATTTCAGACCCCAAGTACCACAAGGGTCAGAGTATAGTGAAGGAGGTGAAGGTGCCATGCACCTACAGGGAGTAATGATGATAACTGGGATAATGTTAAGTGAATGCATGTCTTAATTACAGTTCACAGTGAGTCATTGCTGGGATTTGTAGTTATTCAACTGCTGTGATATACAGGTGGTGACAAGAGAAACATAGAAACATATAAATGTAGACGCTGATGGTAGATAAGGAATGCAAGGCACATCCACTCTGCTCATTTATTTTTCTAGCTTATGAATGAGCTATAGGCCTTTACTCTGCCAATGACCTATCTAGTTTTACTCACTTGTATTTCTCCTTGTGCCTATCCCATTCTTTTCCTGATACTACTCCCTTCACTCCCCTTATGCCCTTTGATCTTAGCAATATCCTTCCAGACTTCCTCTTTCCTAATGTAAATAGAACGTCTTGTCACCCTAGTTTACTTTTTGTGGTACAAGGAGAATGGTGAAAAGTTTAACTGATGACCCTCCGATGTGCATAAGACATGTAGCTTCAACACTATTTTAAAGGCCTCCATGGTTACATCTGTGAGGTCAGTTTTATTTACAGGTGTTAGTAGTAACAGCCATTGCTATCCACTACACAGTAATTTATTTTTCTTTGCATAACAATATTAGCTATGGAGTTCACTAACAAAAGCTTCATTTTACACTTTCAAGACACTGCATGATTCATGGTGGCGAAATACCACAGGTGGTGGTGGATGCTAAAATGAACAACTCTGAATATTGCAGAGTGGTGGCATCACTGGCACATACAATGCTGAACAGCATAGCCATGGGGATAACCTCAAAGAGTATTCAGGTGATCGTTTTGCTTTATGATAGCATGGTTACACCCCACCTTGAATACTGCGTGCAGTTTAGGCATCCATACTTAAAGAAGGACATAGTGTTACTGGAGAGGGTACAGAGGAGAGTGACCAGGATGGTACTGGAGCTAGGGGAAAGGCCCTATGAGGAGTGAGTGGTGGAGCTCAACCTATAATCGTTAGAGGAGAGAAGAGAAAAGACAGGGGTATGGTTGTGAAGAATGTTAGGGGATCAATATGGTAAGCCTTGAGGGGTCATCCAGCTGAGGTAACATGGGGCCACATGGGACAGACCATGAAGCTGGATGGTGAGAGGTTGAGGGTGGAAACAAGGAGGCGGTACTTCACTTACACAGTGGTACAGTCATGGAATGCGCTGCCCAGAGAACTTGTGGCTGCCACCACTGTGGAGGAGTTCAAGAAGGGCTGGGATAGGTGCAGTTGAGGGTACATCCAGGAGCCATGCTGGGAAACAGTACTGCATGGTAATTTGTCCAGTTGTAACATAACCTGTCTACAAGATCCTTAATATGTGTACTTGTTATGTCCTCCAACAGATTATGCATCATCAGTTATGGCAGAAGTCATATGTCTATGTCACAAATACCCAAGCTACCGTGTGGCCCAGGAGATGGTACAACAAAGCGAGTGTAAAGCACCAAGACCTCTGTCAGACAAGTTTGATAAAGGTTCCCAAGGCCGAAGTTGTGGAACGACACGCAGCCATTTAACAGACTAGCGAAGGTTGCTTACATGCCGTCTCCATCCGACGACTCAACAAAGTGAACTGTTCAGCTACACTGTGTCCACTTGGTTCATAAATGAACTGAAAGAGGTAACAAACATTATTTTTTAAGTGGAAACAGTGACATAACATGGGCACCTGCAGGTTTAAGCAATGGTTGCAGACAAGAAGGTGAAGGAATGATATACATACCTATCAACTGTCCCTGATTTTCATGTATGTGAGTGATTTGGGATCAAATCTATCCTGTGTCCCAATCATTTGTGGTTTTAGGGCAGAACAATGGAGATTGTAATCACAATTAGTTGTTCTTTTGAGAGGTATGGACATGTATAATATTATTGTTGCTTGTGGATGTCAGAGTGACAGGCATCATGCACATGTTTACTTTAAGAAGGTTTGTCACAAGTTTGAAACTTGGATTTCATTGTCAAGTGTCAAACAACGTACAGCCACTTGATAGCAATAGTGATCAGGCATGACTTACGGTTCAGCGTAGCTGTGTATATTGGTGGCAGTGAATCTCTACAACACCTCTTGAGGACCATGGTGTTGTTTTCATGCCTTTTGTTTTCTTGATTGGCTTCACACAAATGCTGCTTGCCTCTCTGATGGCTGTTTAAATTTTCCCCATTGTTCCTCCACCCCTCATTCTTGCCCGTTTGGTACTGCTTTTCTTTTCTTTAATTTTCATTCTTTCTCCACTACTGTCCCTCTCTACACTGTCTCAGACTCCATCACCTACATGATCCTTGAGTCTCAGGGTCTGCCCCTGTGGTGCACAGCACTGCTACTGTAATCCTTGATGCCTAGACAACACCCCCATGTGGGGTGAGGAGTAGAGGCCACGACTTACATCCTGATCTGCTGCTATGGAGTGGGCTTGCACAGTGGAGTGTGCCCTTATGTCCAAAGGATGTGTACCACAGAGAAGTCATCGCCTAGGAGAGATGGGGTGTGTTTCCACTGTTCCTGCTCCCCTAGACATCGGCTGTGAAATGAGGGACAATGAGCGAGGAGACGAGCTGTGATGTGCCTCCTGCTCTGCCCCTCTGCGATGTCAACCCTGTCCTTAGTGCTGCTAGTCCCTTAACTGCACCTATCACCTGAGTTATACCAGGTTGCAGTATCGTGGCATGAGATTGGAGCTACCCTCCCGAGACAGAGACCAGCCATCAGGCCCTCTATTATTCTCCTCCTGCCAACCACCGGCGGACCATGCTTGTTCACGAACACGGGTCTCCAGTGTCAGACAAGGTAAGGCATCCAGCGCCTCCACCCTCGGCACCATCGTGCCATTGTGGACTGGAGCAAACTTCATGGAACCCAGCATTGGGACATGGTGCCGAGCCAGTGGTCACATGTTCGCCAATCAGCGGTGAGGTGGTTTGACTGGTCTGGCTTGCCACCATTACAGTGGCCTGCAATGACGTTGGCACATGGCCAGTCCCACAGATAGCCTGCTAGCACCAATCCCCAACTGCTTCATCCTCGCTTCTCAGAGAATGGTCACAGCCTCCCAGGACTCAGTACTTATCAGAGATTCTCACTGTACCCACCCCAGAACAAGACAACTGTCCGAAGATGGTCAACCTTCTACCTCCCCTGTCGAACACCCATGCCGCAGGCTCATTAACCAACTACGGTTGGCAGCATGGCGTGAGGTGTGGCATCCAGCACCTCAGCCCTCAGCACCACTTGGCATTGTGCCATTCTAAGGATACTGTCTATCATTTTCTTGTCCATTGCCTACCCCTGAGATTGGGGTGTGTATACAACCCCTGCACAGATTATGGTGCCATTTCCTGTCTCCAGGGTGACCCACTCCTTCCATCAAGGCCACTACTTCAGGTAGCTTGTTACACAGACTATGAGCATTGGAACTCATCACTAATGCTAGCCAGGTCAGCCCGTAGATGTACAACCTGCAGAATACATCCCACAAGACTGCCAACACACAACCATTGCACTGCACCACTCCCATCATGTTTCATTTTGTGTCACCTCGCCTCTAGTTTTCTATGCTTACTCTCTCCTCCCTCTGTTTATTTTTCCACCTACTGTCATACTGCCTATGGGCCCAACAACTCTGACCCTTCCTGTTGTGGGACAGAAGTCACCCTGCCGCCTCACACTCTGTTAGGTCCTCTGAATCCTGTGCTGTTGCCATCCACAGTAGCCACACCTCCGTAGGTCAGAAGGCATTGTCCATCCGCTTCACCAAAGTATGGAACTCACTTCCTCCTCCGATGTGACTCACATCATCCCCATCATCCCTGCACCTAGATGTGAGAAACTTATACTCCCCTAAGTGCTCCTTACCCTAGCCCCCCTTTAAATGAACCACCCCTGTTCCTCACTTTGTCAAGGTTGCCCTCCTTCTGTTGGTCCTGTAACCCATCTTCTCTTTGTAACCCTTATTCAACTGCTGTCTTCCTCTACCCTACCTACCTTCTCCCTACCATCCTCATACCAATTACCCTGGTTATGCCATCCATGCTGGGTTTCCCATGCACTCTTAAGTGAATTTCCGGTCAAGATAACCTGTCCCCCTGTTACACGAGGTCCCTGCACCCTAATTGGTACCCCCAGAGGTACACCATAGACAGTTAGTGCTTAGGTATATGTTATTCTAACATATAGGGCTAAGGGCATCTACCGTATAACAGTAGATATCAGGATATGAATGCATATTATTGTAATACACTTTGCTTGCTAATACATATATTTTGCTATGTATTTTCTGTGTATTCCTTTCTTGTAAGATGTCAAGGCACCTGTGTCCTTGGAGTAATTATGATATGTAAGTCAGCATTGCCACATTTTGGTGATTTGTACCATTACACTGAGTTATGTAAGACTCTGTATAAGAACTCTTTTGTTCACAAACTGATGACTACTACAAAATTGCATAATGTTATCTTGGACCGTGGAGCCACCTCTAATTTAACCAATAGGGCTCATCTCTGTAACTAGAAATGTTTCTATCTTACAGTAACCATAGTAATTATCATAGGTATATAATGTGATACACTAGTCTTGTACCTCAGAGATCCCAAGAGACACAAAGAAACCTCGAGGTATAGGGAACGCTTAGCACTGGCTCCTGGTTTGTATTGGTAAGAACTGCTTAGGGCAACTGTGATTTTATCCTTTTTGGTAGTAATAAACAAGTTTATTACTCTTATGCAACATGCCTGTGATCACTTGCATTCCCAATATTGCCAAGAGCCTGAAAGTGAGGTTTAGACCTCCTGACAGTTGTCGACCGAGTGCAGGCAATATTTGGTGTTTGTAAGTTCTCACTTGTTGCCGAAACTTTTCCCTTTCCCACAGGGACAGTAGGTGTACATTCCCTTTTCATCTCTCCCATTTTAAAACCAGTTTGTAGTCACTTGCAAAGTCTGGCTGTCTTCTTTTCGGGTGTGGTCGATGCTGACTCGACTCTCCATTACAGCTTTGAATTGCAGGCCTACAACTTATATAGTATCCCAGCTGTGTATTAAGTGCTCCTGCTGTGGATCGATACACAGCACGGTGCCTTTTTCACAGTTTGATTTTTCGTTCCCTTCCACACAATGGCCACCGTATCAAATATCTTCGCAGACCTGAGACTCGATGTTTCGAACTTCCTTACCTCCCATGGAGGATGGGCTGACTTTGCGCGGGACGTAAGTCAATCCGAAAATCCTATACTGGGGATTTCAACCCAGTACACAGAGACGAGACAATCAACCAATAAGCGCCAAGCTAAAGGGTTGATGGTCGCGGCTGTCTATGCTGCTCTGGAAGCATCCGAAGCGAGATTTCGAACCCTTGATCTGCAAATCTCATCTCTTAAGCAACAGATGGGTTTGCAGGAAACAGAATGTGTTAGACAGCAGCAGAACTTGGAGTCTGAATTCCAAACTCTGCGGAATGAAAAGGATTCACTTTTGCATCATTCCGCTCAAACTGGAGAACAGGAACTTTGTATGTTGAAGCAGGAGTGTGAAAGTTTGAGACAGGATAAGGGACGGGCATTGCATATGAATGATTTGCTAAGTGCTGCAAATGCTCAGTTGAGTGAGGAGATGGCAGAGCTACAGGACGAGATGAACCAGGTATGTAATGACTTAGAAGTGGCTACTTGGGATAATCACAAACTGAGCGCCGCGTATAGAGTGTTGCAGAAGCAAATGCAAGATGAGGTTGATATGGATGTTGCAACTGTGAGTCATGCTGAATGTAAAACCAAGATGCAAACTGCGCCATCAGCGGAGAATACTGGCTGGACATGTTAAGGCAATGGGGCGTAGCCCCTGCCTTTACACGTCATCTGAGGGAGGTATCAGATGACGACATCTCTCAGTACAATGCCCAGTCACACCCCTACTATGGCCCAGAGACCCCACCCAGCCATCCACAACATGGTGGGTCCCCTCTACACCCACACCATGTCATACGTCATCGACGTCGTGATGCCCATCATGGGAGATGCCAACATGGTGGCCCCCATGATAGGGGGGAGCAGTCCCAGGCCTGGTCCCGACTGCACCACCGATAGCTGTTATTAATGTGGAAGATAGGCAAGAGATAGAAACGATGATTGAAACTGCAATAGGCAATGTATCTCTTCCTGAGAGAAGTAAACGGGCCATTAAAACCCGGATTAGGCAGCTTCTACAAGAGGCTGGCACTCAAGAGGGTATTGTTCATACTGCGGCTGAAGCTGCAGCTCGGGCCGCCCTAGACAGCGCCCGAGACAACCTACCTCTGCCTGATCTACCCAGTAATCCCCTACAAATGGACTACTCTGTTCAGCAAATAGCTGACAGTATCAGTCGGATGAATCCGTCCAATAATCTCAGCTGTCACTTAGAGAAAGTGCGTTCTAAATGCGAGATGCTTAGCCTTGCTGCAGAATATCAGGTCCAGATACTAAGCCAAACCATCGATCCTAGTTTGTGGGCCAAACTCCCCGATGCCATCCGCCAGGATGGGAACGCCACCTTTGATGAAGTTGCAGCTGAGCTCATTTCTACTCACAGCCCAGGTGTAGAAGGAGTGATGCTTGCATACCCTGTAAAACAGAATGCAAAGGAAAGTCCAGCGACTTACCACCAGAGGCTCTGGATGGCCTACCGAGCAGGAAAGCACCTGGCACAAGAAGCTGCGGATGTAGATCTTATTGAATATAAGACCCTGTTCCTTAGGAACGTGATTCCTGCAATACGGGAAAAGGTAGCGCCAACCACCTACCCCAATATGGACAGGTTTGCCGACATCCTTCGGAAAACCGAGAGAGTTTACCAACTCTATATCCGTGATCTGGGCTCCGGTTCCAAGAAGGTAGCCACCATGGAGCCTGCTTCAAAGGCCATGATGCACTACACTGTGGAAGGACAGGCCCAACACCAACAGGCCCAACATCAACAGGCCTCCAGCTGATAACCAATATCCCCAACAGGCCCAACACCAACAACAACCACAACAGCAACAACAACAATGGGTGGGAATCGAATTGGCATAAGAATAAAAAGATAAGGGCAAAGGTAAACCCCAACAACAAAAGACAGGCTCTTCATAGGGAGATAGCCCAGAGAATTGGAAATTCGAGAGCTCCTGGGACAAATGTGCTCAGAAGGATTATTGTTCTGCACAGGCCCTTGTGGCTGTACAACCGGCGACCCAGACCCCAACGGGCCATGGCGATATTGGAGGTGCAGGCCCTCAGGCCCATACAGACCTGAACCCAGAAGCTCCTCCCTATACAGCAACGGCGCAACATGGTGAGGTGATTCACAGGAGTCAGGCCCAACCTCTCCATGCCACCAGTAGTACCGATTGACAATTACAGGCCCCAGTCCAGATTGTAAACAAGCTGGTCTTGGATACAAATGGAAGGCCCTGCACTGAGGCCGAGGTCAGGGGCCACCTACTTGTAGTCTTGCTGGATACAGGTGCAGCTGTATCTGTATTACATGATGAACATCCAGACATCCCCTTGGTCCACGGACGGAGGACCAACATGTCAGGAGTTGATGGTACTAGGCTACCTGCATACCGTTCTCTACCCCTACGGTAGAGTTAGGCCATTTAAAGGCCTCACATACCTTCCGACTGATGGTTATGCATGACCATCCTAGTATCATAAGAACAGACTTCCTTGCACCACATGGCTGTGTGGTGGATTTAACTAACATGCTACTGATACAGATTCAGGGTCAGTATCACACTATTTTGGTCCCTGATTCACACGTTGTGGCGACAATCTCTGCCAACGACAAAGAGTATGACGTCATAGATTTGTTCAAAGGCCACAAGCTTTTCCCAAAGCTTCTTCCCATTTTGCAATGACATTTGGAAGCGTTGCAATCAACAAACATGACTGTGGCAGAATGCACACTGTCATCAAAGTGCCAGGCCCAGCACATGAGAGGCAAAGGCAGTACCCTTTTCCAGCTGAGGCCTTGCCTTCTCTCACAGAAACAATCAAGTCACTCCTTAAGCAGGGAGTAATTAGAACCTGTGTTTCTACTGCCAACTCCCCAGTTTGGCCCCTGAAAAAACCCACAGGCACCTGGAGACTTACTATTGACTACAGGAAGCTGAACCAGGTCACCCCCAGTTTTTCCCCAACTGTGGCATCAGCACCCAATGTGTTACGACTTTTGACCCCTGACCTGAAATGGTTCAGTGCCCTGGACATCTCCAATGGTTTTTGGTCATTGCCATTGGCCGTTAAGAGTCAATATAAGTTTGCCTTCACCTTTGAAGGAAGACAGTACATGTGGACTTGCTTGCCACAAGGATTCCATAATAGTCCATCCCTGTTCCATCTGCACATGATAGACGCCCTTGAGAGTTTCTTTACTCCTCAATGCCTCTTGCAATATGTGGATGACCTGTTGCTGGCAACTGCCACACAGGAGCAACATGTGGATCTCTTGGACGAACTACTGACTCTCTTTCAGAGAGCAGGCCTGAAACGCAATCCAGCAAAAGCACAACTATGTCAGAAAGAAGTACTCTTTCTGGGTCTGAAAAAAACTGACCAAGGTCGAAGCCCTACCTGGAAAAAGATACAAGGACTGCAAGACTTGTCATTACCTACCAGCGTGGCAACTCTTTGAAGGTTTCTGGGTATGGTGAATTATTCAAGGGATTTTATTTGTGATTTTGCTCAGAAAGCTGCTCCTCTGTATGAGCTATTGAAAAAGGACATCCCATGGACTTGGGGCCCCATACATACCCAGGCTGTGATGTCACTGAAGCAGGCCTTGGCCTCTGCCCCAGCTCTGGTCAACCCCAATCCAGCACTACCATTCCATCTGGAATGTGCCACCTCTGACATTGCCATGTCAGCAGTGTTGGCCCAGAAGGTTCATGGCACCCTGAGACCTATTACGTATGCATCACAGCTCTTGACCCCAGTGGAACAGAAGTATAGCCTTTGTGAAAGGAATCTTCTGGCCACCTACTGGGCTGTCAAGCACTTCCTGCATATCATTGGGTACTCTCCACCGATCATCAACACCAACCACACCCCAACTACCTTTCTGCTCTCAGACAGAGTGAAGGATGGGTCAGTCTCCAACACCAGACTGACACACTGGTCACTTCTTCTCCAGGATAGAGACATACAGGTACACCCAACAAAAATTCCATCTATGCTGGCTCATGGACTCCTCTTCCAAGGGGAACCCCACGACTGTACACTGCGGTCACCTGATCTTCCAGATCCAGGTCCTTTCCTCCCTGCCACGCCACAAATACTCAATAACACCTCTTGTGTCATGTCTTTACTGATGGTTCAGCATCCTACTATCAGGGAGAACAAATTGCAGGGATGGGCATTTTAGTGATTTACCCTCACGGGAACACTGTCAAAATATCTAAGCGTTGCAGTGTAGCATCATCACAGTATGCAGGGATGGTGGCTGTGGCCTGTGCCTCGAGTTCATCAGCATGGGACCGAGGATACCATCATTTTACAGACTCTAATTGGGTTTGTTGTTCTCTTACAGAATTTCTTCCTTTCTGGCAGAAGAATTCCTTCCTCTCCTCTGATGGCAGCCCAGTGAAGTACAAAGAATAGGTAATATACATACATT
The DNA here is from genome assembly GCA_016271365.2 of Neoceratodus forsteri. Lineage (NCBI taxonomy): Eukaryota > Metazoa > Chordata > Ceratodontiformes > Ceratodontidae > Neoceratodus > Neoceratodus forsteri. The sequence goes on along the minus strand of JADMNL010000023.1, from coordinate 381,665,579 downwards.
CACTGGCACAAAAATTTGCACACAAACTCTATGTACACAAAGTCAAAGCTCATTCTCTCCACGACCCCTATCATGCCTTTAATGACACAGCAGACACCCTTGCCAAAGAAGGGGCCCGAGGGGGGGACACCTGGATGATGGACCATCCAGAGGCCAATGCGGCCGTACAAATTGCTGCACTCAGGAAGAAACCTGAACCCTTTTCTCCCCCGGTCCTCTCAGCAGCTCAACATGCTGATACTGAACTCAAAGAAGTGTTCAGATTCCTTGACAAGAGTACCGAAGAGAAACTTCCCACACATAACCCATACCGGAGGCATGAAGGTAAGCTACACTTGTCACCAGATGACAAGCTCATCTGGTACCAACCAGATGATTCCACCACCAAGTTGTGGGTGGTCCCCAGACACCTCAGATCTGACTTTCTGCATCAAGTGCATGACATACCCACTGGTGGACACCAGGGAGCGGAAAACACCCTCCAAAGGCTTAAGACCATGTCCTGGTGGCCTGATGTCACCAAAGATGTTAAACAGTACTTAGACAATTGTCTCGTTTGTGCGCAAAATAACCCCATCCCTACCAAACGAAATGCAAAACTCTTACCACAATGACACTCTGGCCTTGGCATGCCATACAAATTGATTTTATTGGCCTTTGACCAACACCAGCAGAAATAATAAGTATGCTCTTGTGATAACTGACCTCCTTCTCTAAGTAGGTTGAAGCTTTCCCACTAAGATGTGCACTGTTAAAACCACTGCCAAATCTTGGTGAACAGATTTTCTCCAGGTGGGGCCTACCCTCAAGGTAGACTCTGACAAGGAACCAGCTTTACAGATGAGTTGATGAAAGAAGCCCTTGAACTCCTTGGAGTTCAGCAGAAGTTCCATATGTTTTACCACCCTCAATCCTCAGGTCAAGTAGAAAGAGCCAACAGACGGATAAAGCAGATGCTTTCCAAATTTATAGAGGACAATCCCAAAACCTGGGATTCCCTACTGCCGTTACTCCTAATGGCAATTAGGGGTACACCCTCAGCCACCACCCAGCTCACACCCTTTGAGGTGATGACTGGAAGACAGATGGGATTACCTGAACACCTGTTGTTTGACCTGCATACCCCCACTGCAGACCGTGTGTCTGTAGACCAATATGTGGAAAAACTCAGAAGAGACCTCATACACACACACACACTTGTATGCTGCCAACTGCATGGGCAAGGCCCAACAACAATCCAAAATACAGTTTGACAAACACACAAGAAGTGGATTGGCAGGTTGGAGATCAGGTAATGGTTCTCTGATTTGTACATCCCACCCATTCCTTCTCCAAAAGTGGAAGGCCCATACCCCATTGTAAACAAGCTCAGTCCGGCAGTCTATCAAGTTAGCTCCTGTACAATAACAAACTGACTGACAAGTGGTTACATGCAAACCAGCTGAAACTGTATAAAGGAGCTACTATTTTTCCTCACCCATTGGGGAATAGTACTAACTTACTAATGTTTGATTCTGCTTTTCAGATACACTGACAAGATGGCTATCTTGTTCCATTATCTCCTCATCTCAGGAGTTGGTCCCATTCATCCAAGGCACGTACCAACCTCCTACCACACCTTGATCATCCAGCATCTCCTTCAGAGGGAGTATCCATCAATATACCCGATAGTCTGATTACTGTCCAGGAAGGTTCCAATACTTACCTCACTGCCTCAGTTGTTGCTCCTGATAAATCTCATTCCCACAAATTGAGTGGCAAACCACATTGCAAGAACAAATTCTCCTGTGTCCAAACTCTCAAAGGAACTTTCCAGGGTTGGTCCAATGCTAAATTAACCCCAAATGGTTCTCTGTCCTTATTACAAACTGCATTAAGACATTCTGATTTGTACAACATCACTGCCTTAATTGATCCTTCATACTTTGTCTAAGGATCTGCTCATAAATTCTGTGCTGTGCTCCTATGATCTCTGCAGCCATGTATCTATCTGTGTTGCCACCCACTGATAGACAGCTTTGAATGTCCAGACACCCTGGTCCTCGTAGTGGTGTCACAGCCACTGCCCTCCCAGGTTCACTGATTAATAATCTACAGTTTATGCATATACCTGTTTTGTTTAATCTTATTATTGAATATGAAAGAATTTGGTATGTGTCACAATATTAACATGTCAGCATTTTATAGTTCATTATTGCTTGATAGTTTAGCTGCATTTCAGATTCGTACTCAAGACCCTATTGCGGGGTTCATTCTACTGAACATGAGAGGCAACTTCAGGAGAAAACCCTCTCCTGATGATCAAAGTCGTAACGTAATAAACGTGAAGTTGACAGTTCTGATGTCACAGGTGCAACAGGTACTGTCACAGGCCTTTTGGTACAGCTGTACTATCTATTGGAATAAAGCAGACGTTGCTACTATCAAAGCTCATTCTGCAAAGTTTTCTACTGGTCTGGTTAACAACATGCTACCACCGTTATTGCATGGTGTGGATGGCCTTAGCCAGGAAGAAAGATACACAGTATACAACATGCACAACATTGCTAGGGCATTCACTGGACTCAAAGACAAGATTAATGCACTCATACAACAGAACAATAAAGAAGCAGATAAACAATACATTGCTAGAGAAATACTTTGCTCAGCCTACGGCTCATACATTATCACTACCATCAATAACCTCTTCTGTGATCTAGAATCTGAAGAATCTTGACATCATTCATGACAGACGCATTTCAAAATGGTATTGTCCATGATGTAAAACTCCTAGCTGTATTGCCGTGTATGCAACAAACTCTAACCATTCCTCTTTCCACAGCTAGGAACTTGGGGTTCGTGACCAGACACCCTAACGCTGGTCCTTGTTTTACAATAAGAAATGTTCCATAGGAGATACTATGTTTGTTTCTTTACTGTCTCTTTACACGTTTTGATCCCTGCCAGCCTTGTTCAACAAGCTTGCACTGGTCCACTCCCATCGGGCATTTGGGCGAAGACATCTACAGAGAACGCCTGGATCTACTGCCTCTACTGGTTTTCCATCCTTTCTGGATGCCTGGGTGGCTCCACATACAGACTGCTGTGCTGAAGAAGAATATATTTACTTATGCCGGTGTGATGTATTTGATGTTATTCAACCTGTTTGTGGTTACTCCTCCGGATAGCATTGATTGGACCTTTACCATGGATGATGACATCACCAAGAATGGCACTGATTTCTTCAACTTGACTTTGACTCCAGATAAGCTCTACCAATCATATCGTGAGAAAGTTCATGCCTGTCAACACGGATTTCAAAGACTTTGCCTACACCTGCCCTGTCCAGTTGCAAAAGTGAGACCTCTACTGTTCACTCAGTATAATTCTGATGGGAGTATGTGTGGTAACAAACTTTAAAAGCTATACTTATGGATCTTTGTGACATGCCCTATTGATAACCCCAATTTTTGTTTTGTCCCCACCAGAAGACTGTCATTGGACATACCATTATAACCTCTATCCCCTCATGGATGCAGATATCATTGATGGTAATCCCATTATCTGCTTACACTGTCTGAATATTTACCATATTTTAATGTACACATAGACCACTCACACTTATCATTAAAATCACTTTTAGACAGGAAGGACACACACCTCATCCACATCAGCAATAATATAACCAAGGCCAATGGCGTATCTTCTCATTAATTAATGATGGTGACATGAATAATGCATTGACTAACATCTGGTTAGGATTACTTTTAAAGGTTTTGTTGCTATACAGGCATTTTTGCATCAGAGACTGGTGACAATGACTGCATGACACAAACTGAGGATGATTTCTCAGTGTCCTTTGACTCTGGATTCATGGATGTGAACAGTCCTTCCATGTGCAGTGCTGCTATTCAGGTTTCCCCTGTGGTAATGTTTTTTGCATGGATGAACTGTCTCTGTTTCTTTGAAGATTTAGTGATTGCACACAATGTTAATATATTATTCAATATACTTCTGGCAGTGTTTCAAACTGTGACACCTTGATACGTGTGAGAAGTACATGTGGGGTGATGTGGCCTGATGTGCACAGAGGGACATCAGGTCTGATGGGTATGAAGTGGTGAAGCAATGGATCAGTTTGTCACATGATGTGGTGGATATGCCTCACATATGTTAATCATAGTCATAGGTATCATGGTGCCAAGTATAACAAGGCATTATTTACCTGTTGTGTCATACTGTGTCTATACAGACACACTGCCCACCCTTACCTCTAACTAACTCCCACTGACCTGTTCCCTGCGCCTACCTCCACCTCCGGCCGATGTTCCTCCTTGTGTGGATGTCAGTGTTGGGGTGTGGGTAATATATCTTTCTGCAGTTTTACAAGCCTGCTGTGATGATTGGTTGGTGGTGTTCAGTTTGGCATAATCACTTGATTTTTTTACTGTGAAACTGAGCATTTACAAAACACAGCATCATTTTCAACACCCATGGTGGTAATGCTGCTCCACATACTGTCATTTCTTTCGTGCACAGTATGTTTTACAATCACTGCCCATGTCTTCATGAACCATATGGGTTATTACTTGATTATGTGGCAGCAGTAACTGATGAGGTAGTGTGTCTCCAGATGGAACCACTCAATTTTTCTGTCATTTTATGTCCAGCTGTGGTTGAACATGATAAATAATGTGTACTGTGCTACACCACGACCTTTCAATGTAACTCACAGTCATGCATTCATACACATGTGTCAGCAGAGAATGGCTTTCCGTGGACATTGATTACTCCCCTTACTCCATCTTGCATGCCACCCCCCCCCACACACACACCCCACGACAACTCCATCTGTTTGTCCAAGGCCTTCCTCAAACCATTCACTGTATTTTCAGTCAACACCTACGCCAACAGTTTGTTCTACATGACAGGAACTCTGTCTGTGAAATAGTATTATATGTTGTCTTCCCAAAACCTTTTCCCTTCCATTTTAATGAGCCTTATGTATTTTATGTCACATAGTAACGTACTATGAAGTAAGCAGATTATGCCCTATGTTCTATAGGTTCTGCTATATGGCCAATAGCAACTCAGGGAACAGTCTGAAGAACACCCTCCATACAAGGTCCCCCATTTCCCAGTGCGTCTCCTAAATGCAGCTTCCCCAATCCATATCCAAGCCATTCTTGAACTGTTTCACAGTAGTAGCAGCCACCATCTACTTTGGGAATGCATTACATGGGTCCACCACTCTCTTAGTGAAGTAGCACGTCCTTGTATCACCCTCCCAGTCTCCCATCTTCCACCTTCATTTAGTGTCACTTACTGTCCCCTGTTCTCTCAGCTTGATGACACTGTCAAGGCTCAACCTATTCATTCCCTTGAGATACGTGAAGATGTCTGTCATATCCCCCTGTTTATTCTCTCCTCCACAGACTACAGGTTGAGGTCCATAGTGTGTCCTCATAGGGCGTATCACTGAGCAGCAGTACCATTCTGGTTGCTGTACTGTGCACCGTGTTCGGTAACACGATGTCCAGGGATGGCAAAACTGCATGCAGTATGCAAGGGGTGGTATAACCAGGCAATTGTACAGTGCAAGCAAAACCTCAGGACTTCATGAGGTTATCGTCATGGCTATGCACCACAGAATTTTATCGTACTATGTATGCACCAGTTTACATGGTTCTGACATTCTCTTTTGCATCCACCACCAGCACGTGCTGTTTGTACTGCCTAGAAACATGCAGTGTCCCCTCAACCCCCCAGGTGTATACATGAGTCATACTCTGGTTCCCCATGTACAGAACCTTGCAGTTATCATCATTACAGGTTGTTCTGGAGCTCCATCTTTGCCTCCTCCCCATCCACCACTGCCACAGGTTTGTGTCATCCACAAGGATCCCGTTCCTGGCAACACTTCTGATGGCAGCGATATAGGCGTTAAAGAGTACTGGGCTCATCACTGACCCTGTGTTGGACCCATTTGTGAGTAAACTGTAGAATTACACTTCCCCCCACACCCGTCACCTGTAAACACCCGCTACCCAGTTTCATATCCATGTGAATATCTGGCCCCACACCCCATAGTCTACATTTTCCCTAGTAGCCCATGGCATGGAGTCAAATGCCCTGCCGTAGTCCATGAAGAGGACATTCACTGACCTGCCCTGATCCTGCACCCTTGTCACCCCTTCATAGAAGTACACAATGGTGTTTTCACACGCTGTGCCCTAAGCAAAGCCGTGCTTTCGATCGTCTGTGTGACCCCATGCACTCAGAACCCCCTCCATTCTGACTTTCTGGCTGACCAACATCAGTTTTCACACTGCTGACAAGAGGTTTACCAGCCTATAGTAACCTGGCTCCTCTGTGTGGATCATGGGTCTTACTCACTTGTCTGAGGTTCATCTGTGGCCTGTCTGGTACAGTCCTCAGGTGGTTTATATCTCTTCTTACCGGAAGAACTCAGAGGGTGGTGTCATGGATTTGTTCCTCTGACCCAGTACCTCTGCCCTGTTAGGGGCCAAAGCATTTGTTGAATGATTTATAATCTCCTTTTAACTGCAATATTTGTTTTTATGTATTTATGATGTCATCCGACCCAGTGGCGGTGATGGTTGAGGTGCTGGATGCCACGCCTCACGCAACGCTGGCAACCTGGGTTCGGTAATGGCATCGGGTCACCAGGTGTTGGCAGGGGGAGGAAAGGATCCAGCATCCGGATGACAGCTGTCCTCTCCATGGGTGGGAGGCCAGAGCTCCTTGCTGCTTAGCAGTCCCTGGCAGATGATAGGAGACTGCAGCAAGTCGTGGAACTCCGATCATGGGGTATGGGAGCGGCGGCAGGTGTATTTGTCATGTGTGATTTTATGATCATTTTCTACAATTTTTTCTCAGGCTCCTTGGTAATAGAAAGGCACCATATACATAAAGATTATATTATTATTATTATTATTATATTGCGCATTGTGACACCCAAATGCCGTTGTTGACACAAATAAATGTTCTGTTCCTCTTTTTTTTTGTCTTCTAAGCCATCATTCACATACTTATGTCTGTCTGTACATTACTTTCAGGTACTTGTGCGTTCCACACAGACACACATACCATGTCTTAAAGCTACACATACAGAACACCTTCAAGAGATATTGGCATTCAGTGTGTGCGTTCATGGTGATGTGTCAACTAAGATGACTACAGTTGAATCGTTGCATGGCAGCGACAATGAAGAGATTGACATGTATGATTCAGACTTAGAAGAAAAGATGGAACACAACGACCCTGACTGGCATGCATTGGACGCTGAAACTGACAGCGATGTATCAGACGTTACTGTATCTCAGTACGTTTTTCATATTCAAGTGGATGTGTTCCACTATTATTGAAATGTGGGCAATCTCAAGATGTTTCATTGCTGAAGTAAACAGTGATATTGTTTGCATAAAGGCATTTTTTTTACCTTATGTATAGCTGTCTGTAGGCCCTATACATAGAAACATTGAAGTTGACGGCAGATACGGACTGCTTGGCCCACCCAGCCAGAGACTCAGTTATCTCACTGTCAGAAAGACAAGAGAGTTCCTGATAAGCAGTTAAAGATACAAGGGATTTTTGACTGTTAACAAAGAAACAGTTGTAGTGAACACTATAAACAATACTTATTGTTTCTAATTTGTTTTGTATGTAAGGAGAGTGTGATAATCAGGGAAACAGCATTTAATTCCTTTGTTTTACTGCTTATTTAAGGTACTTCTATTTTTGGGTCCAGTGGAAGTCTGTTTCACAGTGTAACAGTAGCAGCCATGTTTGTGGTGGATATTCGACTCTGGCAGTAGAGGGCTAACTGAAATGCCTGTGTTGCAAATGCCCATTGACCTGTGTTACAGACTCTTCAGTGCTGAGCAGTCCTTTCTTTTACCCATGGGCAAACTGTATTTTACACATAAATAAGAGACAATCAGATAACACTATTTTACCCTGCCATTTTATATATATATATAGACATCCTTTTTTTCCATTGTTTATGTACAGTTTACTCAGTCTACAAACATTTCATTTTTTGTTTTAGGACTGACGATGTCCTCTGCAGGTCACCCAAAAATGGAGAACAAAAGTTTCTTGTGTACGAGTCCAGCTTGACATTAGCCATGGAAACCTGCCCCACTTGCATGTCTCCATGTAAGGTCACTGTGCATCAGGTATTTGGCTCATTTGTGGCACTCACAAGTCAGTGCCGTTTTGGTCACCAGACCATGTGGGAGAGTCAGCCAAGGTTTGGACGTATGGTCGCCGGCAACCTTGAGATTGCAGCATCCATATTTCTTTCCGGTGCTCTTCCAAAACAGTCACTGAGTGTTTTTGCTCATTGTAACATCCCCATGATTTCTGTAAGAACATTTCAGTTGATACAGAAATCATATATTATTCCTGCTGTAAATGCAGTGTGGTCAGATGAGCAGAACAAGATGCTGTCTCCCAGTGAACATTGGAGGTGATGCCAGATGATGTTCTCCAGGACACAGTGTCAAGTATGGGACATACACATTCATGGACCTTGACACCAAGAAGGTTTTACATGTCGAAAATGTCCAGGTATGGCACTCTTGACTTTCACATTTATCGCACAGTGTGTCATGTCTGTCATGTTTTAACACTACGTGCTGAACCAAGGCATACATTGTTTGCAATGATAACAGTGGCAGTAGTACACCAACATTGTGTGACTCTCTGTATCTGTACTCAGTGCAACAAAGTCAGCAGCTCTAATGCAATGGAGCTTGAAGGTCTTAAACGTGGGCTGTCATACCTGGAGCAGAGGGGCTTAACGCTGAAGAACATCACCACAGACCACCTCATGCAGGTCCGTAAGTTCTTGAGGGAGAAGAAGCCAGATGTGAGGCACTGGTATGATGTGTGGCGTAAAGGTAACAGTCTGTACAAATTCAATTTGTTCATTGGCTGACACAAATATGTTTGTTACTACTGAGATGGAAGAACTGGGGGGCGGGGGAGTCATATGGGGACTGAGTAGATGGGCCTAGGGGTAATGGTAACAGGGACCATGAATAACAATTCCCAGTGCTGGACAGTGGCTGCAAAAGTTAACAAAATGGTGTGGTGCATATCGAGGGGTGTTTTGTCCAGGTGAACAGAGGTAATCATGGGTCTCCAAAGGTCATTAGTAAACCCACACTTTGATTGTTGTGTGCAGTGCTGGAGGCCATACCTAAAGTGTGCTGTCCAGTTACTGTTATGGGTACAGAGGAGGGCAACAAACATGATTTTTGGAATGGAGTGGTGACAATATGACAGCAGGCTGTGACACCAGAATATGTACACCCTTGAGGAGAGAAGGGTCAGGGGGACATGATAGGCACATTCAAGTGTCTGAGTGTAATCAATAAAGGTGTTGTAGATGAGGTCATGCTCTGGCCATTATAAGATACTGAGCAAGAATGCTACATCATGCCGACTCCAAACTGCTAATAGTATCTTGCAATGAGGTCATGCATTGGAAACTTCGATGCCTGTTGTTCCTTATTGGTTATGCTGTTCAACAGAAATTTATTGCAGTTATGCTTACTCAACATGTAGGTGTCACAAGGAAGATAGAGGTGGCAGCAAAGAGCAAGACATGCCAGGACCTCCTTGGTTGGTGTCACTCAATAAGTAATCACCTGTACTGGTGTGCTTCGAGCAGTGGTGGCAATGCAGGATTGGTCGTAGCAAGATGGGAGAGTGTGTTGAACCACAGCATCAACATCCATGAAAATCATGGTACAACATTTGAGAAATGTGAGCATGGAGACCTAGGGGACTGTGAGTGGCTTCGGAGTGGTAGGTGACAGTTCTTTGCCAGTGCTAAAAGTATGGCAATAAGAATGCACCTTGGGAAGTATCATCACTGTTCTGTATTGTGCTTCATAGGGTCTAAAGCTTACAAGGAACTCGTGCTAATAGTGAAGAAGAGGTGACTTCTCACTGATGTGGCCATGCTTTCTTCGGGGGAACAGACATCAACAGTGGAATCTTTCCACAAAATTAGTACCTACTTCGCTCCCAAGGCAGTGCATTACTTCTACCAAACAATGAGTGCACGGTGAGTAATCAGTCACAACAATGTAGAAACATTATATAGAAACATAGAAGTTGGAAAGATAGGGACCATAAGGCCCATCCAGTCTGGCCATTTAATTTTCTACCTTATTAATGTGCCATAGGCCTTTGCTCTGTCAATGGCCTATCTATTCCTACTCATCTGTATTGCTCCCTTATGCCTAACCCATGCCTGTTTGAAGCACTGCACTGTATTTATATCTGTCAGTTCCTGAGGTATGCCGTTACATGCATCCACCACCCTTTCTGTGAAAAAGAACTTCCTCACATTACCCCTTAATCGGCCTCCCTTTAATCTCATGCTGTGTCCTCTTGTCCTGCTATGTTTCTTATATTGAATCATGTTAGACTCTTTCACCTTGTTAATGCCCTTAAGGTGTTTGAATGTTTCAATCATATCACCTGTCTCCCTCCTTTGCTGTAGGGTATACATATTGAGTTCAGTTAATCTGTCCTCATGTTTTCTGATGCAGTCCCTGCACCATTTTGGTTGCCCTTCTCTGGACTGCCTCAGTTTGGTTAATGTCCTTGTGAAGGTGTGGTCTCCACTAGTGCACGCAGTACTCCAGATGGGGCCTAACCAGTGTCTTGTAAAGAGGGTTTATTACCTCCCTCTTCTGAGTTGTGATACTCGTAAGCATTAGTTATTTTATTGCGACAACTGCAAATTTACTTAGTCAGTCATTGCTCAGTGCATGATAAAATTATTTATTTATTTAAATAATGCATTGATATAATTTTGTTGCCAGGTATGGGGATATAAATGTTTACCATGTGAAACTGAACAATATGAGCTGTTGGTGTTATTTGTACCGAATGAAGGAAGTTTGTGACTGACACTGGGGAAATTCCCATACTCGTTTAGATTACTGACATGGGATGATTAACGTCATCTGGAACAACTACAAAAAGAGGTAGACAGCACCTTGGTATAATGGATCATCCGAAATATTGTACTTCCACACTGCCGAACCGCACTCATACTGCACTACGGTGTCATTATTGGTACATTTCCAGTACTGCCTAGTGTGGGTATACAACCCACAGCCTTATGGTATTCTATATTACAATAATTGTACGCATTTTTATTGTAAATATTATGGACATACTACTGTTCCTGCACTACTGTCCATTTTACACTGACTGTATGTTTCTCCTGCCCCATCATATTCTGTGTATGACGATGAGCCTTTGTAAATGAATCCTTCACACAAAGGGTTGCAATTCTGATACTGCAATAAATAAATACAATTCTGACCACAGACCACGTGCATGTGTTAAAATCTGTTACACTCACACCCTGTCGTGTCCTTCTGCTGACATCAGGCCCCACTCTCTACCTCCTTCCCTCTGGGTTATAAATATAAACCTGTGTGAGTTTCTCTTCATATGGCTTCTGTTGCACACACTGAGGTAAATTAGTTGCCATTCTGTGCACCGCCTCCATACTGTCTATGTCTGTGTGGAGTTGGGGTTCTCTAAAATTGATCACAGTACTCCAGCTGTCGTATCAGCAACTGTTTGCACAGAAGGATAACAACTGCCTTTTTTGTACTGGTGATGCCTCTGTGCATGCATCTCAGTATCCCTCCAGATCTTCTGACTGCCTTCTCACACTGCTTGCATACCTAAATGGCATGTGATATGACTACCCACAGATCGCTTTCCATTTTTGTGGTACCTAGTCACTCCCCACCCTTTGTGTAATCTTACTGTGGGCTTGTTATTCCCTGGAGCATCACTTTGTACTTGTTGGCATTGTATCTACGCTGCCATACTTTTAAACTGTCCTCCAAAGTCCAGCACTTTTCATTTTACGGGCAGCCTTGTGAGTGCCAGAATTAACGGTTCATCACCCCCTCACTTTGCTGATATAGACAGCCCCATGTTATGTTAGGTGGTGCAGTCAGAGGAGCATTCACAGATGACATGATGGTAGAGTCTGTGCTTACACTGCCAAACTTTCAGTAGATTGCTTATTTAATTCTGCTAACAGTTCATGGGTAACCCTGACCTCATCACTTTTCCTTCTGTTTTGTAGCGTTTTGCTGTCTGTCCTTCATTTTAATGAAAACAGCAATAGGCCACAGTTGGTTGACAGAAAGGGTGAAGCAAGGTGGAGAATTTCAGACCCCAAGTACCACAAGGGTCAGAGTATAGTGAAGGAGGTGAAGGTGCCATGCACCTACAGGAGTAATGATGATAACTGGGATAATGTTAAGTGAATGCATGTCTTAATTACAGTTCACAGTGAGTCATTGCTGGGATTTGTAGTTATTCAACTGCTGTGATATACAGGTGGTGACAAGAGAAACATAGAAACATATAAATGTAGACGCTGATGGTAGATAAGGAATGCAAGGCACATCCACTCTGCTCATTTATTTTTCTAGCTTATGAATGAGCTATAGGCCTTTACTCTGCCAATGACCTATCTAGTTTTACTCACTTGTATTTCTTCCTTGTGCCTATCCCATTCTTTTCCCTGATACTACTCCCTTCACTCCCCCTTATGCCCTTTGATCTTAGCAATATCCCTTCCAGACTTCCTGCTTTCCCTAATGTAAATAGAACGTCTTGTCACCCTAGTTTACTTTTTGTGGTACAAGGAGAATGGTGAAAAAGTTTAACTGATGACCCTCCGATGTGCATAAGACATGTAGCTTCAACACTATTTTAAAGGCCTCCATGGTTACATCTGTGAGGTCAGTTTTATTTTACAGGTGTTAGTAGTAACAGCCATTGCTATCCACTACACAGTAATTTATTTTTCTTTGCATAACAATATTAGCTATGGAGTTCACTAACAAAAGCTTCATTTTACACTTTCAAGACACTGCATGATTCGATGGTGGCGAAATACCACAGAGTGGTGGTGGATGCTAAAATGAACAACTCTGAATATTGCAGAGTGGTGGCATCACTGGCACATACAATGCTGAACAGCATAGCCATGGGGATAACCTCAAAGAGTATTCAGGTGATCGTTTTGCTTTATGATAGCATGGTTACACCCCACCTTGAATACTGCGTGCAGTTTAGGCATCCATACTTAAAGAAGGACATAGTGTTACTGGAGAGGGTACAGAGGAGAGTGACCAGGATGGTACTGGAGCTAGGGGAAAGGCCCTATGAGGAGTGAGTGGTGGAGCTCAACCTATAATCGTTAGAGGAGAGAAGAGAAAAGACAGGGAGTATGATTCAGGTTGTGAAGAATGTTAGGGGGATCAATATGGTAAGCCTTGAGGGGGTCATCCAGCTGAGGTAACATGGGGCCACCATGGGACAGACCATGAAGCTGGATGGTGAGAGGTTGAGGGTGGAAACAAGGAGGCAGTACTTCACTTACACAGTGGTACAGTCATGGAATGCGCTGCCCAGAGAACTTGTGGCTGCCACCACTGTGGAGGAGTTCAAGAAGGGCTGGGATAGGTGCAATTGGAGGGTACATCCAGGAGCCATGCTGGGAAACAGTACTGCACGGTAATTTGTCCAGTTGTAACATAACCCTGTCTACAAGATCCTTAATATGTGTACTTGTTATGTCCTCCAACAGATTATGCATCATCAGTTATGGCAGAAGTCATACGTCTATGTCACAAATACCCAAGCTACCGTGTGGCCCAGGAGATGGTACAACAAAGCGAGTGTAAAGCACCAAGACCTCTGTCAGACAAGTTTGATAAGGTTCCCAAGGCCGAAGTTGTGGAACGACACCGCAGCCATTTTAACAGACCAACGAAGGTTGCTTACATGCCGTCTCCATCCGACGACTCAACAAAGTGAACTGTTCAGCTACACTGTGTCCACTTGGTTCATAAATGAACTGAAAGAGGTAACAAACATTATTTTTTAAGTGGAAACAGTGACATAACATGGGCACCTGCAGGTTTAAGCAATGGTTGCAGACAAGAAGGTGAAGGAATGACATATACATACCTATCAACTGTCCCTGATTTTCATGTATGTGAGTGATTTGGGATCAAATGTATCCTGTGCCCAAATCATTTGTGGTTTTAGTGCAGAACAATGGAGATTGTAAGCACAAAATAATGAAAAACAGTAAAGTTACATAGTTGTTCTTTTGAGAGGTATGGACACGTGTAACATTAAGTTGCTTGTGGATGTCAGAGTGACAGGCATCACGCACATGTTTACTTTAAGAAGGTTTGTCACAAGTTTGAAACTTGGATTTCATTGTTAAGTGTCAAACAACATACAGCCACTTGATAGCAATAGTGATCAGGCATGACTTATGGTTCAGCGTAGCTGTGTATATTGGGTGGCAGTGTGAATCTCTACAACACCTCTTGAGGACCATGGTGTTGTTTTCGTGCCTTTTGTTTTCTTGATTGGCTTCACACAAATGCTGCTTGCCTCTCTGATGGCTGTTTAAATTTTCCCCCATTTGTTCCTCCACCCCTCATTCTTTCCCGTTTAGTACTGCTTTTCTTATTCTTTAATTTTCATTCTTTCTCCGCCTACTGTCCCCTCTCTACACTGTCTCAGACTCCATCACCTACATGATCCTTGAGTCTCAGGGTCTGCCCCTGTGGTGCACAGCACTGCTACTGTAATCCTTGATGCCTAGACAACACCCCCATGTGGGGTGAGGAGTAGAGGCCACGACTTACATCCTGATCTGCTGCTATGGAGTGGGCTTGCACAGTGGAGTGTGCCCTTATGTCCAAAGGATGTGTACCACAGAGAAGTCATCGCCTAGGAGAGATGGGGTGTGTTTCCACTGTTCCTGCTCCCCCTAGACATCGGTGTGAAATGAGGGACAATGAGCGAGGAGACAAGCTGTGATGTGCCTCCTGCTCTGCCCCTCTGCCGATGTCAACCCTGTCCTTAGTGCTGCTAGTCCCTTAACTGCACCTATCACCCGAGTTATACCAGGTTGCAGTATCGTGGCATGAGATTGGAGCTACCCCTCCGAGACAGAGACCAGCCATCAGGCCCTCTATTATTCTCCTCCCCTGCCAACCACCGGCGGACCATGCTTGTTCACGAACACGGGTCTCCAGTGTCAGACAAGGTAAGGCATCCAGCGCCTAC
Source organism: Neoceratodus forsteri (assembly GCA_016271365.2). NCBI lineage: Eukaryota > Metazoa > Chordata > Ceratodontiformes > Ceratodontidae > Neoceratodus > Neoceratodus forsteri. The sequence goes on along the minus strand of JADMNL010000023.1, from coordinate 381,650,423 downwards.
ACCCTCGGCACCATCGTGCCATTGTAGGACTGGAGCAAACTTCATGGCAACCCAGCATTGGACATGGTGCCGAGCCAGTGGTCACATGTTCGCCAATCAGCGGTGAGGTGGTTTGACTGGTCTGGCTTGCCACCATTACAGTGGCCTGCAATGACGTTGGCACATGGCCAGTCCCACAGATAGCCTGCTAGCACCAATCCCCAACTGCTTATCCTCGCTTCTCAGAGAATGGTCACAGCCTCCCCCAGAAATCAGTACTTATCAGAGATTCTCACTGTACCCACCCCAGAACAAGACAACTGTCCGAAGATGGTCAACCTTCTACCTCCCCTGTCGAACACCCATGCCACAGGCTCATTAACCAACTACGGTTGGCAGCATGGCGTGAGGTGTGGCATCCAGCACCTCAGCCCTCAGCACCACTTGGCATTGTGCCATTCTAAGGATACTGTCTATCATTTTCTTGTCCATTGCCTACCCCTGAGATTGGGGTGTGTATACAACCCCTGCACAGATTATGGTGCCATTTCCTGTCTCCAGGGTGACCCACTCCTTCCATCAAGGCCACTACTTCAGGTAGCTTGTTACACAGACTATGAGCATTGGATCACTAATGCTAGCCAGGTCAGCCCGTAGATGTACAACCTGCAGAATACATCCCACAAGACTGCCAACACACAACCATTGCACTGCACCACTCCCATCATGTTTCATTTTGTGTCACCTCACCCTAGTTTTCTATGCCTCTCTCCTCCCTCTGTTTATTTTCCACCTACTGTCATTACTGCCTATGGGCCCAACAACTCGACCCTTCCTGTTGTGGGACAGAAGTCACCCTGCCGCCTCACACTCTGTTGGGTCCTCTGAATCCTGTGCTGTTGCCATCCACAGTAGCCACCACCTCCGTAGGTCAGAAGGCATTGTCCATCCGCTTCACCAAAGTATGGAACTCACTTCCTCCTCCGATGTGACTCACATCATCCCATCATCCCTGCACCTAGATGTGGAAACTTATACTCCCCTAAGTGCTCCTTACCCTAACCCCCCTTTAAATGAACCACCCTGTTCCTCACTTTGTCAAGGTTGCCCTCCTTCTGTTGGTCCTGTAACCCATCTTCTCTTTGTAACCATTATTCAACTGCTGTCTTCCTCTACCCTACCTACTCTCCCTACCATCCTCATACCAATTACCCTGGTTATACCATCCATGCTGGGTTTCCCATGCACTCTTAAGTGAATTTCCGGTCAAGATAACCTGTCCCCCTGTTACGAGGGTCCCTGCACTAATTGGTACTCGAGAGGTACACTATAGACAGTTAGTGCTTGGGTATATGTTATTCTAACATATAGGGCTGAGGGCATCTACCGTATAACAGTAGATATCAGGATATGAATGCATATTATTGTAATACACTTTGCCGCTAATACATATATTTTGCTATGTATTTTCTGTGTATTCCTTTCTTGTAAGATGTCAAGGCACCTGTGTCCTTGGAGTAATTATGATATGTAAGTCAGCATTGCCACATTTTGGTGAATTTGTACCATTACACTGAGTTATGTAAGACTCTGTATAAGAACTCTTTTGTTCACAAACTGATGACTACTACAAAATTGCATAATGTTATCTTGGACCGTGGAGCCACCTCTAATTTAACCAATAGGGCTCATCTCTGTAACTAGAAATGTTTCTATCTTACAGTAACCATAGTAATTATCATAGGTATATAATGTGATACACTAGTCTTGTACCTCAGAGATCCCAAGAGACACAAAGAAACCTCGAGGTATAGGAGGCTGCACTGGCTCCTGGTTTGTATTGGTAAGAACTGCTTAGGGCAACTGTGATTTTATCCTTTTGGTAGTAATAAACAAGTTTATTACTCTTATGCAACATGCCTGTGATCACTTGCATTCCCAATATTGCCAAGAGCCTGAAAGTGAGGTTTAGACCTCCTGACAGTTATCGACCGCGTGCAGGCAATATTTGGTGTTTGTAAGTTCTCACTTGTTGCCGAAACTTTTCCTTTCCCACAGGGACAGTAGGTGTACATTCCTTTTCATCTCTCCCATTTTAAAACCAGTTTGTAGTCACTTGCAAAGTCTGGCTGTGTCTTCTTTTCGGGTGTGAGTCGATGCTGACTCGACTCTCCATTACAGCTTTGGTGCAGGCCTACAACTTATATAGTATCCCAGCTGTGTATTAAGTGCTCCTGCTGTGGATCGATACACAGCAGTGCCTTTTTTCACAGTTTGATTTTTTGTTCCTCCCACACAATGGCCACAGTATCAAATATCTTCGCAGACCTGAGACTCGATGTTTGAACTTCCTTACCTCCCATGGAGGGGATGGGCTGACTTCTAGCGGGGCGTAAGTCAATCGAAAATCCTATACTGAGTTTCCAACCCAGTACACAGAGGCAAGACAATCAACCAATAGCGCCAAGCTAAAGGGTTGATGGTCGCGACTGTCTATGCTGCTCTGGAAGCATCCGAAGCGAGATTTCGAACCCTAGATCTGCAAATCTCATCTCTTAAGCAACAGATGGGTTTGCAGGAAACAGAATGTGTTAGACAGCAGCAGAACTTGGAGTCTGAATTCCAAACTCTGCGGAATGAAAAGGATTCACTTTTGCATCATTCCGCTCAAACTGGAGAACAGGAACTTTGTATGTTGAAGCAGGAGTGTGAAAGTTTGAGACAGGATAAGGGACGGGCATTGCATATGAATGATTTGCTAAGTGCTGCAAATGCTCAGTTGAGTGAGGAGATGGCAGAGCTACAGGACGAGATGAACCAGGTATGTAATGACTTAGAAGTGGCTACTTGGGATAATCACAAACTGAGCGCCGCGTATAGAGTGTTGCAGAAGCAAATGCAAGATGAGGTTGATATGGATGTTGCAACTGTGAGTCATGCTGAATGTAAAACCAAGATGGCGAAACTGCGCCATCAGCGGGAGGTACTGGCTGGACATGTTAAGGCAATGGGAGGCGTAGCCCCTGCCTTACACCGTCATCTGAGGGGGAGGTATCAGATGACGACATCTCTCAGTACAATGCCCAGTCACACCCCTACTATGGCCCAGAGACCCCACCCAGCCATCCACAACATGGTGGGTCCCCTCTACACCCACACCATGTCATACGTCATCGACGTCGTGATGCCCATCATGGGAGATGCCAACATGGTGGCCCCTATGATAGGGGGGAGCAGTCCCAGGCCTGGTCCCGACTGCACCACCGATAGCTGTTATTAATGTGGAAGATAGGCAAGAGATAGAAACGATGATTGAAACTGCAATAGGCAATGTATCTCTTCCTGAGAGAAGTAAACGGGCCATTAAAACCCGGATTAGGCAGCTTCTACAAGAGGCTGGCACTCAAGAGGGTATTGTTCATACTGCGGCTGAAGCTGCAGCTCGGGCCGCCCTAGACAGCGCCCGAGACAACCTACCTCTGCCTGATCTACCCAGTAATCCCCTCACAATGGCTCACTTGTTCAGCAAATAGCTGACAGTATCAGTCGGATGAATCCGTCCAATAATCTCAGCTGTCACTTAAGAGAGTCGTTCTAATCACGGTCTTAGCCTTGCTGCAAATATCAGGTCCAGATACTAAGCCAAACCATCGATCCTAGTTTGTGCCAAACTCCCCGATGCCATCCGCCAGGATGGGAACGCCACCTTGATGAAGTTGCATGAGCTCATTTCACCACAGCCCAGGTGTAGAAGGAGTGATGCTTGCCACCCTGTAAACAGAATGCAAAGGAAAGTCAGCGACTTACCAAGAGGCTCTGGATGGCCTACCGAGCAGGAAAGCACCTGGCACAAGCTGCGGATGTAGATCTTATTGAATATAGACCCTGTTCATGGAGCGTGATTCCTCTGTCTGGGAAAAAGGTGGCGTAACCACCTACCCCAATATGGACAGGTTTGCCGACATCCTTCGGAAAACCGAGAGAGTTTACCAACTCTATATCCGTGATCTGGGCTCCGGTTCCAAGAAGGTAGCCACCATGGAGCCTGCTTCAAAGGCCATGATGCACTACACTGTGGAAGGGCAGGCCCAACACCAACAGGCCCAACATCAACAGGCCCCTCCAGCTGATAACCAATATCCCCAACAGGCCCAACACCAACAACAACCACAACAGCAACAACAACAATGGGGTGGGAATCGGAATTGGCATAAGAATAAAAAGCATAAGGGCAAAGGTAAACCCCAACAACAAAAGACAGGCTCTTCATATAGGGAGATAGCCCAAGAGAATTGGAAATTCCGAGAGCTCCTGGGACAAATGTGCTCTGTAGCGGACGCTGTTCCTGCACAGGCCCTTGTGGCTGTACAACCGGCGACCCAGACCCCAACGGGCCATGGCGATATTGGAGGTGCAGGCCCTCAGGCCCATACAGACCTGAACCCAGAAGCTCCTCCCTATACAGCAACGGCGCAACATGGTGAGGTGATTCACAGGAGTCAGGCCCAACCTCTCCATGCCACCAGTAGTACCGATTGACAATTACAGGCCCCAGTCCAGATTGTAAACAAGCTGGTCTTGGATACAAATGGAAGGCCCTGCACTGAGGCCGAGGTCAGGGGCCACCTACTTGTAGTCTTGCTGGATACAGGTGCAGCTGTATCTGTATTACATGATGAACATCCAGACACATCCCCTTGGTCCACCGGACGGAGGACCAACATGTCAGGAGTTGATGGTACTAGGCTACCTGCATACCGTTCTCTACCCCTACCGGTAGAGTTAGGCCATTTAAAGGCCTCACATACCTTCCGACTGATGGTTATGCATGACCATCCTAGTATCATAAGAACAGACTTCCTTGCACCACATGGCTGTGTGGTGGATTTAACTAACATGCTACTGATACAGATTCAGGGTCAGTATCACACTATTTTGGTCCCTGATTCACACGTTGTGGCGACAATCTCGCCAACGACAAAGTATGGCGTCATAGATTTGTTCAAAGGCCTACAAGCTTTTCCAAGCTTCTTCCCATTTTGCAATGACATTTGGAAGCAGTTGCAATCAACAAACATGACTGTGGCAGAATGCACACTGTCATCAAAGTGCCAGGCCCAGCACATGAGAGCAAAAGGCAGTACCCTTTTCCAGCTGAGGCCTTGCCTTCTCTCCACAGAAACAATCAAGTCACTCCTTAAGCAGGAGTAATTAGAACCTGTGTTTCTACTGCCAACTCCCCAGTTTGGCCCCTGAAAAACCCACAGGCACCTGGAGACTTACTATTGACTACAGGAAGCTGAACCAGGTCACCCCAGTTTTCCCCAACTGTGGCATCAGCACCCAATGTGTTACGACTTTTGACCCCTGACCGAAATGGTTCCAGTGCCCTGGACATCTCAATGGTTTTTGGTCATTGCCATTGGCCGTTAAGAGTCAATATAAGTTTGCCTTCACCTTTGAAGGAAGACAGTACATGTGGACTTGCTTGCACAAGGATTCCATAATAGTCCATCCCTGTTCCATCTGCAATGATAGACGCCCTTGAGGGTTTCTTTACTCCTCAATGCCTCTTGCAATATGTGGATGACCTGTTGCTGGCAACTGCCACACAGGGCAACATGTGGATCTCTTGAATGAACTACTGACTCTCTTTCAGAAACGAGGCCTGAAAGCATAATCCAGCAAAAGCACAACTATGTCAGAAAGAAGTACTCTTTCTGGGTCTGAAAAAAACGACCAAGGTCGAAGCCCTACCTGGAAAAAGATACAAGGACTGCAAGACTTGTCATTACCTACCAGCGTGGCAACTCTTTGAAGGTTTCTGGGTATGGTGAATTATTCAAGGGATTTTATTTGTGATTTTGCTCAGAAAGCTGCTCCTCTGTATGAGCTATTGAAAAAGGACATCCCATGGACTTGGGGCCCCATACATACCCAGGCTGTGATGTCACTGAAGCAGGCCTTGGCCTCTGCCCCAGCTCTGGTCAACCCCAATCCAGCACTACCATTCCATCTGGAATGTGCCACCTCTGACATTGCCATGTCAGCAGTGTTGTGAAAGAGGTTCATGGCACCCTGAGACCCTGTGCAGTATGCATCACAGCTCTTGACCCCAGTGGAACAGAAGTATAGCCTTTGTGAAAGGAATCTTCTGGCCACCTACTGAGCTATCAAGCACTTCCTGCATATCATTGGTGACTCTCCACCGATCATCAACCACCAACCCCAACTACCCTTTCTGCTCTCAGACAGAGTGAAGGATGGGTCAGTCTCCAACACCAGACTGACACACTGGTCACTTCTTCTCCAGGATAGAGACATACGTACACCAACAAAAATTCCATCTATGCTGGCTCATGGACTCCTCTTCCAAGGGAACCCCACGACTGTACACTGCGGTCACCTGATCTTCCAGATCCAGGTCCTTTCCTCCCTGCCACGCCACAAATACTCAATAACACCTCTTGTGTCATGTCTTTACTGATGGTTCAGCATCCTACTATCAGGGAGAACAAATTGCAGGGATGGGCATTTTAGTGATTTACCCTCACGGGAACACTGTCAAAATATCTAAGCGTTGCAGTGTAGCATCATCACAGTATGCAGGGATGGTGGCTGTGGCCTGTGCCCTCGAGTTCATCCAGCATGGGACCGAGGATACCATCATTTTTACAGACTCTAATTGGGTTTGTTGTTCTCTTACAGAATTTCTTCCTTTCTGGCAGAAGAACTCCTTCCTCTCCTCTGAAGCAGCCCAGTGAAGTACAAAGAATAGGTAATATACATACATTCACTGGCACAAAATTTGCACAAACTCTATGTACACAAAGTCAAGCTCATTCTCTCACGACCCCTATCATGCCTTTAATGACACAGCAGACACCCTTGCCAAAGAAGGGCGCGGGGGACACCTGGATGATGGACCATCCAGAGGCCAATCTTGACCGTACAAATTGCTGCACTCAGGAAGAAACACTGAACCCTTTTCTCCCCGGTCCTCTCCAGCAGCTCAACATGCTGATACTGAACTCAAAGTGTTCAGATTCCTTGACAAAATACCGAAGAAACTTCCCACATAACCCATACGGAGGCATGAAGGTAAGCTTCACTTGTCACCAGATGACAAGCTCATCTGTACCAACCAGATGATTCCACCACCAAGTTGTGGGTGGTCCCCAGACACCTCAGATCTGACTTTCTGCATCAAGTGCATGACATACCCACTGGTGGACACCAGGAAGCAGGAAAACACCCTCCAAAGGCTTAAGACCATGTCCTGGTGGCCTGATGTCACCAAAGATGTTAAACAGTACTTAGACAATTGTCTCGTTTGTGCACAAAATAACCCCATCCCTACCAAACGAAATGCAAAACTCTTACCACAATGACACTCTGACCCTTGGCATGCCATACAAATTGATTTTATTGGCCCTTTGACCAACACCAGCAGAAATAACAAGTATGCTCTTGTGATAACTGACCTCTTCTCTAAGTAGGTTGAAGCTTTCCCCACTAAGATGTGCACTGCTAAAACCACTGCCAAAATCCTGGTGGAACAGATTTTCTCCAGGTGGGGCCTACCCCTCAAGGTAGACTCTGACAAAGGAACCAGCTTTACAGATGAGTTGATGAAAGAAGCCCTTGAACTCCTTGGAGTTCAGCAGAAGTTCCACATATTTTACCACCCTCAATCCTCAGGTCAAGTAGAAAGAGCCAACAGACGGATAAAGCAGATGCTTTCCAAATTTATAGAGGACAATCCCAAAACCTGGGATTCCCTACTGCCGTTACTCCTAATGGCAATTAGGGGTACACCCTCAGCCACCACCCAGCTCACACCCTTTGAGGTGATGACTGGAAGACAGATGGGATTACCTGAACACCTGTTGTTTGACCTGCATACCCCCACTGCAGACCGTGTGTCTGTAGACCAATATGTGGAAAAACTCAGAAGAGACCTCATACACACACACACACTTGTATGCTGCCAACTGCATGGGCAAGGCCCAACAACAATCCAAAATACAGTTTGACAAACACACAAGAAGTGGATTGGCAGGTTGGAGATCAGGTAATGGTTCTCTGATTTGCACATCCCACCCATTCCTTCTCCAAAAAGTGGGAAGGCCCATACCCCATTGTAAACAAGCTCAGTCCGGCAGTCTATCAAGTTAGACTCCTGTACAATAACAAACTGACTGACAAGTGGTTACATGCAAACCAGCTGAAACTGTATAAAGGAGCTTAATTACTTTTCCTCACCCATTGGGGGAATAGTACTAACTTACTAATGTTTGATTCTGCTTTTCAGATACACTGACAAGATGGCTATCTTGTTCCATTATCTCCTCATCTCAGGAGTTATCCCATTCATCCAAGGCACGGTACCAAACCTCCTACCACACCTTGATCATCCAGCATCTCCTTCAGAGGGAGTATCCATCAATATACCCGATAGTCTGATTACTGTCCAGGAAGGTTCCAATACTTACCTCACTGCCTCAGTTGTTGCTCCTGATAAATCTACCCTACAAATTGAGTGGCAAACCACATTGCAAGAACAAATTCTCCCTGTGGCCAAACTCTCCAAAGGAACTTTCCAGGGTTGGTCCAATGCTAAATTAACCCCAAATGGTTCTCTGTCCTTATTACAAACTGCATTAAGACATTCTGATTTGTACAACATCACTGCCTTAATTGATCCTTCATACTTTGTCTAAGGATTCTGCTCATAAATTCTGTGCTGTGCACCACATGATCTCTGCAGCCATGTATCTATCTGTGTTGCCACCCACTGATAGACAGCTTTTGGAATGTCCAAAGCACACCCCTGGTCCCCGTAGTGGTGTCACAGCCACTGCCCTCCCAGGTTCACTGATTAATAATCTACAGTTTATGCATATACCTGTTTTGTTTAATCTTATTTACTGGAATATGAAAGAATTTGGTATGTGTCACAATATTAACATGTCAGCATTTTATAGTTCATTATTGCTTGATAGTTTAGCTGCATTTCAGATTCGTACTCAAGACCCTATTGCCGGGATTCATTCTACTGAACATAGAGGCAACTTCAGGAGAAAACCCTCTCCTGATGATCAAAGTCGTAAACGTAACAAACGTGAAGTTGACAGTTCTGATGTCACAGGTGCAACAGGTACTGTCACAGGCCTTTTTGGTACAGCTATGTCTATCTGGAATAAAGCAGACATTGCTACTATCAAAGCTCATTCTGCAAAGTTTTCTACTGGTCTGGTTAACAACATGCTACCACCGTTATTGCATGGTGTGGATGGCCTTAGCCAGGAAGAAAGATACACAGTATACAACATGCACAACATTGCTAGGGCATTCACTGACTCAAAAGACAAGATTAATGCACTCATACAACAGAACAATAAAGAAGCAGATAAACAATACATTGCTAGAGAAATACTCTGCTCAGCCTACGGCTCATACATTATCACTACCATCAATAACCTCTTCTGTGATCTAGAATCTGGAAGAATCCTTGACATCATTCATGACAGACGCATTTCCAAATGGTATTGTCCATGATGTAAAACTCCTAGCTGTATTGCCATGTGTATGCAACAAACTCTAACCATTCCTCTTTCCACAGCTAGGAACTTGGGGTTCGTGACCAGACACCCTAACGCTGGTCCTTGTTTTACAACTAAGAAATGTTCCATAGGAGATACTATGTTTGTTTCTTTTACTGTCTCTTTACCACGTTTTGATCCCACTACAGCCTTGTTCAACAAGCTTGCACTGGTCCACTCCATCGGGCATTTGGACGAAGACATCTACAGAGAACGCCTGGATCTACTGCCTCTACTGGTTTTCCATCCTTTCCTGGATGCCTGGGTGGCTCCACATACAGACTGCTGTGCGAAGAAGCAATATATTTACTTATGCCGGTGTGATGTATTTGATGTTATTCAACCTGTTTGTGGTTACTCTCCAGATAGCATTGATTGGACCTTTACCATGGATGATGACATCACCAAGAATGGCACTGATTTCTTCAACTTGACTTTGACTCCAGATAAGCTCTACCAATCATATCGTGAGAAAGTTCATTGCCTGTCAACACGGATTTCAAAGACGGCCTACACCTGCCCTGTCCAGTTGCAAAAGTGGAGACTCCCTACTGTTCACTCTCAGTATAATTCTGATGGGGAGTATTGTGTGGTAACAAACTTTAAAAGCTATACTTATGGATCTGTGACATGCCCTATTGATAACCCCAATTTTTGTTTTGTCCCCCACCAGAAGACTGTCATTGGACATACCATTATAACCCCCATCCCCCTCATGGATGCAGATATCATTGATGGTAATCCCGATTATCTGCTTACACTGTCTGAATATTTACCATATTTTAATGTACACATAGACCCACTCACACTTACATTAAAATCACTTTTAGACAGGAAGGACACACACCTCATCCACATCAGCAATAATATAACCAAGGCCAATGAAGCTATCTTCTCATTAATTAATGATGGTGACATGAATAACGCATTGACTAACATCTGGTTAGAGATTACTTTTAAAGGTTTTGTTATTATACAGGCATTTTTAATCTTTATTTTGATTATTATGCTATGCTGCCTATGGCGCACACTGCACCAACACCATGAGCAGCTCGAGTTCCTTTACAAAGCTCGCACGTCGGGTTTGTAAATGACCACTGCTCTCCAACCTTTCCCTGGATTTGCCTGTGTTGCCCTTGGAGGCAATAAGGGGGGGAATGTTACACGAGGTCCCTGCACCCTAATTGGCACCCCCAGAGGTACACCGTAGACAGCTAGTGCTTAGGTATATGTTATACTAACATATAGGGCTAAGGGCATCTACCGTATAACAGTAGATGTCAGGATATGAATGCATATTATTGTAATACACTTTGCTTGCTAATACATATATTTTGCTATGTATTATCTGTGTATCCCTTTCTTGTAAGATGCCAAGGCACCTGTGTCCTTGGAGTAATTATGATATGTAAGTCAGCATTGCCACCTTTTGGTAATTTGTTCCACTACACTGAGTTATGTAAAACTCTGCATAAGAACTCTTTTGTTCACAAACTGATGAGTACTACAAAATTATATAATGTTATCTTGGACCGTGGAGCCACCTCTAATTTAGCCAATTGGGCTCATCTCTGTAACTAGAAATGTTTCTATCTTACAGTAACCATAGTAATTACCATAGGTATATAATGTGATACACTAGTCTTGTACCTCGGAGATCCCAAGAGACACAAAGAAACCTCGAGGTATGGGGAATGCTTAGCACTGGCTCCTGGTTCGTATTGCTAAGAACTGCTTAGGGCAACTGTGATTTTATCCTTTTTGGTAGTAATAAACAAGTTTATTACTCTTATGCAATGTGTCAGTGATTACTTGCATTCCCAATATTGCCAAGAACCTGAAAGTGAGGTTTAGATCTCCTGACACCTCTGTACCTCCCTCCACACCCCATTACCAACCCACTCTATGTGGTGTTCACTGCAGTTAACAAAGCTGGACTCATAACTGTTTTCAGTTGTGTAAAGTCTTTGTTTGCTTCTTTCATTGCATCATTGTCTCCAGCCAACAGCCACAACACATAGTTGTGAAACTTTGGGTTTCTTGTATGTAGGCCTCTAGCCATTGCATTATAGGATATTAGTCTGCAACTATGTATTTTAAGGAATTTGCACCTGTATTTTTGATTTTTCTTTGTATTGTTGTATTCCTTCACCCCAAGTATTGCAACCCTGCCTCACCCTTAATGCTTTGTCAAAGTACCTGCTCGACACCTGATGTTGCCTTTCAAGGTGAAACATTTTGAAAATAACTACAAATATATGTGGTTGACTTTTTGATCATAGCACTGTCATTTGCATTCATAGAATGTGTGTATCTATCACTGTACATTTCAGTACTATAAATGAGCTCGCTTCAATCCCACATACGTTACTAAGCTGTAACAGGAGTCGGGGGCTGCTAAAAGTAACACGTTTGAAACAGTGTTAACATTTTATTAAATTGCCAAAACGTTTCGTCAAATACGGGAGTGCCACCAAGGTCCACATCAAGCGGGAGCAAGTTGACATGGCTATTCTACCCATTTATTAATGTCGCAGACACAAGTGCTCTTAATGTAGCAGCAGTGGAGGGTGCTTCATATTCTTTTTTTTTTTTTCACGTGGTTCTTGATGCATAAATTAATTAATACTTACAGCAACACCAGAATGAGTTGTTGCTGTAAGTATTAATGGAAGCATCAAGATCCACATGAAACCAATAATGCTGATACGTTACAAGCACTGGTGTGTTCGACCTCACTAAACGGGTGCAATACCCATGTAAACTTGTGACCGATCGATCGGGACGTTGACGGCACTTCCGTATTTGGCAAAAAGTTTAGGTGCTGTATTAAAATGTTCATACTGTTTCACAAATTTCAGTTATAGCACCACCCAGACTCCCATTGCAGCTTGGTAAGGAATGTAGGATGTGAGCGGGCTCCTTTACTTACTTTGCAGGTTAGCTTTCAAAATGCACCTATGAAATCCCTGGTGGTCCTCTGGTACACCCCCACCCCATCCCGTACAAGTTGAAAATTTCTGGCTAGGCCCCTGGGCATGAGGGTGGGGAACCATAGACTATGACTGAATATAAAGACATAAAAAGATATGCATGGGCGTGCCACATAAAGACGAGCCGCATACAGTATTATTGCGCAATGGCGCATCTGGTATTGTGCTGCACATATAGTACATTGTTGATCCTGTCATCCCCCAATGGTACAAGTAACAGCCAATCACCTTACAGACTTGAAAGGTGCCAGATGTCCTGTCATTTTTTTAACGTGGAATGGAACACAGTAAACTAAAAAGAAATTAAATTAAAACTGGTCTCTCAAACATTCTATCATTGTATAATGCTAGCATAGAACAACTGGGTGATTTACCCAGCATATAACATGCACCTCATGACCAAACAATACCACATGTGGCCAAGGGAACCATACACCAACACCCTGCAGTGGTATTCAGCTGAAAAGTTCCAAAACAGGTCATGACTGATGGCACGATTTAGCCACGTACTGCATTGTTTTGTCACAAGGAGCAGCCAATGTAGAACACCACAACAGAAGTGGGTGAATATTGCCATCACCCACACCCTGTGACTGACTACTGAAACTATGCAATGTGGGAATGAATGAGCCAGAAGTTTTCATTTGTTATTTGCAGTTCTGTAGGTTACCAAACATCATAAGAAAACAATATTCGGCATGTGTCTTGGACATATTCTAAACTGATTGAATGGCATGTTCACCGTATGGTAATGGCAGGATTCACATGTTGTAAATCGTGACAGCATACCAATAAGGAAGAAGTATTGTATGGCCCATCGTTTAATGTGCCCTATAAAACCACTGACAATAAATAATTGTACATGCATTCAGCTTACTCAATAAGTACATGTACGCCACACTGCTGTTGGTGATTGTGGTTATACAGTAATCAGCGTTCACTTCTTACTTTGTATAATACTTCGACTTGTAAGATAGTGTGGTGAAGAGAGTATAATAAAGATTAACTGACAAAATGAAGGAAGTTTATCCAAACTAAGTCATGTTAGCCAACAATGTGAAAACAATTGTCAAATGTATAAGAGTGAAATATATTGTAATTAAAAATATTCATTAATGCATTTCATAAAATGAATGATAACAGCTCCTTTGTGAATAATTGCAGTAAAACAGTTCACGTGTTCATTCATAGCAAATCTTCTAATAGTAACTGTGGATATTTGAACCCACAATATTCCTCCGATGGGAACTTCTCCCGTATGGCTGTCACCACACATGCTGGTAGAATTTTGCGTACCCTTGGTCCAAGTCTTCCGAAAATCCACCTCACAAACTGGCGGTAGGCAAGGTAATGGTACTGCCTGCAATACAAAGAGATAAAAATAGGCTTTAGTCAGAATTGGGTATACAGTAAATGCAGAATTCAGTAGTGCTACATCCCAGTCGTCCGTACTCAGTACCCATTACCTTACATGTCACTCCCCTGTTGCAGCACCAGTCAACAGGTAAGCAATAAGACACTCCAGGATGTGCATGGGAGATATTTAACACATGGCCAGGGGTGTAATAAGGCACGAGGCCTTGACAGAGAGCAATTAGCCACTGGAGTGCGGTAAAATATTTTACGTGCACACCCTGCAGTGTCTTATTGACAAGATTGCACAAATGTAACATGCATGACTGAGGAGTCATAACACAGAACTCGGCATACTGCATTCTGGAGCTTGGTTGGAAAGAGACCCCTGACATTCCATCTATGTAAATTACTTGACAGTACCAAAACTTACTCATGAATTGGGTGTTCATCATCCTGTGGGCCTTCATCATAGATGAAAGTGTAATACAGTGCCTCAAGCACATCGCTACCCAAACAATTGGACTGGAATCCAGTTGTCAGTGTGATGCAGATATGCTGGCATGTCTCCAGTCTATCTAGAACTTGGTTGTAATAGCGACAGCAGATATTTTCATGTGTAGTTGGCATCATCGAGCAATGAGAACAGGAACACCTGAAATAAAAAGGGAAAAAGAGACAGACATCACAATGGTTGCTTGGAAAGCATTCAGACATAGAAAAAACATAAACAGAGTAATCCCAGAAGTCACTTTGAACACGGTACCTAACGTTTAAATCAGTTTACAGTAAGGTTCCCCATTATGAAACTGAGACTGAATAGCCAATAATTTACTGGCTGTTCCCTAGGTTCATTGTTGTGTATGGGCACTACATGGCCTACCCTCCAGTCCTGAGGCACACACCCCTTTTACAAGTAGGTGTTGAACAGCTGTGACAGCGGTTCAGCCAACACTTAAGCCATGTCCCTCAGCAACCTTGGGTGGATGCCATCAGAACGTGGTGCCTTGTCCACCCTTAATGCTCTCACCCCTCTACTCGCTATCATCATTTTGTCTGTCACCTCCACCCCCTTCCACCACCCCCACAGCCGATAGTGGTACTGGTACATCCCTCTCCTTAGTGAAAGCAGAGCAGAATTAGTCATTTACTATTTCCACCTCTTCCTCTCCCTTTTTCAACCATTCCCCTCCCAACTTTATCCTCACTATATGTGCTCTGCAGTTCCTCTTTCCCCTGACATATCTACAAAACTCATTCTTCCATGCCTTTATGCTCTGTGCTAACCTTAGTTCCCTGGAGGCATCGGCTATTTTCTCTCACCTAGTCACCTCCTGCAGAAATTCCCATAACCCTCTTTATCCTCCTCCTTCATCATTCTCCTGTACTTCCTATACACAGACCTCTTTGCACTCACCACCTGCAGCAATTCACTGTGCACTCAGCATGGTTTGGTGGCTGTGCTCTTCTTAATCATAGCCATGGTGCAGGCCACTGTGGCCTGTGTTAGCGGAGTTTTAATGACTTCCTAGTCTTACTCTGCATACATCCAGAGCCTTATATTCTGAAGTCTCCTTTGCATTATTTCTCCCATCATCCAAAACTGAGTCATCCTAAAATCCACCACCTTAGTGCCCCTGCTTCCAGTCTCACTGCACAACATGAATGTGAAACACACTGTTTGGTGGTTACTACCACCTAGTGGGTCCTCGACTATTACCTCCCTCACTGCTGACTCATTCGTCACTAACAGGTCCACTGTGTTACCAAGCCTTGTATGACCACTTACCATGTATGTCAGGAAGCCATCCTGGATTGCATCCATGAGCACCTGCTACCTGGCGAGGTGGTGATAGGGGTACTCCAATGAACCACTGGTAGGTTGAAATCACGCAGTATCACCACACTTCCCCTCATACACATCCTCCTCCTTCTTTGCTCTGCAAACTCTACATGCATTTCCCATGCTTCAGCTGCTCATCTGTACACAACTCCCAGATGAATGACAACACTATTCCCAGACTGTTGTCCACAAATATTTGCAGAACAAAAAAAAATAACCATAGTAATGATCATCATATTCCTAACTTCATGGCACATGTACTGCTATCTTTATTGCAGTAAAATGAAGTACACTTGCAATAACATATTTTTTGTGGACATGAAAATCATTGTGGTCATCAGTCTTGGGTAAGTGCTCTCCTTCACATATCTCAGTGTACCTTTGCATGCATGAGGATGTCTGCACCAGCAGGAAAAATGGCATGCATTCTCACAATGTCATGCATGGTGAAACCTTGATATTGCACCAGTGTGAACACTGACACAATGGTGTCACATAAACCTGTACATGGCTGCAGTAAAACTACGGTTCCTCAGTGCACACTATGAGGTGCATGACAGATCTAAATGGGTGTAATGGACATATATACTTAATAATGTTGTCTTCATTTTGTTGTGGACACCAGCAACACTCAGAGCAAAGACAACAACAGCCATCAACAACACTCAACATATCCCCCCATCACACTCCCTGGGACAATAAAATAAAACAATTCACCGGAAAAGATGGGAAATGCACCCACACACACTGTGGCTGCTGAACTGTTGGGGTCATCAATTAACTGTCAGCATATACAGTACTCTGGGGAACAGAAAGGCATTAAAATGACTCCATTACTTTGTTGGAGTTGGGGGGTGGAGGGGACGCTGACTATAGTGGGTGTACCAACACAGGTAATCCATGAAAGACCAACTGTGCATCATGATGCAGTAGGACAACAGCATGTGAAGTGACATGCTAACCTACTGCACTGCTGTGAAACAGTCACTAATAGGCATAACACAAAGTGTGGTTCAGCTATGATGCCTACAAGAATGCTACCTTCGATCACTGTATGGACAGCTGTGTAACAGATCACCAGTAGAACAGCAACATAACTCACATACTAGACAGTGGGAATGTAAACGACTAATGCTGGGGAAGCCCCCAAATCATGAACCGTTATAGACCACAGTACACTTGTACTAGTAAATCATTTACAGCATACCCCTATGTACAGAACAATAAGTGCGTCAATTACAATTACCATTCATGCAATGGCAGAGGTGGTGATTCCTCATTGGAGCTCTCATCTTCATCCTCAGAGCTACAGGACACATTTACAGTGTTCAAGGAATGCAGCAGCGTCTTGAAAGAGTAAGGATGAATTGTTCTGATGGCGGACTCATCTATTAAGGCCAAATCAGTGTTTGATTTGGAGCCGCTGCTACTTGCTGCTGCCGCAGCCATCCTTGCTGTGCTGTCAAAATAAAACTCCTGCCAGTGGTGTTAGTGACGTCAGCGCCAACACACGATCGAAAGCAGGAAGAAAAGATGCTTTTTGGCAATGATACACCAGATAAAAATAAAGTGCGAATATGATGCCCAGGAAGTACAAAAATGAGAGGAAATATGTTGTGGACCATTTATTCAGGTTACAAGGTACATAATACATCAAATTACATGTGAAAAAGCAGACTTCTTTGCGGATCACCTTTAAATGCCATCTGCAGGAAGGTATGTAGGGACAGTCCCCATCTTCTATGATTCTATGATTGATTTTAAAGTTCAGATTCCACATCTATCTAATTAAGGCATGATAGAGAAATACATTGCACCCTTTACAGCTCTTAAAGGCCATTTGCAGAATGGTATGTAGGGACAGTCCCCATCTGTGTCCATTATATTTCTGAGCTACACACTAGACTTTTCAAGTTGCCCCAGGAAGGGGTTTTTACATAATAATGGTTTAACATGTATTGGAGCAGGGGACAAAAAAACAGATAATGGGTTTGATTCTCCAAGCCCCGAGATTGACGCAAGGTGCCTGCGCCAAACATAAATGGTGCAAGTGGCACCTTGCATCAAAAACTGCACCCTGAGCCGTTCACAAAGACAGCCTGCATCAAAAGCAGGCTGCCTGCTCCAAATGGGGCTTGCACTGTCCGTACACCCAAAAATGGGCTGTGGCATACAGCAAGGGGGCATGTGGCAGATGCAAGCGCGCCACATCCCTAAAAATGGGATTCTCTAACCTCACCCTGAGGACACTTTCTGGTCTAAGTGTAGTTAGAAAAGTGTCCTCTGGAGATTTTTAGCACTATGGGGCAATGCCACATCCACATCCCACCCCCACACACACACTCACACTGACCCGATATGCCCGTGTGGAAGAATATAATTCCAACATCCACCCTGGTGGTCAAGAGGCACCCTCCCGATCCCCAACTACATGATTTGAAATGAAACAAGCCCTGTAGAGCTAGCCACCCCCCTCCCCGATCCCCAATGTGTCCGACTTCCTGATTGTAAATTAAAATTAAAGTACTGTACATCCAGCTACCCTTCCCCTAACCCCCATGCCCCCTACTTTGTAAATTACAATGAAAGTACTGTACTTCTATCTGCCCCCATCCCTGATGTCCCCCACAAACACATATTGAATAAAACCCTGGTGGTCTAGTGGATCCCCTCCTGAACTCCATATCCCTATCATAAGAACCTGTAATATGTCCTGTCAGATTTAGCAACCCCCCAGCCCTGATCACCCATTAGGAAAATCAGCATTGGTGGTCCAGTGGCCCCCACCCCACTGGTAGTGTCCCAACACTCCCTCCCCCATCCCAAAGAGGCGGTGGCTGGCACAGCCCACCACTCACCACCACTGCCAGCCGCCGACTGAGCTCTCAATGAGTGCAGAACTGTATTCAGTACACGCTCATTGATTGACAGCTCAGTGAGCGTGTACTGAATACAGTACAGCACTCATTGGGAGCTCAGTTGGTGGCTGGCAATAGTGGTGAGTGGTGGGCTGTGCCAGCCACTGGCTCATTTGGGGATGGGGGAGTGAGGTGGTGAGACACTATCAGTGGGATGGGGGTGGTGGTCCACTGGACCACCAATGCTGAGTTCCTCCTGATGGGTGATTGGGGATGGGGGGGCACTACATCTGATGGGACATATTACAGGTTATTATGTCCAGGACATGGGGGTTCAGGGAGGGGGATCCAGTAGACCACCAGAGTTTTGTTCAATATGTGTTTGTGGGGGACATCGAGGCTGGGGAGGCTAGATGTACAGTACTTTCATTTTAATTTACAAGGAAGTCAGGGACATCAGGGATCGGGAGGGGGGCATCTGGCTCTACAGGGCTTGTTTCATTTCAAATCATGTAGTTGGGGATCAGGGAGGGGGCCACTTGACCACCAACATTATGGGAATATGGGTGGGATGCTTGCATTCATGGACTGGAGTGGTGCACAGAGCCCCCCAGCTTGTGGCTAACCCTCCCGGTGTGCTGTCTGTGTGGGCCACCACCGCCTTTGCCGCAAACCATGAGTCCTGACCACCAGGACCCTGCCTCATAGAGAATAGGGTGCAGGGTTTCTGGTGCACCGGGCTTCAGTGCTAGCTATTGTTTACCATAGTTTGCAGTGCTATAAGCCCTGTATGAGAATCAAGCCCAATATCTATCCCTCTGTCCATCTCTTTTCTAAGGCAATCCAATGGGGACTTTCGACCCTCCCTATATCTGCCATGAAAGTCAGCTGTGCTGCCCAGTAGTACATAGAAACAGAATTTGATGGCAGATAAAGACAGCTTGGCCCACCCAGTCTGCCCATTTTCCCCTACCAACATTAGTCCTGCAGACCGTTTTTGATCTACAGCTCATTCTTCCTCCCCTTTCCTTTCCACTGTGATTCCCTTGTTCCTATCCCATCCATTCTTGAACCCCACCACTGTTTTTGCCCCACCACTTCTGCTGGAAGGCTGTTCCAGAAATCCACCACTCGTTCTTTGAAGAAGTACTTCCTCACATCCCTCCTAAACCTACCCATCTCCAGCTTCATAGCATGACCCCTTGTTCTTGAACACCTTTTCTTTTGAAAACTACTTCCTTCATGTATTTTATTTATCCATGTGAAGAATTTAAAGGTCTCTGTCATATCCCCCCTCTCCCTCCTCTGGGGTATACATATGGAGGCCCTTTAGTCTCTTCTTATAAGGTTTTTGATGCAGACCCTGTACCATTTTATTTGCTGTCCTCTGGACAGTAACTACTCTGTCAATGTCCTTCTGAAGATCCAGAACTGGACACTGTACTCTAGGTGGGGTCTTACCAGCAAGCCATAAAGAGGCAACACCATCTCCCTCCTTCTGCTGGTGACATCCATCCCTATGCACCAAAGCATCCCACTAGCCCTCCCTATTGCCTTGTCACACTTCCTGTCCACCTTTAGGTCATCCAATATGACTACCCCCAAGTCTCTTCCCTGCTTGGTACGTCAATAGCACTCCACCCATTTTGTATTCCACCGCTGGGTTACTGTGATCTAAGTGCATTATTTTGCACTTTTTCACATTGAAACTCAACTGTCACACCCTTGACCACTCCTCTAGTTTTCTCAGGTCTCTGCTCATCCTTTCCACTTCCCCTGAGGTGTCCACCATTTTGCTATTTTGGTGTCATCCACAAAGAGGTAGACCTTCCCTTCCAGCTCCTCTGCAATGTCACTCATAAAGACATTGAAGAGGACCAATCCCAGCACTGATCCTTGAGGCACCCTGCTGGTCACCCTCCCTTCCTTGGAGTGAACTTCATTTACCACCACCCTCTGTTGCTTCTTCCCTAACCAATTTCTTATTCAGTTGTCCACCTTTGGACCCACTTCTAAGCTACTCAGCTTGCTAACTAGTCTCCTATGTGGAACAGTGTTGAAGTCCTTACTGAAATCTAGGTAGGCAACTTCCACCTCTCCACCCTGATCTAAATCCTTTGTCACCCAGTCTATCAGATTCATTTGACATGACCACCCCTTGTGAACTTATACTGTCTCAGGTCTTCTAACCCACTGGATTCAAGATATTCCACTATCCTTTCCTTCAGCAATGATTCCATTAACTTTCCCACCACCGATGTCAGGCTGACTGGCCTACAATTGCAAGAAAGGCAATGATAGGTCATCGTAATCATTTGGTGAGATCATGCTATGCCTTTACTGCAAACATGGTATATGCTGTGTATTACTTGATATAGTAAGCAGTGTCATTTATAATTTTTATATTAATCATGTTTGGATTTTTTTTTATTTTCACAGATCTGTGGTGCCTCTGAATTGGTGTTTGTAACTGTATTTAATCAAGCACTGTTTTTTTGCTGCAACTGATTTTTAACACAGTCTGTTATAGTACAGAATGTTTGTCATATATTTTATATTTACATATACTATACATTTATTATTCAATTATGTATATCTTTTTAATATTCCTTGTTATTTATACATGTTGCAGAGAACTGAATTTATTGAACTCATTACATACAATTCTATGTTATGTGACTATTACTTTAAATGAGACCTACTGTATGTATGTTGATACCCATCACTGTGATAGCAACCTTTGAGAAAGCAAGAGTTCTCGCAAAATGCATCAGGTGGCACCACAGGAGGGATGGGGTTCGAATCCAGATTCCAGCAAGATTTCTGCTAGTTCTCTTGCCTTTTGTGGAAATGCTCAAGACACTGTGGACTTTTATGGACTTTGAACTCTCTGATATCTGTTGCTGCCATCATTGTTATGAGTGCTTTTATTTGCCTTCTTCACTACTGATGAATTAAAAGAATTTTTTGAGCTCAGAATTTGAATAGTCCTGCTTTTATGTGTTATCCGAAGATATAATGTAAATGCACTGAGCCTTTATGGTAGGTGCTGGCTGCTCTGTTTTTTTTTCCCTTGTAACTGAATTTTTGCTTTCTGCACTGCCAGTTCCTAGGTGTGGTCATTTGTCTTTCTTGAAATTGCACTTTGTTTTGACAACCAGCACAGGTTATTCGATAAAAAAATGCCTTTTTTTGTAAGAGCAAAAAAGGTTGGTTTGTTATGCTTCTGCAATATGTGTCTTAATTAAGTAAATGGTTAATTCCAGCCAAAATACACAGCAAGTGCAATGTACAAATGAACCCTGTTTCCTGACAAATCTGGTGATCAGAACAGTCACTGAAGACACTAATTATACTAATTTTAGTGATTCAATGGTCTGTGATTCAGGACTTTTTAATGTGAGATAAGCATTCAGTCAATTTGAAAAGACTGCTTTTAAACTAGAGCACCTACTGTACAATGGGAGGAAATCTCACTTAAAGCATATATTGAGGTAGACCAGGTCCCGAGAGGGCTATGCATTTTAAAGAATCCAACTTATGGCTTAAACCGAGAAGGTTTTTTGGATAAGTGGTATGAAATAAGCCACAGAGCCAATACAGAGTACATCAATTTGATATTATCTGAAAATACTTTAATACAAAAAGAAACAGAAGAGGAGCTACAAAAAAAGGGAATTAGCATTTCAGTGTTTCAATGACTCTGCACAATTTTTATCAGTTACAAGATGTTTGTACAGAGAATTTAAGAAAGTATGAAGTAAAAATGAAAGCCACTAAAAGAACTAAGTTTGAACATGATGCTGGGGACTTTCAGGACCATAAAGTCATTAAAAAGCAGCTAACACATTCTGGTAAACTTTAGCAAAACATAACCTTTATACACAGTCAAGCTTGTATTTCACATTTGTTCTGCATTTCTCCTCCCTATTATTTATAACTGAGATAATTTACATGAAAACAGGATCTTTGCTTCTGAAGAATTCATCTATTCCTGCTGCTTTCTCCCTACTTGAAATAATAATGCATCCCTTGTGACATCACAGGTACTCCCATGACAACAGATTGTGATATCACAACAGAGGATTATGACCTGAAGTAGGGAATAAGCTATAGAGGCAGATGTACTCTAAAGGAACTCTTAAAGGGTAAAGATCATTTATTAATGCAAATTTCCCCAGTAAGAAATGATGGGGAGGAGAAATATATAGAATGTATATGGAATACAGGCAGAATTGTACCTAATTATTTAGTTTTTTACAGTTTTCTTTGAGGCGTCAGTAGCTCTTTAATTGGTCTAAAAATGAGAATGACTGAGCAACATTGAAACCTATATAAAAAAATCAAAACACAGCTCTTGATTATGATAGTACAATTAACGAAGCTGAGAGTGATGATTTTGAACAGGAAGTTTTTTTAGGTGAGGAAGAACAAGAAGACATTTCTGCACATCCACCACCGAGTCCATTCACACCCAGGAGGACCCAGAGCAAGAACAAATAAATTGCAAGAAGGTTCAAAAGGACATGGAGAGGTGGACAGAATAGGGTCTGGAAGAGGAAGAACTGGACAAGGAGGACAATGGAGGGGGAGACAGCCCCGAGGGAGGACCTACCATTAAATGTTATTAATATTTCAAACTATGAATTATCTGCAACAGAACTTTCAGTATTGAATCGGAGACGTTCCTTCACTCCTACAAAAAGGTTTAATGTATTTTAAACTGTGCTAGATGTATATAGATTTACTAGAAACCTTAGTTTAAAATCTTTTTTTTGTAAATGAAATCATGGTGATGTGGATATAGATAGGTGTGAAGGGGGTACTGATAATGATTCTATTCATGACAATTTGGTAAGCACGTTTAAAATAAGGTCTGTTTTTTGCCCACAAATGTCTCCCACTTTGCAAATAGTCCTGAAATGCTGTGAGGATGATTTAATCACACTGAATGATGAATTGATAAATGGTTACAAATATAATGTAAATAAGGAGGAACAACTTGCTTTAAAAAGTTTTGGGGAAAAATATAACCATCAAATCAGCAGACAAGGGTGGAGCAGTTGTTGTAATGAAGAGTAGTAATTACTACAAATAAATGTTAAGACAACTGAATAATGAGGAATATTATGAAAAACTGTCTTTTGACAAAACTTCATTTTTCAAAGTAGCAATTGATAAGTACTTGAAGTTAGCACAAGATTAAAAATTGTTACCAACTCAGGTTGTAGAATATCTAACTGTGGATCATCCATTAAGGACTACCCTTTTATTGTTTGCCCAAGATCCACAAAGACCTGCCCCCGAGACCTATCATCTCGGGTAATGCTTCCTTGATGGAACCCCTCGACAAATTTATTGACGTTTATATATGTGACCTTGCTACAAAAATCCCATCTTACATAAAGGATACTGGGGAAATTCTACATATCATTGAGGACCTTGCAATAGAGCCTAATAGTTGGTTTGTGACCTTGGACATGATAAGTCTATATTCAAACATCTCGCACCCTGAAGGATTGGCAGCCATGCAATTTTATTTAGAAACAAGGGCTGAGTGTGATCCCCCAACTGAAGTCCTTGTTAAATTGGCTGAATTTGTTTTAAATTTCAGTGACCTTCTGTTATAAAAATGACTTTTATCTACAAAAGAAAGGGACAGAGATGGGCACAAGCTTTGTGCCAATTACACAAATCTCCTCATGGGTAAATGGGAAAAAGAGTTTGTGAGGGATGAAAATGTTAATCCATTTCTTCAAAAAACCAACCTGTGGAAACATTTTATTGATGATGTTTTAATTATATGGAAAGGCAGTGAACATGAGTTGTTAGAATTTGTCAAATATCTAGAACATAGTAATCCATATATGTTTTAGTAAAATGCAAATAAACTTTTTGGACATAACCATTAAAAATATGGGAAAGAGGGCATGGTCACAGACTTATTTAGGAAACCCACTGAAAGAAACACACTGCTGTTGGCAAGTAGTAATCATCCTAACCATGTCATAACAGCATTACCTAAAGGTAAATTCATACGATCTAAGATAAATTGTGGCACTGATGATGATTACCAAATGAGGGCTATGGAACTTGAAGAGAGGTTGTTCAATAGGGGTTATGATAAAGATGTAGCTGATAAGGGTAGAAGAGAGGTAAACAATGTACCATGAGTAGAACTGCTTAAGGAAAGACAAGACTGGAATATACATGATCCCCAGGTTTCTTTTGTTCCCATTTTTGCCCTCAATCAAATATAATAATAGTGATTGTTAAAAAACATTGGCATCTAGCTACAATGGATGAGGGATATCCAGCCTGCCAGCACAGTGGTGAGATTTCTGCTTGTGATACTGAAGACCCAGGTTTGGGAATGGACCTGGGAGTCAGAGGGCCAGCTGGGAGGAGAAGGATCTAGTGTCCATGGGACTGCTCTCCTTCTCTGGGAGGGAGAGGGTAAGAGTGTCCAGCACTTTTGTTGCCCCCTTGGCAGATGCTGGGGGTGTCACGGAGCTGGCACCCTCACATTGGGGACAGATGCTGGTCATCATTGCATGACCCTGCCTCTGGGGGAAGCAGCAAAAAAAAAAAAGAAAAAATCGCCAACCCCTGGCATGATGCCCCTGTCCTACCATCATCCTCCACTGCCTTACATGTTCACCGGGAAGGGTCCGTCTCACATGGCCCCAACCTGGGGGGCAATCCAGGGCTAGCCCACAGTTACCATTAATGGGAGGAAGCCCCTTCAGTGGACATGCTTAGGGAGGTAAGCCTAGTCAAGGGGAAGACGTAGATGGGGCATGGGCAGACCTCCAAAGGGAGGATAAGGGGCCATGGTGCCAAAAAAAAAACAACAAATGGATGAGGGATTAAAAGAAATTTTGCCTTAACAGGCAAAATAGTTTTTTCAAAGAGATAAAAATATAAAGGATTGTGTAGTTCATTCAGTACAGCCCCAAGAAGAAAAAACATGTATGTGATTGCCAGCGAGGGGGGAGGGCTACTTTAAATGCAGCAATTGTAAATACTGTGGCATGGTACATAATGAACTTTATTAACCCTTTAACAAAAAAAAAACTGGCAAGGTTAGAGTCCTTATCACATGTAAAACTAGTGGCATAGTGTATATGGCCATTTGCAGATATGAATGTTTTTATATAGGAAAGACAAGGAGATTTTTTAAAACTCATATTGGTAAACATGCACAAGCGATTTGGGGGGGATCAGTCAAATGCCTTTGCTGCCCATGTGTAGAGGGCACGCAAAAAAGAGGAACATGTCTTTACATTTGTGGGATTGGAAAAGCCAGTTTTGACAAGGAGAGGTGGGGACTGTGATAATTTGTTACTCAAGTGAGAACAGTACTGGATATTTGCATTTAGGGCAATGAAGTTCCAGGGACCTAATGAAAAAATTGAGATAAAGCCTTTTAAAATAAACGATCGGTCATCATAATTATTTGGTGAGATCATGATGTGCCTTTACTGCAAACATGGTATATGTTATGTATTAATTGATATAGTGAGTAGTGTCATGTATAATTTTTATATTAATCGTTTGTGGATTTTTTAATCTTCACAAATCTGTGGTGCCTCTGAAATTGTGTTTTTAACTATTTAATCAAGCACTGTTTTTTTTTGCTGCAATTGATTTTAATGCAGTCTGTTATTGTACTGAATGTTTGTCATGTATATTTTATATTTACATATACTATGCACTTATTACTCAATTATGTATGTGTTTTTAATATTCCTTGTTATTTATACATGTTGCTGAGAACTGAATTTATTGAACTCATTACATACAATGTTATTTTATGTGACTGTTTCTTTAAATGGGACCTATATATGTTGATATCCATCACTGTGATGACAGCCTTTGAAAAAGCGAGAGTTCTTGTGAAATGCATCAGGTAATGCCACAGGAGGGACAGGGTTCGAATCCAGATTCCAGCAAGATTTCTGCTAGTGCTCTTGCCTTTTGTGGACACACTCAAGACATTGTGGACTTTTATGGACTTTGAACTCTTTGATATCTGTTGCTGTGATCATTGTTATGAGTGCTCTATGTGCCTTCTTCACTACGGATGAATTAAAAGTATTTTCTGAGCACAGAATTTGAATAGTTCTGCTTATATGTGTTATCTGAAGATATATTGTAAATACACTGAGCCTTTATGGCAGGTGCCTGCTACTCTGTTTTTTTTCCCCCTAGCCTACAATTGCCAGCCTTCTCCCTGCTACCACTTTTGTACAGTAGGACTACATCCACCCTCCTCCAGTCCTTCAGAATTATTGTTTCCAGTGAGCTGTTAAGTTGGACTGTCAGAGGTGTAGCCAGTATCTCCCTGCACTCCTTCAATACTCTTGGATGTACTCCATCTGGCCCCATTGGTTTGTTCACCTTCAGATTAGTGAGTCTGTTCAGGACACTCTCCTCTGAAAATGGACTAGTGTTCTCTTCCCTCCCTCTAATCCTCCTGTTACTTTTTTGGCCCCTCCCCTTCTCCTTCCTCTGTGAACACTGAAAAAAAGTATTTATTCAGGATGTCTGCCTTTTCTTGGTTCCCCTCCACACAGTCCCTCCCATGCTTTTTTAACCTTTCAATCCCACCCCTGGTCTTTTTCCAGTAATGCTGAAGTGTGGTAGGACAAGTCCTCCTTGTTTAAATGGCAACTGTAATATACGTCTCTTAATTCTGGCTGCTCTCCCCAACCTTAAAAATGATATAGGATCCCTAAACCTCCCTTCCATCCTCAACCCTGGCACAGAATAACTGACTACTATAAAATAACTGAGTTAATAAGGCACCATTCCCATCAGTATAAGGAATAAAGAGTATATAAGGGGCCCCAAATCTTTGTAAATCTCTTTCACCTATTACGAAGGCTCGCTATTGCCTTCTCCATTCTGAGATTTGCCAAAACCTCATTTAACCATTCAATATAAGAGATATCTTCCTGATCTTTCCAGTGTCTCAATACCAATTTTTTAAGATACATTGATATTAAAGCCATATGGTATTTATGACTGAGCACTTAAATCCCTGAAAAGCCCTCTAGGAGGTAATCTCTGCTGTGAGCAGGGCATTCAAACCCAAGAGAGGATCAGCCCTTTGCTTAATGAGAGCCCATGGGGTAATTTTTGGGCAGGATCAGAAGATATGAAGCAAAGAACCTTCCTCTAGTGTGCATCTTGTACATGTGTCGGAGGACTCTAAACCAAGTTTGGCTAATCTTTGTGGGAAATAATACAGGTTGTGCAAAATGTGAAACTGCATTAGCTGGAGCCTATCTTGGGTAACAAATTTATAGCAATTATACCACAAAGCAGACTAGTTTATAGTCAAGTCTGGAAAGTAGGAGAACCAATAAACAGTGGGACCAAAGCATTCCGGGTAGACCCAGTCATATAGATATCCATATATTTTAGACACTGCATATAGAAACCCTGCCATGGGGCCAAGATATTTGCTGAAAGAGATCTTTGCAGGCTGTGGGGGGCTGTCCCTAAGACTTTCAACAGGAGATGTCTCAATTGAAACACTTTTAAGACCATGGAGTTTGGGATATTACATTTTTTCATGATTTCTACTGAGGAGAGCCAAGTCCCATCTCCCCTTATAAACTGAATTACTAAACAACTCCCAGTTTAGGTAGCCACCAAGGAGAAAGCATTTTACCTTCTACCTTGAAATTGGGGTTGCCCCACACTGTTTGTGTCGGGTCCATAGTATGTCATACTTAAGGATTGAACAAAGTTTTGAGTGTACCCTTATAGAGATGGTTATAGGGGAAGTCGTTAAATGTGGAGGAAGGGATTTTAGTTTTGTGTGTAAAAGAATGGAAGGAGAGGGCTTTTATTTGGGCTAATTCGATTTTAAGCCAAACTAGGGCAAATGGAGGGTAGCTTGAGGGTTCTCCTCTGAAACCCACTTAGAATACTTGCTTGCATGGCTCGCCCAATAGTACAGACCAATATGTGGGAGGCATAAAGCCCCCTCTAACCTTTGGGGCAGCTAGTTTGTGAAAGGCTATTCTAGGCCTTTTACCAGACCAGATGAAATCTATAAGACTGCGAGTTTTCTTGAACCAGGAGAGGGGAAACCAAATGTTCAGTAGATTGAGAGGGTAAAAGAGATGAGGAAAGATGTTCCTCTTGATCAAGTTGATTTTCCCCAGAGGGATTCTAATGATATTCAAGGGGGTATCTTTATCAAGATCCAGAAGCTCCTTCAGTAATCCCTCCACATCCCTCCACATAAGCAGCTACATCCCCTATCTCAGTATATTCGAGTAGTCTACGCAATCTTAGATTAATGTGATGGGACCTGTTTTCTAGGCCCTCAGTTTTACTTACTAGGGCCTGAGATCAGTCGTGGAGCTGAAGCAGTACTCTGTTGTGCAAGTCTACCATTTCAGAGCATGAGGTGAGGTGCTGCTTCACAGATTACAACTGTTCTGCTTGTTGCTATATTTTATTTCGATTCTCTCCCACCTCAGCTCTAATGGTGTCCAGTGTTTTGGTGAGGCTCCTGAGTTCCCGGCAGAGTTGCAGAGAAGTTATTGTAAAATCCTCCCCCTCTTCTTCCAACTTGCTTGCTGACTCTTGGGTCTGATTCTCTGGAGGCTTAGCTGGTGTGGTGTGTTTTGCTAGAGCATGAGGAGCCAGGGATAATTTCTGTTGCTTTAGGTCACCAGAAGTCCTGTTTTTTCAACATTTTTAATAAAATCTTTGAGGAGAAAAATCTGGTCAATTCTGGATCCAGTTTTATGTACTGGTGACCAAAATGTGTATTCCATAATATTTGTATGCATACTTCTGCAGGCATCAATCAGAGCTAATATTTTTGTAAGAGATTTTGGGCAAAATTTTCAAAGGGTGGTGCAGTGCTTGTGTCCAGCCCTGCCCCACAACACTGGAATAAAACTTTTTTATATTTATTTCGGTGTGCAGCATTATATGTGGTGGAGTGCCCGAGCTTTTTTGTGATGTAACTCTTTAGTTAATCAGTCACCATTCTGTGTGAGTGACATGGCAGTATGATTTCACCCATAATGCCTGAGAAGGTTGGAATGTTTAATCAAAATCAAGAGTTAGCTTACTGTGAGATTGCAGCTCACGGAAAGGGTAGACTCTTGATCATTTTTAAACCTTAACAGAAATTCTGAGATCCCATAGAGAAAAATGGTGGAAAATGAAAAAAATTCAGAAGGACCTAGCCATTGAGAGAATAGTTAAATACAGATTCCAGTAAGTGTGATGGATGGTATAACCCTAGCTTTAGGGTGACAAAAACAGACCACAATTGCTAGGTGGTTTAATCAGAGCAATTCAGGACATTCAGGTAGTCTGCTAAATTAATGCAACTGGTTTAATATCTTTGCTAAACAGCAAACCCACTTAAAATATAATAATCACAACCCTTACTGCTATTGAAGAACACCCATCAAAGTTCTCAATGGTTTTAATCCCTTCCTAGTTAAAGTCAAACAGTGTCATAATGTATCATTGAGGCATTTAAACAGTAAGACTGAACAAAACAGTACCATGCTGGGTCGGTGTAAAATGAGATCCTCTCCAGCTGGAAAGGCCAAGAAGTGGTCTCCCTCCTGACCAGCGGGAAAAGTCCCCACTACAGATCCCATTCACATCACTTAAAAAATAATTAATCTAAAACAGTGACTAAAATACCACACTAGTACCACTCATGAACAATACATGAGAGAGAGTGTTCATTCAGGGTAACCAAGGAATAAATAACAGAGGTACAAATTAACATAATTCTTAAATCATTGGATTAAGCTGATCAACAAAGATTTACTTACAGCAGATGGATATATTTTAGGGAATTCAACGTTTTTAAATAGCTCTGGCAAGTCTTTCTTAAGTCCAACTTTAGCTGCCTGAAAGCTGCTATATGCTTTGGTACCATCAGCTTTCCAGACTTTCAAGATAGTGGGGTAAAGGAGACAATATTTCAGCTCTGAGTCTCAAAGTTTTCTCTTGATGAAATAAAAGGCCTCTCTCTTCTTCAGCAGTTCATAAGGGAGATCATTAAAAAATTTAAGTTTCACCCCTTAATATTCCAGGAATGGAAGGTCTTAAACAGCTCTCTGGAAATAGACTTTTTGTTGAAAATTTAAAGATTTTGCAGTTCTGGGTCTCGGTTTTTCTTCCTTTATTGGCATGGGTATTAGTGAGCAATGTGCCCTTTCTAGTATGTAGAAGTTTTGGTCAGGTGGTGGACAGCCAATTTGTATTAGTATTTTGTTAACTAGGAAAATTGTGTAGGCTCCTTCCCATCCCTCAGAGATACCAATAATCCACAAGTTGTTTCTTCAACTCCGAGCTTCCTGATCTTCCATTCAGCCTTCTAACTTAGTGATCCAGCAGCAGTCATTTGTAATTTCTTTTGAGTCTTTAATGTCAGTTTCTGATCCACATTTTATTATTTTAAACATTTTCTTTAACCTCTTTAAAGGACAATATTAAATTGACCATCATTTTATGAAGTGAATCCATTTGTGAAGTTAGTCTATTTGGAGTTGTGAACAGTGCAAAAAGACTCAGTTTTAGTTATTTGTGTCTCAGACAGACTGTATTCCTTCATAGATCATTTACTCCATCTGCTAATTTGTGGGCTAGCATTGCTAGAAATATCCACAGCTTCCTCTAATTATTTTGACATCCTTGTGGTTTGACCAAAGCAGAACGCTGGTTCTGCAGTTTTGATGGAAAGGATGCTAAGTTACAAAGTCAGTAAATCTCCCAGGTGTTAAAGTCAGTAAATGTGAGCATTTTGTTTTGATCAGGTGAAATGTGTTATACAAAAACAGGTTTAAACAAAATCTACCAAGAAGAGATTAAATATTAATGGGTTTTATCTTTTTTTTGAAAAGCAACAAAAACCAGGGGGAGGAGGGGTTAGACACAGAGCTCAGATCAGTGCAACCGACCTCTGGCTGCATTCAATGGAATCCAGCCTGTATGGATTTTAGCAAGGTCTTGGACACTGTGCCACACAGGAGACTGATAAAGAAATTGAGCAGCCTAGGGAGTGGACACAAAGTGATGAATTTGCTAAAGAACTAGTTAACGGATAGGCAACAGAGTGTGGTGGATAACTACACTCACTCTAATGAGGGTAGAGTGATCAGCAGGATGCCATAGGGCTCAGTACTTGAACCAGTCCTCTTCAATGTCTTAATAAGTGACATTGCAGATGAACTGGAAGGGAACCTATGCCTTTTTGCAGATGACACAAAGGCTGTAAAAGGGTAGACATGCAGGAGGGAGTGAAGAGAACCTTAGGAAACTTAAGGAGAAATCAAGAGCATAGCAGTTGGGGTTCATTGCCAGAAAGTGCAAAATCGTACAACTAGGGCATAGGAACCCAGGAGCTGAATATAGGATTGGAGTATTTACAGTCACTAAGCAGGAAAGGAGCCTTGAAGTTATCATATCTAATGTTCTCAAAGTGACAGGCCAGTGTGACAAACCAACGGGTAGGGCAAGTGGGTTGCTGGGATGCACAGGAAGAGGTATCTCCAGCAGGAGGGGAGAGCTGGTGTTGCCACTGTATTGCTCACTTGTGAGACCCCTCCTGGAATACTGTGTCTAGTTCTGGAGTCTGTACCTTACAAAGGACATAGACGGGGGCAGTCCATAGGAGGGCAACTAAAATGGTGCCATTCCATAAATGTTTTAAGTGATTTACTTCATAAAAAAGCTATGCACAGCTGGCCCGGTGGCACTGAGGGTTGAGGCACTGGACGCCACACCTCACACCATGCCGGTGACCCAGGTTTGGAAGTGGACTCATGGTCACTGGTGGGTCAGCTGGGGGGAGATAGGCTTGAGTGTCTCATGACAGCTCGCTTTCTCCGGAGAGGGGGGAGGCTGCTACCTGCACACTTGCCTGACTCCAAGCAGAGGATCGGAGTACTGCAAGCCCCAATTGTAGGGGATGGGCAGCCACTATACAGTGTGGACATCGGCGCCTTGTGCCTTGGCATCAAGGGTTGCATGCTGTAGGGGAAAGAAGAAAAGGGAAAAACCCCTGCCAGCTCCGGGAAGACAGGCTTCCTGGTGCATGCCTCCAATGTACATCGCTCGCTGAACTACCTCCTCGGCCCGATGAAAGGAAGGATGTCAGGTTGTTGAGGCCCCACCTCATCTCTGCTTGGGGAGAAAACCGCAGCTCCATGGGGGATCAAGAGGTAAGTCTCAGTGAGAGAGAGGCAGGAGGATGACTCCTTGGATGCCCTGAAGGGTCAGAGTCGGCAGGCAGTAGGGGGCCAAAAAGAATAATTAAAAAAAAAAAAAGCTATCCGCAGACAACGGAGCTGCCTTGCCACAGTTAAAGTTAAGTCTTTCCAAAATAGGCAACACTCACCCAAGACTGAAATCCAGCAACAGAAAACATCAAAAAATGAAGTACCAACTAAGATTTAAAGCATCCAACCATAATTTTATTAGTTCCCCAAAATTTTTGTAAAACACTAAATAAAAACAGGTGCAAATTAATACAACTCTCAGTACGGTTCCATGTCATAAAAGCAATCACGGAATAGCGATTTCCATTATGGCGAATGTACAACCCCAAAAATGAATTTTGGCAATGCACACTTGCAGCACAGACAAAATTGGTGCCCGAGACTTGCGGGTCTTATTTTCAATGCGGGGGGCTGCGTCCATCACATCCCCATGCGGGGGGCTGCACTCACCACACCACCCTACTTATGGGTTCTAAGCTCCAGGGGGATACATGTCTGGGAGGGTGAAAAACTTAAATAAAATTAAAGCTGCCTACCAGCAAAAAAATAAAACCATGTCAGACCTGAACCCTGCACCCTGTGCTTCCCAGCCGACCACCCTCTCCACTAAGCTAGCAGACCAGCTCAGCAGCTGCCCACCACACCCGCTCCCACATACTATCCCTACCCTGCCTCTCCCCTCATGCATGTGCATGCGTGTGTACACCCACTACTTTCTGTCGCAGTTTAGGGGCTGGGGAGGTGTGTGCTGTAAGCAGTTAATAAAGATGACTCTCCAGGATGTGTGTTTGTGCACACCCAATCTTCTCAAGGCTGCTGCTAATGCTACACAGCTAACTGATGGGTGGAAACTTCTCACATATGAAAGGTTGAAGCCACACCAATCAAAGTGTTGCTGCATCCTTTCATATGAGCCATCAGCCAGCTTGCACCCTGGCACAGCACACATATCCTTGCCTCCACGTTATATTTCTCTCCCACCTCCCAATTGTTTCCCCAGTATGTAGCCACAGAAAACACCATCCCACCCCTGCCATATTTCCCACCAGTCTCCCAATTGTTTCTCCAGTGTGTGACCCTAATAAAAAGAAAATCCCACCCCTACAGTACATCCTGACCATTTCCTGATCACTGCAGCAGACATAGTCTAACACCAGGGTACCCATCACTAGTGTTGGCTAACCCCAACCCCACTAGGATATGACACCAGTGTGCACACTCCTGGTGCTGCCAAACAACAAATTGACACTGAGGTGCCTAGTCCCTGGTGTTGGTACCTGAAACAAAGGAAATGTCTTTTTTCATCTTAGAAACATAGACAATGATGGTAGAAAAAGACCAGAGGTCCATCCAGTCTGCCCAAGTTCCCTATAACCCCAGGAACCTATTGTTCCTCCAGGGTACTAACCCTCCACATCCTCTCTCTATTCTCCCTAGCCCCTCATCATCTCCTTGTTGAAAAAAAAACACCTGTAAAAGAATAAATGACCACTTAATGTGTTCTGCTCCTCTAACCATCCAGTTCCCCAACTGACCACTCTCTCATCACCCACCAAACCACAACCCCTCCACCCCTCACTTACCTATCCTCTGAACTCCAACAACTGGCATGTCATGCTGATCTGGAGCTCAACTGTGAACTAACTGAAGACAAGGTAAGCCCAGTTAATGTTTTTTTTAATGTGCTTTCAACTTTTGCTCATAACTTTGTCATTTTTTAACATTTGTGCACCAAATTTTCAACATAGTCTTTTTGATACCCTGCCTCATGAACAAGGTAGGTGACATTTTTCAAATCCCCCCCTCCATAAACATTTTTTTCACAGTTGCTCCATGAAATCACCTTTCTGATGGGATTTAAAAGTATGACACTTGTCTTGATCATATGGTGGGGTCATAAAAAGATAATGTTAAAAATCTGGGGTCAAAATGTCAAAAACAACAAAGTTTTGAAGAAACACATTTTTTTCACGTTTACTCATAACATTGTTACTTTTCTACATTGATCCCACTTTTTCAAAATATTATATTTTTATGACCTCGCCTTATGCTCAAGACAGCCATCTGTTTTCAAATCCCCTCCAAAATGTATTTTCACAGTCACTTAGTGAAATCATCTCTATGATGGGATTTAAACAATTCCACCTGTCTTGATCATGAGGTGGGGTCATAAAAATATTATGTTGAAAATATGAGGTTAAAATGTAAAAAAAAGAACAAAGTTATGAAAAAACATTGAATTTTTACAATGTTTACTCATAGCCTTGCTATTTTTGTACACTGTTGGCCCTATAGTTTCAGCATAGCCCTTGTACATTACAGGCATCATTTCCAAATCCCCTCTGAAATATGTTTTTGCAGTCACATCACAAAATCACTTTTCAGACAGGATTAAAAAATTCCACCTGCCTTGATCATAAGGTGGATCCATAAAAAGCCTATGTTGAGAATTGTGGGTCAAACTCTGAAAAACAAAAGCCACAAATAAGCTATGTAGAAACACTGAATTTTTTCCAATGTTTATTTATAACTTTATTTTTGCAGATTTTGGCACACAATGTTTAACAAAGCCCTTTTGTTGCCTCTGTTCCTGAATATGACAGGTGTCATCTTTCAAATCTCCTCCAAAACAGGTTTTTGCATTCACTCTAAAAATCATCTTTTGAATGGGATTTCAAAAAATTCCACTGATCTTGATCATAATGAGAGGTCATAAAAAGACTATATTAAAATTTGGGGTCAAAATGTCAAAGCTCACTGAAAATAAGATATTGCCTTTCAGCTGGCCTACGCTAGGTAAATATGTTGTAAAAATTTGTAAAAGCAGTACCCACACTGAAAATGAAATATTGCATCTCTCCTGCGCTATCCTGGATAAATAACAGTCTAAAAATGTGTAAAGACAGGATACCACTGAAAATTAGATACTGCATCTCCACTGGCCCACCCTGGGTAAATATATAGGAAAAATGTGTAAAAGCAAGATCCCACTGAAAATAAGATTATATTTCACCTGGTCTATCCTGGATAAATGTATAATAAACATGTAAAAGCAGGGCTCCAATACAACCAAACATTATTAAAAATGTGCATCTATGCTGCTCTATCCTGGGAAAAATATATTGTAAAAGCTGGACTCCAATGAAAATGACAAATAGCTTTTCAGCTGGGCTATGCTGTGTAAATACATTATAAAAATTCATAAAAGCATGGTCCATTCAAAAACAAAATATTGAATCTCTGCTGTGGTATTCTGGATCAATAAAGTGTAAAAATGGGTAAAATCAGAATCCAACTTAAAATGAGGTATATAATCTGTGCTGTGTTGTCTTGGATAAGTATAATCTAAAAATATGTAAAAGCAGGACCCCACTGAAAATGAGATATTGTATCTCAGCTGGGCTATTTGGGTAAATAGATTATAAAACCATATAGCAGCAAGATCCTACAGTAGAAACCCACCACAAAGAAAATGTTGCTTCTAAGCTGATCTGTCCTGGGAAAAATACACTTTAAAAGCAGGACCCCACTAAAAATTAGATATTGCATCTCATCTCGACTACCCTGGGTAAATGCAGTATAAGAATCTGTAAACTCAGGATTCCATTACAAATGAGATACTGCATCTCATCTGGTCTATGCTGGGTAAATATATAGTAAAAATGTGTACAAGCAGGACACCAGTACAGTAGAACTACACTGAAAAAAATGTACATCTATGCTGGTCTATCCTGGGAAAAGACTGTAAAAGCTGGACTCCACTGAAAATGAGAACCTGATTCTCAACTGGCTATCCTGGGACATTACATTGTAAATATAAGAGAAAAGCTGAATCCCACTGAAAGCAATATATTGCATCTGCACTGTGTTATCCTGGATAAATGCAGTGTAAAAATGAATAAAAGCAGGACCACAATGAAAATGAGTTATTGCATCTGAACAGTACTGTTCTGGGTAAATACACTATAGAAATGTGTCTAAGCAGCACTCCACTAAAATGAGATGTTAAGAAGCCAAAAGCCAGCACTGAGGAGACATGGGTGCACAAATCAAAACACAGATACTCAGGAAAGAAAGGCCACGCTCAATAGCCTCTACACTGCTGCCGTCCCTATGTTATAAAAGATTTCTAAACATGTAGAAACAGTTAAAGTCACATTTATTTAAAACAAAGGTGATGTGGACACACATGAATGCAGACCAGTGAAACAACTCCTCCCAACAACGTTTCATACGACACTATGTATGCTTTGTCAAGGTACAGATGGCACAAGATTCAATGCTCCTTTTATGCAAGAAATCATTTAAAGACACAGGGCCAGATTCTCAAAGATCTCAAGGTGCACGTGGGTTGCCACTTGTGGAACCACAGTTTCTTCCCAGCTACAGTATTCTCAAAAGTGGAGCCTGTTCATGATCAGCTCCATGATTTATGGTAGCTTTCAGGTGGTGTTGCCATGGAAATCCCTGCAGCTGCGGAAAATTTTTTTACAGCCAGTGGGACCAGCCGTAACATCTTCCACCAATGCTGCAGATGAGAATACCAATCTCCAAAGCTGAAGAGATTTCGGTCTGCAACTGGAGTTGTGGTGTGGGACTTAGTCCCCCAAGCTTTTGAGAATTCGGCCCACAGTCACCACCTGCTATTTGTAAAACAAGAACACCTAAAACCTGTACTTGGAAGTATTAGCAAGTTAACACATTTAGATCACCATAAACTTCACACTGACATGCAAATGTAATAAATGCATCACATAAAATACTGATAATCTCTGAAAGCTAATAGGCTAACTTGTGACAATCAGGTGAAAATCACAATATAACACTTAATCCACATTATCTCTAAAAGCATCCCTGTTATAATGTCAAAAAGAACCTGGAGCATATAATGCATAATATAATACTGGCACTATTATTCAGAAATGGCAAAATGTCTGTATCCCTATTTAGACCATTGAGACCTGGCCAGATCCAAGCCCCCGTGCTATATATCCAATTGCTTTCTCATCTTAAAACTGTCTTCATTCATGTATGTCCAGATCACCTTTGTTTTAATCCAGGGTAAATACAGTCTAGAAAGGGGCAAAAGCATGACCCCACTGAAAACAAATATCGCACCTTAGCTGTGCTACCCTGGGTAAATACAGTATAAAAATTAGTATAAGCAGGACCCCATTGAAAATGAGATACTGCATCTCATCTGGTTTATCCTGGATAAATATATAGTAAAAATGTGTCAAAGCAGGACCCTACTACAGCAGAACCCCTCCGAAGCTATGCATTTAAGCTGGTCTGCCCTGGCAAAACTACACTGTAAAAGCAGGACCCCACTAAAAATGAGATATTACCTCTCAGCCAGGCTATCCTGGATAAATACATTTTATAAAGGGCTAAAAGCAGGACCCTGACTGAAAACAAGAAATTGCATCTCCACTGTGCTATCCTGGGAAATGCAGTCTAAAAATGTGTAAAAGTGGGACCCAATTGAAATTTGAGATATTGTGTCACATCAGGTCTGTCCTGGGTAAATATATAGTAAAAATGCATAAAAATAAGGACCCCAGGACAGCAGATCCCTAGTGAAAGATGTGTATCCATGGTACTATATCCTGGAACATTATACACTGTAAAATCTGGACCTCAATAAAAATGAGATACTGTATCTCATCTGGTCTGTCCTAGGTAAATATATAATAAAAAAGTGAACAAGCAGGATCGCAGTACAGTAGAACTACACTGAAAAATGTGAATCTATGCTGGTCTGTCCTGTGAAAAATACCATGTAACGGGGGGGGGGGTGCCGGTGCTGATAATGTTGGCAGCTTGAACGGACTGCTCCTCAGCTCCAGTTCTTTTTATTTATTATTTTAACTTTTAAATGATTAGTTCGCTGGGATTTTTATTGTAAATGCCAGCGGAACATATCGGGACCATATTTCTAAATTTCGTCGAGTTCAGGGATATAATAATACTTTTGTGGGATTAAAACAGAAAAGTGACAGCCACTGCGATGTCGGTGGGACAGAGAGGGTCAGTGTATGCCACAACGGAGAACAGTTCAGCAGCTGACAAAACAGCCATCCAGTCATTAAAAGAAATGTTAGCAGACATCAAACTTGACATCAGAACAGTGAAGCACTCCATATCAAAATTAAAATAAGACTCAGTGCAAGTGGCAAACCAACTGGAGTATTCTGAGACCCAAACTGATTTATTTTGGGACACTGTAGCTGGCCTGATCAAATTCACTCACAGGGCAAACAGATTCACTACCTATTGGAAAAGGTTGATAACCTTGAAGACAGAGGCAGGTGAAACAATTTGAGGATCTTGGGAGTTCCGCAGGGTCTGGAAGGTGGCAATATAATTGAATTTCTACAACTTTTACCTGCCTTACTGAAGTACCAATGGCCCTGGGTACTTGAGATTGAGCGAGTACATCGAGCATTGAGTCCACGACCACAACCTGGGCAACAACCCAGACCCATGATTGCTTACTCTTTATGCTTTTCAGTGAAATAACAAATTTTAAAACTGTCAAGGGAGAAAAAACACTTGTCGTGGAGGGGCAACAAAATTTTAATCTTTCAAGACCTCTCAGTTGTAATGGAAAAACTGAGAGGCTTCCTTGAAGCTAAACAGAAACTATCTAAAATGGGACTGCTTTACTACTATATATATCCAGTGATATTCAATGTGGTGGAGTCTAATGCAAATGTACATGCTTTCCACAATCCTAGAGATGCCATTTCTTTTATTGATAACTTTGGAACTAATGTGAGGAGAAATCCCAAGGCCAGGGCCAACGACCAAAAACATTTGGAAAACTGGTGCATGGATGATGTCTCAAGGCCTGCTGTTCTACTTAATGAACTAACAAAGTCCCAGCTACACTGGTCACTGCTGCAGCTTCTATTTCCAGGCTAGAAATGACAGAATTTTCACTCAACCACAATGTAAACTCCACTGCCACTAAGAGCTTAAGCCATGCTTCTACACCACACTTATACTCCTGCGTGATACAGGAGGGCCTTAGAAAAAAAGGAAGAGTTTCATACCTTAACAATTGCAAGGAAGGCAAGGCACAGCTTAAACAAAGTCATCTCCTGGTTCTTTGCCTGAAAATCCCCTGGAAATGAAGCAGGTCGAGAAGCAGAGATATCTGCCACTCTCTTTATTCCAGCTCCAATATACCTCCACCAGAAGCTGCTACACAACAGAATCTCCATGCCTGCACTCCAATGGCTGTGACCTGAGCTGAACCTTGCCCTGGAAGCAGTGAGACACTCATGTTTCTGTTTTGGACTGGTTACTTGGATCAGATATCCCTCCCATACCTCTTCCTGTTTACAACATTGCCGCTTTTCCATTTTGCCGTTTTGCAGCCGCCTGTGCATTTGATTATGTCTTTCTGACTTTCTCTGGATTTTATTTCTAAGGAGGTAAGCTGTGCATCAAACTGAATAAACTTTGGATATTTTCTAAAGACCACACATGGACCTCCCTACAAAAAGACAGCTAAATGGCATCTAACTGGCTTGCTTCCCGTCTTCTCTTAGCATACGATGCTGATATTCTAAGCACAGGTGGATACAGCAGCCTTACTGCTGGGACAGGTGTTTACTTTGATTACTAATTTTCTGTCTGATTGATCACAGGTCATGATATTAGGGCATCCTAGCAATGTCATTTATGTTTCAATTGATACTGAACACAGATTAGATGATGCAACATGTTGAGGTTCAAATCCTGCTGTCTCACTGAAACTTAACTTAAGAAAACAGTTTTCTTCACTATAAATGGTCCTTTTTTTACTTATTTAGGATGGCTTTTTCAGTTTCATGTTAAAAGATTAACATAGACCTAAAGGTGGCTGACAGAACTACTTTAGCTTGAATAAACAGATACAGGAGTCGGGGCAACTTTCATAAGTATAATGCCATATCTCTGAATTGATGACACATAAATCTTATTTATACTGAGAATATACAACAGCTTATTGTGAACTATTTCTTTTGCTTTTCTCTGACTTTTCTTGACTCTATTACGTGGTTAGCCCGTTGGTCCCCTGTAAGCACTGTGGACGAGGAGACATCTCAGGTAAGTTGAATTAGGGCATATTACTGTGTACGATGCACGAATATGCTGTCTGGAGGATCAAGAATAGCTGCTATATGAATAAACTTACATTGTAGGTTGTGTTCTAATTTTGCCTTATACCTACAGAGGTTGCAAGTTTTCAGCATCTGAAAAACTTGGAAATGCTTTAGTAACCGGAAAGCTCCTCATGAACATGAACACTTGTCGGGGGGAACCTGGGCTATTCCAATAATCACCTCTGAACTTGGTTGCTTATCCTTCTATCCCCTCTATTTCATTCTCACCATAACTCACTCCCATCATCCCTGTTCCCTTTGCTGTTGTATATTTATAGTTTTGTTCACAGCTGGTAATCCTGGAGTAACTAATTAACATGCAAACTGGTCTCCCAATAAACTTGTTAGGACAATGGCATCATACTTACAGATACTGGAGCTGTGGGGGCCTTTCCCATTTAGAAGTCAGCATCCCATAAACCCAGTACCTTGGACCCAGAGTCCAGTGCGTGGAGGGCAACAGAGGTAGAACACCACCCTACTTGTGGCTTGATCGCTTGCAATTTTTGTGGCTTTTTCTACTTACTACCTATACACAGTCCTCACTGTGAATGATTTGGTTCAAAGACTCTTATTAGTAGTAGTTTTACTTTTGAAACTAGTTTTATGTTACGTTTATTGTTAGTTTAGAATTAAATTTAGAATCTAAGTCTGACAGCCGCATTGGAGTCTATTTACTACTGTTAAGTCTCTACCACTGTCAGGTTTTTTTCTTTAGGTAGACTCAAGTAGTAGTTATAAGTCTTACAAAACAGTAAGTTTGCATGTCTGTTACTTGTTTGCATTTGGTGAAACCTTTTTATTCCTTGTTAACCTTTGGTTCTTTAAGTACTTAGCTTGTACTTTACTAATTGCAGTAACTTATGCTTAAGAGTGCTGCCATCTAGAGCTTAATTTTAACACCCCTATTTTCTGTTTTTATATAAATATTTTGTTATTTGTATAGTTGTCTATCTGCAAAGTTGGTAAGTTGCTAAAAGGGTTGGGTTACTATATTCTTCTTTAAATATCTACAACTGACTTTCAAGTAGTGGGCCCCTACTTACTAGTCTCAATATCATAAGAGTACACTTGGGCACCATGATTAACTATAAACTAGTCTCATGGAACAACAAAGGGTTGGGATCCCCCATTAAAAGGAAAAAGGTTTTATCTTACTTGAATAAAAGCAAAGCAGACATAGCTTTTATTTAAGAGACTCACTTGTTGCAGGAGGAAGCAAAAAACTCAAGCGCATGTGGGTGGGCCAGGAGGAACATAGTTGTTACAATACTGAACAATGTGTAACTTCCATCCTGATCTGGAAGAGAGTGAACTTTACCAAGCATTCACATACAACTGATCAGGATGGAAGATTTCAAATCCTGGTGGGTACACTTGATGGACGAAAATTGGTCCTATGCAATATTTATGCCCCTAACTGTGGTCAAAAGGCTTTTTTAATCAGATTTACATAGATCTTGCCAAATACATAGATCATGATGTCATTCTGGGGGGAGACTTTAATTTTGTTGCAGATCCAGTGTTAGACAGATCTTCAAATGGAGCAGTACAGGTTGGGACCAAGGCTAGAATCTCCTTTAGGAAGTGACTTCAAGATCTATCCCTAGCAGACAGTTGGCACCTAGTTCACCCCAAAGGTAGAGACTATACTTTCTTTTCCAACAAACATCAGCCATACAGTAGACTACACTATTTACTAGTGTCTAGCAAGTTATTGGCCACAGTTGAGGGAGCTGATATAAGTAGTATCACTATTTTAGATCATGGCTTGATAAGTATGGACCTTGACTGGGACAATGGGGGGAGAAGACACACAGATGGAGGATGAACACACATTTACTTAAGGATAAGAAGTTTGTAGAATTTTTGGAGTCACAGATCAAAGACTACTTTAAAATTAATGATAATGGTACTGTCTCCAAGGCAACTTTGTGGGAAGCCTATAAAGCAGATATTAAGGGACAAATTATCGCCTATGCTTCTAGGAAAAAAAGGAGAGAGAAAGAGAGTTGAATAACAAGGAATGCTTAAAAGTCTTGAGGCTCTTTCCAAATCCCATAAAACTCCTTCGGGCAAACCATGTCCACAAAACCTCAGGCGTCAGGTTTGAGATTAACGTTATTTATACGGCTAAAGCAGAATATGCATTATTTAAAACCAAGCAATGTTACTGGGAAGCAGGAGAAAAACCTGGCAAATTACTGGCAGCTAGGCTTAAGAAAATACAACAACAAAATATTACACCAAGTGTTCAGACTAAATCAGGGAAAATAGTGACACGTAACACTGACATTAATAAGGAATTCCTTCCTTGTTATAAAGACACTTACTCTCACCCAAACAAAAGAAATACTGACCACATTAACAATTTCTTCAAGAACCTAGAACTACCCTCCCTTACAGACCAAGAACAGTC
The DNA here is from genome assembly GCA_016271365.2 of Neoceratodus forsteri. Lineage (NCBI taxonomy): Eukaryota > Metazoa > Chordata > Ceratodontiformes > Ceratodontidae > Neoceratodus > Neoceratodus forsteri. Next base: position 381,606,938 of record JADMNL010000023.1, on the reverse strand, counting down.
AGATTTGGATAGGGATATATCACAACAAGAAGTTGACTGGGCCTTCAGTTCTTTACCCACCGGTAAAACTCCTGGGCCAGATGGCTTATCAGAAGAGTTTTATAAAAAGCTAGGCCTCACCTTAGCATCTGTCTTTCATTCAGTGTTGCAAGGCCTGCAAGATGAGGCAGTCCTTACCAACACTATGCAAGAAGCATTTATAACACTTATCCCCAAAAAAGACAAAGACCCTCTCGAATGCGCCAGCTATGGACCCATATCTCTGCTAAATTCAGATTACAAAATTCTGACTAAGATTCTAGCAAGAGGTACAAAATATTGCCACCAGACTGATTGGTAAAGAACAGGTGGGTTTCATTTTAAAGAACAGGTGGGTTTCGTTCAAGGCAGATCAAGATCAGACTGTCTGAGAAGGCTGTTTAACTTATTGTGGTTCTCAAACAAAAAGAGAGACCCCTCTGCTGTACTCTATTTAGACATCTTCAAAGCATTTGATTCCTTGCACTGTGATTAGCTGCTCAGGTCTCTTGAGGAATTTGGGTTTGGGTCAAAATTCCTTACTTGGATTCTTACGCTATATAAAAAACCAAGGGCCCAACTTATCACAAATGGGATCCTGTCTACCTCTTTCAACTTGCACTGTGGATTGAGACAAGGATACCCATTATCACCATATCTATTTATTTTAGCCTTTGAGCCCTTAATTCATGCTATCAATAGGGGTCCACACATTCTGGATATTAGACTGGGCAAACATGATCACAAAGCTCTTGCCTTTGCTGATGATCTGCTTATAACAGTAACAAGACCTGCTGCTGACTCTTGTAAGGCACTCTGCGACCTGTTGGAAGGGTTTGCACAAATTTCAGGGCTGATAATAAACTGGGACATAGAAACATACAAACAGAAAGTGATGGCAGAAGGTGACCATGTGGCCCATCTAGTCTGCTGATAACCTCCCCCCTTTCCTTAACTGCTAGTCAGTGTTATATTGCCCCTATATGTATCCCATGCTTTTTTGAAGGTTCCCACTGATTTAGCCTCCACCACCTCCTGTGGAAGGCAGTTCCATGGATCTACCACTCTTTCGGTGAAGAAGAACTTGTGTGTGTTGCCCCTGAATCTGCCCCCCTCAAGTTTCATGCTGTGCTCCCTTATCCTTGAGTGATGTTTTGATATGGAACAGGTCCTGGACCTGCACTTTGTTTATTCCTTTTAGGAATTTGAAAGTTTCAATCATGTCTCCGTTCTCCCTTCTCTGCTCCAGGGAGTACATGTTCAAATCATGTAGGCATTCGTCATACGATTGTTGTGCACTCTGTGAATCATCTTTGTGGCTCTTCTCTGTACTGTTTTCAGTCTGTCAATGTCCTTTTTCAGGTGTGGATGCTGTTCTCCAGGTGAGGCCTCACCAGTGATTGATAAAGTGGTAGGATGACCTCTTTTTTTCTGCTGGTAATCCCCCTGCCTATGCATCCCAACATACTATTTGCTCTTAATGTTGCTTTTTCACATTACTTGGACATCTTCAGGTCATCTGTTATAATTATTCCCAGATCACTTTCCTGTTTGGAGGTTTCCAATTTTTCTCCTCTTAGGTAGTAATCCTCTCCTGCGTTGGTCCTTCCAATGTGCCTAATCTTGCATTTTTTAGCTTTAAAATTTAGTATCCATGTTTCTGACCACCTTTCCAGATACTTAAGGTCAGTCCTCATCTTCTCCATACCACCTAGAATGTGTACCCTATTGCCTATCTTTGTGTCATCTGCAAACAAACTCGCCTTACCTTCCAGTCCAACAGAAATGTCGCTAATGAAAATATTGAATAGGATTGGTCCAAGTATTGAGCCCTGTGGCACTCCATTAGTTACTTTCCTCTGAAAGTGAGCCATTTACTAGCACCCTTTGGGTTCTTCCAGTAAGCCAGCTCCTTACCCAGTTTACTACCTGAAGCCCCACTCCCATGCTGTCTAACCTGTTAATTAGCCTTCTATGTGGGACTGAGTCAAAGGCCTTGCTGAAATCTAGGTATACTATGTCTACAGCTCCTCCTTGGTCTAGTATTTTTGTTACCCAGTTAAAAAAGTCTATTAGATTTGTTTGGCATGACTTTCCTGTGATAAAGTCATGCTGTCTTGTATCTGATTTGTTGTTGTCCTCAAGAAAGGATATAATCCTCTCCTTGAGAAGTGATTCCATCGTTTTAGTTTAGTTTAGTTTATTGTTCTAGGAATTACTACCTTTGAGCCAGAGGCTCTTTTACAAAGGTTCCACGTCAATTAGGTACAGTACAAAAAAGGTTACATAGATAACACAACAATTTGTGCTGTGTCAAGAGCGAGAAAACATATACAAATACATATCAAATCATTTGTGCAAAAGGACATGAGATATCAATAATCACATTATTATTACAAGAAAGAGGTCATGCCAGATTAGGAGAAACAAATAGGGAAAAAGTCCAGAACAGAGAGGGTAAGTGAAAGGTGGGGAGCAGACAATAGCAGGAGAAAAGGTTTCCCAAACATGTCTTTGTCAAATAATGGAACAGGGTGGGTAGTGAGAAAATAGGAGGTTTAATCAGGGCAGTCACAGGAGCTGGAGGTGGCAAGGTGAGAGAACAGCCTTGATTTGGAAATACCTAGAGAGGTGGGAGGCAATATGAGTGCTGAGAGCATTTAGCCAGCTGGGGGCACGATAGGCAAATGATCTTTGTCCCTGAGAAGTCCGGCATCGGGGGACTTGGAGAGGCTGGTGTTCTGATCTTCTGGTAAAACGGGTGCTAGCGCTCGGGCATAACAGGTCTTGGATACAAGGTGGAGTGAGACCCAGAGTGGATTTTTTCGCCATCAGGCAGGTAAGGTACTTTATCCGGTTTGAGGTTGCAACCAACCTGAGTCAGCATAGAGTTCACATGTGTGGAGTACGTCGATGTGCACCAGTGAGCAGCCGACCAGGCCTTATTTAGGGATGTTGTAATGCGACTAAGTGCTGTAGTAGTCGCGAGATCCATATATAACTAAGCCATAGTCAACGACTGAGATGATAGAGGATTGGATGGCAATTCTCAGTGCAGAATGGGTAAGAGCTGTCGGTTCCGATACAGAATCCCAATCGCTGATGAATAGTTTTGCTGTACTATCAATGTGAGTTGCAAGGTTAGGCCTTGATCAAAGTTGATTCCAAGATATTTGAAGATTGGCACTTGTTCAAGGGTATTTCCCAGGTATGTATTAATGGTGAGTGGGACTTGCCGTTTCTTGTTTCTTGGGTTAGAAGAGCATGGATTTAGTTTTTGTGGTTTAGAACCAGCTTATGTTCAAGGAACCACATCTCAGCTTTGGAAAAAGCATGCTGAAGGTTGAGGCGTAAGAGTTCGGATCTTTATGAGTGGCAAGAATCACAGCATCGTTGGCATAGAGGATTATTTGTTCAGGGCAGGATTTGGGGAGGGAGTTTAGGAAAAGGCTGAAAAGGAGGGGGCCCAGGATGGATCCCTGGGGAACTCCTGAGCGAACCGGTTTTGAGTCTGAGAGAACTCCAGCTTCTTTTACAGATTGAGAGTGCTGAGCAAGGTAATTTTTTACCCAGTCAGCAGGACCCTGCGAGAGCCCTAGGGATAGTAGTTGTTTGATAAGTAGGCCATGGTGTACTGTATCAAATGCCTTGGTTAAGTCAATGTAGACTGCTCCAGTTAGGTTTCCTTTGTCCATGGCATTGTGGATTGCTCCTGAGAATTCAAGTAGGGCAGTCGATGTGCTGTGCCCTTTCCTAAATCCATGCTGCTGAGTGCATAGGATGTTGTGCTTTTCCATGTAGTCTGAAAGTTGGTCCGCCACCAAGCGTTCAAGGGCCTTAGAGAGAGGTGGTAGTATTGATATCAGGCGATAGTTACCAGGCAGTGACTTATCACCACTTTTGTGCACCGGAGTGACAACTGCAGCCTTCCATTTCCTAGGGAATTGGCTGTAGCAGATGGAGAGATTGAAAATTTTTGTGAGGGGCAGTACCTCCTCCAGAGTGAGGACAGAAGTTTAAGGTCAATAGTGTCGCTGCTTGCTCGAGACTTAGAAATGGCCTTCTTTACATATTTATAGACTTCATGTGCCTTTACTAGTTTGAAATGGAAGGGTGGTTTGGTTGGAGAGGCAGTAGTAGAAGTAGAAATTGGAGGGTCAGCATCAGTGAAGAAATCAGATGAGAGGACACCACTAAGGTCCGTGAAGGTATCATTTATCATTTATAGTTTTATCCACAATTGAAATGAGGCTTACCAGCCTGTAGTTGCCTGCACTCTCCCTACTCCCGCTTTTGTGTAGAGGAATAACTGTGGCTATTTTCCAGCCTTGTGGGACCTCACCCCATTCAAATGATAAGTTAAAGAGATTCGCCAGTGGAGCCACCAGTTCCTCCCCTTGTTCTCTCAATAATCTGGGGTGCAATTTGTCTGGTCCCATGGCCATGTTTATATTGAGTTCCTCCAGTTGTTTTAGGACTGCTTCCTTTGTAAAGGGACTCATGTATACTCTTGCTCCTCTATTATTGTCTTCTATAATGGTGGGACCACATCCACCCTGCTCTTGGTCAATACAGAGCAGAAATATCTGTTCAGGATTTACGATTTCTCCTTGTCATCCTCTGTGTCTTCTCCATCTTCCTTTGTGATTCTGACAATTACCCCCCCCCCCCGGTGTTCTTTCTTTTTTTCACTGATGTATCTATAGAAGGTTTTGTCACCCTTTTTGACTTTGTTGGCAGTCCTTTCCTGTGTTGCCACCTTTGCTGCTCTGATTTTCTTGTTTACTTCCCTTTGTTTTTCTTTGTAGTCTACCATGTCCCTGTCTGATCCTATTTTTTTTGTATTTCTTGAAAGCCACCCTTTTCTCCCTGACCTTGATGGCTATTTCCTTAGAAAACCCCAGTGGTTCTCTTTTCTTTTTTGCTTTGCTCACTGTTTTTATGCAGTGGTTTGCAGTTTGTAGTATAGCCATTTTGAGATGTGTCCAGTATTCTTCAATATCCATTCCCCATACAATATTTGCAAGTTCCTTTTTAAGATCTTCCTTCATTTTGGTGAAATATACTCTTGTAAAGTCCTTGACTTTAGTTTTTGAGTGCTTTATTACTGTTTTTGTTTGAACCTGAAACTGCACCATGCAGTGGTCGCTGGACCCTAGGTGGCTTCCCACCTCTACCCCCGAGATATTATCCCCATTTGTTAGTATCAGGTCAAGGACCACACCCCCCCTCCCTTGTTGGGACCTTCATGAGTTGTTTCAGGCCTACTACACGCAGATACTCTAGAAAGTCCTTGCTTCTGGTTGAACTTGCTGTATGCGTACCACCAATTTATGTCAGGTAAATTGAAGTCCCTTACTACTATCACATCTCCTTTACCAGTCATTTTGTGAATGGTTTCCAATATTTCTTTGTCCTCCTTCAATCCTGTCACAAGTGGTCAATAAAACACTCCTACATGGGTTATTGTTCCATTTCCCACTTCCAGAGTGACCCACAGTGACTCTGTTTCTGTGTTGTTACTTTGGGTTATAGTCACTTTTATGCTTTCCTTTATGTACCAGCAACTCCCGCCCCCTTTCCTCCCATTTCTGTCTTTCCAGAAGAGACAATATCCTGGCATAGTTGTATCCCAGCCATGCTTGGTGTTTAAGCAGGTTTCTGTGATGGTGACCCAATTCAGATCTGTTTCGGCGATGATGGCAGTTAGCTCAGCTATTTTATTTGATAGATTCTTTGCATTTGTGAACATAGCTTTCCAATATTGTTCTCTCCCTTTCCTGGTGTCCTGACTTAGTTTTGAGTGATTGTTTGTGTTGGTATCTGTTCCTTTACCCAATTGATGAATCCCCTTTGTTGTATTAGTGACCCTGATTTGGTGGAGTTTTGGGGGAGAGGTAGCAGATCCCTTTACTACTGCTGTCCCCTCCCCAGTGCCTAGTTTAAATGGTTGATGGGTACATCAAGTTTATGCCCTAGTGCTCGCATGCATTCCTTAGTCAGGTGTAGACCATCATATCTGAAGAGACCTCAGTCCCAGAAGTCCTGCATGTCCCTATGAAGAGGTGGCCCCTTTCTTGGCACCACCCCTGGAGCAAAATGTTTAGTTCCTCTATGTGAGCCTTGCGTACCCTTTGCTTACTGCATCCTTTCCCCAAAACTGGTAGGATCTCAGAGAAGGCAATGGTTGAGGAGTGAGAGGTTAATGTTTCACCTAAGTGAGATATGCGCTGCTTGGTTTCCTCCAGTGTCTGGTCTGCCAGATCATTAGTACCTATGTGGTTGAAAACGCCTGTGCATTTACCTTCCCTTTTTATTAACCTGTTAATGCGATCTGTATCTCTTTTTCCAGAGGCCCCAAGTAGGTATTTGACTACCACCTGTGTTTCAGGATAAGTTATGTGTGACTCCACTCCTTTGTTCATGGAATCACCCACAATCAGTATTTTCTTATGCACTCTTTTGATTGAGTCCTTTGTAGTTCATTCACTTGCTTGACCTTGTTATGATCCCAGTCTGGTGGTTACTGGCGATATACCCTTGTTTCCCCTCCTTTGCAAGAGGGCTGTACCTATTTGATGTTTTAATTGGTGTCTCCTGATATGACGACTGTTTTTGGAACCTGCTTGACTTTCCTCTGCCCCCCCTTAACTACCTGCCACTCTCCTGCAGCCGGTATAGTGAGGTGATGAGGGATGTTTTCCTGGTGGAGCTGGTGAGGTGTAAAGGGGTGAGCAGGATTTCATCTGCCAATGAGGTTGTGGAGATATTTGATTTGCTCCCATGCCTCTCTTAGTTGGGCTTTCAGATCTCCTATTACCTGGCATGTGGGGCAGTGCCCTAATGTCTGAATGTGTGCCCTCTGAAAGGATGCACTGCACTGCTGGCAGTTAATGCAGTCCATTGTGTGTGAGGATGAAAGAGAAGGAGTTTTTTTTTTTTTTTATAAGATGCTAATGAAGACAAAAGAGAAGGTTTTTCAAACAAAAATGTAAAGGGAAAGAAAGACAAATATTTGTTAATTGTTTTGTATTTCTTTTTACCCTGTTCTATTGTATTAACGACCCTTCCTATATGCAGGCAGGAAGCTGAAATGTGAGCCTGTGGCTATAAATAAAGAGTAACAGGGGAAGGGGAGGGAGGGCAAAGCCTCTGTGTCCTGCTCAGGCAGAAAAAAACAACACAGTCAGTGGATCTATGTGCTGCCTTCAATCCGCCCCCGCACTTCTGCATCTGGGAAAGATAGGAGAGCATTTACCTGCTCGGCAGTGAGGTAAGCACTAGATTAGAATAACAGTATGGTTAGTTTGGAACCACCCGCACTATAAATGCAGCTGTAGAATGGACAGAAAACATATGCAAGTGTTAGCAAATTTCAAGATCTTCAGATGTAAACAAAGAAATTAATAAAAACAAGGAAACGTATCACCAGTGTGCAGTCCTTGTACCCCTTTCGCTAGAACCACAGCACACAATAATTATCAACAGTGTGTCACCCTGTTATCACGCTCTCTAGTTCCACAGTGTTAATCAGAGATAGTGTGGTTAGCGAGGAACAGAATACCAGTGCATCCCCGCTACTGCTTGCTCCAGCACTGAATTGTCAGAAAAGAAGGCCATTTAGTCCCTCTTGTCAGCACCTCTGTAAGAGCCAGAAATGCTGCTCTCCTATTGAAGCTTCATTCAGCTCCTTTGATTGAGCCACATCAGTGGCTGAAATGAGGAGCTGATATCTTTTCTTACGGCTGTCCTTAGGTAGACCCTGGAGTCAGGTTTGTCCCAAGTCTCGATGTCATCTGAAAAGGGGGACCATAAGCCTTAGCAGTCTCACAGCCTCAGTCTTCAGTCTGAGTGAGCAAGTGAGGAGAGAAGCTGCCTCAGTGGAGAAAGGAGCCCGGACTGTGCACTCCAAGGAGGATTCAGGTAGAACCTCTGTCAAGGAATCCCTGCTTCCACACCTGTCAGAGTCTGCCTTCCCTCTGTGATTTGTCTTTCTCCCAGCTGGTGAAGATCAGTGAAGCTCAGCAGACAGTAAGGCTAAGGGCTGGACCTCACTTGGCGTATGTCTCCTAGGGTTGCCCTTTGTGTCTGAGCTGTGGGTAACTCAAATTTTACATAACCATCACTCCCCTCTCCACAAATCTGCTCTAATGGGGTAATGGATATCAAATGGTTTGAAAATTCTATTACATACTTGGGGCTTAATGTGTCTACTAACTTTAACTCCATTGCAGAGTGAAATTATACATCCTTTTTGAAAGAAGTTAATATAGATGTGGCTTGGTGGTCCAAATGTAATCTTTCTTTATGGGTGAAAGGTAATGTGGTAAAAATGATTATAGCAACCAGACTATTCTATTTATTGCAAAATATCCCCATGTTACTGGGGAAAAACTATTTCAAAAATCTTGGGAGACATATTAGAGTATTTTTGTGGAATGGATCACCTCCCAGGCTGGGCATTAACAAATTAAGGGTGTCAAAAAAGAAAGGAGGGTTTGCTCTGCCATGGTGGGAGAGACATCACCTTGCTTTCACATGGAAAGAGACTCTACCCCACCTAACTTATAACCCATCCCAAGCTGCTGATGTACAGTACCATTGTGGTTAAAGATGGAGAGGCTTCTGTTGGGCCCCCATGTCTTGACTGACTTTTTTTTTTAACATACAACCTAAATGGGGACACAACCCATGTCTGACCTTTTCATCCTTAAAAGTGTTAATATCATTATTAATCCCAGCAATATGCCCCTGGACTTTATGCCTCTTTGGTCCAACCCTTTGCTTGCCTATAATGAGCAAACAATGGCTAACGATAGCTTGAGACAAGCTGGTTTTTGTAGAGTAAGAGATGTTATGAACTCGAGTACTGGCACATTGCTCTCCATCTCCTTCACTAAGATCCAGAATAAATTTGGGATTCACAAATCACAGTTCTAGCAACATCTGGAGCAAAGAGATTTACTTAATAGACAAATTCCAGCCCATGATTACTGTTGGGAAAGAAATCTGGAGTGGGAGCAGATCATTAAGTTAGGTTCCCTCAGGAGAAATGCAGGTATTCTCTACAAGGTTCTAACGTCTGTTGAATTTTCTACATCCCTCACTGCTAGAGCAAAAGAAATATGGGAAGATCAGCTAGACATTCCCATCAGTATGGAAGATTGGGAAGACACCTGGAAACAGGCCTGTCTAAGCTATAGGAAATTGCAAGGTAGGCTAATTCAGTTTAAGATACTGCATGGTTTAATTTCTCACTCCTTAAGCTGTGTAGTAAGGGCCTTGCTGCAGACTCCAGCTTTTTGCACTGTAACCAACCTGATGCAGGTCTCTCTCATACACTGTGGTTCTGTCCTGCTATTCAGGGACTATGGACAGAAACCCACAGGATATGTAGTAATGTGTCAAAAGCTATTATCCCCAAATCCCTTGCCATTTTCTTATTAGGGAGTTTCCCTGAAGACTGTGAGCTAGACTCGTGTGAATGCATATAGGTCTGTCTGGCGTCTTTGATTTTAAAAAGGATTCTGTTAAAGAATTGGAAATCCCAACAAATCCCACACCTCGGGAATGGTATGACAACATAGAACTTTTAGTTAATAATGAATGCATTAGCTATAGTATCATTGATAAATTGGATCTGTTCCACAGAATCTGGGCACCTTTTCTAAATGCAGCCCCATGAGATTAATCTGCAAGTTGGTTTAAAAGGTTATGCGATATTCATACATCCTTTATAATGGCTGGCAGATGACAACGTTTTCTTGTTTTCTTTTTTTCTCAGTTATTCTGCACAAAAATCATATGTAAAGCTTTTGGAATGCTAAGTGCTTTTTTTTTGTTCAATGTATGTATGTGTATTTAGTATTAACTATAACCACTATCTGAAAATTGTTTTTTACATTTGCTACTGTTTTTGTTTGAATTTTTGAAAAACATTGATAAAAACTTATAATGGTAAAAACAAAACATTGTAAAAGCTGGACTCCACAGAAAAAGAGAACCTGTCTCTCAGCTGGCTATCCTGGGAAAACACATTGTAAAAATAAGAAAAAGATGAACCCAGTGAAAACAAGATATTGCATTTCCACTGTGCTAGCCTGGATAAATACAGTGTAAAAATGATAAAAATAGGACCACACTGAAAACAAGATATTGCATCGGAATATACCTGTCCTGGGTAAATACACTATAAAAATGTGCCCAGGCAGGACCCCACTGAAAATGAAATGTTGCCTCTCAGCTCAGCTATCCTGGTAAAATACATTTAAAAAATTGATAATAACAGGACACCACTGAAAACTAGATATTGCATCTTAGCTACACAATTCTGGACAACTGCACTGTAAAATGGGCAAAAGCAGGACCTCCCACTGAAAATGAAATAATGCATCTGAGCTGTGCAATCCAGGGTAATACAGTCTAAAATGGGTAAAAGCACAACCCCACTGAAAACAAATATTTCACTCTGCTGTGCTGCCCTAGTAAGTGCAGTGAAAGAAAGTGTAAAAGCACGACCCTACTGAAAATGAGACATTGCATCTCATCTGATCAATCCTGGGTAAATATATAGTAAAAATGTGTAAATGTAGGACCCCAGTACAGCAAAACCCCTCTGAAAGTATGCATCTAAGCTGATCTATCCTGGCAAAACTACTTTGTAAAAGCAGGACCCATAGAAACATAGATTTTGCTGGCAGATAAAGACCTCTTGACCTACCTAGTCTGCCCATTTTTCACTGCTTATAGCATCCCCGCAGATCCACAGACCCCACTAAAAATGAGATATTATCTCTCAGCTCGGCTGTCCTGGCTAAATACATTGTATAAAGGGGTAAAAGCAGGACCTCAGCTGAAAATGAGATACTGCATTCCCTCTTTGATATCCTGGGAAATACGGTCTAAAAATGTGTAAAGGCAGGACACAATTGAAATTTGAGATATTGCATCTCTGGTCCATCCTAAGTAAATAGCAAAAGTGTGGAAAATCAGGACCCCAGCACAGCAAAACCCTAGTGAAAGATGTGCATCCACGCTGCTATATCTTGAAAAATAATACACTGTAAATCTGGACCCCACTGTAATGAGATATTGCCTCTGAGCTGGGCTATCCTGGGAGAATATATAGCAAAAATGGGTAAAAGCAGGACCCCAACTGAAAACAAAATATTGCATCTCTGCTGTGCTATCCTGAGTAAATACAGCCTAAAAATGTATTGAAGCAGGACCCCATTGAAAATAAAACGTAGAAACATAGATTTCGTCAGCAGAAAAGGACTTTTAGCCCATCCAGTCAGCCCCTTAACTCTGCCTGTTCTATCACCACTGACTCTAGTTGGTCATAGGTGTCATTCCCTTCCCCTTTCCTCTAATATGCCTCGGTGCCTATCCCACGCATGCTTGAAGCACCCCAAGTCTCTGCCTCCACTACCTCTTCTGGCAGGCTGCACCAATCATCCACCACTCTTTCAGTGAAGACGTACTTCTACTCATCTCTCTTAAACTTCCTTCTTAACTTCCTTGCATGCCACCCTGTTCTAGTGCCTTTCTTTCTCTGAACCAGACCCACCATTTGCACCTTGTTCACTCCTGTGAGGTACTTGTAGATTTCAATCATGTTCCTCTCACACTTCTCTCTTCCAGGGAGTACACGCTGAGTTCCTGCAGTCTTTCCTCGTATGACTTCTTGTGCAACCCCTCACCATTTTGGTTGCCCTCCTCTGTACCACCTCCATCCATCTCATCTGTCCTGAGCAAATATGTAGCAAAAATGTGTAAAAGCAGGAATCCAGTACGGCAGAACCACACTGAAATGTGCACCTATGCTGCTCTATCCTGGAGAAAAATAACACCATAAAAGCTAGACCCCCAGTGAAAATGAGAAATTGCCTGCTAGCCGGGCTATCCTGGGTAGATACATTATAAAAATGTGTAAATGCAGGACCCACTGAAACTGAGATTTTGCATCTCCACTGTTCTATCCTGGGAATATACAGTGTAAAAATGTGCCAAACAGGACCCCACTGCAAATGAGATATATTTCCACTAAGCTACCCTGGGTAAATATATTGTAAAATTGTGTAAAAGAAGGACCCTAGAGCAGAACCCCCTGAAAAGGAGATGTTGCATCTAAACTGATCTGTCCTAGAAAAATACACTGTAAAAGTAGAACCCCATTTAAAAAGAGATATTGCATCTCATCCTGGGAAAGTGCAGTATAAAACTATGTAAAAGCAGGACCCACAGTACAGCAGAACCTCACTGAAGAATGCATCTAAGCTGTTCTGTCCCAGTAAAACTACATTGTAAAAGCAGGACCCTATTGAAAATAAGATATTGGGCTCAATTCTCAAAGGGCCCTTAGAATGATGCAAGCTACAGCAAAAGGCAGCTTGCATCAAAGGCCGGTGCACCAGAGACCCTCCTTCCGATTCTCTATTGGGCAGGGTCCTGGCAGCAAGGTTCTCTGGCTTGAAGCAACTGTGGCCATGCGCCAAACAGATGCTGCATCCGGAGGGATTCCTGCATGTTGTGGGGTGGCTGTGCACAACTCTAGTAGGTCTCTGGTGGCTAGGAACACCCCCTCAGCCCCGATTTGCCCATAAAATAAAATTTTAAAATAAATAATTTTCTTGTGTTCTAGTGGACACCACCCCAACCCAGCCCCGATCTGCCTGGAAATTAAAATGTTAACAATCATTCCCTGGTGGTCTAGTGGTTCCCACAGCCTCGATATGCTTGTATACTAAAATGTAAAATAAAATAATTCCCTGGTGATTTAGTGGTCCCCACAATCCTGATATGTCCCCAAATTAAAATCTTAATAACAATCATTCTCTGGTGATCCAGTGCCCCCCCCCCCAGGCCCTGATATGTCCGTATAATACATTATTGATGCAATCTTTTCCTGGTTGTCTAGTGGACCCCCACCCTCATAGGTAGTGCCTACTACCCTGCCCCCCAGCCTGAACCCTGAGCTGGTGACTGGCACAGCCCTCCTATCACCACCACAACCAGCGACCGATTGAGCTGTCACTGAGCACATACTGTATTCAGTATGCGCTCATTCATTGACAGCTCAGAGGGAGCTGTCAATGAATGCATGCATATTGTATACAGTACTCACTCAGTGACAGTTCAGTCGGTGGCCAACCATGGTGGTGAGAGGAGGGCCGTGCCGGTCGCTGGCTCAGGGTTCAGGTTGTGGAGCAGTGGTTTGGTGGGCACTACCTGCCAGGGTGGGGGTCCACTAGATCCCCAGGATAAGACTGTATCAACAATGAAATATACAGGCATATCTGGGCTGGGTGGAGGGATCACTAGACCATCAGGGGATGATTGTTATTGACATGTTAATTTTCAGGCAGATTGGGGCGGGGGGGCACTAGATTACCAGGGAATGATTTTATTTAACATTTTAATATTCGGGCATATTGTGGCTGGTGGGGACTGCTAGACCACCAGGGAATTAATTCATTACCATTGTAAGTTATGGGCACATCGGCGCTGGTGAAGGCCACAGCACATGGTGACAGTGGGCTCCGATAGTGACACAAGAGGTCAAACCCTCCCAGAAGGTGATATTCTAAGTACCCTTAGACCAGTCCTGCCTGGTGTAAGGATACTTAGAATTTTGCCCTCTGGTAGAGAATCCCAGTTTAGGGGATGTGGTAGCTTGTATCTGCCACATGCCCCCTAGTGCCATGCTGCAGCCTGTTTTGTGGTACATGGACAGTGCAAGCACCTTTTGGTGCACACAGCCTGTGGTTGATGCAGGCTACCTTTGTGACTCACTCCCAACACACCTTTTGGTGCAAGCGGCACTTTGTGTCATTCTTTGTGGTGCAAGCCCCTTGCGCCATGCCGGGGGCTCTGAGAATCGGGCCCATTGTCTCTTAGCCAGAATATCTTGGCTAAATACATACTAAAAATAAGTAAAATTGGGACCCCAACAGAAAACAAGATACTGCATCTCTGTTCTTGCTATCCTGAGTAAATGCAGTCTAAAAAGGTATTAAAGCAGGACCCCATTGAAAATGAGATACAGTATTACATCTCATCTGGTCAGTCCTGGGCAAATATATAATCAAAATGTGTAAAAGTAGGACCCTACAGCAAAACTCCATGGAAAAGATGCTGCATCAAAGTTGCTCTGTCATGGAAAAATACATTTTAAAAGCAGGACCCCATTTAAAATGAGATATTGCATCTCACTTCTACTATCCTGGGTAAATACAGTATAAAATGTGCAAAGCAGGACCCCTTTGCAAATGAAATATTGCATCTCATCTGGTCTACCCTGGGCAAATATATAGTAAAAATGTATAAAAGCAGGACCCCACTACACAGAATCCCACTGAAATGTGCATCTATGCTGCTCTGTCCTGGGGAAAATATTGTAAAAGCTGGATCCCACTGAAAATGAGAAATTGCATCTCAGCTGGGCTATCCTGGATAAATACTTTATAAAAGTGGGTAAATGCATGACCCATTGAAAATTGAGATATTGCATCTCCACTGTGTTATCCTGAGTAAATACAGTATAAATATGGGCCAAAGCAGGACTCAGCTGCAAATGAGATATCGTATCCCTGCTGGGCTATCCTGGATAAATATACTGTAAAACTGTATAAAAGCAGAACCCTATGGCAGAACCCCAAGGAAAAGATTTTGCATCAAAACTGGTCTGTCCAAGAAGAATACATTTTAAAGCATCCTGATCACCTGTCCTGTAGCTGTCTGGAGTATTCACTGGTGGTCTGTCTCCCCCATAAAGACATCTGACTCCAACCTGCCTGCTCAGCACCCTCCTTCCTGCACCCCTCTCATCCCAGTCACATAAGCCGAACTATGGCAGTAGCGATAGTGACCACCATAGCCCTCAGCTCATCACCTTGGCTGGCCACAGTTTGTCTGACAGTGAACAATTGTGAGTATTGTACAAACAGCTGTTTCTACATTACTTACAATCACTCACTGAAAGTCAGATGGCTTTTCTACAGTAGTCACAATCACTCACTGACAGTGAGACTGTGGCCAGCTGTGGTGGTGAGTGGAGGGATGCCAGTCTCAGCCACTATTGCCATAGTTTGGCTTAGTTGACCAGGGCAAGGGTGTGTGTGTGTTTGTGTGTGTGTGTGTGTGTGTGTGTGTGTACATGTGTTGTGTGTGTGTGTCGTGTGTGTGTGTGTGTGTGTGTGGAGGAGGGTCCAAAGCAAGTGGGTCAGGAGGGGTATACCATGAAAACAGTGACTGAATTTGAGTGACTCACATATGAGCAACTCAAGTTCAGTGCTCAATATGTGAGAAACCCTGAAAGGGTAGCGATGGGCAAGGAAGAACGCGACCGGAAAGGCATGGTGGTGAGGGAGGCTGGCTACAGTAGTGTAACAAGGGATAAAGAAGTGTGTCCCCATGTTTCAGGCTAACCTCATTTTGGTCTAAAACATAATGTGTTTGTGTAACAAATAATGGCCTATATAATTAAATCATATTAAAACTTGTAAAGCTACAAGTTTAACTAAACCACAAGCTGCGATATTAAAGTGCCTTTTAATATTTGTGCTGACCATTTGAGTAATAGAAAACAGGTGTCTTAAGTGTCTGCACAAACAGAAATACAGGGAGAGAGTTCAAATTATCCTTTGACTATCTTTAGTGTTTATTATTAGGACAGGCCAGAATAAATGCCTGTGTGCACATTCCTAAGTGCAAACCTATTTCCTCCTCCTAAGACCTTAGTAACTGGTAATGACAATTTTTACTATCCTTATATAGTAGTATAATTTACACTATCAATACATTTGTGCTGACAAGAGATTAGCTCATACATTAGCTAAAAAGAGAATTGCCTTTTAAGTTGATGTTTGTACTTGTCTTGGACTAATCATAGACAACCATAGAAACTAATAATACTGTCATCCACTATATAAGCAAGTCACCATACACTGTTACTTTGAAGAATGAAGAATGAAGGATGTACCACTTGTAATCTCTCGCTGTGATTATTGTTATAATCATTAAATTCTTCCGCCTTCAGCCTCATCTCCATTCATCTCCTTTCTAAGTATTTGTAATAGATAATTTACTAATGGTAATTTTTTCCAACGCTACAATTGGTGCCTTAAAGACTCGGATCACTGGTGCTGCATGCTGAGGAGGCTGCCTAACTGCTGGTTGGTTAGTCTGTGAGCCCTAATAAGAAGATGATGACGCGGAGACGTGGTGCTGCTGGCTTTAAGCAAGAGAAGAGAGTACACACAGACAGTCACAGCCACTTGACAATCAGGTGATGTATGCTTTGTATGCTCCTCAAATTGTTTTAAGTATAAAGTAATGCTTAACTCTGTAGGAACTCTAGAGGCAGAGTAGGTAAGTGAAGGTGCTGGGACTTGCAAGCCGGACCTCACAAGGGAGCCATAAGACATAGCTAGACAGACCAGGGCACCAGTGCATGGGTGTACCCGGCTGTAAAGGCTAGGCAGGCAAGAAAAAGATAAGAAAAATGAGTATGGAAACAATAATAGGTCGTTTTCTAGGAAAACACCTAAAGGGGGAAGCATACGAACCAGTGCCTGATGATCAACAGGCACAATTGTATTTTACTCAGCAAGTGTCCCTTCGTAATGAGGGAGTAAAAATTAAAAGGAAATCTTTGCAAATGCATTGCAAGGGCTGTGGCAGTATAATCAGACTATTGTGTGTCGCCAGAATAAAGAAGTAGCTCAGATGAGGGATGAAAGGGATCAAAATGCTAAACAACTAGAAGAATTAACATTGATGTATAAAGATAGCATCCCAATAGATCAACACCAAGAGTTAGAGCAGCAGTGTATTCATTTTAGGACACAGCTAATAAAAGCACAAAGGGATTTGTGTCTGTTAAATAGGGATCATGCCCTTCTACAGATTAAGTTAGACCAACAGTCACAAGAGCAGGCTAGTGAAACCAGGCAACTGTATACAGAACTACAGGATGCAATGGAGAAGATTCAAGAGTTAAGTAATATAGAAGAAGGGGTGATAAAGGTTAAAGTGGCACCCGTGCAAACAAGGGGAATGACGGCCACCGGCGGGCCTATGTCTGCTACCACAAGGTATCAGCAAGAACAGTATGCTTTAGAGCTGCAAAATAAGTGTGCTAACCATGGATTAAAAAGGGAATACGCTGAAAAAATGGGAAACAAGGAAGAGGCAGAAAGACATAAAAAGCAAGAAGATAGCTATGATAAAAAGTATGCAAAAATAAGAGATACTTTGAGAGAGGATGATGAGGCACGTCAGGCTATGAGCGGAGAAAGTGATGAAGAAGGGCCCACTACCTCCCCACCAGGAGCTAAAAAAGAGGAATGGGTAGAAAGGGAAGAAACACAGGAAATGGAGAAGGATGGAGAAGAGTGGAAGGCAGTGGGAGGTAAAGTGGTAAAGACAAGAAAGGTGGTACGAGAGCCCCCGCAATCACCAATAACCATTAAAAAGGAAGACAAAAGCCCTATAGTCAAGGATCTGACTATAGAGGAAATGACCAATTTGGGCCAAATGCTAGGTCCACTTGATCACAAAACCAAGCTACCTCAATTGCGGCAGAAATTAAAGCAGTTAACAACCACCCTTCGCTTAACCAACCAAGAGGTATGTAGGTTGGTTATGTTTAAATTGTCCCCTGCCTTAGCAGAAGCTATGCCCGAGGAGGTCCAGGAGACACACAAAGGGGCCATGCAAAACATAAATTCATAGGCAGACTATAATGAAGTAGTTGAGGCTATCAGAAAAGCTAGAGGGGAATCTGCAAAGCAAGAAGTTGACTGGGACAGAATACTGCAAATAAAGCCACAGTTGGGAAAGGGACCACGGGTCTTTATCCCTCGGCTTTTTGAGGTCTATCAGAGGTACGGAGGGCAGGATTGCCCCTCGGAAGATGATACTACCTTCCAAGACTTATGGATTAGGGCCTATGATTTAGACCCCACCCTACGGACAGTTGTAAAACTGGCTCCAATTCAGGAGGAGCGAATCACCCTCCTAGAGACTTATCTTAATGAAAAACAGCGAAAGGCAGAAGTTGCCGATGTGACATGGACAAATGAAGGACCACAAAAAGAAACTAGAACATGCTTTAATTGTAAAAGCCTGGGCATATAATAAGTGATTGCTGGGCAAAGGGGAGGAGAAGGACAAGGACCTCGGCAAATGGGAAGGGACTGAGGGCAAAAAAGGCAAGATGCAAGAGATAAACCAGGACGAGGGGGTGATAGTGCACAGGATTTGTTGGATCGGTTAAAAACAATACTAAATGCAGTGGAACGGAAAAAAACAACGGCACCGCCTCAAGAATTTGATGATGAAGACATCATCAAGCGGCTGGCAGCGATCAAACAGTTGGCTGAAGAATAGGGATGTGGAGGCCCCGGAGCCCCTGACTCACGATGGGTATGTGCGCTAACATTTGATAACCAGGGGCGACCAACCGTGCCACTTAAAATGGGAAAAAAATGGGTGATGGCTTTAGTTGATACCGGGGCAGCTGTCTCACTTACTACTATGCACATACCACTGGATCCAGAAAAACCTCCCTTACAAATAGAGGGCTGTACAGGACACACAGCACAAGGGTACGTGACTTACCCACAAATAGTTGCTTTAGGAACCAAGGTAGTTGGGGAGGGAAGATTCATAGTAATGGAGGGAAGCCTCACAAAGCAAAATATAATAGGAAGTGACTTTTTAAAGAAACACTGCCTAATTATTGATTTAGTCAACAAGTGCTTGCGGCAAGTAACAGTTAAAGGGTATAGTATTACAACAGTACCTGAGAGTTATATTTGGGCTTCAGTTAAATCCAATAAAGCATATAGCTGGCCTGAGGTAAGCCAAACAGAGTTACAACAAATAATAGACAAATACCCCAGTGTCTGGGCAGTGTCTGGCACTGATTGTGGGACAGTCAGTGACACAGAAATAGCAGTGGAAGGCCCCGACCCTGGACATACTAAACAGTACCCCATCCCACAGGAGGCAGTAACAGGAATAGAACCCGTAATTAATGATTTATTGTCCCAAGGGGTATTGCGACCCATTTGCTCAACAACAAATAGCCCTATATGGCCCGTTAAAAAACCCAATGGAAAGTATCGTCTAACTATAGATTACAGAAAATTAAATAAAGCAACTCCACAAGTTAGCCCCATTATAAGTATGGCAATTGAAATGTTTAACAAACTTAAACCCACAAGTAAAGTTTTTTCAGTCCTCGACCTGGCAAACGGATTTTGGTCCCTACCCCTCAGCCGACAAGATCAGTATAAGTTTGCTTTTACTTTTAAAAATCAACAATACACCTTTACTCGTTTGCCCCAGGGGTTCCACTCCTCCCCAACATTATTTCATCACTATGTGCAACAAGTACTCCAAGAGGAGGGGTTGGAACATGAGGTAATTCAATACGTGGATGATTTGTTGTTGCAAAGCAGAAATATGGCGGAGCATGCCCAATTATTAGACCGAGTGCTTAAAGCCCTAGCTAAAAGATGTCTTAAAATTAATCCAGAGAAGGTACAAATTGCTAGGCCAGAAGTGATATTTTTAGGAACCATAGTATCAGAGAAGGGTAGGCGTGTTGACCCTGCCAGGGCTACCCTTATACAAAAGTTACCTTTACCAACAACTGTAACAGGGCTTAGGAAACTGTTAGGAATGACCAATTTTTGCAGAGATTATATTGAAGGGTATTCTGAGATCACTAAGCCGTTGTATGCGTTACTTCGAGACAACCCACAAAAAGAGGACAAGCTAATATGGGAAGGGGAAGAGTTGCAGTGTTTTAAGAAATTAAAGCAAGCGTTAATGCAAGCTCCAGCTTTAGCCATCCCAGATCATGCAAAGCCATTTATAATACAAGCTGTAGCAACAGATGACACTATAATAGCAGTCCTATTACAAAATCGTTGGGATAATTTGGTCCCAATAACATACTTAAATCGACAGTTGTCTAAAGTGGAACAAGGTTTTAGCCAGTATGAAAAAACATTATTGGCAATAGCGTGGGCAGTACAAGCCTGCGAAGAAATAGTTGGGTTTAGCTCTATAATTATCCAAACAACTCACACACCCATTAAATTGTTAGTGGAAGGAAAGGCAAAGGGAGTCAGCCATAGCAGGCAGACTAAGTGGCTGCTAGCACTACAGAATAAACAAGTTACAGTACAAAAACTCAATAAGCCCCACATGATGCAGTACTTGGACTACCAAGGAGAACCCCACGATTGTGGGGAACTCATGCAACAGGAGGCATATTTGTCCCCCTTTGTAGAGAAACATGGAGATGACAAAGGTCATACAATGTTGTGTGTTGATGGATCACGATACTGGGAAAAAGGAAATGCCTATACTGGGGCGGCTGTGTATTTTAATACTGGGGATGATGATGAAATGAGGCCCTTAGATCAGCAATGGTTGCTCATTAAATTGTCACCAGGAGATTCCTCTCAATACGCAGAACTGGTAGCCATATATGAGGCAATAAAGGCAGTCCCATATGGGCACATCACAATTTGTACTGACTCACAGTTTGCTATAGGCTCGTTAACCACATGGTTGCCCATATGGGCTAGGAGGGATATGAAAACAGCTACAGGGGAGCATGTGCGACATAGACAGCTTTTAAAGGCAATTTTAAAGGAAGGGGAGAAGCTCCCAGGGAGAATAGCTTTAGTTAAAGTAAAAGCTCATACTAACAGTAAGTACGGAACCTTCGAGGAATGGGGAAATGAGAAAGCAGACAAATGGGCTAAAATCGCTGCCAAGGAAGGGGACCCCTGGAAGGGCATCAGACCACAGGATAGCCAAGGCTCAAGTAGTGTTAGTGAGGTTAAAAGGGTGGATACGCCGCCTAACTTACAGGAGCTCCAAAAACAGGACCAGTGGATACAAGAGAAAATAAAACAAGTGCAAATGAATCCAAAGGTCCATGGGGCCTTCACAATAATAGATAATGTTTTATATCAAAGGGGGGAAGACGAAATCCCAAAGTGGGTAGTAACTGACTCTTTACAAAAGGACATTGTATTAGAAAAC
This sequence comes from Neoceratodus forsteri, assembly GCA_016271365.2. Lineage (NCBI taxonomy): Eukaryota > Metazoa > Chordata > Ceratodontiformes > Ceratodontidae > Neoceratodus > Neoceratodus forsteri. The sequence continues at coordinate 381,585,848 of JADMNL010000023.1, read as the reverse complement.
CATCGGTGGGCGGGACACCCAGGACATGATAAAACCTGCCAAATTATCAAAGGTAAATATTACTGGCCCAACATATCTAAAACTGTCCGATCTGTACTACAGACATGCTTAATATGCCTCCAGCAGGACCCCAAGCGAGAAAAATACCCCCCTACAGCGATTACCTTTAGCAGAAGGACCATGGGATGCATTACAAATTGATTACGTTGGGCCGTTGCCCACCGCAAAGGGGGGATATAAGTATATGTTGGTAGTGATAGATATGTTCTCAAAATGGGTAGAAGCATTTCCAGTTAAGAGTGCCAATGCTATAACAACAGCTCGAATTTTATATACGCAAGTTTGTGCTAGGTGGGGATTTCCTAATATCATAGAATCTGATAGAAGAACTCATTTTGTAAATCAAGTGATGCAGGAAATGTGTAAGATAATGGGAGTTCAACAGCAACTAGATTTGCCATATAGGCCTCAGGCCTCAGGGATGGTGGAAAGATTAAATCGGACCTTGAAAAATGCCCTTAAAAAGGCAGTGTTGGATGAAGGAAAGGACTGGGTTACACACCTCCCGGGGATTTTGATGGCCATTAGAGGGGACAGTCCAAGCTAGTACAGGATTAACCCCTTATGAATTGATGACAGGAAGAAAAATGAGGTTGGTTCACCCACAGGATGTACCCCCACCAGGCTCAGCTACCCAAGATAAGGTTAAACATGAGCAGTTTTTAAAGGCAATACAGTATCAACTAGACAAATATTTAACCTTTGCAGCCAGGAACATGGCTGTGGCACATGAGCAAAATAAGCAAGGTAGACAGCCGGTAGCAGGATGGGGTTACCTATAGAGGAGGGAGATGTAGTGATGGTGCGAAATTGGGAACAGAAAAATCCTTGGAAGGATGCTAATTGGTTAGGACCATACCAAGTGTGCAAACGGTTAGGTGAGAGTACGGTATATGTGGTTAAGTAAGTGGCAAGAAAGGGGCTGGAGGAAGGAAACAAGAATTCTGGGTACATGTTGATCAGTGTAAAAAAGTGTCAAACAAAGCTGGCTGAAAATTAAAATACTACACTTGATGTTTATAGCCATGAAGACACAAAGCATCATTATCATCGGCTTGGTGACAACCATAAGAGTTTCTATAATCCCCAGCCTAAACATTAATGTGGAACAGACTAATGTCATGTGTGAGTATGAACAGTCCATTACACTGTTAATCAGTTGGAACTGGGACCCTGTTGATACAAACACCTACACGACACGAGCATGGAAAGCCACCTGGACTAAAAACAACCGTACTTTCATATCTACAGACTGGTGTGTGGACATTTTTAACAGCTGGTCCAGCTGTGCATCAGAGCTCAAGACTGGATCACTGCAACGCTACATGGACTGGGAACAAAAAAATGGGTCTCTTGTTATAAACAGAGCCACACCAAAGGACAATGGTGTTTATGTGTTAACTCTGTCCTACTGTCTTTGGGGTGATAATAGTGTTTGTAACTATGCTGGTGTAAACAACTCATTACGTTTTGTAGTCTCAGATGCCATATATTTGACTGTAACACCAACCGAATGCCCAAATGTGACAAAAGGGCCAGAGAGTGGACTTACATCAACACCTATTGATCAAATAGTTGTAAATAATGTAAAGTACAGTAGAGTGCATATAAACTTAGATTTTTCTGCTTGGAATATAAATGTTAACAGTAGTTGTGCATACACTGGTGTGTCAAAGTTTTATGCCACCATGTTAATTGACATGTTAAGTGCCTTCCATGCCAAAACAGGGAGCATAATGGCCCCCTCTTATTAGTAAAGAAAGGGTTAGTAATACTAGAAAGAAACGAGATCTGTGGTGAGACCTGGCTGGACTTTTTGGATCAGGAATGAGCATATGGAATAGGGCAGACCTTGAGGCCATTAAGGGGTACCAAGACCAGTTTAATACTAACACTGGAGAAAGGATCTTGCTACCACTTACATTAGGCCAGCAAGGTTTAGCAATGGAAGAGCGTTTATCTGTTTACAATATACATGAGGTAGGCCGTTTGTTTAAAGAGGTAGAGCACAAAATTAATGAAGTTGTGGTTGAACATAATAAAGAAGTTTTTAATAATAGCATAAATACAGCTATAGTGTGTAGTGCTTATGGATCTTATGTTTTAACTCAAGTTAGTCAATTGTTACAGGAGATTAATCATAATCAATTGCCTAATCAAATTTCTGACGCACAGTTAAAATTGTGGTATTGTCCAGATTGCATTAATGTTAATGATAGTAAGTGTATAACTTTTTGTATTAAAGCTCGAGCCCCACCTATGTGGTGGATTCGTAAGGTAACCAAAGTATTTGTTAAACCACAAGTGTTTAGACCTAACAGTACGCTTAGTAGCACCATGAGGGTGTCCCTTGTGGTAAGACTACCTCAAGTTGAGTATAACAAGGAGGTGTACTCCCAAATAGTAAAAGTACACTCTGTAGGGTATTTACAAGGCCAGTATTATGCATATCGCGAATTTCGCCCCCAGAGATCCTAGTACGCAGTAATGATGGGTCCTGGGTAGCGCCAAACTTACATTGCTGTTAAGAAATAAATAGTCAATGGATATGCCAGTGTGACGTCATGTCACAAACGCAACCCATCTGTGGGGAAATTCCCATGGGTCAAGCTGAAAATAATACTGCCTTGTGCCCTATCCAGTTAAAACGATGGTATACCCCCACAAATAGTTGTAACCTATAATAGTACTAACCAATACTGTGTTGTTACAAATATACCTATCTTAGTTTATGAAGGACAAATGTGTACTATTCACAACCCAAACTTTTGTATTATTCCCAAACATAACGTATATATTGGTGACAAGGTGTTGCACCCTATTACCAACCTGGAGGATGAGAATTATAATGTGACATTTGATACCCCACACCAAGCATATGATATTAACAAGTATGCGCCATCATTTGGAGCTGTGATACCTCTCCTGTCTCTTAACGTGCAGTCACTTTTAAATCGGAAAGATACTCATTTGATACAAATACAAAATACCGCTCATAAGGCACAAGTAGTTGCAAATGAATTGCTCAATGAAAGTGATAATGAGCACTTAATTTATAGCTATGCAGGGGGACCCATAGGAGTCCTGTCTTTTAAAGTTTTACTTGTGTTGCAAGTGGTCTTAGTGTTTTTGGTAATTATAGGCCTGTGCCGCTTAAGACTTACTATTCGTAAAGTACGTAATGAGATGTACATGCTCCGAGGAGCTGCACTGTTGCACAAATAATAATTAAGAAACATAGGGCCAAAGGGGGAGTGTAACAAGGGATAAAGAAGTGTGTCCCCATGTTTCAGGCTAACCTCATTTTGGTCTAAAACATAATGTGTTTGTGTAACAAATAATGGCCTATATAATTAAATCATATTAAAACTTGTAAAGCTACAAGTTTAACTAAGCCACAAGCTGCAATATTAAAGTGCCTTTTAATATTTGTACTGACCATTTGAGTAATAGAAAACAGGTGTCTTAAGTGTCTGCACAAACAGAAATACAGGGAGAGAGTTCAAATTATCCTTTGACTATCTTTAGTGTTTATTATTAGGACAGGCCAGAATAAATGCCTGTGTGCACATTCCTAAGTGCAAACCTATTTCTGCCTCCTAAGACCTTAGTAACTGGTAATGACAATTTTTACTATCCTTATATAGTAGTATAATTTACAGTATCAATACATTTGTGCTGACAAGAGATTAGCTCATACATTAGCTAAAAAGAGAATTGCCTTTTAAGTTGATGTTTGTACTTGTCTTGGACCAATCATAGACAACCATAGAAACTAATAATACTGTCATCCACTATATAAGCAAGTCACCATACACTGTTAGTTTGAAGAATGAAGGATGTACCACTTGTAATCTCTCGCTGTGATTATTGTTATAATCATTAAATTCTTCAGCCTCATCTCCGTTCGTCTCCTTTCTAAGTATTTGCAATAGATAATTTACTAATGGTAATTTTTTCCAACGCTACAAGTAGGGAAGGTGCAGGGTTTGGAGTTGGGGAAGAGCACAATATTTTGGGCTCTTTGTGAGCAGCATTTTTTTAAGGTCTCCCCATTCCCAACATACACCCCCTGGAGTTGGTTATCATTTTTAGAAGGGGTGCGGGAGACAAAGCCTCCCACAAGGGGGGGTGCAGGTGGCACATCCCCCACATAAACACTGTCATTAACAGTTGTGTTCACCCTGCTTGCCTCGCTGGGAGTGTACATCGCTGTTTTGTTTTTTTGGCGATGTACACTCACTGTAAAGGTGATTGCTATTTTGTGATTGCCATTATCACATAGAATCATCAGGAGTTGGTCAGATGACCTTACAAGGTGGGACTACTAGACCAACAGAAATACTGAAGACAGCTACAGGATGAGTGATCGGGGGGCCCATTGACCACTAGGAATATTCAAGACAGCTACAGAATGGATGCTTGGGGGGTATACATGGATATTAATGAGCCCAAAATGGGCATGCAAATGGCCCATAGTGTCTTCCATGCCCAATGGGTTCATTAGCATGTTAGAACACAAGAATAAGGCCCAAAGACGCCCCTGTGCTATCTTGTTTGGACCACACTAATTCAGTTTGGCTGTTCTAATGTGTAATGGCATGCAAGACAACATGTTCGGCATTGACAAATGCTTGTTTGTATCAGTGGTTTTAGTAATAAACTTTTTTTTTTCTTTTGCATGAAGATTTGTGTTTTAGATATCCTCCTGTCTAAGGTTAGTGTGTGCCACCCTTTGTCCTGAGTCTATGTGGTGGCACACGAGGAATCTGTGTGTGTGTGTGTGTGTTCTTTGTGGCTTCTTTTGAACATAGAAACACAGAAACATAGACAATGTTGGCAGAAAAAAAATTATCAGTCCATCCAGTCTGCTCTCCTTTACCCTATCCTACCCTGGGACCTATTGTCTAGACAGGGTTTTCACCTTCACCGCTGCACTCTTGCTCCCTGCCTTACTGTTGTCTCCTGAGTAATTATTAGGAGAAAACTACACCCTCATAACTTGTATATTTTGTTTCTATGTCAACAGACAACTCTTTTCATGAAGCTGTTGGGGACATGCGATTGCTTTAGTTTATGTTCACTCTTCATATTAGTCCCTGTAACTATCCTGAGGGTCTCCAGTTTCTCATTGTTGAAATCTCATTGTCCCTGACAGTTAAATTAGCATATGAGAATATGATGTGTCAGCACCCTTTAGACTCCACAATATGCCTGTCTGCTTAATTGGAGTTCAACAAAAAAAGTTGCAGCAAGATGTGAAATTCCGCATTTACCTTCAGTTATCTTTGCAAACAGTTGTACTGCAGGGTTTTTTTCCATTAAATTTCATTCAATTTGTGTGTTTCTTAGAGGGTTTTTTTGCTCTCCTCCAATCTCTGGGAACCACCCCTGACTGAAGTGAGCTATTGTGTAGCTCTGCCAGGGGTTTCAGCCAATTCTGATGCCAATTCCTTGAGCACCCTTGGATGCATCCTATCCAGCCCTCCAGCCAACTTGCTATTGATTATTTCCCTCATCTGCTCAGTATGCTTAACTGAGATCCAGAACCACAGCCTTTGATGAGGGTATACTGGTACCCAGGGCCAATTTAAGCCATACGGTATTATGATCACTGGGCCCCAGTGGTTCCCCAACTACACTCCGCTTACCATTTCTGAGTTGACAAGTACAACTTCAAGAATGGCAGCCTAGCTTGTGGGTTCCCTGACCAGCTACACCAGCAGGCAATCCTGCAACATATCTAGCAAAGGCCTGACGTCTGGTGCTAACAGCTGCTAGAATGTCCCAGTCTGGTAGATTGTGCCTTGAGGATCTTGAACTTAATGTTTGACCTTGGACTGAAAGTTAAGTCAAGTAAACTCCTGGGTCATGCCTGAAAATAGTAATTGCTATGGCTAGCGCACCTTACCCGATCAACAAAAACTAAATAAATAAATAAATAAAATACATTATATTTACAGTATAGCTGGTGTTAAAAAAAGTCCTGATTAAATAATGATGTGAAGATCAGGTAATCCTATCTGGCATTTAACTTGTCCTTGAAATTTATGAATGGAATCCACATTGCTTCAAAAATGTCTATCTCTTCCAAGGCAATGTAGCTAAGTCTCACATTAAATGTGAGATGAAACATATGTTGAGTTCAGTCCTTTATGGTAGGCACATAGGAAGATGTCCAATGCGATAGTATGAGTCTCTTAAGTACTAGAAATGCCGTTTAGCCATCAGAACTGTGATTGCTTTGGCATCATGTAGATTAGATGACAGTCACCAAGTATATATAGAACAGGAGTAAGGGGAATATGCATTCCAAGTATCCATGAGCACAAATCTACTATTAGTCTCCATAAGGAAGAGATTTTTTTGGCAGGACCACAGTATATGAGAAAAGTTCACTTTGCCATTTCCACATCTCCAGCAGACATCTTTCTCACTTGGCATGGTTTTAGAGAGGGTTAGGGGGTTTAATAGGTGTTGCGAAATATTTTGTATGGTATTGTTCTTTCTTGTAATTCTCTAGAACTCTTCGGTGCATTGTTCCATAGTTTTCCTCACATATTGGTGTCAGTGGAGATGCCCAGTTCTTTTTCCCATTTTACTCTAGATTTTTTAGTAACATCAATTATATCAACATTAGACACAAACTTGTATATTCTCCCTGATGCCCTTCTCCCTGCACCTATTTGAAGACGCATGTCCCTCTCAGGATTTCATCATCTTTCAGGGTCGTTGTATCAGAGGAGACCAGTTGCTTGCCTCGTTTGTAGGTATAAATAAAAAATAAAACATCTAATCTGTTAAGCTCAAAGGTTTGTTTAATTTCTTTGGAAGACTTAACGGACTTATAGACCTTATCCCAAATAGGTTCAATGTTAGTAATTCCTTTATGTTTCCATTTTGTTTCTTTAAATATTTTATCTTTATATTTAACCATGGGGTTATTCCATAAATGCATAAGTTGCTAAGGCATAGCTTCACATTTTCTGAATTTCATCAAACGTGTACATGCTTTCAATGCTTGGGGATCAGTAGAGTGGTTTCTAAATGGTTCTTTTGTGGGAATGTGTAAGAAATCAGTTAGTATGTTTGTTTTCAATGGGGATATTTTTGTAAATGGCCCAGAGAGGAGGGCAAGGGGTGAGATTTTGATTAAGAATGGTATACAGCTGTTTCAAAATATATGATTGGTGATACAGTTGAAAAAGTGCCATTACGAAACCACCCTTCTCTTTTGGCAACCAGAGTTTTTTTTTTGGGGGGGGGGGTTGTTGTTTTTTAATTTTTTTTTTAGGCTAAGGAGAGGTTGTTTGCTTACCCAAATACACTTTGTAAAGAGCCCATTCATTTTCAAGAACCATATTCTTTCTATTTTCTTAAGATACTTAGGATATAAAATATCTTTGGTAAACTTATCATTTTAATTGAGTTTATTCTGTCCCGAAATGACAGACTGAGTTTACTCCAGAAGGTTTATTCTGTTTCAAGTTTCACCAGTAGCCGCTGGAGGTTAGGTTTTATGTCTTTTAAAGTTTGGCATGATATTTATTCCCACGTATGTTAAATTGTCTTTTGCAATTGTTAGAAGGGAAAGGGAACATTGTTTAACCAGGAGTAGCATACTAAGCCAAAGCTTGATTCCAGATGGGACCTGGGAGCACAAGGAAGTTAAATAACTTGCTCAGGATCACACAGTGTGCACTTAGGTGGCTGTGGGATTCAAAACCAGGTCTCCAGATCTGCAGCTCAGAGCCTTAACCCACTGTGCTATTCTGCCTAGAAGGATTAGTGATTCCACTTGTGCTAATATACCAGTACATTTTTCAAATATATCTAGTAGTGCCAGTATACTCTTGGCAGAGTGATTGAGAGTTTTGAAGTGATAGTACCAAAACAACTGCAAATGCAAGACATTTACAAGATGTTTTCCTTATTTGTAACCCTTCTATTACTTTTGCACTCTCAAACTTTCTGATTAACAGTTCTATTACCAGAGCAAAAAAGCCCAGGGGACAGAGGGCACCCTTGTGTGGTTCCATAACTTAAAGAGAAGTTGTTAGATTTAGTACCATATGTGAGGACTACTGCTGTCTCCTACAAAATATTTTATCCATTGAAATAAAAATATTTGGTAGGCCAAAACAATATAGTATAGAGATAACTCCATCCAATGGAGTAGTCAAAGGCCTTAGTGGCGTCAAGGGATAAAAGAGCTACAAGTTTTTTTTTTTATTATTATTTGAGGTAGACCATAGAATCAACCTCATTCTTCTGATGTTATCAGAACCATAGCACCCTGGAATGAAACCAGTTTGCTCTGATCTGATTAATTTTATGATCACTTTCTGTAGGCATACGCTGAGCAGCTTTGCCAAGATTTTAAAATCTGTGTTTAGTAATGATATGGGTCTGTAGTTACTGCAAAATTTGGGGTCTTTCTCTTATTTTGGCATAACTACTATCAATACTTCCTGCATGGACTGAGGAAGACTACTAAGTCATTTAGCTTCACAGAAAATGTCAAAGAGTTTGCTAGAAATTACTTGTGAGACTGTATAATAAAATTCTGCAGGTATCTCATCTAAGTCAGGGGCTTTCCCCTTTGGCAGCTTATTTATCACATACTGGATTTCCTCTTCAGTAATATCTATGCTCAGACTTTTGATGTCCATCTCTGTGGATTTGGTAAATTAATGTTAGTTAAGAATTTGCTTATTTTGTCTGTGTTTACACCATTTTTGCTTTTATATAAGTTGGAATAAAGGTTTAAAAATCTTTTTTAATTTCAGCATTGGATGTGGTGATCTTCCCATCAGATCTAACACAGCAAGATATTGTACTTTTGAGATGTCTATTCTTTAGTCTGTTTGAAAGTAATCTTGTAGGCCATTCTGCTGCTTCTCAATATTTTTGATTTAGTTTTTTAAGCACCAATTCTGCCCATGTGTGTTGAGTTTTGTTTATTTCGTATTTAAGTTTTAGTATTTCTGGCTATAAATGTTTACATTTTTCTGGACTATTTTTATACTTTTTAAGCGACAGTTCAAGTTTCACTTCAAGATTTTCTAGATTCTCCCCATTTGTTTTTTTCTTCTTAGCAGATTATCCTATACTTAGCCCCCTTATGAAGCACATCCTGTATATGCCTCCCATTCGGTTGATTCTGAATTGTTAAGAATGGTATTGGTTTTAAAGAAATGCCTTGATTCTGCTGTACCAAACTTTGGGTTCCCTAAGTAGCAAAGCATTCAGGGTCCATCTAAGAGGGCCTTCTCTGTTTTCATAGTGTCTAGATTAGATATAGTCAAATAATGATCAGAGATTGAGTTCTCTAGGATACTAACATTGCCTAATCCCTGACACAGATCTCTGGATATAAATATGTAATCAATTCTACTATAACTATTATGAGATATTGAGTAAAAAGACTAGTCCCTATTTGTAGGGTTTATAATTCTCCAGAAATCATTTAACCCAAAATCCTTAATCAGTCACAGTAGTGCTTCTCTTGCTTTTGGTTTTTTGTTTTTTTTAGCTATTTTGCTTCTATCCAAATATGGGTCAACAGTCAAGTTAAGGTCTTCCCCTGTTATTAAAGCTGCATTGTTGAAGGTCTTAAGTTCACTGAAAACATCGTAATGGAAGTCTGAGTATGAGTCAGAGGGTCCATATATATTAGATACTGCAATCTCTTTACCATTTAGGGAACCATATACAATTAACCATCTGCTGCCTTGATCTCTTAGTTCTTTCTTTTGTACACATCTTATATTTTTTCTACTAGATATCAATATGCCTCTCTTGTTTGTGTGATAAACCTTGTGGAATTCTTGTCCCACCATATGGCTAATTTTTGTGCTTCTAGCACAGATAGTGAAGTATAGCCTAGAGGTTTGACTAATGAGCTGTGAATGAGCTTGTTACATCTAGCAGACCTGGGTTTGATTCCCACAACCTCCACTTGCATATTGTGTGATTCTGAACAACTCACTTAACCTCCCCCGTGCTCCCAGAATGCCCCTGACAATAGGCACCTGTGCCTTGTGGGTCTTACTTGGTTACCACAGGCTAAAAAAAAAAAAAAAATGAAATAAAGATAAACGAGTCTCTTGTAATAGTGCTATACAGTATCTACTTTATTATTCAGTTTTTGTAAGACTCTGCTTCTTTTGACCACACTTCCTAGTCCCTTAACATTCCAACTACACACATTAATGTTAGCCATAGTTGGTTTGCAAACAGATAGGTACTGTACATTTTAATGATATACTCAATGTTTTTGTACTATCCATGAATGACTAGGAAAGATTTTCCCAGTTTTTACTACTAGTATTAACATCACAAAAGTTCAACACATTTCTCCCCTTATTTAGAGTAACTATGAAACATATTGCTAATTCTATCATAACAACATGCAAAAAACCTACAACTCTAAAGAAAATTATTTTCAAAAAACAAGAAACAATATTAGTACTACTACTATTAAAATGTGAATGAACTGGTAGAGATAAAATTGCAATGTATGACCAGAAGTCAAAGGTTTTAACACTTTGAGGACCCCTGAGGGGGCCAATCAAAAACCTGCCTTCTTTTTTTTATGGCTGCAGCTGGCATAGCCCTGCAGAAGTCTTGTGAGTACATTAGAGAAAATGAACTTAACTGGATACTGAACAGACTTGTTTTAGTGCAGATGAATGGCAATCACTGCGTGTTCACCCCACACCAGAGGCAGTATAGCGCAGTGGTAAGAGGCAGTATAGCGCAGTGGTAAGAGGCAGTATAGCGCAGTGGTCTAAGGCTCTGAGCTGCAAATCTGGTGACAGCCAGCAGACCAGACCTGGGTTTGAATCCCACAGCTTCCACTTACATACTGTGTGACCCTGAGCAAGTCACTTAACCTCCTTGTGCTCCCAGGTCGTTCCTGTAAAAAAGCTTTCAGCTTAGTGTGCTATACCTGGTTAAAAAAAAAAAAAACACTATTTTGTCTGTCAGTACTGATGGAACATGGCACTGTCTGCCGTGCCAAAGATGGCAGCCGGATTTGAGTGCACATGCGCGACAACTCGCACATGTGCACTGTACTCCAGCAGCATGGCAGCACAGTCTGCCATTTCCAAGTTGGCCAACAGAGTTCTCTGTGTATGTGCGGTAACCTGCACATGCACACTGGGCTTCAGTGGCCATCTTGGACATGGCGAACTGTAACGCCGTGTCACTGGAGTTCAGTGCACATGCGCGAGTCATCACACATGCATACTCAACTCCAGCCACCATCTTGTGCACAGCAGACAGTGCCATGTTCCACTTGTTCAGCTGCAGCTGTACTGGCTCTGGCCAGAGTTTGTTTCTTCAGTCTCAGTTGGTGTCTAAGTGGTGTTACTATTCTCTATAAAAAGTGCACCTTCAAAATCCCCAAAATCCTGGCACACAAGAAGTGTAGGTTTGCAGTTCTTGCATTTGTCAAAATGGATTATGGATTCCAGGAATAAGATTTCAGCATCAGATTCCGATTCAGAGTCTGATTTCATCTTTTTTAGGATTTAGTATATTCAGTCTTCAATTCTGAAAATTCTAAATTCTAAAAATGGATCAGAATCTGACTAATCCAATTCCATTCATTGTATTCAGAGCAGCCCTAGTGTAAACCAATGTCAAACATTTAGACTTAAAGAGCTGGTGTGGGAGCCGGCCCATCAGCGCAGTGGTTGGATTTCCATCTGCGACACCAGCGACCCAGGTTTGGGAATGGACCTGGGTTGCTGGAGGGCTGGCTTGGGGGGAGAAGGATGGAGTATCCAGTGATAGCTCACCTTCTCCAGGGGAAGGGTGCAGATGCAGCCCGGCACCTTCTGGCCCCTGGTGGAGGCCAGGAGCACAGCAGGACATTGGGGCCTCTGATGACTGGGGAGTGGCAGACATTGATGCAAGCCTTGAAGTCTGTGGCATTCGACTTCCCCGGGGAGAAAATGTGAAAATGGCACCCTGGCTGATCAGGTGATGGCCTCACTGGACCCTCATTGCCGAGCTCCAGGACCTTCATCTGCCACCTCAGTAGCACCCAGAATCATTGGTATGGCTGGAAGGCTTATCCCCTATGAAGGTAAGGTACCCTCCCAATGAAGGGATACATCGGGGATACCTGGGCTGGCTGCGATGTGGGGCTGTGGGGTCAGGAGCTGCTAGGTGAGCAGGTCCTTGAGAGGCCTGAATGAGGGATTGGCCAGGGTGTGAGGGTATGAGGTGGCTGCATTAAAAGAGCTAGTGTACTGCATAAAACTAATATTAGTTTTAACATCAACTAATACTGCACCTTTTATATCTGAGGAACTGTTTCTATTCCCATTGGTTGGTTATAATGTTGTTTTACCTAATGTTAATAAATCTGATGTGTGGAACAGCACTCTGCCTGGCAGCTGACATATCTAGCTCTCACCCTGCTCCTCCCATTACATCACCAGCACTGTGACCTCACTGACAGAGACATCACAGCTGCTCAGAAGGAGCCACTAGTAGCTGCCAGGTCACTCGCCGGTGATGTCAGTCAGTGGGGTCACAGTGCCGATGATGTACTGGGAGGAATACAGTAGAACTGGATATGTCAGCTGCTAGGCAAAGTGCTATTCCATGCATCCAGCATAATAAAATCACATGGAAAGCTTTCTAATGAGCAAAAGGGAAAAAACATTTTGAGAAATAAAGTTAACTACTTCTTAAAATGTGTAACATTTTCATGTCTGCCATTTTTGGTTCTACTAGCTCTGTAACTCCTGCAACTCTGTATTTAACCCCTTGATAGTTGCCATCATAGCGAAGTACAAAACATGCACAATCCATAGTTCAGCACTATGTGTCTGTGTTTGCTGTTTCAGCTTTTACAGATTCTTTGTGAGACTTTATGGCACTGTGCAATCATCCGGCTAAAAGCCTTGCTTGATCAAATTTTTCCATGGTGATTTGCATATATTACCCATGTTGCATTGTGCATGAGGATATATGTTATTCTGTGTTTCTTTAGAAACATGGATTCGCAATTCTTTTGCAAAGCGCAAGGCATTAGAATATCCTTTGAAATTTCTGGGAACAAAATAAACATAAAATAAAGCAAATTACAATTGTAAATATGTACAGTCAGTTCCACTCGTGTACAATTCAGATGTACTGTATGTAGTTTTTGGATATCTGCATATTTTCCTTCAGTGCCAAATAATTTCTTATTATATGCTGTTTATTTTTGCAGTTTTATGTATAGCGAATTTTGGTTGTATGCAACTTTTGTACCTCTTTTCCAGGTATTCTGATCTGGCTGAGGTAGTAATTGCTCAGATTTGGGGTAAAATAAGGTACTAAATGGTTACTATGACAACATAAAAGGTATGAGGAGTCCTGTACACTTGCATGCTGCCTGCCAAACAATGGAGAAAATCAAGAGAACTGTGCTTTCCACTAAGCATGAGATACTACTGCTTCATGAGTCTTCCCTGCCTGGCATAAAATGAGCCAGTTAATGTCCTGGCTGATAAACTTGCCTTCTTGCAGGCTTTTAACATATATAGTTCATTTCCTGGATATATGCAATTTTGGATGTTTGCACAAATAATGCTATCCCCAACAGTGTGCATACAAGAGGAACTGACAGTATATAATGTAACTAAGCGAACCATTTGGCTTGTGTTTATTAACTACATGATAAGCTATACACATGCTGAACACGGAGTATCAGTACTCAAGGTAGGAACACCAGACACCAACTTCAGATTTGCTGCAGAACTGTGCTATTTATTGCAGGTTCACTCCAATGCAAATAAAGATGGTGCTATATGAGAATTGCAAGTAGTAAGGACTAGCTCACCAAGTGCCCGGTGCTTCGCTCGCATGAGCCTCATCAGGGGGAGGGGCTCTTGTTGTAATCCCACCTCTTTTATGCCCGTCACATCCTGGTTTATCCAATTAAATGGTAAGCCATTACAATAAATGTAGGCCTGTAGGTAAATGGTGGGATTTAAACTTGGGTTGTCAATACCATCAACATTTTATTCTAACCATGCAATAAACTCAAAAAGTGCATCGGCAATCACAACATGTAACGTTACAAAATATTTTTGTTAAAAGCATAAAAAATAACATTGAGAATATCAACAGTACTAGCTCTCAGTCTGGTGTTAAAGAGTTCAAGTACAGTAACCAAATTGTTTCTCTTAGTTAAATACACTAGATGGAGATTGTAATATTAACTTAAAGCACAAGCAAGAGAAAGGCTCACATGTCAGCCTACTGACTGAACACTGTGTAACAAAGGGAAAGGTGGGAATGAAGGGAGGGAGGGAGGTAGAATGTGGTGTTATAAACTATACAAATGCCTGCTACTGTATCTGTCCCTCTGGGACTCTCTCTTGAAAACCAAGCATAAACCTAAATGGGGATATCCTAATGCACAAAACATCTAAATAAATAAATATATATAGACAATAGTGGTATTTGAACAGGACAAACCATGCTTAACATTCTTTGCCAGGACATTGTTCTTTGTACATATTGTTATATTACAATGAATTGCAATTATTGCCTAATTGTTAATTTACTCTGCACTGTTGTCTGTATCACCACAATGTTTATTTGCCTTGGTAGATCATATTTGCCTGTATATTATTTTGTTAACATTTTTTTTTTAATTCTATTTATTCACCTTGCGACCAAGAAATCTCTCTGGCTGCCTCTGTTCACCAACCGCTCTACCGCCGACCTGATCCCTTGCCTCCTCAGAGATGCTACCCCTCCACCTATCTCCGACCAGGAACCCTCCAGCTCTGCGCGCCCTGGGGCAGGGCCACCACTCCATCCAGTGCTCTATCTACAATTTAGTGCCGGCTGAGGAAGAGGAGGGGAGAGAGGCAGTGGCAAGGCCTGGTAGTGGTGTGTGGTGGTGGCCCTGAGAGGAGCTGTCGCCTATCCAGGTGCAAGGGTTTTTTCCCTTGTTGCGTGAGTACCCCCAGGAGCCAGATGTGCAGTGAAGCCTGCACAGAGAAGCCATAAGCGTCCACCGTGCTCCTCCCTTTGTGTTCCAGGCACAGGTAGTATACCCGGTCTCCACTGGGTGTCACTACTGCACTGAGGAACCCCTGAACCTACTCCAGGGAGAGGAGAGGAGAGCCATCCTCCAGACAGTCAATCCTCTCCCTCCCCTGCCAACCCCCAGTGGTCCGGGCTCGTTCCTGAAGCCGGGGTGCCAGTGTGGTTTGAGGTGTGGCATCCAGCACCTCAACCCTCAGCGCCACTGGGCCAGCTATTTTGTTAACATTGATTGCACTTTATCAATGTATATTTGTCTCCCTGCCCCCACCCCCACGGGTCACACCTGGAAATTAGCCCCGAGTCTGTGTGGCTTTCTCAGTTACCAGTTTTCAATGAACAGATAAATAATACTGTATACGCACAATCTGAAGATATAGTGTGATGTTGGATAGATAGTATAAATAAAAACAGCAGATTTGATTCAGAAAATGCACAACTCTGTCCAAATGTTCCAAGACTATAGTTGGCTTTGCACATCCTTGATGGCAGGTAGGTACAATGGCCCGGCTGGGAGGATGACAGACTGCTGGATCTCTCCTGGATGCTTGCTATACCTCTCTGGAAGTTAGAACAAAATAGTATCTTTGTACTTTATACTATATGCAGTATTATCCAGTGGTTAAAAGGAATCTATAAATTTGATTGGCTAAGAGCCGTGAAGGCATTCCAGCAAATATCCACACAAAAAAGGGCCCTGTTAGCACCCTTTTCACTTCCCTTAATAGTACTCCACCCTTCTCTGGCCACACTTTGCCAAAACATACTGAGGCTGCCCTGGCATCCATTCCTGCACACAATATTTAAAAAAAAAAACCCTGATTCTCCTACTACAACAATTACTTCACACCCTACCTACTGTACTTTCAGGATGCAAATATTCATTTCCTGCTGCTTTTGAACTCATGTCACACTCTGGACTCCTACCATCCAATAAACATGGACCTTAACTGCTATCCCATCCAATGCTTCCCTAACTTCGTACAAGGATAGGAGACCGCGCTCATCTCCCCATATGAGTAACTTAAGATGATGCAGATTCAGCACTTCTTGGAATAGTATGATACCTCCACTTATTCACAAAATGGGGACAAACATGTGATACACATCATACTGAAGTACTCCATTGTAGGTGGCTACACTTTTATTTTATTTATTTCAGTTTCAGATTAAATACCTTTGAGCCATGGCTCGTTTACAAAGGTTCCATGTCAGAACAAGTACAGTACAATAAAACAATGCAAATGTTACAGGCTCATAGGTAAGACACAATATATAGTTGATACCTAGGAAGCAGGAGGTTACATGGTTCCTGTTACGGAGTATAAGTGCGAGTAATAACAGTACTTCGTGAGTGTGGTGCAGTGCTTAGCAAACTTCAGGGTACAGAACTTAAGACAATATAATCAATGGGTTAAGTAGGAAGTAGAGTAGGGATATAGGCAGCCAAAGGTGGCTTTGTCAGTGGAGAAGCAGAAAGACATGGTGTAAGTGGGTGAGTGGGCAGGGGGATGAGGGCATGGGGGGGAATTCATGGGAGGGGGACAGGGCAGTGGGCAAGGGAGAGAGCTAGCTAGGTGGTGCTGGAGGGACAGCAGGTGGCCTGAAATCTAGAGCAAGGTCAAATACCATTCTTTCCAGGGTTATCCAAATTTAGGCAGGACAACTCCAGATATTCCCAGGTCTTGTATTCATTTAATGGTGAGTACAGCTTGCAATATGTGCCGGGAGGCAGGGTAGGGAAAGGATTTTATTTTTTTTATTTTTTACCATGGAGGTGAGGAACTCATGTACTGTTACATGTACTGGACATAGGCAGAACAAGCAATCCACCACTGACCCAAATGTTATGTGCCCTTCCCAGCATGTCTAATGATGACTGGACATATGTAACTCATTGCATACCACCACCACTACCTCGGACTACTTCAGATGTTCTCTGGAGTGGGAATGGACAACATCACAGGCGTAGTTTGGCTAGAACTAAAGGAAAACATTGCATTCTTTTATATCACGCACATCTGGAATTATGACCTTGTGAAAAGGACTACCAAACTGCTTCACTAGCCAGACCTAGAAATAACAGTTTTTCAGTAAACTTTTCTTTTAACAGTTTATGGAAATGTTATGTATGGGTCTTTACACAGAATGGGGTTACCAAATTACTGTCACTATTCATTTCTTGATTTAAAAAAAAACAGAATATCCACTACTGCAGCAAGTGGTTAATTCCAAAGCTCACAACAAGTACTGATAAGTAAGATAAAATGAGATGGTAAAACAAAGTATTTATTGTTTTTTTACACAGTTTAGTTCCCAAACTCCAGATTTTTTACACCAGGTCAACATGACATAAAAAACACACTGTGTACCACTGCTTGTCTGCTGGCTTATTTGTGTTGTCATTTCAAGAAAAATGATTTTTAAACCATGCCTAGTGTTATCTGTTTAATGTAAGTCACAAAGCAGCATGGTTTACATAGCTCATTGTCTTTTAAGCTTTCTTAAAGTTTTTGTGGCACATGCAACATGTGTAGTCTCTGCGAAGAATGCTATTTACATGCCCCCAAAAACTTTGAGACAAGCCTCCTTTAAAGTGCATTATGCTTGTGTACTTAATTTATTACGTGCCTCTTGTGTTGCCTCACTTCTATGCTCGTGATTACCACCCCCTCCTGTAATTTACATTCCTGTGTTCCAGGCCAGTTCCATGTCCAGTGGCCTGGATGTGTACGTGCCACAGCTCACATTATGTACGTGAACAAATTCACACCTTGGATTTATGGGGAGTGGATCAGAAGTGGGCGGTTGCTAATTTGGCTATAAAAGCCAAGGATTTTTCTTTAGAAAGCCCTTTTGTCTGCATTTTTTTAAACTTGCAAGACCTTGTGTCCAACGCCAGTAGTGTCATCAGTGTGCCACACTCTACCTCAGTGAAAACCTACGTGTGCCACGAATCAGCCCCCCGAGAACAGTTAGAGTTGTACTGCATTATTATCCCTCAGAGTGCCACCAAAGGTATGTATTTATTCATATTGTGGATGTAATGCTTTCTTTAGGGAGTTGTTAGACCATCTCAGGGCACTGTATGGATCTGAGCTGGGCTTGCAAGAGTGACTTCAAAATGTCCTGCATTTTTCTAGTGTTAAGAATTCCCTTGCCTGGCTGTTTCCAAACAAATCTGATTGGCCAATTTGTCCAGCCACAGATGGCGGCGAGCTCTGAATCTTAACATACTTTGTTTTCACCACATCTATGTGCTAGTTCTGGTTTAAAAGCAATTTGAGTGCTAGTTCTGTTCATTACAACAATGTTTGGCCCTCTCACCCTCCCCGACCCCTGCCACTATTTAAATACACTTAAACCCTCCCCTTTCCCATTCTTCCTCCCAAGTCTATGAACTACTGGCTCCAGCCAATCCCTGCATGATATTCCACTTTATCTGGGTCTATTCAGCATTCTGTACTGTACCCCAGCAGCTTCTCTCCCCACTGTTTTGCTGGCAGCTACTCTCGGCCCACCAAAGATGGCACTCTCTAGCAAAGGCCTGCATCTGATCACTGTTCTAAAAAAGACTTGAAATTACTGCAACTCCATTTCTCTACCACTTCCTGCTGCTACTTTTGCCCCCTGTAAACTAGCCCTCACCAGTAAAGGTTTGCAATTGCATGTCTGCATTGTTCAGCAATATCTGTTCTAGCGTCAACAGCCCCTCTCCCAGTGATGGTGTTGTTCTTCCTAGTCCTATCATAGCTACCCTTCTTGCTCCATAGTCCCTGTCAAATCAATCCAGATATAAATCCTGCACAGTCTTACTATGCTTGGAATCCCTGGCTACTCCCAAGGGCTGGAACCGCTGTTCTCTGTGCCAAGCTCCTCACCCCGCTATCTCACATGCCCTACCTGACTATTAACTACCCCCCCTCCAGTCCAGATCAAAATGCTCATTACCATGAACAAATCAAGCAAGGTCATAAGCACTCCATGTGCCCACTCCAAAGCCTTATTAAACTTAAAAAGGCATGCTGTTAGAATGGCATGGCTGCTTCTGTTATTATCCGGCGACGTCCACCCCAATCCTGGACCAACAGCAAATAAAACTACACAGTCAAAGAATGACGGGTTGCTGAAAATTACCTCCATTAACATCTGAAGTCTCCAAGCAAAATTTGACTCTATTCAGGCTTGGGTCACCCAACACCAACCAGACATTCTTTCAGTAGTCGAGACCTGGCTAACCCCCAGAGTCCCTGACCAGACTATACAACTGGATGGCTACACCACCTTCAGGCAGGATAGGTGGGGCAAATGAGGAGGGGGCTGTGTCATATATTTAAGGGACACCCTTCAAGGGCTTGCATTAGCCCCCTCAACCAATGGGAACACACAAATGCTCAGTATTAAAGTCCAAATAGGCACTGGGAGCAAATCCCTCACTTTAATTTCTGTCTACATACCCCCAAAGACCAGGCCATTGGCTTTAACTCAGTTATAGACTGTCTATCTGAGCACAAACTCACCTCTGAAGTTATTCTGCTCAGGAATTTCAATATCAATTGGATGTCCCCTGAAGCGTGAACTTACAAAGACACCCTCTCTGCTCTCAGCATGTCCCAACTAATAGAGACCCCACCTGACTGAATTATCGCACTGGCTCAAGTACGCTAATAGACTGGATACTAACCAACAGACCTGACAGATTCTCCAGCACAAAGGTACTCCCAGATGTCATCAGTGACCACTCCCTGATCCTCTGCACCTGGACTAACAAAACTCCTAAAACCCCGCCCAAAGTCATCACCATCCATGTACTTAAAAAAGGATAACTCAACTCCCTTAAAGTACACCTCCTGCACCAGGACTGAGCTACTAACTATAGTACAAAAGATGATGACTGTGCCCTGGTAGATTTTATCAGCAAATTCAACTCTTCCTGTGATATATACACATCTTGCAGGACAAGGAAAATCAAGGGGACCAGTAAGTCATGGATTTCCCCGGCACTACTAGACTTAATGCAAGTAAGGGACAACCTATGGTATAAAGCCAAAAACTCTGGGTCCCTTAGTGACTATCAGAGATACAAGACTGCCTGCAATGAATGCACTCAGGCTAGCCATTCAGCAAAAAGCAATTACTTCAAGTAAATTTTGGGACAACATAAAGTCCCTTACTGGTAAAGCCAATAAAATGCCACCCACAATGCTCAATATTGACGGTAACACTATGCAAGACCCTACTGTAATCACTAACCACTTCAACAAGGCTTTCAAAGACCTTAGTGGTATACTCCCCCTGGACTTTCTAGCTCCAATTACCAGCTCGGACACTACAGATATCCACAATGAGGCCTACTACTCTGTTTCCCCTTTCTACCTCAAGATCATCTCCAAAGCCACAGCCAAGAAGTACCTTCTGCAAGTTCTAAGGAAATCACAGTCAGTCAATGGCCCCATAAACTTCAAGCTCCTTGCATACACACTAGATGAGGTTCTCTTCCCACTAACAAGGATCCTAATCCTGCCCTTCATTACCAGAAAATTCCCCTCATCCTGGAAAGCAGCGCTGGTCACACCTGTCTTCAAAAATGGGGCTAGGTCTAATCACACCAACAACAGGCCTATTTCTATCCTTCCGCCACTTTCGAAAGCACTTGAACGAATTGTTTATGACCAACTTGTGGAATATCTCAACAAGTACAGCCTCCAATGTTGTGAACAACATGGTTTTTGTAAGCTTCATAGTACAAGCACAGTGCTTGTGAAATTCACTGGCTATATCCATGAGGCTCTTGATTGGGGACTCTTAATGGGGGCTACTTACATTGACCTCACCAAGGCATTTGACATGTTCAATCACAACCTACTACTAAGTCAACTATCGAAACATTGGACTATCCACAGAATCAATGAAATGATTCCATAGCTACCTGTTAGGACGAAGTCAACAAGTGAAAATCTAAGACGTCTTATCAGATCATCGCAATGTCACAACTGGAGTCCCCCAAGGCTCAATACTGGGACCCCATCTGTTCAGCCTGTTTCTCAACAACCTCCCCATGGCCTGCCGCAGCAATGTCCTTCTGTACAAGGATGATGCAGTACTATTTTCCAGCCACCACAACCCCCACATCCTTGAGAATCTACTTCAAAAAGACTTCACTGGTATCGAAAATTGGTTCATGAAATCCAAGCTGCTACTAAACTACAAAAAAGATGAAGACAATGCTCTTCACCACAGCGCAGAATAAGCATAGGTCATATTGTCTCAATATCCAAAACAATCAGAACACTACGCTCAAAATGGTCAACAGCTTCAAATATCTTGGGGTCACTCTAGATAGTGCTCTTACATTCTCGGTGCATATTGATCATGTAGTCAAGGCTGCCAATGCAAGACTAGGTCAGCTATACAGGAATAGACACTGTCTAAATGATAAAGAACCTCTGTGCACAAACACTGAGGCAAAGGTTACCCTAAAGGGCATTTGGCCGGGAAGACAAGTTTCAAAGAAATACAAAATCACACATGCCCCACAATGCGAAGCATCATGGGCTGCATATGTAAATCACCACAGAATATTATGCTGGTTCAACTTTGAGCAGAAATGCATGGTGCCAAAAGGCCTCTCACACAGTTTGCAAAGAGTGCTAACAGAAGACATAAACACGTGTTTCGTCCTACCAGGACTCATCAGTATGCCTCGTCTGTTTGACACCCCAGTGGACTGAACCAGCTACCCTAAGATGGTCTATCTGGGTTATGTTGTGGTGAACCCAATTACAACAAAAAACAATTTAAAAGGCAAAGAACCTCTGTGCGGAAACACTGTCAAAATGAAGATGCCCTCAAGCTTGCAGTGTCTAGCTCTGTTCTATCAGTCATAGACTAAGAGCTTGCATTTTACGGCACCGCCAATGATACCGCACTCAAGAAGATAAAAACATCACTCACTAAAGCTTGTAGACTAGTACTTGGTGCTCACAGGTTGACTCAGTCCTGTGAGCACTACACTCATACAGGGTGGCTCAACTTATACAACAGAATACATTATCAGACTTGCCTCCTTAGCAAGAAGGCCATCCTTGGCCTCACCCCCCACCCCAGGGTACTGAACCTCCTCTGCCCATCCTCTTGACCTAGAAATACCAGGAGCGCAAGCGAAACTTTGCTGCTAGTCCCCTTCCGAAGAACATCCCTAGGGCAACGTTCTTTTGCCTACAGAGCCCTAAAATGGTTCAGCTCTCTAAATGCTGACCTACAAGCAGTGCAAAGAATTGTCTACTTCAAACCCATCTTCACAAACACCTCATTGCCTCAAATACATGTGACTGTAACAGCTAGCGCCACCCACCCTTCATCCCCCCTTGCACTCCTCCCTCTTGCCTCCCATGGCTTTGTCCGTCTCCAGCACTTCATCACCCACCCCTTGCCCTCTCCCTCCCTTACTACCCTTCCACATTCCTCCCATGGTATTCGCCCCCATTCCTCTCCCCTTCACGAGCTCTTACCCATTCCCCTCCACCTTCCATCACTAGCACTTTCTCCCTATCTTGCCCACCATCCATCTCTCATTTAACTCCACTCACTGTGCCTCCTCCCCCTACAACCGTTAGCACCTCATCCCCCCCATCCTCTCCCCCAGGCCCCTATTAACACCCATCCCCTACCTCCTACTCTACAGTACTCCCTTTGACCTCCTCTGCACAGACTGTCTCTACCACCTCGCTGACAAGGCCCCTCTGGGGCAGCTACTCCCACATCTATCTTCAACCTCCCTCCTAGTCCCCCTCCTCCCCTCTGCTCCCCACCACTTGACTCTAGCCTTTCTGACCTCTACCCTACATCCTCCCAATATTCTCCCAGTCCTTTTCCCCTACTCTATCTCCTGTGCTATATAATCGCATTACTTATTTTCCAGCTTGTCAGCACCTGAAGTTTTTTTATTTGTCTGCTGTAAGTTTTTTCTGCGGTAATGTTAGTACTAATTTAATGTGTAACTCTTTTCTTGTGTGAATTGTACACCGACTGCAGCACAACCTGTAAATCCTGCAATAGCGAATTATCACCTCTGTTGTAATTAACTGTAGTTGTACTATGTGTCTGTACTGTACAAAATGACGTGGAACCTTTGTAAATGAGCTTTTAGCTCAGAGGTGTTAATCCGAGATGTAAACAAATAAACAAATAAATAAAATCCCTTGCTTTGTTTTTTTTTCTTTGAACTGTCTGCTGCTCTCAGGTAATTAATTAACAAATGGCTAAATTGTCTTTTTAAGGTGCCAAACCACCGGGGTGCAGTGCTGTATGTTACGTGTGGAGACAGGAGTCCGTCAACAGGTGTTGAGTTAAATGGCTGCTGGCGTCAGGCATAAATTGTAAAGTAACCATAAACATATGTTCATAGGTGTATACAAGTTTGAGGGCAAGCCCATATAGAACTCGTCGCCATTTAATCCTAATGGTGGAAAAATAATTTTTTGTCACCCATATACTGGTCAAGTCTGAATTTATTTTTTCAAACTTTATTTATGTCGCCTTACCCCTGAACTCTCTCAGGCTACCTCAGCTCGCTGGTCTGCTCTACCGCCCACTGTGGTCCTCTTTTCCTCATATATGTTACTGCCCCCAATGACCTCCACCAGGCAAGCCCCCCAACTCTAAACCCCTTGGGGCAGGGCCACCAACCACTTTGGCACTCTATCTATAATCCAGATTGCCTGACTTTGAGCTGCCGAGAGGTCAAAGGGGCGGAGAGAGGACCCGGTGTTGGGCATGTGGAAGCCAGCCCTGTGAGGAGCCATCACCTAATGGGAGAAGGGTTTTTTTCATTGTTACACCTTTTCCCTCCCTCCTCCCTGCAGAGCCCAAGTGTGCAATGATGCCAGGGATGTCTGTCTTGGCTCTGCGTCCCACTTACTTGGCCCTGTGTGTTGCAGTGCCTCCGGTCTCCACCGGGGGCTGCTGCAGTGCCGGGCTGTCCCTGGACCCTCCCTGAGAGAGGAGAACAGTTTTCCAGATGCTCAATCCTCTCTGTCCCCCGCTGACCCCCGGCAGCCCGGGCTCGTTCCCAAACCCGGGTCACCAGCGTGATGCGAGGTGTGGCATCCAGCACCTCAACCCTCAGCGCCACCCGGCCGGTTGATCAAGTCTGAATTTAAATTGTTCAATATTGTCACTTGAAATTACAGATAAAGGAAGGGAATTCCATATTGAAGGGAGTCTTTGGGTGAAAAAGTTGCTTCTTCTAACTGTTTTATTAAGGCTGGCAAGAAGTTTAAGTTTATGTGATCTTGTATTATTTGTTGATACATGTCTCTCAACGTAGATGGTTTCAAACAAGGCAGGGTCTAGAAAGGCCCTGTAAGCCAAGGATAAATCTCCCCTGAGTGCTCTATATTCAAGGGAGTATAGTCCCAAGGATTTTAGTCTATCTTCATATTCAGTATTAGTTAGATTGTTTATGCTCCTGGTGATTTTCCTCTGAACTTTCTCTACAGTAACTTTACCACCCAATGAGGTGGGTGCACAGAAGGGAGCACAATATTCGATGTGTGATCCGACTAAATTGGTGTATAATGGGATAATAACCTCAGGTTCCCAGCTCTTGATATGTTTATGAATACAACTAATTATGCCATGGCACTTTTAAATTGTTTTATTAATATGGGTGCTAAATTCTAGATTATTTGAAATGGTGACTCGTAAGTCTTTTTCAGACGTTACAACCTGTAGCTGGATACCATTAAGTGTATAACCAACTAAGATGTTATTTTTACCCAAACCTTACATTTTGCAACATTAAATATAATTTTATTTTCAGTAGCCCAGCTAGCTAGTCTGTTCAATTCTGTAGAGATCTGTAGAAATCTGATAGATTGACAGTCATTTACTACACAGCCTAGTTTACTGTCATTGGCATACTTATTAATCCAGACCCCGTTTGAGGTCTGCATGCTGGCAACCAGGATATTAAACAGTATGGGTCCCAGTACAGAGCATAAACTTTTTTTTGCATTACCAAATTATGCAGATCATTTTTTGCTTAGTTAGAAATTTTCAGCATGTCAGCCAGCCAAACTGAGAATTCAGCTTGTTTCAAAATGTCTCAGGGGAAAGAGTACATAGAAGCAGTTTTATAATTTATATTCTTATACTTATGGAGTATAAACGTGTAGTGTTGGAACATGCCCTGTTATCATGTGTCAACGGGGATACATGCTCAGCATATGCACACAGTGCTGTTTTTTGTTTGTCTGTTTGTTTGTTTTTGGCATAGTACTCTCCTGCTGAATGTTTAAATCCCTATGTATCCAGAGAAGTCCAACCATCCCTGTGTCCCTCATAAAGCTTTTGGGTGTGTAAGGGAAGCTTTGCTCCCCCATTGAGCATGCATTTTACTTGTCACAATTTTCCTGGTTTCTCCAGTACATTACATTGGAGTTTTAATTTTATGACAAATGAGGGGGAAAATTATGACCCAATGGGAATTGAACCCAGACCCCTGGTAAAGCGGAACACTTTCCCTGTTGTCCTGTGTAATTACTGTATGGGAACCCTGGGAAAGCTTCTCCTAAACTTTTGGCATACTGTACTTCAACGGCCTACAATAAACAGGGGCATATTTGGGCCCCTAAAATGTGTTAAGTGTAAGTGCGCTTTCACGGGAAGGTGCTTTTAATGTAGCTTTTAAGACTTTCGTTCCATGTGATGCTTGTTTGACCATATTTGTTCACATGGGCAGCCACCTAGACCACCCTTTGTATAGAGGGGTTCACAAATACTCAGGTAAAGCATTGTCTGGATTATATGATAGTTTGTGTTGAATATTTTTGTGTTAAAACTAGGCTGTGAGTGAAATCAGCAGGCAATGCATTTTCCTGGTGTTTTTGTTTGGTGGTCATTGATCACATGTTGCATCATTCCTGTGGTGGAGTAGTTATACAAATGCACAAGGAACGATATCGCCTGGAGGCCCTAAATGTTCTTTTTGACTGCTTTCTTGTGCATATCGGTGTGTGGGGGAAGGGGGGTCATTCAGTGAATTTAAAAAAGAGGAGTTCTTTACAGGCGATGCATTTTCCAGTGTGTATGGGGCAGCCACAGTGCACACAGTCCTTCATTTGACATGCAAGGGGTAGCTGGACAAACACACAAAGGAAGATGCATAATCTGTAGGCCTTAAATTTTGTTTTTGGTGTGCTTTTCTTGGTCTTTGCTGTTGGGGTGGTGGTTCCATGTACATTTCTGTGAGTTTAAGAAAAGGTTGTGGTTCCAGGGGATGCATTTTCCCAGTGTATTTGTACAGCCAGGGGCAGCCATTTTGCACACAGTCCTTCTTTTGTCTTAGGTGGAGTGGCCGTACAAATGCACAAAGAAAGGTGCACCATCTGGAGGCCTTAAATGTTGATTTTGACTGCTTTCTTGTGCATTGCTTCCAGGGAAGGGGGCATGTGTATTTCAGTGAGTTTTAAAAAAAGGTTGTGGTTCCAGCATTTTTCCGAAGTGTTTGTTCAGCCAGGGGCGGCCATTCTGCACACAGTCCTTCCTATATCTTAGGTGGGGTGGCTGTACAAACGCACAAAGAAAGATGCATCATCTGGAGGCCCTAAATGTGTTTTTTGACTGCTTTCTTATGCATTCTCGGGGGGGAGGGGGCATGTGTATTTTTATGACTTTTAAAAAAAGGTTGTGGTTCCTGGTGATGCATTTTCCCAGTGTGTTTGTTCAGCCAGGGGTGGTCATTCTGCACATGGTCCTTCCTTTGTCTTAGGTGGGGTGGCTGTACAAACACACAAAGAAAGATGCATTGTCTGGAGGCCTTAAATGTTGATTTTGATGGCTTTCTTGTGCATTACTTTGGAGGTGGAGGTGGCATGTGCATTTCTGTGAGTTTTAAAAAAAGGTTGTGGTGCCAGGCAATGCAGACTCCCAGTATGTTTGTTCAGCAAGGGGCGGCCATTGTGCTCATGGTCCTTCCTATGTTTTGTGTGGGGTGGCTGTACAAATGCACAAAGAAAGATACAACGTCTGGAGGTCTTAAATGTTGTTTTTGACTGCTTTCTTGTGAATTGCTCTGGGGGGGATGTGTATTCCTCTGATTTTTAAAAAAAGGTTGTGGTTCTACTGCAAGGAGGGTCCTAGGGAAGAGGTGCTATCATCCCATTTAGGGACTCCCTCTTCACCTACCTAGAAAGTGGCAGCCAGAGGAGCCGCGAGGCTTCCAGACCACATGGAGGAAGGGACCAGAGGCCAGTGGTGTGCAGATGAAATCCACCCAGGAGTGTGGCTGTAATTCACTGAACTTGGTGTCTGTGTCAGCCAGTCAGCTGCAGAGAACAGTGGGCAGCCTCACAAATCAGAGGGGAACTGTAAGGACCAGTCAGGGTAGGCCCTGGCAAGCTCAAAGCTGGTCAGCCCCTTCAAAAAGTGCAATTGGCACTTTCCACACACCCCCGTAAGGAGGGTCCTAGGGGAGAGGTGACTTCATCCCATCTAGGGACTCCCTCTTCCCCTACCCATAAAGTGCCAGCCAGAGTAGTGGCAGAGGCATGGTGAGGCTTCCAGACCGCATGGAGGAAGGGACCAGAGGCCAGCGGTGTGCAGGTGAAATCCACCCAGGAGTGCAGCAGTAATTCACAGAGCTTGGTGTGTGCAGCAGCCAATCAGCCGCAGTGAACGGTGGGCAGCTGCACAAGTCAGAGAGGAGCCACAAGGACCAATCAGCATGGGTCCCAGCAAGCTCAAAGCCGAGCAGCCCCTTCAAAATTCACAATCTAGGGACTCCCTCTTCCCCTACCCATAAAGTGGCAGCCAGAGTAGTGGCAGAGGCATGGTGAGGCTTCCAGACCACATGGAGGAAGGGACCAGAGGCCAGTGGTGTGCAGGTGAAATCCACCCAGGAGTGCAGCAGTAATTCACAGAGCTTGGTGTGTGCAGCAGCCAATCAGCCGCAGGGAACAGTGGGCAGCTGCACAAGTCAGAGAGGAGCCACAAGGACCAATCAGCATGGGTCCCAGCAAGCTCAAAGCCGAGAAGCCCCTTCAAAAAGCACGATCAGCGCTTTCCTCCAAATCACTGCAAGGAAGGTCCTAGGAGAGAGGTGACTTCATCCCATCTAGGGACTCCCTCTTCCCCTACCCATAAAGTAGCAGCCAGGCATGCAGGTGAAATGTCCCACCCATCCTCCCCATCCTCCACATCTTATTAAATGCAAGAGGATCTCCTGAGATTGGACAGCTTTACAAGGGTAGGAGCACTGAGCATCAGTGTCTGCAAGGGGCAAGCTACTCGAAGGATACAGACTTCTCTGAAGGGGACAAGCTGCTCTGTCTTTGGGACATAAAACAACATTTCAGGTACAGTGCCCTTGAGAGGGAAACTTGATCCAAGGGGCAATCTATGTAACATTATAAGGACTGGCTGAGTTGAAGGGGGAGTGGCATTGGGACAAACAACACCAGATAAGGAACAGTGACTCTGAGAAGCAAACTTCCTCCAAGGGACAAACTGCTTTTGTAAATGTGCAGAAAAAGGTTAGCACTAAAAGGGTGGGCTGAGCTGGGGAGGGAGTGCTAATGTTTGCAAGTAATTAACCCTTGAATGAAAGTTGTGGGGCCCAAAGAGGGAAACTTGCTCCAAGGGACAACTGCTGTTCTTTAATGTGAAACACAATAAAGAGTTGGCTGAACTGGAGAGGGAGTACTGATGTCTGCGATGGGTTAACCATTAAATGAAAGTGAGGGGACTCTGAGAAGGAAGTTTGCTCCAAGGGACAAACTGCTTTTTATTGATGTGTAATAAAAAATGTTTAACAATTAAGGGTCTGCTGAGCTGGAGAGAAAGTGCTAATGACTGCAAGGGATTAACCCTTGGATGAGAGTTGAGAGGTGGGGCTGATTTGGCACCTAAAATTGAGTATCAAGCGTTCGAAACCTGAGACAGAAATCAAGGTCTGGTGGCATGGGGAGTTTAATATGCATTGGGAAAGGTATTATGGAGGAGAAGGATGGTGAACAGACAGGGGTTTAAGCAGCTGGAAGGGATGGAGAGGTGCATGGAAAAGGACTCGGGGCTCAGGACAGGATCCAGGAGAATAGTGGGTTGTAAAGGGTGTGGTGGAGCAGTTTTATGGAAACGCTATGGAGAAAGGGGTGCTGTCCAATATGCAAAAGGTTATTGGAGGCAGAAGCTGTCAGACTTAGGGAGTTTTGGATAGCTGGTGCATGAGGAAAGAAGGCTGGAGCAGAGGGAAAGGGCCCAAAAGCAGCACAAGGGAAGAGCTCTCAGAAGGGAGGGAGGAAGCTACAGGGGAATCAGTAGCAGACATAACTACTGGGGAGAGGGGTCAAAAGATGTGGCAAGTTGTCAAATATAAAAGGCCCTGGAAAGCTCAAGAAAGGAATGGGAAGGTAACAGGAAGGGGTGCATCGGACAGTAATCTGCACAGGAAGGATAACAGGCAGGAGAACAGGTTCACTCCCATGGAGAACCATGAAATAGGAGAGACAAAGGAGAATGGCTCTGAGGAGGAGGACTCAGGAGTTGGAGGACAGACAAATGCTAAAGAGAGGGGCTATAGTTCAGAGGGGAAAGGAGGTGAGACTAAGGTTGGTGATGAAGGTAGTGGGGCTAAGGTAAAGAGGTGTTCCAGGGGAAGGAGAATGGGGATGCACCTGTGGAAGGGAACCTAGAGAAAAGTGGTCAAAAAGGGAGAGGGAAGGGGAGAAAATACTCTTGAGCGGGAACACACCACACAGTGGAGGCTTCAGTAAGCTCAGAACAAGAGAGGATCAATGGAAGGGGGAAGGTGGAGGGTACTCGTTCACTGGAGAAGCCAGACAGAGGTGAGGCAGGACAAGTGCAGTGAGGGGGGATGGAGCTTGCAAAAAAAGGAGGCAATGGGGAAAGGATAAGGAGGTGATGATGGAAAGGAGGACAGGAGGGTGGACTGGGGAGAGCAAAGCTCTGGGGGCAGACAAGGGAACAAGAAGAACACAGAGGTACAAGGGAAGCCAGAAACCAGGTGTAGGCTAGAGAGTCAAAAACACAAGCAGAAGGAAAGATACAGCAGGGTCTTGCTCATAGGGGGGCTGGCTAATAAAGGGAATCAGGTGGGGGGGTAAGGGAGTCTATTGCCTTCTCAGAGGTACCAGTGCCTAGGGCAAGCACACCAAGGAAACAGAGGACTGAGGGATTCAGTCAATGGCTGGCAGGTTGTTGCAAACAGATGGGACATGGGCTGGTGGGGGACTGGGGAACTATATGGGAGGATGAGAATCTGTTTGCCCAAGACAGACTGCATCTCAGCAATGGGGGAACAACAGTGCTGAAAAGGAAGTTGGTAGAATTCATAGAGGAAAGATATAATTTAAACTGAATGTGGTGGGGTTAAGTAAGAAATCACTCGAGGAGGCAGGAGACAAGGGGGGCTGCCAGCCTGCTACCCAGGATGGAAGCAAAATGCTGGGCATAAGCATGTGCATAGGTAGGCTGTGGGGGGGGGTTCATAGTGGAAGGGATTATCTGCAACCGCCAGGAGCTTGGGGAACAAAACGGTGGACTTGGAGGCCACCATGGGGGATGAGGGACTGGACACTGTAGCAGTCAGTGAGACCTGGTGGACAGAGCAACATACTTGGGAAGCAATTATCCTGGGCTACAGACTGGTTAGGTGGGACAGGGCAGGAAAGAAGGGGGGTCACTTTATACATCAAGGATGACATTAGGACAATGGAAGGGCAGGAAGAGAAAGGGGAGGCAGAGCTCCTGTGGGTGACACTAGACAAAATGACTGGGGAATCCTTGAGGCTAGGGGTAGTATACCAGCCTCCCATGCAGGGGGAGGAAGGGGATAGACAACTGATACAGGCAGTGATGCGGGTGGCTCATAAGGGGGAACTTCTGTTACTGGGGGACCTAAACTTACCAGATGTGGACTGGGAGGTCCTGACTGCAGCATCAGCCAGGAGAAGGGAGATCCTGGAGGCACTGCAGGGAGTATTCATGCAGCAGTTGGTTAGGAAGCCCACAAGGGGAAATAACTTGATGGATGTAGTCCTCACAAATGGGGAGAGTGTGGAGGAGGTGGCGATAGGAGAAGAGCTTGCCACGAGTGATCACAGGACTGTAAGGTTCAGGATTAGGTCAATGGAGGGAGTCCACTAGGACCAGCATGAGGGTTATGGACTTCAAAAGGATGGACTTTGACAGAATGGGGAGGATAGTTAGGGAAGAAGTGGCAGAAATTGGGAATACAAGGGATGTAGAGGAGTTATGGGAAACCATTAAGGGAGGGGTATTAAAAACCACGGAGACCTGCATTAGGAAGGTGACAAAAAAAAAGGGAAGGAGACATCTCTGGTTTACAAGGGAGATGTCAGAAGTGGTCAGGGAAAGGAAGAGGGCTTTCAGGAAATATAAGAGGACACAAAGGGAGGAAGACTGGGTTGCTTATAGGGACAGGAGGAGGAGGATAGCAGGGCAGAAGATAAGGAGAGCTAAAACTGAGACTGAGGAGAAGATAGCAAAACAGGCCAAAAGGGGAGACAAGACTTTTTTTAGGTATGTGAGAGAAAGAAAGTAAGGCAGGGGACAGCACGGCTGAGGGGGGAGAGAGAGGGATACAACTGGAGGGTGACTTTGAAAATGCAGAAGTGCTGAATAGCTACTTCTGCTCAGTCTTCACGGGGGAGAGGGGACCTGAGCTCCAGGGGAGGGGAAGAGAGGGCAAAAAGATGGATACTTTCCAGTTCAGCATGGACAGGGTTAGGGAGGAATTAGGCAGGTTAAAGATGGACAAGGCAGTGGGGTTGGATGGCTTGCATCCAAGGGTACTCAGGGAACTGAGGGAAGAGCTGGCTGCCCCACTGACGAGACTGCTTAACTTATCTCTGGATATGGGGAGGGTGCCTGGGGACTGGTAGAGGGTGGATGTGGTGCTGCTGCACAAGAGGGGCAGCAAGAAGGTGGAGGAAAACTATTGCTCTGTCAGCTTCACCTCGGTGGTGGGGAAGGTGATGGAGGAACTTAAAAAGTAAAGGGTGGTGGACTACCTGGACAACAGTGTCCTACAGGATGAAAGGCAGCATGGCTTCACAAATGGGAGGTCATGTCAGATGAACCTGAGTTCTTCAGTTGGGTGATGCAGGTGGTTAACCAGGGAGAGGAGGTGGACATGTCCTATCTGGACTTTAGTAAGGCCTTCAACACTGTCCCTCACAGAAGACTAGTGAATAAACTGGATAGCATATGGGGTGGGCAGGAAAATAACTAGGTGGGTAGAAAACTGGTTGGTGGTCAGAAGCCAGACAGTGATAGTAAACGGGGTGCACTCCAGAGTGAAGGATGTGATGAGTGGGGTACCCCAGGGGTCAGTACTCGGACCCCTCCTCTTCAACATCTACATCAGGGATATTGCAGAAGGGCTGGAGGGAAAGGGTGTTCCTACTTGCTGATGATATGAAAATCTGCAATAGAGTGGACACCACGGGTGGGGGTGGAGGTCATGAGGCAGAATCTGAAGATTCTGGAGGAGTGGTCCCAAACTTGGCAGCTGAAATTCAATACCAAAACATGCACTGTGATGCACTTGGGGCGCAAAAAACAGTGGGCAGTATACACTCTGAGGGGGAGGAAATCAAAAAAACTTAACAGGAGAGAGATCTGGTGGCGATAATAATGAATGACCTTAAGGTGGGTAACCAATGTAGCAAGGTGGCGGGGAAGGCAAATGGAATGCTGGCATGTATCGGGAGGGGCATTGCTAGCAGAAGGAGGGTGGTATTGATGCCTCTACAAAACCATGGTGAGGCTGCACCTGGAGTATGGGGTCCAGTTCTGGAGACCGCACCTATGGGGATGATTTAGGGGAATGCATATCATGTCTAAGAATAACAACCTTATAAACAGCTGCCAATTAGAAATGATTTCCTGTCCTCTTTAAACAAATGCAGGAAAGAGTACAAAATGTGTTTGGAGAAGCAGAACTGCAGCATTCATCAGATGCTGTGGAATGAGTTCTCTGATGTAAGCAAAGATAAGATCTGCATCCATTTTGAGAGATGGTTACGAAAGGGACGAATAGTTATTTAGGTGCGTCATAATTCCATGTTGAGAAAGAAGAATGGAAGGCATATTATTCTGTTTTATTGTGGATGCGAACCAGGTAGGGGAAACTAGAACTGAATTTAATGAGATGGTTAATATACAAAAGATTATTAAAGATATAGTTGAGGCAGTTGTGTTATTTAAAGAGCTTATGATGCCTCAAAGAAAACTTTAAAAAGCATAATAATTGGGTACAATTCTGCCTGAATTACATTTATATTTTATATATTTCTCCTTTCCATTATTTAATACCAAGGACATTTGCATGAATGTATGATCTTTATCTCTTAGTTTTTTTAGAGACCATCTGCCTCTAGAGTGTACTCCCTACCTCAAGTCATAATCCTCTGTGACATCACAGTCTGTTGCCATGGGAGTAACTGTGATGTCACGAGCAGTGCTCTGCCACTTCAGGTAGGGAGAAAGCATCAGAAATAGACAAACTCTTCAGGAGCAAAGATGCTGTTTTCATACAGATGATCTCAGTAACAAATAATGGGGATGAGGAATACAGCACTAATGGAAAATACAAGCTGGACTGTGTCTGAATATTAGGTTTTGTTAAAGTTCTCCTGAATGTGTCACCAGCTCTTTAAAGCCCCCTTACCTCACAGCAGCCCTATCAACTCAACCCTCGCCAGCATACTCATTCAGGAACACTGACTCCCGGCTCTTCTATGTTCCACATATGTCCACCAATTCTGGCCAGGTGGCCTTCAAATACTGCATGCCTAAACTATGGAACTCCTTGTCTGCCGACATTCGACACACCGCCAACACCCAGCACCTCCACTCTCTCCTCAAGGAGCATTTTTCCACCTCCTGCACTTGCACCTATCACCACTGAAAGCTATACATCTTGCATTTCTACAAAACCCTGACCACCTGTTAGTTGCACAACTGGCTCCACTTCAAGCGTTCACTGTCCTCTACCCTGTTAATATGTAGTAAATCCTAATCCTACTGTTGGATGTGCTTACCTGCTGTACCTGTATATGATCTGTATAAATCTCTATTATATACCTCTCCACTGCCCCCTTCCACCAGGACACATCTGGAATCGAGCGGTATTCTGCTCAGTATGCCTTCCTGGTAAAACTTTTAAATAAAAAAGTAAATGTAAGGATATAGAGGTGCTGGAGAGAGTACAAGAGGTGGGGGCTAGAACTAGAGGGCATAGTCTACAACTGGAGGGAAAAAGATACAGAGGCAATGTGAGGGGATGTTTCTTCACAGAAAGAGTGGTGGAGGCCTGGAACAGACTGCTGAACGAGGTGGGGGGGGGAAAACTGGTGGAAGGTTTCAAGAGGGCATGGGACAGACACATGGGGCTGTGCAGGGGAGGGGAGGGTCAGTGGTAAGGGAGATGCGTAAGAGGGAGGAGGGGCAGAAATGATAGGCTGCCTGTGGTCCTTTTCTGCCTGCATGATTCTATGATTCCTGGCAATGCATTTTCCCAGTGTGTTTGTTCAGCAGCAAGCAGCAATTCTGCACATGGTCCTTCCTTTGTCTTGAGTGGGGTGGCTGTACAAACACACAAAGAAAAATGCATCATCTGGAGGTTTTAAATGTGTTTTTTGATTGCTTTCTTGTGCATTGCTCGGGGGGGGGGGGCAAGTGTATTTCTGTGAATTTTAAAAAAAGGTTGTGGTTCCAGGCAATGTGCAGACAGCAATTCCAGCTCCACTCACCAGAGGTGTGGTTCTTGAATAACAGTAAGTCCCAGCAAAAGCGCACTCTCCACTGTTTCAAAAGAAGGCTTTAATTAATAAAAGTGCTGCCAAAAATGTACTTCCTGGCTACATAAGGCAAGAACAAAACATAATCCGACTGGTTTCATGCCTAGCTTGTAATCAGGGGTTCCCGGCAATGCAGCCAGGTTGTGGTGCCAGGCAATGTATTTTTCCAGTATATTTGCTCAGCAAGGGGCATGCTGCTACTAGCTGAAATGACTGTGATGGGCCCACTTTGGCCCTACTGCTCACTAATCATGTATATGCTACTGTTTTATCTACTGTTCTACCTTTAGGACATTGTTGCCCTAGTATGTTGTTCACTGCCTTTACCATGCTGTTGCAGTCCTCCTGCTTGCAGTGTAAATTCCTTTGATGCTCTTGTATTGACCTTGCCTTGTCTGTTGCTCTTGGTTATACCTTGTTCTTGTTTTTGCCTGTTGTGCTTGAATGTACATTTGTACTCCCCCAGGTCGCACCTGAAAATAGGCACTTGGTGTCTAGTGTGCTTACCTGGTAAACAAAAGCAAATGAATAAATAAATAATAAATAAATTGTGCACACGGTCCTTCCTTTGTCTTGGGTGTAGTGGCTGTACAAACAAAGAAAGATGCATTGTCTTGAGGCCTTAAATGTTGTTTTTGATTGCTTCCTTGAGAATTGCTTTGTGGGGGGCATGTGTGTTTCTGTGACTTTTTAAAAAAGGTTGTGGTTCCTGGTAATGCATTTTCCTAGTGTGTTTGTTCAGCCAGTGTTGGCCATTGTGCACATGATACTTTCTTTGTTGTAGGTGGGGTGGCTGTACAAACACACAAACAAAAATGCATTGTCTGGAGACCTTAAATGTGTTTTTTGATGGCTTTCTTGTGCATTGCTCTGGGAGGGGTGGCATGTGTACTTCTGTGACTTTTGAAAAAAGATTGTGGTTCCTGGCAATGCATCTTCCCAGTGAGTTTGTCCAGTATGGGGCAGCCATTGTGCACACACATTACTTCCTTTGTCTTGAGTGGGGTGGCTGTACAAACGCACAAAGAACAAGCATTTGTCAATGCCAAATGTTGCTTGCTTGTATGTGCTGTTTAGGTATTTGGAAGTCATTGGAGTACAAATATTGAAATTTTATGAACCATTTAGCGCGTAGGAACTGCGCAACGACACGCTCGTAAAACAGTCATTTTTAGGAATTTTTTCACCAAATTTTCAACATAGCCATTTTAAGACCTCTGCTCATGAACAGTGTCACTGTGATTTTCTTAATGTGTCCCATACATGGATTTCGCACACCGACTGCGCCATTGTGCGCTACATGGGCAGAAACACGTTTTGGGCAAGATGTGGAAAATGACAGCTGTACTGCTCATAAGGAGGTGTGGTAAAATGGCAATGTTGAAAATCTGGAGTGAAAATATTGAAAATTCGAACTTAAAAGCGTGCGTAGGAACTGCGCAACGCGAGCTAGTAAAACAGTCATTTTTAGGAATTTTTTCACAAAATTTTCAACATAGGCTTTTGAGAGCCCACCTTATGAACACTGGCAGTGTTGTTTCATTAATCGGCCCCAAAAGGTGATTTCAGGCAGTGACGGCGAAATCATCCTTCCGGCCCGATTAACGCCATGACAGTGCAAGAATTCATGAGGAGGGGTCCCAAAAACCCCATGTTGAAAATTTGGGCCCAAAATTCCCAAAAATGCCTGAGATATGCAACAAAGTTGAAAAAACCCTATTTATTCCATTATACAGCTTACCGGCATTTCCTCAGTTCACGGTCGGCTTTGAAGAGTGCAGACGTGTTCCCGGTCCACCGATGATCGTCACGCTGAGCTCCAGAGGTAAGTATGGGGGGTGTGTGGGGAGGCAGGGTGTGCAGTGGGTGGGTGCAGGTGGGGGCAGCGAGACAGAGGGATCTTTTTTTTTAATTTTTAAGACGACGCTGGACGCTTGCCACGCTGGGTGGGCTCCAGCATGGCAGCTGGAAAGGCTGTTTGGGGGCTGGAGCTGATGGGGATTGGGCACCCCGTCCAGCCATAACAAATTGCAGCTGGGGTGGGCTCCCAGCGTGTCACCTGAAAAGTTTTGGGGGCGTGTCAGCCATGGAGCCAACGGGGATTGGGCACCCCATTGGCTATAACATTTTTGCCATGCTGGGGTGGGTCTCAGCGTGGCACCTGGCAGCTTTGTTGGGGGGTGGAGCCGATGGGGATTGGGCACCCCATCGGCCACAGTAGTGTGGGGAGGAGCGCATCAGCACGCAATATGGCTGCTGCGCGGTGTGTGTGTGTGTGGGGGGGAGCTCTGCTCACTGAAGCGGAGCACTCCCTTTCAACTGTATGCCACTGCATTTTCGACTGCTGTCATAGACAGCTGCAGCAGTCATTGGAGGAACTGCAGCCGTGCCTGCAAACTCAGTGACTGAATTGGAAGACGGGGTGCCACACCTCCGAAAACTCGGATGCTGGCACTATGTTTCTTGCACATGCGTGCAAGCAACATAAAAATACATCATCTGGAGGCCTTAAATGTGTTTTTTGATGGCTTTCTTGTGCATTGCTTGGGGGGGGCATGTGTACTTTTGTTGCTTTTGAAAAAAAGGTTGTGGTTCCTGTCGATGCATCATCCCAGTGTGTTTGTTCAGAAAGAGACGGCCATTATGCTCATGGTCCTTTGTCTTGAGTGGGGTGGCTGTACAAATGCACGAAGAAAAATGCATCATCTGGAGGCCTTAAATGTGTTTTTTGGCAGCTTTCTTGTGCATTGCTCCGGGGTGGGAGGGCATGTGTATTTCTCTGACTTTTCAGAAAGGTTGTGGTTCCTGGTGATGCATTTTCCTAGTGTGTTTGTTCAGCGAGGATTGGCCATTGTGCACATGGCAATTCCTTTGTCTTAGGTGGGGTGGCTATACAAACACACAAAGAAATATGCATCATCTGAAGGAAATGTTGTTTTTGGTGCAAATCTTTTGTCTGCAGGGACAGTAAGGGCATGCAGCTATTGTGTTTGCTGGCAAGTGATGGTGTGCAATCATTTTGTCTGCAAGGAAAGAGAGTGCGTGAAACCACTTTGCTGGCAAGTGAGGGCATGCAACCATTTGTCTGCATGGAAATTGAGGGTGGGCAACCATTTTGTTTTCTGACAACTGAGGGCATGCAATCATTTTGTCTGCAAGGAAAATGAGTGTGTGCAACCATTTGTTTGCTGGCAACTAAAGGCATGCAATCATTTTGTCTGCAAGGAAAGTGAGGGTGTACAGCCATTTTGTTTGCTTTCAAGTGAGGGCATGCAACCAGTTTGTTTACAAGAAAAGTGAGTGTGTGCAACCATTTTGTTTGCTGGCAAGTGAGGGCATGCAACCATTTCATCTGCAAGAAAAGTGATTGCATGAAACCACTTTGCTGGCAAGTGAGGCCGGCAGTAATTTTGTCTGCAAGGAAAGTGAGGGCATGCAACCATTTATTTGCTGGAAAGTGAGGGCATGCAACCATTTTGTCTGCATGAAAAGTGAGTGCATGCACCCATTTTGTTTGCTGGCAAGTGAGGGCGTGTGATCATTTTGTCTACAGGAAAAGTGAGTGTGTCAACCATTTTGTTTGCCAGCAAGTGAGGGCATGCAACCATTTTGTCTGCAAGGAAAATGAGTGTGTGCAACCATTTTGTTTGCTGGCAAGTGAGGATGTGCCACCATTTTCTCTGCAAGGAAGGTGAGAGCGTGCAACCATTTTGTTTGCTGGCAAGTGAGGGCTTGCAACTATTTTGCATGCAAAGAAAGTGAGGGCATGTAACCATTTTGTTTGCTGGCAAGTGAGGGCATGCAACCATTTTGCCTGCAAGGAAAGTGAGGGCATACAACCATTTTGTTTGCTGGCAAGTGAGGGCATTCAACCATTTTGTCTACAGGGAAACTGAGGGTGTGCAACTATTTTGTCTTGAAGAAAGTGAGGGCGTGCAACCATTTTGTTTGCTGGCAAGTGAGGGCATGCAGCCATTTTGTTTGGTGGCAAGTGAGGGCATGCAGCCATTTTTTCTGCATGTAAAGTGAGGGCATGCAAACATTTTGTTTGCTTCCAAGTGAGGGCATGCAATCATTTTGTCTGCAAGGAAAGTATGGGCTTGCAACTATTTTGTTTGCTGGCAAGTGAGGACGTGCAACCATTTTGTCTGCATGAAAAGTGAGGATGTGCAACCATTTTGTTTGTTGGCAAGTGAGGGTGTGCAATCATTTTGTTTGCAAGGAATATGAGGTCATGCAGCCATTTTGTTTGCTTTCAAGTGAGGGCATGCACTCATTTTGTCTGCAAGGAAAGTGTGGGCTTGCAACCATTTTGTTTGCTGGCAAGTGAGGGCGTGCAACCATTTTGTCTGCTGGCAAATGGGAGCATGCAGCCATATTGTCTGCAAGGAAAGTGAGGACATGGAACCATTTTGTTTGCTGACAAGTGAGGGCGTGCAACCATTTTGTCTGCATGGGAAGTGAGAGCGTGCAACCATTTTGTTTGCAGGCATGTTTGGTGTGCCAGCAATGTTTGCATGATACTGATTTACTGGCACCAGTTTTTCATATTTTTCCTCATCTGCTCTACTCTTCTTTGTGTGGCATAACCCTGTGTGCTACTATACTCACCTTTGTGTGGTATAACCCTGTGTGCTACTATACTCATCTTTGTGTGGTATAACCCTGTGTGCTACTATACTCACCTTTGTGTGGTATAACCCTGTGTGTTACTATACTCACCTTTGTGTGGTATAACCCTGTGTGTTACTATACTCACCTTGTGTGGTATAACCCTGTGTGCTACTATACTCACCTTTGTGTGGTATAACCCTGTGTGCTACTATACTCACCTTTGTGTGGTATAACCCTGTGTGCTACTATACTCACCTTTGTGTGGTATAACCCTGTGTGCTACTATACTCACCTTTGTGTGGTATAACCCTGTGTGCTACTATACTCACCTTTGTGTGGTATAACCCTGTGTGCTATTATATTCACCTTTGTGTGGTATAACCCTGTGTGCTACTATACTCACCTTTGTGTGGAATAACCCTGTGTGCTACTATACTCACCTTTGTGTAGTATAACCCTGTGTGCTACTATACTCACCTTTGTGTCATATAACCCTGTGTGCTACTATACTCACCTTTGTGTAGTATAACCCTGTGTGCTACTATACTCACCTTTGTGTCATATAACCCTGTATGCTATTATATTCACCTTTGTGTGGTATAACCCTGTGTGCTACTATACTCACCCTTGTGTGGTATAACCCTGTGTGCTACTATACTCACCTTTGTGTGGAATAACCCTGTGTGCTACTATACTCACCTTTGTGTAGTATAACCCTGTGTGCTACTATACTCACCTTTGTGTAGTATAACCCTGTGTGCTACTATACTCACCTTTGTGTCATATAACCCTGTGTGCTATTATATTCACCTTTGTGTGGTATAACCCTGTGCTACTATACTCACCCTTGTGTGGTATAACCCTGTGTGCTACTATACTCACCTTTGTGTGGAATAACCCTGTGTGCTACTATACTCACCTTTGTGTCATATAACCCTGTGTGCTACTATATTCACCTTTGTGTGGTATAACTCTGTGTGTTACTATACTCACCTCTGTGTGGAATAACCCTGTGTGCTACTATACTCACCTTTGTGTCGTATAACCCTATGTGCTACTATACTCATCTTTGTGTCATATAACCCTGTGAGCTACTATATTCACCTTTGTGTGGTATAACCCTGTGTGCTACTATACTCACCCTTGTGTGGTATAACCCTGTGTGCTACTATAATCACTCTCGCAGCATAACCATTTGTGCTTCTCTACTTTCCCTCATGCAGTGTACACATGTGTGCTGCTTTACTCACCTTCATGCGGCATAACCATGTGTGCTGCTCTACTCACCCTTGTGCGATATAACCATGTGTGCTGCTCTACTCACCCTTGTGCGATATAACCATGTGTGCTGCTCTACTCACCCTTGTGCAATATAACCATGTGTGCTGCTCTACTCACCCTTGTGTGATATAACCATGTGTGCTGCTCTACTCACCCTTGTGCGATATAACCATGTGTGCTGCTCTACTCACCCTTGTGCGATATAACCATGTGTGCTGCTCTACTCACCCTTGTGCGATGTAACCATGTGTGCTGCTCTACTCACCCTTGTGCGATATAACCATGTGTGCTGCTCTACTCACCCTTGTGCGATATAACCATGTGTGCTGCTCTACTCCCCCTTGTGTGATATAGCCATGTGGGCTGCTCTACCCTCCCTCATGCAATGTAACCATGTGTGGTGTGCTACTGTACTGACCTTTGTGTGGCATAACCATATATGCTGCTCTACTCACCTTTGTAGGGCATAACCATGTGTGTGCTGCTCTACTCACCTTCGTAGGGCATAACCATGTGCGCCGGAATCTCCTTTTCTTTGGTTTTCATGAGGAAATTATATTGTGCATGATTTTTGATCACGGCATCATATCCTCTTTTCTTTTCTTCTTACACTTCCCTACAGTAATTTTGTGAAAGATGGATCAAAGCAGAACACCATGACACCAAACACCACTGCTATCTGCTGCTGAATTGCTCCATGGGGCTCTGAAGAATTGTTCTCCAATAATCACAGTAAAAGAGAGAAGTCAACGGTACTGGGATAACTTAAGAAAGGATCCACAATAACTCCAGGAATATAAAGAGAAAGCAAATGCATGTTCATGGAAGCACTACGAGAAACTGACAGAAGAACAATGCCAAATTGCTAGGGAGAAAAGCTGAATTAGAATGCAGGAATCCAGAAAACAGCAGAAGAACATGACTTTGGATACTGCTGAACTGTCAGCAACTAAACAAGCAGATGAATAAAAATGGGCATACTAGAGAGATAGAAAGCAAGAACAACGCTGCAAAATGACTTCCCAAAAATGAAGAATAAATGAAAAATGATGACAGAAATACCAGTAAGAAAAAAAGAAACAGATCACCCCTTCCAGGACCACAACCACCATCACCACCCTTAATTCGACAGTGCCACAAGTGAACAAGCCTTCCATGACCAGTATCTTCATATCATCTGTGGCCTTGGATGAAAGTGCAACTCCAACTATGGATCAAAGGTCAGGAAGTGCAATTCAAAAAGCTGTACAAAGAGCATGAGAAGGCCTGCTAAAGTCTCCAAACAGCTTGGCTGCAACCATCGCAAAAGTGATCACCTTGTCCACACAAAAAAAACAGGTCACCATGTCAAGGTTCAGCAGTTGCACCAACCTAGATAAAAAAATTGTGGAAATCAGCTACATTGTGCAACAAGAAGGATAAATAGAATTTGAAAATGAATTTATCAGCATGTTTCTTGTCCTGAAGAAGTGCCGCCTACTCAGAAGAGCAAGTGCATGCCTGGGGATCAGTTGAAGGAGGAGGATGGGGGTATCTAAGACAGAACAATTTAAAAGGAACACCGGGCACAAGCTGGCAATTTCAGATAAGATGCGGAAGAAAGTGCAAGATTTTTTTCAATGTATTAGCAACACTGCTTTCACACAAGAAGATGTTTTCAAAGCAACCCGGAAAAACAAGATCATTCCTCAATAAAACACTGCAAAGGCTGCACCAGGAGTTTAGCAATCAAAATCCAGATGAAAAGCCCTTAAGAAATTCATGCAAACATTCTTTAGAGAAAATGAGAGGTCTGTTTCCAGTGTGGATGTGCTTTGGGGGGGGGGCAGCAAAATGTGCCGTGAGAAGGAAATGTATTCGCCTTGCTTCTAAAACTAAGAAGCAGCGAGTGAAAAAAAGCATCAATTGTTGACCCAAATTCAAGACCTTGAACACCGTCTCTTCTCTGCATCTGACCAGGACAATTGGAACCAACTACACTCCCTTAGGGCCCAATATTTTGGGCTACTAGCAGAACAGGCTGACTTAACCCTCCAGAGAGTCAAATTCCATTATCTGAATTTCAGGTGAGAAAGCGGAGCAGCTCGTGGCCCTAAGGCTTAAACAACTGGAAGCCCAACAAATGATACATAGCCTTAAACCTACCCCAGGAGGAGTAATCCTTACACGCACCTAAGACATAGCAGGTGTCTTTCATCAGTTTTATAAAATGCTGTACTGTCCAGAAGCGGGGCCTACTACCAATTTAGACCTTACAGAAACCTATCTGGACTCTATCCCACTTCCCACCCTCTCAGAGGCTCAGCAAGATATTTTACAGGCTCCTATCCTCCTAAGTGAAGTTTGGCGAGTGATAGAACAACTTCCAAAGGAGAAGGTGCCCAGTCCAGCTGGGTTTAATAACTCTTTTTATGCCACCTTTATAGACACCTTGGCTCCATTCCTCACCAGATTATTTAGCTATCTTTGCTCTTCTGGTCTGACGGACTGCTAGTTCACTCAAGCCTGGATCACCGTTATCCCCAAATCTGATAAATCATACCTCCTCCTGGGAAACTATTGCCATATTTCCTTCCTGAATTCTGATCTTAAAATTCTTTCCAAGGTCTTGGCAAACCATCTCCTAAACACATGGCAGGGCCTCATCAGCCTGACCCAGGTTGGGTTCGTGGCTGGACATTTGTCCTCCAACCATCTGCTCAAAGTTCTTCACCTTATCTCAGTGGTGGGAGGGAGAGGCAGATCCCAGTGGTACTGGTCTCCTTAGACACGGAAAAGGCCTTTGACCATGTCTCTTGGTCTTTCTTGTTTGCCACACTGCAGAGATTTGGCTTCCCTACCCATTTCTTTGATTGGCTTAAGGTTATCTTTCACCGTCCCTCAGCCAGAACCCGCCGTAATGGTGTATTCTCATCCTCTTTCCCTTTGATGCAGGGTACCAGGCAAGGTTGTCCTCTTTCCCCTTTCCATTTCAGTCTCTACCTGGAACCCCTCAACCGATCCCTCCAGAACAGCTAAGAGATCCAGGGAATCCAGGTAGGGAGCAACAGATAAAAGCTGGCCACCTATGCGGATGACTTACTGCTGCACCTGGAGAATCCTTAGACTTCTATATCAGCTGCTGTGGAGATTACAGACAGATTATCTCGGGTGGCAGGATATAAACTAAACTTGGACAAATCCAAGGTAATGCCTGTCAGTGTGCATGTACCACAACATTGGATTGATGACTTAGGTCTTTCCTGGGAATCTAAGGCCCTCTCCTATTTGGGGATTAAGATCTCTCACTCTATTTCCTCTTTGGTTAGACTTACCCTCTCCCCTACCTGCCAAGTTTTTCATGCATATCTTCAGAGATGGAAATCTCTCCCGCTTTCATTGTGAGGTTGAGTGAATGTGGAAAATATTAACATTTTACCTAGGTTATTCTATCCAATAA
This sequence comes from Neoceratodus forsteri, assembly GCA_016271365.2. Lineage (NCBI taxonomy): Eukaryota > Metazoa > Chordata > Ceratodontiformes > Ceratodontidae > Neoceratodus > Neoceratodus forsteri. The sequence continues at coordinate 381,541,541 of JADMNL010000023.1, read as the reverse complement.
ATATGGTATGCCCCTACCTCCCCAAATGCTGGTTTTCCCATCTACAAACCTTCCTTTCGGATTTTCTCTGGAATGGTAAAGCTGTTCGATGGGTGTATACTAAGCTGACCTATCGGAAAGAGCTTGGTGGACTGCGAGTGCCTAACTTCTTTCTCTATTACTTTGCTATATACTGTTCTAATATATTTAGGTGGAGTTCTCCTGTTACTGGCCTCCCAGATGGTTCCTATATTCTTCTGTGGCTTTCACTGGAACAATGCCACTGACCCTCACAGGGCATTGATATAGGCAGTCTTATGTGTGCCAAACCCTCTGAACTCTGTAAACCACTTTGTGCTTCTCTGATATGGTGGTCTCTCAAGGATCTCTGCCAGATTTACTCCCACCTTGGTCTTGCACCACATAAGGATCTGTCCCAACACTTATTTGGTAATATACATTTCCGAATAGCAAACCAAACTATTCCCTTGAGTTTCTGCCCATCTCTCTTTCTCTATGGGGCACTAATTTCATCATTGATCACAGATGGGAGGCTTAGCTCTGCAGCTGAAGTTCAGGAAAGGTTCTGTATTCCCACTTATCATCCCTTTAAACATTTGCAAATTAACAGTGCAATCTCTTCATTTCTGCCCCCCCATGACAGAACATTTCCAACCTTTGTTGAAAATGCTCATTGACACCACTGTTCTGTCTCACCCTATATCCAACTTTCATGATCTTCTCCAACACCATGACCTGAATTGCCCTCAAGGGGCATGCTTCTATTGGAAGCATGAATTAGGTCTTAATCTGAGTGAGAGGGAGTGGCAACAAATTTGGCAGCGTCTATACAAATACATAAAACAGGACTGCCTTAATTTTCTATAATTCCACGTACTGCATTTCCTCTATTACTCTCCCGCAAGGTTATATAGGATGGGTAGATCCGCATCCCCATTCTGCATCAGATGCAGGAATTCAGAGGGGTCATTAAAACATATCCTCTGGGATTGTGCCATGGTGTCCCCCTTCTGGCTGGCAATCTGTGGCACTGTAGATTCAATGTTGCATTTGAATTCTTACTTTACACCGCAGATCTGCGTACTGGGTCATTTTCCCAAGGATATGCTAGATTGACGCAAAGCTTTTATGTCCCTAATCTCGATTGTGGTCAAACTCATTATAGTCTGACACTGGTTAGATCAAACCAGGCCCTCTCTTAGGGAATGGCACTCCGAGGTGCTCCAGGTTCTCAAAATGGAGCAACATGTTGCCTGACAGCTGACTCGTCAGGAGGTGTTCTGCAGGAAATGGGCCCCACTACTGGCCTTTTTACTCCTTATGCGCTGTCTTTAATTGAGCCCAAATTTACATGGGGAAATGTGACTCCCCACATGTTTCTTTGGGCAGGAATAGGGTTGTTACTCTAACTCTCTTCTGTCTGGTAACCATCTGGTATGCTCATTCCGGTCGAGCTTTTGATTTGTTCTCAACCCCGTATGTGTTCGGAGGTTGAGAAGGTGTGGGTGTAGAGGGGTTGGGGGGTTGGGATGGTGGGGTGGATAGGATGTAGGTAATTTTAATCAGTTAGGCCTTATCACTGTCAATTGTAGTCCATGTACATTCAATGCCTTGTATGTTTATTGTCACAGTTTTCCATGTTGTACTTTTTTTGCCCTTATTTCAGCTTGGGTGGAAGCTGTTGGTTGAATGTACGTACTCATGTTTTAAAATGTTTAATAAAGTATATTAAATTGGGGACAAAAAACAGAAGAAAAAGTGGACTGACTAAATTTTGCAGTCTCTGTCCCGATTATATTAAACTCGCAAGGGAGCAAAAACTAGACCAATGTCTATGTGAGTATTGCACCAATGCAAAACTAAAGCTGCAAGCAATAAACACATTTGCCAAACAGAAAAGAAGACAGAAGTGCAAAATCTCTGATATTTATCAAGCAGCAGAGCTGACAATGTGCCCAAAGAAGGAAGGAGAAAAGTTCTTTAACAAGAACTGTGTAGAAAAGGTGTGTGAAACCTGTAGCATGCATGCCATTGACAAAGCACTAGAAGAACTTTTACATGGACATGAGGTGAAGGAGGTTAAATGGCTCAGCAACAGTGAGACAACGTGATCATTTTGAAGATCATAAATGGCACAGAAACGAAACAGACCAGAAAAGTTATGAAGAGAAAAGTGGCAACATTTTGAAATCTGGTTGAAGAATTGGAGGAGCTTATATTTCTGGGTCAACATCTACACGTAGCATGCTGGCAATACCAACAATTCACATCACTTAAAGAAAAAATTCCCAAGGATGGGGTATTGATGATATTAGATTTTGCTGAGAATTACTCATGAAAGTACCAGTATGAAATACAGTTATGCCATTAGCAGCATGAGGAGGCAACTGTTCACCCTGTAGTGACCTACTACAGGTGTGATGCACAGAAACAGTCACAGAATCACTTGTGTTCATATCTAGTGACCTCAAACATGACCATCATGCCATTCAGCATTTTGTCACCATGGCCAATTCCCACCTCAGGAACACCCAGGGCACTCAATATTGAAACACAGGTGCACTTTACAGATGGGTGTTGGAGTCAGTATAAATCAAAATGGGCATTCTACATCATATCATTGGCTGTGACACTGTATTAAAGGGCATTCTTTGGATCCAGACATGGAAAAGGGCCCTCAGATGGTGAGAGTGCTGTGGTGAAGTCACTTGCAAGCTGAGCTGTACAGTCATGGCATGCTGCAAATTCGAATGCTGCACAACTGCTTCGCTACTGCAAGAAGAATTTAACAAGGGAACATGCCAGTGTAGGGTGTACTCATTTCTGAAGAACATTCTTCTGGATCAGGGATGACAAAATTAAAAGAAATGCAGGACCAGAGCTAAAAACAATACCTGGCACTTGAAAGGTTCAGCATGTACGGTCAGCAACTGATGGTGTTGTTGCAGTCCAAGACCACAGCTGTTTCTGCAGACTATGCAGAAAGGAAGGTGGCTCATATGAAAATGCAAGCCATGTTGATGAATGGAAGACAAGGACACTACAGACTTCCCTCAGCTACGTGTCTTCAGTGAAAGATAAAGACACTTCTGGGCCCTCTACATGGCCGGCTCCTGTCTCTAATGAAACCACTCCCACTTCTGATATCGAGACTCATGTGATGAACAGCAAGTCTTCTGTTGCCAACCTGACTAATGAACCTACTGCTGATGTGACAGATTCTACAGCCAACACAATGGTCAATACATTATCCAGTGTAAGCTCAACCACCACCACCAGAGAAAACAAGTATGACCACATACAGACCACCATGTTTTATGCCATTTATTACTCAAGCACATTTTACATTAGACAAGTAACATCATTGATGACATGAAGCAAGCATTTATATTAAATTTTTTGCAATGGAGCAGGGATGACAAATTCTCATGGTCATGCTGTCACAACAGTGATGTCCTAAAGGGAAGACAAATTGTTTATGGATCAGTAACATTAACAGGACAAGGACAATTTGACATATCAACAGATGAACTGAAAACCATTGTCAACAAATACAGCAAACAAACAACGTTTGAATTGACACTGTGGTTTAAGAGACGTATTGTCTGAGAACATTCCCTACAAGGTCTGTAGTTATATAAGAGGGTGGGGTAGGGTCAGGTACACAAGTAGATGCCACTCACTAGGGGCAACAGGGGGTTAGGTAGCTATGGATCTTCACAGGGGAATGCATGGTTGGAGTACAAGCATTGGACCCTGGGTGAAGTTATAGCGGAAGCTTGAACAGCAGCCAGGGTGCTGCTGCTGTGTTTGTGTATCGCTTATGTTTTCAGCATTGGGTCATGAGGATGGAAGGTGCTGGTCAGACATAGTCATCCTTTCGACTGATACCAGTGCACCCAGATGATAGAGACCTTTTGGGTATGAAGTTCGAGTGCAAAATTGAGAAATGCATTCACATGGGTTGTGCTGTGGCATGCTTGGTGTTTGAGCAATTCAGTTTGTTCTTGCACTGGGCCACAACACAGTGGGCAGGTACAGCTGAGGTAGTACACTATTTCAATGGCTTCTTTTTGGGGGAGGTCAGTACCAGGAACTGAACCCAGCTCACGGATGCATTTCAGGTATTATTACAGAACTGGGTGAGCCACCGGCCCATGACAAACCGAAGGCCCAGGCACAAGCAAGATGAATAACAAGGTCCAAGGGTGTTGGTGCTAGGATACAGTGGGATATATGGTCATGGATCATTGATTAAGTTGCACAGAAGACTGCCAGGGGTACAGCATTCTTCTGGTCTGAGAACAGGTCCACAGTCAAGCCATGTCAACTCAGGCATGTACTGAGCACCAGCTAGTAGAGGTTGGTGGTGAATTCCCAGGAGTTTAACACCTATTCTTTCTGGTTGGGAGAGCATCACATACCAGTGTGGAAGGGCTTATAGATGAGCATATTCAGGCACTCTGGTGTTAGTGTTCACCAGCTTTTTAAGGTTACGTGAGGCAGAACATGCTTTCACCTTGTGTTTTGTTTAGGCAGGTGTCCATTCCCAGAAGAAAGATTTGGCGTCCATCCATGAAGGTCAGCTCCAGGGAGGCACAAAAGATTTATGGACACACGACATGGGGTGGAGCTATGAAACTAGTCTGATGGCTTCAGAATGTGGTGATGCAGCTATTTATGAACATTTGGGGGGGTCTGTCCTAAGGCAGGATGGTATCCCCTTGGTTCAATGGGACTCTTAGGGAGTTGAAGATGAGGGGTCAATGGTTGAAGTGGCACTGGTAGAGGTCTGGGTCTGGGGAGCATAAGGGTCTCATTATAGAGAATATCAATCAGCAGTCTCCTGTAAGAAGGCAGAGTTCCTGTCCAAGGAGATTGCTGCAGCAACTAACAGATTGGCTCAGCTCTTCCACACTGTCGATAGGCTGTGTAATCCTGCCTGTCTTCAGTCCAGGGGAGCTTTTTCACAAGCAAGGTGTGATGAGTTCACTCTGTTCTTTGCTGATAAGGTTGCCTCCATCAGATTGGGGATCCGATCGGTGCCCTCTAATGGGGTATGCAGTGATAGTCCGGAGGTCACAGGCATTCAGTCTGTCTGGTGTGACTTCGACCAGTTGGCAGTTGTGGATGCTGTGAAGGTCATCCAGGAGGTAAGGCCAATGTACTGTAATTTAGAACTGGGCCAAACACGCCTTTTAGTAGGGTGTGTTGATGCCATGGGCCCGATCCTGGCTAGGATATTCTGGTGTTTTCTAGTGACGGGGTCTTTCATGGGCCCCTGAAGGAGGCGGTGGCGAGATCACTCCTGAAGAAAGCTTCACTGGACTTGGACTGCCTGGCTAACTACAGACCTGTCTCTAATATTCCCTTTGTGGAAATGTTTCATTTTTTTTTCATTTTTATTTTTTATACTTGTAAATCCAAATGAGCAAACTGCCCGTTAACAAACAAACATAATACAAACAAAACATTCAATCAATAAAGTACAATACATAAAAATACATCATGTTTCCAAAGATAGCCACTGTTTTAACCGTGTCTTAAAACCCTGACAGGAGTTATTATTAACAACTTCTGAAGATTTCATATGAACCTGAAAAGAACTATTCTGAACAATTTCTAATGGAATTCTATTAAAAAAACTAGGTGCTCTAAATAATAAGGATCTTTGCCCAAAAGTAGTCTTAAAAAATGGTATTTTAAATTTATAATTGTGCTGGGACCTAGTAAACAACGCATTAACTAATCTAGGAAACATTAAAGAAATAGAATAAGGAAAAAAATTATATTTAACTTTAAATAAGAAAATGTCCATCTTATAAAGTACTCGATTTTCAAAAGATAAGGAAGATGACTGATTGTACAGATCAGAGCAATGGGTTCGAAAGGGTAAATTTAGCCAAAACCTCAGAGCTGAATGGTAAATTACTTTAAGAGGACTCAAAACATTAGTACATGAGGATGTATAAATCAGTATGCCATAATCGAGTATGGAGAACAGAAAGCTATGAACTAAGAGCTTTCTGGATTCCAAAGTCAAAAAAGATTTAACTTGATAAAGCATACCCAACCTCTGATGAAGGATTTTCCTAAGATTCTGAATGTGAGGTTGAAAATAAAAATGTATGTCCAACGTAATACCTAAGTATTTAAAAATAGATACATTTTCAATTATGTTTCTTGTCCTATCAGAAATTGGAAGCAAATCAATTGGTACATTTTTCTTCTTAGAAAACACCACTACTTTGGTTTTATGGGAATTCAAAACCAGGTGACTTAAGGATAACCAATCCTGCAGGAAATTAAAATCAGTTTGAGGATAGGAAAGGGCGACATTGGGTCTGGGATCTGAACAAAGAACACCATCATCTGCGTAAAAAATCATTTTAGTTTTTGTACATATATCAGATACAGAATTCATAAATAAGGAAAAAATAAGTGGTCCCAGAATTGAACCCTGGGGCACTCCACAAACTAAGGGAAGAGAATGGGATAAAGACGAACCAATAATAGTTCTAAATGATCTTTCAGACAAAAAGTTTTGATACCACATATTTACTTCATCAGAAAAATGAAGACCCTGAAGCACACCGGGAAGAAGATCAAATTCAACCAAATCAAAAGCCTTGGTGAGGTCCATGAACAGTGCTGCACATGAAAGTCCACTATCAAGTGCTCCATGGGCACTGCCGGTGAACCCCACCAAGGCTGTTTCAGTGTTATATCCTGGCTTAAAGCCATGTTGGTTCTCTGATAACAAAGAATACCTCCCAAGAAAATCCAAGGTTTGGTCCATGACAATCCTTTCCAGAATTTTTGAAATAGGCGATAAAAGGGAAATAGGATGATAATTAGTAATTAAAGAAGGATTTCCATTCTTTAGGATGGGTTTTATAACTGCTCGTTTCCAGCTACTCGGAAAAACATTATGATATAAGGAAAAGTTAAAGATATGAACTAATGGATAAACAAAACAATCAATACCCATTCTAATTATCCTAACATCAACACCATCCTGGCCCTGAAAAGGTTTTGGATTATTTTTCAAAAAGTATTTTTTTACTGAGGAAGGGGAAAGAGACTTAAAATAAAACTTTGGATTAGTGTCATTATGAATATCATTATTACCAGATACATCATCCAAATCTAGAGGAGTTCTATAGGGGCCTAAGTTCCCAAAATGACTATTGAAAATATTAGATACCCTAAGATGATCAGTTATACTTTGTCCATTATGATGAAGAATAGGAACAGAATCTACTTTACCCTGTCCCAAAATTTTATTTAAGGAATTCCAAGTCTTTTTGGGATTGGCCCTGGAATTTCTTTGTTCATTTAAACAATAGGTGACCCTAGCTTTCCTAATTTCAGATTTACACTTATTTCTAAGTGTCTTATACTCTTGAAGAGCAATCAGGGTTCTAGAAAGAGTACAAGATTTCCAACACTTGTCATGTTTTCTCATTAAGTGAATGAGGTCCCTTGTAACCCATTCTTGTTTGGATGATCTAATTCTTATTTTCTTTAAGGGAGAGATTATATTTGCAATTGTATGATAAGCTATGCAAAAAAATTCCCACATTTCATCAATGTTAGTGCTACTTACCAAAGAGGACCAGTCAATTTTGTTATATAAATCTTGGATTCCCTGGGGCATAAACTTAGCCAAATTTCGACATTCAACATATCGGGGAGGACTTTTTAATAATTTTATGGACCATTCACATTTGACAGGGCAATGGTCACTCATGGTGTCGGCCATAACCTCAGATTTAAAAATTCTATCAACATGAGTGACAATGATCCATTCAAGGATGGTCCCTACACCTGTTTTATAATTGAGTCTGGTAGTTTCATTAATTAATTGTGTTACACCCAGATTAACCAAAGTATCTCTGATTCCACCCTTCAAACCTTTATCCCAACTGCAATTAAAGTCACCAAGAGTAATCCATTCTCTATTAGGGGGAAAAAACTTCACGAAAAAGGGTCAATAAATCTAAACCATTTAAAATTTTACCAGGGGGAAAATAAACAGTACTAAGAGTCAAATGTTTACTTTGTCCAAAAATCAAATCAATAGAAATCATATTGCATCCAGAATTTGTCACAGAAAAGTCAAAAAATAGTGTAATCAAATTTACAAAGAATATACATTACAACTCCACCTCCTCTTTTTCCTTCTCTGTCTTGTCTAATGAGATTATAATTAGGGAGATAAATCTCAGAGTCCTTAATACCATTATGCAACCATGTCTCAGATAAAGTAATAATATCAAAATAATGATATTGGGACCAGGCCACAAATTGAGACCATTTAGATAACAAACTCTGTATGTTCAAATGAACAATTTTGAGAGAGTAGAAGAGACAGAACCCTTGTTAATACTAACTGTGGCTCACTCACAGTCTATCTCAGAAGAAAAGTTAGGCCCAAGATGTGGATGCACTGATCCAGACATAAGTAACAGTAACATAATTAATATTTTTAAATTATTCCTTTTCTCTAACTGTCTATCATTTTTAGTGGATGAAGCAGTAACCAATCTACATGTACATGAGAAGGTAGTGGTCCTTCAGCTGGAGGCCTATTTGTCAACTCATAACATCTATAACCCTCTCCAGTCTGATTCCAGGAAAAGATACAGCACTGAGACTATCCTCGTTCAGGTGCTAAATGATCTCCTGGAGGTAAGGGATGGAGGAAAGCATTACATTCTTGTCCTCCTTGATTAGCTGCATTTGACACCATGGACAATGGGGTGCTGTTGGAGAGCCTGTGGGTTTGTTGTGGATTGGCTGGTACAGTCCTCAACTGGTTTAAATCATTCATCACTGGTGGGTGGTGTCTGGGATTTTTTCCTCGGCATCTCTGCCCCTGCCATGTGGGGTTCTGCAGGGCTCCATTTTGTCCCCCATGTTGTTCCCGTTGTATATGCTACCACTAGGAGACATTATAAGATGGTATGGGCTGAGTTTTCACTGCTATGTGGATGATGATATTCAGCCATACCTGTCTTTTGCTCCCAGTCAGCAGGAGATGGTCTCAGTGTTTAACTAGTGCCTTGCTGAGATCCAGCACTGCATGAGGACCAACTGGCTGAGGTTGAATCCAGATAAGACTGAAATACTAGTAGTGGAATCTGGTCACCCAGGGGTGAGTGTGCAATCTGGTTGAGTCTCCAGACTTAGGCTTGGAGACTCCCAGTTGCTCACTTCTGTCGGGGTGAGGAATCTTGATATTGTCCTGAACTGTGGTCTAACATCTAAATCTCAGGTGTTGGCCATAGTCCATAGCGCTTTCTACCATCTGCAAAACATCACCAGGATTAAACACCTGATACCCCTGTGTGATCTGCCATCACTGGTCCATGCCTTTGTGATGTTGCAGCTCAAATACTGTAATGCCCTTTATCTGGGGCTATCACGGGTTGATCTTCACTGCCTGCAGCTGGTGCAGAGTGCAGCAGCCAGGTTGTTGACTGGTCTTTAAAGATCATGTCACATTACAATTGTGCTGTGCTCTCTGCATTGGCTGCCTGTTAGGTGTAGGATCACCTTCAAGGTTGGTTTGCTGACCTATAAGGCCCTACATGGTCAGAGGCCCAGTTACCTGCAAGACCTCCTACAGTCCTACTGCCTCTCCCGCCTCCTCTGTTCGGCAAACAAGGGATGGTTAGAAGTTCCCAGGGTACATTTAAAGACATCTGGGGCCTGTGCCTTTTCTTTCATGGCACCAAGCCTATGGAACGCCCTCCCTCATTCTATGAGAGAGATCTTGACACTTGAAGCTTTTAAAAGGGAGCTGAAGATGTCTTTATTTCGCAGGCCTTTCCAACTAATCAAATTTAGCTAACCTTGGTAATAATTAGTCAGCACTGTTTTATTATGTGTCATGTATTTTAATTGTTATGTATTTTAAATGTTTTGTATTTAATTGTTTTTGAATTTTAATTACTTGTGAAGTGCCTTGAGTTGGAATGATAAAGAGGACTATACTAAATTAAGATTATGGAGCCCTTGTTGTATGCAAAGTATGTCATGCACTTGTCTAGTGCAGGTTTAGATAGGATTTTTTTTAAATGGCATACAGCGGGCAGTGGAGAGATTCGTGGCATGACATGTTTGTTAGGGGGAGTTAAGCATTGGGACAATTCTCAGCCTGTGGCAGCAAGGCAGTTTTTGTAGGGTTATGCAAAGGGGGGGGACAGGGGATCATGTGCCTTGTGCAGCCATATCACCCTGAGGCTGATGGGAGAGCTGTGACATCTGGCTGTGGCTAAACCTTCACAAATGGGGTGGCATTTGGGATGCCATGGCAACCCATTAGGAGACATCTCTTAAGACCCTGGAGGGCAGTTACCTTATGTGGTTTTGCAGTGTTAAGCAGCTGCCCTCAGGTGAAGGAAAGGGAAGGCCGGTGTTGGTACACATATGCTTGTAATGGGGAATACCAACCAAGACTACATGGCAGTGCATGTCATGCCAACTTGTAATGTTTATTTTGTTGGTCAAATAAAGACACATCTGTGGCCATTTCTCTCCAGTGCTGGGTGTGTGTCTCAGTTTGTTAGGGTGGAACGGGGGACTGTACCCTATAAGACAATGTAAGAGCCCACAATGCATAGCAGTGGGTGGGCATTTGTCTGTGGGCATATCCCTTAAGTGGCACCTGGTAGGGCAGGTAGGGTCAGTTAGCCAGGTAGGGGCTGTCCACTAGGGGTGGAGGAGTGTTACATAGGTAGGGAAAGTTCCCAGGAGACTGGGCAGTCAGAAGCCATAGGGGAGAAGCAGGACACTGTTTAATTGAAGCTCCTGGGGGGCTCTCCATCTCTTTGCTTTTCTCCCTCTAGCCAAAACCCACCCATGCTCCACCCTTGTAAAAGCAGGGGGGAACCGGTAGGGCAGTAGGGTCTCACTGTCTCAGTAGGGGAGACTGCATCAGGGGTCAAGAAGGAATTTTCCTAGTTTTTCCCACAAGGTTTTCCCGGGTTTTTTGCCTTCTCCAGTGAGATCTGGTTAGGCAGTAGGCAGGACAGGTTAGGTCGTTATGGTCATGTATTGGGTGGCAAGGCAGTCTTGGAAGATCGATGCAGAGGGGGAAACAGGGGATAATGTGTCTTGTGCAGTCAGATTACCCTGAGGCTTACAGGAGTGCTGGGCCATCTGGCTGGGACTCACCCTTGACAAATGGGGTGGCAGTCAGAATGGCAGCCTCTCTTGAGGGGGGATGCCATGGAAGCCAGTCAAGAGACATCCCACATGCCCTGGAGATCGATTACCACGTGTGGGTTTCCAAAGATTAAGTGGCTTCCTTTGGGTGAAAGGAAGGCCCGAGTTGGTACATAGATAAGCCTATAATGGAGAACACCAGCCAAGACAAGCTGGCAGCGTATGTCATGCCTTGTTAATGGCGATTTCGTTGGTCAAATAAATACATGGCTGTGGCCATTTCTCTACAGTGGTTGGTGTGTGTACAGTATCTCAGTTTGTTCAGGTGGAATGGGGGGGGGAACTGTGCACTACAGTGTAAGACAATATAAAAAATTACAACGTTACAATTGAAACTGATTTTTTTGTGGGGGAATTGCACCTTGGTACATTTGTAAATGGTCATATGTGAAAATACTGAAATCATCCAATGTTTGTTGTAAAATGTTTATAGGATTATAATGATTAGATAATGAGAAGTATACTGGTTTGGTGCCCACCATTGTACACGCCACACTGTGTTGCTTTAACCCAACTTTCTGTTGGGGAGTTATCTCACTACATTACTACTATTTCACCTTTGGGTCAGAGTGTTCGGAAAAGCTTACCAGCACTACTCTACTATGGGTTTGAAAAAAATGACCCTTATGTCCCACTTTGGTAACCCTTTCTCATGAACAGACCTGTATACTGACCTCAGTCACAGTAATGCTACAGCAACCATAACCACATCAGCCGTCGATCAGATTGCCCACTCACTGCCCAATTCAAGTATCATTTTCACTTTGGTAGGTGTTTTTTTCCAGGGCCGATCTTAGGAGTTGCAGATGGAGACAGAACCCTTCTTCCTCTTCCTCTACACATGGCTGCATTGCCACTGGAGGGATCTACATTTCTTTTCTATGTGACTGGTAAAGGTTTGATGTTGGGGGGTGGTAAATGTAACTGTAACAGTTCACTCACCTTGAGTTACCTGCTGCTTATCAGGCTTTTCTTGACTAGAAAACTGGTTCATCCTGACCCTTGGGACCCGTGCATGACCAGCTATCTTGTCCACTGTCCGTCCTTCAGTCCCACTCTTCAGGGCCAGTGCAGACTCAGTGTGCCACCACCCGCCACTGACTAGAGCTGTCTCATCAACCAAATATCTTTGCTTGTCACTGCCAGTCTGCTCTAGTGCTCTGCCTGTCCAGACCACAGTACAGTGGAATTTTTAAAGATATTTTTTTTTTGTTAAGACCAGGGTCTTGTGAGGCTAGCCACTCATGCCCACTTGAAATGAAGTTTTCTTTCCTTCTGAACCTGTAGTCCTCAGCGACTGAGTCTTGACTCACCACTGCCAAAACTGCCAACTGCTCTTATACTCTGTACTCTGATTGGACTTAGCCCTGAAACGGAAATCTGTGAGGCACTTGGGAGTTGGAGGGGGGCACAGAGGGATGCCATCAACATGCAACCTGGTATAATGCTATTGTGTGTTGCTGAATGTTACAGTCCAACATTTGCACAGCAGATCCAATGAGAACAGGTTTCCTTTTTTTAATGAAAATATTTAGTCATAGGCAGGGGCCTATGGGGGTTGAGTCAGGACCATGCACAACAGAGTCTTCACCTCCACCCCTCCCCCAAATTGTACTGGATTTATAGTTATGTGTTTCATAAGCCACACCAACTGAAAAAAAAAAAAATTTTCTAAAATGGAAAAGTTTGAGTTTTCACTGCCGCCTATTGATGGGCACCTTAGCCAGCTGTCTAGTTCATCTATCCTTAAGGCCAGCCCTGAACTTCCAGTTGCTGATGCAAGTAACTAGTGTCTGCTCATTTTACAACAAACTATATTAACAAAATGGGGTGTACAAAAAGCTGAAAATGTCCTACGTACTGCAGTTAACCAGCTTCCAAATTTCCTGCTCTCCTCTACTTTAGAACATGCACAGCAACAGTGCCATCGACTGACCACATAACAAAGCAAGGAGACTATATGTTTTAATCCAGATCACTACTGTAAACATAATGTATGGAGAACAAACAACTAATATATTGGAACTTTTGTGCATGCTACTGTCCTATCTTGCACCTTTGTTATATATTTGAATTAATTCCAACAAACATACTGGCTGGTTTAATGCAACCTCTAGATGTGTGAAAAGTGAATTAGCACACTTAGTAAGGCAAGGTAGACAAAATAAGACAATAATTACTTTACATTTCTTGAATCAGAAAAAAATGTTAACAAAATCCTGAGAGAAGAATAAATATCAAGGAAACGTATGGCTTCAACTTAAGAATTCAGTAATACAAAATAATTTAACAGGATTTTGGTTTATTTATTTATTTAGCTTTTGTTGACCAGGTAGGTACACTAGACAAGTTGTATGCCTATTTTCAGGTATGACCCAGGAGAGTACAATGAAAATACAGGTTCAAACAAGGTACATAACAACAAGAGGGGCAATGTACAGAGTCAGAAGAGAGCTAGATGAGCATAGATAGTCTACAGTGAGCAGTAATAGGTAAAATATACATACACATATGGAATAAATAGACTAAGACATTCAATGGCAATTACATTGTATGAGTGACCCTTTTACCAAGGCCACATAATTCATAAGCAGATAGCAAACAATCACATGCTTCCCAGAGTTAAAGGACAGTGGGCAGTGGGTTGGATGAGACCAATTTGCAGACTTGGTTAAGGTGGCTTGGGACACCCACACACACAAGACAGTTTCAAGTGCTCCCACAGGGAATTCTGGAGACTCGGGTGGGAGGGGGAGGAATGTACATAGTCAGGAAGGGAGTTCCATAGCCTCGGAGCACACGTAGCAAAGTCCCTATCCCCAATTAGGGTTCGAGTATAAGGAACTTTGAGCACCCCAGGACCCTGAGACCTGAGGGAGTAGGAGGAGGATTCAGCAGGCTTGAGGAGCTGCGCCAGCCCCAGAGGGTTGCCGGTTCTGAGCTCCTTTCCTATGAAGCAGTCCAACCCATATTTCAAGTGATTGGCCGGAGAAAGCCAGCCCAGTTTGTTGTGTAATTTACAATGATGGGTGAGACATGGGGCTGCCAGGCCAAAGTGACAGATGTTGTTGTAGGTCGTGTTCCACCGAGTAAGGTGGACCTTGGAGGTGCTAGCAAACAGGAGAAGGCCATAGCTAAGTGAAGGGAGCAGCACACCTCTGGCCAATGCCAAGCAAGCTACAGAGGTCAAATTCTTCTTTGCCCTGTAGGCAAGACCCAGTTTACAGTTTTCGGCTCTGCAAACATTTAGGATGTGACACCCCATGTCAAGTTGGGGGTCAAGTGTCACCCCAAGGTATTTTATAGAAACCATGGTTAGGAGGGGAGAGCCATTCACACCACTGACACATAGAGGGACAGGGGAGGCCTTGATCTTGGCCACTGACCCAAAAAGCATGGCCAGAGTTTTTTTTAGGTTTAGGACAAGCTTCTGAGAAGTTACCCAGGACTGAATATTCTTAAAGGCTTCACTCAGCTGAAGGTTGAAAACCCCAATGTCCTGGGAATGTGCAAGGATGACAAGATCATCAGCATAAAGGGTGGCTCTACAGTTGGAAGCAGAAGCTGGGAGGTTGTTAACAAATGCAGAAAAGAGAAGGGGCCCCAAAACCGATCCCTGTGGGACACCAGAGGTCATTGGAGTGGGGTCAGAGAGGACCTTGTTGAATTTAGTCTGCTGTATTCTGCCCTGGAGGTAGTTTCTAAGCCAACTCAAGGCAGGAGGGGACAGACCAAGGGACTGCATCTGTGAGCAAAGTAATTCATGGTCCACAAG
This sequence comes from Neoceratodus forsteri, assembly GCA_016271365.2. Taxonomy (NCBI): domain Eukaryota; kingdom Metazoa; phylum Chordata; order Ceratodontiformes; family Ceratodontidae; genus Neoceratodus; species Neoceratodus forsteri. Next base: position 381,526,531 of record JADMNL010000023.1, on the reverse strand, counting down.
GTCGAAGGCCTTGGATAAGCCAATGAATATGGCCCCAGAGAGTTCACCCTGGTCCATGGCTGCCCTGATGCTAGTAGAGGCAGAGACAATGGCTGTGGATGTGTCATACCCTTTACGATAGCCATGCTGCACAGGGGACAGCAACTTATGAGCCTAAATGTACTCTGTGAGCTGTTCAGCCACAACTTTCTCTAGGAGTTTACTAATGGCCAATAGGATGGCAATTGGACGATAGTTGTCCAGGACTTTGGGGTTACCTTGCTTTGGAAGGGGGACAAGCCTCGCTACTTTCCAAATACCAGGGATAACACCAGTGGCAAGAGACAGATTGAAGATATGTGCCACTGAGAAGGCAATGTGGGGAGCACCCAGGTTCAGAAGCTTGGGCTCCATGTTATCATGGCCAGCGCTGAAGTGTGGGGAGATACCAGAGAGAAGTCTTTGTGTCTCCATGACAGACACAGCCCTGAGATAAAATAATGGGTGAGAGGAGTGAACCTTCTGTGGAACAGAGGCCAAGGGGCTAATAATATTCTCTACAGCAGGGAAAAGGGAGTTAAGCTCAGACAAGTCAGAAAAGTGGGAATTTAAAGCATTAGCAGTCGTAAGTGGATTATTACAACTTGACCCACCAATGATCATATCAGATACCCCAGAGTTGGAGGAGCTGCTGACTAACGTTCCTCCAGAACCTTTGTGGGTCATTAGTAGAGATAAGCGGGGCAGATTTGCAGTATTCACTTTCTGCCACCCTGATGGCCTTTTTGCATTCATTTCTGAGCTTCCTATGCTGTTGGAAGATGGACTGATCCAACATGCTTTTGAAGTGAGCCCAACACTTTTCCCTTGCATACATGAGGGCTAAGAGGCTCCTGTACAGCCATTTTGCGGCAGAACCCCTTACTCTCTGCCTAATAAGGGGGGAATGCTTGTCCTGCAGGGCACTAAAAACAGTGAAAAACTGGGAGACAGCTGTAGAGGGGTCACGGGCACTAAGCACTCCTGACCAGTCAGTGATCCTCAGATCTTCATGAAATGACCCCAGATCAAACCTAGACAAATCCCTAACATGAATGATTTTGTGGGGAATTTTTGGTGAGGGGACTTTCCACACATAAAACACTGGGGTGTGATCTGAGATGGAGTCAGATAGGGTTCCAGCAGAGCTGATCCTATCTGGATGATTTGATAGGACCCAATCCAGTAGGGAGCTAGTTCCACCTTTAGCAGACCATGTAGTGAACTCCTGGATAAGCTGAGTCAGGGCAAGACTCACCAACAGAGGTTCAAATGCTTGGAGTTACCTCCTGTCCAGTTTAAGTTCACATCTCCCAGGATCAAAAGTTCATTATCCCCAACATAAGGACCAATGGTATCCAGGAGGTGGGTACGTCCAGGCAGACCACCCTTGGGGGGATTGTATGTGCACACAACATGCAGCTTCTTTGTATTTCCAAGTAACAACACAGTGTGCAGCAGCTCACAGGAAGACAGGGAGGACTGCTGATGGATTACCACAGATACTCTAAGATGACTCTTACAGTAACCCCCTCACTTTTTTCCCAGCCGATCTTGTCTAATAAATTCATAGCCAGGAAGTACACAGGCTGAGTCTGGTATTGAAGGTTTCAGCCAGGACTCTGTAATGCCTAGTATGTCAGGCTTACAGTGGACGACCCAGGCAGATAGAAACATAGAAACATAGAAGTTGGACGGCAGATAGGACACTCAAGGCCCATCCAGTTCTGTCCATTTCTTTTCTACCTTATAAATGTGCCATCGGCCTTTGCTCTGTCAGTGACCTATCTATTCATAGTCATTTGTATTGCTCCCTTATGCCTATCCCATGCCTGTTTGAAGCCCTGCACTGTATTCATAGCCACCACTTCTTGTGGTAAGCTATTCCATGCATCTACCACCCTTTCTGTGAAAAAGAATTTCTCACATTCCCCTTAATCGGCCTCCCTCTAATCTCATGCTGTGTCCTCTTGTCCTGCAATTTTTCTTATATTTAAACATGTTAGACTCTTTCACCTTGTTTATGCCCTTAAGGTGTTTAAATGTCTCGATCATATCACCTCTCCCTCCTTTGCTCAAGGGTATACATATTGAGCTCCGTTAATCTGTCCTCATATATCTTCTGATGCAGTCCCTGCACCATTTTGGTTGCCCTTCTCTGGACTGCCTCAATTTGGTTAATGTCCTTGTGAAGGTGTGGCCTCCAATACTGCGCTAGTACTCCAGATGGGGCCTAACCAATGTCTTGTACAGAGGGATTATTACCTCCCTTACGACTTGTGATACCCCTACTAATACACCCTAACACCCCCTAGCCTTACCTACTGCTTTAGAGGTCTGCTTGGATGATTTTTAGGTCATCAGTGATGATGATGCCCAAGTCTCTTTCTTCCTTTGTGACTGCTAGCAACTCCTCCCAGCCTATAAGTGGCTTCGGGTTTCTCTTCCCTATGTGCATGATTTTGCACTTCTTTGCATTAAATCCCAGTTGCCACTCTTCTGACCATTTTGCTAGTTTATCCAGATCTCTTCTCATTCTGCCCACCCATCTGGATCATCTACTCTGTTGCAGATCTTGGTGTCATCTGCAAACAGACAAACCTACCCTCTAGTCCATCTGCGAGGGTCACTAATGAAGATGTTGAATAGGACTGGCCCCAGGACTGATCCCTGAGGTACCCACTTGTGACTTGCATCTCTTCTGACTGTATACCATTTACCACCACTCTCTGTTTTCTGCCAGTCAACCAGTTTGCCACCCAGTTGACCAACTTCTGACCCACCCCGAGCCTACCTAGCTTATTTATCAATCTTCTATGTGGAACAGTGTCAAAAGCTTTGCTTGAAGTCAAGGGGCGACATCAACTGCTCCCCTTGGTCCACCACTCTGGTTACCCAGTCAAAGAAATCTATGAGATTAGTTTGACAGGACCTTCCTTTGTAAACCCATGCTGTCTTGGATCCTGTGCCCCTATGGATTCCAGGTGTTGTCACTATCCTTTCCTTAAGGAGCTCCATAATCTTGCCCACTACTGAGGTAAGACTGACTGGTCTGTAGTTCCCCGCCTCCTCCCTGCTACCACTCTTGTGGAGCGGGATCACATAACCCTTCTCCAGTCTTCTGGGACCTCTCCTGTGCTCAGAGACTCACTAAACAATTCTGCTAATGGCTCTGCTAGTTCCTCCTTTAGCTCCTTAAGTACCCTGGGATGTATGCCATCAGGTCCCATTGCCTTATCCACCTGAGCTTAGCAAGCTCTTGTAGGACCCTTTCTTTTGTGAAGGGAGTAGTGCTCCTCCTCCCCCTGTGTCCATGATGCTGAGCTGTGGGCCCTGCCCTACCTTCTCTTCAGTAAATACTGAGCAAAAGTATCTATTTAGGATAGATGCCTTTACAGGGTCCTCCTCCTCACATGCTCCCTTTCTCCATTAAGCTTAGCAATACCCCTCTGGACTTTCTCCTTTCACTAATGTATCTATAGAAAGTCTTGTCACCTTCTTTTACTGTTCGTGCTAGTGTTTCCTCAGTTTGGGACTTTGCCTGCCTTACTGCTTACCTGCTTCCCTTAGGGCAGTTTGGTATGCCTCCCTATCTTCATCCGCTGTGTTCCTTATATTTTCTGAAGGCCAGCCTTTTGGCTCTGACCTTTTCTGCTACTGTATTTGAGAACCAAAGTGGTTTCCTTCTTCTTTTGCACTTCCTTTTCTGTCTAACACAATGGGATGTTGCTTCAAGTATTGTATCCTTAATGCTTGCCCACTTTGCCTGTTCATCAGATAGTTCATCAAGGTTGGGTAGTAGACAGCGAATGTTAAGGTGAGCAATTTTTAACCCCTTTCCCAATTTCCAACATTCAGGAATTAAAAAGGCCTGATAGACAGGACCAGGGTTTAGCTTGATGTCACCAGCAAGGGCTAGTATCACTAGGAAGAGCCAGGGGAGAAACCTTATGGGGGGAGGGGTACCACTGACCAAGGGCCTACAGGCTGGTCATCTTCTCACCATGGCAGTACCCAGAAGGCATCTGAGGTGAAGACAGCAGGTAGGCCAGGGAGGCAGTCTATCATGAGCTAGAAGGTTAGAGAAGGTGAAATCAAACATCTCATGAGGGACAGTCATACCCCAGTGGTCCTCATACAACCGAGAAGAGTCTGTGGCCATTAGGGAGAGAAAAAGGCCAGAGAGGAGACCGATGGAGAGGACAACACGAGGTGAGGAGGGCATGACACCTTCCCTAGTAGGCCTGGGAGTCTCCATTTCAGATTTTAACTCAGCAATGACCAGTAACACCCAATTCAAAGAGACAGCAGGGACTGGTGGGTCAACTTGAGAGGAGTCAGGCCAGAGTTCATAGTGCTCTAGTACAGCTAGTGCAGACAGGGTCTGCCTGAGAGTGTAAAGGCCAGGGCCCCTACTTTTCTGTGGCACAGTAGGACCAAGTTCTGTGGTAAGACTACCATTTGCCGCAGAACTTCTACGGCGGTGGTTTGTAATTTCTGCGGAAGTTCTGTGGCACTAACAAACTACCACATCACAGTGTCAGCTTGTCATCCTGACTTCACTTTCATGGCAGTGGTTATAGCAATCAGGATGGTGGAAAGCACAGTAACACTAGTTCAAAAAATAACAGACTTATAAAAATAATTTTATGCCTAAAAAAGCAAAACAAATGTCTCTCCCTTAAGGTCGTAGCCTGTTGCATAAATGACATATGCAGAGGAGATCTTATGTGATAAATAAGGTATTTCTATATGCATGCTATCTATCCCACTAATGAGGTTTCCACTGTCTATCACTTATATATTTGTATGTGCTTTCTAAACCACTCATGAGGTTCCCACTGTGTATCACTTATATATTTATATGCAATCTGTAACATACATACAAATGTGTGTGTGTGTGTGTGTGTGCGCGTGTGGTGAGAGAGACAGAGATAATGTGTGTGTGTGTGTGTGTGTATATTTTTTTTAATTTCCATGAACTTGCATCCTCATTCATACAGGTGCAATTGGAAATGGAATAGAGGAGTTATTGCAAAACTCATTTTTCATGTCAACCTGCTTACCCTGACACACTGCATAACACCATCAGGCCATGACATGCATGTGAACCAATTGTGAGATAGAGCTCTCCAGCCCATCACAATGTGTCCACCATGTGACAGAACACTGCACCATACCTTCCCAGGCTCAGATCAGTGATGTGTTCCACCAATCCTTGTGCTGCCCAGCCAGGTCCCAGAGTTAATCTCTGAACCTGAGTTGCCGGCACGGAAACGCAGCATGCTACCCTCTGGCCCAACAGCTGTCCCTGCACACAACATTTCTCCATAACTTTTAGGTGATTCTATCAACCAATGACAATATGTAATCAATAACCCTGGCAAAAATGTGTACAGCGCAATTATTTATTTAACAGGTCTATTCTTTCAACAGGTCTACACATTATTATATTCCACTTTTCTGGGCATAATTACTTTATTTTTCTTAAAAATTACAGTTAAATTCATTTTACCAGTTATTCATTTCAGATGGCATCTCTATACCTTAAAGGCACAAATAGGTTTGTACAAAGTGAGGTTTGGACTTAACAAGTCTGTGCTATTGACAAGGTTTTGTTTAAGTTGGCCATAGCGCAATAATGTAAGACTGAAAATTGTATTAGGCTGTAGTGCAGATTGAGCAAATATTACCATGCATGATGTGCTGTGCCACCATCTCTGGCAGTGGGAGCTATGGTAGATAAGTGACTGTTCATTTCTGTTGCAGAATGCAGCCATTTTGTTAGCTAATGTATGATGTTATAGCAATGATAACATCACATTCTGAGCATACAGGGGTTTTTGGATATAAAAAAGGGGAAGGGAACCAGATTCTATGTATAAACAGAAATATTAATAAAAAATCACCAAGAAGAATGAATTCTGTGGCACCGCAGAAGTTCTGCGGTAGATTGCAAGTTTGGCGCAAAATTCTGCGGCCACAGAATTCTAGGGGCCTTGGTAAAGGCATACCGCATAGACAGTCGAACAGTGACCTGGACGTAATTGCAAAAACATTCACCCCGGAGACACTGACAGTTAGGTGTATGCTAGCATGAAACCTGAGAACCCTAACTTTTGATGTAGATAGCCCAGCAAACACCCAAAGCAACATCCTAGGGAGATACAGACAGTTAGAGAATATGCTAGCATGAAACCTGGAGAACACTAACTTTTGCCATTAATAGCCCAGAAAACACCCGAAGCAACATTCCAGGGTAATTTTAAAGAGTAGACAGGAGTATGCAATAATCAAATAGTACAGGAAAAAGTAAGCACCACGAAGTAACAAAACCCCATGCAATCTGAGATGTCATAAGGTAGTGAAAAAAGTTAATGACAGAAAACTGTTTTCCCTTTTTTTTTTAGCCACACCCAATCTGCTAATAGGGTCCCTGAACATTTAAGGGAGGGGCTTACAAGCATTTAAGGGGAGGAGTGAATGGGGTGGGTGGGCAGGGAAAAATTGCAGCTCAAGTCCGTGTCCCAAGTGGGGAAGGAGTGGCTCCCAGTGAGAACCAGTCCACACCTCTGACCCCTAATGCCAAAAGACCAACTACCACGACCGGGGCTGAAGCCCTGCTATTTAAACTGCACCAGCAGTTTAAAATTGGTGCCTTTTTTTTCTTGAAGTCTCTCTCTCTCTCTCTTTGTGGTCCAACTCCATGTAGTAGGAGCTCCGCAGGAGAGTGCAGCTCATGTTTGTGTCCCAAGTGGGGAAGGATGTGGTCCCAGTGAGTACCAATCCACACCTTCAACCCCCGATGCCGAAAGACCAACTGCCTCAACTGGGGCTGAAGCCCTGCTATTTAAACTGCACCAGCAGTTTAAAATTGGTGCCTTTTTTTTCTTGAATGTCACTCTCTCTCTCTCTGCAGTCCAACTCCACATAGTAGAAGCCCCGCGGGAGACTGCAGCTCAAGTCTGTGTCCCAAGTGGGGAAGGAGGGGGTCCCAGTGAGGACCAGTCCACACGTCCAACCTCCAATGCTGAAAGACCAACTGCTGCGACCAGAGCTGAAGCCCAGCTATTTAAACTGCACCAGCAGTTTCAAATTGATGCTTTTTTTTCTTGAATCTTTCTCTCTCTCTTTCTCTCTGTGGCCCAACTCCACATAGTAGGAGCCCAGTGGGAGAGTGCAGCTCAAGTCCATGTCCCAAGTGGGGAAGGAGGGGATCCCAGCGAGGACCAGTCCACACCTCCAACCCCCAATGCTGAAAGACCAACTGGTTTTGGTGGCTAAGAGATGTAATGCATATGCAAATTCTTTGGAAGCATATACACAACCAAAACAATGGGAATAACACTTTATGTAAGTATATTTTGAGCTGCAGCAGGAATTACAAAATGATGTCATGATGGATTTGAGAACTTCTTTAGCAGCTTATTACAGACCATGTTGAATTTATTTTTGAAAGAAGATATTTTTCAAACAGTACTATTAGCCAGCTTTAACAAGGCACCTGATCCATGTAGAATTACAGCAGATATCATTAAATACTTTCCAAATTGGTAGAAACCATTATTGCATTTCTATATGATACAATACTTTTTGTCCCCAAATTTAAGGGCTGGTAATATAAATTTTCCTATATACAAAAAGTGCCCTCTTAATGATCCTCAATTGTATCAGCCCATTGGCTTGATAGATACAAGACAAAAACATCTTTGTTAGAATCATATTAAATAAATTAGAAACTTGGCTTGATAATAATCAAAAAATTGACGAAGCCCAAAATAGCTTTAGGAAAAAATTGCTCTGTTGTACAGCATTGCATGGTATTGTTTAATTTAGTTAATAAATATGTAGAAATCAAAAAAGGAAATGTTTATTGTGGCTTTGTAGACCTTAAGAGGGCCTTAGGCAATATAATTAGAAAAACTCTTTGAATTGTGTTATATAATATTGGTCTGGAACACTCTTTATTAGATATTTTGATTAGACTTCATGCAAAAACATGGTCAAATTCTAAGGTACCAGTATACGATATCTGGGAATTTAACAATAATAAAACTAACTTAGGAGCTGGTTAAGGTTGTATTATTGCACCACTACTATTTAATTTAAATATTAATAATATTATTGAACAATTATATGATCTGAATTTTCACTCACCAAGAGTATTGAATAAATTAATTTTACTTTTAGTTTACACAGATGATATAATCTTAATCTTGACATCTCTTCCTGGATTACAAAAAAAAACTTGATAAATTCTTGAATATATGCAATGAAAAACATTTACACATAAATCAAACTAAGATTCAACTTGTGATATTTGGTGCATCTAATTTAAAGAAATATCTAGCACTAAAAACTGTGAAAACATATATTTATTTAGGTGTATGTTTCTCAAATAATTTTAAATTGGAATTCACATTTAGAATATATTAAAGGGGAACTGTCAGTTCCCCAGGAGCAAATAAGTGGGACCTATAGTTCCCAATGAGCTAAAATGCACATACTGTATTTAATTTTTTTCATAACTTGTTTGGTTGAAATCTATATTTTTATCTGGTTGATACTGTGACCCCCTGCCAGCCATTATTTACCCAGAGTCCCCTTCAGCCAGCCCTCTGATGATGCTATTGATGTGCTAAGCTGCAGGGGAATCCTATGTGCTAGTATATTCGTGGAAATCAATCAAAATTAATTTTATTTGTTAACCAGGTAATCAGAGGTCTGTTTACTGGCATGATGCTGGTGTTTTTAGAAACACAAATTATCTACTAATGATTTACAAAAAGCCTGTACGTTCACAATCACAAATAAGATCAATGTTGCACAAAATTTGAGTTTAAAAACAGGCATTTGTCAGCACTGTACAAACAGTACATTTAAATAAAACTGTACAATCAATAACATTCACTTGAAGAACGACATACATTTGCATAGGGATGTGAATGACAAATGACCTAACAGTTTTTGTCCCAAAACTTTGGCAGATAGAGCTATTCTGATCTCCTTTGGCAACTCATTCCATTTTTTCACTGCATAATAAGAAAAGGCTTTTTGATCCTTGACTGTTTTGTATAATGGCAGTTCTAACCAGGCCTATTCAGTTGATCTCAGGGCTCTGTTTGTTATGTTGGTGATTAACAAGTCTGATAAGGGGTTTCTGTAACCCAGTTCTATATTTTTATATATAAGTTGCATTAACTAAAAAGTATCTTTCTATGTTAGTGGTAACCATTTAATTTTTTCATACAGTTTACAGTGATGCTCTCTGTATGGACTATCAGTGGCAAAGCAACAGATCACATTATAAAGAACTTCTCATTTGTTTATAACCCAACAGAGGCTGACCTCCAAACTACACTTCCATATTCTAAAGTGGGAAGCAAACAGTTTGCAGCAATTGCAGTTTTTGTTTCAGTAGTGAGTGCATGTTTTAATCTATACAGAGAACCTATTGTTCTATGTAAAGTATCTGTTACATAGTTATAGTACATAGTATTTGTTGGCAGAAAAGGACCACCTGATCCATCTAGTCTGTCCTGTTATGATTAGCTCCTACTTCCTTGGTATAGGTCCTGATAGGCCCATATTCTTACTTCCCTGCTGTCATATTCTCAGTACTCCTCTGTGTCTATCCCATGCATGTTTGAATGCATTCACCCTGTCTGCCCCTACCACTTCCTCAGGTAGCCTGTTCTATGGTTCAACTACTCTTTATGTGAAGAAGTACTTCCTCACATTGCCTCTGAGCCTCCCTCCTTCCAGCCTCACTGCATGACTCCTCATCCTAGTGCTCTTCTTTTTCTGCAGAAAGCTGCCCTCCCCTCCATTATTAATCCCTTTGATATATTTGAATGTCTCTATCATGTCACCCCTCTCTCTTCTTACCTCCAGTGAGCACATGTTTAGCTCTCTGAGCCTGTCCTCATAGAGTTTCTGATGCATGCCCTGGACCATTTTGGTAGCTCTTCTCTGTAATGCCTCCACTTGGTCGATGTCCTTTCTGAGATGGGGTCTCCAGAACTGGACACAGTACTTGAGGTGTGGCCTCACCAGTGATCTATAGAGGGGTAGGATTCCCCTTGCTTTCTACTTGTTATTCCTCCCCCAATGCAGCCCAACACCCTGCTTGCCTTATCCACTGCCTTCCCACACTGACTTCCCACTTTGAGGTCATCCGTTATGATGACTCCTAGGTCCCTTTCCTGCTGAGTTGTTGCCACCTCCTCCCCTCCTAGTTGGTATGTGACCCTTGAGTTCTTCTGCCCCATGTACATGACCTTATACTTTATGGCATTAAATCCCAGCTGCCAGACTTTTGACCATTCCTCCAGTTTTTTTAAGCCTCCTCTCATTCTGCCCACTCCCTTCTGGGTGTTGACCCTGTTGCAGATCTTTGTGTCATCTGTGAAAAGGCATACTTTTCCCTCTAGTCCCTCTGCCATGTGTCTGTCAAAGTTTAAGCCTGTGTCCAGCATGACTCCCAGGTATTTGAAGTGCTCCACTTTTACAAGTGCAGTTTGATCTGACATTCTTATGCAGAAGTGTGTTATTGCCTTTGAACACTTTAAGGTGTGCAATAAAGCATGACCTTTGTCTTCTTCTTGTTTAGCAACAATCTATTTGATTTGAACCAGTCCTGCAGGTTTAGAAATTCCTGAGATCATTTTTTATTTAGTGATGTTATATTTGGGTCATCCCTATAAATTACTGTGTCATCTGCATACAGAATTACTGTATATTCGAGTTTAGACATTATTAGGCATATCATTAACAAAGACAGTAAAGAGTAGAGGTCCTAGCATTGAACCTTGTGAAACACCATATTTTACTGGACATGCAGAAGACAAATGATCTTAAAGCCTCACAAGCTGTTTGTGATCCATTTTGATGATTCTCCGAGTCCTATGCTATTCAGCTTGGCCACCAGAAAGGAGTGGTCCACCAGGTAGAAAGCCTTGGTCAGGTTCATGAAGACCACAACCATCAGGCAACCACCTCTCCATAATCAGGTACAAGTCATTCAAGAACCTGACCAAGGCAGTCAACATCCTACATTCCCTCCTGAAGCCAAACTGGGACTCAGCAGTTGGTGCTTGTCTAAATACTCCATCAGCTAGGAGTGGATTAGCTTCTCTTTTATTTTACTTATGCAAGATAACAAAGATATTGGCCTGTAATTGCTTAAAACCTCTGATCACCGGCCCGGTGGTGCTGAGGGTTGAGGCACTGGATGCCACACCTCGCGCTAAGCCAGCGACCCTGGTTAGGGAACAAACTCAGGTCAGCGGGGTCAGCTGGGGGAGGGAAGATTGAGCATCCCAATGGATGCTTTCCTCCCTCTGGGGTGGGATACCAGGGGAGCTGTATGCATCTGACATCCTGAGACAGCCAGTGGGAACATGGGCTATCAAGGGGTTGGTGGCTCAGTCTCACGGAGTTGGGGAGGGGGGACGCTGTTAGGCGCTTGGGAGAGATGTGCATCTGCATGTTGCCTCTCTGGACGTACATCCTCATGCTGGCTTCTCAGGCTGGGTAAAGGGGGACCACAGAAAAATGGAAAAAACCCTCAGCAGTCCTAGATGATGACCGTTCCAAGCCATCCAGACCACCAACTCTGGGACAGACCCCATTGTACAGGTGGAGAAAGGAGGAGAAGTACTCTAGGGGCAGATTCTGAGTTTGGGGGCTGATATGGGATGAATGGACCAAAGGAGTGGATACCGGGGGCAGGTAGGAGGGATGAAAAAAAAAGTAAAAAAATAAAAAAACTCTGATCCACCACCCTTATATAATGGAATAGCATTAGGCTGCTTTCAAGAGTTCTGGGACTTCACCTATCATAAAGGACAGAGTTATTATTTTCATTATGGGATAAGCAAGTTCATTTGGCCCTAGCTTTATAGATTTTGTTTGGATCCTATCCACCCTGGTCCTTTCATCATGTCAAGGGATTTCAGGCATTTGAATACTTAATTTCTAGTGACAACCCTTAGGTAGAACCCACCTTTGTTTATTTCCTGATTGGATTCCCCTTTTTCACTATGCAGTTTCAATTGATTCACATATTAATCTAGGTTTGTAAAGGACTTATGAATCTGTCAGCAATATCCTTTTCGTCTACCAGTTCCTTATTCCCATCAACTATTCTATTGACTTGTGTTTGTGTGCTTGGGTTTATTAATTAATTTACTGATTTCCAAAACATTGTTCCTTCTGAGATTTTTTGTGTTTGCTGGTTTTTATAGTACTTTTCTTTAGCTTTTGTAATCTATTTCTTACATTTATTCCTTAAATTCCTATATTGTTGCCCTGTGCTTATACTGCCTGTTTCTTTGTAACTCTTCCAGAGATGATCTCTCTCTGTTATTAAGATCATAACTTCTGAGTTTATCCATTTATTTGTTTTTTCTTGGATTCTCCTTGTTGCGAAAGGGGCCAATTTATCCAAAGCCTGATTTAGTGTTTTTTGGAACTATTCTAAAGCCTCATTTACATCTTTCATAGCAATTAATTGAGACCAATTTTTTTAGATGGTTCACTTTTAAACAGATGTTCAAAGTTGTTGCACAATTTTCTGAATTTTATTAACTTTGGTTGCATTTTGTGCCTTTTGTTACTCCAGATACAAAACACAAGTGCATGTTCACTCATGCCTTCCGGTAAAGTACAACTGACAGAAAATGTTTTTTTTTTTTTTGTTATTGGTCAAAATCCAACAAGAAAATCCCACCCCCATGCTTATTGGGTCTGTCATGTCTGAAGTTTCTGTATCCATGCAGATAGATTTCTTGATCCCAAATGTTCTCAGTTAGCCAGGATTCACTAATTATCATTATATTAGGTGCATATACAGTCATCCATGTTTCAAATGCACTCTATTGTGTTATCAGGTTACACATATTCATGTGGGTTACTCTCAGACCTGGATAGTTAAACCAATTTTTTGGGGGGATCAAATTGAAGTTTACAAGAAGGCCTTGGGTTTGACTCACTATCCTCTGCTAGCAGTAGCCATGCAGTTAAAGCCACATTTGTAGTTTGCAGGATTGCTTTTCTTTTTAGATAGTGCCCTAATCTTACTAAGACAACTCTAGATGCTAGTCTTCTGTCTGTCAATGCAGAAAATTCATTTGACAGAGTTGAATGGCTTTAAATCCATGCTCACTTAAAAAAATAGGTCTAGGCACACAATTCTTGAAATGGATAAAATTATCACATAACCCTTTAATGGCAAAAATCACAGCAAGTAATAATGTGTCTGCATTCTTTTCACTCACTAGAGGCAAACATCAGGGGTGCTCATTATGACCATTAATCTTTGCTATGTTAATTGAACCTTTTGCAATAGCAATAAAAAATAACTGTAAGAATTTGGGGATCACAATAAGCAACACTACACATAAAATCATGGATGACATTAGTGATGGGCAAATTCTTAAACTTCACTAAGTGGAGTATTTCACATATAACTCGAATTTCATGAAATAATTCACAATGTGAAGCGAATAACTTCACCTTTAATTTTTATGCGAAGTTCCATTGATTTCAATGGACTTTGCATTAAATTCGCCTTTTTTTATTGCTTTTTAAGGCAAATTTTGCAGTGATTAATGGGATGGCAGGTCACATGGGCTCTAGATTGTCTTGCACTGCCTCAGTTCAGTGTAGTGTGTGTAGTGGAAAGCTGGAGACAGTTTGCTCTCAAGCTCTGAGAATCAAACCATCGAAAAACCTTTAAAAAAGCATTTTTGTGACAAAATTTTGTGTCAAAATTTAGTACATCGATTGTAGGAAACCCTTGTGTGTTTATATTATCAAGCATTTATTGATTTTGTGTGAATATTGAATGTTAATTTAGTGGCAGGTTCTGGTACCAATGGGCTTGCAGTGTGTACTGTAAGCTGTCATTCTCAACTTTGTAAAAGTTGTGAATGGCAACCTGACCTGTCTAAGCACCGATGGTGTCAGTCTAGCCAATGGACTAGTAGTGTGTACGGTAGGTGGTTATGCATTGACAGTTCAGTCGGTGGGCAACTGTGGAGGTGTGCAGGGAGCTGTGCTGCTCGCTGGCTTTCTGGACATGCTGGGACAGGGGCGTGGGGTGGGATGTGGGTGTCTCAGTGGGTAGGGAGTGGGGGGTCCACTACACTATGGAAAAGGTGAGGGATGTGATATTTTATGTACTGGGAATGGGAATCAGTACGGGGAGGGGGACCATTAACATACTGAACAGGGCTGGGGCATTGTTATTTATTTATTTGAAATGGGGATCAGTATGGGAAGGGGGACCATTACCGTATGGACAGGGCTAGGGCATTGTTATTTTACTTATTCAGAATGGGGATCAGTACAGGAAGGGGGTCCACTACACTATGAAATATTGGGCTGGGGTGGTTATATTGTTTTATACCAATGGGGATTGGTAGGGAAGGGGGTCCCTACACTATGGGATGGGGTGGGTTGTGAAGTTTGGCAACACGGGACTGGGCGGGGGGACAGGCCACCTGTCATATCACAGATGGCATGCAAATAAGGCCATAATGACATGCAAATGGCCCATTTGCACCTTGCATGCCTAATGGCCTCATTTGCTTTTCCTTGGCTGAATGTCTGGAATTTGGGCCTGGTGTACTGTATCTGCTGTTACACCATGCATCCCCATACCAGGTATTCAGGCTGTCCAGGGGAATGCACTGGTGCACTGTCAGTGGCCCCCATTTGCACCACGAGCAAGCATTGCTATATTCAGACTGGATGCACGATTGTGCATCTTGCTTGAATATAGCATTTTCTTGCGCTGGACCAGTTATTTGGGTGGTGCATTTAGATGCACCGGGCATCCCCCGGCCTTTGAATATGAGGGCCAAAGCCTCTAAGCTGCAGCAAATTCAGTTTGACTGTTTGCATAGGACTTATACTCCTATAAAATTAAATAAAATGAATAGTGCTATTTCTCCACACTTCTGAGATGTGCACATACTGTACTACAAGGACTTTCATACATATGATACATTTTTGCTGTTATCATTTGGATTTTTTGACTCAGATTATTAACCCTTAGGCTGCCAACAGAATTAGAATGTAGGAATTCTAGACTGACATATCGATCCATGGCACAACAAGGGTGAATACTCTATCAAGAGCAATAGGATGCAAGGTGTCATTTACGTGCCGGCTTACATTATTAGCACTTCCAGATGATAAGTTTAAGGCATATGAAGAAAAAATATATAATTAATTATCATTTTGATAATAACAGCAAAAAAGTGTATCTTAATCAAGTGGAAAGATCCATTCCTACCAACTTATTAGACCTGGATAAACGTCTTGATTTTTAATAGGAAACTGGAAAAATGCAATACTCCAACTATAGTAAACAAGAAGTAGTTTATAAAATATGGGTCCCTTTTCAATCCGTGATCCAGAGCAGACTTAAAATCCAATAGAAATTATTGCAATTAATAAAAATACTTGCCGCACTACTCTGTTTGTTGGATGTATTGCCTTATAGTGCTTAATATGTCACTGAAGGAATAATTAATCTTAGCTATGTAAGATTTCAGATGGTATGTATCCATTGTATGTATTGCTTTGCTGGAATTATATTTTTGAACATGCTCTCAATTAAAAAACAATTAAAATGGCTCTTGGTATTGGTGTAGTGCAGTTTCTGTATTCCAATGTGCTGAATAAGATAGATTTTTTTTATTTTTGATTGGGATCCCTTCCAAAATGTTGATTTAAAATGAACATGCTGATAATTGGTGGTGATGCTTTGTAGAAATTCAGCCTAGGAGACTTTCATAGATGTTGTATGCAGGAATGATGCAGTTACTCCAAGCAAAAAAATGTAACTTTGTGGTGCCACAACAACCTTAATGTTGCATGTGGTTTGCTGACTGCAAGGCAGGGTAGTGACTACCACAAGGTAAACCTTGGATGAGTGTAATATAGTTTGTCTTACAACTTTGTCTTGATCTTCTCTGCTACTACTTGCATGGATGTCTTAAGTACTAACTCCAATCTGCAAACTGTGGCTGTTCAAAAACTATAATTTGCTGTTTATTGTGTCTGTTAAATGACTGATTCAGCTAACCTGTATTGCCTCTGAAAAGGAGCATAACAAGATGGGTGGTGTAAACACTTATATTCATCTATCCCTTTGGTCATCCTTCTCTGGGTTGTGAGTGTGTTTAACTCCATAGTCTGGCAACACTCTAGGCTCATTTGCCACCATTGTGGACATGACTCTAGTCTGAAAACTTTAGAAATAACCACTCAGAGACTTCTCCACTGGAAGAAACTACTTGTGTCAGCATACTGGTTGTGAACCAGAAGTCTAATTGGTCCTCCCAGTCTGGCAACAGTGTGATCCAACTTAGATCTAGTAGCTGGTGCCATGCACCCCCAACAGCTGGTCAGAACCCCTCCCTGTAAAATTGCTCTTTGCCACACTACTACGTCATACTTTTTGGGCTAAGGTACAGAAGGAACTGCAGATAGATGAGTTAATTAAGAAGGGGAAGAAGACTTTTGATTAGTTACTGACTATGCCAAGAGGAAGATGACACCTGCTAGAGGTAGAGGTTGCTGAGTCGCTGCACCCTGTGCTGTCTGTGGAAAAAACCCTTGGAACCTAAAAGCAGCAGTCTCAGCTAACATGCTTATCAAAATTAATTGTATCTATGCATAATGTCAGCTTGTTGAATATAGATTCAGTTTTCAGAAGGAGATGAAATGAGAGATTTAATGGACTATTAAAAAAAGGAACCTGAACTTGAACACCTTTTATGATAATTGCACATGGGAATTCACCAGCTCTTCACCCCGAAACAAGTACTGCTGAACCAACCAATTTAAGATAAGTTTTCCTCTTTATGTTTTCTAACCAATATTTGCTGCTTTTTATGTTGGCACACTTGCGCAGCCAACATCGTGGGACAGTGCAGCTTTGGAGGTGCAGTCGCTGTTGGGAGAATGCAGGGCATGCACCAGTAGGTGCGTCCCGCATTCCCCAATCAGCCTGCATGTCAGCGCCACACCATGCATACATAATGTGGTGAGCACATCTAAGAAAAGGTCTGCTGCAATCCGAGTAAAGCTCGTCAGATGCAGCGGTCCTTTTCTTGCTGTGCTCGCTGCCATTATGTACATGGCGGCACACTGGCAGTCGAACTGTAGACTCCGGGGGTGCCCAATCCCCCTGTTGGCTGCCCCTGACCCCTGTGAATGTGCCGATGGGGGAGCCCACTCCCTGTCGGCATAAAGCATCCCTCCTATTTGTGATATACCAAGGGGGGTGCCCAATCCCCCTCGGCTCTTACCCCGCCCTCTCTTTCCTTGTGTGCCAATGGGGGAGCCCACTCTGCATCGGCAGAAATAACCCCCCAATTGTTTAATGCCAAGGGGGTGCCCAATCCCCCTCAGCTCTGCACCCCCCACCCTTCTTTGTGTGCCAACAGGGGTGCACAATCCCCGTCGGCATAAATTCTCCCCATGTTGTTTGCCGACGAGGGTGCCCAATCCCCCGTTGGCTACAGACAACCCCCCAAAAAAGTTAGGTGGCACACTGGGAGCCCACCCCAGTGTGCCAAATGCCCTGCAAAACAAACTGTCCTGCAATGTTTTTTTTCCTTTTTTAACCTATAAAATGAAAAGCGGACCCTTGTAGTCTCCGTGCCCCCCTCCCCCACCCGCACCACCCTCTGTGCACCCAGCCTCCCCACATACCCTCACCCCATACTTACCTCTCTGGAGTCTGGCGCAATGATCTTCAGTGGACTGGGAACATGTCTGCACTCTTCAAAGCCAACCTCGAACTGAGGAAATGCCGGTAAGCTGTATAATTGAATAAAAAGGGTTTTTTGAACTTTGATGCATATCTCAGGCATTTTTGTGAATTTTGGCCCTAAATTTTCAACATGGGGTTTTTGGGACCCCTTCTCATGAATTCTTGCACTGTCATGGCGTTATTCAGTCCCAAAAGGTGATTTCGCAGTCTCTGCATGGAATCACCTTTTGGGACCGCGTAACAAAATGACAGTACAACTATTCATGAGGAGAGCTCTCAAAAACCCTATGTTGTAAATTTGGTGGGAAAAATGCAAAACATGACTGTTTTTAGAGTGTGCGTAGCAACTGCGCAACGCACGCTCTTAAGTTAGCGCATTCACAATATTTTCATGCCAGATTCTCAGCATTGGCATTTTACCACACCTTCTTGTGAACCATACAGCTGTAATATTTTACATCCTGGCCAAAATGTGTTTTCACACTTTCGGTGCAGAATACGAACATACAAAATTTGCCAGCAGATAAAGGTCTAGAGGTCTATCAAGTCTGCTCAAATGTGCAGCTAGCACCCCTTATTCTGCAGCTGCCTCTCCCTTCCACCCTTCCCCTTCATTAACCCTTCCCCTTGTCCTGTCCCATCCTCGTTTGAAGCAGTCCACTGTTCTACTGCATACAACTTCAGCAGGTAATGCTTTCCACCTAGCCACCACCCTCTCTGTAAAAAAGTGTCTCCTCATCTCCCTCCTGAACCTTCCTCGCTCCAGTCTCACATCATGGCCCCTGGTGTCCCTCCCTTCCCTTACTTTGAACAGCCCCTCTGTACCTGTCTTGTTTATTCCTTTCATGTATTTAAAGGTTTCAGTCATGTCACCCCTGTCTCTCCTCTCCTCTCCTCCAGTGAGTACATGTTCAACTCCTTCAACCTCCTCTCATATGATAAGTCCCCCAGCCCCTTGATCATCTTTGTTGCTCTGCGCTACACCACCTCCAGTAACTTAATGTCCCTCTTCAGATACGGATGCCAGTACTGCATGCAGTACTCCAGGTGTGGTCTAACTAATGACCTATACAGTGGCAGAATCACCTCCTCCCTCCTCAAGGATATACCCCTTGCAATAGCGCGGTCATGGTGTGAAATCTGTGTTCAGGACACATTACAAAAATGACAGTGATGCTGTTCATGAGCAGAGGTCCTAAAATGGCTGTGTTGAAAATTTGGTGACAATACTCCATAAAATGACTGTTTTACGAGGTGCATAGCAACTGCACAACGCATGCTCATAAGTTAGTGCATTCACAATATTTTCATGCCAGATTCTTAGCATTGGCATTTTACTGCACCTTCTATGAACTGTACAGCTTTCATTTTTCACATCCTTGCTGAAATGTGTTTTTGCACTTTCGGCGCAGAATAGCACGTTTGCTGTGTGAAATCAGTGTTTGGGACACATTACAAAAATGACAGTGACACTGTTCATGAGCAGAGGTCCTAAAATGCCTGTGTTGAAAATTTGGTGACAATACTCCAAAAAATTACTGTGTTATGTGCGTGCATTGCGCAGTTTGCACGCACGCTCGTACATTCGCAAACTTCTAATATTCTCACTCCAGGTTTTCTACAGTGCCATTGTTCTGCACCTCCTAATGAACAGTACAGCTGTCATTTTTCACATCCTGACCAAAATCTGTTTTCCCAGTTCTGGCACAGAATAGCGTGGTCGCTGTGGAAAGTCCATGTTCGACACACATGATGAAAATGACAGTGACACTGTTCATTAGCAGGTGCCCTAAAATGCCTATGTTGAAAATTTGGGAATGAAAGTCAATAAAATGAGTGTTTTATGAGCGTGCATTGCACAGTTTGCATGCACGCTCATGACTTGGTGAATTTGTAATACTTTCTCTCCAGCTGTTTATCACTGGCATTTTTCTATACCTCCTTATGAACACTGCAGCTGCCTGAAATGAGATTTCGCACGTCCGGCACAGAATTGCATGGCCGCTGTGCGAAATCAGTTTTCGGGACAGTTTGAGGAAGTGACGGTGACACTATTCAGGAGCAGAGGTCCTTAAATGCCTATGTTGAAAATTTGCTGCCGAAACTCCATACAATGACTGTGTTGCACACATGCATTGCGCATTTTCCACGCACCCTTGTAACTTCATCAATCTGCAATATTTTCATGCCACATTTTCACCACTGGCATTTGTGCGCATCTCCTTATCAACAGTCCAGCTGCCATTTTTCTCAGCCTGCCCAAAACATGTTTCCACAGCTGTGGCACACAATGGCGTGCTCGCCATGCAAAATCACCTTTTGAGACACATTCACAAAATCACAGCACTATGCATCTCTAGCTCTGCCACTCCCACTGCCAATGTCAGTGTGACAACATTCGGCATTAACAAATACTTGTTATTCATGGCATGAATGGAGTTTATGCCCTGCTAAAGCAAAAGTTCACGTGACAGCTCGAAATTTACTAGATGTTAGAGCTGCATTTTGCAGGTGTTTTGCCAGCTTTGGGAAATCTGTAGGACTGGTCCTGTACTTGAAAAGTAGCAGTTGACTCTTGGCATTTGTTGGAGTTGAAACCTTTCTTTGTTGCTCCTCCTCCATTGCTTTGACAAGGCTCTGATTGTTAACTCCCAAAGGTGGGCTTTGTTACAGAATGATTTGGCATTTTGAAGTGTGTGTGGACGTAGATGTCACCTTGTTTGCGAATAAGGGCACAATATCAACAAGTCACAAAGAGTCTGTCTCCTTATTACATTCCAGACAAATTGAAAACTAACAAATTTTTTATCCTGGACTCTCAGTTGGTGACTGTTATAGAAGCAACAACAGATTTGCCCTTAAACTTTTATTTAAATTGGAGATTACCTCCATTACTAAGCCCCATTGAATCAACCCCATTTGACTCTTGAGGGAAACAAATATGAGGGTTTGAAACACAACCCCTAAGCATGCCAACTATAGAAACAGGGGCTATGGAAAATTCTGTAACATTGAACTTTACAGAGGGTATAATTAATAATTTAATGGAAGAGTGCAATTTATTGAAAAGCCAAGTGGGCCAAACAGAGCCCTCTGTTAATCATAATATAAACAAATGAAATATTAATCAAGACATCATGCAGAAGGAATTGGAAAACACTGTACTAAATATTGGAGGTAGTGAAAATCTGCAAAAGAAGTCTAGTCTGCCAAAAGTACAACATAATGAACAAAATGTAATTAAAGACCCTAAGGTCACTACAAAAGACCCTGTACAGACAATGAATAACCACCTATCTCAAGACACAGGATCTGGCATTATATATGATTTTTTTTTACCTTCAAAATCAAATGGAGTTAAATCAAAACCTATGCAACTGGGTGCAAGGAAGAAACAAAAACCTAACCAAAATAACTGATTTGGAAAATAAATAAAAAATATAATGGCCTCTAGAACATCTCACCCAGAGCTATTTAAGAAAGCAATAAATACTACCACAATGGAAACTCATGTTAAACAAACTGAGAATAAAAAATTTGAACTACTTCCACAAAAGCAAGAACAGGCTGATCTTTTAATTTTAAGGATTACAAGTCAGGATTCCAAGTCTTCTTTTGGGGAAGCTGAACTAGAATTTGAAGCTGAGGGTATGCCTAAAGAAAGAAAGAAAGAAAAAAAACTGAAGGTAAATCAGAAGAAGGGGAACAGAAACATATGCCTAAATGGGCACAGTTCATTTTGAAGGAGATCATTTCAATAAAAGATCTGATAGAGCCAATTACTGAAATCAAAACAAATATACAAGAATTGAATAATAAAATAAAAACAGTAACAATAAGCATAGAAGATATTTATAAAAGATCACAACAAATGGAGCAATGGATTTCAGAACTAGAAGATGAAGCAACCATGACTAAAATACTTACTACATATCCAGAAAATGAGCTTAAGAATATTCAGGAGAAATTGACAGAATACAAAGCAAGGGCAAGAAGGAAAAATGTGTGTGGTTGGTATTTTAGAAAGCTTGAACAATATAACCCAACTGGAAAAGACCATGTCCAAAATTATTACCAACTTTTTAGGAATACAAAATTCACAACCAGGCACTTTTGAATTGGATAAGGTTTATAGGTCATTAAGAGGCAACAGATGATAAGCCACTGACAGCAGTCATAGTACCATTTTTTTTGTTCTAAAGATAAAGGCACTTTGATGCAAGCTGTTTAAAAGAAGAGATGCATTGAATTAGACAATGCTAAGATTTTTATTTTTTATGACCCACCTTTTAAAATAGTACAAGAGAGAGAAAGAAGTTTGAATCCTAAAGGACAATGTTATGAAAGAATAACTTTAAAACTTCTATGATATATCCTTCAAGGTTATAAGTACTACTTAATGGCCAAACGTTGATATTTTCTACACCAGAAGAAGCTGAGAAAGAATTATGCATACGTCTACTGCAGATTTTTTTCATGAACAGCTGAATGCTACTATAAGGATTAGTATAGTTATTTTTTTAAAGCAGCTTAATATAGTGTGTGTGTGTGTGTGTGTGTGTGTGTGTGTGTGTGTGTGTGTGTTTTAGGGTTCAAGCAGTTATAAACATATTGCTTCTGGTGTATCAGGAAAGGAATTGTTCCCTGTAGAGGGAAAAGTAACAGACAGGCAGTAGCAGACAACCTAAATGGAAAGCTAGTAGCCAAAACATCCTGAATTAATGGATGTAGGGAAGCAAACTGTTAGAGCAGTTTTGGTTTTTTTTATATCAGAATGCAGTAAAAATCCAAAAATTACTTGAATAGTGGGTATGTGCATTGTAATTATATGTTTTTCTATTTTGTTAAAAAAACTACAATATTATGCAGACTAACACAATAACAATAACATGTGCCACATGGAATTTTAATGGCATACACTCCCCAATTAAAAAGAAAAAGTTGTTAGTATATGCTAATAAAAACAAATAGAAATTCTTTTCTTACAGAAAGTTCATCTGGTAGAAAAGGAAATTACGAAGTTACACACTGCATAGGTAGGCCAATTTATTACTCATGGGGACTGCAAAAATAGGAGGGTGCACAATATTGATAATAAAACATCTAAATTTCGAATACCTAGATAGTTATAAAGATGAATAAGGAAGAAGAATAATAATGGTTAAAGCTCAGATATTAGGACAGGAATATATATAGTTGCATCTCTATATGGTTCATTTGTTGATCACCAGACCTTTTTAAATATTACAACATAAGGAATTATAATATTAGGACAAGCCCCTTTAATACTTGTGGGTGACTTTAATGGGGTTTTTTAGATCCAGATAAGGACGAAATATCTACTCTTTCCATAGAAAACAGGAGGAAGACAAATCTTCTAGCAAATTTTCTAAAAAACAATAATTTGATTGACATACTGAGGACAAGAAACATGGATTTGCAATTTACATATTTTTTTAAATCAACAAAGGTTTCATCCAGATTGTATTATATATTATGTTCTACAACCATATATAAGGTTTTTTTAGAAATCCTTATTGCCCCCATATTTCTACATTACTATTACTACATTCAAAAAAGTGGTTACTCAGCAAGTAAAAGATGTACTTGAGTGTAAACCAATGTGGTACAACAGCAATATCATGGTGGAAGAAAGAAATGCTCTGAATGAACTAAGCAAAAACAGTGAACTTATAATTAAACCATCAGATAAAGGAGGTAACATTGTTGTAATGGATAGGGCACATTATGTAAAAAATATTGATTCACTGTTAAAAGACAAAAAAAACTAGAAGGAATCACCAGGAAACCCTATGTATACATTTAAAAAGGAGTTACATAGCCTGTTGCAGAGGGCTAATTTGGAGGGGCACATATCAGAAAAGGAAATGGACTTCATATGAGAGGAAAAACCCAGTGGTTCCATGTCTATATATCTTGCCTAAAATTCATAAAAATAGAACTGACCTTCCGGGGAGACCCATTGTATTGGGGGTAAATTCACTGTCTCAGAATCTTGGCAGATTCATTGATTATTTTTGGAAAAAAAAATGTATTGTAAGATTAGAGACATTTGTTAAAGATATCTCCAATATCCTAGAGAAGTTCAAAGATTTTCAGTGACAGGAAAATTACATATGGTTGACTGTCAACGTGGAGGCTCTCTACACCTCAATAATACATGATCTAGGTGTAGAGGCAAGTGAGTATTTTCTGAAAGAAAAACCTTCCAAATTACACTGAGATGCCCACTGAATTCCCTTTAGAGTCTTTGAGATTTTTTTTTATATGCAATTTCTTTGACTTCAATGGGTCATATTACCTCCAGACCTGTGGCACTGTCATGGGGGCTTCCATAGCTCCAGCTACACCAATTTGTTTTTGGGGTTATGGGAAGAGATATGCATTTTTCAGAAATTAACCCATTCAGATCAAACATTGTCAGATGGCGCTGCTATATAGACAACGTCATCTGTGTGTGGACTGGTGACCCCTGTGAAATTGAACCCTTTGTTAACTGGCTTAATTACAATGAATTAAATCTTCAGTTTACACATACATTCCATCCTGAAGAGATTAATTTCCTAGACATCACCTTTTCCAAACCCCTCAAGGATGAGACTAAGATATAGTCTAGGTGTTTCAGGAAAAGTACTGCCATGAAATCTGTGCTGTTAGCGAGTAGTGCCCACCCCCATAAATAAAAAAACTCTGTTCCCTATAGCCAATTTTTGAGGCTGAAAAGGAATTGCTCTAATGATGCAATGTTTCAGTAACAAGCTAGAGAACTAAAACAGAGGTTCCTGGTAAGGGGTTACAAGGCAACTCTACTAGATGAATCATTGAACAAAGCATCAGCTTGAGATGGGACGTGCTCATATTGAAGGCTAGTAAAGGTGGGAGGAGTGATCTATACAGTTCTCAGAAATAGCTCATCAGTTTCATTACTGAATATGATGACTGGGCGGGCCAAGTAGGTAATGCGATCCACAGGAACTGGCATATATTGATGAGTTATCCACAGTTAGCTAGAACAGTGGGCCCGTGACCTAGTGTTAGCTTCAGTAGGGCTAGCAGCTTGAGAGACCATTTGGTGCACAGTAGATTAAAATGTAATGATGAAAAGGATGCACCAAGAAACTGGCTCCCTAGATGACCAAAGGGGATGTGTCAGTGTCAGAAATACAGTATATATAAACACTGAATGACAGGCAAATTGTTTGTTCACCTTAATGATCCAAACTTAAAAATTGACATCAGAGATTTTATAATTTACGACACTGCCTTCGTTGTCTATATGCTCTGGTGTTCTTATAACACTTTGTATATAGGAAGAACTGTTAGAAGTCTGAAAATCCGGATTCAAGAACACATAAGCTCTATAATTAACAAGCACACAGACAAGCCTGTGGGTTTGCATTACTTAAATCATCACAACTCTGACCCAAAATGCCTGAAGTTTATGGGCATTGATTTTGTACCCCCACAAAAATATGGTGGTGATTGTACTAACATACTCTTAGAAAAGGAGAGTCAGTGGATATTTAAAATATCCAATATAAAACCGATAGGTCTGCATGATGAATGGGATCTGAAGCCTTTTTAAAAAAAGGAAATGAAAATGAGAAATAATGGAAAATACTGACTCAGGGATATCTGTATGAACTTAAAGAATGCACTATTAACCCTTGCTGTGCTGTGGACTGATATATCAGTCCAGCAATCCTACACATTCTAATTTTTTCAGCAGCTTAAGGGTTAAGTTAGATTGTGTGAGTGAATCAATTTGCTCTCTTACCTTTACTTTCTTTCTCCTTCTGCAGGCATCTCATGCACACTTTTGTTTGTTCTGCATATGTGGATCCCCGAGAAAACAAGGTGATATTATTTCACCTGGGTGATCACAATTTGCTTATTGTTATTAATTGTATATTTCATTATTTATTTTTGTCTTGAGCATTGAATTAATGTGCAATGGATTATTGAATAGAAAAATAAATAAATTGTTACATAAATTTTAGTAGTCTGCTGTTAGTAATGCCATCTATTTATGTTTTTATTTCTGTTTATTCTTGTAGGCACTTAACACTTCACTTACTGCATATGTGGATCCCAATGAAACTGAGATGACGGACATTATTTGGGTGATCATAAATGTCAGTTTCTTGCTTCTAAGCCTCCTTTTTCCATTTCCATCTCTTCACTTATAAATTTATTTGTATAAACATAAAAAGCAGTAATAGGATGAATAAAAATAATTAATTGTGAATATTAAAACTAGGTATTTGCCTATAAAGTCAACGAGTATTGCTTGACCTCTTTAAATGCACAAATTAAAGTTAACAGTGAATTGATTGTTTTGTATTTGCCTCTATTTTATTTCATGACTTTTGTAATGAAGTCTGATTTGAAACACGTGTTTTAATTTGATTAAGGGATATACTTATGTGGTGCTGTATCTGTCTTAGCTACATCCCTAAGGAAGGCAGTCACCAAAGCATTGGGTAGTGAGCACCTGTTGTTTAAACCACAATAAATTCCATTTGGACATATTTTGCTATTGCAGTGTGGTTTGTGCCTTTGGAGTGTTGTCTTTTTGGAGGAGTTCTACGTTTTGGGCTAGCTGCGAAACTTTGGAAACAAAATATAGATACTAATTTTACAAAACAAGATATTATTATAGTTATTCAGTCATTTCCTAAAGACAAAGCTCCCTGTCCAGATGGTTTAACTATAGAATTTTATTCTGCTTTTTCATGATTCTTTGTACCCTGGATGGAGCTGATGACTCAGGAGATGAGCTTTACAAAAGGTATCCCACCCTTGATGTTAGAAGCACATATTATTTTGATACATAAAGAGGGGAAACATAAAGTTGATCCAGAGAATTATTGACCTATTGCTTTATTAAACGTAGATTATAAAATCATAGCTAAATTAATTGTCAGAGAAATAGGGACTTCATTCACAGATGTCATCAGCCCTGCCCAGACAGGATTTGTTAAAGGCAGAAATATGCATGGATGATTAAGGAAAACACAAATTTTAATTGAACTGAATTGAATAAGCGCATAGACTCAGATGCCATTGCATTAGCTTTGGCTTAATCCAAAGCTTTTGATTTTTTACAATGACCTTTTATGTTTAAAAGTTTAGAATACATTGGTTTACCTCAATCATTTATGAATATCACACATTTATTTTATAGCTACCCAAAAGCAATCTTCAAGGTTTAATAATTATAAAACCCAAGCTATAAATATGCCAAATGGTGTAAGAAAGGACTTCCCCCTCATCCATATTTTATTTATTATTTCTTTACAAATGTTACTTTTACATATAAATCAAATCAAAAGATTGAAGGTTTGAGACTCAATAAGAAAATTATTAAAATAAATATCTTTACAGATGACCTTGTGATTAAAAAAGAAATCAAGATAAATCATATCCAGAATTAACAAAGGAAATAAAAATATTTTCATTGGTCTCTGGCTACATAATACATAAATCCAAATAGGTAATATTACAAGAACTTTTTCAAGAAATATCAACGAGCATGTACTGTATACATTAGAGCTCAGTCGGCGGTCAGCAATGGTGGCGTGAGGAGGGCTGTGCTGGTCGATGGCAGGGGGTGCATGGGGGGAGCAGGGTGGTGGGTTACTCTATTACCTGGTGGGGGGTGGGGATCTCTTTACCACCAGGGAATCCTGCTTGTTACTGCAATGGGGAGGGATGAGGAGAGAGAGAACTGGACACTGGGATGTATATATGTTATGTATTGGGTGGGTGGGAGGGAAGACCACTGAACTGCCAGAGATTTGCTAATGGTTATATGTGGACAGTGATCAGAACATTGGGGGAGGGGACCACTCGGCTACCGGAGATCTTACTTTGGGATTCAGGACAGTGATTAAAGTATTTGGGATTCAGGAGGACCCACTAGACTGCCAGGGATATGATTTCTTCAGTACAGGCCAGTTATCAGAGACTGGTGATGGGGGAGTATACCACTGGACTGCCAGGGATTTTTCTTTTTTTTATTATGGGCCAGAGATCAGAGACCGGGGAGGAACCACTACATGGAACATGTTAAGGGATATAGGGTTAGCGATCAGGGTGAGGGAGGGCACCACTACACTATGGAAAATTTTGACAGCATATGGAGTCAGCAATCACTCCAGGCATCATTACACTATAGAAAATTTATATCACATGTGGGGACAGTGATCAGGGTGGGGGAAGGCACCACTACACTATGGCAAATTGTGACAGCATATTGGGTTTATGATCAGAGTGGGGAGGGCATATCTACACTAGATAAAATTTATATCACATATAGGGACAGTTATTGGGGAGGGGAAAGGCACCATTACAATATGGCAAATTGTGACAGCATATGGGGTTTGTGATCAGAGTGAGGAGGGCACCTCTACACTAGATAAAATTTATATCACATATGGGGACAGTGATCGGGTTGGGGGAAGGCACCATTACACTATGGCAAATTGTGACAGCATATGGGGTTTGCGATTAGAGTGAGGAGGGCACCTCTACACTAGATAAAATTTATATCACATATGGGGTTTGTGATCAGAGTGAGGAGGGCACCTCTACACTAG
Source organism: Neoceratodus forsteri (assembly GCA_016271365.2). Lineage (NCBI taxonomy): Eukaryota > Metazoa > Chordata > Ceratodontiformes > Ceratodontidae > Neoceratodus > Neoceratodus forsteri. The sequence continues at coordinate 381,498,097 of JADMNL010000023.1, read as the reverse complement.
ATAAAATTTATATCACATATGGGGAAGGTGATCAGGTGGGGGAGGGCACCACTACACCATGGAAAATTGTGACCAAATATGCGGTTAGCAATTGGAGCGGGGAAGGGCATCACTACACTATGGAAAATTTATATCACACATGGGGATGGTGATCAGTGACTGGGGAGCAGAGAGGAACCAATACACTATGGAAAAACAGTTTTTCTTATTGGGTTAGTGACTGGGGAGAGTCCCTAGACTACCAGGTAAACTTTATTTCTTTGGGGATGGTGATCAGAGAATGAGGAGGCTGCATTGCCACTGCCAGTAACAATAGGGTTGTGCAGATTACTGCCAGGTTTTGGTCTGTGGTAATTTCTCCATGCAAGAGCCTTTGCAAAAGGTCCTTTTGTGGAGCAAAAACATTGTGAATTGCACTGTGGGGTATACAGGTCCCCTAGTCTTCATTTGTATTGCAGGCCCCCCTCACAACGTTGTCTTGGCGCAAACCTAGTTTGCAGGGGCAAACTGTGCTTTTTGAATACCAACTCTGGGTTTGTGCCCAGGCAAAGTTTTGTGAATCTGGCCCCAGCAGTGGTAAGTTAATTTGTTGAAAATATTATCTATTGAGAAGTTATTAAGTAAGCAGTAAGACACGACAGGGTGTGTGTTGAACATATATTACTGCACAGCTGGGGCTTAGTAAGTCACGAGGCCGCAGGCCGAGTAACTTCAGCCACAGACGTGCGGTAATATATGTTCAACACACATCCTGGAGTGTCTTATTGTGCTTATAAAATGGAGAAATTTTATTAATAATTAAAAAACATTCAGGAAATATATCATTTACATTAAAATATAGCTTTATTTGAACAGTGTCCCTATGCAAGGAAAAATAGTCCCTTTTAATTGAGACAGTAAAACTGCTTGAGAGAGTGTGAACTGACAGTAGGTTGAAAAACATTGCCAAACAAACAATAAGGCAGCAAAAGGTTTCATTTTTTAACTTATCTACTCAAAATGATAAATTAGTGTTGAAACTGACACATGCTAAGCTATGTGTTGCAAAGAACCAGAACTTGAAATTGACTTACACTTTGAAACAGACACATGCTTAGCTATCTGTTACAAACAAGGGCATCTCATTCATTCATGGTGTTGAAATTGACTGTACCACTGAAATAGACCAGAGCATTGAGACTGAAAGCGCCACTCGACTGACTACACTGAACATGAACCCCAAACGCAACTCGGACAGTTTAGTGCTTCTTGCCACGGAGCTGACTGACACCAGGAATCACGCTGAAACTGTTTTGAGAACTGTACTTTTTGTTTGCTTTATTTTGTTATGCTAACATTGAAATTAACAGAACACTTGCTCGATAAGGAACACTTGCTTGATAAAGAGCACTGAAACTGAAAGTGCCACTCAGAAAGTTTATCAGTTGTTGGCATTGAGCTGACTGAGATGACAGCACGGCTGACTGCACTGAACATGAACCCAAACGTCATTTAAACAGTATAATACTTCATGCCACGGGGCTGAGTGACTCACCAGGAATCATGCTGAAACTGTTTTGGGAACTGTACTTTTGTTTGCTTTATTTTGTTATGCTAACATTTAAATTAACAGAGCACTCGCTCGATATTGTAGTTCTGATTTTCTCTGAGGCTAAAAACAAGATGGCTACCTGAAATTTTCTTTACATTCCATGCCTATCTGTCAACATTCCATTTTGGGACATTGATTTAGTTGCCCATACTTTTTTTTTCTATGTGTAAAACATATTTGACACTGTCATTCTGGCCAATCACAATGCTTATTTTTACATGCCATTTTATAATTAACTTTCAACAACCTGTGGATCAAATGGATTCCATGTGGAAACACGTAAGTAGAATATTACCACCTCCTTTAAGAAATTTACATTTCATTTTGTTCATTTATAATGTTGATAAGTCCATAATACTAAAGAATGCACATACCTTTTTAAGTTGTGTTAAACTTACAATTTCCATCTTTTTTTTTTTTTTTGGTTTTAGTACCTAGTAGTTTATTTTGTTTGTTAAATGTAACGCACCTTTTCTAAGTGTATCTGACTGCAGATTTTGTAAAGATGAAATTCTTAATAAATAAAAAAGATTTGGGAAAAGAAGGGGGAGAAGGTTTTTTTTGCTAACAAGGATGGGATTGTTAGGCTTCAGAAAGGGGACAAGTAGGTGGAGAAGAATGAGGGAAAAGCAGAGGTACTGATTGCATACTTCTGTTCCATTTTCACCAGGCAGAAAGACATACCAGTGCCTACAAAGGGGAGAAGAGGAATGGGGCTAGGGGAGCACAGATGTGGTGGTAGTAGAAGATGATAAAGAGAAGGAGGGCCTACTAGCATTGAAAGTGGACAAATCACTAGACACGGAGAGCATACACCCAAGGGTACTCTGGGAACTGGAAGGTACCACAGGACTGGAGAATGGCATAAGGAAATTACAGACTGGTCAATCTGACCTCAATCATGTGCAGACTCATGGAGATCATACTTCAGGAATGGTTGGTAGAATATCTAGAGGAATATGGTCTGCAGGATGCAAGGCAGTATGGTTATATAGGAGGTAGATCATGTCAAATTAATCTGATTGACTTCTTTTTTTTATTCAGTATGCTTTTTTCCATGCCAGGCCATCGATATCCACCCTGGTCATGGACTCCTGTACCCCCACCTCCAATTATGCCTGAACTCACCAGTCACCCCTGGCTTTCCCCATAGGGTGGGGTTGCGGCACCGTTCCTCTACTGTTGCCACAATACCAGTATCTAGTCAGGGAGCCAGCTTCAGAGGCTCATTGAAGCCTGGGGGCAGGGCTTCATGGAGACGGCCCAGCACTAGATTTTCTCCCCTGTAGGCAGGGGCAGGGACATGCAATGATGACCAGCATCCACCCCACCCTTGAGTTGAGTAGGTGTCAGTGCTAGCAATGAACCCAGCTTCTGCTGGGTGTCGCTGTTGCACCGAACACATATGCCCCTCCCCCAGAGAAGGAGAGCAGTCTAGGGATGCTCGATCCTTCTTCCCTATGACCAGCCCTCCGACAACCTAGGTCCATTCCCAAACTGTGGTTGCCGGTGTTGTAAGCGGAAGTCCAACCACTGTGCCAGCGGGTGATTGACATTTCACTGGATCACTAAGACAGTAGATAGGGGCCAAGCAGTGGACATCCTTTATACAGACTTCAGCAAGGCCTTTGACTCTGTACCCCACAAGAGGTTGAGGAAGTTGGTGGATCTTGAATTTGAGGAAAAGACCAGATGGGTAGAAAACTGGCTGAGGAACAGGGTTCAGAGGAGGGTGGTAGTGGTGGGAAAGTTATCTAGCACCAGGAAGATCACCAGTGGAGTCTTGCAGGGCTCAGTTCTTGGACCAGTGTTGTTCAATGTCTTCATCAATGATATTGAGGATGGTATTAAGGCCAAAATTTGCCAAGCATGGGCAACAGCAAGCTCTGTGGGAAGGTGAACACAGCTGAAGGGATACAGGATCTATGATATGATCTGAAAAAGCTTGATATGTGGTCTAGGATTTGGCAGCTTGGCTTTAGTGCCAAGAAATGCAGTTATGCACATCAGAGTCAAGAATCCCAGGATGGAGTACTACCTGGGAGGGATCCGGATAGCTGCAACAGTGGAGGAGAAGAATCTGACAATGATGATCAATAGTGACTGGAAGCACTCCACACAGTGCAAGAAAGCAGTGGCAGGGGCAAACAAGACTGGGCTGGCAGTATAGCCTAGAGGTTAGAGGAATGAGGTGTAAAAGAGCTTGATATATCCAGCAGACCAGACCTGAGTTTGATTCTCACAACCTCCACTTGCATACTGTGTGACTCTGAGCAAGTCACTTAACCACCCAGTGCTCCCAGGTCACCACTGAAAACAGGCACTTGTGCCTAGTGGGCCTTACCCAGTTACCAAAGACTAAAATACAAATAAAAAAAAGACACTGGGATGCATAGCCAGAGGAACCAGCAGTAGGCGAGAGGAGGTTATACTACTCTTGCACAGGTCACTGCTGAGGCCATTTCTAGAGTATGGAGTACAGTACTGGTACACTCACCTTAAAAGGGACATTATCCTGCAGGAGACAGCCCCAAAAAAGGGCAACAAAAATGATCATGGGTCAACAGGGAAAAGCATATGAAGAGAGGTTGGGGACCCTGAACATGTATTCACTGGAGGAGAGGAGGGAAAGAGGGGATGATTGAGACCTTCAAGTACTTGAAAGGGATAAATAAGGAGGGTCTCTTTAAGCTAAGTGGCAGCCAAACCATGAGGGGACACAGTCTTAAGCTGCAGGGGGGGGATGTTTGGTAGGGAGATTAAACTTTGGTAGACTTTAAGACATATGTGGCTCAAATAGATTGAAGCTACCTGGATGATACTCCTGATATAGACTCCACCCTAAATTGTTTTGTAAATGAATTCACTGTGGCATGTGATACATTTTTTCTTCTCAAAAAGCACATGGTACGAGGTGCCTCTGCTGCTTGGATCACCCCTGAGCTCATAGCTCGCATATGTGAAAGGCATAACCTGTGGTATTGGGTGAGAGAAACAGGCTCACCTGTGGACCTACAAAAGTACAAGCAAGGTAAAAATAGGTATGCCAGTAGGATAAGACAGGCAAAATCGGCATACTACAAGGACCAGCAAATGAGGAACTGAAATAATGGGAAGACATTTTAGGATAAAATATCAGAGCTCATGGGAAAGGGTGAAAACAGCCCCCAAAATGCTCAAAATTGATGGGCTGACATTCTGGACCCAGCTGAAAGAGCAAACAAATTTAACACAGCCTTCATGGATCTCAGCTCTGTCATACTGTACCTCCCAATCCCGTGCTGGTGTCACTTGACAGTGATGGCACTGGACCACCTGGCAGTAGTAACCAAGTTCCAGGGTACCCCAAATTCTATTTTAAGCCTATTTCTACAAAAGATACCCTAAAATATGTCAAAGGAGTCCTAGGTAAAACCAGAGTAGGGGGTGATATGATAGATATGAAGCAACTGGCCCAGGCCTTTGAGGAACTTTCCCCCCTCCCTTATCTAAATTATTCAATTTTCACAGCAGTATTTTCAGTTCCCTGGGGTATGGAAACCCACACTGGTCATACAGGTTTTCACAAACAGTGACTGCTCCAACCTTGCTAATTACAGACCAGTTTCAATCCCCCCCCCATCCAAGGCTCTTGAGTGAATCGTATTGGACCAGCTAGTCACCTATTTGGGAAAATACAGTATCCAATAGGCACAACTGTATGGATTCAGGAAGCTTCACTGCACCAGCACTGCTCTTATAGAGTATAACAACTACTTGCATGAGGCCCTTGACAGTGGTCTCCTGGTGGGAGCCATCTACATTGATCTAGGGCCCTCAACCTTGTCAATCACAAGCTGCTGCTTGGCAAGCTCCTCTCACTTGGGCTGTCTCAGGAGTCAGGACACAGTAGCCTGGTTTCAAAGCTGCTTCACTGACCACTCCCAGCATGTAAAGACTGATGGCTTTTTGCCAGGTGACAAGAGTGTCTCTAGGTGTGCCATAGGGTTCAGTACTTGGCCCCTCCTGTTTGCTCTGTTCATTTAAAGCCTTCCAAAAGTCTACCAGTTATCTAAGGTACTCCCGTATGCTGAGCAGGGTAAAATCTGTTCTGACTTACAAAACAACTTTGAATCATTAGAGAAATGGTCCATGCACACCAAATTAGTCTTGAACTACAAAAAAACAATATCCATGTTATTTTCAGGTTATTTTCTGGTCTGCAAACAAGGTCTTTCCCCGTCATCCTTAATGACAAGGGGCATACATTAAGACAGGTAGAATCCTTTCAGTACTTAGATGTTATCCTGATGATACCCTATGTTTGTCCCTTGCATGGATAATACTGTTATCACGGCCATCGGAAGGCTAGGCACACTGTATAGGAATTCCCTCAACCACATCACAGAAGCCTGGCATATTGTAGTGCCCAGCACAGTCCTGTCACTCCTTGACTATGGCCTGCCTGTTTATGCAGTGGCAAGTGACTCTTTACTAAACAGAGTAAGGATGGTGTATAACAAGGCTTGTTGCTTTGTATTAGGGGCTGACATGCTTGTCAATAGATGCTTCCTATATACCCTCAACAACTGTCTTCCCCTCCAGGGCAAATTAAAGTACCAGACCTGTCTGCTTGCAAAAAAAGCACTGATGGGCCTCACCCTACTAGCTATTCTAAATTGCTTTCACCCCATTAACAGTTAATACAGCACTAGGAGCATGACAAGGAATGCCCTTGAAATACCATTCCAGAGACTGAATTTGGGTAAACGCTTCTTCACTATAAGGGCATCATTGTGGCTGAACAAATTACCAGAAACTCTGCTAAGTCTCCCTAAAATTGCCCACTTCAAGAACACCCTGAGAAAAGAACTCACTTTGAGTTCCAAATGTTCCTGGAGGGAGGATGATTCAGAGGAAATGTGAGGAAGAATTTCTTCACAGAACGGGTGGTGGACAAGTGGAACACCCTGCCAGAGGAAGTGGTGGGGGCTGAAACAATCACGGGATTTAAGAATGCATGGGATAGACATAAAGGAATTCTGGAGGTCAGGGGTAAGGGGCAACAGACTTCTTGGAAAACATAACCTGAACTTACAAGCTCAAATGGGCAGACTGGGTGGGCCATAGGCCCTTATCTGCCGACACTGTCTATGTATCTATGTATATATAATATATAATATATATTATAGCCCCATACAGTACATGTAGGATTGCTGTCAAAGATGATATGTATATTTGGACAGCCCCACTCCAAAGATCCTATTACTATCTATATACAGCACCTGTGGCCCCATTCCCTACCTGACATTATCAGAAAGTTTATTTTAGCGGTGGAGCTGCTGCGCTTGGTGGCCACTCAGCTTACATACAAACATATGAAGAAGCCAAGAGAATAAGGCCATTTTGTCTGTCTAGTCTGCTTGTATTGCAGGGTCCACAATTTAAGTTACTGACCCTGCCCCCTCCCAAATATGCCCTTCCCATACATCCACCCCTCCCTTATTTTCCCCTTGACTTTATCCCAGACTTGCTTGAAACTGCCCACCCATCATCAATGAAACCACCTCTTCCAGAAGCACATTCCAACTTACCACCATCTTCTCCATGAAGACATGCCTCCTAACCTCCCACTTAAACCTCCTCCTCCAGTTTGAGACTGTAACCGCTCATGTTTCAGTTTCTACTAAGCTAAAGAGACCCTTCTTAAAGAAGTACTACTGGCTGAGGTGAAGTCCTGACCACTGCCCAGAGTGAGGCTTCATCTCAAAGATCTCTCTGTAGGCACCTTAATAAATCAAGAGTTTTTTTACTTGATAACTCATAAAAACTCCCTGATCCTCCGGTGCAGCCAGCATTTTGAAATATGACTCTCCTAACCCCCTGGTATCGCGCTGGAAACATCACAATATCATGATGCAGCTTTGCCCCTTCCTGTTCTTTGCCCATATATATGAAGACTTAAAAATATCAGCATTTCCCATGCCCAGTGCTGTTTTGAAAGAATTTGCCTAAATGCCACGTATATGTCTGGCACAGACATTTAAGCTAAATTCTGTCAAAACAGTTCTGGGCAATAATGATATTTTTAAATCTCCAGATTTAAATTGACCTTTTTTCTCTCTCCCTGGCATACATAATGTACTGTGAAACAATGTATGTCCCTATTTGATACAAGTGTAACTTATGGCACTGCAAACTATGTACTTTCTTACCAATGTATGTCTTATTATATTAAATTTTCACTGTCAGTATTCTTGATTGTAAGCTCCCAGGTTGCACCTGAAAATAGGCCTAGTGTACCTACCTAGTGAATGAAAGCTAAATAAATACCTATGATAAATAAATATAAATCTCCACAATAGTGCTTTGATAATTCTTCATTAAGATATCAAGACTGATCATGTCACAACAGCCATACAAGAATTTTTTCATTTTAATTATACAGGTAACGTGCAAATAAAAAAAACTATGGGATGCTTTTAAGGCAAACATAAACACATATTATATCATATGAAATTGTCAGAAAGACAAGAAGGATCAAAATCAATGGAACTTTAAAAGGGAGGTAAAAGAATAAGAAGTCAAAATACAGAGAAGATGAGACAATTTAAAAAATCTTAAAGAGGGAAAAAATATTGTTACAAGATATTAGTAAACAGACAGAAAAGGATATGAAATATTTAAAGACAAACCTTTATGCTGATGGAGATAAATAAGGGAAGCTATTGGCACATATGCTAATAAGGGAAACAGAAGAATATTAAGTAAGTATTTAAGATGCAAATGGAAAAATACAAACAGAAGAATGATAGAGAATTTTTTTTAATTATTATAAAACAATTTACCAGATTCCAACTGTAAATAATACAGAACAGATCAAGTGGTACATAAAGGAATCAAATCCAAATAAAGTAGAAATAGACTTCCCATCTTATTCATTAGCAGATATTAACGCTGTAATACAACTTCTCCCCAGGGGTAAGGCACCTGGTTATGATGGGCTTAAGATCAATTTTTTTTCAGTCTTTAAAGATGTTATAGGGCCTGGGATACTAAGATTATTAGAAGAAATTATAGAATATATTCAAGGATGGTTAGCACAAGCAAAGTGCAAGCATGAGTGGCATGAGTGCCACTCAAAGAAATTCACAGATAAAATAAGTAGGAAGTGCTGGGTTTTGTAAGTTTTAAATAGGTGTATAGCATACTCTGGGCCTGAGAAATCAGGAAAGTGGTCCTGTCTGTATCATTCCATTCTGGCAAGATTCAGTTAATTGGATGAAAACTGTTAGTTGTTAAATCTATGGTCATCTTTTTTCACACAATAACATTTGCACAGAATGGGTAATTTCTAAATGAAAAAGAAATTGCTATAATAAAATTATGTTGAGAAGGTTGTTAGCCCTGTTGTTGTTAATATCTGGGCTAGTCAATCCACACCCAGGTCCACAGTACTTGGGTGGTGATGATATCGACTCAGCCTTTTCTCTGAATTACAAAAATACATTAAGGGTTCCCACTCTTAAAATTGTTTATCTAAATATACAAAGTTTACCTGCCAAATGGAATCAATTTGTTGCTTGGGTTGAACCACATAAATCTGACTTTGCAACTCTGTCTGAAACCTGGTTAAGCAATACAACTGAAGATTCAGAGATTTTGCCAGCAGGATACAACCTTTATAGACAGGATAGGGTTGGAAAGGGGGGGGGACAATGATATATGCTAATATGAAACTTAAAACTCTTTTATTGGCTCATTCTAGAGGAAACTCCAGTTGTGATTTAATTTCTGTTGATCTACTCCTGGGTCAAGATAAACATCTAACATCAGCTCTATCTATATTCCACCTGGATTTACTGGGGCTGGAATGGGTCTGGTAGCAATGGTAAAAAAGCCTCCCAGGAAATAGAGAATGGATAATTTTGAGAGATCTTAATTGAATTTGTGATTGGGTTGTTGATCAAAAAAATTACACGAGGAAAGTATTTCTTGATTTAGGTGTTCAGCAGATAATTGGAGATGTTACAAGATATGATTATACAACTTAAGGGGATCAAATTAGACTGGATAGTGGCCACTCACATTAACAAGATCATGAATTCTGGTGTTTTGTCAGATGCAATAAGTGACCACTGTTCAGTTTATTGTGAATGGTAAGCAAGAGTGGTGAAAAATCCCCCCAAGTGTATTGAATCAAGATATTTGAAAAGATTAAATTCTGATATAGTTAACAAAGTTTGTATGGAAGTTGATTGGGCTATATTGGACTCCACTGAGGATATGGATTTGCTACTAGAAACATTTTCTAAATTATTAAATCATGTAATTGATAGAGTTGCACCAAAAAAGAAAATGAGGATAAGGACCAATAAAAATAAATGAGTAACTCAAGATCTATTAACCTTAATGAAATCCAGAGATAAATGTAGAGATTATTTAAAATAAAAAGTGATGCAACTTTACTGCAAAAATATAAAATGTTGAGGAATAAATGTAAATCAGAAATGAGAAGAGCTAAAATGCAATTTTGTCTGGCAGAACAGAATAATTCTTTTGGCAACCCCCCAAAAAACTTGGCAAGCATTGAAGAAGCTGCTGGGAAGAGGAATCAAGAAAATTTCTATTTCCTTACAGGATGGACATCACCGGATCCATGACAGTCGATCGACAAATTCATTGTCAACCGATGTTACAGCAACACCTTTATGTCGACCGCAATTGCAGTTGTCATAAAGCTGGTCACTTGAGACTCTATTTTCTTTCGGGTCTTCACCCCCCAGAACTCCCCTGTAACTAAAATAATCAACTCCAAGCCAGATTTGATTTGGGAAGAGGCTGCAAGACCTCCAGAAAGAAGTGCCGGGGTCCCGCACTGCCACTACAATGACCTGTTGCTGTACTGTCGGTTGTTGTAAAATTGTCACTGTAGCGACAGCATAGCGAGATCACTTGGTTAGTGATCCAGAACATGTAGCTGAGATAGCCAACAAATTGTTTGGAGACCTGAATTGGTGTAGAATATATTCCACTGCTTCATCTTTTATGAACAAATAGCAACATGATAGCAATGATATATTTCCTAAATTCTATTTTAAAAAAGGTACATCTGAGCAAGGTAAAAAAAAAATATGTGTTAAGGCAGGATCCCACTTATGTTGGCCATGACGGAATTGACTTTAGAGTTATTAAATTATGAATAAATTCCTTCTCTCAGCCCTTGGCAACTATATATAATTGTTCATTGTTATGGAGTCTTTCCTAATCAATGGAAAATGGTAACTATTAAACCGATCCTTAAGAATAGGAGTCCAGTATCTGTCTCAAATTATCATCCAATTTCTCTGCTAACACCTCTTTCAAAGATTTTAGAAAAAATAATATTTGATCAAACTACTGATCATCTTGAAAAGTTTGGTCTGCTTATTGAGTTTCAACATGGTTTTAAATCCAGGCATAATAGCCAAATGGCCTTGGCGGGATTGATGGACTGCATACGGGGTGCCCTGGATAGAGGGCACTCTGTTGTAGCTGTGTTTGAAGACCTCACCAAGACCTTTGATTTGGTTGAACACCGACTATTGCAAGGTATTCTTTTTTATTTGCATTTTTCTGGTGACGTGATTAAATGGTTTACTGATTATTTGAATAACAAAGCCCATAGAACTATAATTGAAGTTAATTTATCTCAGCCAAAGATGATTAAATATGGGGTGCCCCAAGGCTCAATATTGGGACCACTTATTTTTTAATTTTTTCATGAATACTGCATCTGATATCTGTAGTAAAACCTCTATGACCCTTTAAGCTGATGATGCAGTTATTTATAGTATAGGTGTTCAACCCAAGGGATGCTGTGGAGAAGGTACAAAAGGATTTTCATTTGTTTCAGAATTGGCTACTTGTAAGATGTATGGTATTAAATTAAAAAAAAAAACTAAAGTTATGATCTTCACAGGCCCAAGAGTAAAGGTAGTGGATGTTTCTCAATTTTTGATCTAAATGGTGAGGTTATTGAATTAATAGAAAGTTTTAGATATCTTGGGATAACCCAAGATTCAAATCTAGCCTTTGAACTACATATTAATAATTTAAAGAAATCCATAAATCAGAGATTAGGATTACTTTATAAAGTAAAACCATTCTTGACTTCTGATTCCAGGAAAATACTTATCCACAGCTTTTTACTGCGTGTTCTGGATTACGGAGTTATCATTTATACAGCTACAGTACTAGTGAGAAAATTCTAGATAGATTAAAGGTTACCTATAATAGCATCCTAAGGTTTATGATCAGTTCTTCCATTTGAACACATCGCTGTGAATTGTAAAAAAAAAGTCCAGTTGTCCATCTTTTGAAAATAGGATTAATATTAAATGGGTACTTTATTATTTAAAGGGATTATTGGCCTTCTCCAAACTTCAGTACAGGCTTTATTCCCAAGAATTACTAATCTATTTGGGACAAGATCTCAAAGTAAATTTGTTTTTAAAGTACCATTCTTTTAAAAGGTGATTGGACAAAAATCTCTGTTATACAGGGCTAGCCTCTTTTTCAAGTCTCTTCCCAACTGAAATTTCTAACTGTTCCACTGTTAGAACTTTTAAAATAAGACTGAGATCATGGCTTGATATTCTAAATGAATGTACTTGTTTACCAGCTTAGAATGTATATTACTGTTTAAGTAGGTTTCATATTTGTTCTATTTTAAGATAATGTATGTTTTAATTGCATTTGTCTATATGTTTATCTATTATTTATGTAAGACTTGTCTCTTTTGAAAATGGGCAGTATTGTTTATCTTGCTTACAAGTAAAAAAAATAAAAATGAAAATGAAATGAAAGTACTCCAAATTTTTCTACAAGCATTAGTTGTTTTAATACAAAAAGAAAACAAATCCACAATTATCTGAGAATTACAGGCCAGTGGCCTTCCTTGATACAGATTATAAACTTATTACAGAACTCATAGGACCCTATTCTCAAAACTGAGTGCAAGCCTCGCCAAAAGCAACTTGCACCAATCGCTGGTGCACCAAGGCCCTGTGCCTGATTCCCTAATGGGCAGGGTCCCAGTGGCAAAGTCCCACAGCTTGCGGCTACCATAGTGATGCACCAAATAGAGGGCACACCTAGACAAGTTGCCGCAAGCCATGGATGGCCATGTGGCAATGTCCCCGAGACATCCCCGGTAGTCTAGTGGCCCCCCCAAGCCCCAATCACCCTTCAGTAATATAAAAAATCCCTGGTAGTCTAGTGGGACCCCCAAGCCCTAATCACCCATCATTAGTATGAAATACTTCCTGGCAGTCTAGTGGGCCCCCCAAGCCCCAATCACACCTCAGTATTATAAAAAAATCCCTGGTAATCTAGTGGCCTCCCAAAGCCCCAGTTGCCTGTCATTAGTATAAAAAACTCCCTGGTAGTCTAGTGCCCTCCCCCAAGTCCTGATCTCCCGTTATAACATTTTTCCAACCCTGATCCTCCATTAAGTAAACTTGCGAAATACCTGCTAGTCTAGTGGACCTCTCACTTGACAGTGTTCTACCACCCCGCTCCCCCATTCTGTAACCGAGCCTGTGACTGGCACAGCCCACCCCTCACCACCATGGCAAGCCACCGACTGAGCTCTGAATGAGCATGTACTGTATATAGTATGTGCTCAGTGACTGACAGCTCACTGAGCACTTACTATATACAGTACGCGCACATTCAGAGCTCAGTCAGTGGCTTACCATGGTGGTGAGGGGTGGGCTGTGCCAGTCACTGGATCGGTTATGGGATGGGGGAGCAGGGTGGTAGGGCACTGCCTGGTGGGTAGTTCACTAGACCACCAGGTATTTAGCAATTTCACTTAATGTGGATCAGAGCTGGAAAAGTTTTATAATGAGAGCTCAGGGCTTGGGGGCACTAGACTACCAGGGATTTTGTTATACTAATGATGGGCAATCGGGGCTGGGGAGGCCACTAGACTACCAGGGATTTTTTTACACTAATGACGGGTGATCAGAGTTTGGGGGGGGTCACTTGACTACCAGGGATGTTTTATAATAATGATGGGCAATTGGGGCTTGGGGGCACTAGACTACCATGGACTTTTCATAATTATAATGGGAGATTGAGACTTATGAGGGGAGGCACATTGGTGCACCCTCCCAGAGAATTTCTAAGTATCATTAGTTCTAAGTACCATTAGACCAGACCTTTGCTGGTCTAATGGTGCTTAGACCTTTGCCCTCTGTGAGGGTTTTGGGAATAGTAATTTAGGGGACATGGCAGTCTGCATCTGCCACAAGCCCCCTAGCACCATGCCTCAGCCCATTTTGTGAGGCAAGGCTGGTGCATGCCCCCTTTAGTGCCAGCAGCCTCTGTTTGACGTAGGCTGCTTTTGAGACTAGCTCAGAGAACATTTTTTGATGCAAGGTGCCACGTGCGTCATTTTTGTTTGATGCAGGCACCTTGTGTCATTCAAAGGGCTTTGAGAATCGGGCCAATAGTATTTTAAATTGAATCACAGATTCCCTTATTTGGTTCACATAGATCAAACTGGTTTTGTAAAAGGTTGTGCAACCTTTGAAGGCCTGAAAAAGTACAATTAATAATAGATGAACATAGAGAAACAAATAAGGAATGTCTAGCAATAGCTTGGACGTATCCAAGGCTTTTCACTTAATGAGATGGGAATTCATTCTTCAATGTTTATTTGCAAATTCATTTCCAAAACCTATATTTAATATTATTAGGGCTCTATACAGTGCCCCATTAGCAGTTTTCAAAATAAATCAATAAAACATGCAATCACTACTTATGGCAAAAGGGGTCCAACAGGATGTCCATTATCCCCAGTTTTACTTAGCTCTAGAACCTTTACTATCCCATATAAGAGATAACTCTAATGTTATAGGATTAGCTATGCGTGGGATCAAAATTAAAATAAATGCATATGCTGATGATGTTATGATACTTGTTTCTAACCTGAGTATATCTTTTCCTGCACTTTTACGACAATTTGGAAATTGTTCTCACTTATCCAGCTATACATTAAATAAGGTACATCAGTTATATTACCAATCACCAAGTTTTCAGTAGAAGCAAATCTCATTACTCAATATGTGATAAAACAAGATGAAATACAATATTTAGGTATTACTTTGACAAATAATAGTAATGATACACTACAAAATAATCACTGTAACTGTTGGTCACAAGGCCCTATGTTTCAACAAGTATGGTAATGTCCGCAAATACAAGAATGGTGGATGAGCACTCATAGAAACATAAAGAAAACATTAAATTGTGCCCTGCCCCACCAATCTATACCCTGGACAGATCTCCCCTCGACTCGGTACCTGCCTTCAAATACCTGGGAGTCTGGCTGGATAGCCATTTCAACTTCTCCACCCACATCGAGGCCATCTGCACCAAACTTTGTCCTAAGCTGGCCATCCTCTATCGCCACAAAGCCAGCCTTCCCCTTCCCACTCATAGCGAACTCGTATGCAAAACCATCTTCCCTGTGATGGACTATGCGGACATCTTCTATGGCACAGCCCCATCCTCATCCCTCTCAAAATTTGACATCCTTCTCAACTCTTTCTGTTGTTTTGCCACTGCCTCTCCCCCACTCACCCACCACTGCCTTCTCTACTCTGCCCTATCATTGGCCCCAATCTCACACAGGAGGACCACCCACTGTGCCTCCCTTATAACCAAATACTGGTTAGGCTCCCTACCCCCTACCTCTCTTCCTGCCTCTCTCCAGCCAGCCACTCAAGCTACTCCCTCTGACACAGAGACACATGCACTTTTCACCTTTTACGCCCCCTCTCTGCCTCTGGCCAGGCCGCCTTCTCCTATCATCTCCCCCTCCTATGGAACAATCTCTCTCGCAGTCTTCACAGGCTTCATCCCTCTCAGCTGTTAAATTACTCATCAGGCTCCTCTCTTCCCCTCCCTGCCCTAGTTGCTCACCTGGTCCCACCTCAACATGGGCCTAGCCTACCTTGGGTGGCCTCTGTTTATCAATATTTTGTACTTGTCAGCACCAAATTTGTATACTGCTAATCTACTGTACAATATCTGTGCTAGTTTACACACTATTTGTGACACCAACTGCAAACGCTGTATATATGAATGTTTGTAACATACTGCATACTCTGTTTCTAGACATGAACTGTCCTTGATGCTATGATTATTTGTACTTTACTGCACACCTCTGTGAAATGGCATTAAATGTTTGTATCAAACATCTGTAACAAGAAATTGTTGTACTTCTCTCCTACTTTCAGTGTACACATTGTACCCGGGTCGTACCTGGAAATGAGCCTCGGCTCAGTGAGCCTTTCCCAGTCACCAATTTTAAATAAATAAATAAAACACTAATGTTATAGGATTAGCTATACGAGGGATCAAATTAAAATAAATGCATATTCTGATGATGTTATGATACTTGTTTCTAACCTGAGTATATCTTTTCCTGCACTTTTACAACAATTTGGAAATTTTTGTCCCTTATCCAGCTATACATTAAATAAGGTACATCAGTTATATTACCAATAGCCAAGTTTACAGTAGAAGCAAATCTCATTACTCAATATGTGATAAAACAAGATAAAATGCAATATTTAGGTATTACTTCGACAAATAATAGTAATAATGCACTGCAAAATAATCATTGTAAGTGTTGGTCTCAAGGCTCTATGTTTCAACAAGTATGGTAATGTCCTCAAATACAAGAATGGTGAATGAGCACTCATAGAAACATAAAGAAAACATTAAATTGTACTTTCCCAAAAACATTTCACATTTTGGTATTAAATAAATATATGAGGTTAGACATAACAAAACAACAAAAATGCATACTAGCCTTTTCCTCTATAACAAAAGAGGTTGCCCTATTAAAGGGCATCCCAGGTTGTCAATGGCACCCCTGGGATTAGCTGGTGGAAAGCAGGAAAGGGATGGGGGATGGGGGACAGGTCAGGTACAGTCCTAGGGAAGAATGCAGGTGGGCGGGAGGGATGGGGGATGACATTACAAGGGGAGGGAGTGAGATCATGAAGGGGAAGGTCCAGGTGAGGTAAACCGGGTGACTGACAGCCCACCTGATTAGGAAAAGGAATCTCAGAGGAGGGGCTATAGAGGGGTAGAAAAGGTGCTGCAGAGAGAAAAATCCCTCTCTCTACTGCAACTGATAGTTTTGCTATGTATCTGTATAAGATATCTCGAAGTGGGTAGCTTCTCTGCAGGATACAGGTAAGGTATGGGAGGACCAGGCTAGGCAGCTTGGGGGCCTCCAGCAGGACGTCCTGGCTTAGGTCAGGTAGAACCATGGACATTACAAAAGTTTTGTTGGCTTTTTGCTAATCATTAACGATTGTCTGCTGATTATAATTGCAGTCTTTTCATGGTTGCATCTGTTAATTCTTATAATGAATGACTGGATCAGCTCTTTGTGTCTGGCATGTGAGTATATCCTAGGTACAAGGGTGGTAAGTACAGGAAGGGATGAATGTTTGAGCATTTTCCTTTTACTGGCAACCCTGAAAAAGGGGGGAGTGAGGGAACCATCTAGTGAGCCTGGGTGCACGGTGTCAGCCACTGATGGGCCTCCTCATGGTTTGGAAAAGAATGGTTCGGTTGGTCTGGTGCGACATCCCCCTGAGATGGGGACTTGCAGTCAGGCTGCAGTCTTGGTTCTTGCAGCAGTTTTTGATGCTAGGCCATCTAGTAGGCCTGGGCATGTGGTGTCTACCTCTGATGGTTTGCTAGCTGTTTCAAATTAATTGCTGCGGTCCGGAGCAGGTGACTTCCACCCTGGCATGGGGGCTCATGATCCGGCTGCAACCGAAGGAATTTTGCGGTGGTTTTGGTGTTTTGGGCACTCACACTGTCCAGGGAGTGAGTGGGCTATGTGGCATCTCAATCCATGTGGTGCAAGGAGGTGGGCGCACCACAACGCGCATGATGTGACACTGGGAACCCACATGACATGGGCCTCAGGGCATGTAGAGAGACACAGCGGGTCCCCAGCCAGGAGGAGATAATTTTATCAGGCTCAAGTTATGGGACCCATTGAAGAGGGAAAGTAGACAGAAGCAACAGGGAGCATAGCATCCATTGTCAGGGAGCTGAGGGCTTGCTCACAGGAGAGAAAAAGCATTTTCGCTAGGTTATGGTGGTGGGGTTACAAGGTTTGCTTTTTCTAGAGCCAGATGGGGTGGAAGGCCTCCGTGGTTTGGTCAGACCTCAATGGCATTGCCACATGGTGGGGGTATCCCATTTATCCTGGGGTCTTGGGGAATTTGGATTGTTTCAGAAGCAAGAGGAAGGAATCCTGACCAGGGAAGGCAGTGTTTGAGCCATGTGGAGCTACCATGGTTGGGTCATGCGCAAAAATTTGTGTTTTAAGGAGTGGGACTGCAGTCACGAGGTAAGTGACAGACACCAGGAAAATAGCAGTCCTAGGACATGGGATGTTTTCAGTCCTAAGGCTGGAGGTAGCACACGGTGTTTAATACGCATCCGCCTCGATATGTAAGTGTGTTTTTTTCTATTTTACAGGAGTTTCAGGGGAAAGTCAGGCCACCATTTTGCACTGGGGCCTGAGGGCTGGGGGACAGCTGCCATTTTGGGAACTGGCCATGACACAGCAGCAGGCCTAGTGGCAGCCTGTCGGGCAACGAAGCCAGGGTGATTTTTGCAGTATGGGAAGCACGTCTTGCAACTGTAATAATACAGCAGGCCAGCTAGTAACCAGGCAAGTGTGGCAGCAATGTGGGCCCCAGGTGGCCTTGGTAAAAAAAAAAAAGTAAAAATGTGAGGAATGTTTTAAGCGGTGAGGACTCCACCAACCAATGGGGGATTTGCTGTGGGGTTTGGACCAAATGGGGGTGGGTAAGGAGCTCAGTAGGGGCCTTAAAAAAAGAAAGAAGAAAATGATAATAAAACAAAACAAAAGCTAACTTGCAAGGGCATACAAGAAGGACAAGGGGGGCACAAAGGAGGATGGGTTAAGGAACATGGCACAAAAATAAAAGAAAAGGAGTGGAGTGGAGTGGAGGAGCACCAGAATACAGGTGGGGGGTGCAATTTAAGGTGATTCACCCCCAGGTGTGGGGGGGATGGCCCTGGTACCCCAAGAGACAAGTTGAGCAGTTTGTGTGCAGGAGGGCAAGAACCCCCACCATTGACATGGATCAAGGGGGATCATTTAGCTAATTAGTCTCTTATGATTTCAGGATGGCACCCAAGAAGGCTAGGAAGCAGAAGGCCAGCAAGGTACTAGCACAAAAAGCTGCTGATTTGATGGAGCAGATCCAGGCTATTCTCAAGGAGTTTAGGGCAGAGGAGGAGAAGGAGAAGGAGAGAAAAGCAGACAAGAGGAAGGAGCTACTGGCCAGGAAGGAGAGACCCAACAAGAAGCTGACCAGTAACAACCCAGATGAGGGTGGTAAGCCTCAACCAGAGGAGGGTAAGGCACTGGTGGTTGACCTGTCTGTCGAAGGTAGTCTAAAAGGCTACATAGCAGGTATTATGGAGAAAGAGAATGAGAAAGGTTGGGAGGAGGTGGATAAAGTATGAAAAGAGCTGCAGGAGTAGAAGACAACTGAAAAGGCTGTAGGTAGCGGGGGCGGGGGAGGAAGGCAGTAAAACTAGCTATAGCTGGCACCCCCAGGGATGGTCCTGGGGGATTATGTCTCTCAAGCCCCGAAGGAAAAGATTTGGAAGGGGGAATACATGGACATGTTTGCCCTCATCTATAAAGATACGGCAAAAAAGTATGAGCAGAAAGAGTCGGTTGGCAACTCAGAAATGGAGGTAGCTTTAGCCATTGTGGGCAAGATCAGTGAGGATGTGACCTACAAGGGCAAGACTTTTGGGGCATGGATGGAGGGTTTCATGCATTTTAGTGCAATTATGCTCCAAAAGAAACCTGAACTGGCTATCCCACTACTCACATACTCAGCCATCATTAGGGATGCCTATTGGATCAAGAGTGGGTGCGGGTGGTTAATCTATAATGAAAAGTTCCACCTGAGAGTAGCATCTCATTGGGATGTCAGGTGGGATGTCACGCTATCGGAGCTGTGGATTAGGACTTTGTCAGCACCGGGGGAGTGGGCGAGAAAGGAAAGAAGGGCAATGGTGGGGCAGGGACAAAAGCCTACTGGGCCTACAATAAGGCAAGCTGTACGTGGATCAACTGAAAATATAAGCACGCTTGCTCGGGTTGCGGGGGAGGCACATCCCATTTTCAGATGTCAGACACATGGTGACAGAAATTCAGCACCAGCACAGGGGCAGTCCTTTTGAGGAAGTCAAAGGGGGGCAGGGGAGGGTACAACAGGCAAGGGGATAACTTTAGGTGGCAGAGTGGGAGGGGGGAATTCAGTGGGTGTTGAGCCAGTTCACCTGGGGTTACTGGGGGAGATGGGTTTTCCCCTGGCTCAATCTCCGATAAAAGCTAAAATGGTAGTGGCATGGACTAGGGATTACCCAGCTCACAAGGCAGAAAAAACATTGAGGGAGGGTTTTACCATGGGGTTTAACTTTTTCGGGCCTAGAAAGGCCATGGGGACAAAGAATTTGGCATCAATTATGGGAAAAGAAGGAATAGTATAGTGGAATATCAGGAAAGAGTGGGAGTTGGGCTGGGTGGAAGGCCCTTTCGAAAGCCCCTCATTTAAGAACCTTAGGGTCTCACCCCTGGGCATAGTGCCCAAGAAGGCACCGAAGAAATACAGACTGATACTCCACCTGTCATACCCAGATGGGGAGCCAGTGAAAGATGCTATAGCACCAGAGAGGAGTTCAGTGTCATACGCCACTTTGGATAAGGTGGTGGAGCTGATAAAAGCCAGGAATGGGGTTTGGGTAGCTTAAACCACTATAGAATCAGCTTTCCCACTCCTGCCAGTCAGGGAGCAGGATTGGGAGCTGCTAGGGTTTCAGTTCCAGGGGAAGTACTATTTTGATACAGCAATGCCCATGGGGTGTTCGGTGGCATGTGCCACTTTCAAAGTTTTTAGTACTTGATTGCAGTGGGTGTTTACCATAAAGCATAAACAGGGAGCAGTTGTCCATTACTTGGATGATTTTCTATTCATAGGGGAAGGCAGAGAGAACACACAGACCATGCTCGCAGTTTTTGAGGAACTCTGTGGTGAACTGGGAGTCTCTTTTGCCGGGGACAAGACCGTAGGCCTGAGCAGGCTGTTGGAATTTTGGGAATGGAACTGGATTTGGACCAACAGTGTTACCGCCTGTCAGAGGACAAAGTGGCCAGGTTGAAGGGCCTCATCCAAGGGATTAAGGGGAAGAGTGCAACTCAGGACAATACAGCAAGTTTTGGGGCATATGAATTTTGCATGTTGAGCAGTGGCACCTGGGAAGGCATTCACCAGACGCTTGGCCAGGGTGTCTGCGAAGGCCAAACTACTTTATCACTGGGTGGGCCTTAACAAGGGAGTGAATGATGACTTGTTAGTGTGGGAAGTTTTTCTGGATGGATACAACAGGGTGACATTTTGAAGGGACCATTGGGATGAGGGGACAGAACTCGAGCTCTTTAAGGATGCAGCCAGTGCAGGGCAAATGGATCTCGGAGGTGTGGCTGCCCAGGTGGGTGGAGTTGGGGCTGATGAAGGACATCACGTTCTTGGAGGCATTTCCTATTTGGGTGGCACTGGTGGTATGGGGTCAGAGGTTTAGGAACAAGAAGGTGATTTTCAGGTGTGACAACATAGCGGTGGCATCCATTATTAATAAGCAATCAGGGGCCACCGAGGTGGTGCTACGGGTGGCATGCATGCTGGTGTTGGAGGGGTTGAAGCTGAACTTGTCCTTTAAGGCTAGACATGTGGAAGGGGTGACGAATGAGCTAGCTGACAGTCTTTCAAATTTACAGTTGGATAGGTTCCAGGCATTGGCCCTGACAGCAGCTGTCCAGAGAATGCAAGTGCCTCTGCACCTTTGGGAGATTGGATGGACTGAGCGCAGCTACTCTTCCAGAGCACCTGAGCCCAAAACATGATGAGAGCCTATGAAACAATGTGGAGGAGTTTCCAGGGGTTCTGGGGGAGGACTTGGCTGGAGGTAAGTGGCCCAGTGACAGAATCCCAGGTCATGTGGTATATGGTAGAAAAGTGGGGGGGCAGGTATGTCTGGAGCCACCATAGGCATACACCTAGCTAGCATTGGCATGGTTTGCCAGTTGAATGGTTGGGGGTGCCCACCAGGACACCATCTATTCACAGGATGCAGCAAGGATGGATTAGGTTGCGAGGCTGGAGAGGTGCAGGCCAATGGGGGGCTTTTGGATAGGTTGGTGGTGGCTTTGCCATGTATGTGTTCTGCAGCATATGAGGCACACTTGTTTACAGCCATCTTTAGAGTGATGCACAAGGGGACTTTCCGGGTTGGGGAGGTGGTGGCACAGAGGAAAGGGGACAGATCGGATGGACTTCAGGAGGGGGATATTGTATGATTGGCTAGTGCAGCCAAGGTTTGGCTTAAACGTTCCAAAACAGATCAGGAAGGTAGGGGTTGTACGGTACAGCTTAGCAAGGAAAATGAGGCTGAAGCAGCAGGGGTGACAGCCATAGATGATTATGTAGCAGTCAGGCTGCAAGGGGGCAGGAGTTTCTTTAGGCATGGTAACGGGGACCTGGTAACCACAGCTCAGGTCACTGCTGTGCTCCAAAAAAGAATAGTTTTCCTTAGTGAGGAGCCTGGGAGGTTTGCTTCTCACTCATTCAGAATAGGAGCAGCCTCGGAAGTAGCCAGACTAGGAGGTTCCCCTGTTGAGGTACAACAGGTGGACAGATGGTCCTCCCAGGCTTATAGAAGATATGTTCAGAAATAACTGTTAACCTCTGTAATTTATGTCTTCCAGGAGTCAGACAACGTAGGGTGGTGTGGATTGTCAGCCAGTCATTTATCCATTTAGCAGAGCAGTGGGCACTCATCATGGTCAGGGGCTGCCAGTTGGGACAGGATCCAGAGAGGACCATGATTGAATGGCAAGGGAGAAGGGGATTAAAATGGAGGCAGTTTCTACCACTGTTGGATGAGAACATTGGATTTCTGCCAGCACCAGACTTGCTTATCATACATGCCAGGGGGAATGATTTGGGCACCCTGCCCTAGGTGGCACTGGTCTACATGATATTGAGAGACTTTGAGATGATAAAATTAAGATGGCCAGGGTGACAATAGCCTTGTCAGAGATTATCCTGCACAGAAACTGGAAGAGGGCCCAGGATGTATTGGCAGTAGATAAGGCCAGGAAGAGGGTGAACAGGAAGCTGGTAGATTGGACTAGAAACTCAGGAGGCGTGTATAAAAAACATGAGCTGATCACACATGATACACCGGGGAGGTATCAATCAGACAGGGTTCACACGTCAGAGGTAGGTAATACAGCACTGAATGGGACTATTAAGGAGCCATTGAAAAATGGCAGGATTTGGGGTTGGTTTGCTACTTTTAATGGGAAGCTCAGAGGCTGGACCGGGTGGTCAGCCTATGGCTAGTGGGAAAAAAGGGGGGCTCAGCCAGATGGGGGGTATGGCAAGGCACTGGAGAGCTCCCTATGGGGTATTCACCTCAAGGGGGACAGGGCTGGGGAGTCAGGTGGGACACCTGAACCCAAAAAGAAGAGGAAGGAACGAAGGGGCACCAAGTCCTTACACCCAGCCCAAGAAGAAGAAGAAGTGCTAAATATATATGTTGGAAAATGATGGAACTGTAAATAAAGGGAAAACCCCTCTGAGAAAGTGGTTGTAAATAAATGTGATGATGGTGTTTGGATTTTAAAGTGATACATGGAATTGTGAGAATCTACCTTTAATAAACTTTGAATGTTTGAACCAATTATTTATGTATGGGAGTGGCTGATTTCAGGGGGGGTCCAACTGACAAAAGAGGTTGCCCTATTAAAGGGCAGTCCGGCTGTCAATGGCAGCCCTGGGATTAGCTGGTGGAAAGCAGGAAGGGGATGGGGAGAGGGTACAGATCAGGTGCAGTCCTAGGGAAGAATGCAGGTAGGGGGAGAGATGGGAGGGGGATGTCATCACAAGGGGGAGGAGAGTGAGGTCACAAAGGGAGCAGGTCCAGGTGAAGTAAACTGGATGACTGACAGCCCACCAGATTGGAGAAATTAATCTCAGGGGAGGGCCTATAGAGGGGTAGAAAAGGCACTGCAGAGAGAGAGAGAAAAATCCCTCTCTCTACTGCAGCTGATAGTTTGCAATTTCCCACCCACCCACCCCAAAAGTAGAAGCAAGGGGGAAGTTATGATGACTAGGGTATTGTCATGTGAGGGGTTGCCAGTCTGAGGGCAACAGGGACACCTGGGATGTCAAGGATGGGGTTGCTGGATGAGAGCAACAGTTGGAGACCATGATAAAAAAAGGGGGGGCTCAGCCAGATGGGGGATACGGCAAGGCAGGGAATGGCTCCCTATGGGGTATTCACCTCAAGTGGGACAAGGCTGGG
The DNA here is from genome assembly GCA_016271365.2 of Neoceratodus forsteri. Lineage (NCBI taxonomy): Eukaryota > Metazoa > Chordata > Ceratodontiformes > Ceratodontidae > Neoceratodus > Neoceratodus forsteri. Next base: position 381,474,024 of record JADMNL010000023.1, on the reverse strand, counting down.
AGAATCAGGTGGGACACCTGAGCCCAGAAAGAAGAGGAAGAAATTAAGGGGCACAGGGTCCTTACACCTGGCCTGAGAAGAAGTGCTGAATATATATGTTGGAAAATGCTGGAATTGTAAATAAAGGAAGAACCCCCCTGAGAAAGTGGTTGTAAATAAATATGATGATGGTGTTTGGATTTTAAAGTGATACATGGAAATGTAAGAATCTACCTTTAATAAACTTTGAATGTTTGAACCAATTATTTACGTGTGGGCATGGTTGATTTCAGGGGGATCCAATTGACAATGAAGCAAACTACATTGGAGAATTGGAACTCCCCAAAATTCAAAATGTTTAAGTTTAACAAATGAAAAAAAAATGGCAAACTGATGAGGTACTATGTGAGTTGTGGAGGAGTCCTCTCAGCAGAAAAATTTAATGCCTGACAGTATATTGCATCTGGTACACCTTTTATCTTACAGAGTTTTAAGCTTTTGGCTTTTTCTTTTTATCTAGTTTTGTTTGTCTGCACTTGGATGTAGTTTTATTGTTACAGAACCAGCAATGGAGGTAGCAACAGAATTATCAGCAGAAGGAGATGGAAGGAGACTGCAGAGGGAAAGTGAGGGAGACCACAGAGGGAGACTGAGGGAGACCACTGGTCAGATGATCCTATTATGGTGAACCTACAGTATGTGGTGCCATGTAAGCTGCAGAGCAGCTTCTCGGCTGAGAATTTTATTGCCTACTTAAAGAGTGGATTTGGTATGCCTTTTATCTTACGGACTCCAATAAAGTCAGTTGTTAAAGCATTTGGTGTGTATCTGCACTTGGATGTGCTTTCTTTTTATTTTTTCTAGCTTTAACAATGGTCCAGCAGAGAGCAGAAAGAGTGATGTGGTGCAAGTTGTGGGAAGAGCTTGGTCGGACTGCAGTTGAAAAACCAGGTTGACATAGTTGCTGGAGCAGCAGTCATAACGTAGAATAGATGAGCTGAGGTGGAACTTGGAGGCATTGAAACCTAGGAGGAGAGGTGGATAAATAAACCAAGGGACAAAGCCAGAAAAAGCGCTATCGTCTCTAAAACATTATCTTTAAGGGCTATGGTATGTGCCTAAATCAAAACAGAAATAGATACAGATGGCGTAAATAAGCTCTAATTATTCTTAATATCATGGGGAAAAAAGCCCAATAGGTGAACCTGACAAAATATTATTATAAGTACTTTTGATATATGCTTTTGTGTCCAGCATACATTATTGGAGGTGGTGGTCTTATGTTAAAAATCACAAATATTTCCACTTTTATACGGTATGTTGGTATTCATTTTCTTTACCTTAACCATGCCAGGTTGTGGTTAGTTTATGAATAGGTGGTAACAATTGAAGTCTAATTTTAATTTGATGGGTATAACTGGGTAATTAATTAAGTAGGATGTGGAAAATTAAAAAAATAAGATTCGCCAATCATAGTTCTAGGAGACGGAAGCACATGATCAAATACATATAATATGTACATGCTGGATTGATAAAAACAGCACCAGGAGCTGACAACAGAGGAGTGAGAAGTAATCTTAGCATAACCGGGGCAAGATATATTACTTGCTAAAGCTATAGCATGATATAAGATAGAGGAAGTAAAAACCTAAAAGTTGAGGCTGAAGCTTCATTTCAAAAATACAAGAAACAATACTATTTAATCTCTGTTAAAGCCAAGTCAGGCTAAGTGGCTGGAGTTATCAGCTCTCTATAGGTTACATGACCAGACTGGAAAGTAAGTCTGGTCACTGATTTTAAATGCAGTAGATATTATTATTTATAAAATTTAAACGTGAATGTTATGAAATTATAAAACTATAGTATGTTAAAGCTTAGTGTTGATTTTGAGGCTATCAGTTTGTGTTTTAATTGAAACATTAATGTATATAGAGATTTGTGACTCATGAAGGCATGTTTATTTAAAAAAATGCTTACATAGTTGGTACAGACTAGATTATAGCTGAAATCCCTAAAAACATCACCACCACTTTTATTCACATTATTTAGTGACTAATACCAGAGTGGAAACAACCACTAAACTATTCCGGAGGAAGAGGCATAAAAGAAAATCTAGGAGATACAGATAAGCATTCAGCCCATGATAAACCACAGAAGCGGTCATCTGTATGTGTATTTTTTAAGGAAACTCACCAATTTAATCCAGTGGACACAGTAGCAGCGCAGAATGCATAGAAGCCAAATGAGTGAGGTACATATGCATGATTCTAGAAATTTGTTCCTGTAAGCACGAATAAAATATTAAACCGTTTTACAATTACGCTGCAGAAATTAAGCTGCACTCTGCAAAAATTTGAACCTTTTAAAGACATTTGCAGCTGTAAAATTCTTTATATTTAAAATTTATATTATAACTCTAAAAGTTATGTTATTTGTAGAGTTAATTGCAGTTGCATGACTGTGCTGTTATAAATTTTATCAAGTGAGTGGAACAAGTAATCTCTAATAATTTATACTTAGTTTAAAACAAGATCTGTGAAGTATATTTTGGTTCCATGTCATAAGAGCGAAAGAATAATGGTGACTGCAATGTGAGTAACTGCAAATTGACAAAAAGCAAAATGGCGATCAGCACAATAGTGCCATGAACAAACAGAGACTGACGCTCACTGTCTCTGTGGGGGGCGATGTCTAATTACTTTTTATGCAGGGGCTATCAACCACAGGGGATTAATGATGGGGGAGAGGGGAAAACTCAGGAGGGAGCTACCTCATAGGAGACAGAAGTCAGCAGGGGAAGAATGTGGGGGACAACCTGTGGGCGGGGGGGGACACACTCAGGAGGATGGGGATCAGGAATACAGGACCCACAGTAACACAAATGAAAAACCAAAAAAAAATCATCCTACAGCCAGTCCCAAACCTGGGGTTGCCACATACAGCTGCACACACAGGCAGTGCTCCTACCATGTATGCTATACTGCCAGCTCTGGTCTGCTCTGACAAATTACTGCCAATATACTACATTACCTAACTGCCTACATTGCTCATCCCTTCTAAAACACTGCTGAAATTTTCTATTGCCGTTTAATCCAGGTCGCTCAATATACACTCACTACAGTATTTCTGACTCACTCATATTGACTTGCTTATAATAACTTGCTTTTTTCACAGGGTACTGTGTATTGTAAACAGGATGTCACCAAAAAAGAACAAGCATTTCTTAATGCCAGATGTTCTCCACTGTTATAAAAGTTCTGGGGTACTAGTTGCTTTGTGGTGCACTTTGTGGCTTATGTAGTATCAAAGTTAGGAGCCTGCATTTGTAAATAGTTACACAGGTTCATAACTGTGTTGTTTTTTAATGGTTTTGCCCAATATTTTTGACATAGCCTTCTTATGACCCCATCTCATGAACAAGTGCAGAAAAAATGTGTAATTCCTGCCTGAAAGGTGATTTCACGCAGGGACTGTGAAATCACATTTTGGGATGCAAAAATCCATTTTGGCCAGGATTTGGAAAATGAAAGCTGCCACATTCATGATGTGCTGTGAGGAAATGGCAATGTTGAATATTTGGGGTAAAAATTTTGGAAAGGACCAAAGTTAGGAACCTGTGTTCGCAAAGTTCAGCATAGGCTCATAACTTTGTTGTTTTTCAAATATTTTTGTGCAAAATTTTAAACATTGCCTTCTTATGACTCCAGCTCATGAACAAGTGCAGAGAAAATGTTCAACTCCTGCCTGAAAGGTGATTTTGTGCAGGGACTGCAAATCACCTTTTGGGACACAAAAACACATTTTGGCCAGGAATTGAAAAATGACAGCTTTCACATTCATGAGGTGCTGTGAAGAAACGGTTATGTTGAAAATTTGGGTAAAAATATTGCAAAATACCACACTTGTGACTTATAAGTCATAAAAAAACACATGAATAAAGTGGAAAAATAGCTTTTTGGGGGAGCAAAATCTAAATAAATGCTTGCAGCAGTTGTTGTTTAGGCTCCACTGTTACCACATAGATGGTCCACAAGGAAGTGACAGCAGAACTGTTTCATTCACAAAACCTTTCAAGACCATAGCATAATGCTGCTTAATACAATGTAGTATACTCGGAATGTGATTTCTAGTGTGTATAAGGTCATTTTGAGGTAGCTTGTGAATGCACATGTAATAACAAGATATAAAACTAAATTTTCAATAAATAAAAAGAAATAACAAGAAATTCCAGAAAAATAGAAAGAAAATTATAAAAAATAAAAATAATTTCATGGGTCTCTACGTATGAGCCTGCCTTCACAAAGTTCAACATAGGCTCATAACTTTGTTGCTTTTTAATAGTTTTATGTGAAATTTTCAGCATAGCCTTCTTAAGTCCCTGCCACATGAACAAGGGCAGATAATATTTCCAGCTCCTACCTGAAAGGTAGTTTTGCACACTGACTGCAAAATCACCTTTCAGACAGATTTGCCAAATTTCACTGCAATTTTTCATGAGGTGGAATCCCAGAAAAGGAAGTTGAAGATCTGTGATAAAAATATTAAAAACTGACCATGTTATGCCATTAAGTTCAAACCCCCATTGAAATACATTGAACCACATACCTGATTTCCTCAGTTCACAGTCCAACTTTGAAGAATGAAGACGTGTCTGCAGTGCAGATACTGTAGGATTATGGTGTCAGACCCCTGATGAGAAAGTAAGGGCTTGGGGGGGGATGTGGGGTGGTGAGTGCTGAGTGGGAGGGTCAAGTGGGGGGATTAATGGTGCAGAAGACATTGTTAGACAGTTTTCTTTTTTACAGAGTTTATAAAAAAAAACAGAGGGAAGGTTTTCTTTATTTCAAGTGTCGACACTGGGGGATTGGGTACTCCCAGTGTCAGTGTTGTATTTGTGTGTGGGGATGGGGGGGGTTAGTGCTGAATGGGAGGGTCCATTGGGGTAACTAATGGCACAACAGACATCGCTAAACGTTTTCCTTTTTTACAGGGTTTATATTGAAAAAAATGCTGCGAGAAGGTTTTCTCTATTTCAGAGGTTGACACGGGGGGATTGGGCCCCTGCAGTATTGGTGTTATATTTGTGTGTGAGTCAGTGTTATATTTGTGGGGTGCTGAGTAGGACGGTTAGGTGAAGGGAACAGTTATAGGGGAGCCAGCAAGAGACATTGATAGATAGTTTTCTTTTTTTCCAGGCAATATATATACAATACATAAAGAAAACCTATGAGGTGGTGACACTGGGGGATTGGGCACCCCCAGTGTCAGTGTTATGTTTGTGGAGGGATGCTGAAAGGGAGGATTAGGTACGGGGGACAGTTACAGGGGTGCCAGTAACAGACATTGATGAACAGTTTTGTCCGTTACAGCCGGTGTGAGCCCTTGGATGTTTGAAATTCCAGGCTGATCATGACAGATCAGCTCTGGTTGCTGTGCAGCATACATCAAAGGATAAAGCCAACCCATGATTGGGTTGACTTTTCCTTTTCAAATCTATGGCATCTCCATCCAGCAAGCCAAAACTCTGTCGTGATCAGCCTGGCTGATGATTGGTGTGGTGCTGTTGTGCCTGTAAAACACTAATCTGCATTATACAGACAGTATTACACCTTTCAAAAGCCAACTACCATAGCAAGATATTTGCTGCATGCACACATGCATGGTGAACATAAAAATGGGTCACCAGTTAGAATAGGTAAACTCACAACAAAGACACAAATAAAGAACAAAAATGAGAAAAATCAGAATAATGACAAAGTTTTAAACACTCAAAAGTCTTAAACTACTTTGTCACTCCATGGAATTAAATAGAATTATTGGATGGTGATAAATGTATCTCAATCAAGGGGTGCTGTTACCTAATGACTCATCATCTTCTATTAGAATGGATGAGTCCCTTTCAAAAGACTTACAGCATCCATTATTACTGGAGATTAGAGAACTAGACAGTGAGGGGATACAAGTTATCAAGGAAGGAATAATTCAACAGGAAGGGTTAATACAAAATGAGGGAGAGAGAAAATGAAAAGTTAACACCAAAAGAAATGATGGAAGTCAAGACAGGATAGAAAAAGAATGTAATGTAAGGAAAGGGAACATGGAATATAAAAACATTGACTAATCTCAGATAAGTATTACTGTTCAGAAATGTGCAGAGCAAGATAAAAATGTTCATATCCTCAGAATATGTTTTTCCTCTGTGTGGCAAGACTAAATTTATAGCCACCATCACAGGCCGCCCCCCAACTTACCACATTTTGGGCAGAATACAGAAATGGGCTCACAAGCAGAGAACAATATGGATACATTATATAGAGAATAATGGCCGGGTAGGGGGTTATAATGAGAATTTTATGCACACACACACACACAGAGGTGTGGGATGCCACATAAATCCTGAGAGCAAAGCCTGAGGTGTTTATACAGGCATCCCACACTGAGGGGTGTGTGTGTAACATTTGAGTTTTACTCACCTACCCAGCCTTAATTTTACATAATTGCTGGCCATCATTTTTTCACCACAGCAATTATATAAAATACATAGAGTGCTGTTTAGCCACAGTCCATTCAGGATGAAGCATGGTCCATGGCTGAGCAGTTGCTAACATCTTTCCATTTTCATTAAAGTTTTGTCAGTCAAGGAACTTGAAAGCTTGAAACTTCACTGATGACAAGGAGTTTTTTTTAGATTTACTTACAACTGACATGGAGTGGCAGTTAAGTGCCCAAAAGCTGCGCAGAGCAGTAGCTGGCACATGCGTTATCTATGGGAAACCTGGTACGTGTTTGCCATTATATCCAGCTTAACATTATTATAAATTATAACCGGGTTTCCCTGTGGGAAAACCACTGGCCAGTAATTATACAACAATTACCACATAAATGAAGTGGATATAACTATTATGCATGAAACCTTGTTTGCAATTAAAGAGGAACTAAAACAAAATAATAAGAATTTAGAACAAATGATCCCCTTGCTGACAATTATTGCAGAAGCAAGTCATATGCAATCCGAAAAAATAAAACAAACAATGACTGGGGGGAGGAAAAAGGAACAGGCTGGCATACAGAATAAAGCTGAAATTCACACAAATAATTATACAGGTAATATTCGTAAAACTTCAGAAAAAATAGCAGAAAAGGAGGAATAGTAAATAACCAGACTGGTGAGAGATTGAAACATGATAAATGTGAAAAAGAAACAAAAGATGGACAGCAGAGAGATACATATGGAAGAAAAAGGCTCTAATTGCAAAAAAATAGTAAGTGACAAGGGTGACAAGACAAATGAACACCAAAAAGAGGTGAAGCCTCAGAAGAATAAAAAATGTACACAGAGGGACAAAAATGTAAATGAAAAGTAGAGGAGTAAATATAATAAACCACACAAGGCAATAGAATTAGAAACATCCATTGAAACAAGAGACAACAAAGAAAGAGAGATTAATAGGGGGCTCAGAATGGCAACAGTATACTTGTCTGGTGCCTCAGAACTGAAAACCGGGACACCAGAGGCTTTAAAAATCATGATTTATGAGGGGCGTGGCTTAGCCAGGCAAGATGGCAGCTGGATTCTAGCCAAGCTTCTTAGGGGCACCTCTTCAAATCAGTAATTCATCGGTAACTTGCTTGAAACTACCAGACAAAATACAGTCAACAATAGTTCTTCTTCCAGGCTATGGTTACAAAAAAACACAATCTACCTTACCTTTTGAGCAGCCATCAGCATCCTTAAAATTAGCAACACCAGGTGAGGAACGCACAAGGGCACAAAGAATGGCAGTGTCAGAAAGCTTGAGTAAGAGTGGCCCTGCACAATAAGAATCACTGGCAGCTCTCCCATCAATGATTAAGAATCTATGAGCAAGATGAAAGCCAGCTTTATGAATGTTTATGCCCAAATTCTACATATTCAGATGATTGTTACTGGGCTCACAGAAACAACGTCTGCCCATGCCACCAGAACTGATTAGACTGAAAAGAGAATTGGTGAGCTGGAGGACACTGTCGGACCTGGCACAGTAAAAGCTGGTGTTCAAACAACACATGAAAGCACTACTGGAAAAATCAGATGTTCAGAACAGGGCACAGAGATTGAACTCCGGTTGGTGGGACTGCCAGAAGGCATCGAGGGCAAGACCCCAAGCGGACGGTTACAGAGATGAATAGTTGAATAATAGGGCATGGCACCTGAGGCAGCAGACTTTGAAACTGAGTGACAGGTCTCAAACCAGGATGCTGTCCAAGGCATTTCCTGATAAAATATCTCAGATTCCAAGATAAAGATAAAATGATATGGATTGCCAAAATTCATAGCCACATAAAAGTGTAGGAAGGGTTAGTTATGGTGTTCCAGGATTTTAGCAGGGAATTGTAGGTGATGCACCAGCAGTTCTTTTGCCATCACGTCTAAGCTTCATCTGAGAGGGTGGGAATTTGCCCACATCTACCCCTTAAAACTACGGATGAAGAGGCCAAGGAGACCATTGAGAATCTTTAATACTGGCCCAGAAACTGAGAATTTTGTCAGTCAGAGAGATGCAGGTATTGGTTGCCCATCAGTGCAGTGGCAGCGCTACTGCCCATGATGCTAGCGACTTGGGTTTGGGAACGAGCCTGGGTCATCTGGGTCTGGCTGGGGTGGGGAGGTTCAAGCATCCCATAGGACACTCTCCTCCTGCAGGGGTTGGGGTTGCCATACTTCCCTGTTCCCACTACGGATGGATGCACGGGTGGCGGCTCGGGATTAGCAGCGTGTGTAGGGAGGGGAAGATGCTGTTAGGCATTTGGTTGAGACGTGCATCAGCACATCTATAGCCTGGATTTTCATCCTTGTGCCGGTGTCCTCAGGGGCTGGGATGTGGGGGGGCAACATAAGATTAAAAAAAAACCACTGCTGAGCAGTATAATCTCTGATAGGGAGGAGCACGAATGTCAGTACAACTGCCACTGAGCCCCACCAGCAGTGGGCAATAAACAAAGAAAAAAAAGGAAAAAAAGGAAGATGCAGCTATTGAGGGAGATGAGAGACATGCTGCACAGCGTCAGCAACATGAAAACGTACTGACTACATCTTTGCACTTCCAATTGAATGGCTTTTCCCTGGTCTATCTTGATGCTTCTCAGCTCTCTTGGGGAGATTGAAACCCCAGTGTCCCACTATGTCCAACTATGTGGCCTGATATTTGGGGTCCCCCTTAGTATGTAAACTAACTCCTTTGTGTTTATCCCCTATTCCCTGGCCCCTTCCCCCTCATGCTATGTAGTGGTTGCTCTGCCACCCATTGTGTTCACAACCAGCTTGCACACCAGGAAGAGTAGGGGCAGCAATAACACTGTTATCTCTCGTGTGACTCCTTTGACTGTCAGTGGTTCAGTTTTCCAGACTACACAGGACTTCCTTCTTGGGGCATGGGTTTTATTGGGGGGACATGCCTCAGTGATACCTTGTATGGGAGCATGGCTATTGAACTCACTGGGTGCAGGATCCCATAGTCCTCTTCAATGAGAACCAGCTTGTTCAATCACTTTTGTGTTTGATCTCATCTGTTCTGCCATTCCCTCCAATTGCACAGGATTATTGTTTTGGCAGTACAGGTGTCAGTGGAGGGGGGGCAACTGTGAATTGGGGTCATGGCCCCACTAGGTCCACCATGCAATTGACAGGAACATATAAGTGGATGGCCATGCACCCTTGTGGACAATCTGCTCTAACTTAGTTTTCCTCACTGTGAACATTGTTGAAGTAGCATGCAGTATTTTAGTGGGTCTGAGATCAAGGTATTGTTAAAAGTTTCCATTTGTCTATACCTCTTTGTAAACAACATGCCCCTGATCAGCCTTTGAATACCCAAGGCCCACAACCTTTGCCAGCCCCAGATGTGGAGCAACTTCACTTAGCAACATTAGGAGAGTGCTACAGCTACTTATGTGGCACCCGTCTAAAAAATCAGCATAAAACCGCACTCCTTCAAGAAAAAAATCCCTCAGGCTAACACCTTACCTGAGGGATCTCAGATGGCTAACACTAATATTACTCCTCTTGTCTAGAAATATCCACCCTAACCTAGGCCCTATAGGCAACCTTGGTTCAGGATCAAATCGTACAGAGAAGCTAAACATAGTCTCCTTCAATTTTGGAAGTCTACTCCCAAACAAAATTTGCTGTTTGAAGTCTGAGCAGCACAAGTGCAACCTAATGTAATATCCCTGACTGAAACCTGGCTCACACATAACATTGCTGATGCTGTCATCACCCATCCTGGTTTTAACCTATTTAGAGAGGACTGGTGGGGTAAGCATGGTGGGGGGTGCTTACTTAAGGTTGGACCTACAGGGCTCCAAACTTGAAAGTGAAGGCATCTCTAGAACCTGTGACTGTCTGGCAGTCAAACTCCTCTTGGGGGACACAAATCCCTTGTAATTAGGACAACCTGCATACCTCCTGGGAAACACCAACCAGGCCTCGAGTCCTCCTCTAGATACCTTAAACAAACTAGTTGAAACTGGGAAACTATAGTCACAGGAGACTTCAATATCAGTTGGTCTGCCAAATCTAGTGCTATCCACAGGGACTTCATAGCCAGCCTGTTTCTCTCTCAACTAGTTAATGAATGCACCAAAGCCAGTTATAAAATGGGCATCAGAACCTTAATTGACTGGATCCTGGCTACCCCCACTGGTAGGGTAATAGAAGTCTAAGTGCTGGCAGACACTGTCAGTGACCACTCCCAGGTTCAATGCACATGGACAGTTAAACAATCCAAGCCCCCCCCCCAACGATTTACCACCGGTTGGGTCCTATGCAAAGATAAGGTGAGAGATTTTAAGTTGCATGTGGCTCCGAGAGACTGGAGTTACTTGGATGACACCCCTAACATAGACTCTGCCCTTGACTTCTTTATAAATGAATTCACTACTGCTCGCAAAAAATGTGCCCCTCTCAAGAAGTGCAAGGTGTGAGGCACCTCTGTTGGATGGATCACCCCTGAATTCCTAGCCTGCATGTGAGATAGAGGCAACCTGTGGTTCAGAGTGAGAGCAACAGGGTCACCTGTGGACTTACAAAGGTACAGAGGCTCAAAATAGGTACACCACCATGATGAGACAGGCAAAATCTGCATTCTTTAAGGACAAGCAATTCAAAAACTGGGGCAATGGGAAAGAATTTGGGGAGAACATATCCAAGCACCTGGGTAAAGGTGAAAAACAGCCCCCTAAAATGCTCAAAATTGATGGGGCTGACATCCTAGACCTAATAGAGGTAGCAAATAAATTTAACAAGGCCTTCACGAGCCTAAGCTCGGTCATCCCCACCAGTCCTGTGCAGGGGTCTCTTGATGATGATTGCTTAGAAGCCTTAAGCAGCAATGACCAAGAGCCAGGGAACCCTAAATTCTATTTCAAGCCTATATTAAAAAAGACACCCTAAAATATATCAAAAGAATCCTAGGTAAAACCAGGATGAGGGGTGCACTAGATATGAAGTTGCTGGCCCAGACCCTTGAGGAACTTGCCCTCCTCATTCTCACTGCGGTAATCCCAGTTCCCTGGGGTATAGAAAACCTCACTGGTCATGCCAGTTTTCAAAAATAGTGGCCCTGGCAAATTACAGACCCATTTCAATCCTCTCCTCCTTGTCCAGTGCAGTGGCTGTGGAGTGGCAGTCTTCTGGAAGACGTTCTGGAGGATGCGGTGTTGTCCCATCTGCAGGCACCTTTCTAAGCTGAGGGAGGAGGTTGCTCATCTCCAGGCTGAGTTGGGAGACCTCCTCTCCCACCCAGAGACCATCTGGGCCACCATCACTGCCTCAGAGGTTGCCAAGAAAGAGGAGCGCTGGACCAGAGGGGGCTCAGGGAGGGTGAGAGTGGTGGAACAGAGGTGCATTCCTCCAGTTGTACCTCTCCACAATTTGTATGCCATTCTGGCAGAGTGTGGTTCCTCTATGGAGGCACCCACAGTGGAGACCGAGGAGAATGCTGGGAACCTCCACAAAGGAGACCCACAGGAGGGTAGCATGGGACCCCGCAGGGGAAGGAAACAACTCCTGGTGGGGGACTCCATTGTTAGAGGATAGAACTGGGGGAGGAGTGGGAGAGGGAGGTAAGGTGCCTGCCTGGCACCATGGCTTGGAGGGACAGGGAGTGAATCTCAGGATAATTGGAGCAGCTGCACAGGGCAGGGAGCTGGATGTCATTGTCCACCTAGGGACAAATGACCTGGCTGGGAAAGGGATCAGAGCAGTGCAGGAGGAGTTTGTGGAGTTGGGGAGGGGCTTTAGACAAGTAGCATGCACGGTAACCTTCTCGGAGGGGCTGTCTGTCTATGGCATGGTGAGGCTTGGGTACTCCGCACCATGGGATTCAATCAATGGTTGAACAACTGGTGCAGAGATCAGAGTTTTGACTTCATTGGGGACGGGGGTCCACCTGGAGGTATGCTGGCCTATACTAGTGTGATGGTCTGCATCTGACCAGGAGGGGAACCAGGATCCTAGGTAATACGTTTAAATGCTTCATTGGTAATCATTTAAACTAGCCAAGGGGGGAGGCACTGAAAAGGAGCAGGGAAATCCTAGCCCCTCCCCACAAACAAATCAGGGTAGTTAGTGAGGTAAACACAAAGATAGAGAAGTCAATGGGTAGAAGGGCAGGGGTAAATGGAGAAAAAAAGCAAAGGCAGTAATCACAGGGATGGGGCAAAAAGGGGTAAGGCCATCAGAAAATGGAGGGTAATGAGTACCAATGCCCATAGTCTAAGTAAAAAAACTCCCTGAACTGGTGGCCTTGATGGAAGAGGGACACCTGGATATCGTGGCAGTCACAGAAACATGGTACACAGAGGACCATGACTGGGATGTCAACATACCAGGGTACACAAACTACAGGAGGGATAGGGAGGGTAGAAAAAGAGGAGGAGGAGTAGCTCTTTACATAAGGAAAGGGATCAAAGCAATGGAACTAAAGGGTAAACAGGGAGGGGTGGAGAGGAGGCACTGTGGGTCACCCTGGAGACCAGAAATGGCACCACAATCCACATGGGGAGTTGTATACAGACCCCCATCTCAGGGGAAGGAAATGGACAAGGAAATTATAGAAGGCATCCTTAGGATGGTAGGAAAATGGGATATATTGTTGATGGGGGATCTGAATATGCCAGATGTTAACTGGAGCACCTTTGCTGCAGCCATATCCAAGACCAGGATCATTCTCGATGCCTTGCAGGAGGCATGCCTCAGACAGCTAGTGTTGGAACCCACTCAGGAGGGAGCAATCTTATACCTGGTACTCTCAAATGGGGATGGAGAGAGGGTCTCAGATCTAGAAGTGGGTAGCCATCTGGGAACAAGTGACCACCAAAGAGTGGTTCACGATAAACACAGCTGCAGAGTCAAGCCATACAAAAGTGAGGGTACTGGACTTTAGGAGGGTTGACTTTGTCAAAATGGGAGAGTGCCTCAGAAAAGCACTAGCAAATAGGCAGGAACAAGGGGTGGAGGAACAATGGGGAAACATCAAAACTGCCATCACAGAGGCAACACGCCTTTGTGTGAAGCAAATAAACACAACAAAATGAAAGAAAAAAACACTATCGTTCTCAAAAGAGGTGGTTGGGAAGGTTAAGGAGAAAAAGATAGCATTTAGGAAGTATAAGGAAACACAAAAGGAGCAGGAAAGAGAACTGTACAAGTTAAAGCAGAAGGAAACGGGGAAGGCAGTCAGAATAGCCAAGGCCCAAAAAGGAAATAATAGCCAACTCGGTTAAGAAGGGGGATAAAACCTTTTATAGGTACATCAGGGAGCAAAGAAAGACCAAGGGAGGGATAGTGAGGCTTAATAAAGGGGAGAGGGTGGTGGGCAGAGAGGACAGTGAAAAAGCAAGGATACTAAACAAATACCTCTGCTCAGTATTCGCAAAAGAAGAGGAGGGGGAGGTACCTAATCCAATCAATAGAAGCCATTTGTATAGGGGAGTTGATACCAGTCCTTTCACAGAAGAAAGGGTTCTGAAAGAACTAAAACTGAAGGCAGACAAATCAATGGGGCCTGATGGGATTCACCCCAGAATTCTAAAAGAACTAAGGGGAGAACTAGTGACACCACTGACTATCCTTTTTAACAGATCATGGGAGGATGGTGTGGTATCTAAGGACTGGAGAAGGGCGGATGTGATTCCCCTTCACAAAAGTGGGAGCAAAGCAGAGGCAGAAAACTACAGACCTGTTAGCTTGACCTCAGTGGTAGGGAAAATTATGGAATCACTTCTGAAAGAAAGAAATGTTGAGCACCTAGAGGCTAGCGGGGCACAGGACCCAAGGCAGCATGGATTCACAGCGAGAAGGTCATGTCACACAAATCTAATAAATTTCTTCGACTGGGTGACCAAAGTAGTAGACATAGGAGGGGCTGTGGACATGGCCTACCTAGACTTTAGCAAGGCATTTGACACAGTCCCACACAAAAAAAATGAATAAACAAATTAGCCAGCCTGAGAGTGGGTCCCAGGGTGGTAGTCTGGGTAAAAAATTGGCTGGACAACAGGACACAGAGAGTAATAGTAAACAAGTCCACTCCGAAGAAAGGGGGGTTACTAGTAGGGTACCGCAGGGTTCAGTTCTGGGTCCAGTCCTTTTTAATGTCTTTATAAGTGACATTGCAGAGGGAGTGGAAGGAAAAGTATGCCTCTTTGCAGATGACACAAAGATCTGCAACAAGGTTGATACACAAGGGGGGGTGGAAAAGATGAAAAGGGACTTGGCAAGGTTGGATGAATGGTCAAAAGTATGGCAGCTTAGAATCAATGCAAAGAAGTGCAAAGTAAAGCACCTGGGAAACAAAAATCCAGGGGAAGAATACACAATGGGGGGAGGTATCAACAACAACAAAAATGGAAAGGTCCTGGGTTAGTCATATCAAATGACCTAAAAGTAAGCAAGCAATGTGAGAAGGCAGTAAGGATGGCTGGGGGGATACTGGGATGTATAGGGAGAGACATCACATCACCAGTAGAAAACAGGAAGTTGTTATTCCCTTGTACAGACAGTTGGTGAGACCCCATCTGGAGTACTGCATGCAGTTCTGGAGACCCCAACTCCGCAAGGACATAGACAGGATGGAGGCAGTACAGAGGAGAGCAACTAAAATGGTGCAGGGTCTGCAACAGAAGCCATAGGAAGAGAGAGAGACTAAAGCAGCTTAATATATATATATAGCCTTGAGGAAAGGAGGGAGAGGGGGGACATGATAGAAACTTTCAAGTACCCCAATGGAATCAACAAAGTCCAAGAGGGTGGCATCTTTTAGAAAAAGACATATGCAAGAACAGGGGGACACAATTTGAAGATAGAGGGGGGATGGCTCAGGAGCAATGTGAGGAAGTATTTTTTCACAGAGAGGGTGGTGGATGCATGGAACGGCCTTCCTGAGGAGGTCGTGGGGTCAAAAACAATGGGGGAATTCAAGAATGCATGGGAAAGACAAATCAATTCTGGTGGGGGATAGGAGGAAATAGGCTGTTGGTTAACTAGGATCTACAGCTTATCCAATAGGTAGGTAAATGGGCAGACTAGGTGGGCCAAGTGATCCTTATCTGCTGTCAGAGTCTATGTTTCTATGGAATGAATCATATCGGACCAATTTGTCACCTAATTGGGTAAATACAATATCCAATGTGCAGAACAGCATGGATTCAGGAAACTCCACAGCACCAGCATTGCCCTCATAGACTATACCAACTACTTGCATGAGGCACTTGACAGGAGGTCTCCTGGTGAGTGTCACTTACATTGATCTGTCAAAGGCCTTTGACATGGTCAGTCACATGCTGTTGCTTGGCAAGCACCTGTCCCTTGGGCTGTCTCAGGACACAGTAGCTTGGTTTTGCTGCTACTTCAGTGACCATTCCCAGTGAGTAAAGATTGACAGCACTTTATCAGATGATACGAGCATCTCTATAGGCATACCACAGAGATCAAGTCTTGCCCCCCCCCACATTATTTGATCTGTTTATTAACAGCCTTTTGGAGGACTGCCAATCTGCTAGGGTATGCCTGTATGCGGACAATGCTGTCATTTACACCAGCAGTTATGACCAGGGTAAAATCTATAATGATCTCTAAATCAACTTTGACTCATTAGAGAAATGGTTATCATACAAAAAACTGATCTTGAACAAAAAAACTAAAAGCATGTTATTCTTAGACTGCAAATGAAAAAAAAGTCCCACCACTAGTCATACTCAGTAACAAAGGACATAAATTAGAACAGGTTGAATCCTTCAGGTACTTTGGTGTTGTCCTGGATGATACCCTATCATTCTTCTCTCACGTGGACTATATCATTAGTTTGGCAAATAGATACATAGAAACATAGAAGTTGATGGCAGATAAGGACCGCAAGGCCCATCCAGTCTGCCCATTTCTTTTTCTACCTTATAAATGTGCCATTGGCCTTTGCTCTGTCAGTGACCTATCTATTCATAGTCATTTGTATTGCTCCCTTATGCCTATCCCATGCCTGTTTGAAGCCCTGCACTGTATTCATAGCCACCACTTCTTGTGGTAAGCCATTCCATGCATCTACCACCCTTTCTGTGAAAAAGAATTTCCTCACATTCCCCTTAATTGGCCTCCTCTAATCTCATGCTGTGTCCTCTTGTCCTGCTATTTTTCTTATATTTAAACATGTTAGACTCTTTCACCTTGTTTATGCCCTTAAGGTGTTTAAATGTCTCGATCATATCACCTCTCTCCTCCTTTGCTCAAGGGTATACATATTGAGCTCCATTAATCTGTCCTCATATGTCTTCTGATGCAGTCCCTGCACCATTTTGGTTGCCCTTCTCTGGACTGCCTCAATTTGGTTAATGTCCTTGTGAAGGTGTGGCCTCCAATACTGCATGCAGTACTCCAGATGGGGCCTAACTAATGTCTTGTACAGAGGATTATTACCTCCCTCTTACGACTTGTGATACCCTACTAATACACCCTAACACCCCCTAGCCTTACCTATGCTGCTTTAGAGGTCTGCTTGGATGATTTTAGGTCATCAGTGATGATGATGCCCAAGTCTCTTTCTTCCTTTGTGACTGCTAGCAACTCCTCCCAGCCTATAAGTGGCTTCAGGGTTTCTCTTCCCTATGTGCATGATTTTGCACTTCTTTGCATTAAATCCCAGTTGCCACTCTTCTGACCATTCTGCTAGTTTATCCAGATCTCTTCTCATTCTGCCCACCCCATCTGGATCATCTACTCTGTTGCAGATCTTGGTGTCATCTGCAAACAGACAAGCCTTACCCTCTAGTCCATCTGCGAGGTCACTAATGAAGATGTTGAATAGGACTGGCCCCAGGACTGATCCCTGAGGTACCCACTTGTGACTTGCATCTCTTCTGACTGTATACCATTTACCACCACTCTCTGTTTTCTGCCAGTCAACCAGTTTGCCACCCAGTTGACCAACTTCTGACCCACCCGAGCCTACCTAGCTTATTTATCAATCTTCTATGTGGAACAGTGTCAAAAGCTTTGCTGAAGTCAAGGTAGGCGACATCAACTGCTCCCCTGGTCCACCACTCTGGTTACCCAGTCAAAGAAATCTATGAGATTAGTTTGACAGGACCTTCCTTTGTAAACCCATGCTGTCTTGGATCCTGTGCCCCTATGGATTCCAGGTGTTGCACTATCCTTTCCTTAAGGAGTGCCTCCATAATCTTGCCCACTACTGAGGTAAGACTGACCGGTCTGTAGTTCCCGCCTCCTCCTGCTACCACTCTTGTGGAGTGGGATCACATGAAGCCCTTCTCCAATCTTCTGGGACCTCTTCTGTGCTCAGAGACTCACTAAACAATTCTGCTAATGGCTCTGCTAGTTCCTCCTTTAGCTCCTTAAGTACCCTGGGATGTATGCCATCAGGTCCCATTGCCTTATCCACCCTGAGCTTAGCAAGCTCTTGTAGGACCCTTTTTTGTGAAGGGAGTAATGCTCACCTCCTCCCCTGTGTCCATGATGCTGAGCTGTGGGCCCTGCCCTACCTTCTCTTCAGTAAATACTGAGCAAAAGTATCTATTTAGGATAGATGCCTTTACAGGGTCCTCCTCCTCACATGCTCCCTTTTCTCCATTAAGCTTAGCAATACCCCCTCTGGACTTTATCCTTTCACTAATGTATCTATAGAAAGTCTTGTCACCTTCTTTTACTGTTTGTGCTAGTGTTTCCTCAGTTTGGGACTTTGCCTGCCTAAGTTACAAGATGGCCAGACACACTGTATAGAAACCACCTCAACCTCATTACTGAAGCTGTGCAGCTTGTCGTTTCCAGCATGGTCCTCTCATGTCTTGACTGTGGCCTCCCAGTCTATGTATCTGGGTCAAACTCTGTTCTACATGGATTCAGGGTGGTCTATAACAAGGCTTGTAGACTAGTATTGGGGGCTGACAGGCTGGTCCACAGCTGCTCCCTATATTCCCTTACCAACTGGTAACCCTTTCAGGGCAATGTAAAATACCAAACCCATCTGCTTGCAAAAAGGTGCTGATGGGTCTTATTAAATAGAGCAAACAAGAGACCAACTGTAATTGGGAGCTGTGTGAAGAGAAGGTGTAACTTAGAAATGCACAGCAGACCAGGTTCTCCATGGCAAAAATCCCGGCCAAAAATCCTAAATTTATTGGTACTTCCACACACCATTCAAACATTCGCATAAAGTAACAAGGAGCCAACCACTACTCTCTCTGGTACCCCAGTGCTTCACTTAGTAGAGCTTCATAATGGCTCATTATTTCTAAGTTACACCTTCTCTTCACATAGCTCACTAGTGTGGCTGGTCTCTTGTTTGTTCTACTTAATTGGGCTGTACACCCACAACCTGCACCACCTCATTACCTAGGCACTGTATCACCTGTTTGGAGTTTAGCTAATGGGTCTTACCCTCCTGATTATTCAAAAATGTCTACACCCCATTACCAATCAATATAATACCAGGAGTATGACTAAGAATGCCCTAAAAACACCATTTCAGAGAACAAACCTGGGAAAACGCTCTTTTGCTGTAAGGGTATCAATGTGGATGAACAAATGACCTGAATCCTAAGTCTCCCAAAAACTGGCCACTTGAAAAAAGCTCTAAGAATTGAACTCAGCCTGAGTTGCATATGTTCCTACTTCAGTTAATCTGTACACCCAAATCACACTGTAGCACTTTTATTGATATTGTAATAGCTAAGTTATGTCCCTGTATCTAACTGTAACCCACTGTTTGTTGCTGACTACACGCCTCTGGAGTTGCTTTGTTCTCTTACTGTTTGTATGTAACCTCATATCTTTATCAGATGTGGAACCTTTGTAAAACACCACTTGTAAATAAATCAAATAAAATGAATTTCAAGAGTGGTAAAGTGATAAAGGGTCAGCTTGGGTGCATCCTGGGTCCACTTGGCAGACTGAGTCTAGATGGGATCTGGCTGTGTGACTGTGCGGAGGTGTGACTGGGCCTTTTTACTCACACAGGCAGAGTCCAGTGGGAATTGAGGAGGGAGCACCAACCAACAACTAAGAGTCTGTCACCATTTGTCACAGAATGGTGGTTGTTGGTAACCATTTCTGAGCACATGGTTTGGGCTTGGTGTACTGGACTGGTGGACTCATGAGGCACCCATTCACTCTAGTGTCACTGTTTCCTCCAATGGGAGGAGGGGGTGTCCCTAAATGGGGACTGAGGGGCTTGAAGATAACCTTAACATTAGGCAGTGAGATTGTGGAGAGGGTAAAACATCTGCAGATGCACGGGACAGTTTTCCCCCCAGAGTCATATACATCACCCCTACAACCAGCTGTCACCATTGCCATATCTGGTTTCCAAAGCAGAGCCAGACTCACTTTGCAGGTAGTGTGGGGGGCAGACAGGCTGGGTTGTGAATTTACACCTGCCAGGTAACTCTCGATGGTTAGAAATGGCTTACTTTGGTATGGAAAATAAGTATTGAAAGTGCAGGTGGTGGTGAAGGAGGGCAACTACAGCACAGAGACTGATTATCCCACTAGATTCAATTTGCCATAGGTAAGAACATGCTAGCAGATGCCCCAGTGCCTCAACAAACACTTGGCCTCACATAGTCAAAGGACTAGCTGGGAACATTGCTGTGCCGTGTTCTGGGCGATGAGGGGGGCTCAGGTATTTCCCCACTCATTCCACCTTCATGAGCTCTCTGTTAATTTCCAATGGTGAAATAATTATAAAAATAGGGTGGGCTCTGAGTCAACTGGGGAGCATCAGGGACCCGTTTCAGAGTCTGGAAAGGGCTGACTGCATGACAGCGCGGACATGTGATGGGCATTTTCATACACGCAGGAAGAGCTCAACAGAACTGAGCAGTTTGCCAATCAACTCCTCATAAATTGGTGTTAGATCTGAGGAGCACCCATTCGAACCAATCCACTATTTAGCTGTTTAAAATTAACTCTGTGTCCTGCTGTGATTGGTGATGATGATCATCTATGGGAGGGAGATTGTTCCCAGTGGAGGGAAGTGGTGCAACCACAGTGAGACCTTGCGCCTTGCTTAGGTGTGGAGAGGAGAACGCAAGTGCATTTCCAGCTGATTTTGACAGGATCTCACCTTTTGATGTAAACTTATCTAAGTATGTTGGCTGCTCCTTCTCACTAACTTGATCCCAAGTGAGAGGCCACCTTTGCTTGTAACAGTTTATATGGGGGGGGGACTCACATTGGGACAACACGAGCATGGCCAGTGAAGAGGACTGCTGGGAGGGAGAATGGGAGGTTGGTGAAAGATCACACTGAGTTGGCTGTAGGGCCCACAGAAGACAGGGGGAGGCAACACAGAGGAAACTAAACCTTCAATAAGACCCTATAATATCCACATATTGGGAGTATCTAATGGTTTAAGCATTTTGCTTTTTTTCAGAATCAATTCAATATAATGTAATAAACTGAAAGTATCTAACAATACTCTAAGAGCAGTTACCTGGTGTGTGCTTTGTCTCTTGGAAATCAGGTGTCAAAGGTTCACACAGTTATCCATTTACAGAACTGTTATGTTTCTTATAAGGTGTTTTGTTCATTTCAGGTGCCCATTACCTTTCACTGAACTGATCAACCAGTACAGTTAGCAGTGGGAAACTGAATCTGGTAATAATTTGCTCAATCCTGGGGGTGTGTGGTGAACTAATGGATTCACATTATCTACTTGTGTTAACATTCATGGTTATCTGTTTGGGTCTTAGTGGGAGGTGGACTGGATGTTTTTTCAAGGGAGGTGAGGGTAAACTTGGGGTGGGGTTTGGTTTGGTTGTGGGCAGGGTGGGGAGGGGATTTAATTAAGGGAAAAATGCAAGGGTGCAACACAGTACCATCGATACAGTGCACTTTGAGTTTGTGGGAGAGGCTTTCTCATATAGGGGACCCCTCACAGGATATTCCATATATCAATCACAATGGCTGATAGTTCACTTTCCAACACTACCACTTGGAATGTAAATGGGCTAAAACACATAGTAAAAAAGGAAAAAGGTAATAAACTGAATTAGGAAACTTAAAACAGATAAACTACTACTCCAATAAACACATGACAACTGCTGAAGCCTCCCACACATATGCTGCATGGAAGGGCACCTGGCTTACCTCTAACTTTACCTCAAGGGCCAAAGGCATGGTGATTTTGGCTTAGGACAGGGTTCTCAAGGGTGATTACAAGATCAACTCTGGATCCATGGGGGAGATTCACACTGGTCAATGTGGCACTAAATGGTGGGTCCAGTCTTTCAATAGTTGTGGTTCACGGCCCCAATGTAGAGGACAGTGCCTTCTTCCAAAAGCTTGCATTGGAGATGGTGGAGTTTCTGGGGCCTTGGATCATGGGGTTGGGGGGGACATGATCTACATACTTGATAGTGTCCTTAATAGGTCTAACCCTATACCAGTTCCTAAGTCAAAAAATGCTAAGGGCCTGGAAGAGCTACTGCTCCCATTTGCTCTGACTGACCTTTGGAGGCACAAGCATCCTACTGGAAGAGAGTATACAGTAGCTTCTTTTCCCATGCTCACAAATCATATACCCTCATAGATATTCTTCTGGCCTCTTCCAATTTAGACCCTAAGGTTGTCACGATGGACTTCCACCTAGTGTTAGAGTCAGACCACACTCCACTGCATGCCGGAGTGGGAATGAATAATCTGCAACCCCCACCCACCATAAACCCTGAAGGGTAGATCTGCTCTTTCTGAAAGCCCAGAAACAGAAAGAAATGGGGGAAGCAATAACAGAATTATTGGTTACAACAAAATAAACAATACCTCACACTCTGCCCTATGGGAGGCTCTAAAAGCCTATCTCGGTGCAGTCTATTTCATTTTCTAAATACAAGTGAAGAAGAGAGGTTGAGGAGCTAGAGAAGCTGGAACAAAACATAGCTGAGGTAGAGAAGCTACACATGACTAACCCTGCAAAGGCTGTACAACTTCCTGCAAGGACTCAAGTGGAAATTTAACACATTAGACTGTGCTGACACAGAAAGGGCCATCCTCCTTAATAATTCCGGACAATACTTTGACAGGGATAGGGGAGGAAAATTACTGGCATAGCAGCTTTAAAGTGGGGAGAGCAACATCTCCCTGATTTATCATCTGGTGATGGGTATGGTGGCAGGTCATCAGAATGTGGGAGAGGCCTTCACTATGCTCTACAAATCCTTATATACCTCTGAGACCACCCCCCCTTGTGGTGGACTTTCAGACCTTCTTTCAAGAGGCCCCTGTTACACCCATATTGCCTTCTCAGATAGATGAGTTGGAGCTACCCCTGACTAAATCAGAGGTTTGAGAAGCTCTAAAGTCCTTGCATGGGGGAAGGCCCCAGGACCAGATGGTCTGCCTATAGACTTTTTAAATCAATTCAATGAGATCCTGCTGGAAACATTGTTTGACATGATAGTGGAGTCCTTCACATCAGGGATACTACCACCATCTGCTCGAGTGGCAACAGTAACTCTTCCTCTGAAGCCATGCAAGGACCCTGTATGTTGTGCTTTGTACTGCCCCATCTCCCTGTTAACAGTAGATTATAAAATAACTGCTAGGGTGACCAGCAACTGGTTTTCAGTTTTTACAGTACAATTCTGGAATTTGGACTGCTTACACACTGGTAAAAACAAAGCATTTCACGGGATTGGGCATTTTATACCAGATCAGTAAATCTACCAAACTTGTATTTTTCTTATAATTGCTTCCTCTGCTATTTTCAGTTTGCTTCATTGAATGCTCTATATAGTAAGCCTTCTTTTATTCTGATTATTTATACACATGCTAAAAGAATGACAGTAGAAACCCTATAAAATCCAGAAATTAGACTAATATTCATTGGTGCAATTCCCAGAATTTCAAGACTTGAAAATGGAATTTCATTATTTTTATCACTGTAAATTAGTGTCCTTGGTTGACCACAGCCAAACTGGAGAGATGTATGCCATGCTGCATCCATTTTGATCAAGCAGGATATGTTAAGGGTAGGGCAGAGCAAACACAACATTATGCGCACTTTTAATGTCATGTACAAGTGGGCACAAAACTCTAACAATCACAGGGCAATGGTCCTTGCCCTGGCTGCTGAAAAAGCATTCAATCAGGTGGAGTGGAGTTACATGACAGAAGCTCTCACATGGTTTGGTATGAAAGAACAGATGGTCAGGTGGGCAAGCACCCTTTACAGGGACCCCTATGTTAGAATCCAAATGAATGGAGGGCTAAATTGTGCATTTTTACTCTCAAGGGGCATAACATAGGGGTGCCCATTTTCTCCTCTCCTCTCTATGTGCTATCCTTGGAGCCACTGGCACTGCTGTCAGGAATCATAAGGGCATAGTGGAGTGCACAATGGGAGGGAAGGCACATAAAGCTGCTCTATTTGCAGATGACATTTTTCTATACTTGCAGAACCCAGTGAAGGGACTGCCTATACTCCATTCACTGTTAACAGAGTATAGAGCCCTCTCAGGGCATAAAGCAAAGTGGACCAAAAGTGAGATGTTGCCAGTGGGCAAGCAAAAGAGGGAGGTGGTTTTTCAAAACTCTGGGTTTACAGATCATTCCTGCCATCAGATTCCCTCTTGATTTTCTACTGTACAGACTTAACCTTCCCCCACTGGTGGCCACCATCAAAGCAGAATGTGAGGGATGGGAGACACTTCCTCTTTCTGTCTTTGGCAGAGTGAATGTAATAAAAATGAGTACTCTATCCAAGTGCCTTTACCTGTTTCAATCCCTTTCAGTCTGTATCCTAAGCAATATAGTGCATTGATTTTTGTGCCATGGTAAAGCTGCAAGAATAAAAATAACTATATTGCAGATATCTGTGCAAAAGGTTGGGTGTGCCCTTCTGCAATTCAAGATCTACTACTGGGCATCACAGCTTAGCTTCCTCCCCACTGGTGACTGCCTTCACACTCCAGCACAGATGGCATTGAAGGAGAAGCTAGACCCTGATATCAGGAGGGGTCTACTGTTAGCTTCCTTGACATCCATGACTCTTCCTTGCATCACCAACTCTTTTACAATGGTAACTGCATAAGTATGGATCGCTGACCACCAGCTGCTGGGGTGGCCTGGCGGCCTCTCATAGCAGACCCCTTTGAGGATTGCTCTGAGGGGTATTCCTCAATATAATGTGGCTCTTCATCAGTGGGAAAAACAGGGTCTTAGCTATCTTAACCAGTGGTATGAGGGTGGACAGTTGCGAGACTATGAGTGTGTGCAAAAACAAAAAGAGTGTAATCTCCCACCAGGAGATTTGTTCGCATACCTAAGAATTAGACACATGTTGAAAGAGATGGACCCTAATATTGGGGGGAGAGTTTGGGAAAGCCAATCCCAATGTCTCTAGTAGAGGAGGAACTTTATGCACCACAGCCCCTCCTGAAACCTCTCTCAATATACTAGAGTACATTGAGAGATGTCATCCCTTTCTCCACAGAACATATTAGCAAGTGCTTGGAAGAAGACCTGGGAGTGCCAATCACAGAGGAAATATGCAAAAGAGTGGCCACCCATACAGCATGCTGTTTCTGGAGTAACAAACTCAGACACATTCAGTTAAATTATCTCTATTGCACATACTTCACACCAGTCAGGATCCATGCCCACAGCCCAAATAAATTACCCCATGTCCTAAATGTTTGGTAGAAAATGGTACATTTCTGCACATAACACTGATATGCCCCAAGACAGGTTAGTTCTGGCATGCCAGCCATGCTATCATGGAGAGAGGATTTGAGGTCAAAGCCCCCAAATCCCCACTGGAGCTCTTGATTGGGGCAGATCAGGGCCACAAAGCATTGGGCAGGGTGAACCCTTTGTGGTCCATTGTGCTTATTATCATTAGGAAACTATTGCTCAGTAATGGTGCTCTGCTGCTTTCCTGACTATTGCACATTGGGCCAACAATGGTGGTAATTGTCTGAAGCTGGAAAGAACACAATTAGCAGCAAAATAGTCAAAAAGGACCTCTTTCATAAGATTTAGGACCCACTGCGGATGGCCTTGGAAGACGGTATCTGGCCCTTATAGATCACCATTGTGCTCACACCCTAGTGGACTTATTCATAAACTGGAATGGGCAAACATTCCAGTCTGGGAATGCAGGACTCTCTCAAGGCCTAGGATGAAATGAACCATACATAGCAATAAGGGGATTGAGGGTTCCAAGAATCCAGGTTGTATGCCCATTCTGTATTACTGCAACATGTAAATGGTAAAATATGTAACCAGGTAATATGTGTGTTGCATCATGTACTTCTTCCACAAGCCATGGAAGTTTCTCTGTCTATTTTACTTAAGTGTGATTGTAATTCAAATGTTCTGTCCATTGTTATATATCACTAAACGTTTTGCTGTTTGCCTTGCCTAATAAACTGTGTTTAAAAAAATCATGACTTACAACTTATGTAAAGGGGCGCTGGGAAATAAATTAAGATGGTAAAACATTATAACATTATACCGATATAAAGTTGGAGAGCTTAAAGGAATCATTTCCATTACATTCAGATCACTGGAAATAAGAAGGGAGGCACTGTATGAAAGACCGGATTTTGTACTAATGGGGGTAAAATTGGGCACAGTGACTGAAATGCTATAAAAAGAAGTAATAGATGAAAAAAGATACTTGTTAACAAAAACAAGGCTGACTGTAAAAATGAGATTCATTCAGCAGCAAAGAAATCTGGTAAAATGGCAAGAGTGCAAAAAAAAAAAGGAAAAAAATCAGGCAAGGATAACTGAATATGCAAAATCAGTTGAGACAGTTCATACACTGGTAGGAGACAATGACTCAATATTAGACAATATGCAGAGAGAAATAAGGGGGAGAAAGAGAAAAGGCCCAAAAATTAATATGGTATTAGCATAGTGCTGTCAGTCTCAGAATCAGAAGATAACAAGATGTAAATAATTACTAAAGATGACACTTTATCTGAGGAAGTAGTTACTAAAGACATAGTTATGCTAGACTGACAAATACTAAATGAACAAAAATAAATTAAAATTATGAGTTGGAACATAGACAGCCTGGAAAATAAATGTGATAATTTAGAATGGGTAAGAGAGATATCAGAATATAATACTTTTTCAAGAGACATACAGTAGTTAAATGGGAAAAACTTCATTTTGCAGGGATACACAACCTTTGAAAAGTAGCTGTTACAAGTAATGAAGTCAACAGGGCAAAGGGTGGTCTGATCTCTCTGATCTCTAGCACAGGGTTTAAAAAAGTGTCCGAGTGACTAAGTTTGAAGACACAGAGTTCACTGTGGTTAAAAGAGATCTACTTGCAACAGTGCTCAAGCCACTGGTGCATAGATTGTGTCTCAAGCACCCCGATCCCCCACTGAGTCCCAGTATGTATTCATTAAATAAATTACCTTGTCGCTCATAAAACTGTATTTTAGGGTCAGTGCAGCTAGCATGTTGCTATATGAAGTGGTGCCCCCGGGAGATTGGGAAGGCAAAAACCGCAAGATGACACGGTTTTGCCTCTTCTGCTGTATTGCCCTAATATACAGAGATATTAAAATCTCAGTTTTTTTCTATATCTGGTGGGTTTTTTTTACAGACAGTGCCTATATGCCATGTGGGTGTGGCACAAAGATCTAGAAATGCTGGGGAGGTGGTCCAGGATCTGGCAGCTTGGCTTCAATGCCAAGGCATGCAAAGTTATGCACATTGGAGCCAAGAATCCCAGGACAGAGTACTACCTGGGTGGAGTCCGAGTATCTGCATCAGAGGAGGAGAAGAACCTGGGAGTGATGATCACTAGTGACCTGAAGCACTCCACACAATGCAAGAAAGCAGCAGCAAAGGCAAACAAGATGCTGGGATGCTTATCTAGGGGGATCAGTAGTAGGAGAGAGGAGGTTATACTGCCCTTGTACAGGTCACTGGTAAGGCCACATCTAGAGTATGGAGTTCAGTACTGGTTCCCACACCTCAAAAAGGACATTAATCTGCTGGAGAAGATCCAGAGGAGGGCTACAAAGATAATAGTGGGTCAGCAGGGCAAGGCATATGAGGAGAGGTTAAGGGCACTGAACATGAACTCCCTGGAAGACAGGAGAGAGAGAGAGAGGGGACATGATTGAGAACTTCAAGTACTTGAAAAGGATAAATAAGGCTGCTAAGGAGAGTCTCTTTATGCTGAGTGGCAACCATAACATGAGGGGACACAGTCTTAAGCTGGAGGGTGGGAGGTTGAGGAGGGAGGTCAGAAAGCACTTCTTCACTGAGAAGGTGGTGGACACTTGGAATGTGCTGCTGGAAGAGGTGATCTCGTTGAAGACAGTGGGCAGCTTTAAGAAAGGCTGGGCTAGGATAGGGGAAAGTAAGGATCATGGGTAGGAAGGATGGGAGGAGTGGGGAGGGAGGGCAGGGACATCAGCTCAAACTGTGGACCTGCAATACGAGCAGACTTGATAGACCAAATGGCCTTCTTCTACTGGCTTCTTCATTTGTTTGTATATACAGTACTGTACATACCACGCGCAAGTTACAAGTGTAAAGAACTAGATCCCTCAGAAAATCTAACAGTACAAATTCAAAACCATTCCTACTGATTTCCCAGGCTCACTGCTTGTGATAATGGGGACATTAACATGAGAATAGAGGCTACCCAAGAGATGTATGATACTAAATGGAACCTGCATGACATATGTAACATTCCAATTAGCAATTCACTTGATGGAAAAATAAACAAATATGGCAAAAAATCAATGTCTATTTTTGCAGAGAATTTGTTAAGAATTTTAAATGGGAGGGCTCGAGGGGATAAAATTGGTAAATATACCCTCCCAACAGTTTCAAGTGGTACATACTAAGGTGTGTACAAGAGCAGAATGCGAATTGCCTATTTAAAGCTCCTACCAATTACCTGTAACAAGATGAGCTGACATCAGTCATGATCAAATTGTCCAATTTGTTTTTAAAAACAGACTTACTTTCACTGTTGATTATGTCAAGTGAAATAGAATTCCAAGGATTTACCATCTTCTGTGAAAAGTAAAACTTCCTTTTTCAAGCATTACATTTTTGGCACTTTAATTGAAAAAGGGTGGCCTCTTGTGCCAAAGGTGTCCCATTTTAATTCAAACCCCATCTCATTCATTAAATATGGGTCATTCACTATATCCCAAATAAGTAACACATCACCTCTAAGTCATCGTGTCTCAAGTTACATTAGAGTCAGCCAATCCAATCTTTTGTGGTATTGCAGTTCCTTAAGGCCATTAAGTTTAGTCATTTTCCTTTGTACCTTCTCTGTCCTAGCGATCTCTCCTTTTTATGGCTGTGGGAGGAGCCTACAGCTATATCGCATTAGCTTGAAATGGTGTTTCCATGGAACATATGTTTTAGTAATTTTCAGTGTATCCTTCCACAACACTGCAAATCCCTATGGCAGTTAAATAATACTCCCTTCTTTCTGTTTAGAATGATGGACACAGACCTCAAAGTTGCTTTTCTCTGAAAGCAAATGTGCACACCTTCCAAACAAATCTAAATATCTTTAAAACTATTTAAGGTGTGCAGAAACAACCAGTGTGAAAGTTGTTTAGGGCAAAAAGACCTTTCACATAGGGTAATCACTAATCTGAATTCATTAGATTTGTTTAGATATAGCCATCCGAAAGGTGAAAATTGTGAAGAAAAATGAAAACTCAGGTAATCAGATGGCCATAGTTTAAAAAAATATAGTTAGTGAAGCTAAACAAATAGGCTCATTTGAAAGGTAGTATTGTTCTGAGCAACTTTCATACAACTCGGTTATGAATAACTCCTGTACTTTCAGAGATATTTACATTTGTTTGGTATAACTTTTATTGTATGTCTGACAGCCTGATTTCTGAAACCACTATGCTACCAGAACATATGGTTTCTATCTTTTCAAGCGGGAGAAGATGGAAGGTTTGATACCTTTTATTGGACCAACAAGTATCTTGTACAAAGATAGAATTATACACAAGCTTTCGGGGCCACACAGATCCCTTCTATAGGTGAACAGCAAAACTGAGCAACAAGCAGTATTTATATCCACTGTGGAGCAATTGAAAATCAGGAAGTGAAGCAGAAAGGTGATAAAGGGGACTAGAGATGAAAGTCTAAGATGTAAAAAATAAAAACATGAGAAGAAATGGGAAGGGGGCATAGTAGGAACAGGTTAGTAGGAGATCAAGGGAAGCTAAAAGGAAGGCAAAAGCATGCAGATAGGATCTGAGATCAGAGGCTGGCTGAAAGGGTAGAATGGGCAAAAGATGCAAGGAAATCAAGAAATTAGGAGAAACAAAAGAACAAAGGCCTAGATAAACAGAGGTGTGAAAACAAGAGGGAGTAGGTGGGACTAAGCTCAGGAGTTCATAGGAGAGGCAGGGAGGATATGAGGTATAAGTAAAAAACAGAACAGGCAGAACTCAGAGAAAAAAACATAGTAGTCAGAGAGATGCAGAACCAAAGTGTGATAATAGAGACATGATTTAGTACATAATAAAAAAGAATTACAGTTTACCGTAGTGGGTCATGAAACCGATGTCCCGATTTAGTCCAGAAATGTTAGATTTAAATTGTTTTATATATTTCAATTCCCATGTCCTTCTGGCCTGTGTGTTTCTGAAGTTGCCTCTAAGTATCAAGACAGATAAATCCAGGAGAGTGTGATCTGTTTGTGAAAAATGGTTTCCTACTGGAGTGCTGATAATCTGGTTTACTATAGTGTGATGGTGGTGATTCATCCTCGTGTTCAGTGGTTGGCTAGTTTCCCCAATATAGCAAACATTAGTGCACTTCTTGCATTGAATTAGGTAAACCAGATTTTGATGCACTTACTTTCTCCACTCACCACTCAGTCTTCTGCTCCAGGCATACATTATACGTCTGTTATATTGTCCCTCCTCTTCCCTAGCTTAATCCATTTATTTGCTGACGAAGCCATTGGTGGCTCCTACTTAGATTGTTTGTATTGTTTATTTTTATTTTATTTTAGTCTTTTGGTAACTGGGTAAGGCCCACTAGGCACAAGTGCCTGTTTTCAGGGGTGACCTGGGAGCACTGGGTGGTTAAGTGACTTGCTCAGAGTCTCACAGTATGCAAGTGGAGGTTGTGAGAATCAAACTCAGGTCTGGTCTGCTGGATGTATCAAGCTCGTTCACACCTCATTCCTCCAATACCCCTTGTACACGCAATGATAAAGACAATACATGGTGTGAGATACACAAAGTAAGGACACATAATATAAATTAAAATAAAGCAATTTTCTTTACATTAGTATATACAGTATATGCAATGTTGCATTCAACAAGGATTGAGACCAAATATTATTAAATAAGATACTGTGTCCACAGGACTTCCGGTGACGTCACAGACTGGGCAGCAGCACACTAGAATGAGCGTTCCTCCTAAAGACCCTTAAAAACCTTTGAAAATAAAGAAAAACAGCACCACAATTACTAAGATGACAGGTACTAAAACTATAAAGGATACTCGGTGTAGATCCAAAATAAAAGGAATTGCACGGCGTTCCGATGCAGTGGGACTCAAGCCGCTACCTCGAGAAGACAGTAGGAGCCCATCCCCTGAAAGTATGCCACAAACAGATGCAGAGAATGATGAGCTTTCCCGATCCCACTTCGAGAAGCTCTTCAGTGAAATAAAAGAGATGAGGGCTGAAAATCGAGCGGAATTCAAATAATTAAATCAGCACCTAGTAGGTCTGGAGAAGAGAACTGAGGAAGCAGAGGATTGCATTAGTAATATTGAGGATGACACATCCAAGATGGGCCTAGTAATTAAACTCTTGTAAATCATACTGAGCAGCTGCAGAATAAATGCACCGATCTTGAAGGCCGTTCTAGGTGAGAGAACATTTGGATTCATGGGCTACCTGAGGGGTCAGAAATGGGCTGAATGACTGACTTTATGTCCGAACTGATAGTGGATGTTCTCCAGCTGCCCACAGGATACCCCAGTTAGACGTCGAGAGAGCACATAGGGCCTTACAGGTGAAACCCCCAGCGGACGCTAAACCCAGATCAATAATTCTTAAATTTAATAGCTACAAAGTAAAGGAAGATATTCTCATGAGGGCATGGCAGCAAAAGGAGGTAAAGTACCTAGCAAATCGACTCTACTTCGATCACGATTATCCAGCAGAAGTACAGAAACAGAGGTTACAATATGTCCCAATCCTGAAAATTCTTCGTTCCAAAAATATTTGTTTTAATACTCCTTACCCAGCTTGGATATGGATCTTCTGGCCAGAGGGAACTAAGATGTATGAGTCAGCTGAGGAGGTGGGAAAGGCCCTAGTGGAGAAAGGCCTACTGGAAGCATCAGCAGAGGTCGCTCAGAAATTGGCACCACAGACATCTACCCGGGCCTCCTTTGATTGGTTTATCGCCCTTAATAAGAAATGATGAGGTCGAGGCCCTCAGATGCCATCGTCATTACTCCCAGTCATAGCAATTCGAGCAGCCCTGCAGAAAGCCCAAGAAGTCAAGAGATCAAGAGTTGCAGATACACAAGACTGAAGTGAGAGTCTGTGCATAACCTCTGTGCTAAGTATCAGTGGTGAGCCATGTATTTTGTCACCAATTGAAGAGACTAAGATGACATTAGACTCTAGCTAAATATGTTTCAAACAACATGAAGTCTTGCTGTATTCAGACATAATGCAGTTAGCCCCAGCACTTGAACTGCCCCGGAGAGGAAAGAGTTAACTCCATGCAGAAGCATGGAACGTTGCGCTTGAGCTCGGTTTTCAAATCTCTGTCTGTGGTACTTACCAGTGCAACCGTCAGATTCCTTACACCGCCTAACAGTAAAGTCGCTCTGGAGATTCCTCAGTTCGGTAAAAGTAAAGCGTTCGGTTTAAAACTTATGCTTTATTGTTTTTTCGGATTTCCAGCCTCTGTCTATGGTACAGGTAATGTGGTAGATAGGTAGTGACTGTATTTTATTTTAAATAACTTGTGGAAATTGTTGGTTTCTTTGGTTTCCTTCCGGTCGGTCCAGTTAGGAACTGACCTTGTGTTTCCTTCTAATTTTAAATTTATTAGTTTAGAGTGGTGTTCCAGTACTGATCGGTTTCAAAAGAACTGGGCTTTTTCTCGGTTCTTTTCCAAACCCGTGACATGGTTGTTACCGATCGGTTGGTATTACCTGGCTTGAATGCTTCTATAGGGTAATTTTGTAGGTTGGCCATGTCTGAGAAACCCAAAAAGAAAACCGGTCCCACTCGGTTTCAACACTGTACTGAGTGTGGGGAGGCCTTTGTCAAGGCTGACTCCCACCTCATCTGTGTTTATTGTCTGAGGTTTGACCACCTCCAGTCAGACTGGCAAATTTGCAAAACTTTCCTAAAACCACTCTAGAAAAAAGACTGAGTAGGTTGAAGGAAAGGGAGGCTGAGAAGTCCGTAGACCCGGATGGCCAGCCCGGTTCGGTTGCGGACGAACCTGGGGAGGTGCCTACTGACCTAGGCGATACCTCCTCGGGCAAAAGGAGAGCTGACTCTGAGGGGTCGGTTCTGTCAAAAAAGAAACTAAAGTCCACCGGTTCGAATCCAGTAGCGCTTACTCCAACCATGGACGAGATAGCCAAAGTGATTAGCATTGCCCAATCGCTTAGTCCGGTTCTATCCGAACCGGTGCCACCGGTTAGGCGGTCGGTTCAGTCAGAACTGGCTCCTTCGGATTACAATCCGGATGCTTTCTATGAGGAGTGGGAGGGAGACAAAGATTATCCCGACAATGATGACGATGACTACAACGGTGGGGGTCTGGATGTGCCCATTGAACCGGACATCTCCCCAAACAGACCCTCTGATGTCTCCCCTCCCAGGCTTTCTGAGTCCCCTTCTCACTTCTTGTTTTACAAGAAGATGGCTGAAACCCTCCAGATCCCTTTGGTTGAAGCTGCTGAGGAGGAAGAAGAGCCTGCTTTTGTGGAGATGATGGACATCGCAGAGTTCAAAAGGTTGTCTATTCCCCTTCACAAGTCCTTGCGGAAACAGATAAAAAAGATTCTAGACTCCTAACTCTTTACCTCCTGTAGGTAAAAGAATGGACAGGAGATACATGTTATCAGGCTCAGCTGCAGAGTTCCTTTATTCACATAGCAGCCATGTTGGGGTAGTGCAGGCTGCAGCCTGTGACAGGGCAAACATTCCTTTGTCTTCACACCCCCAGACAAGGACTCCAAGAAAGTCATGCCATGGCCAAGAAACTATACTTGGCATCCTCTTTGGGACTCAGGTAGGCAAATTATATGGCCTACACAGCCAGGTACCAGAAGTCCAGGTGGGATACAGTTCTGGAACTGTTTAAAAAGGCCTCCCCCCAGCTACCAAAGAGCTGGAGGAGGTGGCTACGTATGGAATTGAGGCATCCAAAGTACAATTTCGCGCTGCTGTCGACTCCAACGATGTGGCATCCAGAGTCATGGCTACATCTGTGTCTCTCAGAAGGCATGCTTGGCTCAAATGTACTAACCTATCACAGGACACCCAGTCTAAGGCTATGGATTTTCCTGTAGTTGGTAATTCTCTGTTTGGGGAGCAGACAGAGGCTGACATGAATAAAATGGACGAATATAGAACCACTTACAGGAGTGCACAGGCCAAGGAAAGGCAAGCCACTCCTCAGTAGCAGCAGTCAAGGGGCAGGCCTTGTCACAGGCCTTTTTACCAAGCCCAGGCCTCCTCGTCTTACCCACAAAGGAGTTTTTTCCGAGGGAGGGGTAGAAGGGGGATGAGCAGGGCTGCTTCTTCCTCCAAATCTAAGGCTCCTGCCAAGCTATCTCCAATCCCAGTACGAGGCAGGCTGGCTTACTACTTTCAGGCCTGGAAGTCTGTTACCTCAGACAAGTGGGTCCTGGAAGTAGTAAGCCAGGGACTAGCCCTCAGCTTTAAAAGGTACCCAAAAAGAAGGGCCAAGTCTTTTCCACCTGCATCAGTTTCAGAAACCCTTGCCCTAGAGGCAGAGATTTCCTCTCTCCTGGCTCTCAGAGCCATAGAGAAGGTTCCTACTCAACACAGGGGAAAAGGCCTGTACTCCAGGTACTTCCTCACCCCAAAGAAAACAGGGGAGTGGTGACCCATCCTGGATCTAAGGTATCTGAACAAACACATATCAAAATCCAAGTTCAAAATGGTTACTCTGGGAATAATCCTTCCCTCTTTAAGGCCAGGAGATTGGCTAGCATCACTGGACCTCAAGGATGCCTACTTCCATATCCCTATAAGGTGCTCCCACAGAAAATACCTCAGGTTCGAGTTGCCTTCAGGCCATTATCAGTTCAAGGCCATGCCTTTTGGCCTAACATTAGCTCCAAGGGTGTTCACAAAGTGCCTTGCAGTAGTGGTGTCTTACCTCAGAAGACAGGGTATCACCATTTTTCCATATCTGGACGACTAGCTCCTAGTAGAGCAGTCTTCAGACCAGGTCAGGTCAGCCCTGCAAACCACTCAGAACTTGCTCAGTTCCTTGCAGTGTCTTCTCAATCTGCCAAAATCTGTCCTCGAACCAGTACAGCTTCTCACCTTCATAGAGGTGGAATTGGATACTACCCAAGAAAAAGCTTTCCTTCCTCTGACAAGGGTGAAGGCCTTAATAGACCTCACTTCCTCCTTTCGGCCTCAGGTTTCTCTTCCAGTGAGACAGTTCCTCCAACTCCTGGGCCACATGGCAGCCTCCACTGCAGTGGTTCAGGGAGCCAGATTTCAGATGCGGGACATTCAGTTCCATCTAAGGTCCTTTTGGTCACAGAGAACAGATTCTCTCACCAAACTGATTCCAGTGACCCTAACTCTTGTCCAGGCTCTCCAGTGGTGGCTGGACCAGGACAACCTCAGACAAGGGGTTCCATTTCTCCCTCAACTTCCATCAGTAGTACTGACTATGGATGCTTCTCTCCTAGGCTGGGGAGCCCACCTGGGAGCCCTAACAGCTCAGGGGATCTGGTCCCCACAGGAGTCTCTTCTTCATATCAACCTCCTGGAACTCAGGGCAGTTTTTCTAGCCCTTCAGACCTTTTTGGATTCAGTCAAAGGCAAGGTGGTCCTAGTCAGGATGGACAACACTACCACAATGTGGTACATCAACAAGCAGGGAGGCACTCAGTCCATGGCCTTGTGCACAGAGGCCATGAAGGTTTGGTCTCTGGCCTATTGCCTTCAGACTTCCCTGGTAGCAGTTCATCTTCCAGGGAAGGACAATGTGCTGGCAGATGCCATGAGCAGTATTTCACAGGGGCATCACGAATGGTTCTTGAATCCTCACATTCTGAGGATCATTTTCTCCAAGTGGGGCATTCCAGAAATAGATCTATTTGCAGCTCCAGACAATCATCAACTTCCTCTGTTTTGCTGCAGACCTCCAGTCCTGGGGACAGTTCCCCAGGATGCCATCATTCTGAACTGAAAGGACAGGTTTCTCTATGCCTTCCCTCCTTTCCCTCTCCTGTTCAGAGTTCTGATCAAGATAAGAACTCAGCCCTGCACAGTGATACTGGTGGCTCCAGATTGGGCCAGACAACCCTAGTATCTTCTACTGCAGTCTTTGGCTGTCTCACGTCCGCTGTCTCTTCCCAGGAGATACAATCTTCTCTCCTCCTCCCAGGGGCAGATCTAGTACCCCATTCTCCAGTCTCTCAATCTCAAGGCCTGGCTCTTGAAGACTTAGAATATGCAGCTCTACATCTCTCTCAGGGAGTTCTGGATAATCTGAAGGTCTCCAGGAAACCTTCCACTAGAAAAACTTACAATTCCAAATGGAAGAGGTTCAGTATTTGGTGCTCTCAGAAAGGTATTGTGCCTGATTCTGAAGGCATTTTCACAACCTTAGATTATCTAGCTCATCTGAATAGTCTATGCCTTAGGCCTGTCACTCTGAAGGTTCATCTAGCAGCTGTCTCTGCATTTCTTTCAGCAGGGAAGGGCTCTTCCCTGGCATCTCATCCTGTTTTCAGGAAGTTTTTCAAAGGCCTGGTTCACATTAACCCTCCCTTTAGGGAGCCTGCTCCACCTTGGAATCTTAATGTCTGCATTGCTCAGCTTATGCAGCCACCCTTTGAGCCTATGGCTTCAGCTGAATTGAAGTACTTGACCTGGAAAACTGTGTTCCTGGTAGCTATTACTTCTGCCAGGTGGATTAGTGAATTACAGGCCCTGTCAGTTGAACCTGACTTCATATCTTTCCATAGGGATAAAGTGGTCCTAAGAACTAATAGGAGGTTCTTGCCTAAAGTGGTATCGGATTTTCACCTAAACCAGTCTATGTCTCTTCCTGTATTTTTCACTGACCATTCTTCCCCACGGGAAAGAAGATTACACAGTTTGGATGTTAAAGGGCACTTAGCTACTACATAGAGCATACTAAGGCACACAGAAATGACTGTCTTCAATTGTTCCTCACTTATGGTGAAGTGGGGAAAGGTAAGCCTGCCACCAAGAGAACTATTGCCAGGTGGATTGTTTCCTGTATACAATTTTGCTATGACAAATTGGGTAGAACACCCCCTTCAGGGCTGAGGGCTCACTCGACTAGGAGTACAGCTGCTACTCTAGCTGCAGCCAGAGATATACCCTTGTTAGAGATCTGTAAAGCAGCCACCTGGAAAACAGTACATACATTCACCAAGCATTACTCTCTGGACACATGGTCTAGGAGTGATGTTAGATTTGGCACAGCAGTACTGCAGAGCCTGTTCCCAAAGTAGGTTCTGCATTCCCTCCTCCATAGGGAACTGCTTGGTAGTTTGCATTATGTCTGAATACAGCAAGACTTCATGTTGTTTGAAGAAAAAATTACTCACCACAGTAATGTTGTTTCTTCTAATGGAGTCTTGCTGTATTCTACTCCCACCTCCCTCTCAGAACCTGGTTTTGGGAAGTGGGTGCTTGAGCACAGTGTTGCACCTCAGGTGTGTACCTTGTACCTCCTCTTGGTGGGGTAACTGTTTTGTTTTTCCTTCTTGTGTTGCATAGTTTGAATTGTCACTACCTTATTTCTTCTTGGGTTCTCGACTTGAGTCTTTTTGGACCCCAAAAAGTATTTTGCCTTTTGGCTATGTGTTCAAACAATTTCCACATTTTAGTGTCAAGTTAGTTAGTTGCTTGTAAGAATCTGATGGTTACACTGGTAAGTACCACAGACAGAGGTTTGAAAACCGAGTTTGAGTTCAACGTTCCATGCTTCTGCATGGAGCTAACTCTTTCCTCTCCGGGGCAGTTCAAGTGCTGGGGCTAACTGCATTATGTCTGAATACAGCAAGAAGAAACAACATTACTATGGTGAGTATTTATTTCTTTGGACTCACTCATCCACCTAGCACTGTGTATCCAAGGAACAGTGGGATTTGAAAAGGACTTTATAGCATTTTTTATTAAGCCTACACACAAATGGTTCTCCCTGCTAGTTTAGATACATAGATTAAAGTGAATAAATGCTCTGCAGTAGTTTAAACAATGGAGTTCTAATTAACTAGCTGGGAATTAAAAATTGTTTTTTTGGTGCTTAAACAATATTTAAAACAATGAAGGGCTGGGGAAGGGTAGTTCTGTTAAGCGTACAGCAGGCTAACCACAGAGAGTTGCTGTCTGACTGCTCCATTTTAGGTAGCCTGGGCAAGGTGGTTGGATTATTCAGCCCAGCCTGACTTCAGCTAACAGGAGCTGAATTTGTCTAGTATAGGCTCCGTGGGACAGCTGCTGATAAGTGGCTAGGAGTTCTTTAGCTTCAACTCCCATGCCTGGTATTCCTCCCTAGCCTTGGGAAGAAATATTGGATGAACAGAGATCTCCTAGAATTATGGTAGATCACCACTTTGGAAGTCAAACAATGTATAAAGTTATGGACTTATTACAGGTTGTGTTTTTAAATTCTGTTTTTTGTTGGTTGCACGTTAAGGGAGAGATTCTGCCTGTCAAGTGGATTGATGTAGAGGAAAGAAAATCAGAGAAAGATGAGTATGTTAAACGAATTAAGTTATCAGGCCTAAACAACAAGTTGATATATAAAAATTACTAACTCTGATCTCCTAATATTAGCTTATAATTGGAATGGGTTAGCACACGCCATTAAAAAAGCCCAGACTATATCCTTTTTAAAGGAAAGCTGTGGTTTGCGGGGGCTCCCCGCCCCCACAAACCTTACCTTCCAGTTTAGGCTAGTCGAAAAAGCGGCTTTTTTCTGCCACGGGAAAGTGGTTTAATTTAGTTTTTAAAAGTCCGCTACCTGGAAGTGCTGCAGACATTGGAGGCTCCATTTACTGTAAAGGTGCGGCGCAGCACCTGTGCGTGCATTGAAGCTTACATGGTGCAGCGCCCACCTGTACTAGTAAATGGAGCCTCGTCGCAACACTTACTGGTGTGGAACTGCGTGTCTCTCCGTAAACGTTCTTTTGACTAACCTAAACTGAGAAATGGGTTTGCAAGGGCGAGGAGCCCTGCCACAACTCGCCTAAAAGAAATCAAGCGGATATCGTTTTACTCCAAGAAACCAATATGAATAAGACAGAACATGGGAAATTATTAAAATTTGGATATAAAAATGTAATTTCATCAGAGTATGGTAAAGGCCGTTGGAGGGGGTCTGCTATTCTCATTCCCCATTCCACTCATTTTGAACCTAAGGATATGACTGTGGATAAGCAGGGTAGATTTGCAGCTGCCAAAGGAAGTATCTATGGTAAAAAGATTACCTTGGTCTCTCTGTATGCCCCGCCAGTCA
This sequence comes from Neoceratodus forsteri, assembly GCA_016271365.2. Lineage (NCBI taxonomy): Eukaryota > Metazoa > Chordata > Ceratodontiformes > Ceratodontidae > Neoceratodus > Neoceratodus forsteri. The sequence goes on along the minus strand of JADMNL010000023.1, from coordinate 381,434,775 downwards.
CAGAGTTCTCCTTCTATTGGGATTTTTTTCTTAAGATCATGGACTGGACAGAAGGACATTTAGTGATATGTGGAGATTTAAATTTAAGAGTTAACCCTAAGATGGATTCCACAGCACAACCTGCTAAAGGAGAAGGGGGGGGGTCTCTTGTAGAGTAGCTAAGCTGCTAGGGGAAATTGGCCTGATGGATGTCTGGTGTTCTCTGAATATTAAAACTAGGCACTATACTTATTTTTCACCCCCTCACCAAGCCTTTTCTAGACTAGATTATTTCCTTACTCCAAAGGAGTCACTGGGAATGTGCAGGTCATCAGATATCGGAATGAGTTGACTGTCTGACCACTCTCCGATATACCTAAAATTGGCAGTAGGCCTGCCGAAATGCTCCACATTCTGGAGACTTAATACATCACTCCTGCAAATAGAAGAGACCCAAGAGATAATAGCTCAGACTATCAAACAAGCAGTTCAAATGAATCAACACCCCGATATATCCCCTGGGATCTTATGGGATACGATAAAGGCTGTTGTTAGAGGGAAGTTTATAGAGCTCTTATCTAGATTAAAAAAACAAAGGTAAAAATGACGAAAGGAATTACACGAACAAATACAAGAACTAGAGACAGAGAACAGCAACAGAGAACTAATAGAGATAGAGGAAACAACTGATAAAATTAAAGGCAGAATATCTAAAAATCTTGAATTTCCACATGGAAAAAAACGTATCTGTCTGAGACAGAGATTTTATGAGGGAGGGCCTCGAGCTCTTAAATTATTAACCAGTAGACTGCGCCAGTATAGGAATAGGGCAGTTATTTCTAAAGTCAGGGATCCTGTAAAACAGACATTGCAATATAAAACAGAAGAAATAGCAGACACCTTTAAAAAATACTGCGAAAAACTATACGGTGGAGGACCCAAACCTACAGTGCAGAGAGTAAAAGACTTTCTGGATCCACTGGGGCTGCCCCGACTGACTCATATCCAGGGGGAAGCACTAAGTCAGCCCTTTTCGAAACAGAAATTCTAGCAGAAATTAAGAGAATTAAAAAAGGTAAATGTCCGGGGTCCGATGGTCTGCCCAGTGAATTTTTCAAACAATTTCAAGAGATGGTCTCCCTTTGCTGTGTAAAGCGTATAATTGTCTCCACAAAGAAGAGAGTAAGATGCCTCCTTCTTGGACACAGGCAATTATATCTGTAATACAGAAGCTGGCCAGGGATACTACCAACTGTGCATCTTACTGCCCTATTTCTATACTAAATACAGATTATAAAATAATGGCAGGAATTCTAGCTAAAAGCGTGGAACAGATTTTGTCGGGACTTATACACATGGACCAGGCTGGTTTGTTCGGGTCAACAGACCTTGGATAATGTTCGTAGATCAATTAACATAATTGAATGTCTACAGACAACAAGGCAGTCAGCTTACATCATGAGCTTAGATGCAGAAAAAGCATTTGATCAAGTATCCTGGAAATTTTTACAGACCTCTCTGGCCAGCTTCGGTTTTCCTAACGCCCTTCTTAACAATATAACTAAAATGTACACCGCTCCGGTGGCTTATGTAAGGGCTAATGTATACATATCATCACCTTTCGGGTTAACTAGGGGCACACGTCAGGGTTGCCCCCTTTCACCGCTTCTGTTTTCCCTTTATATTGAGCCTTTGGCCCAAAGTATAAGGCTGAATGGGGGAATGGGGGTGTGATGTGGGGTAATTCAATACATAAAATTGCATTATATGCGGATGACATTTTATTATACCTAACATAACCTGAAAGCTCCCTACCTAAGGCATTTCAGGAAATAGAGGCCTTTTCTAGACTTTCAGGCTATAAATTAAATTGGACAGACGTCTTAGTAATAAATGCACAGATCCCACAGGCGTTCAAACTCAAGTACCCAATGAAATGGGACTGCTCAACTATTAAATATTTAGGAGTTCATCTTGGAATGGCTCTTATATATCTTTATAGAGGTAATTTTCCTCCCTTAGTGAAAACAGTTTGGGCAGACTTGTGTAGATGGTCTTTACTTCCACTCCCTTTTTACTCACGGTTGCAAATCCTCAAAACATATATCCTGCCAAGATTTCTCTATCTATTTCAGACCATGCCTTGCTTAATTCCCCAGAAGGACATTGTAGAATGGCAGAAGAAGATTATGTCATTTCTATGGGCCCAGACCCACCCAAGGATTAAAAAAAAACATTTTATCTAAACAGGAAGGAGGGAGGGAGGGCATGCCCCAGCCTACAAGAATACTGGCTCAAATGAAGATGGCCCTATTGTGGTCCCATCCTCAGTATAAAGTCCATTGGCAACAAATGGATTCATCTACAGTACCCAACCCTCCCCTACAGGCTATTATATTTAACCCTCCCTCACAGATAGCCATGCACTCCTGCCAAGTTTACACAGTCCGGGTTACACTAATGGGATGGATCCAAGGGACTAGGAGAGGATGTACTGCTAAAAATCTGTGGAGATACAGATGGTGGTGCTATGACTCTGAATTTTTTCCAGCTACCTCCCATCGGTGGTATACAAGACAGATGACAGGGGCACTACAAGCAGCATGGCAGATACTTAAAGGTCCAGATATGATGTATTTTGAGACTTTCAAAACCAGAAATAACTGGGCATTAATGGATTGTTTATACTACTATCAGCTAAGGGATCACATAACTAATAAAACAAGGCAAACTATGACTTGGCAGGATGAGAGACCCTTTCCCCAAGTTATAGAGACAGTTTGGGGAGGAACTCATGGAAAAGGGGCAATTACCATGCTTTATGGGAACTTGATTGCTGATAAAGCGCATAATATACAGTATATACATACAAAGTGGGAGAAGGAACTAGACATAGTGTTAAGCTCCCAGACATGGTCAACAATTTTTAGAAATGTTTGGAAGACATCATCCTCCCCAAGCTGATGAGAATATGCCTGGAAAATAAGGGTCAGGTATTTCTATACACCAGTGGAATTATGCAAAGCAGGCACACAAACACAGGGAAACTGCTGGAGGAAATGTGATGATATTTCAGCAGACCAGGCTCATGTTTTTGGGTGGTGCCCTAAGATTCAGAGCTTTTGGTCCCAAATAACTGTTCATCTATCTGTACTGTTTGGCTTATCAATGGATATAGCCCCTGAACATTGTGTTCTAGGCCTCCACCCAATTGAAATTAAGGACAGGGCAGTACAATATTTGTGGGCTATTCTAACAGTGGCGGCTTTAAAAACTATAACAAAAAAAGCGGCTCCAGCAGATCCCTCCAACATTGCAGGAGTGGATGGAAATAATTACCCAAATACAACATATGGGAAGAATAACATACACTATGAACCATTAGAGGGATAATTATGATAATAGATGGAACAGATGGGAACTCTACTAAGAAAAAGTGCAATAGTCCCCCCCCCCCACATTTTGCTCTATACTCTACCCGCTACTACTATAACCATATCTGAGAACTTTTAGTAGCTGTCCTCAATCTCCCTTTCTTCATTGATATTGTCTTTGCTTGAACCAACTGGCAGTACTTGTTGTATTAACTGTTCACTCTTCTCCCAGGTTTCTGTTTTTCTTTTTTATATTTTTTAAAAAAATTTACTTATTTAAAAAAAAAACAGTTTTAAAATAAATAACGGAGGTAAACCAGTAAAAGACTAGAAATGTCAAAATGTACTTTATTCTTAGGGGTATTTAATCAGATGGAAATTAATCTTGTAAATAATCATATTTGACAATGCAACAGTTTTGTCATGGTTACACTGTCTATGTAAGTTTACTTTGAATAAATAAACAAGTATAAAAAAAAAGACACTATGTCCGCCATGTGAAAGAGGGTTAGAGAAGGAGAATTGTTCCCCATATGCAAAGGAAGCATGGAGGGAGAGGAATGCTCTCTATGTGCAAATGTGCAAATGTGTAATGGAGGGGGAGGACTGCTCCCCCTGTGTGGAGATGGAATGAAGGGGGAAGGAGGGGTCAGTCACTAAATGGCCACCATCCTAGATCCCACTGCAGCCTGTGTGTGAATCTGTTTAGAATGGGCACAGTTTATGAAGGGGCATATGTGCAATCCACATCACTTCTCTGGCTGCTGTAATGTATTGGATTGATAGGTAGGGCTACAAGAGGGGGCACTAGTCACTCAGAGCACCCACTGTATTCTACTCCCACCCACCCACCCAGCAGAGTGGGAATAGTTGTGGAGGGGCAGATACAAGATTCACATTTTATATCTCAGTGCCTCAGAGTGCTCTCCATGGGTAGAGCACAATAGGTGGGAGAGCCTCTGGCTGAAGCAGAATTTTCTGCAAGTGTAGTGGTGTGGCATAGGGTGAGGAAGTGCCAGTCACCTAAAGCCCACTCCAACCTTCATGCTAGCTCAGGTGGGACAGGTATGAAGGGGCAGATGTGCAACTTGCATCTCTATCCCTGGCTGCTGCAGAGTGTTACCCTTGTGTGGAGGTGGGATGGGGCATCATTCTCCCAGAGTCACCTGCCTGGAGCCCACACTTGGCTCTGTCTGGGTGCTCCTTTTGTGCAGTGGTGGAATAGATGCACCATGTTTGTTTTACACTGTGTCTCTCCTGGTCTGTCTGTCTGTCTCTCTCTCTCACGTCCGTTCTCCCATGGTGAAAGGAAAACTCTGCAGCACTGCTCTCTGTCCCGGTCACAGCACTCATGCTGCCACCTTCTCTGTATGTGCTGTCTGCTTTCACTGAGCTTCAGAAAGACAAGCAGTGAGTCAGACCAACAGACCAACAGCAAGGTGCCGGAAGAGTGAATGGAAATAAAATGGATGGTAACCGAGCTATGCTGCACTGGAAGTGACTCTCGCTGTTGCTGTGTCTCTCTTGGGGGGTGGGGATGGGAGGGGGTGAGGGGAAGGGAGTAGACACTGCTAGGAGACAGGCCACCCATTTAAATGAATGTTTGTTCAGGTGCAGGTCTGGGAGTTACCAGTCATCATGGTTACGGTCACTACATTGCACTGCCCCCAATTTCACATTGCCTAGGTGGTGCTGCAATAGTCACAGCCTGTCACCTGGTGATCACTCTCATTCCACTTACTAGCCCCATCTCAGCATGTTGCTGTCACTGTTTGAGGTCTTGCTCTCTGCTCTGCCCCTGACATTGGTGCCACTGGTGCCCCAAGTGCATAACTTCCTTTATAGCAGAGGCTCTGACATCACTTCCCCAAAACTGCTAACAACATACACCTGTTCATATCCTTAAAGGCACATCACACTGAATAGGGGGTAGAGGCACTCACAAGCTTGCACACACTAAAACAAGAACAAAAAACAAAAAAGCATGTGTAACTGGAAGGGACACAGACATGTGGGGAGTGGTGCAATGCACTGGCTGTGGAGCAACAGTCTTCCGAGAGACATTCTGGAGACTGCGTTGCTGCCCTATTTGCAGATGCCTCTCTGGTCTGAGGGAGGAGGTTGTTCATCTCCATGCTGACCTGGCAAGGATTCGGGAAACCTACTCCCCCACCCAGGGACCACCCAGGCCACTGCCACTACCTCAGAGGTTGCCAAGAAAGAGGAGTGGTTGGACCAAGGTGGGCTTAGGTAGGGTGATGGTGGTGGAACAGAGGCACATCCCTCCAGCTGTGCCTCTCCACAGTTCATTCGCCACTCTGGCAAAGCATGGTTCCTCTATGGAGGCATCTGAAGTGGAGACCAAGGAGGATGCTGGGAACCTCCACATTGGAGACCCACAGGAGGGTGGCCCAAGACCCCAAAGGAGAAGGAAACAACTGCTGGTGGGGACTCAATTGTTAGGGGGTAGAACTGGGGGAGGGAGGGGAAAGGGAGGTAAGGTGCCTGCCTGGCACCAAGGCTTGGAGGGACAGGAAACGAATCCTCAGGATCGTGGGAGCAGCGGCAAGGGGGAAGGAACTGGATGTCATTATCCACCTAGGGACGAATGACCTGGCTGAGAATGGGATCAGAGCAGTACAACAGGAGTTTGTGGAGTTGGGGAGGGGCCTTAGACAAGTAGCACACTTTCTCAGAAGTACTACCTGTCTATGGCATGGATGAGGCTAGGGCACTCCGCACCATGGGATTCAATGACTGGTTGAAAAGCTGGTGCAGAGCTCAGGGATTTGGCTTCACTGGGAACTGGGGCTCCACCTGGAGGGATGCAGGCCTATACAGGCACGATGGTCTGCATCTATCCTAGAGAGGAACCAGGATCCTAGGTGATAGATTTAAATGCCTCAATGGCAAGCATTTAAACTAGCCAAGGGGGGGAGGCATTGAAGAGGAGAAGGGAAATCCTAACCCCCCTCCCCAAAAGATAATTAGTGAGGTAAACACCAAGCTAGAGCAGTCGATAGGGAGAAGGGCAGGGCTAAATGGAGAAAAAGACAAAGGCAATAGGGACAGGGATGGGGCAAAAAGAAATAAAACCATAAAAAAATGGTGGGTAATGGGTACCAATGTCCGTAGTCTAGGTAAAAAGCTCCCTCAAATGGTGGCTTTGATAGAAGAGGGATGCCTGGACATTGTGGCAGTCACAGAAACATGGTATACAGAGAACCATGACTGGGTTGTCAACATACCAGGGTACATAATCTACAGGAGGGACAGGGAAGGAAGAAGAGGAGGAGGAGTAGCTCTCTATGTAAGGGAAGGGATCAAAGCAACTGAACTAAAGAGTAAACAGGGAGGAAAGGAGGTACTGTGGGTCACCCTGGAGACTGGAAATGGCTCCACAATCTGCACAGGGGTTGAATACAGACCCCCGTCTCAGGAGGAGGAAATCGACAAGGAAATGCTAGACGGCATCCTTGGGATGGCAGAGAAAGGGGAGATATTGCGGATGGGGGACCTGAATATGCCGGATGTTGACTGGAGCACCTTTGCTGCAGCCACATCCAAGAGCAGGTCCATTCTCGATGCTCTACAGGGGGCATGCCTCAGACAGCTAGTTTTGGAACCCACTCGGTAGAGAGCAATCTTAGACCTGGTACTCTCAAATGGGGACAGAGAGAGGATCTCTGATCTTGAAGTGGGTAGCCATCTGGAAACAAGCAACTGCCAAACAGTGTGGTTCATGATAAACTTAGCTGTAGAGTCAAGCCACACAAAAGTGAAGGTGCTGGACTTCAGGAGGGCTGATTTTGTCAAAATGGAAGAGTGCCTTAGGAAAGCACTAGCAAACAGGCAAGAAGGTGGGGTGGAGCAACAATGGGGAAACATCAAAACCGCCATCACAGAGGCAACAAGCCTTTGTGTGAAGCAAATAAACAAATCAAAATGAAAGAAAAAACCACTATGGTTCTCAAAAGAAGTGGGGGGAAAGGTAAGGGAGAAAATATAGCATTCAGGAAGTATAAGGAAACACAGAAGGAGCAGGACAGAGAACTGTACCAGTTAAAGCAAAGGAAGTGGGTAAGGCAGTCAGAATAGCAAAGGCCCAAACTGAGGAAAAGATAGCCAACTCAGTTAAGAAGGGGGATAAAACCTTTTATAGGTACATTACAGAGCAAAGAAAGACTAAGGCAGGGATACTGAGGCTGAACAAAGAGAAAGGTGGTTGGGCAGAGAGCGACAGTGAAAAAGTAGGGACACTGAATGAATACTTCTGCTCTGTATTCACAAATGAAAAGCAGGGGGAAATACCTAATTCAGTCAATAGAAGCACTCTGGATAGGGGGATTGATATTAGTCCTTTCACAGAAGAAACAGTTCTGAAAGAACTCTTAAAATTGTAGGTGGATAAAGCAATGGGGTCTGATGGGATTCACCCCCAGAATTCTAAAAGAACTAAGGGAAGAATTAGTAACACCACTGACTACCCCGAGGACTGGAGGAGGGCGGATGTGATTCCCCTTCACAAGAGTGGAAGCAAGACAGAGGGAGGAAACTACAGACCTATCAGTTTGAACTCAGTGGTAGGGAAAATGATGGAATCACTTCTGAGGGAAAGAATTGTTGAGTATCTAGAGGCCAGTGGGGCACAAGACTCAAGGCAGCATGGATTCACAGTGGGACGGTCATGTCAGACAAATATAATTGATTTCTTTGACTGGGTGACCAAAGCAGTAGACCAGGGAGGGGCTGTGGACATGACCTACCTAGACTTTAGCAAGGCATTTGACACAGTCCCACACAAAAAAGATTAATAAACAAATTAGCCAGCCTGGGAGTGGGTCCCAGGATGGTAGCCTGTGTAAAACACTCGTTGGACAACAGAACACAGCGGGTAATAGTAAATGGAGTCCACAGTGAAGAAAGGAGGGTTACTAGTTGGGTACTGCAGGGTTCAGTATTGGGACCAGTCCTTTTTAATGTCTTTATAAGTGACATTGCAGAGGGACTGTCTCTTTGCAGATGACACAAAGATCTGCAACAGGGTTGATACACAAGGTGGGATGGAAAGGATGAAAAGGGACTTGGCAAGGTTGGAGGAATGGTCAAATGTATGGCAGCTTAGATTCAATGCAAAGAAGTGCAAAGTAATGCACCTGGGAAACAAAAACCCGGGGGAAGAGTACACAATGAGGGGTGAGATACTGACAAGAACAAAAATGGAAAGGGACCTGGGGTAGTCATATCAGAGGTGGGCAGCAATGTGAGAAGGCAGTAAGAAGGGCTGGGGGGATACTGAGATGCATAGGGAGAGTCATTACCAGTAGAAAACAGGAAGTTGTTGTCCCTCTGTACAGACAGTTGGTAAGACCACATCAGGAGTACTGTGTACAGTTCTGGAGACCCCATCTCCGCAAAGACACAGACAGGGTGGAGGGTGTCCAGAGGAGGGCAACCAAAATGATGCAGGGTCTGCATCAGAAGAAAGACTAAATGAATTAAAGATTTATAGCCTCGAGGAAGGGAGGGAGAGGGCGGACATGATAAAAACTTTCAAATACCTCAAGGGAATTAACAAAGTCCAAGAGGGTAGCATCTTTCAGAAAAAGAGATGTGCAAAAACAAGGGGGCACAATTTGAAGATAGAGGGGGGATGGCTCAGAGGTAATGTGAGGAAGTATTTCTTCACAGAGAGGGTTGTGGATACATGGAACAGCTTTCCTGAGGAGGTCGCAGAGTCAAAATCAGTGGGGGAATTCAAGAATGCATGGGACAGACATAAGACAATTCTAATGGGGTGGATAGGAGGAAGTTAACTAGGATCTGCAACTTGTCCGTTAGGTAGGGAAATGGGCAGACTAGGTGGGCCAAGTGGTCCTTATCTGCCATCAAATTCTTATGTTTCTATGTTTCACTCACCGCCTCTTTCAGTACTGCACTCTCTTTCGGGGGGGGGCACTGCTGCCTCTCCTTCTTGGTGTCTGTCCCTGCAGCCTGTGTTTCTCTCTCCCTGCCATCCAATTTTAAGCTACAGCTCCTCAGGCAATGCTGCCTCACTTCTCAGCACTCTTGCTCCTTATAATGTGCAGTGGGGTGGGGGGCACACTAAGGCAGCATGGACACTAGCAGATCCATGGGGCGGGTCAGTGGGTACAATCACAGAGAGCAATGCTTCGGCTGCACATTGTGGCACACATGAAGCACTGGAGAGAGAGGAGCTCAGGGACAAGAACACGCACTGTCATTCACATAGAGACACAAACAAGTTCAACGTGGACATCTGTTTGGGGAAGGATAAATAATATTTATTTGTTCTTTACTGCTAGGACTGTTTACTACTTATGGCACAGAGAGTGGGAGATGCAATGTATGGCTGGGTACCTGGACATCTGCAGGATGGTTGGGGAGACAAGCAATAAGATCAGTAAGGGCATGAATGAAAGGAATGAAGCGCTCTCACTCAAGCACTTTATTTCTTTCAACTAGAGAACGGATTCCAGCTGTGAAACTGTGACTAGTGTCACATTCTGGTTGTATGCTCATTGGTCTGTCAGGGACTAGCCCACTGTGAACTGTGCATTGGACTCATCCCTGACGCACCTCTGAAATGTCGTTCTGCCACAAGATGCTTCTCGCACACATGCAAGGAAACATAAAAAACTATAAAGAATTTAGATTACTGACTACCCTCATTTGCAAGGCATTTTTGTCAAGAACACAAAAATGTAAAATAATGCACTCAGGGTACAGAAATCCAGGGGCAGAGTACACATGGGTGGAGTGGTATGGACAACATTAAGAAAGCACACATTCAAGAAAAAAAGAGCTTTTACATGCAGTTGATTACTGTTTAACAATCTTTTGCATCTATGGCTGCCACTGTACATCTGATGCAAACCCATAATGATGTTCCTCATTTGAAGCAAAAAGGGTGTGTGTGTGGGGGGGGGGTGGTGGAGGCCATAACTGACTTCTTGTTTTAGTGTTAAAGGGGTCAGTATTTTTACTGCAAAAACAAGGAAAGGCATCATTTCTAAAATGTGCAGACGAACATGGGGATTACTTTTTTCCAGAGAATGCCACCACTGGCAGCTACCACAGCCAAGACTGCTACTACCCCACCTAATACAATCAGGGGACAACCAGAAGTAGTCTGCAAGCACTGACATCAATATAGTTAAGGTACATTTGCTGAAATTAATGCTTAGAAAAGAATGAAAAAGTGACTGTGATGATGAGCAAGTCCCAGACTAGATCTCTAGTTTAATCGACTCCTCCTGAGTCTGATTTGTACGACTGCATGGGCCAAACTCCACAGATGTTATGCCATCATCAGATTTGTATAACAGCACTGTAGAAGCACAAAACTGGACTGCTGTCTGATGTGCTGCCACAGTGCTCCAACAGTTTCCAGTGATTCTGTTTATTATTACTTACGGCTGACTGCGGTGCAGTGAAAGCACTGCATATTCTTTTCCACATGCATGCCACTCCTAACAGCTCTCCATAGTCATATCAGCTCTGATCAAAGTTTGTTTAAAAGAGCACCAAAACTGGGAAGAGTAGTCTAAGTAGGGAGTAATGTAGGATCTGTATAATGATGCAATAACTGCTGGATGTCCAGACTTACTATTCCTCCATATAGCCCATGAGATTCTATTGGCTTTATTTATAGTTTTTTAAATAAAAGTTTATTACGCTTTTATAGTATGAACAGACATGACATACAACCAATCAGATATGTGAGAATAAAAATAAAATATAAATAATACAAAAAGACCGTCCAGCATTACAATCTCAGTTTAATGTTAGGGCAATTGATTACATACGAAAGGGAAATAAATTCCAACCAAAAGATCTCTAGATAATGAACAGAAATGCCCTGTTTAGCTGATAGCGAGGACATGGAAAAAAAAGTAGGGGGGAAGGGGGAAAGCAGAAAGGGTGGGCCATTGAAGGGGAAGGGGAGGGGGGTGGAAAGTCATCCAAACATGGAAAGGGAGCTGGGAAGGAGTCCAAGCAAAGAAGCTCTGTTCCAGTCTGAAACTAAGGGTAGGCAAGGAAACCCTCCCGGGGCTAAAAACTTAACAGAGACAACCTCTGTTTCCTAAATGATTAACTAGCATACTTTGCTATAACCTCGAGGGTGGATTTCTGTTCTTTATCTGCAATATAGTGAAAAAAAGGCAACCATCTCCCATTAAATTTATCTGTTGCCAATCTCAGTTTAGCAGTGAGGCATTCCATCCCCAGTATTTTAAGACAAATTCTATACCATAGATCTAGTGAAGGGGGTTTGGGGGCTAGCCAGCATGATGTTATACTTTTAAGAGCTGCTGCTACACAAATATAGAAGAGGTATCTAGGAGCTGGAGACTTTAACGAACCTGGGGGGAGTCCAAATAACCAAAATTGAGGGTCACGGGGAAGAGGTGTATTGAAAATACTCTCTACCTCTGAGCGAACCCTTTTCCAAAAATTTTCTAGTACTTTGCATTCCCAAAATATGTGGAAATAGGTGCCCTGCAGCTGGCAATTTCTGCAACAAAGATCTGAGGTGTGAGTGCCTAAATGTTTGGAGAAGACTGGGGGTCGTAAAAAACAAATTATTTTCCACTTAAATTCTCTCCACATTAGGGAGGCAGTGGTCTCATGGACCCCCTTTCAGACTCTCAGCCAGTCTGTCTTGGGCAAGGAGATGTCCAGTTCCACTGACCATTTCTCCTGTATGGCTGTGAGATGGTCTTCTTTGGCATCGTTCATGGCTTGTACCGGTGAGGACATAACATGCTGTTGGGCATTAGACTTAAGTAAGAAAATAAAAATTTGTTGGAGTGTATTACTCTGGTGCATTGAGGAAGGGTCAAAGTCTATAGAGGAAAGATACTGCTGTAGTTGTAAATACCTATAAAAATCTGATTGCCGAAGGTTAAATTCTGCCTTTAGTTGCTGGAATGACTTGAGATGAGCTCCCTGAAAGCAATGCCCTAGGTTGCATAGCCCCTGCCTAGTCCAACGGCTGTATGCATGGTCCCAAGTGAGAGGTGGGAAGTCCAGGCAGCTCAGGATTGTGGTTGAACAGCTTAATTTGAGTGGAAGTTTTAAGGCTACACAGGCCTCCCACCATGCCGTCCCTGATATCTCTGTGAGGGAGTTCCTAAAAGAGAGTTTTTTAAGAATTAGCAAATCCAGATACAACATATCTACCATGTGTTTCAGCAGAGCTGAGGCTATTTCAATTTCTACCCAGTGAAGTGGTGAGCATGAGAAGGAGGAGTCCTCGCATCTGTGCCACCCAAAAGTAGACTTGTAGGTCTGGAACCCCCATTCTACCCTTCTGCCTAGATAAAGTCATTGCCTTCCATCTGACTCTGGGTTTTTTCCCAGACCAAATAAATTTGGACAGAGAGGTTTGTAGCCCATTCCAAAAAGCCCTAGGGGGCGTGAGTGGGATGGAAGAAAAAATAAATAACAATCTGGGAAGGATGTTCATACAGACCACCTCAGTTTTGCCCACCAAAGAGAGGGGGAGCTCTCTCCATCGGTTACAATCTGATCTTATCTTTTGTAATATCTTCAGGTAGTTTACTTGATACAGTTTAGTAATATCATTTGGGATCCATACCCCTAGATATCTAAACCCAGTTTTAGACCAATTCAACTCAATTAGATCAGGCAGTGACAATCTAGGGGGTGCCCCCATTGGGAGAATTTCTGATTTTCCTGAGTTAATTTTGTACCCTAAAAGTTCTACAAATTCCGACAGAAGCCCACAGATTTTGGGTAAGGCAGTTACCAGATCAGATACATACAAAAGGTTGTCATCTGAGTACATAGAAACCCTAATCTCCATGTCCTGAACTTTAATTCCCTTGAAAATCTCCCACTGTCTGATACGAGCAGCTAGGGGTTCAAGGCTTAAGACAAATAAGAGAGGGGGGAGAGAGGGAAGCCCTGTCTTGTACCTCTACTAATTGAAAAATATGAAGAAATCACCCCATTAGCATGGATCTTTGCTCTGGGATTAGTGTAAAGATTACTTATCCAGCCCCTGAATTTCTTCCCAAAGCCAAAATGCCCCAAAGTGTAATCCAAAAGTTCCAGTCTAGCTGATCAAAGGCTTTTTCAGCATCCAAAGAAAGGACTGCTTGTAATGGTTCACCAGGAGGGGGACCAGCTGAGGAGAGAACATTCAGCAGGAGGTGAATGTTGTCCTGGATGTGCCTGCCCAGGATGAAGCCTGCCTGGTCCGGGTGAATCAAACCAGGGATCACCTTCATGAGTCTCTGACTAACTGCTTTTGTAAATATTTTAGTATCTTGATTCAGCATTGAGATCAGCCTATAACTTGAGCATTTGGAGGCATCCTTCCCAGGTTTGGGGATTACTGAAATAAGGGCTTCAACCCAGGAACAGGGGAGAACATTAGATTTGTGGGCAGCGTTGCAGATTCATGTGGGAAGAGGGCTAATTTCTTCCTCAAAACACTTAAAGAATTCTGTGGAAAAGCCATCTGGGCCTGGGGATTTGCCAGATTCTTCCCCTGCCAGTAATCTCCGCACTCAACTAGGTGCACAGGACCATGAAGTCCACGGCACTAGCACGACTTTCTCTCTGCAGCCCGTTACCTTGAAAGAAGTTGAAGACATACTGTTATAGCTGGACACCAGGAAAAGTGCCGGGGCTCACCTTCTTGACCCTTTTTCCTGAAGATCAGTTTTCATGTCCTGGCAGTGCCAATCACGTACCTTTTTAATCTATTGTTCTCACAAGGAAGCCTCCCTACCATATGAAAAACGGCCTATGTTGTCCCCCTATTCAAATCTGGAGACCCCAGTGACCTCAATAATTATAGGCCTATCTTCCTGCTTCCCACCGTGTCCAAACTATTGGAGAAAGTAGAGAGTTCTCAGCTTAGGAACTACTTAGAAAATACAAATCTGCTTAATCCTTTACAATCAGGCTTCAGACCATGACACGGTACCATCTCAGTATTAGCAAAGGTGACTAATGACTGACAGCGTGAACTGGATTTGAAGAACTTTATTTGCGCAGTATTCTTAGACCTAAGCAAGGCCTTCGATACCGTCCACCACGGCTTGCTCCTTTCTTCTCTCTGGAGTATCGGACCGGAACCCCTATCATTGAAATGGTTCTCTAATTACCTGGCAGGCCAGTTTCAACAGTTAAAAGCATAAGGGGAATTATCATCACTAAAACCCCTTTTGAGAGGCATACCTAAGGGGTCTATATTTGGTCCCTTGAGTTTCGCAATTTACATCAACAGAATTGATGCCAGTGTTAAAGACGCTAATATACACCTCTTCACAGATGATACAGTGCTTTATATCAGCAGACCCACTCATGAAGCAGCTTGTAGTGATATACAGCAGGAATCCAATCAGTTGCAGCTACAGCTTGTAAACCAGAAATTACTTTTAAATACCAAAAAAAAAAAACAAGGCGATGCTTTTTTCACCCCTTGCTCACGCAACAAATCCATCAACAAATGAAACATTTCCACATTTTTCTACACTGCTTGGTGAATCCCTGGAATTTGTAGCCAAGTTTAAATGTCTGGATCGACCACAAACTTTCTTTTAACGATCATTTTGAGGAGTTGTCAAAAAAACTCAGACACAGACTTGGTCTCTTCTATAGGATTAAGCACATCCTTACTAAGGATGTGAAGAAGAGACTGGTGCAAACCACCTTCCTTTCCTTGCTTGATTATGCAGACTTTTTACATAGTCAGGGTCCCGCTTCTGTGCTTGCTAAATTGGATATGCTCTACCACCGAGCCTTAAGGTTTATCACTGGTCTCCCTTACTCTACACATCATTGCTCGCTATATACAGCTGTGGGTTGGTCTTCCCTAAACTATAGATGGCAGGGAAACACTGCCCTATGGACTTATAGTGCCATCATCCAGAAACTGCCTCCTTATATTTCAAATTGTTTACCACTGAGCATTGTAACCTGGTGCAGGCTGAGAAGTGCCTTATACATCTCTCTGACTGTGCTCAAAGTCAGATCACGTTTTGGCCAGACAGTCATAAGTTGTATGCTACCACTACTGTGGAATAAGTTGCAAAAAACTCTGAAACTGCTCTGCCCTATCAGCCTAGCAGCATTTAAATCAAGCTATAATCGCTCCTGTAAGGAATCCTGTAACTGTTTCCCCTGATACCTGCCACCTCCCCAGTTAATGGTGTCCTCATTGATCCTCTTCTTGTGCCCTACAAGCTAAATCTTCCTTACTGTCCTCTTATCATTCCTGTCACCTCCGCTACCTTGTTTCACCACTTACTCTACTAGGTTACTGTGTCCACTTGATTCCTCACCCTCTTCCTTGTACTTAAGTCTTCTCTTGCTGCCCTCTTATCATCCTGTCCTCTCCTCTACCTGCTCCTACCTCTTCTTAATGTACCGCTCTAGCATGTCATACTAATTTTTGGTATGGTATATGTTGCCCACTCCTTAAGCACACTCACTATTAAACAACCCTTACTACCCTCTTCAAGTAGACTGCACACTATCAAACAACCTTTACTACCCCCACCTTGGAGAATGTATGCTATCCAATCTTGCGCTTTTAGGCTCCACTTTTTATGGTGATCTCAAATGGGGTCTCCTCATTACAGTGAGCTCTCCTCCCTTATCCTGTCCCCCTACCCACTTCCCCTACCCTTAGATAATCATCCCTCATCCACTCCTCCTCCCTTCTCCTGTACATTCACCCTATTTCAATATCTAATTTATTAATCCACTGTTGCTGTCCTCTGGTCCAATTCAGGTCTACTGTGTAAATATTGTCTATATCTATGGAAATGCTTATATTATTTTGGTCCATTTGATGCTGATGATGTTCTATGCCTTCTTGCTCTTACTGTTAATCTTATTGTTAATTGTACTGTCTCCAGCTAGATTTTATGCTGGCTGGTACTGCTGTACCTCTGTGTCCTATAACGCATTTTGTTTAATGTCCAGGTCCATCTTGAAAATGAGCTTGCTCAATGATGCTCACCTCGTTAAATAAAGATTTTGATTGATTGATTGATTGATTGATTGATCAGGAAGTTGCCCTGGAAGCCATCCAGCAATACCTGCTCCCTTCTATTCTTGGTGGCTGGGGTACTCCAATCCACTCCCAGCAGGTTAAGTCCCCAACAATCACCACACTCCCCTTTCCGCCAGTCCTCCTGATCTGTCCATCTAATTCTCTGTCTAATTCTTCTGTCTGGGAGGGTGGCCTGTACAACACTCCCATCCTTAGAGTCCTATTCCTTGAGTCCAGAATTTGCATCCATAGTGACTCCATACTGCCCTCCACCACTGCTTCCCATACACAGTTCAGTCATTCCCTCACATATAGCGCCACCCCTCTTCTTTCCCTTTTACTCCATCCCTGTGGAATATCCTGTACCCTGGCACCACCAGGTACCTGTCATGGTAATGGGTGGCCCATGTTTCAGTAATGGCCTCCATGTCCACCTCGCCCTCTACCATGTGGGTCTCAAGCTCCGCAGTTTTATTCCCTAGGCTTCTAGCATTCAAGGTGACCACCTTCCACTTCCTTACCTTCCCCCCCTCCTGCCATCCCATTCTAACATCCTCTCTAGTACTTGCCCTTAAGCCCTTGTCTCTGTTATGGGGCATAAGCTTGTATGAAATAAAGCCATAAAGGGGCTGAGAGGAGTCCTGGGGAACTAATAGAAATACACAGATTTTTTTGTACATTATCACAAGCAAAAACAGAGCGGTTTGAAGGAAGGCTCTGTACCAGAACATTGCATACAGTCACAAAACACTTGCTTCACATATCTACTTTTCTAAATCATGCTGCCAAGCCATTTTTTATCAGAATTGTATCAGACTTGACAGACTGATGGATTTAAGTGTGCTACACATCAGAAAATGGTTTTAAATGTCAAGAATGTGAAATAAAGGAGTCGTCAGCCTTAGAAGGGAGAGTGGGTCCTGAATGAAACAAATCCATGCAGTCAGTTACACAGGAGGTGGAGCTAAGTGTGGGAAAAATGTATATTCAATTTCTGTATGAAAAAACTGTTGTGGACAATGTAAATAAAGGGGAAACTGTTGTTTTTAATAGAAAGTAAAGAGAAAAGTGCCTAGAAATAGTTATTTATTTAGTTTAATGACAAAAGAGTGTAAGTCTCAGCAACTTAGCTTTCCTGTGGGTTATTTTGTGCAGAAAAATTTCAGCAGAGAACTAAAGATGACAGTTTTCCAGTTGTAATAGTGAAAATATGCTTAGACTTAAAGAAAGTGCTTATTTTTTGTGACAAAGAAATGTATTTAAAAATGAGACTCAGAGTTATAAAATAAGGGAAGCCTTGGAATGTTGAGGGGGCAGTTAAATTTCAAAACTGAGAATTCCTTTCTGGCTTAAGCTGCTGCAGAAAGGATTACTCATCCCCTGGACAGTGACCACAAATTAGCATATACAAATGAGTTTTAGGCATAAATGTAACTGCACAGCCAGTGTGCAGTGAGTACAAATAGGGAGAGCGACCGAGAAGGAAGAGACCCACGCCTAGTGCGTGTCCTGTCTGAAGAGGCCTGATGCAGAGATAAAGTCTGATAGGGACAGTCTTTAATTTAATTAAGTGTAGGATTAGGGGGTCACCTGAATCCCAGTGTATGATCAGTTAGGGCAGTAAGTGAGAACAGGGTGAGAATAGAAAGCATGTTGCTTCAAGTGCCTGATGATCCTGTCATGCCAAGTTTTCCTCACAGAAAAAACTGCAGCCTAAAGAATTCATCAGTTCTCCTGATTTCAACCAGAAAACTCAAGACAGCCCTTCAACAATCCTCCAACAATTCTTCCGCAAATTCCAACAAAAGACTTTCCTCAGAAAATCCAAAGGAGTGTGGTATTGTACAAAACCTTGTTGATACAGTTTGGTGGCTATTTTAAAAGTCAAGTGACATTGAATTTACAGAGAATTTACCTCAATCCTTCTGAATTTAAAGGGACTTTTGTCATCTGAAGGACTGAACAGTGCAATGACTCAGGGGGGATAATATCACAGCTTTCAATGTACCAGTATGCAATATGTTTTATGCCACTGTCATTCCTGAATGTTTCTTTACAGTAATTTAATGTGTAGCCATGCCTAGTGATTTTCAATTGATTTAAATATAGATTGCTAAGTACAGTAACTGTGTAACAGATACCAGGGTAGGTATCTGGCAGAAGGGGTCAGTGGGCTGATTGAGATAGGATAGGCTTAGTAATCACTGCACACCCTCGTGATTTCAGTATGAACAAGCTCATGGATTAAGGCCAGAGTGAGGGCACGTATCCTGGGACTAGCTTGTTTGACAGCTGAAGGGCTGGTGGGTGGTGCGTGCCTGCAGTCTCCAGGGGTAAAGTGAATGTGCTGGAGGGCTGGTGGGTGGTGAGTGCCTGCAGTCTCCAGGGGTAAAGTGAATGTACTGGAGTGCTGGTGAGTGGTGAGTGCCTGCAGTCTCCAGGGGTAAAGTGAATGTACTGGAGGGCTGGTGGATGGTGAGTGCCTGCAGTCTCCAGGGAAAATGAGTACAAAAAGGTTAGTGGGGTGGTGTTTCCCTGCCAGAAAAGAGAAATAGAAGGTTAGTGGGGTGGGTGTGCCCTGCTGGGAAAGAAATAAAGTGATAACCGTACTGCTAATTTTACGTGTATTTGTTGCCATTTATTTACAAGGTGTGTTGTGCAATTCGTGGCTGTTTCAGATATTTATTTCACTTTTTCAGTAAAAATTTACATTTTTTTCAAACAATCCAAGTGTCTGTGTCCTTGCTTACAGAGACAGTGTTTTACATTCCTGCAGGTCTCCAGGTCAGTCTGATGCAGCATTCCCTTCCCTTGGCAGCTCTTAGCAATGCCAGTTGGGGAGGTAAGGTACTATACTCAGGTAGTACCCAACTAGGAAAGTGTTGTCAAAGGAGAAGGAACAGAGAATCCTTGATGACACCTACTACTGCATGAAATGATCCCACCTGTGGCCAGAGGTTAATGCAGTAGGGGTCCCCCGTCATCACACCCTCAACTATCAGGGTGGGGGGGGCTCTGGAGGGGAATTAAAGAGGGATTTGAAGGGTCTGCCAGACTACATTTGGCTTTATTAATTTCATGTTTACATTTCTTTGGTGCTTTTTTGAAACTGTTCCATCTTGTTGAAGTTTGTAATGTCCTATAGGCAGTATAAAGTTTACATTATTTATCTGTAAGTGTATTGATCTCTTTGGACAGCCATTTAGGTCTACATTTATTGATTTTGAATTTCTTGATTTTAAGAATACAACTTGTTACTCAAATTAAGAATAATATTTTTGATTTTATTCCACATAGTCTTGATGTCACAGTTTTCAAGCAATGTATACCAGCTTATTTTCAATAGATCATCATTAATTTTTACTAAGTCCACTTTATTTTATATATAAAGAACTCAGATTCTCTGCGATACTTGACATGTGAGAAATCCATTTTAAATCTAACAAGATCATGGTCAATTGTTCCTAGTGGGGGTCCAATGTTGCAATTTCTTTTTATTTTCCTTTTTGAAACTCAAGTTTATTGAGCCAAGATAGCATGTAATACATGAGAGTAACACAACAAGGCTTTCGATACGATGGTCATTGGATATGAAAATAGTTACAAATGTCTCCTACCTAACATTAAGAACTGACTGTAAGGAAAATTCCAAAGGTCTATAACCATTTTAACAAATCAATCTTTGAGGGAAAAGTGAGATAAAATAGAATAAAAACAATAACAAGCAGACCTGCTCTCCAAAACCCAGTAATCTAGCTAGCCTGATTCCAGTAAATATAACACTGAAGTTAGTGTTAGTCAAGTGTTACCAAATAAGGAAATTAATAAAGTGGGTACAACAAAATCAGCTGAGGGATGAAATATACAGCAAGAGGATGCAAATAGGACATGCTACTGAAGAGATCCCTTCCCCCCAACACATCAATCAATGGATGAACAGTTCCAGGTTTCAAAAATCTGTTAAAAATGAGTTGCTCGCTACAGGCTGTAATGGATTATTTATACTCCAGAAGCACCAGGGGTTCCTAATTAATGCTAAGGTCACCAAAGTTCCAAACACCTGGGCAGTCTGAGCCAAAGCACAGCTGTTGTGTGCTCCATTGTTTCAATTTCTAAAACTTTCTGTTTTCACTGGTCAAGTGTGGGAGGTCTAGTGAATAACCAGTTTAATGTCAAGCATCTGAGTGCTGAGTGTATTTGACTCAATTTAACTTTATTTGTAGGCCCTCAAAGGAGATCTGGAAGCACAAGATGAAATTTGAAAAAGTGAAAGGGATCTGACTGCCAAACATTCATTGCATGCAATCATGAATTGGTTGCCAGAAGGGAACTATGACAGGGCAGTCCCAAAAAAATATGAATATGGGAGCCAGTTCCTCCTCATTAATGTTGCAATTTCTAACATTTATAAAAGAAAGAAGTAGAAGTAATTTGAGCCTTGAGAGACTGGCTAGTTGCTGTTTCGCAACACCATGAAAGGAATGTGTCTTTCAAGGGAAAACTCAGGAAGCTTAATGACTTGGGGCTCCTATGGCTCAAGTGGTTAAGAGCATGCCACGGAAAAGCGAAGTCCCTGGGTTCGAATCCTGGTAGGAGTCATACTTTTCCTTTCATTTGTACAATTAGATTAACATTTATACTGTCAGTTCCTAGGTCACTATCTAAAATATCTGTGCCTCTGGTAGATTCGAACACATACTGCTTCATCTGAAATTGTTACCAAGCAGAGATGAATTGGTTCTCTGCTGCTAAAAAAGCTGTATACATTACCTTCTCAATATCCTCAAAGTTTAAATACCCCATGAGAATGACTTCTCCCAATTCACATGCTGATTCAGTTTCAGTGATAATTTCAGCTATAATATTAGATGTAGAACCTGGTAGACAGTAACAAAGCTTAAGTGGGGGAATCAAGATTTAGAAAAAAATTTAACCCACAGGATTTCAGTCAGAGATGTTTTCTTTATTTTCTTTGTGACATCAATTGAACCGTAGTTTGAATTAGTATACATGGCAATACCTCCACCCTTTTTATTTGCCCTATTACAGCAAAATAAATCATGTTCCTGAAGATTCATCCCCCCATTCTTCATTATTAGACCACCAGGTCTCCATAATACCTAATACATCTGGTTTATCATTTGACACAAGTGCTGAGTTCATCAATTTTGTTGTTTCGACTTCTAGCATTCAGGAGGTGGCACTTGATAATATTAGGTATTGAGGCTTTAGTGGGTTTATTTTAATTAAGATGTGGGTAATACTGCAAGTTTTCATCCATGTTTATTAGTTTAAACACATAGCATCGAGTGCAGATTTAAAGCTAGTTCCCAGACCCTGTCAACTGAATTTAAGATATAGTCCATCACTTGAATAGAAGGATTTATTTGCCAAGAACACGTCCCAATTGTATATGAAAGTTATCCTTCCCTTCCTGCACCAGTTAGCTAATGCAGTGTCAATGGCTCAACAGGTTGTACACTTGCCTTTGAGTGCAGAAGATTGGAGGGTTGTGAGTTCTAGCCCCACACTTGGAACCTGGGATAAATCCCAATACTGACACTGTAGTGTGGGGGGGGGATGGTTCTGTACTCATGAGATGCCATCTTTCAGATGAGACATTAAACTGCGGTCCTGCATGCCTGTTCTGGTGATTCTTCAGGTAGATGTTAAAGATCTCATGGCACTTCTCAAAAAGAGTAGGGGAATTGTTTTTATTGAAGTTCAAAATTAAAACCGTATACAACAATCAACAATTACAAGAACATACAAATAAACAAATCATTAAATAAAGACAGGAACAATGAAAGCAAGAAAAATAGTCTATATACCCCAGGAATACATATGATATAACAACAGGCAATACCCAGTATAAAGATTAACCGCACAAGAGGAAATTAATTAGGTCATCACTTCAGAAATAGCCAGGAAACATTCTTCCATAATTTCGACTTGATAAATTTCAACCCGCACTTGCTGTCATGCATACATAGATACATAGATACTAGACAGTGCCAGCACATAAGGGCCTGTGGCCCACCCAGTCTGCCCATTTGAGCTTGTAAGTTCAGTTTATGTTTTCCTAGAAGTCTGTTGCCCCTTACCTCTGACCTCCAGAATTCCTTTATGTCTATCCCATGCATTCTTAAATCCCGTGATTGTTTCAGCCCCCACCACTTCCTCTGGCAGGGTGTTCCACTTGTCCACCACCCGTTCTGTGAAGAAATTCTTCCTCATGTTTCCTCTGAATCGTCCTCCGTCCAACTTCATCCCATGCCCTCTAGTCCTGGAACATCTTTTTCGCTTAAAAATAGTGTATTCCTACACCCTGTTCCTCCCTGTAAGATACTTGTATGTCTCTATCATATCCCCTCTCTCCCTCCTCTCCTCCAGGGAGTACATATTCAGTTCCTGCAACCTGTCCTCATAGGACTTGTGATGCAATCCATGTACCATCTTTGTTACCCACCTCTGAACCTTCTCTACCCTGTCTATGTCCTTATGTAGGTGAGGTCTCCAGAACTTACACTGTACTCCAGTGGGGCCTCACTAGTGTCTTGTATAGTGGAATTATGACCTTCCTTTTCCTGCTGGTGATGCCCCTTCCTATGCATCCCAGCATCCTATTTGCTTTACCTGCTGCCTTGTCACACTGTTTCCCTACCTTGAGGTCATCAGAGATGATAACCCCAAGATCCCTTTCCTGCTTGGTGCATGCTATATCCTCACCCCCCAACTGTTATATTGTGCCAGGGTTTTTGTGCCCCATATGCATTATCTTGCACTTCTTTGCATTGAATTTAAACTGCCAAATCCCTGACCATTCTTCAAGTTTCTGCAGGTCCTTCTCATTCTGTCTAACCCTGGTGTGTCTACCTGCTACAGAGCTTTGTGTCATCAGCGAACAGTGAAATTCTGCCTTCTAGGTCCTGTGCAATGTCACTGATGAAGATGTTGAATAGGACCAGTCCCAGCACTGATCCCTGTGGTACCCCACTGGTCACTCTTCCCTCTGTGGAATGACAGCCATTTACCACCACCCTCTGTGTCCTGCTGCCCAGCCAGTTACCTACCCACCACACTACTGTCCTGCCCACACCCATATTCCCCAGTTTGTGTAATAGTCTTCTATGTGGCACAGTGTCAAAGGCCTTGCTGAAGTCCAGATAGGTCATGTCCATTTGCCCCTCCTGATCCACCTCCCTAGTCACCCAGTCAAAAAATTCAACGAGGTTGGTCTGACATGACCGCCCCCTGGTGAAACCATGCTGCCTTGGGTCCTGTAGTCCATTGACAACCAGATGTTCCACCAGTCTCTCCTTCAGTAGTGCTTCCATGATCTTCCCCACTACCGAGGTGAGGCTGACTGGTCTGTAGTTTCCCACTTCCTCTTTGTTCCCACTTTTGTATAAGGGGACTACATCTGCTGTCCTCCAGTCTTTGGGTACCTCCCCTGTTTCCAGTGATCGGCTAAACAGGATAGCCAGATGGTTTACCCAAATTAGAGCTTTAGTAATCCAATTCACTACTTCTTCTACCCTAATGTTTTTTTGATAAATTACCAGTTGACATCTGGCTTGCCAGATAAAATGATTTATAATTATAAACCATACCATTAATGTATTATAATCACATTTGTGCCAGCTTGCTTGAAGTAATCCAAACACCAATTATTCCTAATTAGTGGATGAGAATATAGCCTCTCTCCATTGAATACCAGCCTGTGACCACAAGTACTTGGCCCACAGGCTTTCAATAAAAAAGTGTTCTTGGGCTTCCAGAATTCTATTGCAAAGCTCCCCAGGATAAAATCACTCCTCTAAGCTTTTAGGTTTGCTTTCACTTTAGACTTGTAGTTTCCTATGTATGGAAAGTCATAATACATTCCACATTCTCACAGGAACCCTCCTCTTAATTAAGATAGCTAAAATTTTCTTATAATGGGACTGAGGGCAAGTTCCAAATTGTAATGTTACTGAACATGACTCACTTAAAATTGTAATACAATACCTTCCTGGGCTTATCCTGCAAAAAAGAAAATGTACTGTTACAAATTTTGAGTTTTTTCAAGCTATCCCTTAAAAATTCAGACAGACAGGTCCTGTTTTACCAATCCTCTTCCACTGTGGGTTCTCCGCTTTCCACTTCTTTAAAAAAGGATCTAACAAAAACTGAGACATTACCCCCATACTATTTATTAAGGTACTAAAGTTTGCAGAAAAAATATATTATTAAAGAAAAACTACTGGATTTATCATTCCAGACCTCCCTTCTGCAGCTGCCACATAAGTAAAACTTCTTTTTATTGGATGTAACCAACTACCCCAAAAAGGTTGAAGAAACAGACTATGTAACTTACCTCCATAGATACCGGGGGTGGGGTATACGTAACTGATATACAAAAAATGGGTAACAAAAAGGTTTTGATATAATAAACCCTCTTCTTTTCCAAAGCTAATAATTGTTTCCATCTGTTAACTTTTCCCTCAGACTCCTGGTATTTCTTCTCCCAGTTATGAGTTCCGTCATCATCTTGGCTACCAAACCATACTCCTAATAACCTAATAGGACCTGAAACTAAGGAGATATTAGCTACTGACTATCTTTGATCTTGAATAGTTAATGCCATCCCCTCACACTTTCATTAATCTGTGGACCCGAATAGTTTTAAAAAAAGAAACGCTCCAATTCAGCTACTACTTCTTGTCCTGATTGTTCTGAATCTACAAGTAAACAAAGATCATTTGTGCAAGTTAAGGTCATGCACAGTTTTACACCCTGCATATGTCCAATTTATCCTATAGCTCAATTCTGATTTATTTTCTGAAGTAATGGATTTATCCCTAAAATATACGAAAGAGGACTTAAAGGACACCTTTGCCAGATTCCTTTCAAAACTCGAATTCTGTCACCCATCTGTCCATTAACATTAGGAATCACAATAGTTTTACCATAACATGTTTTGATTTATGATAAAAAAGTATCTGGGAACCCATAATGTTTGAGAACTGAAAACAAAAAGGAATGTGAAATTCGATCAAACACTTTGTCTTGATCTAGAGAAGGAAGATAACCTTTATTTGATCTCTATATCTGGCTTCAAAAATCTCATGGAGTAGGAACAAGTGATCCTGAATTTTTCTGTGAGAAACAGCACATAACTGTGATGGACCAATTACACATTCTAATACCGAACTCAGTCGTGCACCCAGGATTTTTGACAATATTTTAAAACCCACTTTTTTTTCACTTTATCTTTTTATTGATGTTTTGAGTATATGAAGAGGAACAAAACATACAATACATTTGGAAGATATCATCCATTATAAAGAAACAGAACACCACATTATGTATAACAATATATGGGTTATAGAAACACAAAGGTCTCATTGCGTGATTATTCTTAGATCTTAAACCTAAACAAATGTGCAGGTGGATAATTGCAGGGTTAAAATCAAAACCCACTTTTAAAAGCCTAATCTACCTCCGGTTGCTTAAATCATTTTAGGACCTTTCTTGTATATAAACACCAAAACATCTTCATACATGCTGTGTGGTAACCTACCTAAACAAAGACATTCATTAAAAACTCATTGGCTCCAATAGCACTTTTCAAAGTCCAAGGATTCCATTGCTTAACCTTAACTCAAAATGGTGCCTCGGAGCCAATGACATAAGTCTGCTAAATCTTATGCAGTATACTCAATTATTAACTTATACAGTTCTACACACAGCCCATCTTTACCAGAAGCTGTGTCCAAGGAAAAAGACATAACCACTTGTTTTACTTCTGTAGGCAAAATAGGCTTAATTAATACCTCCCCTAAACCTGAATTTATAGTGGGACACTGTAATGAATCCCATAACTCTCTCTGTCTAGAAGACAGTCCTGTATTTACAGAAAGAAAGCTTGCACATGTTTGTTAACAACCAGAACCAACCCCTGTTGGTCAGAAACAGTTCTCCCATCTGAGTCTAATAACTCTGAAAAATGTCTCTTATTCATTCACTGGGAACAGCTATATAAGGGATTCAATAATGGCATCATCTCCTGTGCCCCAAACTTCTGTTCTGCTAGTAGAGATGTAGCCCTAGTGTACTGCAGCTTTTTTAATCTCTTCTCTGACTGCACAGATATGGTCCCTAATGAGGTTTGAGATAAGTAACTTCCAGAGACTAAAGCCTGTAATTTTCCCCTTAAAGACAGATATTGTAAACATTCCTGGTTTCCATTAGATTTACCCAATTTCTGGAAAAAAAAAGTTTTAAAACTAGTTTGATATCTTCCCATCAATCAGCCACTGAATCATACAAGCATTTAACGGAATACCAGGCAAAATTTAAATGTAAAAGAGCCTGTCTTACCTGTTCTTCCTGTAAAATCTGAGTGTTAACTTTCCACAGCCCTGTACCACCTATTTTATGTTGCTTGCACGCATGTGCAAGAAACATAGTGCCATCATCGGAGATTTCGGAGGTGTGTCACCTCCTCCTCCAATTCAGTCAGTGTGTTGGCAGGCACGGGCCCTGTAAGCCAATGCATTTTGGAGCTGTCTATGACAAGCTCCCAAATGCAGTAACTCCCCGGTGAAAGGGAGCTAGCTTCAGTGAGCACCGATAAGATATCAGCTGCTCACGCAGCTCCCCACAGACACCCGTGAGGCGTGCGCGCTCGGGCCCCTGCATGCACTGTGTAGCCGACGGGTGCCCAATCCCCTGGCCGGCTGAGCTGCGCCCCCCAGTAGTAGTGCCACGCTGGGAGCCCACCCCAGCTGCAGGGGCAATCCTTGGCCGCTAGGTGCTCAACTTCGCCGGCTGAACGCCCCTCGTCTTGTGCCACGCTGGGAGCCCACCCCAGCGTGGCAACAATGCCATGGCCGACGGGAGTGCCCAATCCCCGCCAGCTGAACGCCTCTGTCATGCCTGTGCCATGCTGGGAGCCCATCCCAGCATGGCAAACATCCCACATAGTCATTTTTAAAAAAAACCTGTAAAACAAAACGGTCCCGCCGGGCGTGTCTCCCAACCCCTCCCACTACCCGCAACCACCCACTGCGCACTCCAGTTTCCCCACTCCCCCACCCCATACTTACCTCCGGACTCTGGCGCGATAATCTTCGTGGACTGGAACACGCTCTGCACTCTTCAAAGCCGACCGCTAACTGAGGAAATGCCGTAAGCTGTATAATGGGCTAGATGGGGGGGTTTCAACTTTGTTGCATATCTCGGGCATTTTTGGGAATTTTTGCACCAAATTTTCAACATGGGGTTTTTGGGACCCCTTTTCATGAATGATATCACTGTCATGCATTATTCGGGCCCGAAGGGTGATTTCGCAGTCACTGTGCAGTCACTGTGCAAAATCACCCTTCGGGCCTGAATAACGCCATGACAGTGACATCACTCGTGAGAAGTGGTCCCAAAACTCCATGTTGAAAATTTGGTGCCAAAATTCAAAATGACTGTTTTACGAGCGGTGCAAGACAGTTCCACGCAGGCTCTGTAAGTTCACGAAATTTCAATTTTCACCCAGATTTTCAACATTGCCATTTTACCACACCTTCTTATGAGTAGTATAGCTGTCATTTTTCACATCTCACCCAAAATGTGTTTCCCCGATGTAGTGCACAATGGCGCAGTTGGTGTGCGAAATCAATGTACGGGACAAATTAAGAAAATCACAGTGACACTGTTCATGGACAGAGGTCTTAAAATGGCTATGTTGAAAATTGGTGAAAAAATTCCTAAAAATGACTGTTTTACGAGTGTGCGTTGCGCAGTTCCTACGCATGCTCTTAAGGTCGCGAATTTTCAATATTTTCACTCCAGATTTCCAACATTGCCATTTTATCACACCTTCTTATGAGCAGTACAGCTGCCATTTTGCATCTCACCCAAAACGTGTTTCTGCCCATGTAGCACACAATGGCGCAGTCGTGAAGTAGATCAATGTACAGGACAAATTAAGAAAATCACAGTGACACTGTTCATGAGCTCAGGTGTTAAAATGGCTATGTTGAAAATTTGCGAAAAATTCCTAAAATGACTGTTTCACGAGCTGCCATGCTGTACAGTTCTTCTATGCGCACGTCAGAAAGTTCATGAATTTTCAATATTACTCCAGATTTCAACATTGCCATTTTACCACACCTTCTTATGAGTGGAACAGCTGTCATTTTTACATCTCACCCAAATGTGTTTCCGCCTCATGTAGCGAGAATGGCGCAGTTTGGTATGCAAATCAATGTACGGGACAAATTAAGAAAATCACAGTGACACTGTTCATGAGCAGAGGTCTTAAAATGGCTATGTTGAAAATTTGGTGAAAAAATTCTCTTCAGATGTTCTGCAATATTACTGATGAAGACATTGAACAGAACTGGTCCCAGGACTCATCCCTGCAGCACCCCACTGGTCGCCTCTCTCCCTAGACTGCATACCATTTACCACCTCTCTGCCTCCTGTCTGTTAGCCAGTTTCTAACCCAGTTTACCACCCTTTCCCCATGTCCAGCCTACCCAGCTAGTTTATCAGCCTCCTTTATGGGATGGTGTCAAAGGCTTTGCTGAAATCAAGGTAGCGATGTCCACTGCCCCACCCTGATTCACTTCTTTGTCACCCAGTCAAATAAATCAACCAGATTTATCTGACATGATGTCCCCAC
Organism: Neoceratodus forsteri; assembly: GCA_016271365.2. Classification (NCBI taxonomy): domain Eukaryota; kingdom Metazoa; phylum Chordata; order Ceratodontiformes; family Ceratodontidae; genus Neoceratodus; species Neoceratodus forsteri. The sequence goes on along the minus strand of JADMNL010000023.1, from coordinate 381,405,698 downwards.
TGTGAATTCATGTTGTCTATGGTCCTGGGTTCCGGCGGCATCTAGATGCCCCACTATCCTTTCTTTAAGCAATGTCTCCATGATCTTCCCACTACTGAGGTGAGGCTGAATGGCCTATTGTTCCCGCCTCCTCCCTGCTGCCGGACTTGTGAGAGGATCACATGTCCTCCAATTCATCTCATGTTGAATGACCCAGTGAACATGGCTGCCAGAGGTACTATCTCTTCGCAGTTCTGTTATATCCTTGGGCATATGCCATCTGGTTCCATCGCTTGTCTACCTTCAATTTAGTGAGCTCCTGCAGGACTCTTTGCCTTTGAATGGACTATTGTCCACCTCTTCACCCCCTTGGCAGCTGCTGTACTGCTGTGGCCCTGGCCCCTCCCACTCTTCTGTGAATACTGAATGGAAAGACACAGTGGATGTCTTGGGAGGAAGGCATGAAACTGTCACTTCCAAATACCTAAACAGCACATACAAGCAAGCAACATTCGGCATTGACAAATGCTTGTTTTGTCTAGGATCTTGACTTGCACAGCCTAATACCCAGTGATCTGAAGATTCAGTTGCTACTGTCTCTGCTGCAGCAACTGGAAAACTATCTAACAAAAGAAAAAAAATAAATATATGATGTCAATGAACCTTTAAACAAGGTTTCAACACCGTTACTATGTAATATTCTATACACATCCTGTGAATTTGCAGAATTATTTATAGTTTCTAACAAATTGGATTCACAGTATGTTTTCTTTGCAATAGTACCAACTAGTTTTGTCAAGAGGGGAGTTGAAATCCACCCCCCCCGATCGCATGTTGAGCAGTATACAAAAAAGGTTTGTATTGCCTGAAAAAAAACAATTTTGTTTAATTTTAGCTGAGGAACATAGACATTAATAAGCCTTAAATTATGTTTCTGAATGGAAACATACAATAACAGCACCCTCCTTGGAATCATGTCAACCAGTTTTTGAACTGATGCAGTCAACCCCAAAAACCCAATTCCAACCCCTGAACAAGACTCTTCCCCAAAAAAACAGAGAGCCACCACTCCCTAGATTTGGGCTATATCCTCCAAGGATCTTAATCTAGTGTCCTGAATTATACCCCATTGACTGGGCTGCTGAAAAGGTTATCATCCTCTTTTTGCTGTTCTTAATACTATTAATATTAAGGAAAGCACATTTTAAAGTAATACAGAACATCAAAAAAAAATTGGAGAAAAAACCACAGTAAAACTGCCCTCATTTTTTTATTCCATCTCCTGGACCTACTTCTTGTATTCATCTGATGTGTCTTGCCTTCACCAGGATTTTCTGGGACACTTTCCACTACCACAGAGGACAGATTTTGTGGGGAAGAGGTCAGAGAAGAGCCATCTGACTCCTCCTCATCTGAATCACCCCAGTTTGATCCCTTTTGCAGAGGTTCAGATCTATTACTCAAGGTCACATGGTCCTTTTTTTGATACTTAGATTTTGGTTGACAACCACCAGAATAAGGTCTTCTCATACTCTGAAAGGGAGAGCCTTCCTCTGTAGAGACTAGAAGAGGAAGTTTGGGCATATTTGCCTCTAAAACTGTGGACTATTAACTGGAGTGAGAGAGATAGCAAGATGGTATAAGTGTGCAGAAAGAAACAAAAAATCAATACATGTGGCCAGCTGATTATGGTAGCAGATATAACTGCCCACAGAGTACAATGATCTATAAGCATTTGTCAGGGACGCATCATGGATCAATTGACACAAAAAGGTGGAGTCACAGAATAATTTAATAGTTTTTGGTACCCTATCCTGAACAGCTAAAAGGCAATTGCAATCCCCTCGAAAATGACATGTCTAGCTGTATATAGAAAGGGTTGAATCTTTTTCAAGAACTCAACATGATCCTTCTTTGATTGTGGTGCATAAATGTTAATGAGGCAAAACAAGGAGTCCTGAATTATACCCCATTGACTGGGCTGCTGAAAAGGTTATCATCCATAGGCAATGTCAAGCAACAGCGCTCCGTCACGCTGGATTTTCCACCAATCTGTGTACCGTGAGAGTGGAACTGGTAAAAAGAAACTCTACCCTATCACACAATCCGGGTGCAAAGGATCAATACGATGGCCTCCAACACCATTGTCTCTGTGCCCTAATGTTAAATAAAGTTGTCAGTCTGGTTTCCTGTAAAAGGAAAATATCAAAAGGCAAATCATGATATAAAGAAAAGGAAACTGTGCCTTTATGTACTGACTTAATGCTAGTGACATTAACAGTAGCTAGGCATTAGTTAGGAGCCATGAGTCCATGAATAAAAAGGAGGGAAGGAAATTACATTTCAGGTAACCAACTTTGAATCAAAAGACTTTGAGTTTCTTGTAGCATTTCTGTTCCTTGTCAGGCTTTGGTTTGGTCTGCGTAGAATCAGGTGGCTTGAAAGGGGTCACTGAAATGTTAGACATAGCACATTGTTCCATGGTTGTACAGGGGTAGGAATCTGAATCCAGGTCATCTTCATCAGCAGCAGTGGAGGAATCAAGCACAACAAATTTGTTTGTGGTGGAGAAAGGGACCAAGGGCAATAGACATGAACCCTGGGCATGAGATCTGAGAGATCACTTTCTGGGCACCACTGTCATCACAGGCCATGGCAGCAGAGGCTTCTGTGTTGATTGTGACAGTGTATCATCCAGTGGAAGAGCATCCTGAAGGTCAGAAGGTTCCATAATATCTTGTAATGCTGTGTTTAAAGGGGTCTCTGCTGTACAACTGGAAGGGCAGTCTCTGGCTCTGAATGGGGCACCTGATCAACAGGAGGGTCTAGAGGAACATCCAAGTGGGCCAAGTGGTGGGCCAACTCCTTATGTTTTCATTTTCTTTTCATTTTAGTCTTTGGTAACTGGTTAAGGCCCACTAGGCACAAGTGCCTGTTTTCAGGGGTGACCTGGGAGCACTGGGTGGTTAAGTGACTTGCTCAGAGTCACACAGTATGCAAGTGGAGGTTGTGAGAATCAAACCAAGGTCCGGTCTTCTGGATGTACCAAGCTCATTCACAGCTCATTACTCTAACCTCTAGGCTATACTGCCATTATGTATGCATTGCTGGCATGCCTGCTGGGCCTTGTGAAGCAAGGCATCCTGAGAGAGGCAGTCCGAACAATTGTGGGAAGCCCACGAACAGGATCTATATGAGTGGCCACTATCCTCACAGAGGTTACAGCGAAAATCATTAAAGCAGTTGGAGACAACCTGTCCAAAGGACAAACACAGGCAACAATGAATCTTACTGCAGGTTGAGCTAAGGTGGAAGTCAGAACCAAACTGCAAGCAGGTTTTAGGCTGACCTTAATAAAAACAATGTGCCCTATCACGGCCAATAAAGAAGATACTCGGGAGATGGTCTAAGTCTGATGGAGACTGCCAAAGATAGACCTCAAATCTCCAATTTCCAGTCCAGAAGTGTTCTGAATCAATTATTGGTTCTAGATCTCCTAGTATGGAGTAACACTGCTCCAACCAGAACTTAACGTCATTGATGTTGACCCCTTCATTCTTTAATACAATGGTCACTGTTCAGAGTGCCGATTCCATTATTGGGATGGCCTGAAAAGCACTCCAAAGAGAAGAGGAGAGGAGAGGATTTCAACCAGCTGAAGGAAGCTCAGACTGTATCCAGAAATGCGGATGTCTTGAAGCTTAGGTTGCAGTAACCATCCAAAGGGGAGTGGATAAGAGAAATCAAATCATGAAGAGAAAACTGTAAATCTCCTTTCAATAATGTTTTCCCAACATACGTACGGTCAGGAGGGAGATCCAAACCCCCTGAAAGAGCAGGTAAACCACATTCTGCCACTGAACTGGAGCAGGGCTGCTGGGGTATCAGAGACAGCCTTTGGGGCAGATGGAAGTGCTTCAGAATGCTCCACCCTATCTACCCAGGATAATGTGGAGGGATCAGAGACCAGTGACTCATCAGGAGGGATGGTAGGGGCCACCTGGGAAGGAATCATGACATGGTCAGCAAAAGAATCAGGATCAGTCACAAGTGCACTTGGCTTCAGGTGGGGCAGTCCCTTTTAATCCAACATCTTTGGGAGGAGGGGATCCCATGGATGAAGGTAGCTTTGTCTGTATAGGTGCTGTGCCTAGTTGAGGGCTCCCAACTGGAAATTGTCAGACTGAGACGGTACGATATGAACACCGAGACATACCGTCAGAGGTTCCATTACCTACCTTTTTCTAATACTACTCAAATTGGCAAAAGTGACTGGAGGGCAGAGAAAAGGAGGATACCCTTGTCAGAAATTGTGTGCCATGGGTGTCAGAAGAAGGGCCATTTAGCTAGGAACTGCCCTGCTATGAAGAAAGAACTGGGAAACTTGGCCTTTGAAAACTGGGGACCCTTTCTGGCCATGGTGGAGGTGGGATCTCATTAGCTATTGGGGGTGATAGACTCTGGCAGGTGACAGACATTAGTATGGGCTGATTTGGTGGATACTCCAAGAAAACAGGGAAAGGGAACCACTGTGGTATGCATCCACAGTGATACCCATTGCTACCCCACCTCCCTCCTTTGGAAATGACTGTTCAAGGAAATACCCATGAGATAGAGGTGGGATTAGTACTGCATTTGCCTGTGCCCATAATCATCGGACAGGACCATCCGGACTTTTTGTCTTTTGTGGAATGTCATACTCTTCAGGCACCAATTGTTGGTGTTACTACAAGGGCACAGGCTAAACAAGGGCATTTGCTAGACCTGTTTCCTTTCAATGAGGACATATGTGAGGCTCCTGGGAAGGACTGAAAATACAAGTGCAAAAGAAGAAAAGACAAGAAGGACTGGCATGATAAGCATGCTGTGGTCCATCCTGATATGGGACACTTATTTCACGATAACAATATGCATGAGGAGCAAACTGTTGATCTGACCCTAACCCATTTCTTTTTACAGGTGGGGAAAGAACAAGTCAAAGGGGCCCCAAAATGTGTAATAAATGAAGGGCTGTTATACAGAGAATGTACCAATCCCAGGATAGGGGAGGTTATTACCCAGTTGTTGGTACCTGAAAGGTTTAGGGCACAGGTCATACAGTTAGTCCATGATGTACCTTTAGCAGGACATACTGGTAGGGACAGAACATTAGATAGCATACTGTCCTGCTTTTACTGGCCGGCTATCGATGAGCAAGTTGCTGACTACATAAAGTGTTGTCCTGAGTGCCAGAAAGTGGCTCAAATAGGGAGGAAGAATAAGGTCCCCTTCAACCTATCCCTATAGCATCCCTTCCATTTGACAAAATAGCCATGGATGTAGTGGGCCCCCTGGAAAAAAGTTCCAAGGGGAATCGCTTTATTCCTGTCATCTGCGATTATGCTACCTGGTACCCCGAGGCTATACCTATGAGGACTGTCACTGCTCCTAGGATAGCAGAGGAACTGACCAAAGTGTTCAGCTGTATGGGTATCCCTCAGGAGATATTAACAGATCAAGGAAGCAGCTTCAATGCCAGTATGTTGAAGGAACTCTACCGTTTCCTAGGAATAGTTGCAGTCCGTACTTCCTCTTACTACGCTCAGATGGACAGGTTAGTCGAAATATTTAACCAGAATTTGAAGACTATGTTAAAAAAGTTTGTGAGTGAGGAAGGTAGGGACTGGGACAGGTATCGTTATTACCTACTGTTTGCTTACTGAGAGATTCCCCAGGCATCTACAGATTTCTCCCCTTCTCCCTTTTTTATGGGTGGAACCCTAGAGGGCCCTTAGATGCGGTGAAGCAACACTGGGAGGAAGGCAAAACAGCGGGGCAATGTAACATCCTAGAATACATGACTTGCCTCAGAAGACTCCTAGTGAGATATGTGGAACTAACGCACCAAAACCTAGGGCACAACAGGCTGTACAAAAGGTACAGTATGACCAAGGGGTGGGTACCAAAACATTCTAAGTAGGGGATCAGGTCCTGTTGTTGCTCCCAAGCACAGAGAATAAATTACTAATGAGATGGCAAAGCCCCTTCCCTATCTTGAGACAGACAGGGCCAGTTAATTACAAGATTGGGATGCCAGGAAAGACCCCCAAAAAGGTATATCATGTCAACTTGCTGAAAAAATGGCATGAGAAGAGAACCCCCATGTACTACATCCATCCCGAAGGCAGGGAGTCAGAATTGGAGATAGCATACCAGAGGTTAGAGAAACCTGGGAGTGTAGATGAGATACAGTACATGTAAACCCACAGCTAAACCCCCAGTATCACCAAGAAGTAGAAGCTATGTTGCAGAAGTATGCCTGCACCTTCACCAACGTACCAGGGAGGGCTAAAGGGATTACCCATACTATCACAGTAACACAAGACAGGCCCAATATATCAGAAAACTTACCAGTTACCTGTAAAGGTAAGGGATGAGGTCATCCATGAAGTTAAAAAACTGAAAAAGCTGGGACTCTTAGTTCCATCAAAAAGTGCCTAGGCATCATCCATTGTGGTGGTGGATAAGAAAGAAGGAGGGATCCATCTCTGCCTTGATGTCCGGGGAATAAACAATGCATCACTTTTCAATAGCTTCCCTATACTGCGAATTGATGACATAACTGATAGATTGGATAACACAAAGTATATCTCTACGATAAACCTAACGAAGGGATATGGGCAGATACCCCTCTCCCTAGAGTCATGTGAGATAACCACTTTTAGTACCCCACTGGGCCTGTACCATTTTGTAAATATGCCATATGGGCTGCATGGAGCCCCTGCCATGTTCCAGTGGTTTATGGACCAAATGCTTAGGCCAAATACAGAGTATTGTTCAGCTTATCTGGATGACATCGTGGTGTTTAGCCCTGACTGGGAAACCCACATGGTGCATCTTGAGAGGGTGTTGCAGGCAATTAAAGAAGCAGGGGTGACTGTAAATCCATCCAAATGCACCACTGGTAATGTGGAAACCAGGTGCCTGGGCTTCATTCTGGGGAATGGACAGGTGAAGCCAGAGATGGATAAGGTGACTGCAGTAGCCAACAGTCCGGTACCATCTACCAGAAAACACATTAGGTCCTTCCTGGGGATAGCTGGCTATTATTGAAGATTCAGCCCCAGTTTTTGCAGCTATTGCCAGCCCCCTATCAGACCTTTCTAAAAAAAAAGGTACCCCAATAAGGTACAGTGGGCCCCTGAATGTGATGCAGCTTTTAGGAGCATCAAGGCCATATTGTGTACATCCCCTGTTCTCCAGAGTCCTGACTTTTCCCAGCCCTTTGAAGTGCATACAGATGCATCAGAGGCAGGAACTGGGGCTGTATTGACCCAGAGAACTGATGGGGAACTGGGGAGAAACATCCTATCATCTACATCAGTAGAAAGTTGCATGAAAGGGGAAAGAAAATATGCAACAATTGAAAAGGAATGTTTGGCTTTGAAATGGGCTGTGGAATCCCTTGGGTATTATTTGTGGGGAACTGAATTTAAAGTACTGACAGATCATAACCCCCTCTGTTGGCTCCACCAAATGAGAGAGAACCCCCCCCCCACATCATGAGGTGGTATTTAGCCTTACAGCTCTATCGCGTCATAGTATCCCATAGGGCAGGGAATGCCCATTTGAATACAGATTATTTGTCATGATATGGGGGCAGGTGTTGAGAAAATATCTTGAAAGATGACAATGTAATGTTTGTTATACAATGTTTGTGTAAATGATGTACATCATGACATATAAGGTACATATCTGTCTCAGGATAATTGTATTGCTGTAAAAGTCACTGTGGTAATGGTAAACCTTAGTAATTGTTAATTATTAATAGGGACCCTGAGACAGAGTTTCTGAAGTGGGTAGATGGACACTCCATCACTTCCCGGGATAGGAAGGTGGAAAACAGTCTTACAGAAAACTGTTCCCCTCTTAAGGTGGGGGATGTGTAGAAGGGGGAACTCCCTGCCACAGTAATGGACTCTCATTTCTCCTTTTATTCTGTCTCTGTATTTTCTAATCTAAAAGGCTGGCCACCTTTAGGCACACCCCCCCCCCCCTTTTCTTGCAGCTATCACCTACTTTTATTTCCTTTTTTCCTCTTTAAAGGTCCAGCTATTGGGAGGTTAAGAAAGTGACATCTGCAACATTTTGATAAAAGGAACCCATGTGGGGATTATAAGGAAAAGTACTTGTACCAGTAATGAAATGCCCTGAGCAATAGAACACTCAGGACAGGAATGTATAAACTATTATTTGCCAGAGCACATGGCTCAGACGTTTGGTTAATGGAGTACCTCCCTTTTATGTTTCTGTATCCCTTTAGTTTCCCTGCTGCCCCATAGTATTATGTATAAAACTGCTAAGATATCTTTTACAGCAGACGGCATGTTCCTGCAGGAGAGTTTGGAAGTATAAAATGTTCTGTCCTCGGGTCTGACCTTTCCCAATGTTGTAAACATACCTTCAGATGCCATCTGAACTGTTCTCTATGGAGCAACAGTGGCCCCTAGTGGCTAATTTTATGTTAGGTCTGATATCAGTCACAGGGAAGTGGAAATTTCCTAACTTCTAGAGACCCTATAAAAGCTGTAACTCAGTTCTGAAATGAGTTTTAGATTGAGACTAAGAGAGATAGGGTCAGTTCCTGCTGGCTGGTATAGGTAGAGGACTGAGAGGAGTCCCATACTACTGCTGAGGAAGCTGAGAGAAGTTTGCCACATCCTAAGAACTTCATCTGTGTTCATTTTCAGTTTAGTTTTTATGAAGTCTCTCTTTTGCATCTGCCTTGAAGAAATGTTTATGAAGCAATAAACATCACACTAGACAAAGTGTGTTAACCTTATAAGAACTGTGTTGTGTCCATCTGTTATCCCACACTTCTACACCCCCCACCCCTGACCTGCCCCCTCACTGTTCCCTCACTATCCTCCACATCCCTCCCATTTTCTCTGGGCCCCTCTCCTCTGCTCTGCCTTTCTCATCCACCATACCAGCATTGTTCCTCTCCCCTTTACCCCTGCTCTCTATGACCACCCCTCCAGCTGTGCCCCTCCGCCTCTTTACCCCTGTCACCCTCCTCTGACTGACTACTGTCCCTTGTGCATTCCCTTCCCCTTCCCATCCCTGCCACCTTCTGGAGATCCTTCACCCCCCTCCTCCTCCACCAATGCTGCCAGCACCACAAACCTATTACCTGCCCCCTCTGCATTGCTGTGCATTGGCTCCTTCCTCCTGACTTTAGCCTTCCCTTCAGTGCTAGGCCTCTTGTTTGTTTTGCTTCTGCACCCCCTCCCCATCCCCTCCCTCAAACTGATGTTCCTTCCATGTGGTGTCCTCATAAAGAGCCCCCTGGGGAGGCCCTCCTGCCCCAGCATCCCCTCCCCATCCTCATACTCCTCACTGCCACAGCACTTCCTCCTCTAGCCTTCTCAGCCTGTGACAGATTGGACACCCTTCCCCAGGTTCCACAATGTTGTTCATCCAAACCGCCATCCCACATCCATTATAGCCCACTATTCTACCCATGTTTAAGTAGTGCTAACTAAAAGGAGTGCTAAGTAGTAATACTAACTAAAAGGAAAAAAAAATACAGTACTATCCATAAGTTTTTTAACCAGTTTAAAAAATACAGTATCATTTACCAAATACAGCTTGAGATGCTACATCTTTGCTCCCACCCCCTATAGACAATAATGCCAAACAGGGTCACTATCTGCACCCATCCTGAGTCCAAGAAGTCCAAGTCATGATCATCTCCTTCCTGGCCCTCACTTGTGTAATGTACCTCCCCCTAGAGGGTGGCACCTTCTGCTGCTCACCAGCTCTTGGCTCAGTGCTGCTCCATGAAGCTGATCCCTCCCACCAAGGCCATTTAATACAGGTTGGGGATGGGGTGGGTGGGCAGGAGGGACAAAAACCCTGCAATAAAAGCACTAAGCACTCAAACAGCTCCTTTCTCTCCCCTAGAAAAGAAATCACTAAGCACTCAAACAGCTACTTTCTTTTCCCTAGAATCTAATTTTCAAACTTGGCAAACTTAACAAAAAACCTTCAGTGTTCCCCAGAACACGGATCCCCAAACCTTATTTGATGTCCTTCTCCAGTCATCTCCTGCTGGATGAAAGGAAGCTGGCCGAATCCCCAGAGTTCTGCTACCATGCCTGACTGCATCCAAATCAGAAGAAGGTCCCGAGCCACTTGTTAGGGTTTCTAAACCCCATCTCCTGGTTTAAAAGTGGTGCACATGCTCTTAGAGGTTACCTGATTGGTGATCTCTGCCTGCTGCATCACTGGTGACTGTCGCTTGCTCCCCTTGTTGCACCTGCATGAAAATCCATTGGTCATACCTGTGGGAAGAAAATCAGGTCCTTCACAGCTTATTTCTTTTTTTTTTAAATGTAACTTTATTAATATTTTAGCCAGAAAAACAAACAAAATAAATCCATACGCAGGACAATAAAAGGCACAATACTATAATACAAGACAGGACAATCAAAGGAACATTCACAAATAACCCCCTCCACCCCCCCCACACACTCCCCTTCAGTCATCACCCTTGGCAATGACCTTACAGGCAATATAACATTAGAGACTGTATAAAGTGTACGTAGACTCCCACCTCTTTGTACCGATGCATACAGTTACGTAGGCTTGCAACCATTTTCTCTACTCATAAACTGGCTAACAATTCCTGATGCCATTCCACATAAGAAATGACAGTGGCCTCTTTACAGTGACGAAGCACCAGGGCTTTAACAGAGAGGGCAATCATTACCATATGAAATCTTTGTTGCTTGACCTTGGCTCCAGTAAAGTCGCCCAGTAGACAAATTTCAGGGTAAAATAAGTTCTCTAAACCTAGAAGGGGATCTACTCTCTGTTTGATGGTCTCCCAGAGTACAGCAATAGAAGGCCACTCCCAGAAAATATGATACAGAGTGCCCTCCGCTTGACCACAATGACTACAAGTTGAAGAGGAAGTTTGCCCATTTTGTACAACTTTAAGTCAAGTACATATTCTGGAGGATCGAGTATTGCATGAGCTGCAGTCTGTCCTGCTTGATATAAGAATGACAAGACTTCCACATTCTTTCCCAATTAAGGACCCTCTGAGAAAACCTATCAGACCAGTAGGGAGAGGCCCCACCTGTATGAGAAAAGACCAAGTCATAAAGAGAGGCATATATATAGGAGGCAGAGTGATACTGCTGGGACAAAACAGCTAGAGGCTGAAACATCTCATCTATCCCCCTACTGTCTCCCAATGATAGCTGCTTAGAAATCAACAGATGGCAAACCTGATAAAACTTGAAAAAACCTCCTGGGCCTGCTGGGAACTTCAGCATCATGTCCCTTACCGAGAGATAGGAGTCACCAGTCATCAAGTCTTGAAGACACTTCCTTTTGAGAGACAAGAGCCATACCTCCAATAAGGGAACACCCCCAATGCAAAAATTAGGGTTCTGCAATATTGGTTGATTTGGGTCCCTAATGGGGTCGTATTTTAAGACCTTACACAACTGAAAATGTACCCGCATTGAGGTGGTAATTGGAGAGCTGCTCCATGTTTTGGGGAGGTCCTTGACCCTGGCATGGAGGATGGCCTCCCGAGAGATGCCACTTGAGCCAATTAGCTCTTGTTCAATGGAGAGCCAGGATGCGATGTAGGGAAATGTATGTAGGGTCTCTGCTGGTCACAGCCACCTAAGGAATTTACTTAAATGACTGGCCCGATAGTACAGACCAAAATAAAGGAGCCGAAGTCCCCCTTCCCCCTCCTTTGGGGCAGCGAGTTTTTGATAAGCATGCCTAATGGGTTTGCTGTGCCATAGGAAATCTGAAACCACCCATGTAGCTTCCTGAACCAGGTAAGAGGCAGCCAGCTTATTTTTTTAAAACCCTGCAATAAAAGCACTCAAACAGCTCCTTTCTCTCCCCTAGAAAAGAAATCACTAAGCATTCAAACAGCTACTTTCTCTTCCCTAGAATCTAATTTTCAAACTTGACAAACTTAACAAAAAACCCTTAGTGTTCCCCAGAACATGGATCCCCAAACCTTATTTGGCATCCTTCTCCTTCCACCAGTCGTGTCCTGCTGGTCGAAAGGAAGCTGGCCGAATCCCTGGAGCCCTGCTGCATTGCCCGACTGCACCCAAATCAGAAGATTTGTCCTTACATAATGGAAATTGAGACAGATGTAGGCATTACTTGTTCCTTGGTCAAGGGGCTGAACTTGTTGGAAAGGACAGTTCCGGTTTCAGATTTGGATAATGCTCTCCTTCCCTTTTTGTGCCTGTTTTTAGTGGCAATACACCATTCCTCATTGTTTTCATCCCTTATATAGCTCTCTTCTTCTTTTGGGAGTACATTCTGATACACTTGAGTTTGGGGAACCCTCAGATCTCTCCCTTGATCTTTTCTTGTTATTAGTACACCCTTTTTGTATGAGCTAATATTTTGCCATGGCTGCATTAATAAACCTTTTGATTTTATGAATTTCATTTATTTTAAAAAGGTCACCCTTAATATGTTCATTTTCATTTATCAATGCAGAGTGTTTGGAGCATTTAACACAGTTGAAATTTTGCACATTTGTGCAAGATGAGGCAGGAGCATACGTTAGGCAGTTGCAACATTTCACAGCTGAGCCCTCATTAAAGAGGAGCTCCAAAACGTCCCCAACAGGATCCATATTTTGTGACATAGCAAATCTTTAGCGATAAATAAAGGAGAAAACTTACTATGGAAGAAGTTTACACAAACCACGTGGCTATTCATTCTCTAACAGTTAATGAATATTGGGCCAGAGGCCAGGCCCACCAGCACAGCAGTAGCACTACTGCTCATGACGCTGACAACCAGGGTTTGGGAGTGAACCTGGAATGTCAGAAGACTGGCAGGGGGAGAGTGGATGAGCATCCCATGGACATTTCTCCACCTCCTGGGGAGGGGGAAGGGCTTAGTGGCACCCGGGATTTGTGTGACACAAGCTAGGGACCACAAGCTTTGGGGAAGTTAGCAGTGGCTGTCAGTGGGGCATACCTGGGAGCATGCTCGCCCACATACTGATGTCATTACATGTCATTACAAGAGTGGAGATGGGAATGTAGGCACCACTCTATTTTCCAAACCTACAGACAGAAATGGCCTGTTACTAGCTGACAGTTGCCATCCTACTCATGTTACACATAATATCCCGAAGGGTCAGTTAATTAGGACCTTGAGGAACTGTACTAGTAGTCAGGATTTTAAAGTTAATAAAGTTCACCAGACTGAGCACTTTAAACAAAGAGGTTATAGCGGACAGGTTATTTCAGAAGCAGTGGAAGCAGTAGAAAAAATGGATAGAGAAAGCACATTGGTTGTTAAAAGTAAAAATTTAAATATCAGTGAGTGCAACAACAAACAGGGCAGTCTGGCATTGAATTTTAATACCAGAGCAAACCAAATAAAAGATGTCCTAAAAAATAATTGGGGCATTTTGAGAAAGGACGACAAAATCAAACAGATTGTCAGTGATTCACCTACTATTGTGTACAGGAGAGCACCCACTAAAGGGGATAAAATAGTGCACAGGTATTTGAACATGAATAGAAATAGAGATAATACAGTTTGATCTGCCCCAGCTCAAAGTGGCACACATAGATGTGGGAAATGTAAGTATTATCATTATATCAAAACAAGTATTTATCAATGCTGAATGTTTGCTTGCTGGCATTGGCATTGGTGGGGTGTACCTTTGGGTCATCAGGCATAACGGCCATGCCATTTCACCACACCCTACCTCTGCAGACACTGACAAATGTCACGGTGTGCCTTAGGTCTTTGGCCCTCATGCTCACCCGATTTCATCAGGAAATATGGTGAGATGCGTGCAGTATAGGAGAATGGGGTGAACTTTGGGGCCGAAGAGTCCAAGGCACACCTCGATGCCTCTCACTGGCTGCAGGGTGTGGGTGGGGTTGGAATGGTATGAGCATTACAGGCGACAATCCCAAGTCACACCCCTGATGCCTGTCAGTCTCCACAGGGTGGGGCGTTATGGTCGGAAACCCAATCTTTCAGGCGCTCATGGTATTGTCACCCAAATTTTCAACATGGGTTTTTTACCCCCACCTTATGAACAGTGGCAATATCAGTTCGTAGCCGAAGCTGATTTTGCACAGTGACTATGGCATTTGGCACCACAGGTGCGAAAACACATTTCGAACAGGATGTGAAAAATGACAGTTGTACTGTTCATGGGGAGGTGTAAAAAATGGCAATGTTGAAATCTGCAGTGAAAATAGTAAAAAAACTGGTGACATCACGAGCATGCGTAGAAAGTGCGCAACGCACACCCTTAATGTTATTAGTTTGGAGATTTTTTTACAGCAGATTGTCAACACAGGCATTTTGGGACCTCCGCTCATGAACAGTGTCACTGTCATTTTCTTAATCTGTCCCAAACAGTGTTTTCCCACAGCGACCACACATTTCTGCACAGAAAGTGTGAAAACACATTTCGGCCATGTTGTGAAAAATTACAGCTGTACTGTTCATAAGGAAGTGTGGAAAAATGCTAGTGGTGAAAATCTGGACTGAAAATATTACAAATTCATGAACTTACGAGGGTGCGTGGGAACAGCGCAATGCTCGCTCCTAACACAGTCATTTTATGGACTTTTGTCACCAAATTTTCAACTTGACCATTTTAAGACCTCTGCTCATAAACAGTGTCACTGTGATATTCTTAATCTGTCCCAGACATTGATTTCGCACACCGGCTGCGCCATTGTGCGCTACATGCATGGAAACATATTTTGGGGAGAAGTGAAGAATGACAGCTGTACTGCTCATAAGAAGGTGTGGTAAAATGGCAATGTTGAAAATCTGGAGTGCAAATATTAAAAAATCACAAACTTACAAGCGTGCGCAGGAACTGCTCAACACACGCTCGCAAAACAGTCATTTTGGGGAATTTAGTTAGATTTTCAACATAGCCATTTTAGGACCTCTGCTCATGAACAGTGTCACTGTGATTTTCTTAATATGTCCCAAACATTGATTTCACACACCGATCATGCCACTGTGCGCTACATGCGGAAACACATTTTGGGTGAGATGTGAAAAATGACAGCTGTACTGCTCATAAGAAGGTGTGGTAAAATGGCAATGTTGAAAATCTGAAGTGCAAATATTAAACATTTTTGAACTTACAAGCATGCGTAGGAACTGCACAAACCACGCTCTTAAAACAGTCATTTTTGGGAATTTTTTCCCCAAAATATTCACCATAGGGTTTTTGGGGGCCTACATCATGAACTATGACACTGTCATTTCATACATCAGTCCCAAAAGGTGGTTTCGCGCAGTGACCTAGAAATCACCTTTCAGGACTGAATAATAAAATGACAGTGACATAATTCATGAGGAGGGGTCCCAAAAACCCCATGTTGAAAATTTGGTGTAAAAATTCAAAAAAATGCCTGAGATATGCATCAAAGTTGAAAAATAAACATTTATTCCATTATACAGCATTTCCTCAGTTCGCAGTTGGCTTTGAAGAGTGCAGACATGTTCCCGGTCCACCGAAGATCGTCGTGCCGAGCTCCGGAGGTAAGTATGGGGTGAAGGGTGTGTGGGAAGGCAGGATGCACAGTGAGTGGCACAGGTGGGGGGGCGGAAGTAAAGACAGTCAGTGAGGGACAGTTTTTTCTTTCTAGGTTTTATTTTACTTTTAGGAAGACGACGCGGGACGTTTGCCATGCTAGGGTGGGCTCCCAGTGTGGCAGCTGGAAGTTTTTTGGGGGGGCCAGAGGAGCCGACGGGGGATTGGGCACCCCCGTCGGCCACAGAGAGGTTTGCCATGCTGGGGTGGGCTCCCAGTGTGGCACCTGGAAGTGTGTTGGGTGGGGGGCACAGACGGACGTTTGCCACGCTGGGGTGGGCTCCCAGCGTGGCACCTGGAAGGCTGTTGGGAGCAGTGGAGCCAACAGGGGATTGGGCACCCCTGTCAGCCATACTGTGTGTGTGGGGAAGAGTGCGTGAGCACGCTGGGGTGGACTCCCAGCGTGCTACTTGTTAGGGAGGAGCTGTTCATGACAGCTCTGTAGTGTAGTGCAGACGCGGTTGGCACTTTGCATATTGCCGACGCAGCAGTATGCAAATCTGCCTATACGCTGCAGTTCTTCTTTCAACTGTACACTGTCAGATGGTAAAAGCTGTCATAGACAGCTCTTACATTCTTGGCGCTGGTGGGGCCGTGCCTGCAAAAGGCAGCAGGGCATTGGAAGTAGGGAGGCACACCTACGAATTCTCGTATGGTGGCACTATGTTTCTTGCACATGCATGCAAGCAAACATAAAAACTAATACATTTACACATTCAGTCACTGTTAGAGTGTATAGTCTGAGAGATTTTATCTGTTATATGATTGGAGTTGTTTATCTTTTATTTATATATGTATTTATTTATTTATTTGAGTATCGGATTTACAGACCTTTGAGTCAAGGGCTCATTTACAAAGGCACTTCGTCAAGAGAGACAAAACAACAACAATACACAGTAACACATTACAGTTTAAAGCCCAACCAGTGTTACAAACATTCACTGGTGGTACAAAGGTTTCAACAGTGCAAACAAGCTGGCAAATCATAGATACATGGGTACCACGTCAGGTGAAGAAAGAGACATATTTTATTACAGTAGTCAATGGCAAAAGTTGTTTATCACAGAATTCAGAGTGAGACCCACACATAATTACCACGAAGGCTGAGGTAGCTTGGGAGATCTTTTCATGCAGGGGGTCATTGGTCCTGAGGGGATGGGGGCTACGTACATTTGCAGCAGCGGGAGTTGGTCTGGTGGCTTCTGAGGGCAATCTTGAATGGGCCTAGTTTGGCTCAATCAGCTATATTGGCTGGGGGTACATTAAACCAGGAGGGGGCTCTGTAACTGAATGATCTCTAGGCCAAAGTTGTCCTGACCCTTTGGACAGTGAGCAAGGTCTTGTCTGGTCTATGGGTGGACACTGGGTGGGATGTCAATTGGAGGGAGGCAGACACCCCGGGGGGGGGGAGTACGAGCAGTGTCTTTTTTACAAGGAGACAGGTTTGGTAGTGAAGCCATTCTTCTAGGTTGAGCAGGTCGGTGGAGGAGTATAACAGGCAGGTGTGGGTGCACCTTGGGGTCCCTGTAAAGAGACGGCAAATCTTATTTATGGAGAGCTGAATTTTTGTAAGAGCAGTATTGGTGGCAGCAGCATAGATAGGCAGACCATAGTCAACTAGCATCAGGACCGAGGAGGTAATTGCTAGTCTGAGAGCATCTTGTGGAAGTCAGTCCCTATGCCGGTATAAAAACCCAATCCAAACATTGGTAGCTGTGGAGAGGGCGCTGATTTGGGAATGAAAGGTGAGATCTGAATCAAAGGTGATACCCAGCTACTTGTAGGAAGAGACCTGCTCTAATGAGGTATAGAGTGTTAAGAAGGATCATGAGGGGAGCCCCACTGGCTTTACTTTGGCGGTGTGTGAAGAGCATAGCCTTGGTCTTTTTTAGGTTCATTACCAGTCTTTGGGCAGTGAACCAGTGGTCTGCCTTCTGAAATGCGTGTTGGAGGGTGGCCTGGAGTGCGGTGGGGTTGGAGTCTGATGCAAATAGCACTGCATCATCCGCATAGAGGAGGATTTTACTAGGGCCTATGGAAGGGAGTGAGTTAAGATATAGGTTAAAGAGGAGGGAGCTTAAGATGGAGTCCTGGGGAACACCAGAGAGGACAGGGCACATGTCAGATTGGGTGCTGTTGATTTTAACACACTGTGTTCTGCCAGAGAGGTAGCTGGTGAACCAGGCAAGGGGACCGGGGGAGAGACCAAGGCATCTGAAGGAGTCAAGCAGGAGGGTGTGACAGACCATGTCAAAGGCCTTGGAGAGGTCAATGAACACGGCCCCAGCAAGGTGGCCAGTGTCAAGGGCAAAGTGCAGGAAGTTAGAAAATTCAAGTAAGGCTGTAGTAGTGGTGTGGCCAGCATGAAAACTGTTCATGTGATGCATACTATGTAGGAAGGACTACCAGGGAATTAAGAACTAGGGTAGGTGAACATGTTAGGGCATTAGAAAGAGGTGACCTAACTTATTCCATTGTCCAACATGTACATAATAATTTAAGAAATACACGTGCAATTACATTTGTTGGGCTAGAGAGGGTAGAGTACCCCTAGGTGGCAACTCTGAACAAAAAATAGGACAAAGGGATAGTTTTTGGATTTTCAAGTTGATGGCAAGAGAGGCATCTGGTGGATTAAATGATGCTATTGATCTATCAGCATTCCTCAAGGAGGGTTTTAGTCCCCCGTTTTTTTAATTACCCTTCCCACCTCTTTCAATAAACACTATCTATCATGTGGTTGGGTTTTGTTCCAATAGATAAACCTAACAGGATGTAACAATATGTGTTATAAATATGGGAATTTAGATTGAAATGTATGTGTGTATTTTGTATTAATATATACAAACACTATGTGAGTTACTGATTAATAGTTAAAGTGCCTGGCTTTTAGCCATGTCATTTTTTAATTGCATTTAAAGGGATGCTGGCAACCTTTTTTGCATCATATTATTTTAAAAGTAAAAACTCACATTTCATGATTGCTTACCTTCAGTAAAATTCATTGATGCTGTTGGTTATTTTTTCTGTTTCATTGCTCATTGCTGTCTTGCCATCTTGCCCACCCCTGGAAAATGTTCTTACCTTCAAATATCTATGTGTCACTCTTGACCCCTCCCTTACTTTTGCTAAACATATAAATAACACTGTGCAGAAAATTCACCAAAAGTTAGGTGCTGCCTACCATATCAAACAACTCTTGTCCCCTGAAGCTTGCCTCGCTATTGTGCAAGGGAACCCACTACCCTTCCTCGATTACTGCTCTCCTGTCTACTCCTCTATGTCCACTACTCTATGCTCTTGACTAAATACAACGTACAACTCTGTTGCTTTGTTCTTCTAGTCCCCCATTCCACCCACCAATGTGTACTCTACCAACCCCTGGGGTGGCTCCCACTACAAGGTTGTTTTGATTACACCTTGCACTACCTAGTGGACAATGCACTCAGGAGCAAACTGCTGTCACCCTACGCTTCACTGTTAACAGATAGGGTGGTTTCTAGGAACCTCAAGGCCTCCTCTGTCCCTCCACTTATAGTCCCACGTACTACCACTGCCATGGGAACTAAGGCCTTTTCTGTCTCCACTCCATCCTTATGGAACAGCCTACCACTGTCTGTTCACTTGTCCCCCTCCCACCTCTCCTTTAAATCTAACCTAAGATTCTGGCTCATGGCTGAATCCACTTGCAGCTGTTTTTCTGCACAGTCATAAGGTCAAAATCTGTCCCTACCTTGCTTATCTCTGCTCTTCTATGTATCCTTGCTCCCTAGTACTGCTGCTCCCTTGTCCTGTCCTGCTCTCTTATCAGTCCCTCATGTGCTCTCTCTCTCTCTCTCTCTCTGACTCTGCCTCTTGACCTCTGTTAGGCATGTTAGCTTGTGTGAGATGTATTTTTTGCCATATTTAGCATATATCTACTGGCTGCTATTTGTTTAATGACCTTGAATCCTCCTGTTTAGTGCATATGTTCACCTTGTACTGCTTGATAGTTGCTTTGTATCTTTATTAGCTTAACTACATTGTATCTGTGATGTGATCATATCTTTGTATTCTCTGTAGTCTCTTTATTTTACTGCTTCTGTAGAATGCTTGCTGCCACCTGTGTGGCCCAGGTCATGACTGAAAACGGTCCTTTGGATAAGCTCACTCGCCTGGTAACCAAAGACATAAATAAAAAAATAAATAAATATTAGAACTGAAATGCATGGTAATGTATAGCTATACCCAGCCTTGTTTTGCTTCAAATCATTGAAGTACTCTTACTGCATACTTCCTGAATATTAGAAATACCCTCAAACAGTGCAGCCACTCATGATATCACTGGTCTCCTCTGCTCCCACTGTATAATGAGTAGCTAGATTGTGTTGGGGTTGCTCCTGAGGCCAGGAAAGATGCAGTGGGAGTTGGTCAAGAAATGTAAACAAACATGTTTTGGTGTGGTAACACCAGAATGGTGAGCACTCAATTTTTCACATTTTAAAAGGAAAAAAAGGGCTCTGAATCAAACTACCGGCTGCATCAACAGTCTCTATAGAATATGAACAGTCATATAAAATGTGTTTTTTAAACTAGGGACACTTTGAGGCCTAAGGGGGTTAACAGTGTCCCTTTAACCCTTTTGTGACAGTTCTCATTAAATTGTATATGGAATGAATAAAAATAGATGAATGTGATAATGTGGGGAGCAGTTGACATGAAAGAATTGTAAGTGTTCCTAATGGTTTTATTGTACTTAGTTAATTGCACTTGCTATTTAAGTATCTGGAGTGAACTGATCACTTTAGCTCTGATGAAGCTTGGCATTGTTCCGAGCAAAACATAAGCATTTTTTGTTGTTATTTCCACAATATGTGGCTATTATCCTTCTATGCACCTTAGCAAGTAGCACTTTTTCAATAAATATTGATTCTTATAGTTCCTTGGTGTGGGTGTGTGTTCTCTTTCTAACAGTTTGCATGTATATAGCATCAAACCTTTATCCTGGTGCAGTTTTTGCCTGGACTTTATACAGGATAGGTAAAGAGTTCAGGGGCAAAGAAATGTACTGTATTTGAGGTTCTGTGAGAAGGAAAAGAGTAGAGCTGCCTTGTGCAGGTCAAGAATGGGTATTATAGAGAAAGGATAAGCATTGCATAGATATTGTAAAAGTAATAATGGAGATTTTTTATAAGTGTGATATACTATGAGATTAACGGTACAACATATTTTATTGAACTGTAGTAGGGGAATGTAGAAGAAAGGAAGAAGTGGTTGGTTCCCTTAGGTATTGCAAAATATGCCAATAATAGAAATAAGGTTTTCAACTTATTTGCTATTCTCTACATCCAAATTTATATTATGTTTGCAACTGTTAATTTTGTAAACAGGGTCTTATGTAAATTATCTGTCTAATTTTAGATAGATTTATGAAAAGTCTAAGAAGATTGTAATTTGTAATAATTTACATGATCAGGTGTTAGCATGGCGATTTTAAATGATTTTAACCTTTTTATGTTTGCTATAACATGTTTTCTTGATACATATATTCCTTAAAATAAACTCAAAAACCTGAAAACTGAACTTGAATTTTAACAGATGGATAAATAACTTCAGAAATACACTGAGCATTGGAAAACTCCAAATTAGCTACTATGATTCTTATGATATGAATGTAAACACATAGAAAGAAACTGAAATGTTGCTTCTGCCACCTTTAAAATTAACTTTATGTTAGTAATTATTAAAATGGATATCCAGTGAGGATGGTGACTGAATATGAGCTACCATCAAAACAGCGACTCATATTCAACGCTTTCCTCCTGGGCTACACTGCAAGGGTAGTGACCCTATGCGAACGCAAGGGTAGTAAAGGGTGACAGGAAGGGGGGATAGTGATGGGAAGGGAAGGGGAGGGACAGGGAAGGGGTTTTGGAGGACTTGTGTGCCTGCTGCCGCCGAGCTAGCCATGTGGTGTGGTGGTGTTGGTGGCTAAGACAGATGCAGCAGGTACAGGGTTCGGGACCGGGTGCATTGAAATTTTGCTGCTGCCTGCGGCTGCGGCACTTAATTTTTTTCTGATATGGGGATTTTGCCCCCTCCCCAACACGCACCCCCCTGGAGTTGAGAATCTATATTCAGGTGGGTGTGGGGGGCACAGCGCCCCTACAAAAACACTTTTTAATTTTCCAGATGTCAGGTCACCTGGGAGTGTATCTCACCGATTTGCTTTTCAACTATATACACTCGCCATAGTAGCAATCTCTTGCATCACTGATGATGCAGGATCAGGAATGAGCCTGAGTCATCAGAGGGATGGCTGGTGGAGGTAGACGATCCAGTATCCCAGAGGACACTCTTCTCCTCCTCCTCCTTGGGGGCAGGTGGCCTTGTGACTCTACTGCCACACCAAAACCTGGGTGACCATGAGTGGCGGTGGAGCATGGAGCTCTGCATTGTGAGGGGAGATGCCAATTGGCTCTGATGGGTGCAGCCATGCATTAGCACGTACATGTGTCACCAAGCCTCATTCTCAGCATCCCTGGGAACATAGGAACAAACTAGTGAATATGCTGCAGGCTCACAGGATGAAGCTGTGGGGTACTTTCAGACCCAAAGTCCAGACTGCCTACCCCCTCCTGGAACCATGTAGTTTGGGGGGGAGTCTGACCAGCTCATCACTGACCCCACACCAGAAGAGGGGGTCCAAGGTAGGAGGAGCCTGCAGTAAGTGACGGAGAAGGCATGGAAGGGGCAGAGGGGTTGTCTGGTACAGTGGATAGAGGCTGCTGTAGATAGGAAGAGGAGGAAACAAAATGTAAACAAGCGTTTGTCAATGCCGAATGTTTGCTTGCTGGCATTGGCAGTGGTAATGTAGAAGTTACAGAGCTGCATAATAGGAATGGCAGTGAAGTATTGAACTGAAGCCAACCCCACCACCACCCTGCAGAGAGTGACAGGCATTGGGATGTGCCTTTGGGTCGTCAGGCATAACGGCCACGCCATTTCACCACACCCACCCTGCAGACACTGACAAGTGTCACGGTGTTCCTTGGGGTCTTTTGTTCTTATGCAACTCTATCCATTAGGAACACGTGAGATGGCTGATATAGGAGAATGGGGTGAACTTTGGGTCAAGAGTCCAAGGCATACTCGATGTTTCTCACTGGCTGCAGGGTGTGGAATGGTATGAGCATTACAGGCAAGAATCCCAAGTCACACCCCTGATGCCTGTCATTCTCTACAGGGTTGGGTGTTATGGTTGGAAACCCTAATACCTCAGGCATTCGCTGGTATTTTCACTCCAAATTTTCAACATGGTTTTTTGCGACCCCACCCCATGAACAGGGGAATATCAGTTTGTTAGCCGAAAGCTGATTATGCACAGCGACTACGGCATTTAGCACCACAGGTGCAAAAACATTCTGAACAGGATGTAAAAAATGACAGCTGTACTGTTCATGGGGAGGTGTAAAAAATGGCAATGTTGCAAATCTGCAGTAAAAATATTAAAAAAATGGTGAAGTCACGAGCGTACATAGAAACTGTGCAACGCACACCCATAATATAATTAGGTTTGGGATTTTTTACAGCAGATTGTCAACTCAGGCATTTTGGTGCCTCCGATCATGAACAGTGTCACTGTGATTTTCTTTATCTGTCCCGAACAATGATTTCCCACAGTGACCACGCATCTCTGTGCTGAAAGTGTGAAAACACACCTCGGCCATGTTGTGAAAAATGACAGCTGTACTGTTCATAAGGAAGTGTGGAAAAATGCCACTGGTGAAAATCTGGACTTAAAATATTACAAAGTCATGAACTTACTAGGGTGCGTGGAAACTGCGCAATGCTCACTCGTAACACAGTCATTTTATGGACTTTTGTCACCAAATTTTCAACATAGCCATTTTAAGACCTCTGCTCATGAACAGTGTAACTGTGATTTTCTTAATCTGTCTCAAACATTGCTTTCGCACACCAACAGCACCATTGTGCGCTACATGTGCAAAAACACATTTTGGGCGACATATGAAAAATGGCAGCTGTACTGTTCATAAGGAAGTGTAATAAAACGGCAATGTTGAAAATCTGGAGTGAAAATATTAAATTCGCAAACTTATGAGCATGCATAGGAACTGCGCAACGCAGGCTCGTAAAACAGTCATTTTTAGGAATTTTTTCACCAAATTTTCAACATAGCCATTTTAAGACCTCTGCTCATGAACAGTGTCACTGTGATTTTCTTAATGTGTCCCATACATTGATTTCACACATCGACTGCGCCATTGTGCGCTACATGGGCGGAAACACATTTTGGGCAAGATGTGAAAAATGACAGCTGTACTGCTCATAAGGAGGTGTGGTAAAATGGCAATGTTGAAAATCTGGAGTGAAAATATTGAAAATTAGTAACTTACGAAAGTGTGCGTGAGGAACTGCGTTAACTACCGTAAAACAGTACTTTAGGAATTTTTCACCAAATTTTCAACATAGCCATTTTAAGACCTCTGCTCATGAACAATGTCACTGTGATTTTCTTAATTTGTCCCGTGACATTGATTTTGCACACCGACTGCGCCATTGTGCGCTAGCATAGGCGTGGAAACATGTTTTGGGTGAGATGTGAAAATGACAGCTATACTACTTATAAGAAGGTGTGGTAAAATGGCAATGTTGAAAATCTGGTGAAAATATTGAAAATTCGCGAACTTACGAAGTCGCATGAGGAACTGTAATAACGACAGAAACAGTCGCTTCTTGAATCTTTTCACCAAATTTTCAACATAGCCATTTTAATACCTCTGCTCATGAACAGTGTCACTGTGATTTTCTTAATTTGTCCCTGCATATTGATTTCAGATACCAACTGCGCCATTGTGCGCTACATGTGTGAAACACATTTTGGGTGAGATGTGAAAATGACAGCTGTACTACTCATAAGAAGGTGTGGTAAAATGGAAATGTTGAAAATCTGGAGTGAAAATATTGAAAATTTGTGAACTTACATCGTGAGTTAAAACTGTACAACGACGCTCATAAAACAGTCATTTTTAGGATTTTTTTCACCAAATTTTCGACATAGCCATTTTAAGACCTCTGCTCATGAACAGTATCACTGTGATTTTCTTAATTTGTCCTGTACATTGATTTCGCACACCGACTGCGCCATTGTGCTATACATGGGCGAAAACACATTTTGGGTGAGATGTGAAAAATGACAGCTGTACTACTCATAAGAAGGTGTGGTAAAATGGAAATGTTGAAAATCTGGAGTGAAAATATTGAAAATTTGTGAACTTACGAGCGTGAGTAGGAACTGTACAACGCACGCTCATAAAACAGTCATTTTTAGGATTTTTTTCACCAAATTTTCGACATAGCCATTTTAAGACCTCTGCTCATGAACAGTATCACTGTGATTTTCTTAATTTGTCCTGTACATTGATTTTGCACACCGACTGCGCCATTGTGCGCTATATGGGCGGAAACATGTTTTGGGTGAGATGTGAAAAATGACAGCTATACTACTTATAAGAAGGTGTGGTAAAATGGCAATGTTGAAAATCTGGAGTGAAAATATTGAAAATTCGCGAACTTACGAGCATGCGTAGGAACTGTACAACGCACGCTCGTAAAACAGTCGTTTCTTGGAATCTTTTCACCAAATTTTCAACATAGCCATTTTAATACCTCTGCTCATGAACAGTGTCACTGTGATTTTCTTAATTTGTCCCGTACATTGATTTCACATACCGACTGCGCCATTGTGCGCTACATGCACGGAAACACATTTTGGGTGAGATGTGAAAAATGACAGCTGTATTACTCATAAGAAGGTGTGGTAAAATGGAAATGTTGAAAATCTGGAGTGAAAATATTGAAAATTTGTGAACTTACGAGCGTGAGTAGGAACTGTACAACGCACGCTCGTAAAACAGTCATTTTTAGGAATTTTTTCACCAAATTTTCAACATAGCCATTTTAAGACCTCTGCTCATGAACAGTGTCACTGTGATTTTCTTAATTTGTCCCATACATTGATTTCGCACACCAACTGTGCCATTGTGCGCTACATGGACAGAAACACATTTTGGGTGAGATGTGAAAAATGACAGCTGTACTGCTTATAAGAAGGTGTGGTAAAATGGCAATGTGGAAAATCTGGAGTGAAAATATTGAAAATTCACGAACTTACGAGCGTGCATAGGAACTGTACAACGCACGCTCATAAAACAGTCATTTTTTGGAATCTTTTCACCAAATTTTCAACATAGCCATTTTAAGACCTCTGCTCATGAACAGTGTCACTGTGATTTTCTTAATTTGTCCCATACATTGATTTCGCACACCAACTGTGCCATTGTGCGCTACATGGACGGAAACACATTTTGGGTGAGATGTGAAAAATGACAGCTGTACTACTCATAAGAAGGTGTGGTAAAATGGCAATGTTGAAAATCTGGAGTAAAATATTGAAAATTCACGAACTTCTTACGTAGGCGTAGGAGCTGCGCAGAACGCACGCCGTAAAACAGTCATTTTTAGAATTTTTTCACTAATTAAATATAGCCATTTTAAGACCTCTGCTCATGAACAGTGTCAATGTGATTTTCTTAATGTGTCCTGCATATTGATTTTGCATACCGACTGCGCCATTGTGCGCTACATGGGCGGAAACACATTTTGGGTGAGATGTGAAAAATGACAGCTGTACTACTCATAAGAAGGTGTGGTAAAATGGCAATGTTGAAGATCTGGAGTGAAAATATTGAAAATTTGTGAACTTACGAGCGTGTGTAGGAACTGCGCAACACACACCTTCAGAAAGTCATTTTTTGATGCCCACCAATTTTAAAATAGGCTTCTTGAGAGCCCACCTTATGAACACTGGTAGTGTCGTTGTTAATCAGTCCCCAAAGGTGATTTCATGCAGAGATCATGCAAATCACCCTTCGGCCCGAATAACGCCATGACAGTGACAGCATTCATGAGAAGGGTTCCCAAAACCCCATGTTGAAAATTTGGTGCAAAAATTTCAAAAATGCCTGAGATATGCAACAAGTTGAAAACCCTATCTATCCCATTATACAGCTTACCGGCATTTCTCAGTTTCGGGTCGGCTTTTGAAGAGCGCAGACGTGTTCCCGTCCACCGAAGATCATCGCGGCCAACTCCAGAGGTAAGTATGGGGTGTGGGGTGGGGAGGCAGGGTGCGAGGGGTGGGTGAGGGTTGTGGAGGGGGCAGGAGACTGCGTGGGACCGTTTTAATTTACAGGTTGTTTTTTTTTAAATTGACGACGTTGGACATTTGCCACGCTGGGGTGGGATCCCAGCGTGGCACAAGGACGGCTGGTTGGGGCGTGAGCTGACGGGGATTGGGCACTTATCAGCTATAGCAACTATTGCCACGCTGGGTGGGCCTCCAGCATGGCATCCTGTACTCTGGGGGAGAGGACAGTGGAGCCAATGGGGATTGGGCACCCCGTCGGCTATACTATGAGTTGCCACGCTGGGATGGGCACCCAGCGTGGAATATAGAAGAGCTTTAGGGCGCAGCAATCCCGTCGGCTATGCGTGTGTGCGTGGGGGCAGCACGCAGTATGCTGTGTGTGTGTGTGTGTGTGTGTGTGTGTGTAGGGGGAGCTGCGCATGAGCAGGCGATATCTGATCGCTGCCCACCGGAGCGTAGCTCCCCCTTTCAACTGTACGCCACTGCATTTTGGAGCTGTCATAGACAGCTCCAGCATGCATTGGCGGACTGGGGCCGTACCTGCCAACACACTGACTGAATTGGAAGAGGGGGTGACACACCTCCGAAAACTCGGATGATGGCACTATGTTTCTTGCACATGCGTGCAAGCAAACATAAAAAATGAACAGCAAGGATCAGGGTGTTGAAAAGCAGTGCAGAATGAAGACTACGAAACTGCCTTTTAACACAAAGTATTGCATTAAAGGGGAACAGTCAGCGCTAAGAGCCCCCAACCCAAGTGCAGGGCTGGTCCCAATTTGTACTATGTGAGCAAAACCATCTGTTTTTACTTACTGTTTACTGCAGTATAGTAGATTGTGTCAGACCATTTGTGTTGACTTGCAAGCTGACACTTTTTGTAGCTAAAATTCCCAGAACCCCCTGCAGCTGACATTAGAGGAGAGCTGCAGCCGTGGGGATGGAATAACCTGCAGTGCATGTTAGAAATTTTATAAGATCCAGCCAGATGTTTGCCAGACCTGCTGTTTGTCTGGGGCGAAGTGCAGTCCTCTGGGACTGTACTTAGCCCACGGAGGGTAGCAGGATCAGCAAACAAAAGAACAGAGCTTATAAAAACTCTACCATGCACTGCAGGCTTTTGAATCTCTCACTGCTGCAGCCCTTCTCTGATGTCAGCTGCTGTGGATTCTAGAATTTGTAGCTATAGAGCTTGCAACAGAAACAGTCTGATAAAATCTACTATACTGCAGTAAACAATAAATAACTAAATACTTTTTTGCACACATAGTGCAAATTCAGACCAGCCCCACACTTGGGTGTGGGGCTCTTAGTGCTGACTGTTCCCTTTTAAGAGAACCAAAGAAAGATCTTGCAGCATTGTAATAGTAACACAGAAACATAGACATTTTTCAGACAAAAAAAGATTGAAGTCCATCCAGTCTGGTCTTTTGCTACCAATCCCATAGTGTCAACCCATCGCTGTGCGTGCACCTCGATGACACCCCCTACTGGCAGTGCTGTTCCCCCTCCTCCATAATCATGTTTAACTTTAATCAGTCCCATGTATTTGTCACACCTTGTATTACAACTCTCCACCATTTGCAACACTATTACGTTACCTGGCAAACTTCCACCACACCCCACCACCCTCTTCAATGAGAAATGCTTCCTCACATTCTTTCTGATCTCCTCCCATGTGTTTTCATCCTGTACCTCTCATGGTGAAACCCTCACAACACTTCAACAGGAACTGGCTGTTGACTTTGTTGACGCCTTTCATAAACTTGGAGGTTCAAATCATATCCGCATTGCCCGGTCTCCAAGGAGTCCATGTTCAGGCTACACAGTCACCTTTTATGTCCCTGCTGCTGCCAAATCATCTTGGTTGCCCTTCATAAAAAATCTCTTCGGTCTCAGATTTGTAGATGTATGTGGTATATGGTGTGTGTTTAGTAGGTATGATCTCAAAAAGGGACCCAAACATGGAGATGTGGACAGATTTTCAATATTGAGACAAGCCAAGCAACAGTACATTAGTGGACACATCTCTGGGAAATAATTATGGGTCTCTATGGCTTTGAAGATTTATCTTTATAATAGTGAAAAAGCCAGTGAAGGGCTGTTAAACGTGTAATAATTTAATTGTGTCAGAAGCACTACTACCAGTTTGTGCATCCATTTGATCACCAGGGTGAGGACGCTGCCTGATTTGGTTCTATGTCATAACGGCGACTGCGGAAAGGTGATCGTCATTATGGCGAAGTCACATCACTGAAAATCAGTTTCGGTGATGTGACTCCCCGATGCACAGCAAAACGGTGCTGGGGACTTACAATTATACAGTTTTATGCTGGGGGCTGTTCCCCCTGCACCCCCCCCACAGGGGGCTTCGTCCCCCACACACCCCTACTTAGGGATTCTCAACTCCGGGGTGATATCGGGTGGTGCAAAACATTAAAAAAAATTCAGGCCGGGCAAGAATAAAACATACCTGCTTGTAGATCCGAACCCAGCACCCTTTCCACTCAAGCCAAGAACCCACCCACCATGTCACGGGCCAGCCTTGGCCGCCCACTGCAGCACCACCCCTCAAAACCCTCCTGCCCCTCGCTGAGCATGCTCACTCACTCCCACCCCATGTGCATCGCTACACGAAGCTACATCCCGTCACTATATACGCAAACTCATCCCATCCGGTCGCCCTACTTCAACGGTAGCCCCCATGACATGTGCCGCATGTCATGGGCTACCCCTTTTTCCTTCTTTAAATTATAAAATGGGTTTGAGATTTCCCACTTCCTAATTCACTAAGTTCCAAAACCTATTTGTTAATCCTCCAGAAATGCACAAGTTGGAACAAGTTCAGGCAGTGTGATTCGGCATTTGGGCTACTCACATACAGAATTCATGAGCCACTTCGCTAATCCTTGACTGCTATCACAAACATGGCTGCCACCTTTACTCACTGAAACCTTCAACAAGGCCCTAAAAAGTAAAACACCCTTAAATTAAAAAAATGAGGAAAAAAAAATATTTCCTCTCATGATGCCCTCCTCCTCTCATGCATAAACAATTTAAAAAGCTGAAGTACTGTTTACATTTATAATTCCTGGTACTTCCTTAGTAACCATGAGAAATCCAAGCCTATCCTTACTGGCTTGTCAGGGAATCTCTGCTGCTTATCCTGCTACAGTGTGATTCTGGTTGTATATGAAGCCTTATGTTATGTCTGAAGGGGTGAACATTCTGCCAGAAGAATTCTGGAGAGGTTTGAATTCCTGTATTCCATAACAAACAAACATTCCATCTATTGAATGTGTGGAAGGGAAAGACAAATAATCAACAGATGGGGCAGAATTACATTTTATTATACAATGGGGAATGTTTTTCTAACAATCTGATTGGCTACTGAGGGTCTTTACCTGTGGGTAAATCCTACAATAACTCATGGATAAAGACCCAGTAGCCAGAGAAGCCCCTTCAGAAAAAAAGAAATACTTCTGTGTTGCCAAAAATGTACACAAACCTTTGACATATTCTTTCCCCACTAAGTTCTCTGCAAACCAGGGTACTGAAGCACATCTCAGCTCATCCTTGTACAAGTATATATATTGTAACTTCTGTATCAGAAAAAACAATTTCCTACAAGCTAATACTATCCTGAGTGGGAGAAACTCAGTGCACTGTTAAAACAAGCTCTGTACCATGTTTAATCTGATGTTTGAAAAGTAAAGCCATAACTCTGGGCATGTGCATTACCGTCGACCCTACTTCACACGCCTGGAGTCACGACTTCAGATTAAACCCCTAGAAGCAGTAGTATACATGTACTTTGGCACCCTGCTCAATGTGCAGATGCGAGAGGAGCATGCAGCTGGTGATTTACTCGAAAGAAGAACTGTGTTACACTGAGTTCTTGGGGGAACCTGAGGGTGCAGCACAGGACTATTTTTTGTGGCATAAGCATAAACTGAAAATAAAACATTTAAAATGCAAAGAAAGAAATAAAATAAAACACAGTTCTTAGAAAAAGTGAAGGGGGACACTGTATAATCATAATAATCCACTCCAGGGTGTGGATTATGGTGGGATTCACCCATACCTGGTGTAGTTTACTCACTTGGCCTACAGCCTCGTGACTGAACCACACCAAGCATGGGTAAATCCCACCATAACCCACACCCTGTCATGGATTATTGCTAAATTATAACACGCATTTGACAATGCTCAACATTGGCTGCTTGTTAAACAATTTGTTCTTTGCAGTTCTGACCCAAAATTTTGAAGACACTTATTTTAGGATTTGCCTTATAGACATGACATGTGCCATTTATACTATATTGGCCAAAATGTCATTTTGCACCAGAGGTGCAAAAGCACATCTCATTCAGGATTTGAAAAATGACACGTCACATTTATGAGGTGGTGTGGAAAATGGCTATGTTGAAAGGTTGGAGTCAAAGCAGTCAATGTGCATAATGGTCTGCTGCACAGACATAAGCGAAGTCTGACTACTGAAGCCCTCAACCTGGCAATCAATAGCTCTGTTGTCTCCATCATTGATTATGGGCTTGTAATCTATGAGTCTGCCACTGGCACAGCCCTCCGTCGAATCTCTATGGCACTTAACAAGGCTTGCAGACTCCTCATTGGTGCAGCACAGCTCTCACATATCTGTGACATCTATGCTCAGGCAAACTGGCTCCGGTTACAAGGGAGAATTGCTTACCAAACCTGCCTGTTTGCAAAGAAAGTCAACCTTGGTCTTGTGCCCCGGGGGTTCAGAGGAGTCTCAGCCTTTACAGCAACCCGTCAGACAAGAAGCTCTGACAACCAAACCTTCCAGGTCCCCCATTGTTGGATCTCCCAAGAACAACAATCGTTTGCCATCAGAGCTCCTCTGTGGTTTAATTCACTTCATAGTGATGTCTCTTCCGCTGCTACACTTGGTACTTTCCAACATAAACTGCATCAGCACCTTGTAGCAAATGTCACCTGTGACTGCTTCCACTGAACTGTCAAGGGACTTCCACCTGCAGTACTATTGCACTTATTTAACCAGCCCTATTCTTGAGACCTACCCACCCTTTCCGATTTTTACACCACCCTTCCATTATCAATCCACCTTACTAACCTTCCACCCTCTCTTCCATCTCTCATCTCTCCTCCCCTCCTCCACATGCTCTCTCATCACACTCCTCCCCAAACCCTTTCTTACCCCACCCCACATCTCCCTTCCCCTCCCCTCACAGACACTCTTATCACACCTACTCCCATTCAAATCCTCCCAACCCCTTTCTCTATTTCTGTCCTGGACAAGGCCCCCTGGGCTGATATTCTTTTATTGTACAGCAATCCGATGCTTTGTGTAGTGCTCTTATGACTGTTTAGCAGACATTGTACAATGCCTCTCAGTTTTTTTCCATTATTGTTCTTGTCTGTGCAGCCTTTTGAACTCTATGTCAATTGTCTACCTACTGTTTCAAGTATGTATCTGATTGCTTACTGATGGGGAACCTATGTAAAAAGAGCTCCTAGCTTAAAGGTGTTTAATCTGAGATTCAAATAAATAAATAGATACACATATTGAAAATTAGTGAAGTTATGAGTGAATATTGAAACAGTGTAATGTTCAGTCCTGGGCATTTTACCATATTTTTACACCAACTTTTCAGCATAGCCTTCTTATTACCTCACCTAATGAATGTATTAGGTGAAAATGTCCAAATACCTGAAAAAATGTCATTCCATGCCACAGGTACTAAAATACATTTTGGCAAGGATTTGAAAAATGACAGCTGTCACATTAATGACAGGCTGTGAAGAAATGGCTATGTTGACAGTTTGAGATTAAAATATTGAAAATCACCAAGTTACAAGGTTGCATTGGTAAATGTCAAGGTAGGCTCATAACTTTGTTGTTTTTTAATTGAAAGGCTTTGCCTGTAGTTCGGTGACCAAGCAGCCAGTCACTCCCACTTACTGAGCTATATAAGCAGCTCCTCTCAGCCTCACTGTGAAGCATTTTGTCTTTGCATCCGAAGGCTCTGCCGGTTTGTTCCCTGAGCTGGTCAGGCCTCCCTGCTGGAACCCCCCTTTGCTTGTCTCTGCAGGACTTCTGTGTTTGTTTTCCTCCTTTGGTTTGTATTTTGCCTTCAGTTGTGTATGCTTCCTTCCTTTTTGGGGTCTTTTCTAGGCTCCTAGTATACTGCTATTCAGAGCTCATAATGCTAGCTTCAGTTACTCAACTATAGCTGGCCCATGTGGCATATTTTATTGCTCTCACCAGACTCGGATTACTTGAACCTAGCTATACATCTTACTCATGCTTGTTCTACTTACCTCATTGCTGCAATCTCATTGCACTGCCTGTTTGACAATGCTTAAGAGCATTATGCCTCCTTTATTTGCACTTACAACTCAGCGTACTCATTTATTTACTACTGCTGTACAGGCCTACTTGCTTCCTGCTGCTGCATTGTTTATACCCATTCCTATTGTACCTTGTTTACTCTGAGGTTAGCTGAAGCTCCTGCTGAGGCTATTAAATTATATTTTATATATACATGTGGTTCTTGGCCTTTCATCGCTTCCTTGTTTGTCCTATGGTGGGGACTGGGAGGTGTTTGGGGAGTCGTGGCCTATGTGGTTAATTAATTCTGTTCTAAATCTTGCCTTCACCGCTGAAAATCCTCAGAGTTTGTCACCTTGATTTGGCTATTCATGACTGGCTGACTTGCCCCAAACTCAGTGCTGTTTACTTGCTATACAGTTGTTATGCAGGTCCATCTTTTACTACTACTGCTTACTGACCTATCTGTTCCCCACTTGCTTATGCAACTATTGCTCCTTGCTTACGCAAACCATTGCTTTATGCCTAGTGCCATCCCCTGTGCTTCGCCTGGGATTCTACTGCTCTCAATCTGCATTCGACCTTGCAAGGTCTCAGCACTCAATACTCATTACGATCTCAGCATGCTGTGCTCACTCAGCTCACCAGCTTTACAGCTCTCAATCATTCTGGGGCATGTCAGCCATTCTAATCTGGCACAGGTTTCTGCAGCCGACGGTCTTGCTCTGCATTTAGTCTGCATCATCGAGCGTGTCCAGCTTGGGGCAGGATCCTTCTCACCTGGCCCATAGCTGGGAATGTTTTTACCCCAGGCTTGGCTTTAGCTGCCTGCTACGTGACAGCAGCTCCTGGTGTAGAATTTAAGACTAGCGGTGAAGGGTGGTTACAACGATCTCCTTTGGCTCTAGTGTTCCACTATAATAGTTGGCCATTGACTTTAGTGGTTTCCCTAGCAAGGAACCTTCACCGCATTCTCCCTATGACTGCCTCTGGTTCACCTGGTTTGATTTAGGACGGGTAGGCCAGGTGAGTGCCTCAGCAGTTGTTGCTCTCCTTCTGCACCTTGGATGCTCGTATAGTTGCAAAGTTTTCTCACAACCTTCCACGACATTCCCGCTAGAGGGTTTGAGTGAGAGCCTTCCTCCAAATTGGAATATTTTCCACCTCCCTTTAATTGGGTTTTCCAAATTGCAGCTGCAGAGATGTCACTAAATACGTTTTCCCAAGCCTGGAGGGAAGACGACCTAGGCCTTGGATCTGCAGAGATTTCCTCCTCATAGGGTTTTTTTTCTCTCCTCCGTTGCCTCAGGTCATAACACTTAGTTAGCATAGTTGTTTCTCCTAGTTTCCTTAGGTAGGTTCCGTTGTTGGATGGAGGTGGAGGATGTCCTGCCATTCCATCTCTCCTTAGGGGATCCCCTTCTCTCAATGCAAGCCATCACTATTCTTCTCTACTACTATGTTACAGTTACTGCTTCTACGTCACTGTTACTGCTTGCTCATACGCATCATGTTGCCTCCTTTTTGGGATTATACTACATTTCTTTTGGGGATTCCTGAGGTACCTTTAGCTACGGGAACTGTCCCGTGGCACCTATAGGGGCGGAACCCTCTCCGAGAGTTTCTTGCTTTCGTACCTCTACAGGGTGGTAATTCCTCTGGAATAGAGAGTGCGAACGGCCACAACCAAAACTAACACAGTTACATAAGCATAACACTATACTGGTTGCATAGGTCAGTGAATATGTTTGCCCCACATTTTCAACATAACTGTCTTATGACCCCACCTCATGGACAAGTGCAGAGAAAATTTTGAAATCCTGCTCAAAAGGTGATTTTGCACAGCAACTGCAAAATCACCTTTCAGGATGCAAAAACAACATTTTGGCCAGGATCTGAAAAATGACAGCTGCACATTCATGAGGTGCTATAAAGAAATGGCTATACTGAAAATCTGAGGTCAAAATATTGAAAATTCCCAGAGTTATGAGCTTGTGTTTGTAAATTTCAACATAGGTTCATAATGTTATTGTTTTTTTTAATGTTTTTACACCAAATTTTCAACATAGCCTGTTTATGACCTCACTTCATGAACAAGGGAAGAGAAAATGTTTAACTCCTGCCTGAAATGTGATTTCACACAGCGACCATGAAATCACCTCTTGGGACAGATTTGCCTGATATCACTGCAATTGTTCATGAGGTGGGGTCCCAGAAAAGGTATTCTGAAAATTTAGGGCAAAAATATTAAAAATGGGCAAGATATGCCCCAAAGTTCAAAACTCCATTGAAATACACTGAACAACATATCTGATTTCTTCAGTTCACGGTCTGACTTTGAAGAGTGAAGATGTCTATGCAGTCCTGATAAGATTACTGCATTGGATCCTTGGTGGGTAAGTAAGGGCTTGGGGTGGGTGTAGGGTGATGGGTGCTGAGTGAGAGGGTTGGATGGGGGGACTAATGGCTCAACAGATAATGGACGTTTTTCTGTTTTACACGGTTAAAAAAAATTATGAGGGATGGTTTTCTATATTTCAGGTGATGACACTAGGGGACTGGGCACCCTCAGTGTCAGTGTGACGTTTATGCGGGGGGGATGGTGGGTCCTGAGAGGGAGGGTCATGTTGGCGGGGGGGACAGTTACCAGGCACCTGCAACAGACATTGGTGGACAGATTTCTTTGTTACAGGCAAACTATACCAATAAAATAAAATAAAAGGAAACTATAAGGGACAACACTGGGTAATTGGGCACCCCAGTATCAGTGTTATTTTTGTTGGGGGAGGAGTGTGGGGTGGTGGGTGCTCAGAGGAAGGGAGGGTTGGTTGAGGGGAAACAGTTACAGTGGCATCAGCTACAGACATTGATTGATGGTTGTCTGTGTTACAGGTTACTCATACAAATAAAATTTAAAAAAAAAACTACGAGGGGGTGACACTGAGGGATTGGGCACCTCCAGTGTCAGTGCTATGTCTGAAGGGAGTAGGGCGGTGTGTACTGAGAGGGGGGGTCAGGTGTGATGGACAGTTACGGGGGGCCAGCAACAGACATTGATGGACATTTTTCTTTTTTACAGATTGACAGGCTCTGACATTGAAAGACTCTCAGCTGTTTGCTGACCAGCTTCATGCAAATCAAAGAACCGAAGCCCTCTCTAACTGGAGTGGTTTTGGTCCTTTGAAGTACACAAAATTTCCACCCAGCAAGCAGCGAGTGATGTCAGGACCACAATGTGTGGTCATTGGTGTAGACTGCTGAGCTCCTGCTTTTGTGAACTGCAATGGGCTCGGCAGTGACACACCCACGAAATCCTCTGTCCTTGCCACAAAATGTTGGGTGTGCAAGAGCAGCCAGCACAAAAAGGACCTCAGAAATGCTGTAATCCAATTGTCTGTCAGTATTCTGAGACCCTTACGTTAATCTCTGCTACACTGTCATATACAGGCTGATCCTTGTGGCACATGAATTCTTCCTGCAGCATTCCATCCTCTAGCACTGCTGAATGGCTAGAATGATGCATTCTGATTCTGAACCAGCATTCTTTAAACTGTTGGTGGATTAACTATTTTATGAAAGAGCGGTGTTCACTTCAAATAAATATGCAACTGACTATATAATGTATGGGGAGCCCTTATTAGTAACTGAAATCAAGCAGATTACAACCTTGTTATGCCATCATTATGACATCACTCTGTTGTTAACCCTTCTTGAGTATGTCATATCATTAAGCAATAAGACATGACCAAGGGTTATGTTAATGGTCTGTTAATCACCTTCTAGGGGTGTACTGTGGCACGAGGTGCAGCCGAGTGCCACATGCCCCTAGAGGGTGATTAAATAAACATTAACATAAACCCTGGGAGTGCCTTATTGCTATTACAATAAAAAATGTTTTTAAACAGTGTTAAACCTTGTTCAGCATATGGTTAAGCTCTACATGTATGTTAATAAAAGATTAACATAAGGCTGTTAGAATGTTTGTAACCAATCAGAAAGCTCCATTTCTCAGACACTTTTTATAATATAGAATAATACATGGGGGGAGTGCATAATGAGAATTTAATGCACACCCAATGTGTGGGATGCTACATAACCTCCAGGGGCAATGCCTGAGGGGTTTATCAAAGCATCCCACACCAAGGGTGTGCACTAAATTCAAGTTTTAAACTCTCGGCCACATATTGTTTTATGTAATTGCTGGCTGCCATTTTTTCTCCAACCAAATTAAAAAAGTATTTGTGAGAGAGAGCGTTGGTTGCAAGTTTTGCTCCTTTAAACTGAACTGAACATGAAACAGCGTTAAACATTTACAAATTGCACAGTAAACATTTCAAAATCATTAAATTAATGTTTTAGAAACTTAATATGTAAATCAGTTTTTAGAAAGCCATGAACTTGTTTATTTTATTCTGAGATAGGCATGTCTGTGCATGAGAATGGCCTGCCAGCAAAATTCTCAAGTAAATAAGAGACTTATTAGTAAAATACTGTTGCTAATAGAAAGAATATAAAAATTAGCAAGCTGCTAGTCTTTTTTATGTTGTCTTGCACGCACAGTGCAAGCAACATTTTGTGGCAGCTTGTGAAGTAGCAGGTTGTGGAGGTGCAGCAGTGTTGTGGCCAATGGCGCCACTGCTTTTTTTGAGCTGGTCTCTGTGGCACCAATGAATGAGCATGCTGTCTGTGACATCAGTTGAGAAGCGTGCCACCAACGTGAAAGAAGTTCGCTGCCGCAATGAGGGAGCAACCCGTCATTGCAGGGCGTGCCTTGCCTGCTGAAACATTTCAATAAACATGGCAGTGGCTGCCGCCGTCCACCTCTCACAGTCCCTAGAAAGCCGATATTGGGGGCACCCAATCCCCCTTTCAGCATGCGCCTTCCCCAGTTTGTTTGTCAACGGGGGAGCCCAATCCTCACTGGCATAATGTTCCCACTTGTTTTATTTGTCTGCCAAGGGGGGTGCCCAATCCTCCTTGGCATCATGCCCCCCAAAATGCAGACATGCTTTCTTTGTCAACAGGGGGCCCAATCCCCATTGGTTTCAGTCCCCTGTCCCCAAAAACACAGGTGGCACACCGGGAGCCCACCCCAGTGTGCCCAAAACTAACCTGTAAAAACCTTCCGCGACATCCTTTTTTCCCTTGACACAGAACACAGTCCTCATGGTCATGACTCCCAACCCGAACCCTCCCTCTGTGCACCCCACCTCACTGCACCCAGCACCCCATACTTACCTCTGGAGCCAGGCGTGACGATCTTCGGTGGAGCAGAAGATGTCTGAACTCTTCAAAAGCCAACCGCAAAGTGAAGAAAATCACGGCAAGCTGTATAATGGCATCAATGGGGGGGAGGGGACTCAACTTATTTGGAAATCTCTGCCATTTTTGTGACTTTTGTCTCCAAATTTTCAACATGGGGTTCTTGGGAGCCCACCTCATGAACTCATTCACTGTTGTTTTGTTATTCGGTCCCCAAAGGTGATTTCACGGTCACTGTGTAGAATCATCTTTTGATACCGATAATGAAATGACAGTATCACTGTTCATAAAGTGGGCTCCCAGAAAGTCTATGTTGCAAATTTGGTGAAAAAAATTCCAAAAAATTACTGTGTTACTACCATGCATTGTGCAGTTTCCACACACGCTCATAAGTTGGAGAATTTTTAATATTTTCACTCCAGATTTTCAAAATAATTGCCATTTTTTCACATATCCCTATGAACAGTACAGCTGTCATTTTTCACATCCTGCCCAAAATGTGTTTTCGCATATCTGGCACACAATGGCACGGTCTCTGTGGGTAATCAATGTTTGGGACAAATTAAGAAAATCACAGTGACACTGTTCATGAGCAGAGGTCCCAAAATGCCTATGCTGAAAATCTGGTGAAAACATACCACAAAATGATTGCGTTACAAGTGTGCATTGCACAGTTTCCACTCACGCTCGTAACTTTAAGAATTTTTAATATTTTCACTCCAGATTTTTAACATTGCCATTTCTTCACACCTCCTTATGAATGGTACAGCTGTCATTTTTCATGCATCTGGCGCAGAATGGCACAGTTGTTGTGGGAAATCAATGTTCAGGACAGATTAACAAAATCACAGTGGCACTGTTCATGAGCAGAGGTCCCAAATGCTTTCATGAGGTGGGGTCATAAACATCCCATGTTGAAAATCTGGAGTGCAAATACCAACAAACGCCCGGGGCATCAGGATTTCTAACCATAACATCCCACCCTGCAGATACTGACAGGTGTCGGGGTGTGACTTTGGATTCTTGGCTGAAATGCTCACGTCATTCCACCCCCACCCCCACCCTGCAGCCAGTGACAGGCATCAAGGTGTGCCTTGGACTCTTTGGCCCCAAAGTTCACCCCATTCTTCTATACTGCACCCATCTCAACATATTTCCTTATGGAATGGGGTGAGCATAAGGCCCGATGACCCCAAGGCACAACATGACACTTGACGGAGTCTGCAGGCTAGGGTGAGGTGAAATGGCATGAGCGTTATGGTCGATGACCCAAAGGCACACCTCAATGCCTGTCAGTCTTTGCAGGGTGGGGTGGGGTTGGCATCAGTTCCATACTTCACTGCCATTCCTATTATGCATCTCTCTAACTCCTGCACTACCAATGCCAATGCCAGCAAGACAACATTCGGCATTGACAAATGCTTGTTTTTATTTGAACTGTTTCTGGTTGCAGTGGATTGCCGTTGCCTTGGCAATATTTTAATTACCTCTTAAGGTCATATGTCACTCTGGTTTCTATGGAGTTATGAGAAAGACAGTGCCTGTAAATCTCAGAGCTAGGGTTGTGGACATGGGAAGTGAATTGAAGTTAGTGACAAGAAATATTTGTTTTATGTTTTAAAAGGGTTTGGGAGTGTTTTTTTTTTTATCTCAGCTGAGTCAGAATTGTTCCTTGAAGTGTCTGAATTTCTAGTGACTGATTGCTCATTTCACAGCGCTGTGAGACAGCGCGAGCCAGGCTGAGGAGGAGCTGGTGCGTGTTCACCGTTATAACCCACAGGTTATAATGGGGAAATGTAACCGGATCCTCCAATGAGAAAGAATGGCAGTCAGTTATTACATAGAGAATAATGGATGGGGAAGGGTTTGATATGAGAATTTAATGCACACTCGAGTTGTGGGATGCTACATAAACCCCGAGGGCGAAGCCCAAGGGGTGTATCAAAGCATCCCACAATGAGGGTGTGCATTAAATTCTCATATGCAACACCCTCCCCATCTTTTATTTTTTATAATAAAAGACCAGCAATTTTCCTCCAGCAGTTTGTGAGACTGTTTGGCCCCACCCACATACAGAATGTTGGCCAATGAGGCAGCAGCATAGTTTGACTGGCATGACTCATGAATGTCATAACAACCAATACCAACCTGGTCAGTACATTGAGAGAAATTGCTGACCAGTTATTATAATGGTATAACAAATGGAATGCTCGCCAACAATCAATGTTCCATAAAGTAATTCAGTAAAGTAAAGTAATTCAATCCGCGATTGCACAATCCTGGTAGCCTATACACTTAAGCAATAATTACCAAAGAGCTGGTCATTTCCTAGAGATTAACAACTGGCTGGGGAAAGGGTGGCCTGAGGAGCAGCTGAGGGCCACACCCACCCAGCCAGTCATTAATCTCGAGGAAATGACTGGCTCTGAGGTCATTATTGCGATTATAAGTTTAATCACAATAATAGCTTCATTTTAAAGACATTTACTTACTTTTCTGTGGCAGCAGTGGGGAGCACAACAGCAGGAAGCACAGAGCAGGTGCCGCACTGGTCACTTCTTAAAGATTTCAGACCAACACAGCAACCAATCACAGATGGCGCTGCCATCATGAATAATTAAATAGACTTATAATATAAAATATAATGTATGGTCTTTGGTTAACATCCACGTTGAAAACACTTCTCAAGGTTGCCATGACATCTTAAAACCTCTCGAGCTACACTCGCGAGGTTTACAGTGATGTCATGGCAACCTCTCAAAGTGTTTACAGTGTGGTTATTAATTAAACAGCATACATTATCCTTTATTTTATTTATTGCATTTAGATGTGTTAGTAATTGCTTTTTACTTTAGTAATAAAATGTGCAGTGAAACAAGTGGGTTTTCACATTTGCTTTTTACACTGCTAGTAAAGGGTATTCAATAGAATTTTGGTATTGTGATGTCGGAAACTATCAGCTACTTAGGAGCCCAATGTATTTCAGTGAGAAACTACAGACATTTTTCTATCTTTATCAAAGAAATAAATACTTGTTTCAGCGACAAACTTTGCCTTTTATATGTTTATACTATTGTGGTCCATCTCTATGATTTTACAATTGCTTGAAACTGATAGGCTTCTCTTGTGTTCTTCCCCAGTAAAATCTGGTTTGGAAGACAATGTCATCTGCTAAATCAAAACAAAAGATCACTGATTATGAAAAATTACATATTTGTATTTAGTGAAAAATGGTGCCAGGACAGGGGTAGTCCCTGTCTTGTTCCCATACCCAAGGGCCCAGCAGTTAATGCTGGTCAGGAGTCAAGGTCTTCCTCAGCCTTTCATCCAACTCGAACGGTGTTATGTAATGCCAGGTCCATCAAAAACAAGACCGCTATTATAGCTGATGTTGTTGAAATGGTGGATCTGGCATGCATCACTGAGACTTGCCTGGATGAAAATGCTGGCCCAGTTTTGGCTTCTGTAGTTCCAGCTGGGTTCTCGGTGATTCACCGCCCGAGGTTGGATCGAAGGGGTGGGGGTGTAGCCATCTTTTTTAAGACCAAACTGAGCCTTGTGGTTTTAGCCCAATTTTTCCCCCAGTCGTTGGTAATATATCCTTCCTCTTCTTTACCTCTCTAACCTGCCACCCCATACACAGCCTCTTTCCCCTATATGTGTAGTTGCCAGCTGCCTCACTCAAAAGATCTCTGCTTATAACCTCTGTATGCCTATGGTTGATTGTACATCTGCTGACTTCTTCAATTGTAAAATAATGCTGTTTTTTTTTTATTTCAACCTTGTACTGTACTGTATGCACTGTATATACTTTTTCTTCCTTGTATATTATTGCTTTTTGTATACCTGCTTCTGTACTGTACTTTGATGTATTCATGACCAGGTCCACCTTGCAAATGAGCCTTGCTCAATGGTACCCGCCTGAATAAATAAAGATTTTGATTGATTGATTGATTGGTTCCAGTAGGAATTACTAGATCCTTTCAGTGTATCATGGGAGAGGGTGTAGGTTGCAGGATACTCCTCATTTATCATCCACCAGGTGATGGGGGTTTATTCATGCACGAGATTGCGGACTTCATTGTCGACATCATATTGGAGTCTCCCAGATGAATTATTCTGGGAGACTTTAATGCCTGGGTCAACGATGAACTCTCGCAGTTTGGTCAAAATCTCCTCCAGCTAATGACAATGCTGGGCCTCACACAGGTTGTTACCTCCTCTACCCATATAGGAGGTCACTCATTGGATCTACTGTTTCTCCTGGGGATGGAGATCTCTGACTTGGGGGTGGAACCAGATGATTGGTCTGACCATCACACCATAAGGTTCAGTTTTGGGGCCCCCCCAAATAAATCTACCCCTGTGGAGATGGTCCGGTACCACCCTTTAAGGGGAGTTACCCCAGATGGTTTGTCGGCGGTACTTGACCTATCGGGATTGCTGAGTGAAAGCACAAGTCCGGGGGATCTAGTACTAGCCTTTAATAAGGCAGTGGGAGATGCCTTGGACTTGATTGCTGCTGTTCAGGTTCAACCACTTACTCTTCACCCAAGGAACCCTTGGTATGATGCGTCCTTGAAGGAGTTGAGGTGAGTTGGTCGAAGGCTGAAGGGAGCATGGCGGAAATCCGGCCTTGATGCTGACAGGCTTAGATTGTTGGAACATTATAAGGTCTATCAATCAGAAATCTCCCATAAGAAGGCAGAGTTCCTGTCCAGGGAGATTTCGGCTGTGCAAAATTGACCGGCTCAACTCTTTTGAACCATCGACAGATTGTGCAATCCAATCTGTCTTCAGTCCGGAAGAGCATTTTCACAAAATAAGTGTGATGAGCTAGCTTGGTTTTTCGCATATAAGGTTGCCAGCGTCAGGACTGGAATCGGCCCGGCTCCCTCCATGAGGGGGTGCGAAGGTTGATGGGAGGTGGTGAGCACCCGGTCTGTCTGGACCAATTTCAGCCAACCAGAATTCATGGATATTGTGAAGATCATCCAGACCTTGTGCCCAACCTGTTGTAGTTTGGATCTGGGCCCTACTCAACTATAAGTGGGTTGTGTAGATGCTATCTGCCCAGTGCTAGCTGAAATTGCACGGAGATCCTTGGAGAGGGAAGTCTTTCCAGACTTCCTAAAGGAGGCGGTCATTTGACCACTCCTTAAAAATCCTCCTTGGGTCCCGACGATCCAGCTAACTACCGACCTGTCTCTAACCTTCCTTTTGTGGAGAAGGTTATTGAGAAGGTGGTTGCGTTGCAGCTGGATGGTCACCTTGTGACTCACAATGTCTATGAAGTTCTCCAGTCTGGTTTTAGGAAGAGGTATAACACTGAGACA
This sequence comes from Neoceratodus forsteri, assembly GCA_016271365.2. Lineage (NCBI taxonomy): Eukaryota > Metazoa > Chordata > Ceratodontiformes > Ceratodontidae > Neoceratodus > Neoceratodus forsteri. The sequence goes on along the minus strand of JADMNL010000023.1, from coordinate 381,361,947 downwards.
TCCCTTGTTCGGGTACTTAATGATCTCCTAATGGCAAGAGATCGAAAGGCTTGTACCATCTTGGTCCTTCTCGATCTCTCAGCAGCCTTTGACACTGTGGACCATGGGGTGCTTCTGGAGACCTTGCTGTTCCTTTGTGGATTGTCGGGTACAGTCCTCGAATGGGTTCGATCTTTCCTCGTAGGTAGGTCCCAGAGGGTGGTCACTGGAATTTAGTCCTCTGATGCACTCCCCCTATCCTTTGGGCTGCCACAGGGCTCCATATCGGTGCCCATGTTGTTTGCAGTGTATATGCTGCCATTGGGAGATATCATCAGACAATACGACTTGAGTTTTTACTGCTATGCAGATGATACTCAGCTGTATATGTCTTTTGTGCCCGCACAGGTTGATGCTGTCTCCATGCTAAATAGTTGCCTCTCCAAGATCAAACACTGGATGAATTTGCGCTGGCTGAGATTTAATCTGGATAAGTCTGAGGTGTTGGTTGTGGACCCGGGTCACCCGGGGGCGGGTTTTGGAGCTGGGCACATGTCGGGCCAATGGCTTGATGGTGTCCAGCTCACTACCTCAGATCTGGTGCGTAACCTGGGCATTATTTTTGATGACAGTCTGACTCTGAAATTTCAGGTGTCGGTTGTGTTTAAATCCTCATTATACCATCTGAGGAATATCACCCAGGTGAAACACCTGGTTCCTCCAGGTGACCTTCCAACACTGGTCCATGTCTTCATTACTACCCGTCTTGACTACTGCAATGCCTTCTACCTAGGGCTACCTGGGGTTTATATCCACCGCTTGCAGCTAGTGCAGAACGCTGCAGCCAGGCTGATGACTGGCACTTCTAGGGCCAGTCATATTACGCTTGTGCTGCGTGAGCTGCACTGGCTGCCAGTGCAGTGGCGGATCACCTATAAGATAGGCTTGCTTACCTTCAAGGCCCTACACGAACTGGGACCTGACTACCTGAAAGATGTCCTGGTTCCCTACTCCTCAAATTGTCCACTACGATTCACTGACGAGGGATTGCTAGAGGTTTCCAGAGTTCGTCTAAAAATGTCTGGGGCTCGCACTTTTTCATTTGCAGCACCGACCCTGTGGAACTCTCTACCTCGTCGGTTAAGAGAATGCCTGACCATCAGTAGTTTTAAAACTATGTTAAAAATGTGTTTATTGTCTAAGGTTTATCCAGACTGATTTTAAATATTTCTACTGTTGATGTTTCTATATGACTGTGCAGCACCTTGATTTTGAAAGTGCTTAATAAATAAAATATTGATTGATTGATTGATTGAGTATGTAACCCCCCCCCTACAAATGGGAGTTCCCGAAAAGCCTTCCTTGAGCTTGCCTAAATGCTCACGGTGCCAGGCTGGTGCCCTGCGTTTTAGCAGTTTAAATGTATTGCCAGAGAGTGCCTCTATAGTCTCTGTGTACTGTCTCTTTAAGAGCTGCCTGGATTGCAGTCATAATTAATCTGGGAGGGGGCTGAGTGTTTCTATGCTCAGGTCCCACCCAGGCTGCCAAATAATTGCTCCATTCTGCAGTCGCTACTTGTGCAGAGGGAGCTCTGTAAGAAGATGTACTTGTTTGCTGATCACATATTAGAATAGTAATAATATTGCAGTTTGTCTAACCTGCCTTCTTTGCAGCATGGACATTTCTGTTTATCCCCACCATCTTGGTCCTGGACTGATGAAATGGGCCAATCAGTACCTTTGGGGACTCTAAAATGGAGCCTGTCCCCAGGGGCCTTGTGGGAGCAAAATTCTGTAGGAATTATAGTTTTGAGGTTTGGCTCCTAGTTGAACCTGGAGGGGGAGCCCTTGTTGTGACTGACAGAGGAATCAGCCAACCAAACCTTTTGGATAGTGGGGAAAGTCCCAGACTGCTTGCAGTTTCAGTTCAGGTCTGAGTTGGAAAGTGAAGGAGTAACAGCTCGAGATAATCGAGCAGTAATCCTGCATAGATTTGTGCGGGAGAACTGTGAAAGGGCTGAGTTTTGGCCTGCCTGTCTACCTATTGTCCCTGAGAGGGAAACTGAAGTTTATTCAGACTGAATCCGAATTGTGAGGATGATTTAAGCCACAGAACTGTGATCAGACTTTAACCTGAAGAAGACTGAAGATTTGCTGAATGCAATCAGCCTGTCAGGATTTCCAGCCACCTTTGAACTCCTGGTTTGTGCAGAGACTCTGTACTTGTGAGCAGATAGCAATCTGCCTGGTACAGTAGAATTTCTTACATGTAAATGTACTGTGCGCTGTTACTGAGTCATGATTTGGTTCCCCACTGTGTGCTGAACTGTGTTCTGCTTGCTGGAGACTGCATCCAACTCCCATGGACTGAATCCTTATTCATCTCCATTGGGCCTGGGCTTTGCCACATTGGCCCAGCCAGACTACCCGCTGCACAGAGAAAGCCATCGATGAGAGATCTGCCTGGGGATCAGCCCCCCTGCTCTTGCTTTGAACAGGAATGATACCTCAGTGATTCGTGTGGGCCCTGCTTCTCCTGGCACTCCAGTTCAACAACCTGCTGTCTCGATTTCGTCCTGTCTGTGTCCTGTATTGGGTATCGTGAGTAAACATCAGGGTAGCTCCCTGCAACAACAGCTAAATCTAAAATGTTGTCATCTGATTGCTTTGTTGTCTTTTCTGTCACAAACTGAGACCTCCAGCTCCGGATTACAAATAGTGTGTGTTGTGCATGTTGCTTTCTCCCATCACAGGGCCCCAACCAGCTGCGAGCCGGCCTACCCTGAACAACGTTCCTGGCTAGCCCACCATCTTCCTACCTTGGTACCCAGAGTGAATGACTGTGTATGGACTCTGAAATGCATGCAATAACTGTCTTATTGATATAGCCTTTAAGCAAATCAACCTGATTACGCCCCTCCCTTGTTCAAGTCCCCTGAATAAATCAGATCTAACTCTTTTTGCATTTAACCTGACTGTGGTTCCAGTTTGTGCCAAGAGTACTGTACTGTTGCTATTTGCTGTGCATAACCTTGTTTTACAGGGGTTCCCCAGGGTCAAGCTAGAGGAACCAGCCCTGGTGGTAAGTGCAAACAGTGTGGGTAATTGCATGATGAATAAGGGTCATTGTGAAAGTGATTATTGTATATTGTTCAGGCCACTAGAAGGGAAAGAGGGGGGTTACAGCGCCTGGAGGGCTGTGCCCAGGTTAGCTTGACCACTAACAACCCTGACCTCTGGGGGGAGGCACCCGTTTCAGTACCCAGGCCCTTTAACCTGCTACTAGCCAAGCAGGCAGGGGTAGTATCCCGTGGGATAGCGCCACCTAGGGGTTACAAGTATATAATATGTCAATGGTAGAGAGAGTTATTCCACTGTAAAAATCATCCAAAAACAGAGTTCCAGTTTCCTATTGAAATACACTGCCAGTCTTACCAGTAAAGATTTTTTGACTTCATACTGTAATACAAGGATTGCATTGCTTTCATTTTACTATTAGCTAGCAAAATACAAATAAAATCATGAAAATGTAAGTAAAGAAATGAATAAAAGCAAATATATTGGTTACCAAGCCATACAAAAGCCCCAAACTGTCATTATATATCCTTACTAAGCACTGCCTCTTTGAACGTTCCCTCTTAATGAGGAAAACATTTCTAACACTTTTCTTTCAGATTTTTTTTATTTATAATAGCAATAAAGCACTCCCAGGAGTTAGATGAAGTCAGTTAATCAGTCCCTAAAGGCAATATGGCACTTGGCTATTCCTTGTGCCGCATTACACCCCTAGAGGGTGATTTACAGACTGTGATTTTAACCCCTGGTCATGCCTTACTGCTTAAAGAGCAACTCTCTACTTACAATAAAAATGCTTAAAACACTAGATTTACACCAATTACATTTTAACTTTATTGTTTTCTAGCTATTTGTTTTTTTTTTTACTTTCCCTTGCTTTTGGTCTATTAAATATTGTAGATAATGCAGTACTTCTTTTACTTATTTTTTCAAAATGTATCTGACTGTCCCCTCCTAACCACACAACTGCTGTTTCTGACATCACAATCTGTTGACATGGTGAGCACTACAATGTGATAAACAAAGGCACTGTGAGGCTAACAGGGGAGAGTGCAACATCTTTTATACTGACTTTTTAGATAAACTACCAAGATGTGTTGTAAACCATAGAAAGGAACATTGAAAAGGAAGAAATTTGTTCTCTAGGAAACTGAAATAGTTTAAATATCTTATTTATGAAAGTACATGCTGAAGTGCAGAGTTCTTTAACTAGTTACTGTTTAAGAAAATACCTATTTTCAATTTTAAAAACTGGCAGTTTTTTTTTTTTTCTCAGTTCACCCACTTTAAAAGCGCAATAAGACTCTCCATGTTTGTTAGTCGTCTAGGGTTAAGTTCTTCCAGGTGCTAAAGGCATTCAGTGCAAGTGTCTTGTGCATTATTAATAGAGTTAAAACAGAGGGTTTGTTTTGTCTGGGGGAGAAAGGGAACACAAGAGGACACAACATGACACTGGTGGGGGGATTTAGGAGGAAACTGAGAAGGCACTACTTTACAGAAAGGGTGGTGGCACCATGGAATGTGTTCCCAAGGAGGTGGTCTCACTGGGGTCAGTGGGGAGCTTTAAGAGGGGATGGGATAGGTACGGGGGGAAGGTACAGGTGCAGAGGGTGGGGGACCATGGAGGAAAACAAGAAGAGGACTGTAGGGGGAGGGAGGCATAGGGGGTGAGGAGGAAACAGAAGCTTCTCAGCTGTGAGCTGAGCTCGAGCAGACGCAATAGACCTAATGGCCTAAATATGTTGGCTTAGTCATATGTTCATATGTTCATATTATGTATGTGTGCACACATCAACCCCAGACAACCAATGACCCATTGATTCTAACTACTTCCATAGAATTCAAAATGTAAAACATTGCACTATAGCAGTAGTTCTTAGACTTTGTCACAGTGAGCCTCCCCAAACCCATGGAAAAGATTTTGAGCCTCCCCTAAAAACTGAAATAATCTTGGGCCTTCCCAAAGAAAAATAACGTACTGTGCTTTGTGCAGCACACCATGAACATATTGAAACCCCTTTGAGTACTTGGCTCACATTCAGTTCTTTGTCTTATACTGACGTGAAACCTTTGAAAAAGAGCTCCTGTGCTCAAATGTGTTATCTGAATAACAAATAAAACAAATATTGTTAGTCAGCTTATTACTTTGCTCCTTCCTGCTATTGCTCTTAGCACTTCTATGCTCAACCCATGTATTTGGGCTGTTCTGCCATCAGTCTACAAATTGATCAATTACCACCACTCAGTTTATTGTTCATATTTGTTTGCACTATTGTTCACTGTGTATTTCTTGATTGTTTTGCAGTTACCTTTTGAAATGTATTCACTCCCTACCCTTCCCCAGGTACACCTGAAATGAACCTTGGCTCATTCACCTTCCCTTGTCACCTATTAGTAAATAAATACATTAAATTCACCTACTATTATCCTCTTTCAGTTTACTTCATCTCTTCACACAAAATACATAAAACTCAAAATTTAAATGCAGTACTTTTTCAGACTTGCTTGAGCCTCCCCTGGAACAGGTTGGGGCCTCCCCAGGGAGGCTGGCCTCACCATTTGAGAACCCCTGCACTATAGGACAAGGACAGCCTTACAGGGTGGGAATGTGGCACTCCCCTTTTGCAGCCCTGTGAAAAGAGGTAGATAGGCAGTGTGGCCTTGGGGTTGAAGCACTAGTTTTGGAGCTTGAAGACCCACTTTCGAATCCCACACAGCCAGAGACTCACTGTATGACCTTAAGCAAAGCATTTGACCTCCCTGTGCTCCAGTTCCTACCAGCTTGCCAACTGCGCAGACGTATGCCTATAGTATATTTTTGGAGTCACTCTTTTTTGTATAATTTTCATTTCATATTGTATTTGTATGTATGTATTTTTTTTGTTTATTTCAAAGGTTTTACCAGGAAAGGCATACTGAGCTGGTAGCAGCAGGTTTCTAGACATGTCCTGGGGGGAAAGAAGTGTACGCAAGCAATTATGACATAACGAGTTATGGGTTATGGCCTGCTAAGAGCATGCCACAAGTGCATTATGAGGCACAAGGCGCTTGTGCCGAGTGCCCTTAGCACCTGAGAAGTGCTCTTATAAGGCCATAACCCACACTTCGGAGTGTCTTATTGAGTTATAAAATGGGCTCCCCTTCCATGAACCCCCTTAGTAAAAAAAAAATTAAAATAATATTTAAAAGAAGTGTGCTTAAAACTGTTAAATATGCAGAATACAGAAAAATAGTCCATCTGTACTGCACACTTGCAGACCACATATCATGCAACCACTATAGGGTGTTAGTGTGTCTCCCTCCTTCCTACTCTGTCTCTCCCCAAACTGACTAACACTTATTTTTTATGTCCTTTATTTTGCTTTTGTTTATGCTGTTTTTCAGTTCTAATCAGTGGCCAGCTTGACTGTGAGGCATCGTGTTACTTAGTGGGTGCTCTGTAGAGTATGCACGTCTCTTTGCAACTCTGTTTCTCCCTCAACGCTTCTTTTTTTTTTTTTTATTCATTTGCTTTGTTTTTACTTTACTTTACACTTTCTTTTTCAGCTGCACCTACCAGCTCGGTTGACTGTGAGCGAGCGTGTCCCTTAGTGGCTGCCATACAGGACGACTTTTACTTTGCAGTTTTGAAACCGAAACATTTACTTTGTGTTGCATTATACCTAGATGGTTTTTCCTTCTTGTGTAGTCTAATGGATGTTGGTGGCTTGCCGGGAGGGCTGCAGCATGGAGATTGCAGATGCTGGAAATGGACTGGAGACTCAAGTTTGTGGTTTAAGTCACTGTTTCGTCTGCGCCATTTGAAGTAGTGGGAGCGAGAGCCACCTGTCAGAGCAGACAGGTACCAAAGAAAATGAGAGCTACTAACTCTGCAAATAGTCTTGTCATGGAGGAAGGGGGAGATGTTGGGTATATTCAATGTATTTTTTTTCTGTTTCTGTTGGTGGCACCACTCTCCTGGCAGCCTAGTTCTGGTGCCATCTGTCACTTGGTACATGAGGAGCTGCATTGGGAGAGCGGTGAAAACCCACTCAGCTGCTTGCTCTGTCAGAAAGTGACAGCATGGGTACAACGATATGCCAGCTGTGCTGCAGTGGATCCCTTTTTGAAGTAATGCAGGCTGGCAAAATATGCCACTATAAGGACACGGCTCTGAGAGGCTGTCAGCCAATCAGAGTGGTGGCAATGTTTTGCCCATTTTATAAAATGTAATATGCAGTAGGAGAAGAGCAAACATTCATTAAATATTTGCAAAAATAGACATTTAAGAAGCAAAACAGTGCAATAATTAATGTGCAATTACAGCGCCAAAACCAATGTACAAAACCAATATATATTGTATGGTAACCTGAATAAACAGTCCTAGGTAGATCGGATTGCACCTGCTCAGTATACTGACCAACTGTGTAACTGGGGTAGGGAGTGGGGGTTCTCATAGCAAGGTAGTGCCAATGTGCAAGCCATGTGAGGAGGCAGGCACTAAGGGGAAAAGTCAGAGACAGCTGCAGAAGGGAGATATGAAGTCTCGCAGAAGTGACTTGAGGCTAAAGGGGGGGGTGTGGATGGATGGGGAAGAGAGGCCCAGAGCTTAAGGAAGCAGTAAGAGAAGACAGCTTGGCAGGCAGTGGATATTGTTTGGGGGCGACATTGTTGATTTACTTTGTAACTCTCCCAGGTTGTGCCTGAAAATTGGCATCTGTTCGCCAAATGCACTAACCTGGTAACAAAAACAAATAAATAAATAAAAGTAGGAAACTACTGTCTTCGTGTAACATGTATATTTATTTTTCATTCTTTGGTAACCGGATAAGGTCCACTAAGCCCAAAGGCTGTTTTCAAGGGTAACCCAGAAGCACTGGGGTGGTTAAGTGACTTGCTCAGAGTCACACAGTATGCAAATGGAGGTTGTGGGAATCAAATCCAGATCTGCTGGATATACCAAGCTCATTCATAGCTCATTACTCTAACCTGTAGGCTATACTGCCAGCCCATATATTATTTGATGGTCTTCACTCTTTCAAGCAATAGAAGAACCTCTAAAAACGGCACAGGATCATAATGTCGCATGATACAATGCCGCTGCAATATACCACACTGTCAATACAGTGCAATATAATGCCAGCGCATTTCTCTATGTTTTGTGGGGGCTCACTCTGTGCCCCCAACTCCCAACTAAAATAATCAATTCCTGGGGCTGTACACTTAAATTGCACAAAGTGTGAAATAAGAAAATTCCTGGGACCAGAATTTGATACGTGGTCCGCAGATGCACCTGCACAACCGTGCATAGACCATTTCGCAGTTTTGCACCCTGTCGTTATTCCCGCCCGCACTGTCTGTGTTGTGCAGTTTTAAAGTGTGCCGTCTTACATACGGCAGATTGACCCGGTATCTCTAAAAACAGCCCACTGCATTCTGTACCACCATGTACATGCAATTACAGTGATTTATTTGTCTAAAAAGTGACTGGAGATCATGTAGGGTCTGCAGTGAAAGTATAGGTAGGGATAAAAAGGGCAGACAGGGTGGGCTCAGTGGTCCCTATCTGCTAACAGATTCTATGTTTCTATGATAGCCCAGCTGAAATGCAGTATCTCATTTTCATTATGGTCCTGCTTTTACATATTTTTTACAGTTGAGTGACCTGAAGCACTGAGAGGTTTGCTGACTTGCTCACACAGTGAATGCATGGCTCTGTCGGATTCATGTAACATGTATTATTTGGTGGTCCTCACCCTTTCAAACAACTGGGGGACTTCTATAAATGTTTATGAGAGGTGAGATAAGTCCAAGAGAAGGTGGGGTAACAGGGCTGGGAGTAGTGACAAGGTTGAAGATGGCAGCCAATGTGAAAGGAGGACAACAGAGAAGAAAATCATGAATCAGTCCACTGCATTTCGTACCACTATATGCATGCAAATTACAGTGATTTTTTTTTAAATTTTATTCAGGATAGCCCAGCTGTATCTCATTTTCAGTGAGGTCCAGTGTTTACCTATTTTTTTTTACAGTTGAATAAACTGATGCACTGAGGAGTTTACTGACTTGCCCAGGGTCACACACTGAGTAAAGGGCTCTGGTGGGATTTGAACCTGGGTCTCCTGGTTCCCCCCTCTCTAGCCACCAGATTATGCTGCCTTCATATGTGCTCAGCAGATTTAAGCTATTGGCATGGTTGTAAAGACACAGAGGGTCTCCCATGACTTTTGCCTTCTTCAGTTTGAACATATGTTGCCACCCTATTGGACATCTTGGATTTTAGCATTGCCAGATTCATGGGTATGTCTGTAGTTGCTCACCTTTTGAAAATGTATCTCAGTCTGTTAAAGGGTTAAGTCCATATCACCAGCCAGTATTCTTACGAACAACATTTTCCATGTCTGTAGAAGAAAACAGAGCTTTGCTATATATCTTTTTCACTAATAAAGAATAAATTAACACACTACACCATTCTGTAGCCTGCTGACTATCTGGACATTGGCTTGCAAGATGCATTACAGCTTGGCTGTGACCCCTCATCCCTTTTTCCCAAAGTGGAAAATCTTCCACCATCTCTGACTTAATGTGCCAGCAGGGCCATTGGGCCACACGTGTACAGAGATCTGTTGCCCTGCCAGCTGCCAAAAAGAATGTCTCGCGACAGCACTCACTCATCCATGCTAAACTGACAGGCAAGTAAATCAAGAGGCTAGACAGCTGGCATTACACTCCAAATGCTGGATGTTAGGCCAATAGGAGCCAGATCAAATGGGGTCGTGACCAATGCCTTTGGATCCCCAGTCAAGATTTTGATCCGAGTTTGCAGACTTAGCCTTAGCTTCAGCCTAAAAGGAATACTCACTGACTATAGTAGTTAGCTACGGGTCCATGAATGAAGTGGAGCAGAAACCTTGCTTATTAGAATTTACACTGTGCATTAGAGCTAGTGTCTCTCCCAAAATAGGCTCTGTGGACAAATTGGCTGTTTGTATAGAACATGCAGCCTGTGCAAAGCAGCGCCCTCTAGCAGTGGGAAGTTGGAAATGACAGAGTCCTACAGTGCTGAGAAAAAGTAACCACAGTGGGACCCCTGGTAGTGGTGGTAGTGCTTGAGATCACAAATGTTTGAAGTCAAAGGAGTGTTCTAACCTCGAAGTCTGGGGAAATTCCCTTTACCTGAATGGTTAGGGCTGCTGCCTTCAAGACTCGGGGTCCTAAGTTTGATCCCAGCTAAGGCTGGAGGACAAGACGTATCTTTCAGGTAGAGGAGATAGACATAACAGGGGTACTGTCTTCAGTACTTGTGTTGAACTAAGGCCCAATTCACATAGGTGACCGGGATGCACTCAAATCAAGCGTATCCCATCTGAAGCCCTGTGCCCCCCATTGCCCATCAGCAGTGAATGACATTCTCAGCCCCTGACAGTGCAAAATCACGTGTGGTGGCAGGATGGCACTGGTCTGGATCTTGGGTATCCATTCAGATGCTCAGATTGGTCTGCAAGTGTTTTCCTACCTGCACAGGGTGCAGGGACACATGGAATATGGCAGACATCCCCACTTGAAAAAATGTTAATTTCAAAATCCCAACCCCTGGTACAGATGATGCGTCCTTCCTGCTGTGGAGTTTCCTACAGTTGAGTGCTGGAGGAGTGGGGCAAATCAGGCCTGAGATTGTCAAGTGTGGCTGGTTGGAGAAGGGTACATGCTGTCCTTAGGCAGATATAGTGGCCACCCACTTTGTCAATCCTCTGTGCCACAGAGATTGTGATGTGGGCTTGGCCTATACTTGCCCACACCCCCATCAGCCCGCCCCTGGCCCACTCATGCAGCCATATGCATGGGTCAGGGATCGAGTGCAGAGGGGGCATGCTCCCCCACTGTGACTGCACAGAGTACCCTGATGGTATACAGCCTGTGTATAGTGAGCACTCTGCAACTTTTCCAATTCTCACACTCGTGTGGAAAGTCCTGTAACCTTCTGTGGATCAGGCCTGAGAAGCATATCATTGGAATCCTCATGTTAGTAAGAAGCAGGTCCCCGCCCCCCAAACACCCACACATGCACTCTTGAAGTAGAGACAAGTTTTCAGGGAGGTTCTGTAATAAAAAAAATAGAAAAACTCTAAGCCTTCAATAAAAAGGAGATACTTTTTTTCTGTCCAGTGCCTCTAGGAATTGGTTAGCTTACACAGACTGCTAAAAAGGGATCAGGTTCCAAGTTACAGTCGCTGCGTGCTAGCAATGTGAACATCTGGAGCAGCCCTGTGCAGAGATTTATCCCTGGCAATTTATAAACATTTAATCATATTAATTCTTATCTAGACAGGGACAGTACATAAACACCCTCCACATGCTGTGGAAGAATAGAGTTAGTCAGTTACATATCTGTAACTAGCCTACTCTTTTAAAATATCGTGGAAAAATAAATCATATGTTTTTATCCCTCGGGGATGCTTCCATTATGAAGTTATTCCAAAAAAGAGGGAATTCCATGCCAAATCAAATACTAGTATAGCAAGAAAGGCAAATTCTTGCCAGCACGAATGTCCAAGGCCCTCTTTCTTTTTTACATTTGGGAAAAATGAAAACACTTACCCTCTTCCCGTTACATTGAGGGTGTCAAGCACTGGACACACAGAGATCAGATCCGACTACTGTAATTACCAGCAACAAACCAGACAGTAACACTGAAATATTCCTGTAATTCTCCTGATTATTTTCTTTTTATCAGAATTAAAAGGAAAAGAATTCCTTCAGTGTGTGGTGGGTCTCACACAAGATATAATGGGGGGGGGCACAGGCATGATTGCATTGTTTCCCATCCAACCATTAATAGAAACACAGATGTTTACAGGCAGAAAAAGGCCAGGGGTCCATCAACTCTGCCCTGACCTAAGCCGAACCAGTCTTTCACTCGTCGGGGTTAGGCTGCGTGCCCTGTTGGCAGCCCTGCCTTATTCTCTGACTGATCCCCTGCCCTGCAGCACTGCACATGCCCCTACTAATCGCTTATGTCTGTCTCACCCCCTAAATCTATCCCCTTACCACCTCTGAGCTTCAGTACACATTACAACCTCCTGCTGGAGGACACGTGCAATGTCAACTATAAATGAACTGACAAGCATGAAGTTTTCTTATTCTGTATCCAGCTGGCACTGATCTTCCCATTTTTTTTTAATCCTCATCAATTAAATTCCAAAGCTCTTCACTCATGTCTTCTAACTCTTGGCCTAGGATTGTTTTTGTCTGTGGCCAATCCTGCAGCTCTCATTTCTGCATGGGTTGCAGAGCTGGGGTCAGCACTCTGGCTGTGGGCCTAGGTTGTTGCCCAGACAGGTTCTAGGAGTATGGGTGGTACATCTTGTGGGTAACATTTGACATTACATTTCTGTAACTACAATGTAATTATAGTATTATTACACTGTAACTGCAAGGAAATTACATTGTACTTACATGGATCAAATATGTAACTACAGTGTGCTGTAATTTAAATGAGACACTGTCAGCCATTGAGGTTGACATTTTTAATGCCAACATCACAAAAGTGCTTGCACTTCCTGCAGCCTTCTTAATGATCTTGTAATGTGTCTACCTGCACAGAATGTCTAAAAATCTCATATTTTTTCTGATTTTAACTGTATAAGGTAATACTGTCTATCCTCTCTTTTTCTCACCCACCAGACATTTGTGCACACTCACATATGGAAATGACACTGAAGTGCTGGCAGGCTCATCCAAGAATGAGTTTTTCAAAATTTTGAGCCTTCTGAGATAAACACTGAACTATGAAGTGTAACATGTGCTGAACTTACTGCTGTAGTTCACTTATTTTTCAAAAATGAGAGGTATATCACAGGTAAATCTGCATCTGAAAGTCAAGTTGTGACACTGGGAATGGTGCGTGTGCCAATTGTCACAGCCTGATTTTCAAATGCAGATTTACCTGTGATACACCCCTCATTTTTGGAAAAGAAGTAAATTAATAAGTTCAGTGTACGTTGTACTTCATAGTTCAGTGTTTATCTCAGAAGGCTTAAAATTTTGGAAACTCAGCCCTGAACGAGCCTGCTAGCACTTTACCACCATTTCCGTATGTGAGTGCACATAAACGTCCAGCGGCAAGGAATAGGAGCAGGCCACCAGTGTTACCATATGCAGTTAAAATCAGAAAAAAGTATGAGTTTTTTAGACATCATGTGCAGGTAGACACATTACAGGATCATTAACCCTTACAGGGCCGCGGACTGATACATCAGTCCAGAACTCCACTACGTTTTAATTCTGTCGGCAATCTAAGGGTTAAGAAGGCTGCAGGGAGTGCAGGCACTTTTGTGGTAATAGCATAAAAAGGTCAACCTCAATGGCTGACAGTGTCCCTTTAATATACTTACGCATTTACAGTATAATTATACCTTACATTAATTAAGTAATTAGTTTGGTAACAAAAACTTAATATGATTACTGGTATGTGGTGATTACAACCCAAAACTTACTCTCTGTTACACATACTGTGTTACACACAAGTGTGTGTAATGTAGAGCTCCTTTGCTCTAACACACATCACTGAGCATGAAACACAACAGCTGCAGTCAAAATGTACTTTTATCTTCGTTCAGTTATTCTCCTATTTGTTGACCATAGCTCTCTGAAAGGGACACTGCCAACCCTTTTTGCATTATATTATTTGTAGTTCAAAACTTACATTTTATTATTGCTTATCTTTTCTTAAAATTCATTAATATTAGAAACATAGAAACACCAACAAAGATGGCAGAAAAAAACAGAGGTCCATCTAGTCTGCCCAAGTTCCTTATAATCCCTGGAATCTTCCCTGGAAGCTATTGTTCCTCCTGGGGACCAACTCACCTCATCCTCTTCCTGTTCTCATCCCTGGTCCTGTTGCCCCAGGCAGTCACTATTCGCGTCATTCTATTCCAGGTCTGCTTGAATCCCCTGCTATGTTTACACCCACCACCTCAGCCAACAGACAGTTCCAAGATCCCACCACCCTTTCCATAAAGAAGTACTTCCTCACATCCCTCCAGAACCTCCCTCCTGTTAATTTCCATTCTTGTCCACATGACTGCGAGTTGGTGCTCAGGGTAAATAATTGCTGCAGTTCACTTTGTTAATTCCTTTAAGGAACTTAAATGTCTCTATCATATCTCTCCTCTTCCTTCTGGTTTACAGTGGGCACATATTTAATGCCTTGAGGTGTGTCTTATAGGATCTGCCCTGTTGGTGCTGAGTCATTTTTGTTACTCTCTGCTGCACTGTCTCCAGCATATCCATGTCCTTTCTGAGGTAAGATCTCCAGAACTGAGCACAGTACTCCAGGTGAGGCCCCACCATGGTTCTGTAGAGGAGAAGTATTACCTCTTTTCTTTTGCTGTCAGTCCCCCTCCCAATATATCCCAGCATCCTGTTAGGTTTGATATAGGCCTAGTTGCACTGGTTTGTTTGTTTGTTTAAGGGAATTACTAATGAAAGCTCCTAGATCCCTTTCCTCCTCTGTAGTGCTAAGTCTCTCCCCACCCATCCAGTACTCTGTCTTGGGGTTCCTTTTCCCTAGGTGGATTAACCTTGCACTTTTTAGCATTGAATTTTAACTGCCAGATCTTTGACCACCCCTCTAGCTTTTGTAGGTCCCTCTGCATATCACTTATTACCTCTGCACTATACACCCTCCCACATAGTTTTGTGCGATTATCTGCAAAGAGACATAACCTTGCCCCAGATTCCTTCACTGATGTGACTAATGGACATGTTAAAAAAGGACTGGCCAGGGAATACATGTTTTTTTCACACCCCCACCATATGTGGTCACGGCTGGATTATAGGTTCCTTCCCAGGGAGTGGTACTTTCATATTAGATACATCAAGCATGGACCTATCCACATCTCTGACCATGCTATGGTTATTATGTCTTTGAATAGGGGGGAGGATGAGGACAGGTTAAAGGTCTGGAGGTTTCCTAATTATTTACTAGCCAAAACAGAGTTTCAGGAACACTTGGATGAGCAATGGCAGCAGTATGTTCGTAGCAATTCGGAGACTGATGTCCCTAAAGCATTTTTTTTGGATACAGGGAAAGCGTTTATGAGGGGGGCCATTATTAGTTATGTTGCTCATCAAAAAAAAAAAGTCAAGGAAAGGAGAATTAATCTAGAACAGAGACTTAAGGTGTTGGAGAGAAAGGCGGCTTTGGGTACGGGTGGAGAAAATGTGCTCTTGTTGTTGACAAGGACCAGGGAGGCATTAAATAACTTGCTGCTGGGATAAACGAGGAAAACAGGGCTATTTATTAGGAAACATTTTTATGAGTGGGGGAACAAACCGGGAACCATGCTGGCAAACCTCGTAAGGGGGAGTGGGGGGCATCTAATTCAAGCCGTTCGGGCAGAGGATGGGGTCCTTCTGAAAACTAAAGCAGATATTGGGGAGAGATTTAGGAGATTCTACCATGCGCTTTACCAAGGTCAAAGGGGGGAGGATACGGGGATGGTGGAATTTTTGAATAGGGTGGACATACCACAGATAACAGATGGTCAGAGAGACCGGCTAAATGCGGCTATTACAAAGGAGGAAATCCTTTCGGCTATTGGAGCGCTTAAGAGGGGTAAGACCAGTGGCCCTGATGGCTTCTCAGCCGAATATTATAAAGTTATGAAATCAAAAATAGTGGGCCGTCTGGAAGCAGTTTTTCAGGAGGTGAGAGAGGAGAAAGGAAGGCTACCCCAATCATGGGGAGAAGCTACAATTTGCCTGATTCCTAAACCAGGGAAAGACCCTTTAGAATGTGCCTCCTTTAGACCGCTCTCCCTCCTGAATTGTGACTCTAAGATTTTAGACAAAATTATGGCCACCCGACTGGAAGGTCTATTACCGGGGATCATCCACCCAGACCAGACTGTGTTTATTCGGGATAGGTACTCATATCACAATATGAGGACTCTCCTCAATGTAACCTGGGGAGCAAAGGTTAATAAAGAAGTGGTGCATATATTGTCAATGGATGCAGAGAAAGCATTCGACAGAGTGGAGTGGGAATATTTAATAGAAGTTTTGACCCAGTTTGGGCTGGGTGAATGGTTCACAGGGATGGTGCGCCAGATGTACAGAAATTCCAGGGCTAGAGTTTTAACCAATGGGACCCTCTCGGATAGCTTTGACTTGGAAAGAGGCACAAGACTGGGCTGCCCTCTTTTCTCTCTCCTGTTTGCTTTAGCGCTGGAACCCCTGGCCATCACTATTCGGAAGCATCCAGACATTTCGGGAGTTATGGGGAAGATGGGTAGAGAGGTCAAGCTTTCGCTTTATGCGGATGATATGTTGATATATGTAACTAAACCTAATAAGTCCATGCCTCTTCTTCTGAGCCTAACTGACCAGTTCTCACAATTCTCTGGATATAAGCTAAACCTAGACAAATCGGAAGAGCTGAGGGTTGGGGCACAAGAGGGAGGATCAGTTGCAAGGAAATCAAAATGGGGCTTCTGGGTAATTGGAAAGGCTTTCACTTATCTGGGCATCAAAGTGGGAGGGAAGTTGGAGGATTTATATGATTTGAATTATATCCCACTTGTGCAAAGTATAGTCATGGACCTAGCTAGATGGAAAAATCTCCCCATAACGTGGTTGGGTAGGATAAATCTTATCAAGATGAACCCACTTCCCAGAATACTTTACAGTTTACAAATGCTCCATATTGGGTTGAAAGGAACGGATGTGAGAAAATTGGAAAAAGCCTTTTCAGATTTTATTTGGAGAGGGAGATGCCCGAGGATAGGTCTAGCCCAGCTGAAGGCCCCTATAGATAAAGGAGGTTTATTTTTTCCGGATTGAATTAACTATCAAAGGGCAATGCAGTGTCGATATATACAGGACTGGATTGATAGACCTAAGGAAGTGGGTTGGTTGGATTTGGAGGAGAGGGGAAGTGTGGGAAGAATTTCAGTGTACCTATCCCTGGGGGGTCGGAAGGCATACCAGAGGCTCCCTAATCGGAACCCTCTGGTTATAGCGGTGTTGGACAGCTGGAGGGACATGTCTAAACTGAAAGGCCCCAGACAAGAGGACACGCTACTCCTCCCGCTGAGGGGAAACCCTTTTTTCCTTCCAGGGTGGGAGGATGGGGGGTATAAAGAGTGGGAAATAAAGGGAATTAATTGCCTTAAGCATCTATTTACATGTGGTGTGCTGGACTCATTCTAGAACATACAAGATAAGACAGGGCTGGGACACCAGTACTTATTTCATTATCTCCAAGTAAGGGAATACATTAAATCCATTGGCAGGCTTGGAGGTATCATACCGCAGTGGGAGGCGCTCAAACAATTAATAATGACAGGACAAAGAAAACCCAAGGATACCATTCAGAGAATGGCTAAAGAAGGTATTACATGGTTTCTGGATAAAACGCAGAATACTAAAATGCTCTGGGAGAGAGATCTGGAGATCACAAGCTCCATAGACAATTGGAAAATGCTTCTTCAGCTACATCAGGGTGTCTTGATGTGTAACAAGTATAAAGAGTCCTATTATAAGTTTTGCCACAGGCTGTACTATCCACCCCTGGTGGTCCATAAGTATAACTCGGTAATTTCTCCCATATGCCCTAGGTGCAATAATAACCTGGCCTCATATTATCACTATTTCTGGACCTGTTCAACCTTGCAGATATTTTGGAGAGAGATAGTAGCTGAATTGCGAAGGATTGGAGGCCGGCGGTTTCCCCTGACCCCTCTTTTCCTACTTTTTGGGGTGGAGAAAGCGGGGGGGGAGTGGACCCCCATACATAAGTGGCTTAGGGTGTTAATATATATGGCTAGGCACTGTATTCTGAATACCTGGGTCACAGCAGCAAAGCCTCCTGTTGCACAATGGAAAACCCTGGTAACACAGGCCATTACTTTGGAACGTTTGACATATGCCACTAAGGGGAAAGAGGAATTGTTCTATAGAACCTGGCAACCGTACTTCTCATCCCTGACTGTAGCAGAAAGCATTATGCTTAATGAGGGCTGGATTTGAAATGATCATATTAGGAGAGGGGTATTCCTGGGAAATAAAATATTAGGGGCTTCGACTCCATATCACCCGGGCTAACAATTTAGAAGAAATGGCTTCTTCTGTTTACTGAATGGAAAGAATAAGATGTAAAGTGATGAAATGGATCTGGATGTAAATATGTTATGTACCAAGGTTTATGTTGTGTATGTCTGTATGTATGTACTGTATGTTGGATGTATGTCTTTTTTCCTTTTGTGAAAAAACAGAAACAATAAACAAATGATGCAAAAAAAAAAAGGACTGGACCCAGGACAGATCCCTGTGGAACCCTGCTCATATCCTCCCTCTCCTTTGATTTAACCCCATTGACCACCACCCTCTGCTGCCTCCCTTCTAGCCAATTACCCATCCAGTTCACTATGGTTTTAGTCGCACTAGTCTTCCATATTCTTGAGCAATCTTTTGTGCGGTACTGAATCAAAAGCCTTGCCGAAGTCAAAGTACAGGAGATCCACTGTGTGGCCCTTGTCTACTTCCTTTGTCACCCAGTCAAAGAAAACTATCAGGTTAGTCTGACAAGACCTTCCTGTCATGAAACCGTGCTGTTTACTATCCTGGAGTCCGTTGTTTTCCAGGTAGTCCAAGAGGTCCTCTTTGATCAGTGATTCCACCTGCTTCCCCATGATAGAGGTCAGAATGACAGACTTGTAGTTCCTTGGTTGCTCCTTATCCCCCACCTTATGAAGCAGTACAACGTCTGCCATCTTCAAATACCTTGGAACTACTCCAGACCTAAGTGAGCTGTTGATACCCAGCCAGTGGTTCAGTGAGTTCCACTGCTAATTCCCTTAGTAACCTTGGATGCAACCCATCTAGTCCCAGGACCTTATCTATCTTTTGGGCTATCAGCAACTATAGTGGTCTCTTAAACCTATTTTTCTTTGTTACTGTTCTTATGAAGGCCATTGATGCCTTGAAGATGGCTCCCTTAATTGTCCCCATCCCTCCTCCACCCCGCCTATGTCCACTAACCCTACTAACTTATCTCTGACCAGTTCCCTCAACCTATCAAAGTCCACCCTTCTAAAGTCAAGGACTTTGGTTCTCAGTTGTGGCTTGCCAGTCCCGAGGCCCAATTCAAACCACAGAGAGTTATGGTCGCTATTACCTAGCAGTTCCCCTACTCCCACAGCACCCACCATCTCTGAGTTGGTGAACACCACATCAAGGTTTGTAGTCTGCCTGGTGGGTTCCTTAACTAGTTGCACCAGTAGACAGTCTTGGAAGGTGTCCAGCAATGTCTGGATCCTGGCACTCTTGGCCACTATGACCTCTCAGTCAATGTCTGGCAGGTTCAGGTCTCCTGCCACCACTACTTCTCCCTTTGCTACCCTTCTTTTAAGTTCCTCCCTGAGTTCTTTGTACCTTTCCTCCCCTTGTTCGGAAGGCCTATAGATCACCCCAAGCATACTTTCCTGCCTGAGGCTGCCATGAGTTTCACCCATATTGAATCATCCTCCCCATTGCTACTTCTAATGCATCAGTTTTCTGCCATTTCAATGCCCTCCTTGGCAAAAAGGGCAACTCCTCCCCTCTACCAGTTCTTCTATCCCTTCTGAGCAGTGTATACCCAGGGACCATCATCTCCCAGTCATTATTATCTATGATCCACAGTTCCCTGATGGCCACAAGATCCACCTCAGTGTCTGCCATCAGCATCTAGGCCTTGCTGAGTTTGTTACCTAGGCTCCTGGTGTTAAGCCATACCCCATTTCATTTGACCCCTGCTCTAACTCTACAACTGTCCTTCTGTTTTCCCTGTTTTCTCACCCCCTTGTTTGTACTTTTGCCTTTGTTCCCCCCTCACTACTGCCCTTCCCTTGGTCCTATAAACCATTCTGTGTTGTCTGTACCCTTTTTGCTGCTACTGTCCCCTGGATGTGGGGGAGTACTATCATGGATCCCCTTCTGCTCACCATCCACCATGAATCCCCTAGAACTGGACTCCCCCACAGTCAGTTTAAATGTCTGATGTTGATGTCAAATTTCTGCCCCAATGCGTTGGCCCCTTCTCTCATAAGGTGAAGTCTAGCACCCTTGAAGAATCTCCTGTCCCAGAAATGCCCCCAATCCCCTACAAAGTGGTACCCATGTCTCGACACCACCCCTTTAGTCAACTGTTAAACTTCTCTGTTTCAGCACTCCTTATCCTATTCTGCTTCCCATCCCTGCCCCACACAGGGTGATTTTCAGAAAAGACCTCAGAGGCTGAGTGTGCCGCTAATCTGTGCCCCAGTCTACTGAAGTTCTGCTTCACTGTTCAACTGGTTAGCCAGATCGTTGGTACCTAGCTGTACCAGTACCTCCAGCTCCCCCCTCCCTCTCCACTATCCTCCCCATTCGGTATAAATCCCAGTTGGCTGACACTCCAGGCAAGCATCGGACCAACCCCCTCCCATCTAGCCCTTCCCATTGTTTATTGCAAGTTGTTTTATCTGCTTCTTTTCTTAGTAGAACTGAAATGCACGCTAACAGTGTAGTTATACCCAAACTTGATCTTCTCTTACTGCATACTTCCTGAACATCAGTGTAACCCCCCCACCAGTTTTAGGGTTTATCTTAATGTCTTCCTTGGCTCCTCAATACCTACTGTCAGGCTGGTGTCCTGTCTTTGTGTGATTCTGTTTAGTTGGGTGAGAGTGCCATATCGAGCCTCCGCACCTGTCCCTTTAAGAGACTAGCTAATCTGAGTTAAGTGAGTAGTCTGCACTGGGTCCAAGTGATTTAGGGCTTGCAACTGGCCAGACACCTTTCCAATTTGCTCCACCCTGCAGTCGCTACTTGCGCAGAGGGAGCCTGTGTAGGAACTGTGCTTATTTACTGTTTGTGCATTGTTATATTTGATGTAGAGGAGTTTGTCTAACCTGCTTTAGTTGCAACTTGTTTGTCTGCATGGAGACACCATGTTAGGTCCAGGACTTCCAGAAATTGGACCAATAGAACTCTGGGGACCTAAAAGGGATCCGAACCCCAGTGTCTGGTTCCATGTGAAAATAGTGATTATAAAATCATGACTACAATTTAAGCATCTCCTTTTCGTCGACCACATTATTAGCGCTCATAAATCGTAGCCCCCCACAATGTTAGCTACCATGTAATAATAGCGCTTGGCATACATGTAATCAGAATTTACTTACAACGTAGGTAGTTTGTGTTTTGTAGGCTGCTGTTATGATAGTTCAGTTATTTTACTTTGTTTTACTTCCTGTTTTGTGGATCCCACAATGCATTAGTCTAACACTTAGAGCTACCTGTTCCCATCTCACATGTCAATATCTAAATCGAGGTCACCAAGGACATGGAGTTTATCGCAAGCCAGAAGGGAAAGACACCCGCCTTATTTTCAGGCTTTCTTCATTGCCATGACAAAGAAAAAGGAGGAAAGGTGTACTGGCGATATGTGGATGCCCACCGCTTCAACTGTCTTGCACGCATCCACACAATTGATGGCAAGGTAATAGCTCAAATCAAAGAACATACACATGTTGTAGATGCTGGAGGAGTTGGTGTCCGTAAAGTGATGGCTAGTGTAAGAGAGCGTGCAAGACGTTGTGTAGAAAGTACCTCACAGGTTGTGGTGCAATGCACTTCTACTACACCTAACTCTGTTGCTGGCCGATTGCCAGATGTACAGTTAATTAAACTAACTGTGCAAAGAATACACCAGGTAGAACGCAGTTGGCCCGCTACACCTAGCACAGTACAGGAATTGGTCATTCCACCTGAATTTACATTAATTGAAGGTGGTAAAAATGTCCTGCTGTTCAATAGTGGTAAGGAGCAAGACAGGATTCTAATGTTTGCAACCAGTGCAAATTTAAGATTTCTCAGTGAGTGCACTGATTGGATGATGGACGGAACATTCAAATCATGTCCCATGCTATTTGACCAACTGTATACCATATGGTGTCAATTCAGGAACTGTGGTCACTGCTGTTTTTGTGCTCATGTGTTCGCGCAAAACTGCTACCTATGACAGGGTATATTCCCAACTTAAATCCCTGTTGCCCAACCTAGCACCGCTTACTGCTATTCTTGACTTTTAGAAGTCTGCATGGAAAGCATTCACCAATGCTTTCCCATCTGCAGACCTTCGAGGGTGCTTTTTCCATCTTGCACAATGTATCTGGTGAAAGATTCAAAAGCTACCAGATATACATGAACAATACATGCAGACCCTGATTTTACATTACACATTCGCATGCTTCTGTCCCTTGCTTTTATACCGCCAGACGATGTAGCTAATGCATTTGACGATATGCGCCAATTTGAATTTTTTGAACAACATGATGAACTACTGTTGCCCTTACTAGACTATTTTGAGACCACTTGGGTCGGAAGGCATTGGGGGCATTCTGGACTTAGGAGGGCAGCATTCCCCCCTCATC
The DNA here is from genome assembly GCA_016271365.2 of Neoceratodus forsteri. NCBI lineage: Eukaryota > Metazoa > Chordata > Ceratodontiformes > Ceratodontidae > Neoceratodus > Neoceratodus forsteri. The sequence goes on along the minus strand of JADMNL010000023.1, from coordinate 381,339,452 downwards.
AGTGGAGTTGCCACAGTGCTACAATGCTGGGAATTGCAAGAACAAATAATGCTGTAGAGGGCTGGCACAGGAGATTCAATTCCAGATTAGGTGCCTGTCATCCCAGCGTGTGGAAGTTGATTCAATCACTTAAGGAAGAACAGAGGCTCACGGAAATTAGATTAGAGCAAATTGTGTCTGGGGCATATATCGCAACTGGAAAAAAAGAATACAAGGACAGCAATGCTCACATCGTAGCAATAGTGGCTTCTCATGGTACAAGAAGCTTGTATGATTATCTCAGAGGTCTCGCTTATAACTTTCAATTTCAGGTGCGAATGCACCTAAGAGCACCTCGAACGACTGGCTTTTTTAATTGTATTTTTTTTTGATTTGGCTGATGAATTGGCTTTTTTAATTGGTTTGTTTTCTTCATTTGGCTGGATATTTTGTAGCTAATAATGAATAATTTTTTTTGTTTATTTGTGAGTTGCTATTATGACATGCCTACGTCCAGAAGTGATCTCCCGACCTGTTAACATGCCTCCATCCAGAAGTGATCTCCCCACCTTCCTCCAGAAACTGTGCACAGTTCAGTTCATTCATACATACATACAAAACATGATAGAGTAATCAGTCAGCAGAGGGTACTAAACAGCCATGATAGTCTTTTTTGAATCTCCCAAAGCAGAACATGGGCAGTTCACAGTTCAGTCGCTGAATTTGTGTACTCGCTATTTTGTCTAACAAATATCCGCGCTCAGTCGCCAAAATTGTTTACTCGCTGAATTGTGCTAGTCGCTGATTTAGTAGTCGCGGTTATTGCTTCGCTATTTTGCCGTCGCTCAATTGTAGTTGCCGTTTTCTTGGGTAACCCCAGTGTCTAGCGGGAAAGAAAATCTGTAGTTTTGTAGTCTTTTAGGCTAGCACCAAATAATCTGTGAGGGGGAGCCCTAACTGTAACTGACAGCTCCCTCAGCCAACCTGAATGCTGGATTTACAAGGGAAAAGCCCAGTGTGCCAAGAGACAGTGGGTCAGCTAGAGTTGGAAGTTGAAGTGTGAACAGCTCGAGCTTTCGAGCAACTGCTCCCAGAAGGAGCTTAAGGGAATCAGTAGGAAGAGGCCTACCTTGCCTCCCTGCCACTTTTCTCCTGCAATGAACTGCCTGATTACAGAAGTCGGACTTGTCCGATTCCAGCCTGGAACTATGGCAGAAGAAAGAAAGAAGTGTTGTCAGTACTTCTTGTGATTTGGACCAAAGACTTACTCTTTTGATGTGATCAGCTTGTGTGCGAAACGTGCTTGAATCAAAAGGTTTGCAGTAAAGTGGTTGAATTACAACAGGACTATATCTGAACTGTTCCCGGAGTTAGCTGTTTATTTTGATTGTGCTGAATGTGTTATGTGGGCCAAGACCTGCTTGCCCACAGCCAAACCTGTTACGCCAGCTGGAGGCTTCACCAGCAGAATGCACAAACGTTTGCCAGACTGCTCATCCTGCCTGGGCCTTACCAATTCAGCCTAGACCGCAACTTCTGCAGCAGAGACTGTTTCAGCGCGAGACCGGCTTCGGGGATCCAGCCCCTGTGCAGCAATAACATGCAGGTTGCGGCCACCTGGAGGAAAGGCCATGAAGAGGAGGTGTGTCATGCCGGCCCTGTATCCTCATGCTCATCAGTGAACACCACGGGCTCTCCATATCACCTGCCTGTCAGCAGAAACCTGGTAGCGTGAGTACATCAGGGTAGCTCCCTGCAACATGTGTTGTATCATCTGTGGTATCATCTAATCGTTTCATTTCACTGGGTTTTCAAGGGTCTGAGCCAACCAGCTCAGATTATAGATAATCTGGTTGTTTTGCATGTTTACTGCCTTTCTTTTCACCAAGGGCCCCAACATCAGCTGCAATGCCAGCCACCCCGGGCAATGCCTCTGGCTAGCCAGCATTTCCATCTTGGTATCCAGTGTTGTGCGACTATCAACTGGGGACTAAAAGTGCATGCCAAAACTGAACCAAATCAGATTGTCAATCATTTGACTAAATTCGCACCCCTTCTTTGTTCACTGCCCTTAAATTAATGTGATTGCCTGTTTTCATGTTTAACCTGGCTAGTGTGCATATTATTAGTTGGGCTACAGTGTTAAAAGTGTACAGTTTTATTGCTAACCTTACTTTACAGGGCCCCAGGGAAGCTGCTGCAAGTCCAACCCTGGTGGTAAGTGCGAAGGGTGTGTCCATATTATTACTGCTTCATACTGACTGTGAATTTACTACTACATCAGGTACTGGGTTGCTAGGAGGGTTGGTGAGTGGTTATAGCTTCACAGAGGGCTATAGCAGAACAGATAAACATCCTCAATACCACTACTCTGGGTGGAGGCACCTTATTAGTGAATCCAGGCGCCTCAACCTGTGCATAGCCATGCAGACAGGGGTAGTAGCCCTTGGAATAGTGCCGCCTAGGGGTTACATTAGAAACACCAAATAGTGTGGCCGCTGATGGTGTAATAGCTTCCTCCCCTCCCAATGCATGTTGAGTGCTCAGGCAGTGTTCGGGGCATGTCCACGTCCAGGAAATATGCAGTGGGAGTTGACCAAGGACTGTAAGCAAACATGCCTTTGTGTGGTAAAACCAGTATGTAGGCAGAATCAAATTACCAGCTACACAGGTAATCTCTGCACAATGTGACCAATCATAACATTTGTTTTTTTAAACTAAAGACACTCTGAGGCCTAAGGTGGTTGACAGTGTCCCTTTAACCAGTAATTATATAGAGAATAATGGATAGACAAGTGTGTGCTATGGATTTTCTTTTATACACCAGAGGTGTGTGATGAGCCATAAACCTTGAGAGTGAAGCTCGAGAGGTTTATACAGTCATCACACACCGAGGGTGTGTAAAAAAAAATCTTTAACAACACACTTGTCTGTCCTTTATTGTTTATAATAACTGGTGGAGTCAGTAACTGCCAACATAAGACAGTTCTGAGTGAGATACGCACACACACACTCCCAGTGCAGTAAAGAAATTTTTTTTGTCTTCATTTTTTTTTTTTTTACTTTTACAGTTGACTGGAAGCCAGAAATGGGAGATCGCTGAAGCCGCTATCGAGATCTTGCTGGCTGGGATTGGAGCCAAGCGCAAGTTCGGCAGGATCAACCAGATAGATTTTTTTTTGTTCTAATGGCAGGATCAGCCAGATAAATAGTGGTGAGAAAAAGAAATTACTTACATCTGAGGATGGTGCCCGAGGAATGATAAGTGTGGGCAGGTGGCAAGAATCAGAAGTGGCACGTTGCTTTAAATGGGGAGAATGCCCACATGCATACTAGGAGCCAGTCAGGTTTGGTGCTAGGAAAGCATAGTGCCGATGACCAGAAAGTTTGCCAGAATGCTGTAATACCCCAATTTTGGGTTATTACAGCATTTTTTTGATCTACTAAAATGAGTTATTAAAGGGGGTCACCAGTAATTATTTATAAATAAAAATTTTAGAAGTCTCATCTGTAGTACATGATGCAGATCCTTAATGTCGGGTTGTCATTTGAAAAAAAAAACCTTTGAAAAACATGATATTTAGACACAGCTCAGCCAATATGTTTTATTGACTGCAAAAAAACTATGTTACAGCATCAGTTCAGTTTGAAGTGCAAAGCATTAAAAGTATGGAAATGCAATTTTAGGCTAAAAAGTCCACTTAGCCTTGTTGCATCTGTGGTGTGGTATTCCTCAGGGTTTGAACAATCACATACTGTAACTTTTGGCACATTTATATAACATGTACGTGTACCTGCATCATTGCTGTCTGCATTGCAGCCTTTGCTTTATCTGCAGCGCTGCCAACCAGCATTCACGTGGTACTGCTGTGCATTGTTGCAGGCCCAATTTTTGAGCTTCCTGCATTTTTACTGTAACAGCCCCTTGACTCACCTTGGTTGTTCCAGGGCCCTCGGAGTCCACTCTGAACATTCCTTTGAGGGGACCAGTCTGGGTTCACTGGTGGATAAGATACCTGGATAAAAAATGGTGTAGTGTCTCCACTTTGGGTAGTAATGGATACCTGTGGATACACTGCAGGTTACCACCCCCAGGAAAATACAATAACTATCCCCACAGTACCTACTCCACACACAGTAACAGAACACACTTTGCAATGACCAGGAATACCAAATACGTAACATTAACCAACTGCAATATTTATTTTGGGGAGGGGGAAAAGGGAGAATATCACAACAACAGTAATAACTGGCAGGAACAGCACACAGTATTTCCCACCTCCCACCTGTGGGTGCACCTGGCTTTTCCCCAAATGGCCGTGGCCAACAGTTATCAAGTTGCAGTGGGTACCACAGTGGGGGTGCTAAGAAGGTGACAGTCAGGTGGCTAGAGCTAGGAATCTGCACTGGGACCCAATAAACACAAACAACTCTTAACTTTTCTGCCCAGGGGCAGCTCAAAATCTGGCACAGTCCAGCCCAGGACTTAACCCCCTCTGAGTCTTGACTAGCTAGTTAGCTAAATTGAAACTCCCCAGAGCTGCAGCCCAGAAGTACTTACAGTTCAAAGCTTCAAATGGGGGGGGGGGGCGCTGTGGAGCCCAAGCTCAGTGGCAGCAGGTTTTATCAGCTCTGCATTAGATACCTAAAATTACTAAAAAATCATCCTTTTAGGGTCGATATTCAGTAAAACAAATATTACAGCTCGATTGAGGTGGCAAATAAACCTAAAATGGGCAACCCACGGAAAGATAAAGTTGGTGGATCTGGCAACAAAATATCGGGGACCTCTCAGGTGGCTTGGCCTGGTCTGGTAGAGCAGGCCACAATAGACCAGGCACCCGAGGAGACTATGACTTCAATCGGTCATAAACTACAAAGGTTAATCACTTCTGTTGCTGATCTAAGCAATAAAATGGACACATTTGCCACCAGAGTATCGACTGTTGAGAAAACCATGGAGGGGCTACAAACGGAGGTTATTGATGTTAAGAGACAAAGTGATTCATTAGCGGTGGCAACCTCCCTTCTAATCAAGGAAAATACCCATATAAAAGCCAGGTTGGAAACGCTTGAGAACCAAGCCCAGTTGGCACATATTAGGATTCTGGGCCTGCCAGAGGGAATCGAAGGAGATCACCCCACCATGTTTTGAAGAGAATGGCTTGAAGCTAAATTACTACCTGAAGGACAGAATCTTGTGTTTAATCTGCAGAAAGCCTATCAAATCACCCCCCCCCGTGGGTACAGAGAAGACCCAGAGAACCCACATATTTTATTGCTGGTTACAGACAGAGCTGGCACCAGGGATAAGATTTTGCGCTTAGCCAGACAAGCAGCACCATTGATGCAAGATGATCGTGCTGTATACCTGTTTCCCAATCTTAGCTACGCAACTCGATTACGTTGGAAAAAGTTTGATGAAGTTCGGAAACGGCTAAGGGAGGCATCGGTAATAAACATGATTGTTTATCCAGCCAGATTGAGGGTGGTACACGATGGGAAAGTTTGGCTCTTTTCAGACCCTTCGGAGGCAGGAAAATGGGCCTCCCGACATGCGAACAGTAAGCAGCGCCAACAGAGAGAAGCAAAAGAGGCAGCCTCAGATTCAGAGGAGGATGGAGAGGACTGAATTCGTTTAAGTACTTTTATGTTTTTGACTCTGTTATAACCCTGTTAAAATTCTAAACACTTGAGGAAAATAATGTTTTCGGGCTCTCAGTCTTGGACAGTATTTTTCACAGCGGTTGTTCCAGGACAATGATTGCAATATTTTATGATTTTAGATATCCTGACGAACTGTCTTTGTAATAGCCCAATATTATAGTTTTTTTTTTGTCCTCTTCTTGGTTTTATTTATACAGTATGACCCTTATTACTTTATGGTTCGTCTTATATAGAAACTTAGTACATATACTTCCCCGAGTGCACTGAGCATTTGCTGCCTTAATGATAATTAAGAACATTAACTCTCTTTAGGAAGATAGTATGACGCCAGTAGCCCCTGGTGGGGTGAGGACTTTTAGAAATTGTATATTCATTACTTTAGCAGTAACGTAACCAGTCAGACTGCTCTTGGGCTCAGTAGTAACACAGCACTTTTCTGTTATATATACTTACTAGAGGTCATTTTAGTAAATCCCTCCAATGTGGTATCAAAATGTCTAGGATGCATCCCTCCTAGGATTAAGGAGAATGTCTCTATGCGGATTATATATTGCTGTGTATGGTCTGTCTTAGACATGGAATTTGTTATCTATATGATTACAAATATAACTATAAAAATAAAGTATAAAAAAAAAGCTTCAAATGGGGTTACAAAAACTTGTTTCACGGTACTGTGCTGGTATCAGAAGTTTGCTGGTGGTGCACCACAGTAGCAGGTCTCTGGGAGGCAGGAGCTGGATAAAGAACTGAAAAATGCTGGTCTTCATCTGTAAGTCCTTTGAAATCTTTACCTCTCAGGCTTTGTGGACAGTGTTCACCTGACAGGCCTCTCTACATATTTCCCTTCGGTACCTCTTCGGTGGACTGACTTGGTCCCCGAGACTTCTCTACACGGATCATAGCTTCAACACCATGCTGTTTCAGCTGGGTATTGGGCTCAGTCTCTCACCCAGCACACACAATTACTGTGGCTGGCAGCATTACAGCAGTCTCTGAATCTTGAACCCCTCCAAGGGGGGACACAGGCTACTCAGGTGCCACTCTGTACTGCCGAACTATTTGTTTCAAAGCTGCACAACTTACATTCTCTGCTTTCACAATGCAGCTCTCTCTCTCTCTCTCTCTCTCTCTCTCTCTCTCTCTCTCTCTCTCTCTCTCTTTCTCTCACTGCAAGCTCTCTTTCTGTGGCAGCAAAACACTAAAATCTCCTTCTCTGGCAGCAAGACTTCAAAACCTCTGTATTTCTGCAGAAAACTGCCAAACTGTGTCTCTCTGCAACAACTGCTATTTCAGGCATTCTGCATCTCCTTATTTGCTGGCACCAAACAAACTGTTGGGTTCTAAGTGCAGGCTTAGGGCTGCATAGCCCACCGCAGTCTCTTCTGCACTCCAATCTCTTCCCAGGCTCAGGCTGATCTCCTCTTTTGGCTGGCTTACTGTGCTTTTTATAATTTTCTCCTTGTTCCTCTCTGATTGGCAGTACCTCTCCTGGGCAAATCTAGTGCCCTGTAACATTTTACCCAGAAGCCCCCTGCTGCCAGAGCCCATGGGGGCTGCCATATTTGTTTATTTTTAGTCCCAAAGCTGTCCACCTTCCTTATTTTATTATAGCCCCGAGGGGCAGAAAACCAGTCCCCTCTAAGCCCAGAGACTCTTTAGTACTGATCCCCAACTCTGCTGCCTGCCCTGGAGCTAGGGATGTATTTAAGTATTGGCCGTAGCCAAATACACACTCAATGGAGCTGCAGCTTCTTTAAATTTCTCTGCACCCAGGCCACACATATGCAGGCAGCGCATGGCAGCCATGTCTTTTGTTTACTTCAGTGGTCCGGCCTTTTTGCAGGTCCCAGACCAGCTTCCCCAGGTGTCCAGAGGTACAGAGACATAACATGGAGCTTGGCCCCCTTCTGACTATGGGGCTGAGCCACCTAAAATTAGAGGCTGCAGCTGCGAGAACCAGACAAGTGGACCAGCCCAAATCCCACCCGGGCTACATAGAGGACACTGTGGGGCAGCAACAAGGCCATGGCCCTCAAGGTAAGCCCCACTGAGGGGGGCTTACACACTCCGCTAGCCAAATACTTGGCATCCCCAACAAACCATTAATGTTTAATCCCCATGCTATGTACAATAAAGCATATCAATAGGCACATTTCTATCTAGACACCTGATTCCTGTCTAACAAAATATGCAGTCACTCAATGATCTACAGTATCTGACTTGCACCCATATATATAAGGGAACTCACCTCTCAGTCTACCTCTGGCTAAATTTCCCCCTTATACAGCTGAACCTTTCTGCCAGTAGCATTATATAATGAATCACCTTCTCTCTTCAGCATAAATACTGTATTTGATGGTACTGGCCAATGATGTGGACTCCCCCCCCCCGCACAAGCTTGATAGGGGCCTGCAACGGTGGAGTAAGTATCATATTAAATACGTATACCAACTGCTGGGACCCACTGGCTTGCAGTCCTTTGCCTCACTACAAGCTATCTATAATCTACCTCCCACAGAGTTCCATAGATATTTACAATTAAAATCCTACTTGCAACCACATGAAGAGGCATTAACCAAGATAGTCAAAACCCCCTCTCAGCTAGTGGCCCTCATTATATTTTATCTCAAGAAAAACATTAAGGGCCATAGGGAAGCCCCCCCTTGATGGCATAGACAGAGTGCGAGCACGTTGGTCACAAGAAGTAAACACAGAAAGTGACCCAGAGGCATGGATGGCCTCGGCCCTCCCATACCTAAAAATCACATCGGCTACATATTGAAAAGAATATGCTTGGAAAGCCAGAATTAGATTTTTCCAGACCCCAGCCATTGTTGCCAAATATACCAACCCCTGACAGGGAGAATGCTGGAGAGGTTGTAGCTTTTCCCCTGCAGACATGGAACATATTTTTTGGTCCTGCAGTCTACTTACATGATACTGGATGGAGCTACTGGAAGAAATAGTCACAACATATGACTGCCCTGATCTCCTCCCCCCAATGCATATATTAACCACCATGGTACCACAAGGGGTCAATGTTAATAAAGTTAAGTACAAACAAAATAGTCTCCTCATACTGGTAGCCAAAAAAGTAATCTCTAGGCTTTGGCACACGAAAAAGCTTCCCACAAGGGAAAAGTCAAGAAGTCTTACTCGTGAAGTATACACCTTGGAGAGGTTGTCCGCTAGGTTGCAGGCAAATTTGATACCCTTTGAGATTAGATGGTGCAAATGGGTTCTGCACCAGTTGGAGCATTGCCCGGGGTTTCTTCCCTGAGATCTGCAGAGAACAGCTTCCTTGGCTGCATAGAAAGGTTTTGCTTTTCCTTGTGTCTAGCTCTCTGGATTAATAACCACTTTAGTGTAGCTGTGGTTGGGAGGCAACCCTACTATGTAAGCTGAATATTTTATCAAGAAAATGTTCAATTAAACAAAAAATATGCAGTCACAATAATACAGACACAATAATGAATCAAGGTAAACACTGTATAATTAGACAATTGGTACTGTCTATACACATGTTGTATCAGGCAATATTACTCCACATTTCCCTACATTGAATTTTAACATAAAGCAAAATCTGAGAACACTGGGTAAGGCATATACTGTACTTGGGGAACTATGTGCTTATGAGCTACATAAAGGGGGGTATTGGAGGCAGCACCAAGGGTATCATAGGTGAGTTTGATGATAGGTTTAGGTTATCTTTCAGACCTTCGGGGTAATGCTGCAGGTTGGGCTGCATTTTCCCTAGGGTCATGTAATGCTAGATCTTCTCCCAGCTCAGTGTCCACCACAAGGGCCATTTCAGGAATTGCATTACTATAAGGAATTTGCTCACCATAGACCAAGTCTATCACATTGTCCATATCAATGTCCATTACTGGCTCAGGCACTTGGTTACTGGGTCTTTTCGCAGGGACAAAAGGTACAGCATTGGGGGTCAAGGGTCTCACAGGTTCAATGGGGGTGGTACTAGTGGAGGGCTTAGCATTTCTACAGTCCATTTGCCATTGAATCAAACTTTGATTTGTCTCTGATGCATATTGATAACATACAAAGTCTTCCTCATCGCTCTCTTCAGATGAGCTGGATACTGTCTCTGGTTCAGGGTCTGTAGCAGGAGGTTTAAGCTCTGACTGGGTCTTATCCATTTGCCTTCGCACAGTCTGACTCCTTGCCTTGGGCCTTTTCACTACTGGAGTTTTGTGGTCAGGACCAGGATCATGCACAACCTCTCCAATGGGGAGCAAGTGATTTCTGTGCACAGTCTTTTCCAAACCTCTCGCTTGCTCTTGCTAAATTTTATAAACTGGCAGTTCTGGCAATTGTTCAACTACAAGGTATACATCTGGTGCATATCTGTTTTGAATTTTGTACTTACCTTGTATACCTAGATTTCATAACATAACCCCTGTAACACCTGTAACATTTGGTGTCTTACTCTTTTGTCCTACCTCTGCCTGTTTGCTTGACTACTTTTACCTGCTGCTTCGGATGCAAGTTTGTAAACTTTTCTCAACTGTTCCCTCAGCTTTTTTGCATACTCAAGATATGTTTCCTCTGATGTGCCATCCAGGAACGCAACAGAACACAGATCAATTGGCAAACTGGCTTCATGGCCAAACATGAGATAGAAGGAAGATCTATCTCTGGGTGGCATCATTCTTTGTGCAACTGTAGGCATGTATTAGGTAGCTCACTCTCTGACTCCAATTAGCTTTGTCAGCTGGATCCAGGGTACCCAACATATCTAGTAGAGTTCTATTGAAGCTTTAAGGCTGAGGGTCCCCCTGGGGTGGTACATTGTGGTACAGGATTTCTTGATGCCATATGCCGCTATAAACTCTTTAACCAGATTACTTTCAAAATCTCAGCTCTGATCCAAGTGAATTCTTTGTGGAATTCTGTAATGGTTCATAAACTGTTGCATCACTTTTATTACAGTACTTGCTTTTTGGTCTTTTGTTGGATATGCCGGGGCATACCTTGTGTAATGGTTAGTGATGAGTAGCATGTTGGCTTTGTTCTTTCAGTCAGGCTGTAGTGAAAGTCCATATACACTACCGTAGCTCAAGCAGGCCACTGGTTTTAATATTTACCAGGGGTGCAGCTCTTTTGGGGAGTGTCTTTCTCTTGACACATCACAGACAGGTTTTGCAGTGTTTTTCAGAATCTTTCCTCATCCTCGGCCAGTTTAATCTTGTCCTTGTTAAATCTAAAACATGCTTGAAGCCTAGATGGCCTGTCTCATTGTGCAGTGAGGTGATGACTGCTTTGCAGTATTTCCAGGGTAAAACCAGCTGTGTTTTTGAGTACTCTCGGTTGTCACTATCTTGAACTTGATGATTCAACAGTCCCTCTTTCACAGCTAATAATTTATTTACGTATGTATTAAACTTTTGTTCACCAGGTAAATACAATGAGCCAAGGCCCTTTTTTATGCATGACCAGGGGCCGCATTACAAACAGCCAAGATGTTTACACTGGACAAACTTACATAGTTCAAATATAAAATGTAATTGTGAAAACTGTAAAAATTATGTAAAACAGTTACATTGCAATTGACTATGAAAATATTTCTTTAACTGCTGTTTACAAAATGTCATGGCTGTGAACATCCTGTAAAAAAACAGGTAAGTTGAACCTCGCTATCCAGAGTTCTGTTATGTCAACTATTGACTACGGGCTCATTATCTATGGATCTGCTACCGATACTGCACTCTGGCGCACAGCTGTAGCCCTTAATAAGGCATGCAGACTCCTTATTTCAGTTGCCCGCTTTTCTCACACGTGACATTTACGAGCAGGCTAACTGGTTCCAGCTACCCAGCAGGCTAAAGTACCAGATCTGCATCCTAGCTAAGAAGACATCACTGGCCTTATGCCCCCTGGATTCCAATCAACATTGACCCCACAGTATGTCTGCTACCTAAGTAGAAGATCAGACAATCTAACCTTTACAATACCTTGCTGCTGGACCTCTCAAGCTCAGCGTTCTTACCTTGTCAGAGCCTCCACCTGGTTCAGCTTGCTATCTACAGAAATCTCCAACATTGCCACAACTGGTGTTTTAAATGTAAACTATGTCAACACCTCATGGCTAGTGCCTTCTGTGATTGCTTCTTATAATCCCCTCCAGGCATACTACCCTCAAACATCCCTCCTCACTGACTTAGCTCCTCTTCCTCGCCTACCCCCCATTACTGGGTATAGGATGAATCTGTCTCCTCTTCCTTTTCATCCCCCCCATTCCTCCTCTCTTGCTATTTCTCATCTACCACATACCCAATGCAATGCCCTCCCTATTTCTCCCCTCCTTTCTCGCTCTCTCCCATACCACTCCCTCACCACCACTCTTCTTTCTCTTATCCCACTAACCCACTCCTAACAAAGCTTCACTGAACCGCCTATGACTTGTACTGTACAATTAACTCGTAACACAATTCTTTGACAATGTTTTTGGTTGCTATTATTGAAACCTTGCTTGATTTTTTTTTGTAAGTTCCATTGTAATGATCATGTTATGTTTTTGTACCTTATTGTCCTTATTGCCTTGATGTGGAACCTTTGTAAAAGAGCCCTTGGCTCAAAGGTGCCATCCGAAATACAAATAAATTAATAAATAAATAAAATAAAAAGTTGTTCCAATTCTTAGCTGCACAAAACATAAATGCATGTTCACCCATGTTCATTTTGGTGCTCGGTATTACTAATTTACTGGTACCGTTCAATCTTAGTAGTCTATTTTCCTTTTTAAATTCAAACAAAGAAAAAAGGGGGGAATCAAATTTCAGCGTTAAAGTGCTGTCAACAACACAATTTAAATTGTGTAGACTATTTAGTTTGGATGGTAGTCAACCTGATTGTTCATAAAGTGTACAGTGATATGTTTTGAAAGGCAATTTTAGTGCAAATCTGCAAATCCCGTAAAATGTAGTATTCAACAAAGACAATTCAGTATTGGCAAGGCTGGAAAAAATAAAGAATTATAGTTCAACACAGGTAACAATAGACTATTAGCAACAGAAAGTCTTTTAATTTGTGTCAGATAATTTTGAAGCTTGAATAAGGCACCCAACTTCTACAGATTGATTTTATATGTATTGAAAATGTTAAATTTGGGTCTAATAAAAGGCCAAAATACTTGAATTAGCTGACCTGTTCAATCTGAGCACCAGTTGTATGTAATATAGCAAGTGGGGAACATTTTGCAAGTCCTGGTTTAGAACCAAATGTAACAAAGGTGTGGGTTTAGGGTTTGTTGTTATTTAGCTATTAGCGCCCGTTGCCTCCATTTTGTAACCCACTACTTGGCTAGCCTGGGTTCGGGAGGAGAAAACATTCGCTCGGCATCAGGGCTAGGTTTGCACTTCTGGACAGGGGCACCAAAGTAATTCCGGACACAGGAAGCAAGAACTGTGAATGTCCAAACCAGGAGTGGGATTCTAAAGTTGGGCTTTTATTCACTTACACACAGGAATACAAAGCAAGATGGACCCCCATGGGGCTACACTCACTGGTTATGCAGATCTATAGAGGTCAGAACACATCTTCTTCATCCTCACAACAACCCTCAGGTTCTGAACACATCTGGGCTGTCAGCCCAAACTGGTACTCTCACCCTATTGGATTCCCTGACATAGCCCTCGGCCAGCACTGGTACACTTTTCCATATGGCATGGACATTTCTGTTGGTGGATCCCTCAACCACCCATGAGCACTTCCTAGCTCTAAAGGGAAAAACACACATCCTTAATCCCCCATCTGGGTACTTTCTGCACACACTGGCCAAGTGCCTGGGAGAAAGCTATGGTGCCCAAAGTGAATCCGTGGATGTAAATATGGTTACTCCAGATGGGGGGGTCTCCCACCTCTTGTCCCCAAAGCCATTCATTTGGAGTCAACACCTTACCTTTAAGACTCTCTGTTTGTAGAATGCTATCTCGAAATGTATATCACATTTAACAATCTGCTGTCTTTGGTAACTGGTGTCCTGACTTGCAGCGTTCTCTAAGTGGCTATGTCCATCCCTGTAGACCTCCACTGGTTAGATGCATTTCAAGTCATACACATAACTTAAAGTATTGTACTTGGCTGTCCTCTTCTGATCCACAGTAGCAGATACTTTACAAAACTATCTCAGTGAAAACATAGGCTCTCTGGCAGAGCAGACTCACCATGGTTACAGGTGCCCCAGGGCTTCTCTCACAGGAAAAACGCACTTCTGGTACCTCAGCACATATTTTCTCATCAGGCAGCTTTTCTTCTTCCAGCAGGGCCAGGGGGTTGCCCCTGAAAAGCTGGTCTCATTCCCCCCCCATCCCTCTCAGGGATGGGGCACTGGAACAAACTGGAGGACGGTCTCAACCACTTCTGTTTGTACTTCTTCTGTGTCCTTCTCTAGGGCGAGAACACACACTTTCTTCTTGTGGTAACTCTGCTACAGAGCTGGGGCTATGAGGGGCTGCCAACTGCAGCACACCTCCTCCCTCCACTGAGTCTCCCACTAGACTGACTTTGAAAACTCCAACATTCTAACCTAACTCCCAGCTGCAACATTCCACTGTGGCTTATGCTGCTGCAAGAATTCTATATGATGTCATCCCTCCAGTTCAGCTGAGACTGAGGACAGAGTGAGACAGTGTGAAACCCATTTAACTGGTGTCTCACAAGCTGCCTTTCCCTGCCTGCCACTAGATCTAAGTGGGATTCTAGTAACCCCGGGTGACAGAGGGGTTACACCAATAACATGCATTTGTTTTATTATTCAACAAAATGTAATTATTTATTAGCCAGTCATTCAGTAAAGAAAATCAGTATTCAGTGACTTGCTCAATACATCAACAGATGAGGAAGTAAAATAAAGTATTATATCGTCAGCATACAATATGGTTTTAGTATTAGTCAGTAATGAAGGTAAGATGTCAATAAATAAAGAGAAAAATAGGGGCCACAGGACTGATCCCTGGGGCACTCCTTGTTCCATTGTTTTTGTACTAGATGAAGCTCCTTCATATTTCACTCTCAGTGTATATCTGGATAAATAGCTACTAAACTAGTCACACGGTGAATCAGCCAGTCCAATGCTCCTCAGCCTCCCGAACAGCAGGGGATGGTTCACCAACTCAAAGGCCTTGGACAGGTCCATGAACACAGTGTCAGTAAGCTTCCCTCCATCCATAACCTTATTGTAGTGGCCCATGAACCCGGCCAAGGCAGTTCCAGTACCATGGTACTTTCAAAATCCATGCTGCTTGAGAGACCAGAGACCACTGGAGTGGAGATATTCAATCAACTGGTTATTTATAATCTTCTCCAATATCTTACCCAAGGGTGGCAATATAGAGATTGGGTGGTAATTATCCATATCTTTTTGGGACCCATTTTTAAAAATGGGTTTCATAAATTATAGTATGTTTCTATAAACTGGAAACTTACCTCTTATCAGGGATAGAGTAGATATTTTAGTCAATGGGTAATAAATGTGTACAACAATTAATTTTAAAAATCGAGGCTCCAGACCATCCTCTCCTGAATTTTTATTTGACTGACATTAGATTTAATCATTTTAATACCTGTTTTGGCTTAACAATATGAAAGTACAATGGGGGATTTTGTTTATTTTCAGATTTTAATTTGGAATGATCTTTATCTTCAACTCGATGGAAATCTTTTGTATATTTAGTCAACTCTGTAAACTTATTAAGAAACAGTTTGCTAATTTCTGATTAACTTAAAAGTATTTTACCATTGTTTTGCATTGTTCCAATCGATTGTTTAATTACTGTATTTGTAAGGGTTTTTATAGAAGTCCAGAGCTTTCTGGGATTACCCAAGTTTTTATTTTGCCTATTTTGATAGTACTCTGATTTACTTTGTCTATTTTTAATTTTACATTCATTTCTTAGTCTACAATAGGTGTTTAAGTCTGTTGTACTACAGTATTTGATAGTTTGAAGTGTTTCCATATACTATCTCTTTTTTTCATTAGACGAAAAGATGTGGAGTTATCCACATGGAGTTGTTCCATTCTTTCAGCAATAACCTGGCACCAGAGTGATTGCTGCACACTTGTTCTATGTTGTGCCCTTTCTCTAAAGCTCTGATTAGGTCTCTGAATGCAGGGCCCTCTCTTTGTGCTCATTGCAGCTCAGGTTTGTTGGGTTGGGGTAAAGAGGATATGTCCAGTCCAGTAAAATTTAAGCAGGCCGCATGAATAGCATGTGGCGAAGCTCCTAGCATATCAGTTGCTCTATCAGGATTTGCCAGTGTAGCTTCATCTGGGGCAGCAAATTTGGAGTACAGAACCTTAAGTACTGCATTTGCAATCTGCACATTCGAATCAGGCTGTTCAGTATGCGGGTGCCTTGACAAGGCATCAGTGCCAATGTTGATCTTTCCACACCTGTACTCTAAACTGTAATCATATGTTGAAAGGGCTGATAACCATCGGTGTCCAGCTGCATGTAGTTTTGCAGTGGTGTTTATGTAGGTTAGAGGGTTATTATCAGTCCAAACTGTGAAGTGAGCATCATACAAGTAATCATGGAATTTCTCTGTCACTGCCCACTTTAAAGCCAGGAATTTACATTTATGCACTGGGTAGTGGTTTTCAGACTGTGACAGGTTGTGACTGGTGAATGCTACAGTTCTGAACCCCTCTTGATGCTCTTGATATAGCACCACTCCTAACCCATTCCAGCTGGCATCAGTGTGGAGGATGTATGGCTTGCTGGGGTCTGCAAATGCCAAGACAGGTGCTTCACTTAATCTCTTAATGATTTCCCTGAAAGCAGCCTCACATTCTGATGTCCATCTTTCACCAAAAGGTTCATTGACTTTTAGTTACTCTTTCTGGGGACTTTCTCTTTCAGACCAGGTCTTTTCCTTTTTATTCGTAGGTGGATGTCATAGGTATCATATGTCATTTACAAATTGAGTAAGGCATTTGCCATTACCAGCTTGCCAAAACTTAAGTAAGATATCCCTGTAATTTGTTTACCTGGCAATAGTCATTTAGTTTCCTTTTGAGCTCATCTATATTACCATTTCCCACAATTTCAAGTGGGAGAGAATTCCAGAGGGACATCACCCTTTGGTTAAACCAAGAGGCCCTCTTCTTACTATGACAAGGGTCACCTCTAAGTTGCAGAATGTGCAATCTAGTGTCATAGTATGAATCACTCATTCTCAGACCCAAACAATCCCATTGATCCTGATTGGCAAATGCACTGTAGACCAAACACAGATCACACCGTAGTCTTCTATACTGGAGAGTAAACAGGCCTAAATATTTTAGCCTCTCAGTATAGTTAAGGTCTTTGATAGATGGTATCCTTGTGTTAAGTCATTTAGCAGGTGTACAACCCATGGAATAGTCCTTTACAAAAGGTATGTAGTACCCACAGAAGCCAAGGAAGGATTGTAAGGCTTTTAAGTTGTGTAGCCTGAGCTAGGTGATGAGGGCCCCTGCTTTGGCTGGGTCGGACTGTACTCCATTCGCTGAGACAGTGTGGCCCACATACTTTAACAAAGGCTGGCAAAACTGGCACTTGTTGATGGATACCTTTAAACCGAACTCTTACAGCCGGTCCAGTACCTTCATTAGGCATGCTTCATGCTCTTCTAAGGTCCGTCCAAAGACAATCAGGTCATCAAGGTTCACAATAGCCTCCAAAAGGTTCATGTCTCCCATTGCCTTTTTCCATTAACCTTTGGAACATGGCAGGTGCTCCAGATATTCCCTAAGGCATTCTCTCGAACTGATAAAAATCCAGTGGTCAAATATATTTCCTTGTCCTCCTCCACCATGGAAATCTGGTAGTAGCCACTATGGAGTTCTGACACAGAGACCCATTTGCTCCCTGACAAGCTAGCCAGAACATCTTCAACACGAAGCACTGTGTATTGACCTGGAATTATCTTTTTGTTCAAAGTCCAGTAATCAATGCACATCCATACAGCACTATTTTTCTTAGAACCACAACAATGGGGGATGCGTAGAGGCTCCATGACTCTTTGGTTATCCCCACCATCAATAGTTTCTGCAGGTGCCACTGCACATCCTTGATGTCTCCAGGGGCTAGTCTCTGAGATCTCTCTCTAAAGGAGTGGTCATCTCGTAGACGAATTCGGTGTTCTTCACCTTGTATGCACCCCACATCCCAATGGTGTAGCGAAAATACCTTGCACCTCTTTGCTAGCTTCTGGCTCAAACCCCACCTGTAGCTGTTGGGTATGGGTGAGTCACCAAAATTGAAATATGCTGGGTCTAGTTCCATGTCAGCGGCTTCTAGTGGGTCCACCTCTGTGACACTATCCGCTCTGAAGAGGTATGCCAGCACTAGGCCTTTTTGAATGGTTATGGGCTTCTCTGACTCATTCTTTACACTTACCATTATGCGTCTGGCCCAGGGAGTTTCTGGAGGCGGCATCACTCCTCATTGCGCCATTAGCCCTTCTGGCAAACTGTGCTCTGGTAGGTTGTCAATAATGAAGGCGGGTCCTTCAGGCCACTGTGTGAATTCTGCAATGCCCACAACTCTAGACTCTGAATTAGGAGACAGGATCAGTTCTTTTCCTTCCACCCTACAAACCACACCAATAGGCTTGTCAGTCAACTCAGTTACTGTAGCATCCAGGGACAGGCTGACTTTCTTCACTACAGTTTTGACAGAGAGAGTTAACAGGTTGCCCACTCCTCCTTTCTCTTGAAATAGTTTGGCCAGCCTACCAAACATATTCACATTTGTCCCAATTAGCACAGGTATATCAGTCATTCCCTTGGGCTCTGGGCAGATCATAGCCATGGCCTCAGTCTTGTGCATTTCATCAGGACCTTTTGAGATAAATGCAATCTGCACAATGCAATAGCTATCATAGGGACAACTAGAGTCTCCTATTCCCCACACTGAGAGGCCTGACAGAGGCTGGAGTGGCTGATGCTTCAAGTGATGGTCATAGAAGAGTCTATGGATTATAGTGACTTGTGGCCTACTGTCCAACAGTGTAAAGGACAGCGCTCCTTCAATCAAAACTTTCACATCAACACGGGGCCTAATCAAGCCTGGTAGCACCATGCTCTCTGGTGGAATCTTTGATTCTGTCCATTTGGTGGAGCTTTCCAATTTCAGAGACCCAGGTCACTCCCTCACTGGGCTCTGCTATTGTTTCCCTGGTTCTTTTGCTGCTTTTTCTCCTCTACCAGTTAACAGGTTTCTGCATGGATGCATCCACGGACGAGGTGCCCATCTTCCCCACATCTGTAGCAAAACAGTCCCTCTATTCACAATAGGTGGTCATGGTCTGACCCTTGGAGCAGCAGAGGGGGTCATCTGTTGTCCCTGTTCAGCCATCACATTATTGGACTGTGGTCAGGACCCATGAGCCATCTGCAGAGCTCTCACACTCCTTGATTTCTTGAAACTCAACCATACTGGGTTGCAGTCGAGACTATTATGACACTTGCAGCATCTTCATACACCCTCTAATCTCTCTGAGCACAGATTCCAGATCAGGTGAGGTGTTTAGCTCCATGTGGTTGGCTACTTGGGGCTGCAACTGTTGCTGTAGGCACCTGGAGGGAATCAGCATTGTCTTCTTGCACTTCCTCCTCCTTTACCTCGTCAAGTAACTGCTTAAAGGTTGGAGGGTCTGTTCAGTGTTTTGTCAACCAGATGGATGTCAGAGTTAGCCGGGAGTGTGCAGCACCTCTTAGAATCTGATCTAATCTCATCTGGGTATTCTGTCCTGAGATGACTCCTCAAGTCTCAGCAATCTTCCGAATCACTGCCTCTACCCTGGTAATATACTGGGACAACTTCTCTCCTTCATGTTGCATGGCACCCCACAACTGAAAAATAATTGCCTCCTTCTTCTTCACAGTCCCACAAGTACCCTTCAATATAGCCATATGGTCATCTGTAGTGCCCTTAGGCTGGCTGGCTTGCAATGACTGAATTACTTCCAACGCCATACCCCTGAAGCTCTCCACAATCCTTTTTCATTTCTCCTCATCCGAACACCTCCACACTTGCACCATTTGTGCAGCTTGACTCAACCAGCTTTTGTAATTGTCTTCTCCTGCAGGAGTTGGGATGACTCCTGAGAAGGTGCACAACCTCTTGCACTGTTCATACGGTATCAACACATAGGGGGTCAATCCACTGGGTAGCACTGTTGAGGCTGGCTCCCCCTCTCTGAGCAAAACTTGCACATCTTTGATAGTCTTGCCCTCAGGGGCCAACATAGATTTGATCTTTTTCAACAAATCTAATTCAGGTACAGGTGAGGGAAGGGGGTCTGGTTGCAAGCTGCTCCCCTGACCAAACAGGCTCCATATACCTTCTACCCCTTCAGCAGTAAGGGTTGCAGGTAACTTGCTGGCATATATCTCCAAATCATTCATTATCAAAGTGGATGTGCTTTGAGTGGCACGCTCGTACTTCATAACATGGACATTCAGCTGTCCTAACCCTGGTATAGTCTCTAAGGCCTCCACAATATCAGTTCTCTCCATGCCCTTGGGGATCCCTGTAACCAAGATTGCTTTCTTAGGGTTCAGATGCTCCCCTCAGCACCAGTCTTCCAATTCCTGTTGCACCATCTTGATTCTCAAAACCTTTCTTTTCTTTGGGGGGGGTACCAAAGTTTTTGGAAATAAAATTTCGGGGGTGGACACTAGAGGCAGAAAATCCCAGTGGTGCCTCCACTTTGTAACAGCCCCTTGACTCACCTTGGCTGTTCTGGGGCCCTCGGGGTCCACTTTGCACATACCTCCGAGGAGGCAGCCTGGGTTCACTGGTGGATAAGATATCTAGATAAGAAAATGGTGTAGTACCTCCACCTGGGGTAGTGATAGGGGACACCTATGGATAAATTGCAGGTTACCACCCCCCAGGAAAATACAATAACTGCCCCCACTGTACCTACCCCACACACAGCAGCAACATGCTTTGCAATGACCAGTAATACCAAATGTGTAACATAAACCAACTACAATATTTATTTTGGGAAGAGGGGAAAGGGGGAATATCACAACAACCGTAATAACTGGCACAAACAATAATCCCCCACACAGTATTTTCCACCTCCCACCTACAGGTGCACCCGGCTTTTCCCCAAATGGCCATGGCTAACAGTTACCAAGTTGCAGTGGGTACCACACTGGGAGTGATAAGAAGATGATGGTCTGGTGGCTTGAGCTAGAAAGCAGCGTTGGGGCCCAATAATTTGTGAACACCAACAACTCTTAACTTTTCTGCCTGTGAGTAGCTCACAATCTGGTGCAGTCCAGCCCAGGATTTAACCCCCTCTGAGACCTGACTAGCTAACTAGCTAAATAGGAACTCCCCAGAGCTGCAGCCCAAGGTTACTTACAGTTTGAAGCTTCAAATGGGGGTTACAGAAACTTGTTTCACGGTACCGTGCTGGTATCAGAGGTTTGCTGGTGGTGCACCACAGTAGCAGGTCTCTGGGAGGCAGCAGCTTGATGAAGAAATGAAGAATGCTGGACTTCACCTGTTAGGCCTTTGAAATCTGTGCCTCTAAGGCCTTTGTCGACAGTGTTCACCTGACAGGCCTCTCAATGTCTTCCTCTCTGGCACCTCTTTGGTGGTCAGGGGACAAGGTAGGCTTGGTCGCCGAGACTTCTCTGCATGGCTCACAGCTTCTACGCCACACAGTTTCAGCAGGGTATCTGTCTCAGTCTCTCACCCAGCACACACACACACACACACAGAACTGTGCTGGCTAGTGAGGGTTATCACACACCCCAAATGACCCCACCATGAGTGGGGTACATCCATGCTTGGAGGTGGTGTTATCAAGTGATAGGGAAGCCATGATGGGGCAGGGAGGTGGCCTTGGCTAAGGTGGGAAGCCTTGGTGGTAAGGAGCGTACAAACAAGACACAGAGTAATTAAATAATGTGTAAATAACAAAAAAGTTCAAACCACAGACAGTGGGCCTGATATCAAAAGAGCCCTTAGATTTCCACAATTTGCAGTGATCTAGGGCTACGGTGCACTCCGGGTGAGTCAGGGGACCCTGTGCCTAATTATGTACAATTGGGGGTCCCTGCGTCAAACACTAGGGAGTCGCTGCACCCGCAGGCTAGCACCAAACAATAGGTGCACCAGCGAGAATTGCCACAGAGATCCGGCTACCCCAACTAGTGCATAAAAAACAATTGCCAAGAGGGGTCCAGGGGCAGAATGGACATGGGGGATGGCATATGGAGTGTTGGGGAATGAGTGGGCATGCCAGAGGGGTGATCAGGTGTCCAGCAGGGTACCATTATAATTATTATGGTAATGGTTTATGATTGGTTATAATAACATCACCTCTGCTAGGTGCCCGATCACCCCCTGGCATGCCCACTCACTCCTCAACATCCCTATGCCACTTTCCTTTTTTCTTCCACATCTGGACCCCCCATTCAGAGCTCCATCCCAATTCCCCACTTTGTGGGGCAATGGCACAAGGGGCTTAGACCAGCTCCTGGTTGGTCTAACTCGAGCCCCTTGGTGCGCTCACAGTGGGGCTTCCTGAATCTCAAAAAAGAGGATGTTGCAGCCCTACCATGGTGCATGCCCCCTTGTGTCCTGGTGCACCCTGATGTAGGTTGCAAGGGTGGTGCAGTGCCTGTTTGGTGCAGCGGCTTCCCATTCCGATGCAGACCATGTTTCGGAATTGGGAATGTCGCAGTTTATGATTGCAAGGTGCCAACTGCATCACTGATGTTTGACAAAGGCACCGTGCATTGATTTACAGGCTTTTGGAATCGGGCCCAGTGCATTTAAATGGCAGCAATTATTGTGCAGTGGCTGTTGTTCATAGCATTGTGGTTATCTAGTGAAGTTTTGCTTGATATCATTTTATAATATGCCTGTGTTTTAAACTTTTCAATGTTCTTCCTCATCCTCAGCCAGTAAAATCTTACACAGAGAAAGAAAATGTCATGCTGATACAGTTATTTCAGCAACAGGTAAACAATTCATCCAATGCATACACCAGTCCAATGAGAACTTTTTCAACACTGAGTGTTGTTGTATGGAGTATCAAGATGAAATAGAATGTCAAAGGATGGAGTACAATGAGCATATTGAAGTAATGTGCTTGGAACATGAGCAGCATTGCTTGGAACATGAACGTTGTGTGCTCTAACTTCTGACCAACCATGACCATCATACAGTGGCACAAAGCAGCCAACCATACCCATGTACTTCAACACCCATCTGCAATGTTTGTTTCCTGCATCACAATTTGGGAAACAGAAACAGAGCCAGAAACAGTGACAGTAAGCCGGGTTACTCACAGTCTTTGTACAATTTGTAAATCAGTTAAGTTACACAACTGATGCTCACAAAGGTGATACATAGATACATAGACAGTGTTGGCAGATAAGGGCCTATGGCCCACCCAGTCTGCCCATTTGAGCTTGTAAGTTCAGTTTATGTTTTCCTAGAAGTCTGTTGCCCCTTAACCCTGACCTCCAGAATTCCTTTATGTCTATCCCATGCATTCTTAAATCCCTTGATTGTTTCAGCCCCCAGCACTTCCTCTGGCAGGGTGTTCCACTTGTCCATCACCCGTTCTGTGAAGAAATTCTTCCTCATGTTCCCTCTGAATCGTCCTCCCTACAACTTCATCCCATGCCCTCTAGTCCTGCCCTCTAGAGTTGTTCACATATTGTATAGTTTTAATTCACAACAGTTAATAGATGGATTGTGGGACACTATAGAATTCACTTTGGTGCCTTTGGTTGTGAGACTGAAAAATCAGAGCTTCAGTTAACTCCACTTTGGGTATATTTGAATCCCAAAAATAAGGCAAAAACATCCAAAATAAAGGAGGAGGAAGTCATTGACTTCCAAATGTAAAAACCTAAACTGGATGACTTCCAAAACTGAAAGCACAGAAACTAAGACATTATGGATTTTTTTTCTAAAAGAAACATCCATAAATTGATCATTCCTAGAATATTGACTTTAAAATTGTGGGATCTGGGAAGTGTTTTGACTTCCAAAACATTGGAATGACTTCCAGATTTTGACTCATGGAAGAATTGGACTTCCACTAAAAATAAATTTACTGAACCCCTGTGTGCAGTACTTGGGGCAAACATTATTTGTTATTCATGCATGCTCTTACCTGTGGGTCTGTGCAATGTGTACATTTAACTGTTCACTTTTCACTTTTGTGTGCTTACAGTGCAATGCTAAGTAGAAACATAGAATCTGATGGAAGATAAGGGCCGCTTGGCCCACCCAGTCTGCCCATTTTTCCCTACCTACATTCTCACCACAGACCCTACTTGATCTACTGTATAGTTCTTTCTCCCACTCCCACTTTCTTTTCATTGATTCCCTTGTGCCTATCCCATGCATTCCTGAACCCTACCACTGTTTTCACCCCCACCATTTCTGCTGGAAGGCTGTTACAGGAATCCACCACTCTTTCTGTGAAGAAGGAGTTCCTCACATCTCTCCTGGATCTACTGACTTCCAGCTTCATATCATCTACCCTTTGTTCTTGATCACCTTTCATTTCTTAGAAAAATACTTCCCTCCTTTACCTTATTTACCACTGTGATATATTTAGAGGTCTCTATCATATCCTTCTCTCACTCCTCTCTTCCAGGGTACACATTTTGAGGTCCTTTAGTCTCCCCTCATTGGGCTTCTGATGCAAACCCTGCACCATTTTAGTTGCCCTCCTCTGGACTGCCTCCATTCTGTCTCCATTTTAGTTGCCCTCCTCTGGACTGCATTCACACTGTCTATGTCCTTCCAGAGATGTGTCCTCCAGAACTGGACACAGTACTCAAGATGGGGTCTTACCAGCAATCTATACAGGGGCAAAATCACCTCCCTCTTTCTGCTGGTGATACCTTTTCCTATATGCCCCAGCATCTCGCTAGCCCTCCCAACTGTCTTGTCACCCTGCCTGCCCACATTTAGGTCATCCAGTATGATTACCCCTAGGTCTCTTTCCTGCTTGGTTGTCATCAGTACCACTCTACCCATTGTGTGCCTCTGGATTTCTGTGCCTCAAGTGCATTATTTTGCACTTTTTTGCACTGAAATCCAGCTGCCATATCCTTGACCACTCCTCAAGTTTTCTCAGCTCCCTGCTCATCCTTTCCACCTCCCTGGAGTGTCCACCCTATTGCAGATTTTGGTGTAATCCACAAAGAAGCAGATCTTCTCTTCCTGCTTCTCTGCAATGTCACTTATAAAGACATTAAAGAGGACCTGTCCCAGCACTGATCCCTAAGGTACCCCACTGGTCACCCTCCATTCCTCATAGCGAACTCCATTCACTGCCACCCTCTGTCATCTATCCCCTAACCAATTTCTTACCCAGTTTACCACCTTATTACCCACTCCAAAGCTACCTAGCTTGCTCAGTAGTCTCCTATGTGGAACAGTGTCAAAAGTCTTACTGAAATCCAGGTAGGCCATGTTCACCGCTTCTCCCTGATCTAATTCCTTGGCCACCCAGTCAAAGAAATCTCTTTGATTTGTCTGACATGAACCCCCGTGAATCCATGCTGCCTTAGATTCTGTAACCCACTCAATTCAAGATATTCCACAGTTGTTTCCTTCAGTAGTGTTTCCATCAATTTTCCACCACCAATGCCAGGCTGACTGGCTTTATAATTTCTAGCTCTTCCCTCCTACAGTTTTTGTGAATTGAGACAACATCTGGCCTCTTCCAGTCCTCCAGAGCCACCCTGGTTTCCAGTGATCTGTTAAATAGGACTGTCAAAGGTGCAGTCAGTACCTCCCTGAGCTCCATCAACACCCAAGGGTGCACCCTGTCTGGCTCCATTTCTTTGTCCCCTTCAGATTAGTCAGTGCCTTCAGGACTCTCTTCTGCTGAAAACAGACTAGTGTCTTCCTCCCACCCCCACCCCCACCACCTTCAAGGCTTCCATTAGTTTTTGCAGTCCTTCCCTTCCCTTTTTCTGTAAACACTGAGCAGAAGTATTTATTGATGACATCTGCCTTTTCTTTGTCCCCTCTGTACAGTCGCTCCCCTTCCTTTTTAACCTTGTAATCCCTCCCTTGGTCCTCCTCTTCTCACTCTCATGCCAAAAAAAATTATTGTCCCCTATTGAAGCAACCTGGGCTATTCTCTCTTCAGTTTATGCCTTTGCACGCCATACTGATTTCCATGTTTCCCTTTGCTTCCCCTGATACACCTCCCTATCCTCCTCCCTCTGCGTCTTCTTGTATCCTCTGACTTTAACCCTTTTAGCCTTTATTTTTTCTGCCACCTCTTTCGAGAACCATAGCAGTCTCTTTTTCCTCTTACTTTTGCTCTCTTGCTTGATGCAGAGATTTGTTGCCTTCACTATGCCCCTTTTAGCTTGGCCCACAGTTCCTCCACCTCCCCCCAGGTCATCCCTGAGGCATTCACCCATCTTTATAAAATCTGCCCTTCTGAAGATCAGAACCCTCACCCATGTGTAGTTTGATTCCACAGCTGTCCTTATATTGAACCATACCATATGGTGATCACTGGTCCCCAGGTGACCTCCCACCCTGATGACTTCAACACTGTCCAAGTTAGTGTGTACCAGGTTTTATACAGTGCCTGAGGAATGCTCCCTATCAGAGTAAACAATTTGTCTTCTATCCATGTGATGTGCAGGGGTGCAATTCAAGGTGATAAGGAGATATTCAGATCTGAAATTTCATGAATGAATAAAATCCCACACTGGACTCCCTTGTGATTGCTTATTTGAAAATACATTTTTGAAAGTTGATTTGTTTGTTAAATAATGTTATCGAAAATATGCTTATGCTATAGGTGTTATGGAAGATGTTGTGCATAACTGCACAAGACAGCAAACTGTGAGGAAATGTTCTGGCATGTACAGGTATGTCACTGGAAGCACTGCCACACAGAAAGCACAGCAAGATTCCATGCCGCATACCACTACTGTTGTATCAACAAGAGCTGCCCTGTCAGACCAAGATGGAGGTGGACACTTCTCTCTGGCACTCAGGAGGACAAATGGCTTTTGTGTGTGCATGGACACGCTATCAATGCCTGAGCACTGCCGGGGTGTGTGTGTGCATAAGGCCAGTGTACCACCTCGCCTCTGCTAGGTGGCTGTGAAGAACTGGTTTATGCTGTAGCAGACTCATTGCAGTACCTGTCAATGAATGACCTATCATACATCCATGATCACCTCTCACAAAGCAAAAGCACTATGACACTTCACACTTGTGACCTCTTTGCAGACATTATCTGTATAATAAGCCACAGCGGAGTGTGCAGCCATGTGATCATAACCTCACATCACGGGTAGTTGAGACCAACAATGTCACTGAGGTATTACACTATTGGTGCATCAACAATAGTTCCATACAAAGATAATCATCACGTTATGTGTACAAAACCAGTATGCTTATTTTTTAAAACATACATATGTTAGAACCCAACTCTCCCTGCTGGCTACAGGCCCATTTCCCTGATAAATGCTGTTACAAAAATTCTGGCTAAAGCTCTAGCAACCTGACTAGAAACAGTGCTCTCCTACTTGGTACATCCCTCCCAAGTGGGCTTTCTTAATGGTCGAGCAAGTGCAGACCATCTCCAAGCCTTCATGACACTACTGCAGGGGGCTGCAGCAACTCTCACACCAGCTGCAGCCATTACTGTTGACTTTAAAAAAGCTTTCAATTCAGTGAAGTGGGAGTTCCTGCACACCACTCTGCGGCACCTCAACTCTGGCCCAAATTTCAGTAGTTGGGTTAAAACACTACATACGAACCCAACAGCGAGGGATCTCACCAATGATACTCTCTCTGATCCATTTAGCCTACACAGAGGGACTAGACAGGAATGCCCATTGTCTCCCATGCTCTTTGTTCTAGCAACTGAAACCCTGGCATGTGCAATCAGACAGCACCAAAGTATACAGGGACTGGAGGTTGAAGGGATTGCATCTCATACCATGATTTATGCGGATGACTGTCTTATATTGACTAAAGACCTACAAGTCAGTTTACCCAATGTAATGTCCCTACTTGAATCCTTTGCAAAAATCTCAGGTCTCCACATTAACACAAGCAAAACTGAGGTGCTCTCCCTAAATGCTACTGCCACCCCTGCTATGCTTACAAACATGGGCTTAGCATGGGCCTCAAGGGGAATAAAATACTTCGGTATCATCATATCTCCAAATATAAAAAACTTAATAGAGACAAACCGGTCTCCACTATTTACCCACCTACAAAAGGAAGTCCAAAGGTGGAAACACCTCAGTTTGGCCATGCCTGGGGAAAATTGAAGCAGTTAAAATGATGGTAGCCCCAAGCATTTTCTACTTAATGTCTCATATTCCCCAGAAATCTCTGGTAAATGAGCACAGAAACTAGACTCTCCGATAGGCAACTTTTTGTGGGCTGCATCCAAGCCCCGTTACAGCAGGGCAAAATTAAGAGCACCATGGAACAGAGGGGGATGGGGGCTACCCAACTTTTGACTGTACACTGTCTGCCTTCTCCATAGCCAGAACATGGAGAATATTTCAGGATCTAGGACCAAACAGACCGGCATGGGGTGACCTAGAGCAGAACATACTGGGGAAGTACAGACCTAACAGTCTATCTAGGAGGGCCATTGCCCAGCAGCCTTAGAAAATGGAAGGTTATTCATGATGCTGATAGAACCTGGCAAAAAGTCAGTCAAATCACTAACTCGTGTCTAAACCCTGGCAACTTGATATGCTGTTGGAACAACCCCAGATGGCTAGCTGAGAACAGACTCATTAACTAACACTCACCCCAGATGGCAAGGCCTTTAAATCCTTTGCTGCCCTAAAAGACAGATATCTTCTGCCTCAACAAGACTTCTGGAAATACCTGCAACTAAGGCATGCCCACACTGTATGAGCTCACAAGCCATGCTTGTGCCAGACATGTAGTAGGCAGGGGAAGAAGCAATGTCCCCCACTCCCCATATTAAGCTGGGCTAAAAAGCTAAAGGAATTGGCTGCCATTATCTATAAAGCACTTAGGGATGCAGCCCCAGACCCTACCAACAAGGCTAACGTTAAATGGTGGGAAATGCTTAACATCCCCATATCAGATGAAGACTGGACTTGTTGCTGGACAACTGCCAAAAAGACATGCTCAGACCCTCGCAGCCTCCTGATGCAAAATAAAGTGCAACACTTATGGTATCAAACCCCAACTCACTTTTAAGCCATGGGACTGCTCCCAATGGATGATTGCTGGA
The DNA here is from genome assembly GCA_016271365.2 of Neoceratodus forsteri. Classification (NCBI taxonomy): domain Eukaryota; kingdom Metazoa; phylum Chordata; order Ceratodontiformes; family Ceratodontidae; genus Neoceratodus; species Neoceratodus forsteri. Next base: position 381,310,541 of record JADMNL010000023.1, on the reverse strand, counting down.
AGTGTGGAGCTCAGGGCGCAGATCTCCTCCATATTATATGTCATTGTCCATTGATTTGCACATTATGGGACAAGGCCATCAAATGCTGCTCTAAAATATTAAATATAAATCTGCCAAATTCCCCCTCACTCTGGGCACTAGGGCTTCCCCCCAAAGGTTTAAGGATACCGTATCAGAATAGGCTGTGGTTAATACAAGCCAAAGTGGAGGTCAAGAGGATCCTTTTGAGGAAATGGCGATCAACTGATATTCCCTCATTCCATGAATGGCTGATGGCCATGGAAAACTTAGTCAACTTCTCAAAAATGTCACACTTTGCTGCATGTACCACTAACCTATTTTTAGAAAGATGGACCCCCTTTTACGTATACGTAGCCTCCAGGGGGCACCAGAGCAGGTCACTACAAACCCAAGATCTGCTCAAACCTCCCTATGTATGATAGTTTTAGGCCCAGCCTCTTCCCCACCACTATCCTGCCCCAGCCTCAGACAGACCCTCCCCGACCATCTCAATAGCTATCCCTCCCATTAATCACATCCGAAGGTTAGCAATTGCTCAAGCCCCAGAGAACAAAGTACCAACTGTTTGAAATGACTATTGCTATGAAACTACTATATGTATCATATTGTCTGGAATGCAACATCCTTTTTGAATTATCAAAAGCGTGTAAGGTCATTTGATGTATGATCAAACTGCTGTTATTGATGCTGTACTTGTTAGAAAACTAAAAAATTAATAAAAAGATTAACTGTAAAAAACATACATATGTTACTGTCGGACACAGTGATTGTATTAGGTGCTTAAACTGTATGCTGGACTAGAACTTGTTAAATTCTACTAGTATGTTCCCTTGCTGTGCTGCATTCAGACTCTTGTGTTTCACTAGCAACAGGTTGTAGTAAAACATCCATGTCACCCTGCAACATCCATTTCCAATTAAAAACATCTCCTTGACACTCACAAAGGTTGTATAAAATGCAGCACATTAGCACAGCCGCGGGAACAAAGCGATTGTCCATATCAAGCTTTTTTAGAAGACATCACCATCGGCTCTTAAGTTGGCTAAATGTATTCTCCACAACCATTTGGGCATTTGACAGACAGTGGTTAAAGTGTTTCTGCTTCATAATAAGTCTTCCTATGTCCGGGAGTGGCTTCAGTATTCACAGTATCAATGAGTATGTGGGGCCTCCAAGTAAATGAATGTGTACTTGCACATTACCAATTTCCCAGGTCATATTTATAAATAAAAATCCATCCATTGCCTTTGCATACAGTTCACTGTTTGCAAGAATACATGCATCAAGTACTTTAACTGGCCATCCAATATTTACTGAACATCCCAGAAGCCGTTCTGATGCTCCGCCATTGCCTGCATCACAGTGGAGTGCCAACCTTTGCAATTGTGGAAGTCTTCAGCATCCTGGGCAGGCACCCAAATTAGTTGTTTATTTATTTATTTATTTAAGAGTTTATCCAGGAAAGACATATTGAGCTGAAAACAGTTTGTTTCCAGATGCATCCTGGGGAGAGGAGAGAAGGAGATAATTAAGCAATAAAGCTGCTGAAAATATGATGTCAGTTTCAATAATATAGTACTACAAGAAGCATTATTATAAAATTAGAGGCACATTAATAAATGAATGCAAGTAGAAAATAAAACACATTCATATGCATAGAGAAAGGGAATAAGAAGAGGAGAGGATCATAGACAGTTGCAGGCAGAATAACAAAAGTCAAAAAGAAGAGACTTTGGAGAGGAAGGAGAATAGGCAGATCGAATAGAAAGGGGAAGAGAGGACCAAAGTTTAGGAAATCGGTAAGAAAAAGCAGACTGACCAACAGTAGATTTTCTAGAAGGAATAGAGAGACAAGAGGAAGTATTGTTGTGGAGAGGGTAGGAGGAAGAAGGAGGAGAGGATAGGAGGGATTTAAGATAGCAGGGAAGGGAGCTAAATCAGAATTTGGATATAAGAGAGACACAATGAGAAAGGCACCTATCATCAAGAGAGGGAAAAGAAAGAGCTGAATAAAGAGAGCAGTGGTGAGTACGAGTGGGGCAATCTAAAGCAAAACAACAAAAAGAATGAAAAAGGGAGTCTAGTTTGGCAAGGGCAGATTTAGAGGCACCACTGACTGTCTGACCTCATTGAGTTGGGATGTGTGTACCATCTGTGGCCCCTGTCGTTTATGAGAAACCACATTTTTCTACAAATCCATCAGTGATTATTTGGAGTCGTATGCCAGTTGGGTTTGCGATCATGTGCTTAAAGGTGGCAATGATAGCATGACAGACTTCATGTACCACTGTGCATATCACAAAGCTGGGCACACCAAATAAGTGCCCAGTAGTGTGATGCTCATTGTTGGTTGATAGTCTCCAAATCGCAACAGCCAGTCATACATTGGTTGGAATACATAAGATGCATGTTGGTGTTCTGTCATGTGATTAAGTGTTCAGTTTTACCAACAATAAAGTAAAATGTCAAATGACTCATGCAAAAATTATCTATCCGCTGATATTCAGTAAAGGTAGCCATCACCACATTTCTTTTTTTTCCTCTATTTAATATGCTTTTTGTCCAATCATGCACCGAGCTCAGCCCTGTTCACAGCCCCATCACCTCCTGCTCCCACATGAGCCACTTGTTCCCCCATGCCCCCTGGCTTACCCCCCAGGGTGGGGTTGCAGCACTTGCCAGTGTCACAAATGGTGGGTCGGGTATTTGGGGGAGCCAGCCTGGGAGCACATCAGAGGTGGCGAGGAGGGCATCATAGAGGCACTTGGCTGGGGATTTTCTGTCCCTGAGAGGATGTTTTTTCCTTGGGGATATGCAATGTCATCCCGTGTCCACCCCACTTTCTGGACATCCAGACGCCAGCTGCGGTGGAACCCCCATCCTCCACCAGGGGTCCGTAGTGGACCAGACATTTGTCCCCCCTCCCCCAGGAGAAGGAGAGCAGTCCAGAGGATGCTCCATCCATCTCCTCCCTTCCGGCCAGCCCTCCGGCAATCCAGGTCGGTTCCCAAACCGGGGTCACCGGCGTCGTGAGCGGAAATCCAACCGCTGTGCCGACAGGCTGGCTGCCATCACCACATTTAAAACACTGAGTTCCGTACCACTGTCCACAATGTTCTGCATTAGGTCTGACTGCTTGTAGTGATCAAAAGCATTAAAAAAGTTGCCATTGTTGCTCATCTGCATTGCAGTAGTGCTGGATATGGTTCCCTGAGTCTTCCTCAATCTAAGGGAATGGTGCTATCCTTTGGTTTTCTCACCAGTATGCAAAATATGTCCATAGTCGAAGATCCATGGCTTTCACCTTTAATAAAATATGAAGAGTGAACATTACTGTCTGGATTGGTAAACACATGATAACTTCAAAATCAGTATGCAAGCATGGATGCAACACTCTTTGGTGTTGGCAACCAAAAACCAAGCACTAAAAGATCTTTCAAAGGAATAGTGACGTATTTCATGCAAGAAATGAGCAGAATGTTCCAGTTCTGTCTGTAGGCAGTAAGGGTTAACAGTGTTGTGCTCAAGCAATCACTGCCATGTTGTTTCCTCCTATGTTTTAAATTTCACACACACACACACACACACACACACACACACACACACACACCATTGTGTTTAAGCCTTGTTTTGCCGCCATGGACTGACATAGTCCAGCATTCCTTTACATTCCAGTTCTGTCTGCCTGTTCTCCTAGGGGTATTATAAAGAAATTAGATTTTGTCATGTGATTAATGTATACATTCCAACCTATTTTTCCCTTTTTTATATACATATTTTTCACCCTTGCATCATAACTTCGGTCTATACGTTTACTCAGGGATTGGATTCCCCACTCATGTCACTAATCTTATTTCTTTACTGAACTGTAATTTTTTTTACTTAGCCTGGTGCTCCCCCATTACCCCTCCCACCTTACGGCAATGGGGAAGGCATGGTATTTGTATTTTTCTCCCCATTATTCCCTGGATTCCGGAACGTGGTCGCACATGCTTGGTGAGTTGGGCAGTGACTATAATTAATCATGTTTTATATTTTCTTTTTACATTTATCACTCTCTCTGATCTCTACCACTACAGCATGTAGTGCTGTATGTTAATTTGAGCTGCATAACTCACAACTTCACAGTCTCCTCACACTGGGAGGTCATGGAGGTCAGAGGGGAACAGATATGCTCATGTGTTTTAGAAAAAAATTCTCACTTGATAGAATTACCATCTTGCAATTTAAGTAACCACAATTGTACTATACAGTTTTATCTATATTGATATTAACCACAAATGAGATATTTACAGAAGTAGTGTGAGAAACAACTACAGTATATCACACATTTCCATTCCGTGCCATGCATTTACACTCGCCCCATGACAAAATGTTCTATAATTGTTTAACAACTGTTTTCTAAATTCATTTCAGTGAACACTAAGGGGCAAGGTGACAGCACTGGCAACCATTAATGAATAAAAAGCACAAATGTTTTCCTTCAAGAACAGCACTAACAGGGTTACCGTTCACACTTGTTAGTACCTTCTGTTTTAAACTATTTTGACAAAACTGCAGTACCCAATATATTAATAATTTGACTCCATGTCCCTGTTGCATTATCCACCCCCCCTTTTTTATTGGGTTGTGTGGATCCTGTTAGTGCAGTTCTTGAAGGAGAACTTTTGCACTCTTATTAGTTTACGGTAGCCAATGCAGTAACCTTGCCCTTTAGTGGGGATAGCTAGAAGGAGTAAGAAGTGGGGGGGGACTGGGCCTGATGAAGGAGTGGAGGGGAGTGGGCAGATTGCGGTTGTGGTGACAAGGAGGGCAAAATGGGCCAAGGATAGGGGTACTCCCTGCCTGGTCCCCATACCCAAGGGCTCTACTTTATGTGGGCAAGTAGCACGGTCTTCCTTGGCTACACATCCTACTCAGGTGGTGTTGTGCAGTGCCAGGTCTATAAAAAACAAGACTGCTGTGATAGCAGATCTTGTTGTTACAACTGACCTGGCTTGCATCACCGAGATCTGGCTGGATGAAAATGCTGGTCCAGGATTGGCATCAGCCGTTCTAAATGGGTACTCAGTGATACACTGCCTGAGGGTGGATCATAGGGGTGGTGTGTAGCCATTTGTTTTAAATCTGAACTGGGCTTTGTGGATGTTCCAGTGGGGATAACTAGATCCTTTGAGTGTATCATGGGTGCAGGTGTAGATTGCAGGATACTTCTCATCTACTTTCCACCCGTGGTAAGAAGGAATTCCTGCAGAAAGTCATGGACTTCATTGTTGACATGGTGTTGAAGTCCCCCAGATGGTTGGTTCTGGGGGATTTCAATGCCTGGGTTAATGATAAACTCTCACAATTTGGTCAAGACTTCCTCCAACTTATGACCTCATTGGGCCTCTCACAGGTAATTACCTCTGCTACCTACAATCATGGTCACTCATTGGATCTAGCGCTCCTGCTGGGGATGGAGATCTCTGATCTGGCAGTGAAGCCGGTCAGATGCTCAGATCATCACACCATAGAGTTTAGTTTTGTGGCTCCCCCAATAGACCTGCCCCTACGGAGATATTCCGGTATCTCCCTTTAAGAGGTATGACACAGATGGTCTGATGTTGGTACTGGACCTATAGGGCATGCCAAGTGAAAGCTTGGAGCCAGGGGATCTCTTACATACCTGTAATAAGGCAGTGACTGTGGCCCTGGATTCCATAGCTCCTGTCTGTGCTCACCCCTTCACTCTTCACCCAAAGTCCCCCTGGTTTGATTGGACTTTGAAGGAGCTGAGGGGAGTGGGTTGAAGGTCAGAGAGGCACTGGTGGAAAACGGACCTGATTGATGACAGACTTAGATTGAGGGATCATTATAAAGACTATCAATCTGCAGTGTCCCGTAAGAAGGCAGAGTTCCTGTCCAGGGAGACTGCTGCTGCACAGAATCGACTGGCTCAGCTCTTCCAGACTATCAACAGATTGTGCAATCCAATCTGTCTTCAGACTCAGGGAGCATTTTCACAAAATAAGTGTGATGAGTTCGCTCACTTCTTCACAGATAAGGTTGCCACCATCAGGTCCAGGATCCGTCTTTCCCCTCTGTAGGGTGTTATGGAGTTTGACAGGAGGTTGCAAGCTCCCAGTTTGTCTGATCTGACTTTGGTGATCATTGACATCATGAGGATCATCCAGAGTTTGTGACCAACCTGCTATAGTTTGGATCTGGGCCCAACGCACCTCCTTGTGGGATGTGTTGAGGTGATCAGCCCGATCCTGGCTGAGATAGTCTGGAGTTTGTTGGAGAGAGGAGTATTTCCTGACCCCCTGAAGGAGGCAGTGGTGAGAGCTCTCCTTAAGAAACCTTCCCTCAACCAGGACTGTCTGGCAAACTACAGATCTGTCTCTAACCTACCCTTTGTGGGTAAGGTTATTGAGAAAGCAGTTGCGTTGCAGCTGGATGATTACATGACCACCCATGATATCTGTGATCCTCTCCAGTCTGGATTTAGGAAGAGGCATAGTATCGAGACAGCACTGGTTTGGGTATGACATGATCTCCTAATAGTGAGAGATCGGAGGACTGTTCAGTCTTGGTTCTCCTTGATCTCTCTGCAGCATTCAACACTGTGGACCATGGTATGTTATTGGAGTGCCTGTGGTTGATCTGTGGACTGTCAGGTACAGTCCTCATGTGGTTTTGATCTTTCTTCATGGGTAGGACTCAGAGAATGGTGTTGGGGATTTATTCCTTGGCCCCTCTCACCCTATCCTGCGGGGTCCCGCTGGGCTCCATTTTGTCACCCATGTTGTTTGCTGTATATATGCTGTCATTAGGAAACACTATAAGGCGATATGGACTGAGTTTTCACTGCTATGCAGATGATACTCAGCTATACGTCCAGTGTCATTGGCTCAGTAGGTAGCACAATCGCCTCTGAGGCTGGGAGATCAGAGGGCTGTGGGTTCAGTTCCCACATCTGGCATATGGGTTAATATCCCAGTACTGACACTGCAGTGCAGCATGAGAGGGGTGCTGCACTTCTGAGGTGGCATTTTTTGGACAAGACGTTAAACCAAGGTCCCATCTGCCTAGATTGGTGGTAGTTCAGGTGGATGTTAAAGATCCCATGGCACTTATCAAAAAAGAGTAGGGGAATTTTTATTAGAAGAAAAAAAAACTTTACATCAGTGTTGAGCCAACAAAAGAATGCAAGAAAACATTCAAAAATAAAACACAAGTTTGCAACAGAATTGGAAATGAGGATACATAATCAAAAAAAAATTAGAAACATAAAACATAGAATCCCAGGCTCACACAAGGAAAAAACATCACCAGTAATAACCACTGCATAGAAATTAAGATAACCAATGGATATGTTGCCAGAGCATAGAAAATTTCCCCCTATCAAATCGTGCATTCTCTTTCTGTTTTAATTGTTTCAAGGCTGCTTCAATTTGTTTCAAGATTATCAAATTTGGAGTATTAATATGTTGTAATGAAAATTTACATCTAGCTTGCCACATAAAATACTTAATACATGAAAATATCACATTCAAAGTACAAGGCTAATATTTTGTATAAGATCCTGTATATTCCCCTAAAACCAAACACTCATAAGAAATATGTGCAACGGGTCCCTACTTCCGTCGAGCAGCCAAATCTGACCAATAATGAGTAGTAAAAATATAGGAAATATGAACATGTTCTAAAGTTTCCTCCTGTCCCCCACATTCAGGCCTGAAACTTTGTCTGTCAGTAAGCAGTTTATGTTTCCCATTCCCTTTTACCCCCAATTTGCCATGCACACTCAACCACTGTACATCCCACATATGAACCGGTATTCTTCCGTCTGTCAATATAAGTAACACATTTTTTTATTTTGTAGGAAGGCATCTAGGAAAATCTACTTGTGAGGCATGATTCTGTTCCATAATCTTAGTGTACAAAGCCTTTCTATTTAATGTCAAAACCTCAGGTTTCAAAAGTTTCCACATCCGTAGTTTTTTTAAAGAAGATTTAGCAAAATCCAGAGTATAATAAGAAGCATGTAATTTAGATGAAAGGTTATCCCAGTGGTCCAAAAAAGGAAGAAAAAGGGCATTAGTCCAAGAGTCCCACAAACCTCAAGACCTTCCTACTGAACCAAAGGAAGAAAAAGGAAAAAAAAAATGAAAAAAAAAACAATGAATTTATCATACCCAAACCTCCTTTGTTAATAGGAAGATATGTAAACGCTCTTTAAGTTGGATTTAATCTGCTCCCCCAAATCAATTGAAAAAAACAACTGAACAAACGAGTCTCAAAAACAAGAGGAATCGGATATATGTGTGAAATATATAAAACAAGCATTTGTCAATGCCAAATGTTGCTTGCTTCTATGTGCTGTTTAGGTATTTTGAAGTCATTGGAGTGTAAATATTGAAAATTTGCGAACTTACGAGCATGCGTAGGAACTGCGCAACGCACGCTCGTAAAACAGTCATTTTTAGGTTTTTTCACCAAATTTTCAACATAGCCATTTTAAGACCTCTGCTCATGAACAGTGTCACTGTGATTTTGTTACTGTGTCCCATACATTGAGTTTGCACACCGACTGTACCATTGTGTGCTACATGGGCGGAAACACGTTTTGGGCAGGATGTGAAAAATGACAGCTGTACTGCTCATAAGGAGGTGTGGTAAAATGGCAATGTTGAAAATCTGGATGGAAATATTGAAAATTCGCAAACCTACAATGCTGATGGAAGACAATATGCAACACACTAGTAAAAACAGTCATTTTAGGAATTCTTTCACCAAATTTTCAACATTGCCATTTTAAGATCTCTGCTCATGAACAGTGATACTGTGATTTTCTTAATGTGTCCCATACACTGAGTTTGCACAATGACTGTGCCATTGTGCGCTACATGAGCGGAAACACATTTTGGGTGAGATGTGAAAAATGACAGCTGTACTACTCATAAGAAGGTGTGGAAAAATGGCAATGTTGAAAATCTGGAGTGAAAATATTGAAATTTCGTGAACTTACGAGCCTGCGTAGGAACTGTGCAACGCACTCTCGTAAAACAGTCATTGTTTGGAATTTTGGCACCAAATTTTCAACATGGGGGTTTTGGGCCCTCTTCTCATGAATGATATCACTGTCATGGTGGTGTTCAGGCCTGAAGGGTGATTTCGTAGTCACTGCGCAGTCACTGCGCGAAATCACCCTTCGGGCCCGAATAACGCAATGACAGTGACATCATTCATGAGAAAGGGTCCCAAAAACCCCATGTTGAAAATTTGCTGCAAAAATTCCCAAAAATGGCTGAGATATGCAATAAAGTTGAAACCTCCCTATCTAGCCCATTATACAGCCTACCGGCATTTCCTCAGTTCGCGGTCGGCTTTGAAGAGTTCAGACGTGTTCCCGGTCCACTGAAGATCATCGCGCCAGAGTCCGGAGGTAAGTATGGGGTGAGGGGTGTGGGAGGCTGCGCGAGTGGGTGGGTGCGGTTTTGGTGGGGGCCGGAGACACCGCGGGACCGTTTTGTCTTACAGATAAAAAAAAAAAAGATCGCTGGGACCATTTGCCATGCTGGGGTGGCCTCAGCGTGGCACAAGGACATTGGGGGCATTCAGTGGATGGGAGATTGGGCACCCCTGCCGGCAAAGGATTGATTGCCACGCTGGGTGGGCTCAGCGTGGCACCAACTACTGGGGGAGAGGGACGCGAGCTCAGCCGATGGGGATTGGGCACCCGTTGGCTATACAGTGCATGTGGGGTGCGACGCTTCGTGGTGGGGGAGCTGCACGTGAGCAGCTTCTTATCGCTGCTCACCCAAGCGAGCTCTTCTTTCAATCAGGCTTACTGCATTTTGAGCGTGGTCACAGACAGCTCCAAAATGCATTGGCTACAGGCCGCGCCTGCCAGCACACTGCCTGAATTGGAGGAGGAGGTGACACACCTCCAAAATCTCCAATGATGGCACTATGTTTCTTGCACATGCGTGCAAGCAACATAAAAATGGGAAGAAGAATTTTTTTTAACTATCATAACCCTTTTTTCTTTCCCATAGACCATGATTTCCAGTGTGCTACCCTAGATTCACCTATCTTAAGTTTATCTTCCCAATTTTTAGCTGCTAGATCCCCAGCACCAAAATAAATACCCAAAATGTTAATGGGTTGACGAGATACCATGATTCGTCCAATATGGGATACAGGTACACCCATATCAGTCCCCAAAGAAATTGCAGCAGTTTTTGATAGTTAATACCTGCTCCTGTCAAAGCCGTAAAATTTTCAAAAATACATAATGCAGCTACCCCAGATTGTGCATCCTGAACAAAAAGACAGATATCATCTGCATTGGCTGATATTTTCTGCAATTCAATGGTGGGGTTAGGTGAAAGACCAACAATGGTACGATCATGCAATATTTCTCGTATAAGAGGGTCCAAACAGAAAGTATACAACAAAGGGCTGAGAGGACAACCCTGCCTAACTTCCCGTTTAATCGCTATAGGATCCTCCAATAAACCATTAAGGGAAAGGACAGCTACAGAATTGTTATAAAATAACTTGATCCAGTCAATCAAACATTGAGGGATACCATATTCTAGTAAAACCTTGAATAAAAAAATTATGAGACACATTACCAAATGCTTTACATTGATCAAGTAAAATTAAAAGAAACTGTAATTTCGGTTGTGCTCTAAATTCACAAGCATCCCTTAAAAACCTCAAATTTTGTTGAATATTTCGGTGAGGGATGGAACATGATTGGGTAGGATGTACTAAATAAACTGCTGCTTTCTGCAGTCTTTTATATAAAATTAGGGATAACATTTAGTAATCTGTATTTAACAGACTGATAGGTCTCCAATTCTGTATATTTTTCTTATCACCTTTTTATATAAATAAATAATGATAGCAGTCATAAAATTTTGCAAAGAGGTATCTTCTAGCAGCATAGAATTGAATACCTCGAGCAAAATTTCTGCCAAAACAGATACAAAAGAACAGTAAAATTTGTTCGTCAGACCATCCTCGCCTGAAGAAACACCTGGTCTGAGAGTCGAAATAGCCTGTTGAACTTCAGACAATAATATAGGACTTTCTATTTCTTTAGCAACAGCCAAAGGCAGAGTAGGAATGTTACATGACACCAAAGATTCCCAACTGGTTTTGTGTTCAAACCCATTCCCTAGGGTATGTTGCACTGACTGAGAAATGATTTTAAGCATTTCAACATCTGATTTTCTTAGGACCCCATCCAGGTCATAAAGACCATTCATGACTTTTTGCTCCAGTTTAAATTTACAGGCCTCAAAAGGATCAGAAAATGGTTGAGAAACTGAAGCAAATTTAAATTCAGCAAATAAAGAAGACGCTCTATTATATTGAAAGGTTTGCATTTGACATTTTAATTCATCAATCTGAGATTTAATTCTAGCATCCAAAGCATTAGGTAGGGACATCAATTTATAAAACTGGTCTCTAAGATTTAGATATCTGAGATACTCCACATTCCCTTTGTTTCTACCTAAAGAAATAAATAAACGTTTGAAATCAACTTTGGTGTCTTGCCACCATAACAGCCAGCTATCATAGAAATCAAGAACGGATTTCCTGTACTGAAACAAAAGAGAAATTTGCTGTGCAACATCCTGCTGATCCAAGATGGAGGAATTTAACTTCCAACGTCTAGGAACAGAAGGAAAACTAGGAGGAACAGTTAACATATGTACATCACATTGAAAAATAAGATAGTCAGAAAATTCCCTATAAGTTAATTTACAGTTACTAGCATTCAATTGTTTCAAGATAAAAACACAAACAATATGCAAGGAATAAGCACTCCTCCTCCTATAAGTAAATCCTCCATCAGAGTGAAGTGTCCTGTAACATCATAAACACTAGCCGTAGTCAAAATATTACACAAAACATAAGTGTCACAATAGACCTTTTGCTGTATAGAGTCCCGAATGTTAACATCTAAACTACAATTCATATCTCCTCCCCAAAGTACCAGTTTAGTCGTAAACAAATAATGTTTAATACTATCAAATAATTGTATTCTTGAACTTTCAGTCTGGGGAGCATAAGTGTTAATGAGATGCAAAAGAAAACCTTGATAAAGACAGTCTAATATCAAGCCTCTACCAGGCAGGATGTCCACCAATCTCTGGACTTGTACATGGGGGGGAACGGAAAAGAATTCCAATCCCATCAGCAGCATCTTCTCCAAAGGTCCAAAAAGATGGACCCCAGGGCCAAAGGGATTTAGCTTGTGAAACATCAGAGAGGGAAGCAAATCTGGTTACTTGTAAAAAAAGAATATCAAAAGAAAAAAGTTAAAAAAAAAACAAAAGTGCAACCCTTTTCTTAAAGTTTTTGATGCTACAACTATTAAAGGTAGCCAACCGTAAAGGCGTCATGTGACGTAAGTGTTAAGTGGGGGAGAAAACCAAAAATAATCAGCCCATCACCTTATCCTTTTTTCTCTTTCTTCCAGTCTTTATTTTTGTTTCTCTAACTAGTAAATTAGAGGCATCTTCAAACTCCATATCAAATGCTACAGCAGGCAATGAAGAAATATCTGATTCAGAGTCTCCCTCCATATCTTGAAGGGTTTGAAAAGAGTTTAAAGTAGGTATAGGAGTACTAGGGCCCTGAGGCCAACTTGAAGATCTCATAACCCTTTTAGCCAAGGAGAAGCCACTCCCTGGTTGGGAAGGGGGGCATGGTAGATCTCTCCTGTCCAGCCATGGAAGTACTAGGAGTCTCATCAGGGACTACAGGATGTATGTGTGAAAGAACGTTCACATGTGGCTCTGTAGGTGTGGAATCAGAGGAAGGCGGAGGGGGTTCTGCACTCGGTCCTTCCTGAGGAGCCTGTTCCAGCCTTGTAGACCGATGTTGTTCCTGAGCATTATTAACCAGGTCCTCCTAGTTTAGGCCTCCCTGTCTGCTCTGACCCGCCCAAGGGCATTCATGGTATGCTTGGCCCATTTCATCACAGAGATTACACTTATAAAGGTTTCTACAAACTGAACTATCATGGTGGTAATCCCCACACAACACACAAAGCACCCTATCACAGGTACTGCTAAGGTGCCGAGGACTACCACACTTGTAGCAGGCTCTTGGCTGCCCTGGGTAGAAGACTACCCCTCTATTCTTTCCTAAGACAAAACTGTTTGGAATATGCACATCAGAACCAAGCATGTGAAGTTTAACTTTCAACCTCCAATCCCCTGTCCAGATCCCCTCTGCATCAATAATAGCTTCAGGTAAACCTAGAACTTGACATTTTTTCTCCAACCAGAATAAAACATCACCCACATTCACCCCCTCATTCCTGAACAAAATATTAACAGTTTGGTAACGGGTATAGCCCAAAAAGGAGTCCATAAGGGTAATGACTTAAAGGCCTCATATTTTTTCCAAAAAAATGTCCAAGCCTGAAAATGTTTGAAAACTGATATCAAATGTATCTTCACCATGAACATTAATTAAGGCATAAATGTCTGATGCCACAAAAGACATGAAGTCCATCAACAGGGTTCTGGCAACAAAATGTCTGTCAGGGTGTTCTTGCAACCCTCCATGATAATGGAGGCAAACTGCATTCCGCCTAGGAGCCTGTTCAGCCTTGTTATTTTTAAAGAAGTCAGAATACTTAGGGCCAGTTCATCATTTATCTCAGTTTGAGGAGGGGGGGGGGGAGTACCATTATCATGCGGTTCCTCAGGCAAATCTTCAGAATTTATAACAGTATGTGCCATGTCCGTAGGCTGCCGATCAGAATGAAACTGGGGGTCATGTATAACAGTCTGGTCATTATCCTCAACAGAGTTAACAGACTCAGGAAAAAGTTTCTCACCTTGAGAGAAAGAGACCCAGTTTGGGTCAGGAATCCAGTTCCCCTCTTCAGTTTGTATCCAGCCCGCCTGTTGCAAAGCAATCTCTTTAGACCAATCGGTAGCAGAAAGAGGATCATCGGGCATTGAAAGATGGAAAAACTTCTGCTTTCTCTCTGCAACAGTCATGCCTACATCAGCCGTACTCTGCTGAGGTGCAACCCGCAGACTGTCAGGTCCAGCTGGAAAAGCTGTCAGCACTTTTCCGGAATCGCTCCGAATCTCTGTGTGAGTCAAAGAATCCTCCTGGTCAGCGGCTCGCAGCGATGAAACCACAATTTGCTCCTCTGAAGCAGCTGTTCGCAAAGTAGGTACATCACTTTGCTTAGTCACACTTTCACTAGGTAGAGACATCTCTGCTACTGGAACCCTATCCAACAAATCATTCGGAATCTTCAATGCACAAACGGCTACATCCCCAGTTACAATGCTGACCAGAGTCAGGGATTGAACTTCTGGCAGCAGCTCAGGCACATCCTGCTCACTCGACAGCCTGACGCCGACTGACGACCTGCAAGAGCAGAGCAGCAGTTCCCCCTACCAGCCAGTAGGGGAATTTCCTTGGTGTCCTGGCCAAATTTCCCTCATTCACTAAAAAAATACCACCAACAGTTTAATCTGGTTCAAGGTCAGTTGGCATTCATCTGTATCCCCCTCCCCAGGTCATGCCTGAAAATAGGCAGGATTTGTCTAGTGCACTTACCCGGTCAACAAAAACTAAAAAAAAAATAAAAATATATGTCCTTTGTGCCCAAACAGGGTGGAGCTGTCTCAGTTTTAAATTATTGCCTCTCTGAGATCCAGGACTGGATGAGTGCCAATTGGCTGTGGTTGAACCCAGATAAAACTAAGGTGTTGGTGGTAGACCCAGGTCATCAGGGTATGGGGTTGCCAGAAGGACAGCCTTCCAGGCTTTGACTCAGTGGCAAATGGTGTTATTTTTATATGGGTGTTATTTTTGATGATGGTCTGACATTTAAATCTCAGGTGTCGACCATTGTCAAAACCTTGTTTTACCATCTGAGGAATATCGCCCAGGTAAAACATCTGGTCCCGCCTAATGATCTTCCAACTTTGGGCCATGGCTTTGTAACCTCCCACCTGGACTACTGCAATGCTCTCTACCTAGGAATTCCGGGGGTTGATATCTGCCGCTTGCAACTGGTGTAGAATGCGGAGGCCAGGCTGTTGACTGACTTACCAAGATCTTGCCACATCACACCGGTGCTCCGCGGCCTGCACTGGCTGCTAGTACAGTGGCAGATCACCTTCAAGGTCAAGTTACTGACCTACAGTGCTCTATACTGTCAGGGACCCCGGTACTTGCAAGATCTCCTTTGTCCCTACTGCCCCCTCCACCCGCTCCGCTCCTAGGACGAGTGATCGCTAGAGGTTCCCAGGGTCCATTTAAGACCTCAGGGGCCCGCTCTTTTGCTTTTGTGTCTCCTACCCTGTGGAACTCTCTACCTCATCAGGTGAGAGAGTGCCTGACTGTTGAGAGCTTTAAGACCGCTCTCAAGACTTATTTATTTGGGTTAGCTTTCCCTGACTCTTTAGATCTACTGATAAGCGTTTTAATAACTGTATTATTTTTAAACATGGATTTCTTTGTATCTATTTTATTGTTTTGTGCTTTCATCTTGTACTTATTTATTTATTTATTTATTGAAATGTTTCACCAGGATTTATTGAAATGTTTCACCAGGAAGACACACTGAGCACAAGCACTTTGATCATACGAAATTGCACTTTTTATAAATAAAAAGTGATTGATTGAGTGAAGTTCACTGAAATGGATTTAGAAAATATTTTTTAAAGAATTATAGAACATTCTGCCATGTGGCTAGTGTACATGCATGGCACGGAATGAAAATCTGTGATACAGTTGTTTTTTGTTCTGCATCTGCAAATATCTCATTTGGTGGTTAATATTGGTACAGATATAAATTGTATAGTGTAACGGGTTGCTTAAATTCCAGGATGATAATTCTATCAATTGAGAATTTTTTTGTATAACACATGAGCATACCAGTCCCCCTCTGACCTCCATGACCTCCTACTGTGAGGTTATGAATAATACAGCTCAAATTAACACATAGCCTTACAAATTGTAGTGGTACTGAACAAAGAGAACATGTAAAAAGAAAACATAAAACATGATTAATTATATTCACTGCCCAACCTATCTAGTCCATTGTAATTGCATATGTGCTCGTAATTGTTGATGTAATTAAATAACAGTTCAGCAAAGAATTAACATTAGTAGCTGGCCCATTGGTGTACAGGTCTGAGGCACTGGACGCCTTACCTCTTGTCACGCCAGTGATCCTGGTTCAGGAACGAGCCTGGGGTGCTGGGGATTGGCTGTGGAGGGAAAGGATTGAGCATCCGCTGGACTGCTCTTCTTTCCCAGGGAGGGAGGGAGGACTGCTTCTCACACTGAATGACTGCCACCAGGTGGAGGTGTGGTGGTAATGTGGGTCTGAGGATGGCAGGGAAAGGTGGGAAGTAGGGGATTCCAAGGGCGTGCGCATGCCTCCACATACGCATATCCGGCTTGCATGCTGCAGTACAGGGATGGGTACAGAAAATGGAAAACTGGAAGCAGAAGCAGGCCCCATGGTGCTCCTACCATGCTTCCATCCTGAGGTGTCCTCAGGTCCTGAGCCAATCTGGATTGTTGCACCGGGGGATGATTACCCTCCCTTTTGTACATATATAAAAAAGGAAAAAAGAGGCTGGCATGTGCAAATCAATCACATGATGAAAATCCCATCACTTTATAATACCACTAGTTTGTGAAGAGGGGATACAATCTGGATGGAGGAACTAGAGTCTCATGGATGTAAGCGTTTGATTAATGTCCAATTGCTCGTGCTGCTGAAAAAACACGTATAGTATGTGTTTGTCATACCATCTTTCTTACACATTTTTCACTTCAATCAATAATAATCAATAGCCATATTGGCTCTGGCTAGATCTTGTCTTCGCTGCAACTAATTTGTTACCCTACCCTAGAAAGGGCGTTTCTTGTTTTCCCTCCGTTTTTAGAAACATACATAGAAACATAGAGGTTGACGGCAGATAAGGACCGCAAGGCTCATCCAGTCTGCCCATTTCTTTTTCTACCTTATAAATGTGCCATCGGTCTTTGCTCTGTCAGTGGCCTATCTATTCATACTCATCTGCATTGCTCCCTTATGCCTATCCCATGCCTGTTTGAAGCCCTGCACTGTATTCATAGCCACCACTTCCTGAGGTAGGGCATTACATGCATCCACCACTCTTTCTGTGAAAAAGAATTTCCTCACATTCCCCCTTAATCGGCCTCCCTCTACTTTCATGCTGTGTCCTTTTGTCCTGCTATTTTTCTTATATTTAAACATGTTAGACTCTTTCACCTTGTTAATGCCCTTAAGGTGTTTGAATGTTTCGATCATATCACCTCTCTCCCTCCTTTGCTCAAGGGTATACATATTGAGCTCCGTTAATCTGTCCTCATATGTCTTCTGATGCAGTCCCTGCACCATTTTGGTTGCCCTTCTCTGGACTGCCTCAATTTGAGTTAATGTTCTTGTGAGGTGTGGCCTCCAGTGCTGCATGCAGTACTCCAGATGGGGAGCCTAACCAGTGTCATGTAAAGAGGGATTATTACCTCCCTCTTACGACTTGTGTTACCCTACAAATACACCCTAACATCCCCTAGCCTTACCTACTGCTTTAGGGTCTGCTTGGATGATTTCAGGTCATCGGTGGCAGATGATGCCCAAGTCTCTTTCTTCCTTTGTGACTGCCAGCAACTCCCTCCAGCCTATAGGTGGTTTCAGGGTTCTCTTCCTATGTGCATGATCTTGCACTTCTTTGCATTAAATCCAGTTGCCACTCTTCTGACCGCTTTGCTAGTTTATCCAGATCTCTTCTCATTCTGCCCACCCCATCTGGATCATCTACTCTGTTGCAGATCTTGGTGTCATCTGCAAACAGACAAGCCTTACCCTCTAGTCCATCTGCAATGTCACTAATGAAGATATTGAAGAGGACTGGCCCCAGGACTGATCCCTAAGGTACCCCACCTGTGACCTGCATCTCTTCTGACGGTATACCATTTACCACCGCTCTCTGTTTTCTGCCCGTCAACCAGTTTGCCACCCAGTTGACCAACGTCTGACCCACCCCGAGCCTACCCAGCTTATTTATCAATGTGCTATGTGGAACAGTGTCGAAAGCTTTGCTGAAGTCAAGGTAGGCAACATCAACTGCTCCCCCCTTGGTCCACCACTCTGGTTACCCAGTCAAAGAAATCTATGAGATTAGTTTGACAGGACCTTCCTTTTGTAAACCCATGCTGTCTTGGATCCTGTGCCCTATGGATTCCAGGTGTTGCACTATCCTTTCCTTAAGGAGTGCCTCCATAATCTTGCCCACTACTGAGGTAAGACTGACTGGTCTGTAGTTCCTTGCCTCCTCCCTGCTACCACTCTTGTGGAGCGGGATCACATGAGCCCTCTCCTGTGCTCAGAGACTCACTAAACAGTTCTGCTCATGGCTCTGCTAGTTTCACCCTTAGCTCATTAAGTACCCTGGGATGTATGCCATCAGGTCCCATTGCCTTGTCCACCCTGAGCTTAGTGAGCTCTTGTAGGACCCTTTCTTTTGTGAAGGGAGTAGTGCTCACCTCACTCCTCCCCTGTGTCCATGGTGCTGAGCTGTGGGCCCTGCCCTACCTTCTCTTCAGTAAATACTGAGCAAAAGTATCTATTTAGGATAGATGCTTTTACAGGGTTATCCTCCTCACATGCCCCCTTTTCTTCTTTGAGTTTGGCAATACCCCCTCTGGACTTTCTCCTTTCACTAATGTATCTATAGAAAGTCTTGTCACCTTCTTTTACTGTTCGTGCTAGTGTTTCCTCAGTTTGGGACTTTGCCTGCCTTACTGCCTTCCCTGCTTCCCTTAGGGCAGTTTGGTATGCTTCCCTATCTTCATCCCACTGTGTTCCCTTATATTTCCTGAAGGCCAGCCTTTTGGCTCTGACCTTTTCTGCTACTGTATTTGAGAACCAAAGTGGTTTCCTTCTTCTTTTGCACTTCCTTTTCTGTCTAACACAATGGGATGTTGCTTCAAATATTGCATCCTGAATGCCTGCCCACTTTGCCTTTACCCCCTCACCTGTGTTTCTTTTTGCCACGGCTAGCTTAACTCTGTTGGCCATCTTATCAAAGTCAGCTCCTCTGAAGTCCCATATTTTTGCCTTGGAATGGGATGATTTAGATGTAGTGGCCAAATTGAATCATACCATGTGATGGTCACTGGCCCCCAGGTGACCTTCTACCTGGAGATCTGTGATCCTTCCCTGTTAGTCAGTACTAGATCTAGGATAGCCCTGTCTCTTGTGGGTTGTTGTACCAGTTGTTTAAGTCCCTCCCCCTGCAGGGAATCCACCATGTGTCTAGTTCTGGCAGATGTTCCTGCTGGTATTGACCAATCTGTATCCGGCATGTTGAAGTCTCCCATTATCAGAACCTCCCCTTTAGCTGTCATGTTTTGTATATCTTCTAACAGTAATGTATCTATGTCCTCCCCCTGGTCTGGGGGCCTGTAGACAACCCCAATTCTTATGGTTGTCCCATTTCCTGTTTCCAGGGTGATCCACAGTTCTTCTGGCTCCTTATGTGTATTCTGAATTTCTGTAGCTTTAATATTTTCATTGACATACAGGGCCACTCCACCCCCCCTTTTTGCACCTCGATCTCTTCTGAACAGTACATAGCCAGGTACTGAAGTCTCTCAAGTGTGGTTACTGGTAAACCAAGTCTCACTAATTGCTACTATGTCCAGTTTAGCCTCTGACATTATTGCCTGCAGGTCTGGGATCTTATTTCCCAGGCTGTGAGCATTTGTGTACATGATTTTCCATTTAGCCCTCCTACATGTACCTGCCTTATCCTGGGTGTGTACTACTCCTTTCCAACTTTTAGTATGGCTACAGCCTGTAGTTATGTTCCCCCTAACTGTTGTAAATAGTATCCAGTAATGTGTTATCTCCTTACCTTGATCTAGTAATCCTCCTGTAGAGTGTCCTGTGGACTGTTATGACCCTGCAGATGGCCTGCACAAGTCTTCAAGGCAGATGTTCCACTCTTGCTCTATCCCACTTACATGATGGGATATGAGCATGATGTCTGTGGGAATCTGCTCCCCATCCTTGACTATTTCTGTCCGATTTACTCCCCCACTCTGTCCTCTGCCCTTCACCTGAGATTGAACTCAGTTTATAATAGTGTCTGCCGCTTTGCACTAATGGCTCCCTTCTCCACCCACCGCTGTGACTTAAATCAGTCTCTTGGTTGGCCCTCACTCCAGCATCGCTTTGACTATGCAATTGGTAGTATCATTGATGGCACTATGTGTGGGAGTACCGAGTCCCCATATACTTCCCTCCTCAAGGCACGCACTGTCCCCAGGTGTCTGCAGGAAACATCAGTCCCCATGCTGGAGGTCCCCAGAGTTTCCACTGTAATGGGGAGTAAAGCTCTGTTGGTAGCCACACCCTTCTCTGTGGAACAGCTTCCTGGCAGCTATCCGCACGGTCCCCTGGCACCACTCCTTCAAATCCCAACTTAAATCCTGGCTCCTCTTGGCATCCAGCTGCTCCTGCTCTCTGGATTAAAACCTCCCCCCATGGGTGCAGCTACTTATACCCCTTTCCCTCACACCTGCCCCCCCACCCATACTTGCTAGCTCTCTCTCCCCTTCCTGCCCCCAATTTCCCTACTCCTACTAGCTACTTTGCTTCCTCTGTTGTCTTCACCTCCTCCTCTCCCCAGCTCTTTTCCTTATTGTCCTACCCAGGTACTCCTCCTCTATATTCCTTCCTCCTTCCCTAGCGCATATTAACCTTGGTGTGTGCCTCCATGTCACCACTGGTACTTATTTTTTCTACTATTCCCCATTCTCCTCCCTATCAGCCCATCTTATGTATTTTACCATTAGTACTGAGCACCCTTGGTGTTGCCTCTATTGTCATCACCGGGCTCTTACCCTCCCTGCTTCTTTGCTATTCTACTTCACTAACATCTCCACCTAGGTATTGTTGCTGTTGAACTGTTTAGCCTGCTAGAATACTGTGGTGCAGCCTGTTTTACCCTGTTTCATCTCATGTATTACTGCTTGCAACTGATTTTTCCTTTACCCTGTTTTAATCAAATGTGGTACAGCTAGTTATTTGCTTTCATTTGGGCTTGCAACTGTACATTGTACTTTATTTCTCTGTATCATTGCTTACTCTGCTATTTATGTTTCCGTTGTGACTTGTGTCTGTGCAGCTTGTTAACTGCTATTCTTTTTTGCTTTGTTAATGATTTTATTTGTTTTGATTCGTGCCACAGTTTGTGACCCGGGTCATGCCTGAAAACGGTCCTTGGATCAGCACACTTACCCAGTAAACAAAGACTTAAAAAAACATGAAAGTACATGCTTGGTATTACTTCTTTTATCTCCCCTACCTACTTCCTGGTGTTCAGGATTCCCTGTCCCCACTAAGCCTCTGGCAGCTCCTCCCCTCAGTCACACACCTGATTTACAGGGCTGTCTTAATCTTCTCACCACAAAGATTAATTTTCTGAGCTGGGTTTCCCACACCATCTGTTAAAAATTTAAAGAAAAATCTCAAAGTGCACCAAAAACTCCAACTAAAAGTCTCTTTCTTCCACCTACCCACATACTCTGCTACTTTAAGTAAGGAGAGAAAATGTAAAAATATACCCTAGTTTTCATATGACTGCTTACTCTTCCCTCTGACAGCAATTTCAGCACAAGACCCCTACTAACTGATCCTTACACAGAAACATAGAATTTGATGGCTGATAAGGACTGCTTGGCCCACCCAGTCTGCCCATTTGTTCCTGCCTATACTGTCACCACAGACACTACATGGTCTCCAGTACCCTCTTCCCTTTGCTTTCCACTAAGAGTCCCTTGTGCCTATCCCATACATGCTTGAAGCTCACCACTGTTTTTGCACCCACCACCTTCT
This sequence comes from Neoceratodus forsteri, assembly GCA_016271365.2. Taxonomy (NCBI): domain Eukaryota; kingdom Metazoa; phylum Chordata; order Ceratodontiformes; family Ceratodontidae; genus Neoceratodus; species Neoceratodus forsteri. Next base: position 381,288,592 of record JADMNL010000023.1, on the reverse strand, counting down.
CTGGAAGACTATTCTAGGCATCCACCACCCTTTCAGTGAAAAAGTACTTCCTCACTTCTCTCTTCAATTTACCCTCTTCCAGCTTCATCACATGTCCCCTTGTTCTCATGCATTTTTTTTTCTCTGAAAAATGTTTCCGTCCTGTTCCTTATTTACCCACGTAAGGTATTCACATGTCTCTATCATATCCCCCCCTCCTGTCTCTCTTCCAGCGTGTACATATTGAGGTCTTTCAGTCTCTCCTCATAGGATGTCTGACGTAGACCCTTCACCATTTTAGTTGCTCTCTTCTGGACTGCCACCACTCTGTCTATGTTCTTCCTGAGATGTGGTCTCCAGAACTGCTCACAGTACTCCAGGTGGCATCTCACCAGTGATCTCTACAGTGGCGACACCACTTCACTCCTTATACTGGTGATATCCCTTCTTATGCACCCCAACATCCCATTTGCCTCATCCACTGCCTTGTCCGCACTGCTTAGCCACCTTAAGTCATCAGATATGATTACTCCCAGCACCTTTTCCTGTTTGGTAGCCATCGATACCTCTTCTCCCATTTTGTATTCCACCTCTGGGTATCTGTGCTCTGAGTGCATGATTTTAGATTTTTTTGAATTGAAACAAAGCTGCCATGGCCTTGGCCATTCTTCAAGTTTTCTCTGGTCTCTGCAGATTCTTTCCACTCATTTGGATTGTCTACCCTATTGAAGATTTTTATGGCATCTGTAAAGAGACAAACCTTTTCTTCCAGGTCATCTGCAATCTCAGTTATAGAGACGTTAAAGAAGACTGGTCCCAGTACCGAGCCCTGTGGCACCTCACTGGTCACCCTACCTTCTCTGCAGTTAACTCTGTTTACCACCACCCTCTGTTATCTATTCCTTAACCAGTTTTTTACCAAGTTTACCCCTTTTGACCCACCCCTAAGTTGCCCAGTTTCTTTATGAGCCTACTATGTGGAATGATGTTAAAAGCCTTACTGCAATCTAAGTAGGCCATGTCCACCACCCCACCCTTATTTATTTCCCTGGCCACCCAGTCAAATAAATCTATCAGATTTGTCTGACGTGACCTCATTCCCATGAAACCATGTTGTCTCGGGTCTTGAAACCCATTGTCTGCAGGATATTCTTCAATCCTTTCTTTTAGCAGTGACTGCATTAGCTTTCCTATCACTGATGTCAGGCTGACTGGCCTGTAATTGCCAGTCTCCTCCCTGCTACGGCTTTTGTGAAGTGGGGCTACATCTGCCCTCCTCCAGTCCTCTGGTACCACCCTTGTTTCCAGTGACTTGTTACAGAGGACTGTTAGAGGTGCAGCCAGTACCTCCCTGAGCTTCCTCTGTACCCTTGGTGTACCCCTTCTGGCCCTATAGCTTTTCCATTTTCAGATTTGCTAGTCCCTTCAGAATTCTCTCCTCTTTAAGGGGACTTGAGTCTATCTCCTCCTTCCAGTGTCTCTGTTGTTTTTATGTTACCCATCCCCTCTCCCTTCCTCTGTGAAGACTGAACAAGGCACAGTATTTGTTCAAGGCATTAGCTTTTTCCTGATCCTCCTCTGCACAGTCCTCACCTTATCTTCTTAGCCTCAGAATTCCTCCCCGAGTCTTCCTCTTTTCATTTATGTTCCCAGAAAATGTCTTGTCCCCTTCTGTCACCCCTTAAGCTATTCTTTCTTCAATTTACGCCTTTGTGCTCCTCACCACTTACTGCGACTCCTTCTATTTCTCTTAATACACCTCCCTGTCTTCTTCCCTCTGCATCTCTTTATACCTCCTTAAGGCAATTTTTTTTACCTTTAATCTTTTCAGCCAGTTCCTTTGAGAAGCACAGCAGTTTATTTTTCCTCTTGCTTTTACTCACTTCTTTTGTGCAGATATTTGTTGCCTTCACCATGCCTTCCCTTACTACCCTTAGACCACTGTTCTTCCACTTTACCCAGGTACCCCCCACCTGTTAGATGACCCCTGAAGCATGCACCCATTTTTTAAAATCTGCCTTCTGAAGTCCAGGACTCTCATCCTTGTATGGTTCACTTCCAGCACTATTCTTATATTGAACCATATTGTTCAGTGGTCACTGGTCCCTAGGTGGCCTCCCACCTTGATGTCTGCCACATTGTGCCTGTTGGGTGAGCACCATGTCCAGGATTGCTCCATCAGGAGTGGGCTCCCTGACTAGTTGCCTGAAAAAAGCCCCCTGGAGGGAGTCCAGGATGTCCCTGCCTCTAGCTGAAGCTGTGACTGGGAGGCTCAAATCTACATCAGGCAGAAAAGGTAAATCTGAATGTGAAAATCATAGCACTATGTGAAACTCATAGCAGTTGAGAGGTACGCTTGCCACTTTTCCCAGCTGGCACCCCCCTCCAAAAGAGCCAGTGCTCAAATCATGGCATGCAATTTGCTCTTGGCAGAATTACACAATTGGTACCACCCCTAGCTTTATACCAGGCTCATTATCTAAAGGGCGGGGGGGGTACAATACTAAAAATTAACCTTTGTATTTACCACCAGGTCCAGAAGAGAGGATGCTAGGTGTATGCTAGGCCTAACTGCTGAGGGGACCCAATAACGTTCACATAGAAGCAATATGTTGAATGTCCAATGCAGTAACTGGGATTGTACAGCATGGCTTTATTCACAGATGTTACTTTAAAGCATAGGTGGACCCACAAGGGTTTGTCATTGCAACACAGGTACACTCTTTTTTGCAGAAACCCTTTGCTGGGCAGTATTGTTTTCCAGAGAAATAGCTCTATCCATTTTCCAAAGTGTATGCTTGTGGCAAGTGTCACATACTTAAACTACTTTCAAAACATTTCCATTTCCAGAACGTGTGCTCGTGGCCAATGCCACATCACTTAAAATCATCCTGGGCATTGGCCTTTATCCAGGGGACCTTGGTGCCCATCAACTAACCAGTTAGCCCTGCATTGAAACTCCAGATGGCATTCCTCCCACCCTTTGCCCCAAACCAGTCACTGCCATTCCTTCAGGATTACACCAAAAAAAAAGTCTTCAATCCCCACTGAATTACTAAAGACTCCAAAACTTTACTTTAAATTAGCACCCTGAGTTGAAAAGGGGTCCTGACTGGTGTGATCTAGCCTTATCTTGTGCACACACACCTCAGACAACATCCCAAGAGTACAACCTCCAATTCTGTACTCACAGATTAGTTGCTCCTTCTTCCTAGTCATGGAAAGAACAAAAGAAAGGCACCTTTTTCTCTCTGGTAACTTGTCAGATTCCACTTACTGTCCTTCTCTAAGGCAGCTGTAAACTTCAGGATCTTCAGGGCATTGTCCCTTGGATCCACCAGACATTGCAGTCCCTCTCACTCCCCCTGGAGTGAAACTAAGAGTCCTGCAGGCGAACTGCTTCCACCACTTCACAGGCAAACTGAGAATCTTACCAAACTAAGGTGAGAAATGATCAGGGCTTCCTTTTCAGAACACCACTGGCAGACCTCCTGCTACTCTGACACTCTAACTCAGACTAACTGAACATTCTAAACTTCCCCTGAGCAGCAGACTCAAAAATGGTTATGCTGCTATGAGAGTTCTAAATGACATAATGATCCCTCTCTCAGGCTAGCTGAGTAAACAATGATGTCATTATGTAGAAAGCCCCTAATGAGCTCCCTACCAGCTGCCTTTTCTACCTGCCTAAGACAAGTGCTAATGGGATTCTAGTAACCCCAGAGGACTGGGTGGTTACATTCACAGCAACCAGATACACTGGCTGTCTGCAGGCAGGTTACGGTCCAGTACCAGGCTGTCCTACCTCTGTGCTCCCTATGGAGAGGGTTGATCAGGTCCTCCTCTATCATGTGCTAGGCACAGGCAGGTAACACTAAAGGCTAGAAGCCCACTGAAGAAACTTCAGCCCCTACCCTATGTCTATCCATGGATTTTCAGTGGCTCCAACAGTCTGCCTGAAGCATGTCCTAATAGATCAGCAGTGAAGGCCCATACCCAAGTTAGGACCTCCAGCCTGTCTACCCCTCTGCCCTCTAGGAAAAAGCTATCTGACCTATGTTACCTACCAGGCGCCCATACCCAAAAAACATTTTACACCATTTAGAACTGTAGCCCACTTTAGAAACATGCACTTGGCATTACATTTCCTGAATCTAAGAACTATAAAACTATGCACCTGCAAAGCAGAAAAAAATGGTTAGCATTGTACTACATAGTTACACCAAGGCTAGCAACTTTAAAAAGGAGGACTCCGAAGAGCCCTAAGAATCCTCTTCTTGTCTTCTTTTCTTCTTCCAGGAACACTTGCAAAAGAAAACATTGCAAAACACATTCTGCAAACAAAACACAACCAGCAAAATACACAGTGACTAAACCTCCCACTGCAGATACTACACAATCCCAAAAGTTATTTTTTTAAAAGGGGTTTTTCTACAAAAGTACAAAAATAAAAACTAAAAGCATTTACAAAAACATTTTGGGGAAGAGAAACTACAAAGTCCGATGTTCTAGGGATAATGTCCAGAGTGCCCATGGCACTATACATACAGTAGAGACTCTCCTAGGCTGAAACCTGCTGAAACATAGTTGTTGGACAAGCATGAGACCTGCTAGTACTGCAGTCCATTTCAGGAGTGTCTATTAATGAACCAAAGTTCCTGGGACATCCTCATTGGTAGGCAAAACAGTCAAATTAAAATGTAAAGAAGAAAAAACGTATGCCTTACCAGATTCTAGGCAAAAGATGGATGTCTGCATCACCTCTCTTGACCTGCAGCCTGATGATCTGCTGCTGGACAGATAAAATCTTCGGATCACGATCTTCCATGCCTCCTGCTGGACTTAGATGGAAAATCTTCTCCCTCTGCTGGGCTGATGAGCCTGGATGCTGCTGCAGATGAACCAGGAAGCTGCTGGAGATGAACCTGGATGCTGCTGCAGATGAACCTGGAACACCAGAAGAGATGCAACTCCTTCTCAGTTGCTGCCGCTTCAGTGGCAGATTGCTGATCTGGCCTTGCTGCATTCACTTGGCATACTGTCATGGTTACTGGTGAGTAGCACTTTTATGGCTAGTACCACTCTGGGTGTGGAGCAAGAACTGTTTCTCCATCCGGACAAACCACTCTGACATTGTAGAATGTCTCTTGGCCAGCCGTGTCCCCTATTCTCACAGAGTCTATAAACAGAGTCCTGCCAAGCTTCCAAAACTGCAGTCTCTCATGACATACTTTAGTTCGCACAAACTTGTTTACTTTTGGATGCAGATTGGCACTAGCTTCCTCCCACAACCAGGCATGCCTGTTTTTCTTGATTTCTTCCCAAAATTTTCTAGGAAAGAATGGATATGTCAGTCCATATTTGGCCTCAATCCTACATCTAAACACACGTTCTTCCTTGTTGCTTTTCACTAGGTCTGAGCCAGAAGCACGGCTTGAGGGAGACCAGTCCTAGTTAACCCAGTTTCAAAAACTCAGTGCAGAGTAAAAGCATTCCACCTCTGCACTTGATTGCATGTTGCTAGAGCCCTTCTCTGTCTATGAAGGCTCCACTGAAGTCAAGGCTAGTGATGACTCTTTGTGGCCCACAATAGCTGGTTTGACTTCCTCCATTTCCTCCTGTTCCATAAGCTTTGCTCAGTAGCTGACATTTGCTTCAAATCCCAAAACTATCCATAGTTTACTACACACAGAGGCAGTTGCCTCCCAACACAGAGCTTCATCTACCACTCATGAGGCTTGGGCTTGGGCCTTCTACTCAAGAATCTACAGATCCTGCTTCTGCAGTGTCCAAGTCCGCCTTCTCTGGCTTGGAAAACTCCATTCTTTCCTGCCCTTGCAAGGTATCTTCACAGACATTCTCCAAGAATTCCATGACAAACTCAGTGTGGTCCCCCTGACTGCAACCAGCTTGCTGCTGTTCCAGTCTAACAGAGTCCCCTGCCAGTGTCCATGTAGGGGCTAAGTGGATGTTTTTGGCTTTTGCAGTTACTGTACCACCTGCTTGACACATCCCATATTGTTTTCGACAGTCTTTATAATGTGGTATTAACAGGACGTCCCTTCCTGGCTATAAACAAACAATGCACACATTAACCAGAAAGTTTGGTAAAGCCACATCAGATGGTGTTGCTTCACAGTTGTAAAGTTTTTCGAAATGAGCTAGCTCTTTCTCTTGTTGTGCAATCCATGCCCTGGCATGGAGTGGGAAATGGGGAGTATTAGATGCCATTTTCTGCAAACAAACACACAAGTCCCCTATTACTATTTTGTACTTAAAGCTGAGTTTTGGCTTCAGCACACACTACAACAATTTTGTTTACTTTTGCTATGTTGCTGAACAGGTTTCCTTACTTGCATTTTATTTCACAACTTTTGCACAACCAGTTGAAACTTTGCTGCTTCTGAGACACTGGCTCAACATGGCACATCCTGCTTTGTTTACATAGCTGACTACACCCAAAATGGCAGCTATAACTTTCTTTCTTCATCACATACACACAGTTCACTTTGCTGGAAACACTTTCCAATCTTGTATTTTACTGTTTATTCTGTGCACAAATTCAATCTCACATTTTGCTCAAATTCAGCATATTCATACATTTACTTCACTTGCTTGGACTTGTTGATTAGTACTGCCCTCTATTTTGTTATCAAACACTGTCACTGCACACAGTCCACCTTTTAAATCTCACAGTTTCTCTCTGCTTTAACTTTGCTGCACTGTATTACAGTTCTCTGCTTTGCTCACAGTTCGTTTTACTTTGCTTTTTGTAGTCAGTCAGGCAGTAGCTATTTCCCTCCTCAGATGGTAAGTGGCATGCTGCAGGTTTGTATTGGACTTTCCAGTGAATTGGGCTGGCAGATCCGCAGACTGGTTGCAAAGTCACTGCAATTGCTATTCCGGCAGTCGGAAAATGGGTTGAGCCTGGTTTTAAACTGTAAAGTTCAAAAAGTGGTGTTTTTAAACAGTCGTTTATTCTCGGTGATTCCTCCTGCTGCTGGACTTGTTTGCATGCTGCTGGCTCTCCTCCTTGAATACTCCTCAGCACACAGATTCAGGCAAAGGGCAGAGCAAGGCTCTCTGGACCAATCACACGATGCCATGCAAATGAGCTTCCTCTTTCTCTCTCTCGAATACACTCCTTCATGATGATCATCGAGCAGGGCAAAATTTAAACTGCAAACTGTCACTTTTCTTCTCGGCTGGCAATTTCAGTGGGGCAAAGCACTTTTAGGCATTCCAACACAGTTTCTTGCACATCTTCTTTAGCAACTCCCCCAATTTTCACTGTAAACATTTAAAACTTTCTGGGCTGTTAGGAATTACTGTTATTAAAGTCCACAAATACTTTTTGGTTGAAATTTGTAACTTTTAAACAGCTCTTAAAGCTCTTTAATTTGCAGGGCAAGGGTATATATTGCTCAGCTAAACAGTTCATTTTGAAGCCAGTTTAAACACACAAACAGCACATTTGTCCATTTTCTCCCTCAGGACCACAGGCAGCGAGTACTTTTTGATGGCATCTTCCTTGACACAGACTTTGCTTTTCTGAGCAGCAATCTTCTGTTCTGGTGTACTGCCACCAGACAGGAAGATCCTAGACATACCCTCAGCAGTTTTACTCTCACCTCTGTAAGCTTCCATTCACGACTCAACTCAGTAATGATTTGGTTCATTGGAACACCTTGCCGCTCAGCCTTACCAGAAAGACAGAGGTCATACGAATGATAATACTGCCCAGAGTGCTTTACCTCTTCCAGAATGTTCCCATCCCTCTTCCCAATGCCTCCTTTTGGCAACTACTCATCACAGCGGTAGGCCAGAGTTTTTAGCTGATTGTTTTGTGAGGGCACAGAGTTTTTAGCTGATTGTTTTGTGAGGGCACAGTTTAGGCCCAAACCCTTCCCACCCCTCACCCCACCCACCCCTGGAAATAGTTCCTTTATACCTGGGGTTCTGACATCATTTCCTCAAGAGGGCAAGGTGCATATCACTGTCATATCCTCTCTAGCACACTGCACTGACAATATAAGAATACACATTATATAATATATATATTTCTATATAACAAACCAATCACACACACACACACACACACACAAAACAAAACAAAAAAAATAAACTAAACAAGGTAGACAGACATGTGGGGAGTAGTGCAATGTAATGGCTGTGGGGCAGCAGTCTTCTGGAGTCTTTCTGGAGTCTGAGATGCTGCCCTGTTTGCAGACAACTCTCTGCCCTGAGGGAGGAAGTTGCCCATCTTCAGGCCACACTGGACAGTAGTAAGGGAAACTTCCCCCAGGTCGCACTGGACAGCAGTAAGGGAACTTCCCCCATCCAGGGAGCACCAGAGCCACCACCACTACCTCAGAGGTTGTGAAGAAAGCACAGCAGTTGGACCACAGTGGGCTCAGAGAGGGTAAGGGTGGTGGAACAGAGGCACACCCAGTCAGTTGTTCCACTCCACAATCCATACACCATTCTAGGGGAGCATAGTTCCCCTATGGATGCACCCGCAGAGGAGACTAAGGAGGTTGCAGACAGCTGTCACAAGGGAGGCCCTCAGGAAGGAGGCAGAGGGCACCACAGGGAAAGGAAGCAGCTCCTGGTGAGGGACTCAGTTACTAGGGGGATAAAACTGGGAGGAGCAGGGAAAACTGAAGTAAGGTGCCTGCCTGGTGCCATGGCTTGGAGGGACAGGAAGCGCATCCTTGGATCATGAGAACAGTTGCACGGAGTCTGAGCTGGGCGTCATTGTCCACCTAGGGACAAATGACTTGGCTCATCATGAGATTAGAGCAGTGCAGAAGGATCTTGTAGAGTTGGGGAGGGCCTAAGACAAGTAGCACACACAGTATCCTTTTCAGAGGTGCTGCCTGTCAGTGGCATGGGTGAGGCGAGGTACTTTGCACCATGCAGTTTAACGAATGGTTGAAAAAATGGTGTGGGCGCTGGGGTTTGCTTCACTGGGGACTGGGGTTCCACCTGGGGACACCAGCCTATACTAACAGGATGATCTGCATCTGTCAGGAAGGAACAAGTCTTTGTGCAATCAGTTTAAATGCTTCATTGGCAAGCTTTTAAACTAGTCAAGGGGGGAGGCACTGTTAAGCAGCAGGAAAATCCCAGCCTCCCCCTACAAAACAGGGTACTAAATGAGAAAAAGACCAAGGTAGAAAGGTCAGTGGGGTATGCTGCTACAGAAGGTAAAGCCATCAAAAAATGGAGAGCAATGAGTACCAATGCCCATAGTCTGGGTAACAAACTTCCTGAATTAGTGGCCTTGATGGTGGAGGAACATCTGGATATCATGGCAGTCACAGAAACATGGTACACACAGAACCATCACTGGGACATAAACATACCAGGATACACTATCTACAGGAGGGACCGGGAGGGTAAAAGAGGAGGAGGAGTTGCTCTCTACATAAGGGAAGGAATCAAAGCAACAGAACAAAAGGGTAAACAGGGAGGAGAAGAAGCACTGTGGGTCAATTTGAGGCAGGCAATGGCACCACAATCTGACAGGGGTTGTATACAGACCCCCCTCAGGGGAGGAAATGGACAAGGAAATGATAGAAAGTATACTTAGAATGGCAGAAAAAGGGGAGATATTGCTGATGGGTGATCTGAATATGCCAGATGTTAACTGGAGTGCAGTTGCAGCAGCCACTTCTAAGAGTGGGGTTATTCTAGATGCCCTACCGGGGGCATGCCTTAGACAACTAGTATTGGAACCCACTGAAGAGGGAGCAGTCTTAGACCTGGTTCTCTCAAGTGGAGATGGGAGGATCACAGATGTAGAAGTGGGTAGCCATCTGGGAACTAGCGACCATCGAACAGTATGGTTCACAGTAAACACAGCAATAGAGTCAAGCCATACAAAGGCAAAAGTACTGGACTTAGGAGGGCTGACTTTTGCTAAAATGGGTGAGTGCCTATGAATGCACTAGCAAATGGGCAGGAAGGAGGGTGGAAGAACAATGGGGAATAATAAAACTGCCATCACAGAGGTAACAAGCCTTTGTGTGAAGCAAATAAACAAAACAAAATGATGTAAGAAACCACTATGGTTCTCAAAGGAGGTGGCAGTGAAGGTTCAAGAGAAAAAGAAAGCATTCAGAAAGTACAAGGAATCACAGAAGGAGCAGGACAGAGAATTGTATCAGTTAAAGCAAAAGGAAGCTGGGAAAGCAGTCAGAACAGCAAAGGCCCGAACCGAGGAAAAGATAGCCAACTCAGTTAAGAAGGGGGATAAAACCTTTTTTAGGTACATCAGGGAGAGAAGGAAGACCAAGGGAGGGATAGTGAGGCTTAATAAAGGGGAGGAGGGTGGGCAGAGGGTGACGGTGAAAAGGCAGAGATACTAAACAAATATTTTTGCTCAGTATTTACAAATGAAGAGGGGGAGGTACCTAAAACAAACAATAGAAACACTCTGGACAGAGAAGTTGATACCAGCCCATTTACAGAAGAAAGGGTTCTGAAAGAACTCTTAAAACTGAAGGTGGACAAAGCAATGGGGCCTGATGGGATTCATCCCAGAATTCTAAAAGAATTAAGGGTAGAACTAGTGACACCACTGACTACCCTCTTTAACAAATCATGGGAGGATGGGGTGGTACCTGAGGACTGGAGGAGGGCAGATGTGATTCCCCTTCACAAAAGTGGGAGCAGGGCAGAAGCAGGAAACTACAGACCTGTTAGTTTAACCTCAGTGATAGGGAAATGATGGAATCACTTCTGAAGGAAAGAATTGTCCAGTACCTAGAGGCCAGAGGGCACAGGACCCAAGGCAGCATGGATTCACAGCGGAAGGTCATGCCAGATGAATCTAATAGATTTCTTTGACTGGGTGACCAAGTAGTAGATCAGGGAGGGGCTGTGGACATGGCCTACCTAGACTTTAGCAAGGCATTTGACTCAGTCCCACACAAAAGATTAATATACAAGTTAGCCAGCCTGGGAGTGGGTCCCAAGATGATAGCCTGGGTAAAGAATTGGCTGGAGAATAGGACACAGAGGGCAATAGTAAATGGAGTCCACTCAGAAGAAAGGGGGGTTACTAGTGGGGTACCGCAGGGTTCAGTATTAGGACCGGTCCTCTTCAATGTCTTTATAATCGACATTGCAGAGGGACTGGAAGGAAAAGTATATCTCTTTGCAGATGACACAAAGATCTGCAACAGAGTTGATGCCCAAGGTGGTGTGGAAAGGATGAGAAGGGACTTGGCAAGGTTAGAGGAATGGTCAAATGTATGGCAGCTTAGATTCATTGCTAAGAAGTGCAAGGTAATGCACCTGGGAAACAAAAACCCAGGGGAAGAGTACACAATGGGGGGTGAGATACTAACAGCAACAAAAATGGAAAGGGACCTGGGGGTAGTCATATCAGATGACTTAAAGGTGGACAAGCAATGTGAGAGGGCAGTAAGGAGGGCTGGGGGATACTGGGATGCATAGGGAGAGGCATCACCAGTAGAAAACAGGAAGTTGTTATCCCTCTGTACAGACAGCTGGTGAGACCCCATCTGGAGTACTGTGTGCAGTTCTGGAAACCCAATCTCCACAAGGGCATAGACAAGATGGAAGCTGTCCAGAGGAGGCACTAAAATGGTGCAGGGTCTGCAGAAGACATATGAAGAGGACTAAAGGGGCTTAATATGTATAGCCTCGGGAAAGGAGGGAGAAAGGGACATGATAGAAACTTTCAAGTACCTCAAGGGAATCATCAAAGTCCAAGAGGGTAGCATCTTTCAAAAAGAGTATGCAAGAACAAGGGGCACAATTTGAAGATGGGGGCAGCTCAGAGATAATGTAAGGAAGTATTTTTCACAGAGAGGTTATTGGATACATGGAACGGCCTTCCGGAGGAGGTTGTGGAGTCAAAAACAGTGGTTGAATTCAAGCATGCATGGGACAGTCATAAAGCAATTCTGGGGGGGGTAGAAAGAAGTAGGCTGCTGGTTAATTAGGAGCTGCAGCTTAACCATTAGGTAGGGAAATGGGCAGACTGGGTGGGCCAAGCAGTCCTTATCTGCCGTCAAATTCTATGTTTCTATGGAATAGAGTCATATCCTGATTCCTAGGGTCGGGGCAAGGACCCCGGGTATTTAACCCAGGGTGCTGAATTTACCCAATGCAAAAGGCAGTCTTTATTTACCAAACCTACAGTTTTAGTATTGGGTCACTGAAACAGGTCATCTGCTGGTGAGGCAATTCATTTCCTCCATGTCACTCTAGTAGGAGATAGAATCTTCCTTGCTACCTGACACAGAATACTATCAAGCCATTTACCACCCAGGATTTAATCTTTGTACACTCACATCCAGTTATCCCTAGATTAAGTTTAGCATCACAATCTGACTTTCCATCAGAAAAGCACTTCACCTCATCCCTTTTCATGTTTGCTTGCAGGCATGTGCAAGAAACATAGTGCCACCATATGAGTTTTCGTAGGTGTGCCTCCCCCACTTCCAATGCCCTGCTCTTTTTTGCAGGTGAGGCTGCACCGCACCAATGAATGTCCGAGCTGTCTATGGCAGCCATTCAGATGCAGTGGCGTGCAGTTCTGAGAAAAACACCACTACAATCAGTGGTAGTAATGTGTAGGTAATTTGCATACTGCCGTCAGCAGTATGCAAGTTGCCGACATGTCAGCAATGCATCTGAACTGTCATAGACAATTCATCCCCCCCCATGAACACCTATGTAGCACGCTAGGAGCCCACCCCAGTGTGCTCATGCACTCCTCTCCACCCCCACACACTGTATGACCGATGGGGGTGCCCAATCCCCTGTCGGTTCCACTGCCCCCAAAAGCAAACTTCCTGGTGCCATGCTGGAAGCCCACCCCAGTGTGGCAAAAGTCCCACATCCTGTACACACTGGGAGCCCACCCCAGCATGCTCATGTGCTCCCCTCTACCCCTGCACACTGTGTGACCAACAGGGGTGCCCAATCCCCCGTCGGCTCCACCGCCCTCCCCCAAAAGCAAAATTTCTGGTGCCACACTGGGAGCCCACCCCGTTGTAGCTGAAGTCTGTGGCCCACAGGGGTGCCCAATCCCCCATCGGGTCCACTGCCCCCACCCCAACAAACTTGCAGGTGTCATGGTGGGAGCCCACCCCAGCATGGCAAAAGTCTCATGTCCTCTTTAAAAAAAAAAAAAAATAGAACAAAAGAAAACAGACCCTCATTGACTCTCTTGCCCCCTCAACCCAACCTGTGCCCACCCTCTGCGTATCCCACCTCTCCACACCCCTCTCACCCCATACTTATCTCCGGAGGCTGGCACGACGATCTTCAGTGGACCAGGAACACGTCTGCACTCTTCAAAGCCAACCGTGAACTGAAGAAATGCCAGTAAGCTGTATAATGACATAAATGTTTTTTTTTTTCAACTTTGGTGCATATCTCAGCCATTTGGGGGAATTGTTTCACCAAATTTTCAACATGGGGTTATTGGGACCCCACCTCACGAACTCAGCCACCGTCATTTTGTTATTCGGTCCTGAAAGGTGATTTTGTGGTCACTGCACGGAACCTCCTTTTGGGACTGAGTAATGAAATGACAGTGTTACAGTTCATGAGGTAGTTCCCCCAAAACCCTATGTTGAAAATTTGGTGAAGACATTCCCAAAAATGACTGTTTTACGAGTGTGCGCTGCGCAGTTCCTACACATGCTTACAACTTCAATAATTTTTACAATTTTCACTCCAGATTTACCACACTGCCATTTTACCACACCTTCTTATGAGCAGTATAGCTGTCATTTTTCACATCTTGCCCAAAATGTGTTTTTGTGCATGTAGTGCACAATGGCGCAGTCAGTGTGTGAAATCAATGTTTGGGACAGATTAAGAAAATCACAGTAACACTGTTGATGACCAGAAGTCTTAAAATGGCTATGTTGAAAATTTGGTGACAAAAGTCCGTAAAATGACTGTGTTACGAGAGTGCATTGGGCAGTTTCCAAGCACCCTTGTAAGTTCACGAATTTGTAATATTTTCAATCCAGATTTTCAACACTGGCATTTTTCCACACCTCCTTATGAACAGTACAGCTGTCATTTTTCACACCCTGGCCAAAATGTGTTTTTGCACTTCTGGCGCAGAAATGCGTGGTCGCTGTGGGAAATCAGTGTTCAGGACAGATTAAGAAAATCACAGTGACACTGTTCATGAGTGGAGGTCCCAAAATGCCTGTGTTGAGAATCTGCTGTAAAAAATCCCTAAACTAATTACATTATGGGTGTGCGTTGCGCAGTTTCTACACACACTAGTGACTTCACCAGTTTTTTCATATTTTCACTCTAGATTTTCAACATTGCCATTTTTTACACCTCCCCATGAACAGTACAGCTGTCATTTTTCACATCCTGTTCGAAATGTGTTTTCGCACCTGTGGTGCCAAATGGCATAGTCACTGTGCAAAATCAGCTTTTGGCTAACAAACTGATATTGCCACTGTTCATGAAGTGGGGGTCGTAAAAAACCCATGTTGAAAATTTGGAGTGAAAATACCAACGAACCCCTGAGGCATTAGGGTTTCCAACCATAACATCCCACCCTGTAGAGACTGACAGGAATCATGGGTGTGACTTGGGATTGTCGCCTGTAATGCTCATGCCATTTCACCCCCACCCACACCCTGCAGCCAGTGACAGGCATCGTGGTGTGCCTTGGACTCTTCGGCCCCAAAGTTCACCCCATTCTCCTATACTGCACCCATCTCACCATATTTTCTTATGGAATGGGGTGAGTATAAGGCCCAAAGACCCCAAGTCACACCGTGACACTTGTCAGTGTCTACAGGATAGGGTGTGGTGAAATGGCATGGGCGTTATGCCTGACGACCCAAAGGCACACCCCAATGCCTGTCAGTCCCTGCAGGGTGGTGGTGGGGTTGGCTTCAGTTCAGTACTTCACTGCCATTCCTATTATGCATCTCTCTCTCTAACTCCTACATTACCAATGCCAATGCCAGCAAGCAAACATTCAGCATTGACAAATGCTTGTTTAAAATTAATCTGCCCCATCTCATTATTAGAACATTTTCATCCCGCCATACAGGATCACAAATTCAGGGAATGGGAATACTACACCCCGAAGTATCTGTTCTAGCTGCTCTCACATGGCACTCTTAATAATAATAATAATTCTTTATTTATAAAGTGCCTTTCTAAACCAAGGCACATAACAATCAAAACAATTAAAACATATAAAACATCATCACATTCAATAAATATAAACATGTCAGCCAACATCTTCACTGTATACCTTATTCCACAGGAATGTTTATAGAGCCTGTTTGAATCCCCCCACGGTCGTGCACTCCCTAATCCAATGGGTTAGAGAATTCCAGAGCGTCGGGGCCACCAACATAAATGCCCGGGCTCCCGCAGATTTTAAAGTCACCCTCGGAATCTCTAGCAACCCCTCATCGGCCGAGCAAAGTGGTCGCTCAGGGTGATAGGGAATCAGAAGCTCTTTCAGGTAGTCAGGACCCAGTCCAAGTAGGGCTTTGTATGTCAGTAACCTGACTTTGAAGGAGATCCACCACTGTACCGGCAGCCAGTGCAGTTCCTGCAGCACTGGTGTTATATGGGAAGATCGCAGAATCCCCATCAACAACCAGGCTGCTGACTTCTGCACCAGCTGCAAGCGATGGATATCAACCCCCAGTAGCCCAAAGTAAAGCGAGTTACAGTAATCTAAGCGTGAGGTCATGAAGGCATGGATCAATACAGGCAGATCTATGGACGGAACAAGGTGCTTGATCCTGGAGATGTTTCTTAGATGGTAAAAAGATGACTTTACAATGGCCAACACCTATGCATGAAGTGTCAGTCCCACATCTAACAACACCCCCAGGTCATGCACCTGCTCAGAGGCCTGGAGCTCAGTGTCTCCCAGGAACAATCCTAGGGAGCAGCCTGCCCCCAGCCCCCCTATCCGGCGGCCTGGATCCAGAACCATCACCTCCGTCTTCCCAGGGTTCAACTTCAACCAACTGGACTGCATCCAATCTTGAATTTCATCGAGGCAGTTATTAAATACTGAGACTGCTCCTTCCTGGTTGGGAGTAAAAGACAGGTAGAGTTGGGTATCATCGACATAACAATGAAACGTCAGCCCATACCATCTTACAGTGTCTCCGAGGGCAAGCATATACACTGAAAACAACATGGAGGACAATACTGAGCCCTGAGGAACGCCACATGACAGCAGGATCAGATCAGAGGAGAAAAACCCCGATACAACCTTCTGAGTTCTTCCCATGAGGTACAATGTAAACCATCTGTAGACTAAAGCAGAAAATCCACAGATAGATCTCAGGCACTCAAGCAGCACCCCATGGTCAATGGTGTCAAAAGCTGATGACAGATCTAAAAGTACCAAAATGGACCATTTTCTCTGGTCTCTCGCCATCAGGAGATCATTGAGCATCCGAACCAGCACAGTCTCAGTACTATGCCTCTTCCAGAAACTAGACTGGAGAGGTTTGTAGATGTTATGGATGGTCAAATGGTTCTCCAGTTGTGCAGACACTACTTTCTCGATCACCTTCCCCAAAAAGGGAAGGTTCGAGATAGGCCTATAGTTAGCAGGAGAATCTGGGTCTAAAGAAGCTTTCTTCAACAACCGTGTCACCATTGCCTCTTTCAAGGAGCAGTGGAAAACACCGGAATCAAGGGTTCACCAGATTATCTGTGCCAGAACCTGGCCAATAAGATCACCACAACCCATAATCAGGGATGTCGGGACCGGGTCTAAACTATAGCATGTAGGGTGCATCTCCTGGGCAATCCACATAACATCCTCAACTTCCGGATGGTCGAAGATACTCAAGGAGAACAGAGGGACTGTGACCAAGTCCTGATCCTCCGCAACTCACATACAATGTGTTGTCAGGATCTCCGACCTGATGTCAGTCACCTTATCAGCAAAGAACCGAGCAAGCTCATCACACTGCAATTGTGAAAAAGCTGTTTGTAGTTGCATACAGGTTGGGTTGCACAATCTGTCCGCAGTTCTGAAGAGCAGAGCTGGTGGTTTCTGAGCAGCAGAAATTTCCCTGGACAGGAACTCTGCCTTCTTACGGGAAATTTCTGACTGATAGAACTGATAATGTTCTAGTAGTCTAAGGTGGTTGACATACCGGCCAGATTTCCACCAACAACGTTCTAACCTGTGACCTAGTCACCGTAACTCCCTCAAGGCTCTATCAAACCACGGAGCCCCGAAGGTGGAGGGAGAGAGGACGCACACACACTGGTGCAATGGTATCCAAAGCTAAGGTGATGGCAGTATTATATGCCAAGACTGGGGCTTCAGGATCCTTGCAATCCACAGGAAGTTCTGATAGGTCAAGAACCACTGCTAGGCCATCGGATGTAATATTTCGAGAGTGTAAAGCAGGAGTTTTGCCCGAGGAGATTAAATCTTTATAGGTTTTTACAACTACGGCACCATTGTTCTACACTCCTGGGGGGGGGATCAATCGCCCAGAATTTTTCCCTCCAGTAGTAGTGAGCAGATGACACTCATCAATTGTCACTCTCCATCCCACCTGGTGTCTACACTTTACCTACAAATTTTAGCTGCAACCACAGGCGTCACTCTGAACACACAACTGAAGGGGCAGGAAGAATTTGGCTTCCTGATTATGACTGACTGCAGGCAGATGTCTTGCTTAATCACATCCAAAGTCATAAGCTCTCACCAATTGAGAAAGTATGCCTGGAAACAACTCATCAGATTTTTCAGAACCCCAGCTATTACCAGGCACTACTCTCCCTCGAGATGTGCAAGCTGCAGGTGTAGATGCGGTGAAATCCTGGCTCATTACACACACATTACGTGATCTTGCTCAGTCCTGGTGCCCGTTTCCTGACAATTACAGCTGGAGTTAGTCGAGTTGTTTGGGGAGCCAATCACACTTTCTCCTAAGCCTTTTCTTTTCCTACAATACCTGCGTGAGTGGAGAGACCCAATATCCCGCTATCTCTTAGGGATTTTAATCACAGCAGTGAAGGAGACAATAACAAAAGTTTGGCTAACTTCTAGACTTCCTACAATAGCGGAATGGTGGGTGGTAGTTACCCAAATTTATCAAATGGAAAAATAATGCACAGGCTAAATGATCAGACAGAATGATATACTAAATACTGGATGAGGCAGTTATTACATGTCTAAAGAGCAGAACTTTGTCCCATAAACTTGTCCTCCAAAAAGGCCTATTCTTACTCTCACTCTATCTGTTCCTAGCACCCAAGTAAAATCTAGTACCCAGGGCTTTAGATGACACTCCCTACCCTCATGAAGCCCACAAAGCTGTAACTCTATTACCCTCCTCTGTTTCTCCCCTATCACCTTCCCCTTTCTGACATGGCAAGCCTGCCCTCACCTAGGAGTGGAGTTCAGTGGAAGTTTAACACCTACCTTAAACCTAAAGACCTGATTGAGATTGTTCCACCACCATGCAGGTCCCCCACGAGCTGCACCATGGGGTCTGAGCACCTCACTGTTGTTGTTTGTTAATGGTTAACTCCGATATCATATAAGAAATGTTGCTGACTCTCTCCCACCTTACTATGTACAAATAATTACTGAATTTTATGTAATGAAGTTGAACTTGCTGACTCTGGAAAATGTTCAATAAACATGATGATTACAAAAATAAGTGTTCCTGAAAGCAACATTTAAACTATCCAGTGAGTACTGTGATTCCCCTCCTAGATGGATGCAGGCCATCACCCCTGTATAGGTCCTTATTCCTCCAGGTGAGCCCCCAATCCCTAATGTATCAGAATCCCTCCACTCTACACCATTCCTTTAACCATGAGTTGAAGCTCCTTAAATCTTCTGTCTCTTGATAGATGCTAAGCCTCTGGCAGCTACCCCATCACATACCTGATTTACAGGGCTTTCTTAATCTACCCACCCCCTGCCAGACTAATTTCCTGAGTTAGATTCACTACACCACCTGTTACAAATTAAAAAAAAATCTCAATGTGCCCATAACTCTGACTAAAAATCTCTTTCCTTCACCTACCCACTTACACTGCTACTTAAAGTACTGAGAGAAAACATAAATATATACCCCTAGGTTTAAGCTGGCTGCTTACTCACTGCTCTGTCAGCAAATGAAAGGAAACACTGCAAACCTGAAGAAATGCTAAGCTTCCAAGCCGCTTAGGTGCCTGGGAAACGAAGAAACTGAAGAAAAGTTGGACCTCAGCCCTCATGGATCCCTGTGAAAGTAGAAACTCTTGAAGAAACTGAAGAAGTGCAGAACCTCCAAGGCACTGTGGGTCACGGGAAAGAAAGACAACCCTCTATAGAACCGGTGGAAGGAAGATCCCCAGCCCACTTTACATCCAAGAGCCATAACTATTGAACTAGTGCGGTTCCTAAGACAACAAATACTGGTTGACAAGGAGGACACTTTCTGTAGTTTCCAGGTGCAGAATGGGCCTTACTATTGCCTGCAGTAAGACATCCAGACCCTTTCTCAGTCTTTGTAACATGCAACATGGCTGGTCTCGTGCATTTACGTGGCACAGTCTCTGGTAATTGCAGTGGCTGCAGATCATGCTAATGTTAACAGGGCCCAAAAGCTGCTACAGAATGGTAGGGGAATTGTTAAATAAAATAATTTATTCTGGCTGCAGTAGGACACTGAAGTGAGACAGTACATGGATTGCAGTGGGACTGTGAATGGGCTGCCTGGGGACTGTTCAAAATGGCTGCAGTGATAGGAATAGGGTTTAATACAAATGTTAAATGGTGCAGTGATTCAAAAGGGCACAGGGGCTGCTTTGAAACTGTGGGGCATTGGGGAAATAAAGTTTTATATTATAGCTGCATCAGGACATGAAAGTTGGGACTGCTGGGGGACTGAATATGAACTGATGGGACAGTAATCATGTTTTGCAGCTGTGTGACCTCAGCCAGCCAATGGGGAGGGCCACAATTCTCTTAAGGACTTGTGGAACTGTGCCAAAGACTTATGGGGAAAAAGCTGGGAAAATACTTGGCACTCTTTTCCACAACCAATCAGATGTTGAAGGAGGTTCATACATATTAATTTTTGTCAAGGACAGTGGTTTCAGCCAATAAGGAGCTGCCAGAGAGCTCCCAAAACCTAGGAACTATTTGATCCTGAGTCAGTTCAGCAGGAGCACCTCCAGAGGGAGGGAGGCTACAGCCCCTTGGAAGAATGGGGTGGCAAGGCTTCGGAGAGGCCTGCATGGGGGTTGTCAGCTACCTATCCCCCAGGGCCTGCTGGTCTGCCTTTCCCCATGTATGGAGGAATGTGGTCGAGGAGTCGTGGTGTGCAGTTCAGCAGAGAGAGAGAGAGAGAGAGAGAGAGAGAGAGCTGTAGGGTTTTGCAAAAGGCTGCTTCGGGAAAGGAACCACAAAGGTTCTGGAGAGAAACAGCAATCTATTTCTGCACCTAAATGGTGAGAAGCCAGGATGAAAGGATCAAGGATCAAGGTTTAAGTGAAGGAAAGGTTCTGTCTTAACCAGGGTGTACTCAACGTCACAAGGAAAAAGGGGAAGGACATTGGTCTAAGGTATGGAAATATCTGGCTCTGGTTTGGAAAATAGATCTGGTTATGGTACACTTGGTATGGGAGTTCCCCTGACTCGCCGGAGTTTGGCCAGTAAACCCAGGTACACTTGTTATGGGAGTCTCCCAACATTCGGGGGCTTGGCCAGTAAAACCAAGTAGTTTGTAGAAGGAGGAGAGACAGAGAGAGATAGAGCTTCTTCTGGTTCGTGAGAACCTGCACGGTAAGAAAAAAAAGAAGAAACGGTTGCATTGAGGAACTGGTCGAGTGAATTGGTATTCGATCAGTGCTAAGGTCAGGGTACTCGGAGGAGCCCAAGGTGAATGAAACAAAGTCTCACTGGGACTGTGCGCTCTGTTAGGGTCAAGGGACTGAGTTCTCATTGCAAATTGCTGCGGCTGCCACGATGGTAGTGTGGCTGAAGGATTTTCTTTTCTTAAACTTCTAAATATTGAATTTGCCAATCTGAGCTGAGCCTAGAGATTGAGAGCTCATTTGTCAATCTGGAGCCAGGTAGGGAACTTGCCAATCCCTATCAAATGGGGCCGACTAGGCTACAGGGAGCAACAGGTACATGCCTGGGTGCTGGGGCACTCTGATCCACTGGGGAGCCGAACTGTGGGTCACTCCTGGGTCTGGATTCCTTTGCGTTCATGCTCTTCATCCGACCTGGAAACAGGCTGAAGGGGACAAGTTGCAAGACTTTCAATCAAGTCGGAAGATCTGAGCTGCAAGGTACCAGCCCCATGTATCAAGTCTCTTCAAATCCAAATGTTTCCAAGGTGCTGCTGTTCCATCTTCCCCAGAGGCACAGTCACCACGTCACCAGCGACTGTCAGTGTAACCATGAGTAAAGGCAGGAATTGCCCTGCATCTGGGGGATGTAAATAGTTATTCTCAAGTTATGCCCTCTGGAGTAGAAAGCAATTTAAAAGAGATCACATAGAATAGGGAAAGATAAGTTTAATGTTACACCAAGCGCATCAATGTCAGCCGACCAGCTGCACCACATGCCTGCAATGAGTAGTTGGGTACCAAGGGGCAGATTTTGAGGCTGTATCTGAATCTGGAAAACTGGTACCAATTGAAGGTTTATTAATGGTAACCACCTGCAGCAGTTAGCTAGTTAGAAGGGTTGGTAGCTGCAATGATTAAAATGTGGTTTGGGATTTAAAGGGGAAATGATTGTTCTAAAAAATGCTAATCTCTGATGCCAATTGCAAAAAATATAAGATGTCTGTTTAACTTCTACTCCATTTATCCAGTCCTAACTCTCCCCATGTAAATAAAGTGGTGTTAAATTGTTTTGGGAAAAATCTGACTCATGAGCATATCATTAGTGTAAGCCATTAAATGCAAAGTGTAGAATTTGGGGGTTACTAATTATGGTAAATCCATGTATTGGGGTGACTGTGTGGGGAGGTGGGTTGGTTCAGCATCCCAGGGGGTTGTACTGCTAATATTGTACCCACTTAAAATGTACTCTGGGTGGAGACACCGCACTATTTATTGTACTATCTTGGGAAAAAGAACCCCTGGTAACAGCAATATGGGAACCCAGGCCCCTCAACCTTGGTCAGGCCTGCAAGGCAGGGTTAGTAGCCCTCTTGGGGCATGGTGCCAGGGCTTCATACTGATTGACTGTGACTGCTTGAAATGCAGTAGGCAGTCTTTACCAGACAGTGAACAAAGGACGTTACTTGTAAATCTGTTATGCAAGCTTTAAAACAGGCAGTTAAATAGTACATTTACTTTAAATCCCAAAAACAGTTTAAAACAGGCAGTGACGTGGGGCCATACCACTTTAAATCCCTCAGACACTTTTAGATAGTTAAGTGTTGTGTTTTACTTTAAGGGCATAGGCAGTCTCAAACCTGCAGTTACGTGGGACACATACGAATAGAATGGGGAAAAATAGCAGGCAGTTCAAATATTGCAATGGTAGTATTGTCTTTTTTTTTGTATTATCTTTTAATCCCCTGCTACCAAGCCACCCACTCCTTCGGGCACCCAAGCCTATTCCCTCAACTGCTCTCCCATTCCACCATCTGCCACAAACTTTTCATGCGGTACCGACTGATCTGGTGTATCTCTTCAGCGTGGGGGGACCTACCTGCAGGGGTATCAGGCCGGGGAGATCAAAGTGCCTTGCTTCTGCGTCGGTCGGCAAGGAGCAGCTCGGGGGCTTCCTGGCTTTGAGGTGAGGGGAGGTGGGCTGCCATCATCCGGCCAACATGGGTTGCCATTTTTCTTATATTTCTTCCCCCACCCACTAGGAAGCATGCTGCAGCATCCTTGTTTCTCACGCATGTGGTGTGTGGTCACCTACGTCGCAAAGCACAATGTCGAGTGTGGCCGCAAAGACCCACCAAAGGGTGGTGCTTCCACGCCCTCTCCTCCAGGAGGACAGCATCCAGAAGACACTCTGAAATATTCCCTGCTGGCCTCCGCTCCTGATATCCTGGGCTCGGGCACGAATCCAGGTCGCCAGCGTGCCAGGTGATCCCCCAGTGCCACAGAGTCGGCTGTACTGTCTCTTTAAATCATGCAGTCAGTCGTTGGCTCACTTGAAAAGCTGTATTCAGTGAGTACATTAGCATAAAATCAATATTCATAAAGCCCTCTGGTTGCTATGGGGTATTGTTAGGTAGGAGGATCCCCCATCTGTGGGAACTGCCTTTATTTAAATAAAATAATTCCAAAAACATAAGCCAGCCCTGCCACTGGCTAAATGGCCAATTTCAGCTATGCCGCAGTCTGTGGGGATCTTTGCCTAAGCTCTACTGGGCTGTCCCCCACTAGGTGGGCCCTCCCTGCTTGGATGGCCTCTGGTCCATAGCTTATCACACCTGATTTGAGTGGAGTATCCTCACCTGCTTTCCAACCCCCTTCATGGTCATTGCCATCTGCTCTGTTGCCTGCACCTGTGTACCTGATTGGTGCAGATCCCATACCCCGCAAAGTCTTTAGCTGCCCTTTAATTACATAGGTACAGAGGTACTATGGACAAAAAATAGGCCAAGACCCCTCTTGTTTTGTCCACCACTGACTCAGTGGAGACTGAATTCACTATTCTGATCCATGAAGATATCTACTCTGTTTTTGAAAAGATTCAGAGTTTCACTGTTCACCAGTTTTAATGATTTAATAAAAATAGGCAGACAGTACCTGCCCCCTGATGCTGCTGCTGACTCACTGCACTAACCCAGAGTGTAGCTGTGGAATTTGGGGAGATCAATACCGGCTGGAGTTGAGCAGCCACTCTGGTGGGGCTTGACTGGCCTGACTGGAAACTGGTGGATGCTGGGTGGTAAGGCTAGTTGGGAGCCTGGCTGGCCTCATCTGCTGCTGCTGATGCTCAATGCTGTGCTGCCCTGAGGACCCTGACCCACTTCTCACACCACTGTGGCCACTCTGACTCCTCTTACTGCCAGTTTACTTTTGGCACAACATCACTTCGATCTGGAGCTGCTTCTCACTCTTGTACCTTATTGTGCTCCCATCTTCTAACCACCGCAACTACTCTTTCTTCCTCACCCATGGCCTGGATAATGCTGCTGCTGCTGCTGCCACTGAGGGACTGCTATTTTACTTTAATTAAGTAAGAAAAAAAGGAGCTGTAGTTAGTTCACTTTTCCTTTAGGTTTTCCTGTCAGTCAGCTGTCTGTGTCCCCTTTCATCCCTCCCTGCCACACTTCAGAGCTCCTGACAGCGCTGGATTGACACCCTGAGTGGCTGTCATTGACTCCTGCTTTCTGCTATTCTGGGTTTTATCAGTAGCATACCAACAATTGGGATGCTGAGTCAGTGATAACATGGGGAGCAACCAACAGTCCAGCTTGAGCTGGACTTTGAAAGAAAAAAACTGAACTGGCACTGGGCTCATGCCAAATGCTACAGAAGGCTATTTTTTTTTACATATGTGTGTGCCTGTTGTTGGGGAAAACTGCAGGCTGGGGACATTGGCTGCAGGGGAGAGAAATGACCGGCAGGGGAAACTGGCAGGAAATGCTGGCTGCACAGATAAATAAACAATTCCCTGCTGTCAGGGCACCTTTTACACAGGTCCACACTACTGGGGCCTATTAACACATCAGGGACTCCTTTTCTCTGTACTGACTCCTACATTTGACCATTACAGGAGTTTTATCTCTGTATCAGGGAGATCTGGGTACCAGGGGTTGGAATACTGGCTGGGACCCACCCCCAAACTGGATGATAAACTTTCTATGTACATGTAACCCTCCTACAAATGGGGGTTCCCGAAAAGTCTTCCAAGAGCTTGTTTAATTGCTCACAGCCTGGTTGGTGTTCGACGCAAAGCCGTTTAAATATTGTTGCCAGTGAGTGCTTTTAAAGCCTCCGTGTACGGTCCCTTTAAGGGCTGTCCGTTTTGTAGTGTAATTAATCTGAATGTGGGGACTGTGTGTTTCTATACCCGAGTCCCACCTGGGCTGCTGAAGAATCGCTCCATTTCTGCCATTGCTAATTGTGCAGAGGAGCCCTACTGAAAGATGTAACTAATTGCTGGTAATCATTTGGAGTAGTAATGAAAATGTAGTTTGTTCTAACCTGCTTTCTTGCAGCAAGGACTGTTCAGTGTAGCTCCACCATTTTGGTCCTGAACTGCCGAATTGGACCAATCAGTGTGTGAGGACTCTAAGATGGAGCCTGTTTGAGTGGGACTTTGTGGTGCCAGGCTCTGGGAATTGTAGTTTTGGACTATTGGCGCCTTTTTGCACTAACAGGGGAGTATATTGTGACTGACAGCAGAACCAACCAATTGAACCTTTTGGATCTAAGAGAAATCCCCTGAGCTGTCTGCTGGCAAGCCAGATTCCAGTTGGAAGCTGAGAGAGAAGGAGCTTGTCTAGTTCGAGCAGTCGTGTTGCGCAGTAGTTCACACGGGAGAACCGTGGGAGGCCTGAATTCCAGCCTGCATGTTGTTTTCTTCCCTGAGAAGAGAAGAGTGCTTGTCTTGTTGGACTAAATCTGGTTTGCAGAACTGAATTAAGCTGCTGATTTATAACCAGGCTCACCCTGTAGTAGACCGAAAATGTTGATGAACGCGATCAGCCTATCAGGAACGTTAGCTGCCTTTGCGCTCCCAGGTTCTAGCAGTGACTTTGTGATCGGGATCGAGGAGCAGCCTGCCTGGTATAGTAATTTCCTTTACATATAAATGTGCTATGAACTGGAGGAGGGTCGCGATCTGGTTTTCCCCCTGAGCTGAGTTGTGTGCTGAGGGCTGGGAGCTGTATCCAGCTCACATCAGACTGAATCCACCTGCTGCTCAATGCCATTGGGCCCTGCCACAAGGGTCTTGTCTTGCTACCCTGCTCCTTCTGGCAATCCAGAACAAGCATCATCCATCCTGTTCTCAGCCTTGGGTATCATGAGTAGCAAACAGGGTAGCTCCCTGCAACATATCTTTAAATCAAAAGTGTGTCGTCTAATTATTTGGTTGTGTTGTTTTCACGAACTGAGCCCTCTGGCTCCGGATTACAAATTGTGTGTGTGCATGTTATTTTTCCATCACAGGGCCCCACCCAGCTGCAACGCCAGCTTACCCCAGGCAATGGTCCTGGCTAGCCTTTTCCCCCATCCTTGGTACCCCGAGATTGTGACTGAATGGGACTCTGATTGCATGCACTGCAGTGTGATTCGTAGTGTGATTAAGCAAATTAACCTGATTATCCCCTGTCCTTGTTATAGTCCCCTGAATAAATCAGATCTGTCTTTTTCTGCAGTTTACATTGACTGTGGTGTCAGTTTATGTTGAAGGTATTGCATTGTTGCTTTCGTACTGCATCACCTTATTTTACAGGGAGTCCCCAGAGTCAAGCTGAAGGAACCAGTCCTGGGGGTAAGTGCCAAATATAAGTGTATGTACAAAGCATATCTGGGGTGTTGGGCAGGTGCATATTTTGTATTGTATGGACCACTAGTGGGAAAAGAGGGGGTCACAGTGTTCCAGAGGGCTGTGGCCTGGTTAGCTTGATTAAATCCAACCCTGACCTTTGGGTGGAGGCACCCATTTCAGAACTCAGGCCCCTTAACCTGTTGGTAGCCAAGCAGGCAGGGATAGTAGCCCATGAGATAGTGCCACCTAGGGGTTACATCTTGTAGGCACTGCTGGGATTAGTGTCCTCTAGTGGCCAAGGGAAGAAGTTACCCTGTTATGTTTAGTTTTGGGAAAAAAATGGAGGACCTCGCTACGCCCAAGCTGAAAATTGCCCCTCATAAGCTGTTAGTGCACCGAATGATGGGGTAGAGTGAGGCTGAGGGGTTGGACCCCCCGACAGGCTCTCCTATTATTGGATGTCCCATTAGGGATTGCTAATGCTGATATTGTAGCCACTGTGGAGCATGTTAAAGGTTTGGGGAAAGTCGAGGTAAAGGGAAGAGATGCAGATCTGTTTGAAGAGACTATGATAGTGTTGCTCTCTTGTAGCTTCCCAATAGATCCAGAGAAAGTACCTCCTGTTATTTTTCCTGAGGGTACCCAGAAAGGGTGGAGGGTCATTCACCTGCACAGTGATCCGACTACCCCGGGGTGGGTTCGCCGGTATAGAAGGGTTCAAGGATTAGTTGCTCAAACTATTAGTGTCTGAAGGGCAAATTGCCCAAGAGCTTGTAAAGATGTTCGACCTTTCAGAGGGACACATGCCCCTGCACTCCCCAGCCACCTCCCCCACTTCTCCAAAGAGTTCTCCGGTGGCCCCTTCCCCCATAGTGATTCCCTCAATACAGTTGGATTCCTACCGAAAACTCAGACTCTTTTCGGGCACAGCCCCTGTGCCCCCAGGGGAGGATGACATGGAAACATGGATGGACTATGCCACTCCTTTAGTACAAGCATGGCAATGTTCAGAGGGGGAAAAGAGAAAGAGGCTGATGGAGAGTTTGAGGGGCCCTGCACTGGGAAGCCATCCATTTCTTGCAAGCAACTAGTCCAGAGGCTACAGCAGCTGAGTGCCTGTCTGCACTGGAAGGAGTGTTTGGTAGTACTGAGTCAGGGGATGACCTGTTGTGGAAGTTCAAGTCAGCTAAGCAGTGGAAAAATGAGAAATTGTCCGCTTTTGTTACCAGGAATGAGAGGGCTCTGCAGAGAGCCCACAGAAAAGGGGGAGTGCCCACAAAGGAGCTGAACCGTGTCAGACTGGACCACATTCTAAAGTCAGCTAGATTTTCTAGTGTAACTATATTAAAGCTCAAGTTGCAAGATAGGAGGGCTAACCCTCCTGAGTACTGTCATCTTATGAATGAAATTCATGAAATTGAGACTGATGAAGAGGGCTGGAAGCCCTATGCTGGGGTTGTGGGTACCTGCCAGACCCTGGAGAGGAGTGACTTGGATGAAGCACAGCAGCTGAGAAAGTTGATTAAAGAGTTGACCGAGGTAGCTAGAGAGCCTGATCTCTACCAGGCACCTCCGCAGACTAAACATGGAGTGGGAGTGCACGTTGTTTCTCCAGAGGCCCAGACTGAGGGTAACCTACTGGCCAAAATACAAGAGTTGAGAGCCATGATGGAGAACTTGCTGCGAAACTCACCTAATCTCCCCCCAGTAGAGGCCCAGAGGGTCAAAGACTTGGAACACATGCCAAAGATGAGCCGCTAAATGCCCCTGAGGTACCCCAGCAGAGACAGGACTCCCCCCCCCCACCATTCAAAGACTCCAAAGAACCTAAGTTTTGCTACCACTGTGGGGAGGATGGGCACATCCAGTTTGCCTGTCGCTCACCAGAGAATTTGAGGAGGGTTACTGCTAGGTTGCTAGCCTGGCATTGGTGGAACAACAACCGGCCACCAGGGGGAGCTGTTCAGAAAAGTTATGCTACCAAAGCTAAGGACAGATCGACACCAGCGCCTGCGCCGCCTGAATGGTCTGAAGTGGTGGGTCCCTCCATGGAGACAACAGTGAAAGTAAATGGAGTATCTACTAGGGCTGTGCTTGACAGTGGCTCCCAAGTAACGATAATGTTTCAAGACTGGTACAAGAAGCACTTGCCTGATGTGCCCTTACAGCCTTTGGAGGGACTGCATGTCTGGGGGTTAAGTGAAAAGGTGTACCCATACTCTGGATACATCCGAATTTGGTTGTCTTTCCCCACCTCGGTGGCTGGAGTAGCGGAGCAAGTGGAGACCTTGGCCCTAATGTGTCCCCCTACTGGACTGTACGATGGGGTTCCTTTACTAATCGGGACAAATGCTCATATGTTTGGGAGGTTGGCGCAGCTATGCTATGAGAAACAGGGGCACCAGACTGGTAGAGCTTTGGGGATTCCTGCATTGATTAAGAAGGCTCATAAGTCATGGCAGAATGCCAAGGAGGTGGATTAAGATGAACCAGTTGGGGCTGTATGGAAGAAGGATCCTGAGTCAATGATCCTGGCTCCCAACGCTCAGCGTACTTTACAAGGGGAGGTCCGCTTACGAAAAGATGTAAAGAATAAGATTCTCATGCCGGATGCGCCAGGCGATGGAAAATTGCCAGAAGGGTTACTGGTAAAGCCCAGTGTCTTACCCGCTCATGCTCATGCCTATGCCCGACGGGTCATGGTCCAGGTTCACAATTTGTCAGATAGAGAAATTCGGGTGAATAGAGGCTGCATCTTAGCTACTGTACACTGTGCAGACACCACAGTGCTACTGAGTAACAAGCCATCTGGAGTGACTGGCCAAGTGACACCCGATTTGTTTGACTTTGGTGACTCCCCATTGCCAGCTGAATGGAAGACTAGAATCAGCCAGCGACTTGCCCAGAGAGATAAGGTGTTTTTGCTGAAGGAATGGGATGTGGGACGTGTCCGAGGAGTGGAGCATCATATACGCCTGCATGATGAGCGGCCATTTCATGAGAGGTCTCGGCGCCTAGCACCTGTGGATATAGATGACGTAAGAAGACACCTGCAGGAGATGCTTGCGGCCAGTGTAAAACAAGAATCCAGAAGCCCTTATGCTTCGCCTATTGTGGTGGTGAGGAAAAAGAACGGGACAGTAAGAAGGTGTGTAGATTACAGGACCCTTAACAGGCAGACCATCCCCGATCAATACACCATGCCCCGTATTCAGGATGTGTTAGATTGTCTAAATGGAAGCAAGTGGTTCTCAGTGTTGGATCTCCGCAGCGGGTACTACCAGATCCCTATGGCCCCAGAAGACCATGAGAAAACAGCCTTCATCTGTCCACTGGGGTTCTATGAGTTTATGAGAATGCTCCAGGGGATCTCTGGTGCTCCAGCCACATTTCAGCGACTGATGGAATGAGCAGTGGGGGACATGAACTTGTTGGAATGCCTGGTATACTTACAAATATTGTTATTGTGTTTGGAAGTTCATTGGAGGAACATGAGAGCTGACTTTTTAAAGTGTTGGACCGACTGGAAGACTTCGGCCTTAAGCTGTCCATCAACAAATGCCAGTTCTTTCAGACCTCCATGAAGTATGTGGGGCACATAGTATCCACGGAGGGTATAGAGACCAACCCTAGCAAAGTTGAGGCCTTGACCACCTGGCCCCAGCCCTACAATCTAAAAGAATTACAACGTTGCCTAGGATTTTGTGGTTATTACCGATGGTTCATAAAAGACTACTCAAGAGTGATTCGCCACCTGCTGAACCTTACCCAGGGTTACCCTCTCATGAACAAAAAGTATAAACAAGTAGCCTCCACCGAATCAGAGAGAGTGTACTTCTGCCCTGGTGAACTTTTTGGGTCTCGATGGATACAAGACTGTGAGGCTGCTTTCCACAAAATTATATATCAGCTCACACATGCTCCCATTCTTGCCTATGCTGATCCTGCTAAACCCTATGTGTTACACACTGATGCTAGCCTACAAGGTTTGGGAGCTGTGTTATATCAGGAGCATGAGAACGGCCTGAGACCGGTGGCCTTTGCCAGTAGGAGTCTGACCCCATCAGAAAAAAAATATCCTGTACATAAATTGGAGTTCTTGGCATTGAATTGGCCATTGTTGACCAATTTCATGACTATTTGTATGGAGCAAAGATACTGGTAAAGACAGATAATAATCCACTGACCTATGTGCAGACTTCAGCTGAACTGGATGCTACCGGGCATCAGTGGCTTTCTGCATTGTCCACTTATGATTACGCTGTTGAATACAGATTGGGCCTGAATCACATAGATACTGATACTCTCTCTCGAAGGCCCACTTCCAAAGGTGATTGGGTTCGACTGTCCTAACCTGACATTTGAGCACTGTGCCAGAAGTTTGACAAGGAGGAACAAATGTCCGCAGATGCAGTGGACTGCCTGGTAGACTGTTTGGGCCCTTCTGACACTTGTATACCAGCCCAAAGTACATGGAAGGAATAGACGAAAGTGCTGGAGTGCTTTAAAAACAGTTAAAAATTAAAAGTGCTAGCTAATAAAGTGCAGGGATATGTTAAATAATATGGTTAAAGTTAAAGTACCAGAATAGTGCTTTCTGTACAAAGAAAGAAAGTAAGAAATATAAAATGCATCTGTGCCTTTAAAACCAACTGTAGTGGGGTTGTTGATCAGGAGACAATTAGCAGGCAGACATCAAAATCAGTGCATAAAAAAATGCCAGGCTGGCATTTATCATTTTATTATTTGTAGCATAAAATAATTATTTAGAACAGAAAATAAGAAAATTGTCATTAAGTCAATAACATCAATGCTGTCTAGGATGTAGACACAAGCCTTCTAAACTTAGGTGTTACACCTCTCACAGTCAGTTCTAGACTGACGCCTTATCTAAATTAAAGCCTCTAGTGGCAATCTTTTATCCTGTGTCCTAGTGACATCACTTCCTTGGGAAACACCCACATTATGTCTTTTAACTAAAAACACTTCTCTATGAGGCTCATATCCCGGCCTAAACACAAGAAAAATGGATATTTCCAAGCCTTGGTTAATAGGAGTCCTAGCAACATTAACATAATATTCATTCTGGCCTGGCTACACAATTTTATAGCTATGGGGAACTTAATTTCCCCTAGCTCCACCTCTGGCAGTTCCACAAAAATCAGACAGTCTGTGGGCTGCCAGCCCTATAACAGCACCGTATACAGCAAAGGGGCTTCCCACAGGTAAAGAATGACTATTTCATAAAAGTTATCCTTAGAGCTTTATCTAGCTTTCTTGTGTTTTCTGTCTTACAAACTGACACTCCTCCTGCACTAAACTCAGGTAAGCATCTTGTAAATTTCCTTTGGTAAACAAGGCCCAAACATGTATTTTATTTTCTTCTACTTAAAGCAATGTGTACCTTGCTAGGAGTTTAGCTAATCACCACAGATAATCTTAATGGGGCCCCAGAGTCCTACTGTCATTGAAACTGTGTTATTATTGTTTGAGGAATTTGTCTGCTCTTTTTAAACTTTCATTAGAGCAGATGAAAACCCTATACCACACAGAATGGTGTATTTTTAAAGTAAAGCAGCAACAAGCTGCTTAATTAACTGCTCTTATTTAGAGCTGTAGAAAACAGTTCTCGACATTTGCCTACAGCTGTAAAGTGCAGCCATCAGCTTACTTTATTTTGTCCCTTTGCCAAGGGCAGTTTCTAGCAAACACAGGGAACAGAACACAAGGGGGACTGCTGTTCCTGTCCTGCACTTTTACTTTTTGTTTCTGTGCTTCCTAAGCATTTTAGTGAGTCTTTGGGGGGGGGGGGGGATCTAGAACAGACTCAGGGCACCCTTCCATGACAGGGGTCACCCGGTCACAGAGCCAGCAGATCAGCACCTTGGTTCATGCCTATAATTGTACAAAAACAAGCATTTGTCAATGCCGAACGTTCGCTTGCAGGTAGTTGCAGTGGTGTTTGGCACGTATGGTGCTTTACCCTAATGCCCTGTGCGATTGCTGGTATTTGCACAATAAATTTTCAGCGTGACCTTTTGGTTACCCCCACCTCATAAAAGCATTTGAGACCTCTGCTGATGAACAGTCCCACTGTTATTTTGTTAATCTGTCCTGAGCGTTGATTTCCCACAGCGACTACACCACGTTCTCTACATGTGCAAAACACAGTTCGGCAGGATGTGAAAATGACAGCTGTAGCATTCATAGGAGGTGTGAGGGATGGCAATGTTGAACATCTGGAGTGAAAATACAACATTTTCTCGAACTTACGAAGCACATGGAAACTGGCAATGAACGCCATGACACAGTCATTTTGTGGACTTTGTCACCAAATTTTCAACATAGGCATTGTGAGACCTCTGCTCATGAACAGTGTCACTGTGATTTTCATAATCTGTCCTGAGCATTGATTTCTCACTGTGACCACACCATTGTGCTTGGATGTGCAAAACACATTTCAGCCAGGATGTGAAAATGTCAGCTGTACTGTTCATAAGGAGGTGTGAAAAATGCCAGTGCTGAAAATCTGGAGTGAAAATATTTCAAATTCTGGAAGTTATGAGTGTGTGGGAACTGTGCAACATGACGCTCATAACACCTATTTTGACATTTTTCACTAAATTTGTAACATAGATCTGGAGCCCACCTCATTAACAGTGACACTGTTGTTTAGTTAATCAATCCCAAAAGGTGATTTTGTGCAGTGACCATGAAATCACCTTTGGGGACCGAATAACTCACATGACAGTAACTGAATTCATGAGGTGGTGTCCCAAGAACCCCTGTTGAAAATGTGGTGCCAAAATTTGCAAAATGCCCGAGATAGCCACCTAAGTTGGAAAAAAAACATTTATGCCATTATACAGCTTACTTCAGTTTATGCTCTACTTTCAAGAGTGCAGACGTGTTCCCACTCCACTGAAGATCATTGCGCCAGGCTCCGGAGGTAAGTATGGGGCGAGGGGAGGTGGAGTATGCAGAGGGTGGGTGTGGGTTCGGGAGGGGCACAAGACACAGCTAGGGATGGTTTTCTGTTTTCACAGGTTTTAAAAACAAAAGATGTTATGGGACAGTTTTCCCATTTACAGGGACAATGGGCATGCTGGGGTGGGCTCCCAGCATGTCACCTGGGTGTTTGTTGGGGGAGCCTGAGGCAATGGGGACTGTGCACTGCGTCTGCACATACAATGTGTTTGGTGGGGGCAATAACAAGGGAGCAGGGTAGACAGCAGCAGAGGGAGGAAGTGGGAGGGATTTTATTAGCAGCCAGAGGGAAAAGGGTGACGTCAACATGCTAACTACATACACGTTACCACCGCTAATTGCAGTGGTGCTTTCCTTTTAACTGAAGACCACTGCAGCCAAACTGCTGTCATAGACAGCTCATGCATCCATTGGTGCAGTAGGGTTGCACACGTTACACTGAGCACTGCATTGGACAGGAGGGTCACACACCTTCAAAAAGTCGTACTGTCCCAAAACATTCCTTGCACATGCATGTAAGCGAATGCAAAAATAAACAAGCATTTGTCAATGCCAAATGTTGCTTGCTTCTATGTGCTAGTTAGGTATTTGGAAGTCATTGGAGTGCAAATATTGAAAATTTGCGAACTTACGAGTGTGCGTAGGAACTGCGCAACGCACGCTCGTAAAACAGTCAGTTTTAGGAATTTTTTCACCAAATTTTCAACATAGCCATTTTAAGACCTCTGCTCATGAACAGTGTCACTGTGATTTTGTTAATGTGTCCCATACATTGAGTTTGCACACCGACTGCGCCATTGTGCACTACATGGGCGGAAACACGTTTTGGGCAGGATGTGAAAAATGACAGCTGTACTGCTCATAAGGAGGTGTGGTAAAATGGCAGTGTTGAAAAATCTGGAGGGAAATATGAAAATTCATTAAACCTGTTGAGCGTATGCGTGGAAATCCGTGCAACGCATCGCTTCATAAAACAGTCATTTTTAGGAATTTTTTCACCAAATTTTCAACATAGCCATTTTAAGACCTCTGCTAATGAACAGTATCATGGTGACTTTCTTAATGTGTCTCATACATTGATTTTGCACACCGACTGCGCCATTGTGGGCTACATGGGCAGAAACATGTTTTGGGCAGGATGTGAAAAAATGACAGCTCTACTGCTCATAAGGAGGTGTGGTAAAATGGCAATGTTGAAAATCTGGAGTGAAAATATTGAAAACTTGTGAACTTACGAGCCTGCGTAGGAACTGCGCAATGCATGCTCGTAAAACTGTCATTTTTAGGAATTTTTGCACCAAAATTTTCAACATGGGGTTTTTGGGACCCCTTCTCATGAATGATGTCACTGTCATGGCATTATTCGAGGCCAAAGGGTGATTTCGCGCAGTGACTGCGAAATCACCCTTCGGGTCCGAATAGGCCATGACAGTGACATCATTCTTGAGAAGGGGTCCCAAAAACCCCATGTTGAAAATTTGGTGCAAAAATTCCAAAAAATGCCTGAGATATGCAATAAAGTTGAAAACCCCCCTATCTAGCCCATTATACAGCTTACCAGCATTTCCTCAGTTCGCGGTCGGCTTTGAAGAGTGCAGACGTGTTCCCGGTCCACCGAAGATCATCGCGGGGCTCCAGAGGTAAGTATGGAGTGAGGGGGGGTGGGAGGCAGGGTGTGCAGTGGGTGGGTGCTGGTTGTGGGAGGGGGGCCTGGAGAAGCACGGTGGGACCATTTTTTATTTTACAGGTTAAAAAGACGACGTTGGGACGCTTGCCACGCTTGGGGTGGGCTCCCAGTGTGGCACCAAAGCTTTGGGGGCCTTTGGGGACGTGGAGCCGATAGGGATTGGGCACCCTGGCCAGCAGAGGATGCAGGACGCTTGCCACGCCTGGGTGGCCTCAGCGTGGCACCAGCTTTGGGGGGCGTGAGATCTACCAGCGCTGTGTATGACAGCTGTGTTTTCTTTGAAGTGAAGACCACGCTGTCACACACAGCTCCCGCACCCATTGGTGCAGGACCGCCACACCTGCTCAATGGAGCAGTGGATTGAACAGGAGAGGCACACCTCCAAAGTGTGCTACTCTCCCAAAACGTTCCTTGCGCATGCACGCAAGCGAACGTAATGATGCTACCGGGTTCTCTCCCTATCGCCTCATGTTTGGGAAAGAGGCTCGGTTACCAGTGGACGTTTGTTTTGGGGTCTCTCCTGATGTGGTCAGAGCTGAGAATTACCTACAGTATGTACAAAAGCTAAAAGCTCAATTGAACTATGCTTACCAATTAGCTCAGACCATGGCTGCAAAGAGAAACCTGGCCAATAAAGGTATGATAAAAAGGTGAAGGCCCAAGAGCCTCAAGCTGGAGACCATGTGTTGTTGCAGAATCTAGGATTGCATAGCAAACACAAAATTGCTGATCGGTGGCACCATCTTCCCCACATAGTAGTAAGTAAATTGCCAGGTTTACCTGTGTACAAAATGAGGCTGGAAAACAACTCAAAAGATGTCAAGACTGTGCACTGAAACAATTTGTTGCCCATTGGTCAAATAATGATTGAGTCTGAGCCCACAGAGATTGCTCCCCCTGTACCAGTGACCCAGGCTGCTGCAAAACAGAAACAGAGTAAGCCTGCCCCCGTAGTCACTGACTTAAGGTTTTCTCCACAGCAAACCCAAATCAATAATGACTGTCAGTCCACTTCGGACGAGAGTGAGTGTAACTATGGTTATTATCCCTTTTATGAGCTAAGTCAGTTGTTTCAAGGTAATCCCCTGGTCAACTATGGAGATGAAGCTGGGCCTTCTGGACTGCCTAACCTCCCAGCTTTTTCCTTGGATCCAATGTTCCCTGAGAGTGACGTGCAGAGTGTGAAGTCTGATGATATTGAATCACTGTGTATGGTGGAACTGTGTGATTTTCCTGAGGAAGGGGCAGATGAGCTGAGACCAACTGGTGACATGCCAGCACATGAAGAGTACTTTGGATGTGATGATAGTTCCCTTCCAGTGCCAGAGTGTTCCTTGAGTGAACAAAGTGTTGTACAGCCTAACTCCACAGAGCCCGGGGTTGACAGTGCCCCAAGTCCGAACTCTCCTGCTCAGATAGAGACCCCCCTTGCAAGTACGGAAAGTGCAAAGAGTGAAGTTAAAGGCACAGAGACTGTGATTGTTCCCCTCAGGAAGACTGGTCGAGCTGTCAAACCAATAGTGCGCCTCAGCTATGATTCCCTTGGGAGACCTGTGGACTTGCCTCTCAATGTAGTCCATAAAGGAGTCTGTGTCCCAGAGCTCACTGCCCAAACTGAGTTTAAGTGTAAGTTCTCTGTTGGTTGTTCTGCCCTCCAGATATGGTGCTCCTGCCCCATTCAGCCCCAAGGTAGCTGATAGGGAAGGGCCCCTGTTATCATTGTTCAATGTGCAGGAAGTGATAACCTGAAGTTGTATGGTAGTATGTGTAAGTTACCTGTGTAAAGTGTGCCTGATGTAATGCAAAAATTGGTGTAGTAACATAAAATGTAGAGAATATGTTTAGTAAAGGTTAAGAATGTTGACTGATGTATAAAATGTGATTGGTATAACATGTTAATGGTATAACTGCATAGTATAATTTGCATCTGAAATTACAGTGATGGTACCCAGTTGACGCGGACGCAAAGTTTTTTCCAGGCCAGGAAGGGTGTAACCCCCCTACAAATGGGGGTTCCTGAAAAGTCTTCCAAGAGCTTGTTTAATTGCTCACAGCCTGGTTGGTGTTCGGCGCAAAGTCGTTTAAATGTTGTTGCCAGTGAGTGCTTTTAAAGCCTCTGAGTACTGTCCCTGTAAGGACTGCCCGTTTGCAGTGTAATTAATCTGAATGGGGGAATTGTGTTTTTCTATGCCGAAGTCCCACCCAGGCTGCTGAAGAATCGCTCCGTTTCTGCCATCACTGATTGTGCAGAGGGAGCCTTACTGAAAGATGTAACTAGTTGCTGGTAATCATTTGGAGTAGTAATGAAAATGTAGTTTGTTCTAACCTGCCTTTCTTGCAGCAAGGACTGTTCAGTGTAGCTCCACCATTTTGGTCCTGAACTGCCGAATTGGATCAATCCGTGTGTGAGGACTCTAAGATGGAGCCTGTTTGAGTGGGACTGTGTGGTGCCAGACTCTGGGAATTGTAGTTTTGTACTATTGGTGCCTTTTTGCACCAACAGGGGGAGCATGTTGTGACTGACAGCAGAACCAACCAATCGAACCTTTTGGATCTAAGAGAAATCCCCTGAGCTGTCTGCTGGCAAGCCAGATTTGAGTTGGAAGCTGAGAGAGAAGGAGATCGTCTAGTTTGAGTGGTCGTGTTACGCAGTAGTTCACGCGGGAGAACCGTGGAAGGCCTGAATTCCGGGCTGCTTGCTATTTTCTTCCCTGAGAAGAGAAGAGTGCTTGTCTTATCAGACTAAATCTGGTGTGCAGAACTGAATTAAGCTGCTGATTTATAACCAGGCTCACCCTGTAGAAGACCGAAGATTTTGCTGAACGCGATCAGCCTATCAGGAACGTTAGCTGCCTTTGCGCTCCCAGGTTCAAGCAGTGACTTTGTGATTGGGATCGAGGAGCAGCCATCCTGGTATAGTAATTTCCTTTACATATAAATGTGCTATGAACTGGAGGGGGGCCTCGATCTGATTTTCCCCCAAGCTGAGTTGTGTGCTGGGAGCTGTATCCATCTCACGTCGGACTGAATCTGCCTGCTGCTCAGTGCCGGTTGGCACTGTCACAAGGGCCTTGTCTTGCTACCCTGCTCCTTGTGGCAATCCAGAACAAGCATTATCCATCCTGTTCTTAGCCTTGGGTATCATGAGTAGCAAACAGGGTAGCTCCCTACAACATGTCTTTAAATCAAAAGTGTGTCATCTAATTATTTGGTTGTGTTGTTTTCACAAACTGAGCCCTCCAGCTCCGGATTACAGATTGTGTGTGTGCATGTTATTTTTCCATTACAGGGCCCCACCCAGCTGCAATGCTGGCCTACCCAGGGCAACGGACCTGGCTAGCCCCTTTCTCCATCCTGGGTACCCAGAGAGTGTGACTGATAGGGACTCATATTGCATGCACCACAGTGTGACTCATAGTGTGATTAAGCAAATTAACCTGATTATCCCTGGTCCTTGTTATAGTCCCCTGAAAAAATCAGATCTGCTTTTTCTGCAATTTGCATTGACTGTGGTGTCCGTTTATGTTGAAGGTATTGCATTGTTGCTTTTGTACTGTATCACCTTATTTTACAGGGGTACCCCAGAGTCAAGCTTAAGGAACCAGTCCTGGGGGTAAGTGCCAAATATAAGTGTATGTACAAAGCATATCTGGGGTGTTGGGCAGGTGCATATTGTGTATTGTGTGGACCACTAGTGGGAAAAGAGGGGGGTCACAGTGTCCCAGAGGGCTGTGGCCTGCTTAGCTTGACTAAAACCAACCCTGACCCTTTGGGTGGAAGCACCCGTTTCAGAACTCAGGCCCCTTAACCTGTTGGTAGTCAAGCAGGCAGGGATAGTAGCCCATGGGATAGTGCCACCTAGGGGTTACATACAGTAATCCCTCATCCTAGGGCATTGCAGGCCAACCTGTGCAGCTGCTTTCCACAGGCCTTTAATCTCTACACCAAAAGAACTGTGCTTCACTAGTGTGCCAGCTTTGTGGTGCAGTGAAAAACCCCATGGTATGATAAACATGATAGACAAGACAGCATGGATATGAATTCAGGAAGATCTCCATATTTGTTTATTTTTAACAAGACGAATTACACTTGAGTGATGTTCAATAAAACATGGAATTAGAAAAGCAAATACATAGGAAAAGGGACTTCACTGTCAGAAAGAATAAATGCAACAGCAAAGTGCTGCCTTGGAGGTAGCCCTGCCTCCAGGGAAACTTTAAGGGCAAAAAAACTCTTTGCTCATTAGGCACTTTGCAAGAGTATTGAGTAGGGCTGGGCAAACTGGATGGAGCAGTAAGCCTTTTTCTGCCATCATGTTCTACATTTCTATGTGTCTACATAGTGCAAGGATTTTCAGTTTTTTCATTCCATTCATTTGTTATCACTAGGTTAATTTGCATGAAAACATTATCCTTGTCTCCTACAGTTACTCTACTCCTGCGGATAAATCATTTTCTGAAGTCACACTCCTCCATGACATCATTAAAAAATAATGCATGACAGGGTGTGGTGTTGTGAGATTTACCCATGCCTTGTATTGTGTGTCACAAGGAGCAGCTGAGTAACTTTAATCACACAAGAAGTGGGTAAATCCCACTACTACCCACACCCTGAACTGCATTATTTCGATTACAAAATTAATCTGTATTTAAAAAAAATGAATCCGGTTCAAAGAGAGTAAACATTTGATCAGCGGAATCTTTACCGGTTGTCTGTTGCAGGATTTACGCACAGTCATGTGACATGTTTTGACCAATGAGGTTACAGGATTTTCGTGACCCATTTTTGTTATGATAATTTTGCCACATAGGATTATAACATCTGCATGGACAAACTCTAGGAAATAAGGATCTTGTTTCCATGCAGATAAACCACATAATGAAAAATAAAAGGAAGAGAAAAGCAGACAATGTATAAAGTATAACCTGAATTAGATTTAAGTATCACATGTTTAAAATACTTTCAAAAGTGATAAACTCACTTGAAAAATCCCATAGCATTTTTTGAAAAGTGTGGTTAACTCTGGTGTCACGGTTAACATTCCCTCCTTTTTCATTCCCTAGATGGAAAGGCAGAAACTTATTTGTATATTTCAAACATTTTACCAGGGAAGATGTACTGAGCTGATAACTGCTTGTTTCCAGATGCATCCGGGAGGAGAGCTATGGAACATCATACAACAGCTGGAAAAAAGAGGAAGCAGGGAACTACAGACCAGTCAGCCTGACCTCAGCAGTGGGGAAGATCATAGAAGCACTACTGAAGGAGAGATTGGTG
This sequence comes from Neoceratodus forsteri, assembly GCA_016271365.2. Classification (NCBI taxonomy): domain Eukaryota; kingdom Metazoa; phylum Chordata; order Ceratodontiformes; family Ceratodontidae; genus Neoceratodus; species Neoceratodus forsteri. Next base: position 381,248,213 of record JADMNL010000023.1, on the reverse strand, counting down.
GAACATCTGGTTGCCAGTGGACTACAGGACCCAAGGTAGCATGGTTTTACTTGGGAGAGGTCATGCCAGAACAACCTCATTGAATTTTTCAACTGAGTGACAAGGGAGGTGGATCAGGGGAGGGCAGTGGACATGGCATATCTCGACTTCAGCAATGCCTTTGACATAGTGCCACATAGAAGGCTATTAAACAAACTGGGGAATATTGGAGTGGGCAGAACAATAGTGCACTGGGTGGGTAATTGGCTGGGTGGCAGGACACAGAGGGTGGTGGTAAATGGCTGTCACTCCACAGAGGGAAGAGTGACCAGTAGGGTATCACAAGGATCAGTGCTGGGAGCGGTCCTATTCAATGTCTTCATCAGTGACATTGCACAGGACCTAGAAGGCAGAATTTCCCTGTTCACTGATGACATAAAGCTCTGTAACAGAGTGGGCACATCAGAGGGTGTAAACAGAATGAGAAGCGACCTGCAGAAGCTTGAAGAATGGTCAAGGGTTTGGCAGTTGAAATTCAATGCAAAGAAGTGCAAGATAATGCATATGGGGAACAAAAACCCTGGAACAACATATCAGTTGGGGGGTGAGGATATAGCATGCACCAAGCAGGAAAAGGACCTTGAGGTTATCATCTCTGATGACTTCAAGGCAGGGAAACAGTGCGACAAGGCAGCAGGTAAAGCAAGTAGGATGCTGGGATGCATAAGCAGGGGCATCACCAGCAGGAAAAGGGAGGTTATAATTCCACTATACAAGACACTAGTGAGGCCCCACCTGGAGTATAGTGCATAGCTCTGGAGACCTTACCTATGTAAGGACGTAGACAGGGTAGAGAAGGTTCAGAGGAGAGCAACAAAGATGGTACAGGGATTGCATCACACGTCCTATGAAGACGGGCTGAAGGACTTGAATATGTACTCCCTGGAGGAGAGGAGGGAGAGAGGGGATATGATAGAGACATACAAGTACCTTACAGGAAGGAACAGGGTGCAGGAATACACTATTTTCCAGTGAAAAAGATGTTCCAGGACTAGAGGGCACGGGATAAAGTTGGAGGGAGGGTGATTCAGAGGAAACATGAGGAAGACTTTCTTCACAGTAAGGGTGGTGGACAAATGGAACACCCTGCCAGAGGAAGTGGTGGGGGCTGAAACAATCATGGGATTTAAGAATGCATTGGATAGACATAAGGGAATTCTGGAGGTCAGGGGTAAAGTGCAACAGACTTCTAGAAAAATGTAAAGGGAACTTACAAGCTGAAATGGGCAGACTGGGTGGGCCACAGGCCCTTATCTGCCAGGAGTGTCTATGTATCTATGTAATTAATAGTAATTAACAGCATTACAAAAACAATAGTCATGTACAAGTAATACAGTACTTCAAAAGGAGCATAATCTTGAACACTGCAGGCCCAGCAAGGCACATGCAGTAGATAAAAACTGAGATTAGATAGGCAAGAACGGAAAAACTACCCCAACATTCATAGTCAGGGGGGAGGGACAGTAACATGGTTAGGGCAATATGATTTGCTGTTTTCAATAAACAATTTCCACTGCTCCATTTCTGGAATGATCAGTGAATTCTTCAATACACTTACTATCTGGAGCACCAGTGTTCATCAAAGGGATTTGACTGCGGGTTCGGGAGCTGACATCACTCATAGCTGCCAGTTTAGCTTTCCAACCCATAGCAGGGTCTGCATGAGGCCTGCAGAAAGGCACTGTAGCTTGTTTAAAAGTTTATTTAAAACAAAAATCAGATTTGGCCAGTGGGAACTAATTGGCATTCTCATTTCTCAAACCAGGACTGGTTGGGAAGGGGAGGGGTTTGGGCTGGTGTCCCACTTTAATCTGAAACATTCTGTTCATACTGGACCCATCAAAAGTCTGTAAAGGTTCGAATCCAATTCAGTCTTCATTCTCCCACCAGTAGCTTTCATTGTGTTTCATCTCATGATTTGACATGTTTTGTTCATTAGGAATTCTACCAACCACACCTTTTGGAAGAAAGAGAATTAGTAAGCGACTGTCGAGACAGTGAGATTACGCACACCATTGTGAATCATGCTCTTAACTGACAAGAGTTAAGATCCACAGACTACATTTAGCTCACACATTGCTGTAACCCTTAGCACCAAATCATGTTTATGCCAGTAGGGGAAGGACCATCCATCCCAGATACTCAGTACAAAGCTGGTACCCAGCTGCTATCAGCTGCTGCATTTTAATGTGAATCCTTAGATACCAGAAAATGTACACTTATGAGAAATTCATATACTCTAAGGATCGCAAACACATTTATTCCAATTTTGTAAATGTCATTAACTTAGGCCTCAGTGTTTGACCATCAGTTGGATGATTGACTATTTATCAGGGTGTACCCAAAGAGTAGCCTTCAACTCATCACAGTCAGACCCTAAATCTCTCCAGCCACAGGATGACCCTTGGTCTCTTGTCATTTTTTTATGTCTGTAAATAACTCTCTAGGCAGGATTTCTGTAGCTCAGTCAATATGTTTGCAATGATAAGGTCTGTGCTAAAGTCGGCCCAGCATAACCTAATGCAGGTGTTACCTCCAAGCTGGTTTTACAGCCATGGAGGTGCAGTTTGATGCAAGCAACCTCATCCTCAGTTCTGGCAAAACCAAGACCTTAATCTTTGACACTGGTCTCACTAACCTCAGGAAGTCTTCCCCCCACTACTTGTGAATTTTCATGTGAACTGGGTGCACACACACAGGAACAGGTATCCCTCTTCAAGTGCCAGGGGCTGTGGTTAGACTCACAACTCGTATACGGTACAGCAGTGCTCAGAATCAGGTCTCCTCATGTCAATCAGTTTCTTGAGTGAAGAACAGCTGTGAATAATCAAGCAATGTTTCTGTAAAATATCACCTGCTGATTCTTTAAAAAGGGCTGACTCTTTTAAGAGGAGGGCAAGAGAGACCATGATCATGGTGCCAGAACCCAGGGCAGTCAGCCCCAAACAGAAACCCTTAAAGCAAAAAGCGGCTGCACTCTTGTGTGAAGGAGTGAGAAACGTCAGTCCAGTAAAATCATAACTTGCAAAAAAATGTTAATTTCATGAGGTGCTGAACAAATAATTACATAAATACCCAAATCCCAATCACAGGACCTCTAAATACAGACCAGGTGCCCCAGCACTTCACTGACCAAGAGCGTCATCAGGGAGCCCTTTGTAAGTTATGATTGTTGAGATTTTATTTGTCTCACTCTTCTTTTGTCCCAATCCCTCTCCTACACAAGCAGTCATTTTCTGTTTTGGTGACTCCTTTAGTGCTCTGCAGATGACAATGTATATAGTTTAGCATTTAAGCACAGTGACATCAAGCATTACCACTAGATGTGAATGAAGACACTGAGACAGCAGGATCTGGTTCTCTTTAGTCATGGTGGAACTTGACAATGGACTCCACTGTGCTTTGACTGCTTTTGTGAATAAGCCTAGCGCAATGGCTTTCTGATTCCCTCTGAAATGAATGAATGAAACATGCAAACCACATTGCTGTAGTTGTGAGACCCAGTCTAAGGGTCTTCTGCAAAGTGCAAAACAGCTAAACTCACACACCCAAAAGCAGGTTGTGAAACAATATTTCCTCTGTAAACTGAATCATGGAACATAGTCTACAGTACAGTCTCCGAGTATATATTACATAAAGGAGATGTCCTCCACAACACACAGTGCAGACTTGGTATTGTCTGTGACCCCAGAGCTCCTTGCTGCTTAATCTACGAACAGCTTGGCAGTGTAAAACAAGCCCTTGGTTGGACTACACTTGGTATACTGTGTGAGGTTCTGGTCAACACAGTACAGAAAAGTCATTGAAGGGATCAAGACGGTCCAGCACAGGGCCAAGGTCCAGCACAGGGCCACCAAGCTGATTAGCAGTTTAGGAGGCAACAATTCTGAGGAGGGATTAAGCATTTTAGGCCTAGAAAAGTGAGGGCTACATTTTCTGAATACTAAAGGGACTAGACAGGGTGGAGTATTCACAGATGCTTGAACTGGTGAGTTAAGCAGAACTAGAGGACATGCTCTCAGACAGATGGGGGGGGGCCGAATAAGGGGAAAATTTGAAAGCATTACTTCACACAGACGTTGGTTAACATGTGGAACTGCCTACACAGTGAGGTTGTGGAAACCAACACTCTGCGGGTGTTTAAAGTAGGACTAGACAGATTGCTTAAAGAGCTAGTGGAACCAAGACAGACATGAAAATGATACAAATTTTAAGAAGTAGTCAGTCGTAACTTTTTATTTGTGAAGTGTTTTTCTTTTCCCTCTGCTCATTATAAAGTTTTCTGTGTGATAATATTTGGATGTCAGATTTTTAAAGCAATTAATAGTTGCCATTATTACACATTGCATGACCTTGTTAAAATTCATTGTACTGATCTGGGACTTAGATCAGCCACTGGCACTTCACTTATATCTCCTCTGTGCAAATCAAAAAAGGGTTCCTGTGCTTTCTCTAATGCTGTTTCAGTTTTTTGGAATAATATCCCTAGCACTTTACGTAGTTCTATGTCACTAGCAGTGTTTAAATCTATATTAAAAGAATATCTGTCTTGTTCAGATGAATGTAAATGCTATATCTGATGCTGCTGGGTAGAATTTGTTTGTCTAAGTCAACTGTTCTTATGTAATTATATGTTGCACATGTAGTGAATTAACTGTATGTATTAGGGTTGGGCCTGAAAAACGGTATTAATTTACCTAGTGCTCTTACCTGGTTAACAAATAAATGAAATGAAATATTGTGCTGGATGTGTGGAGCAGCTCTCAGCCTGGCAACTGACATTATCTATATCTAATCCCCCACTACATCATCAGCGTTGTGATCTCATTGACAATGATATCACAGGTGATTGACCTGGCAGCTACTGAGTGACTGTTCCTAAGCAGCAGTGATGTCATAGTCAATTAGGTCACAATGCTGATGATGTAGTGGGGGAGTGTAATAGAGCCAGATATGTCAGCGGTTTACCTATGCCACCATGACAACAGTATTGTTGATGTGTGGCATAGAGACATCCATGATGTCAGCAGGGGAAATTTCGCCTGTCAGACATCGGTCATTTTTCTATAGGGGGCTGTACCCCTGAACCCCCCATGAAGGGAGCTGTGCCCCCCATGCCCCTACTTCTCTAGGATTGTTAACTCCAGTCAGAGCATAAGGGTGACATTTCGCCGTCGGGTCCCCCACCGTGACAGTTTTGAATCTTGTTGAAACTGTTGCTGTGGGGTGTTTTGCCAAGAGGGTTTCACCCTTCCATCAGTATACCATGCAGGCTGCCTGGCAGAGTGCTGTTCCACACAGCACAGCTACTAACATCAGGTAAACAATCTTGTAATTAACTAAAGGGAAAAGAAAAAGCACCACAGATATAAAAGGTAATAGTTGACTGCTTTGAAAAACTAATATTAGTTTTAGGCAGTACACCAGCTCTTTTAGGAGAATGGCATTGACAGTTAAACAGCATGAGCAGGGTTAACATTCTCGCTTGAATGTGTGTCTCTACTCATATTGAGTATAATCACTGTCAGGTAGCTGAGGAGGCATATAAGATGGATCCTAAGTCCACTCCAACTGGGAGCACTTTTTTTTCAAACTCATCTCCTAAATTTCCCTTACCTTTTTCTTTCCTTTCTACTTTTTCCTTCTGCTAGATTTCTCTGTTGTGCCTTCTCGTTTCACTGTACAGCCCTCCTCTTCCATCACCAGCTGAATCCATATTGTTGGGTAACCTGCATTTACTTTCACCTTATCTATTCCCTCCCAAACTATTTGCCTCCTCTCTCCACCTTTCTCTCTATCCTCCCGTTTCACCAAACTCTGCCTGGCCTCTATTTGCTCTCATAGCACTTTATTCCTCACTGTCTGTATACTGCTCAGTTACTCTAAAAATGACCTGGTTACTGTCTCTTCCATGTAAACTTAAATACTGTATTGTTTTTATCATATTTACTACTGTAAATTGTTTCAAACATTAACCTGTTACTTGAATTATGCACAAATATGTTTCTATTTGAAGTTTGTCTCTGTACCCTCCCGGGTCGTGCCTGAAAATAGTCTTGTGGCTAGTGCACCTATCCGGTAAACAAAAACTAAATAAATAAATAAGTCCATCCTGTCATCACAATACTATGTTGGCATGTTACAAAGCCCAACAACAGAAAGAGAGATCCTATGATTCACACTGCTCCATAGATGAAAATACACAAGAGGAGTTGGGGGGATTATGAGATAAAAAAGACACCTTGGGTCTTGGCCAGTGACATCAGAAACAGCAACACATCAAAAACATGTTACTGTAAGTGCTGTCACAATGGATATTTTTAAAGTTACTGTCATCACTGTGGAATACTGAACCAATCAGAGAGCAGCGTTCACAATGCTGATGACATCACAGTGCTCAGTGTGGCCCTGAAGCCAGCAGTTAAAAATTAAATAAAACAGCAAAACCTTGAAACAAACTGCAGATTTAAAAGCTGCAACTTGTAAACTACTGTTGTATATATTGAATATACAGTACAATAGCCTGACTTAAAATAGGCATTTTATCATTACTTGTCAGTGGGCAGTGTTTCCTATCTCCCTTGTAGCTCTGCTACTCATAAGTTATGGTCCTGACCCCTCACACTTGAAGATAAATTGCATATTTTGAGTCAGCCCATTGTATATCCTCTCTTTTTGGCACAACCCCCTCCCCCAACCTCATGTTCTACTTTGTAGCAGTCCCAAAGCCCCTACTCCTTTAAGGTATATTTATAAGTACTGTACCTTTCTGCACCACTTGAAGAGGAGAAAACAGGTTGCTACCTGTAAGCCCATTATGGGCAGCACTCTGTTTTAACAAATGAAGCCCAAGAGTGTTTTCCACATAAGACAACTAGAGAATGCAACGGTACCACAGCTCAAATCAGCATGTTAAAACTGAACAAGTAGGGACCTGACCTATGAGAAGGTCACCTTGCCGTCTGTGGTCAGGCTAATCATGGTTTGGCCAAATGATGAGACCAATAATCACCTTTTAAAAATTATGGAATGAAGAAAGAAGGTAAGTAAAGTAATGCTTTGCTGGGTTTTTTGAGCAGCATGTGGGAGGTGCACTGGATTTTGTTTGATTGCAATCTGGTGATCTTTATGGTTGCAAACAAATTAAAAAAAACACACATTAGCTGTCATATAAATTCTGTGATAAAATGGATATAAAAGTCAAATAACCTTAATAGGATAAACCAGTCATGTGACTGTGCATTATTTAACAATAATCAGACGATAGTGTGTAGATATCGCCACGCTCGGGTGGTTGGGCACAAGGCCGCAGGTCGAAAAGGCCCAATGACCCGAGAAGTGACGTATATCCCACAATATACCACACCCTGGAGTGCATTATTGCTATTATGAACTGGTTTAATAGTTTTCTGTTGAGAAAATAATAAAAATCCACTTTAAAATATTTTAATGTCTTTTTGAGTGATGGAGGAATATCTTTGAAAGAAATAGTTCCTGGAGGGTATGGGCAGCAGGTGGGCTGTTGTAAGTGGAGTTCAATGGAGAGTGCATCTGTGAACCCAGTGTCACTTTCTCAGCACTAATGCTGAACTGTGTTTTCTCAGCATTTGATCCAGTGTGCTCTGGGACACGGTAAAAATCTGTGTGGATTTCGCTTCATGAAAGCACTGCTGACACGGGATCTCATTAAAGTCACAGTGTTGGTCTCGCTACGCCGCCACCACAACCTGTCCGGCCTGAGATGCTGTGTTGCATTGTTTCATAGAGCAGAGTGGTAAACTGCCTGCATTGTGTTTTGAAGGAGCAGGTGAGATTGGCAAAATCTTTTTTAAAACAATAGCTAAAGCGGCGAGGTCATTTTGTCCACGAGCTGGCAGATGTTTGGTTGGGAAGGTCCATTATGGTATTCGGGATGTTTTTGAATGAGTGTCCGTTGGTGTCTGCTGAGCGGCATGGTGGTGTCTCAGTATTTCTTGGTTGGGAGCGGGTGTTTTAGTTATGTATGCCGCACTTGGTGGGAGTTTTAATAACTTCAGCAGTGGGAATATTTTTTTTTTTTGCTGGTCATGTTGATGGGTGACTCGCTCTAGGCGTCTGGGTGAGGTGAACGTTGCAGTCGGAGGATCTCTTGCCTGTGAGGAGGCTGGTGACCGGAGGTTTTCTGAAGCTGTGATGATGTAGCCCGATATCATCACGGCTTCCAAAACCTCTCGGCCAATCAGCTTCCTCCATTTACAATCGCCGGTTCATAATACAGTTTATAAAATGGGTAGGGAAAATAAAGCCTTCTGATTGGCTAAGGCCACTTGCCAGGCATGTATTTTTTTCCCCTTATACCACAGAAAATAAACTGGCCCAGTAGAAGTGGTCTATTTACTTAGTGGAATCCAGGAGCCACTGATCAGTTTGAAAAAGTTAATGTAGCCACCATTTTCCCCCCAAACAACTGGCACTGCTTTCCCCTGTTCTGCCTAAAAAAAGCAAAAAAGCTTACCTTTCAAGGTAGTTCACAGAAAATCAAATGTATGTTTGTTTGTTTTAGTAATCCTGTCGCCCTCTGTCTCCCAACCTAAGGAGCTCACAGTGTTCTTCCTCATTTGCTCGCAGTATCTCGCTATCCCAGCCAACTTGCTGTGAGTCAGATCACTGGCAGTTTTGTCAAACTTGCTACTGCAGATGGTAGTGTATTGCCAGCAAGACCAAATGAAAAGTTTGGTCTTGCTGGTAGCCTAGCGACCAGCCCAGTCACTGTTTACGTTAAGCAGATTAGCTCCTTCCTGGTCCCAAATGTACAGTTGCTAAAACAAAAAGTATTTCTTGAAGAAAAAAACACTAACTTTGCATTTAGTTGCTTCCACCCCAGCACTCTCACTCTCAATCACTCGCACCCAATACTGACAACATGAAAGCGGAGGGACTATTTTGCACAAAAAAATGAAATATTTTAATATTTTACATTTTCTTCTAAAGTTACAACATTTATCAAAATATACCAACTTTATAAGCACTGTAACACTCTTTGAGGTGTGAATTATGCTCTGATAAATATACATCTAAGGGCAGTAAGGTATTTGTCCTGCAGCCTCCTGCCTCACTACACCCCTAGGTGTGCATTTATCAGAACATAACCCACACCCCATCATCTGTTATTGCTTACATAATGGACAGTTATCCTGGTCCTAAAGTTAAACTGATTTGCCAGTAGCCACATCACACAATGAGAAAATCAGTCCCCCTACAGCCAGAACTGACCTTCCATCACAACATGACTTCCACCTTTATTCAATGAAACCCTTTAACTAGGCCCTAAAAATAAAAAAACAAACTGAAATAAAAAAAACAAAGCAAGTTAATTAAATGTCTTTTCTCTAATCATCATACTCTCCTTACACTGATAAACTAATTATAAAAGTGTAGTACTATTCATAGTTTTTATTACTAGTGTTCCTCTGCTGACAGTGACAAATCCTACTCCTATTTGTATCTGATTACCAGGGAAATCTCTGCTGCTTACCTTGCTAGAAATAAAATTGAAGCTCTGGCTCCATGAGGTCTTTGTAGTGTATATTGGAGCATTGTTCTGTATAGAATTCCATCCCTTTCAAAATGCTGTTGTAACTTGGTAAGTAATGTTATAGTGGAATGCAGGAATCAGGTAAGTCTAAATGCAACCTATGACACAAAATCAAGTGGGCATTAATTCTCTGGTAATGCCCACTTGTCATTAAGAGTGCACTTAAACTTACAAAACAGAGAGACAAATTAAAAAACTCCCTGTCCGAAATGTCATTCTTCATTTTTTACCTGTATGTCGATTCCTCCCTATAGGTGGCGCTATCAACAGACACAGAAAACCCTCCCCTGCTGTGTCTACATAGAAAGTGGAGCATGATGTTTGTTTCATGTTCCTTCCCACCCACCCACTCTGTGGAACTCCACACTGCACCTTAACAGAGCAGCATTTAGTTAAAAAAAAATGCAGTGGTACCGATCCTTCCTGCAGCGCTCCAAACAAGAACAATTGGTTCATTACATCGTGATGCAGACCCCGGTACTCCAGGAACAGAAGTGTAGAACTGGATGGTGAGTTGGCCATCAACTAGAAAAAAGAGAGAGAGAGCAGCTTGCAGCGGTGAGCATCAACACACAGAAAGAAATCTAATTCACTGATTAAAAAGTTATGTTAAGTCCTCGTGTTAGTTTTCGTTTCCCAAATCAGTACTGCATTGTGGGTAAAGTATTAAGATTTGCATATATCGCTTTAGAGAAATATTCAAATCTTTGTACTTTACCCTACATGCAGTACTGAAAGGGAAAGCAAAACAAAAGAGGCAAGTTAACGCATTACACTTTGTTCCAACAGAGATATTTTTAATGTTTTATCTGTGACATGTAACAAAATGGAACAACTCAAAGTGGAAAGTACAGTCATACTGGAAAGGACAGTCATAATATAAATGATTGGAGAGCACTGAACATGCATGTGCACAGTTCTACATGCAAGTCAACACCATAGAATGCTTTGTTACCTAATATTATCTGTTTTTCTTCATATATGCACCAAACCTATTTAAATATAACAGCTTAATCTAGTTCAAGGTCAGTTGGCATTCATCTGCATCCCCCTCCCCCGGGTCATGCCTGAAAATAGGCAGGATTTGTCTAGTGCACTTACCCAGTCAACAAAAACTAAATAAATAAAAATAAATAAATAAAAAATCAAAAGTGTCTTTTCCCTGCACTTACCATGTTACAAGCATAGTAATCCACTCCAAAGTTGGGCTCTGTTAGGGAGTTAATGCCTGGTTGCTGGTTGGTGGTTGAGGCACTCGGCCTGTGGTCTCGTGCCCCTCAACCAGGCATTAATTTCATAGCAGAGCCCTCCTTTGTCACGGATTAATGCTTACTTGTACCACTGTTCAAAGGTCATGGAATGTGATTGTATCTTTCTGTGGTACAACAGCATTCTGAAACCTCTAGAGAGACTACACAAGTCGGTTTCATTTGGAAAGTGAAAGAACCACTGTGTGCACATTTCACATACTATACACTATAAAAAATACAGGATGAGCAACGTTGTGCACAACCAGTATGTTCTGCCACCTTGGGTTTCTGATTCCAATGGACCTTTCGAGCTTCGTTCTTGAGATCAGAGGGAATCGGAACCCCTCTGTGGCAGAACACACTGGTTGTGCATAGTTGTCCATCCAGTATTCTCTATGTTGTGTGTTTGTGTGTTCATGTATGTGTACACTATGTTGGGAAAGGAACGTTCTATTAGTGGAACTGTGCAGAACTTTGAATCCTTATATTCCATAGTAAACATTTCAAATGTTAAATGTGAGGAAAGACAGAGAAGAAAATGAAAGAGGGTGAGAAAAATAGGCAATGATGTAAACAAAGAGAGGGAAGGAGGGGATACATGCATAGGCAGAGGCAGACCCAACCTGCTAAATAAAATTCCTGAATTTCATAAAAGCACATACATTTGAATCATATGTAGGTGTTCTCAGAAGAAATCTACCCCAAAAACAACCGGGCAGGTTCAATTGTTTTGAAAAGTGTGCTACTCATGGTTTTCATTATCTTTTAATGTTTTAGCTATCCCCTAGTTACCAGAAAATGAACTATTTTCAATCTTCAAAGTTAAAATGGAAGCACATTCCAATGAAAAATCCTATTTTTTACCTTTTTAAAATAATGTCTTGTTCTTCTAATTCATTTTAAGTCAAATATTTAAATACCAAGCCAGCCCAGTGGCACAGAGGGCAGAGGCACACAGTGCCTCACATCTCCCATGTCAGCAACCCGAGTTCAGAAGCGCGCTTGGGTCACTGGGGATTGGGCTAGGGGGAGGGCGGGGAGAAGATTGAGTGGCCATCAGGCAGCTAACCTCTCCCAGATTGGGGAGGTTAGTCATCCTGGCCCTCAGCTGCCACCAAGTGGAGGCTCAATGGTAGTGCCAGGCAGATGATGGGAGCTGGCACTAGGCCAGGTGGGTGGATCAGGGCCATTCAGGCCCAGAACGCATGCATGACCATGTGACCGAGACCCCAGGGAGTAAAGGGGAGAAAACCAGAAGGAAAAATCCACGGTGACAGGAAGAAGACTGATCCCTCATAGGCCTTGAACCAGTGGCCAGGCTCCCACCACAGTCCTGTGGCACAGAACGATGGCAGCAAGGTGAGCCGGGTCACGGGTCTGAGGGAGTCAGTCAGAAAGGGTTAGACAGGATGAAGAGGAGAATAAACACAATATGGAAAAAAAATATTTAAATGCCATTTTATAAGTGCAATATGACACTCCAGGGTATGTCATTATGCTAGCAATGATACCCAACAGGGTGAGGGTACTGGGCTATACCAGACTGCCCAGGGGCATAATTTATAGACCCTGGAATGTCCAAAATAACCCAATATCTTCCATGCTGGAAGGTATTATTGGGTTTAGAAAATAGGATTTGGGCTGCATGTTAGAAAAAAATGTAAAAAAAAAAAATGACAGTAAATAGTTAATTTAAATTAATACAAAAATTTGCATTTAATGGAATTTGGCTTCACCTCATGCTGAATAAGTCATGTAAATTCCCTGCGCTCCCAGGATGCACCTGGAAACAAGCCTCAGCTTAGTGTGTCTTTCCTGGCCAAAAAATTGTAAAAAAAAAAAAAAAAATATATATATATGAATCACTATACTGCACAGCCAATTACATCTTACTGCTTACATAATAAACTACTGAACTTTGCATGCACAGTGTATGAGTACAGATCACTGTGAAAGGGTGAGTCTCAGGACACCATGCATGACTACATGTCTCTCCTAAAGGGTCACTCTCAGGACACAGTGTATTACTGCACGTCACTGCTAAAGAGTCAGGCTCATAGCACCATGCATGTCTACAATTCACTGCTAAAGGGTCAAGTATAGGGCACCGTGCATGTCTACAGTTCACTGCTAAAGGGTCAGGCTTGGGGCACCGTGCATGACTACATGTCTCTCCTAAAGGGTCACTCTCAGGACACAGTGTATGACTGCAGGTCATTGCTAAAGAGTCAGACTCATAGCACCCTGCATGTCTACAATTCACTGCTAAAGCGTCAAGTATAGGGCACAGTGTATGACTACAGTTTACTGCTAAACAGGCTCAGGGCATCAAATTGACTACAGGGCACAGTATATGACTAAAGGTCACTGTTAAAGGGTCAGGATCATGGAACCATAAATGACTACAGGTCACCACAAAAGGGTCTGGATCAGGGCACAGTGTATGACTACAAGTCACTGCTAAAGGGTCAGGATCATGGAACCATAAATGACTACAGGTCACTGCTAAAGGGTCAGGCCCAGGGCACAGTTTATGACTACAGGTCACTGGTTAATGGTCAGGATCAGGGCACAGTGTATGACTACAGGTCACTGCTAAAGGGTCAGGCTCAGGGCACAGTTTATGACTTCAGGTCACTGGTAAATGGTCAGGATCAGGGCACAGTATATGACTACAGGTCACTGGTAAAGGGTCAGGCTCAGGGCACTGTGTATGACTACAGGTCACTGGTAAAGGATCAGGCTCAGGGCACAGTGTATGACTACAGGTCACTGCTAAAGGGTCAGGATCAGGGCACAGTCAATGCCTACAGGTTATTTCTGAAGAGTCTACATGTGACTGCTAAAGAATCAGGATCAAAGAACTGTGCGAGGTCATAGGTCACCATTAAAGATACAGACTCAGGGCACCATACAAGACTACAGGTCACTGCTAAAGGGTCAGGCTCAGGGCACAGTTTATGACTTCAGGTCACTGGTAAATGGTCAGGCTCAGGGCACTGTGTATGACTACAGGTCACTGGTAAAGGATCAGGCTCAGGGCACAGTGTATGACTACTGGTCACTGCTAAAGGGTCAGAATCATTGAACCATAAATGACTACAGGTCACTGCTAAAGGGTCAGGCTCAGGGCACAGTTTATGACTTCAGGTCACTGGTAAATGGTCAGGCTCAGGGCACTGTGTATGACTACAGGTCACTGGTAAAGGATCAGGCTCAGGGCACAGTGTATGACTACTGGTCACTGCTAAAGGGTCAGAATCATTGAACCATAAATGACTACAGGTCACTGCTAAAGGGTTTGGATCAGGGCACAGTGTATGACTACATGTCACTGCTAAAGGGTCAGGCTCATAGCACCATGCATGTCTACAATTCACTGCAAAAAGGTCAGGCTCAGGGCACCATGCATGTCTACAGTTCACTGCTAAAGGGTCAAGATCAGGGCACTGTAAATGACTATAGATCACTGCTAAAGAGTCAGGCTCAGGGCACAGTGTGTGACTACAGGCCACTGCTAAAGGGTCAGGATCAGGGCATAGTGTGTGACTACAGGTCACTGCTAAAGGGTCAGGCTCAGGGCACCATACAAGACTACAGGTCACTGCTAAAGGGTCAGGCTCAGGGCACAGTTTATGACTTCAGGTCACTGGTAAAGGGTCAGGATCAGGGCACTGTACATAACTACATATCACTGCTAAGGGTTCAGGATCAGGGCACCATGCATAACTACAAGTCAGTGCTAAAGGGACAGACTCAGGGCACAGAGCATGACTACAGATCTCTGTTAAAGGATCAGAGTGAGGTCATCGTGCATGACTACATGTCACTGCTAAAGAATCAGGATCAAAGAACTGTGCAAGGTCATAGGTCACCATTAAAGATACAGACTCAGGGCACCATACAAGACTACAGGTCACTGCTAAAGGGTCAGGTTCAGGCACTGTGTATGACTGCAGGTCACTACTTAAAGAGCTACTGACGCCTCAAAGAAAACTTTAAAAAAAAATAATAATTAGGTACAGTTCTGCTTGCATTCCATTTCTATTTTATACATTTCTCATCTTCATAATTTATTGCTAAGGAAATGTGTATAAATATATGATCTTTATCTTTTAGAGTTCATTTTGAGCTTATCTACTTCTGTAGCTTACTCCCTACTTCAAGTCATAATCCTCTGTTGTCATCATAATCTGTTGCCATGGGAGTAACTATGAGGTCACAAACAGTTCTTTGTTATTTCAGCTAAGGAGAAAGCAGCAGGAATAGATGAACTCTTCAGGAGCAAAGATCCTGTTTCCATGCAAATGATCTCACTACTAAATAATGGGGAGAAGGAATGCAGAACTAATGGGAAGTTATCCTGAACGTGTCACCAGCCATTTATGGGTCAGGCTGGTGCACCATGCATGACTACAGGTCACTGATAAAGGGTCAGGATCAGGGCACCATGCATGTCTAAATGTGACTGTGAATGGGCCAGACTCAGGGCACCACAGTACATGACTACAGGTCACTGCAAAAGGGTCAGGATCAGGTCACTGTGCAAGACTAGATGTCACTGCCAAAGGGTCAAGTTCAGGGCACTGTACATGATTACAGGTCACTGGTCAAGGGTCGGGTTTTGGGCACAGCACATGACTTCAGGTCATTGCTAAAGGACCAGGATCAGGGCAAAGTACATGGCTTCAGGTCACTGCTAAAGTGTCAGGTTCAGAGCAAAGTACATGGCTTCAGGTCACTGCTAAAGTGTCAGGTTCAGGGTACAGTACATGACTGTGGGTCACTGTTAAAGGGTGATATTCAGGGCACTGTGCATGACTACAGGTCACTGCTGCAGGGTCAGATTCAGGGGACTGTGCATGATTACAGGTCACTGCTAAAGTGTCAGGTTCAGGGGACTGTGCATGACTACAGGTCGCTGCTAAAGTGTCAGATTCAGGGCACCATACATGACTGCAGGTCACTGCTAATGGCTCAGACTCAGGATGTCATAGCGAGGCTCCTGGTAGAGTGCTGGATCAGTCATTAACATCTTAGAGATCACAGTCCAACATAAAGTCATGGCACTCTCACCTCCAAAAAGAAATAACTAGGAGTCTAAACCTGAGTATAAGCAAAGAGCTCCTCTTTTATTGAAAGGCAGGTCGCCACAGTAGCAAGGAGCAGGTGCTCTCTGACATTTCAATTTTACAGTCTTTATTAAAGATAGTGCCCCCTCAAGTGTTCAGCCTTATATAGCATGTTCTCCAAGTGACATAACAAAATTATTATTTTTATTTTTTTTACATATTTTTTCTCATTCCTCTATGGCTGGGGAGGTGTTACCAATGGTTACTTCCCAAATCCAGTCTGGCCACACAGCCCCTTGCTACACCCAAACCCCAAGCTCTACCCTTTCGGTACCTACACAGCGATCTTTACCATGGAGGGCACACACCAGAGCCACCACCGCAGGATCCGGGTGGGGGCCCAATCCAGGGAGCATCCAGGGAAGGAGTCGGGCGGCACCACACAGCCAGCCATCATACAGCCCATCGAGGTATTTTTTCCTTTTTTCACCTCACGCTACGATCGCACGACATCAACATGCTGAACGTGGATGTCCATTGCGCAGCATCCCCAACATGCTCCCAGCATCAGTAGTACCTTCGGTCACCACTAGAGGCCACTACCACACTGGGATGCCCCCAGATCCGCCCTCAGATCCCACCCAAGGGAGAGGAGAGCTGTCCTCCGGACGCTCAATCCTACTCCCTCCCCACCGACCCCCAGCACCCGGGCTCGTTCCTGAACCTGGGTCGCTGGCACGACATGAGGTCCTGTGCTGCAATTCCTTTTCGATCTAAGGAACTGCACCTTAGGAATATATAGAATAGTGTGTCTTGGATGGCAGCTGGATGCATGAAGCAGGCTGTTGCCATCCACTTCTTTCCTGTAGAGTGCAATTTGCAGGCCCCCGCCATTATTTCTATTGAGTTCCAAATCCAGAAATTCCAACTTCTCTATGCTACTTTTATGGCTAAATTTGAAGTTACTGTTGGTACTATGTATGAATTCTAAAAAAATCACAAAGTTCCTCATCAGTGCCATCCCAGAAAAGCAAACAATCATCTATATAATGCCCCCAATATTTTATTTTTTCAAAAAAGGGATTTTTCTCCCCATTCAGTACTGATTCATTCTCCCAGACTCCTACATAGATGTTAGCTACAGATGGGGCCCATGTTGCCCCCATTGCAGTACCTTTAACCTGTAAAAGAGTTTTTTCTTAAATAAGAAAACATTGAATTTTAGCACACATTCTAGTAGTTTCAGAAGAAATTCGGTGGGAGGTCCAGACGTCCTGCTGTTCAAAATTTTGGCTACTACATCTAGGGCTTCATCATGCAGGATGTTCGAATACAACAATTCGATATCCAAAGTCACTGATCTTGTATTTTCACCTAGTGCAACATCCTCACACAGCCGCAGGATCGTTTTTGTGTCTTAATATAAGATACAAATTTTTTAACAAATGGCCTCAAATAATAGTCCAAATATTTTGACAGCAGTTCTGTTAATGATCCAATCCCATGCTGTTCATGACTACACAATTACCCACTCATGGCTCAAAGGGAAGTTGTCCTGCAGGCTGCAATACATGGATTCTAGACAGGGTGGTGAAATCTTGCTACTGATGGGACCTGGAGGGAACCAAACCATTGCCCCAGGTCCCGAACGTCGCTGGGTGCTGGTGCACTAGCCACTTCACCATGGGAGCTGCTAGACCAGGCAATGCACTGGCAGCCTCCTTGACACTCCCCTATGTGAGCCTATAATGACAGGGGAAGTGGTTATTATCGCATGCTGAGAAACCCCTGTCACTGAAGAAACTTTCACTGTTTCGGCAGCACTATATTGACCCGGTACCCTGCTGATGTAGGACGTGGTGGCATTGTGGTCATTGCCTGCTTCTGAGTAGCCAGAAATGCATGCCATCTCAGGCCTTGTTCCAGTACAGTGGAGGGCAGGTTGAGGATTAAAAAGAGGTGGAAGTAAAGGTGGCATTGAGGCAGATAATGCTACTATGATCTCCACATTTATTTATGGCACCTAGAAATCAGGGCTCTCCACTCCAACCTGTCAGCAAGGTCATACAGCCCCACCCAGGGTGGTAATTCAGAACAGTATATGATGAGATAACAGTAAGTATCTAGGGGTTAGCAGTGACTTCTCCAGTAACATTGACAGTGTCCATGAGTTCTTCAACAACTTTACCAGTGTTATCAATCAGCATGTCAGTATAGAACAGCAAAGAGATAAAGGTCACTGTTCTAGGTGGATGGGCAGTGACCTCTGCACTGCCATTAGACAGAGGTACAAAGCTTGGGGTCAGGACAAAAAATCTGGTTTAATGTATGACTGACAGGGCTACTGGAGCCTAAGAAATGTCTGCAAGGTTAATCTTAAAAGTGCCAAACAGGAACATCTTCAGAACCTCCAGGTTAAAAACATATGACCTAAACATTTTGGGACACAGACAAATACCCTGTTAAAAGTAAAAACCCAAGGGTGTGGCCAGCAGCTGAGCTGTGAGCAGCTCCTTAAAACAACCCTGTGTCCAGGCACTTATTTTTATGTAAAAGTTGAATTTAAAGGCTAAAATCTTTTTTTTTGGCTGGTCTTGGATGAGAGAGCGCCATTTGATCTACCTTCCGATATAAAGATTTCTGCTGTGCAACCTTCAGCTGGATGACCATGGGCTGAATAAACAAAGTGGGTGCCGCTATGGAAGGAGCCTGCCCCGAAGGAGACCAGAGTGGGCAGTAGCAAGGACACCCTCCTCAACGTATCTGACCAGGAGGGGCCCCAGCCATCAAATGCAGCATGTCTGAGAGCGATCCAGGGGCTGGATCACAAGATAGAAGAGTTTGGGTCAGAACTGAAGCAACTCCACCCTAAGGTGAATATTGGGGTTGAGGACACTAAATGAGCAACCCAGAAAGCTGATAAAGCCCTAATGGTAGCAGCGGGGCTCACCAAAGAGAATGGATTACTCAAAAGGTGGCTTAAGAACTTAGAGAATGCAGCCCCTTCTACTCACATCCATCTCCTGGGATTGCCAGAAGAATTGGGGGTGAACAACCTCTAACCTTCCTACAATCTTGGCAAAAAGAACTTTTACAAACAGAGCTCCCTTTTGAATTAATCAAGGCCTACCAGATTACTCCACGTGGCAGCCAGTGTAAGGCTGCAACTGGAACAGCACTACCAAGAACCTTCATGTTGGAGTTTCGCACTACTGCAGAGAGGGACATGCTCTCACAACAAGTCAAACACCAAAGCCATCTATCCTGGAATGACCACAGGGTTCACTTGTTCCCTGACCTCAGTTATGCAGCAAAGATGCGCATAAAAAGCTTTGATTGCATTCGGGGTTGATTGCAGACTTTAGGGGTCCATCATGTGCTCCTGATGCCAGCTAGCCTACAGATTGTGTATGGGGCAAAACCTATCAATTCTTGGAGTCTGTGGAAGCCTCCAAACTGTTGGACAAAATAGAAAGACAGTTTGCTGCTCAGGATGAAGCCTCCGAATTTGAGGAGGAGCAGGCAACATGAACTAAGTGCTTGTTATCTGTTTGTTATATGAGGTGGGGAACAGGGAAGAGAGAGTGATGCTACCTTTTGATTTAGATGGACTGTAGCTGTGGTCAGATCTTCCTTCCTATGATGTCCTCTGTCTACAAAAGTTTGTTCTGTTATATCTTGGTTGAGTGATTCAGTACAAGGAAATGAACTGGGATAGGGAAGATATAGCTTAAATGCTGGTCTAGCATCCAATTCTCTCTCTCTGTTAGCCAAGGGAGAACTTCGTTCAAGTACCAGTTATTATTAAGGTAGTTTATCCTAAAAATAGTTGCACTATGTGTACATGTTTAAAAGTTAAAATGTTTGGTGTTTTATTTAACCTGGTCGTAGGTATGTGTGGGGATTACTGCTTTGTACTTTTATGTACTACCGATTATAGAAGGGGATGTTTAACACTTTGACAGGGTGCATGATGAGGTTGTCTTATTCTTTTATCATCCCTGCTCATGACTGCATATGCCTTCTTGGATACATATAATTATAGAATCTGGACATTACTTGGTGCAGTAAGCATGGACTTATCTTTATAGGATTAACTTGGACAATGCTTTTAATTAACCCCCCACATGTGGTAACACTGCTCAGGGGCATAGCGGTCGATGTTACTGTAACAATGTAGTTTATCAGTTGAATATCTGAATGTCTACCTGCTAGTAATGGAATGGAATGTTGTATATTACAGAAAATTAATAAAATTTAAGTGAAAAAAAAGGAAAAATCCAGCCCTCCCACTCATGACATTATCATCAACTGCCAAATATTATTGGATCTCATCACCTTGGTGTCTTCCTTCAATCAGTTTTTTATGGACCTGGATAGATTTAAATCCCCTTCTAGTGTAAACCTCCAGAGTCCCTATACCCCTTGACCCAGGTAAACCAACCCAAATGTCATTTCAGGTTGTCAATAGGAAGGTGGTACTCCAGCAGTGGTGCCAGATGAAAATGGAAAGCTCTCCTGGATATGACACCCTGGAACCCCAATTCCTAAGAATTGCAGCTCCTGTCATTGCAACTCTCCTAACACTCCTTATCAATAAATCCCTCTTCCTAGGTGCCATGCTGGAGAAATGGAAAATTGCCATTGTGGTCCCTAGCAACAAAGGTGGCCTACCTAGACTTTAGCAAGGCATTTGACACAGTCCCACACAAAAGATTGATAGTCAAATTAACCAGCCTGGGAGTGGGTCCCAGGGTGGTAGCCTGGGTAAAACATTGGCTGGACAACAGGACACAGAAGGTAATTGTAAATGGAGTCCACTCTGAAGAAAGGGCGGTTACTAGTGGGGTACCGCAGGGTTCAGTATTGGTCCAGTCCTTTTTAATGTCTTCATCAGTGACATTGCAGAGGGACTGGAAGGAAAAGTATGCCTTTTTGCAGATGACACAAAGATCTGCAACAGGGTTGATACACAAGGAGGCGTGGAAAGGATGAAAAGGGACTTGGCAAGGTTGGAGGAATGGTCAGACGTATGGCAGCTAGGATTCAAGCATAAAAAGGGTAAAATAATGCACCTGGGAAACAAGAACCCAGGAGAAGAATACACAATGGGTGGGGAGGTAGTAACAACAACAAAACAGGAAAGGGACCTGGGGTAATCATATCAGATGACCTTAAGGTTAGCAAGCAAATGAGAAGGCAGTAGGGAGGGCCGGGGTATACTGGGATGTATAGGGAGAGGCATCAGCAGCAGAAAACAGGAAGTTGTTATCCCTCTGTACAGACAGTTGGTGAGACCCCATCTGGAATACTGTGTCCAGTTCTGGAGACCCCATCTCCACAAGGACATAGACAGGATAGAGGCAGTCCAGAGGAGGGCAACTAAAATGGTGCAGGGTCTGCAAGAGAAGCCATATGAGGAGAGACTAAAGGAGCTTAATATGTATACCCTTGAGGAAAGAAGGGAGGGGGGACATGATAGAAACTTTCAAGTACCTCAAGGGAATCAACAAAGTCCAAGAGGGTAGCATCTTTCAGAAAAGAGACTTGCAAGAACAAGGGACACAATTTAAAGATAGGAGGGCGGTTCTAGGGCAATGTGAGGAAGTATTATTTCACAGAGAGGGTAGTGGATGCATGGAACAGCCTTCCTGAGGAAGTTGTGGGGTCTAAAACTGTGGGAGAATTCAAGAATGCATGGGACAGACATAAGGCAATTCTTGTGGGGGGCAGGAAGATGAAGGCTGTTGGTTAACTAGGATCTGCGGCCTATCCTGTAGGTAGGGAAATGGGCAGACTAGATGGGCCTAGTGGTCCTTATCTGCCGTCAAAGTCTATGTTTCTATGTTTCAAAGAACCAAATGAAAACCACAGCCCCATCCCCCTTTTAGGTACCTAGCAAAATTACAAGAGAGGCTAGTGTGTAATCAGCTGCAAGAATACTTGGAACTACACCACTCCCTCACCCGCTGACAACATGGGCTCAGAATAAGCCATGGTACAGACTCTACTCTGGTGAGGTTAACGGACATCTTAGAAGCAGCAGAGCATAGCATGGCTACTGGTGCAACTTTTATAGACTTCACCAAGGCCTTCAGCCTGGTAAACTATGCACTCCTGCTTGAAAAACTTGGAGCTACCAGGCTAGATGATCTGACTCACTGGTGGTTTGGTCACTACCTGTCTAACTGGAAACAACTCGTCAGCTGGCAGGGTTGTTTCTGAACACAGAGACATAACTGATGGTGTGCCATGAGATTCATTTCTGGGACTTCTTCTATTCTAACTATTCATTAATGATATGCCTGGCAACTGTGTGTGTATGTTGGGGGGGGGCCCTCCCTGCAACTCTATGCAGATGATGCTATCCTCCACAGATCTCTGCTGATATCAATAGGATTAATTCAAAGTTGGGACATTACTTCAGTTTGCTGGAGGCACAGCTTCTTCGAAACAAGCTGGTGTTAAAGGTCAAAAAAACAAAAGCCATACTCTTGAGCCCCAGAATGTTAGGCACAGAGAGGTTGAAGCTATTTAGATTGGCTACCGATGGGGGTGCTCACATTTTGTTCCTATTACAAATTTGTACTAAAGAGTTTATAATATACAAAATAAAGTACATAAAATAAATATCACCCAAAACTTCAAAATAGTAGGGAATAAAAACAAGAAATTGCTTTTAAAAACATAAAATCTTTTAAATGACATCTTAGTGGGGGATGCTGCAGAGTATGCCTACTACATAGAAACACCTTCTTGCCACTCATCAGATCGGAGACAGTAACTTTGTTAAAATTATCAGTTTTGGTGACTGGACTCTTCTGAAACTGACAAATTCAGATTTGACAAGTCAAGCTGCACAGTTTGCTACTAGTTTGCACCATGGGCCGATTGCAGAACGGATGTCCAAGTGGATCCAAAGCTCAGCCGATGACTGAGCCCCAGGCCACAGAAGCAGGGTCAGTTGCCACTGGTGAAGACCCCCATGGAAGTCTCCACAACTTTCAATGCAAGCAATCAATCTCAAAGTAGACGCCATCCTGAGTTGCATGGGGGAACAAGATATTAAAATAGAAGTAGCTACCAACATGGAGGCTGCTGCAAAATCAAAAGCCTTGTGAGCTCTCATTGCTTCAAATAAAATGGTGCAAGAAAACTCACAACTTCGATGTTACCTTGAGGCTTTAGAAAATGCCAGCAGAGCATCCCATGTCTGTATTGTTGGGCTCCCAGAAGGTTCCAAGAAAGAAAATCTTCTAGATTTTATGCAGCAATGGTTACCGGGAGCATTGAACTTAAATCCAGACAGTGCTTCACAATATTGCAGAGTTTACCATATATTTCCATGTGCTGCAGCTGCCCAGAATGATTGGCCTCACACTATCTTACTGGTGACTGCTGGTGTGGGGATCCGAGACATGATTCCCCAAGCATCTACAGCCATGGACCGTCTTAACTATAATGGAGCCACATTGCATATTTTCCCCTATCTGTCCTATGCTACCTGAACAAGACAAAAAACATTTGATGGGGTTCGGGCTAAACTGTGCAGCCTGGGAGTCGTGCACTCACTCCTCATGCATTCCCATCTACACATCTTTTATGGGGGTCACACTTATCAATACAATTATTCTCTGGAGGCAGGGAAGAGGGCACAGATGATCGCCAAGGAGTTTGCAGCTGCAAAATCACCTACCCCGGTGGATGCAGAAGATGAGGAGACCTGAACAGAAGATTTGGCAGTTTCACATGTTTCTACATAGCACAGGCTGAAGGTGTATGAACTGGTCAGCAGGTTTACTAATTATTTTTTGAACTTGACACTTAAACAAATAAGCACTGTTTATTTCCACACTTGTTACCTCAAAATAAATTTAACTAAGACTGCAATTTAATTCACTTCTTGGCAGTTGTCCAGTTTATTAAAATGTTAATGTCATCATATTGGATGTTCTCTGCTTTGGGGATATGGCACTGCAGTGCTACATATTTTCTTATAACTTTATGTTTGAATTGGGGTCATATCAACACTGGTTGTTGAGTTCTACTCATGTTTGGATTTTCCTTTTTGGGTGGGGTTTGACCACCACATGCTCGCAGGGTATAGCCATCCTGGACTCTTACTGGACTTATGAACATTTATGGACTACCCCCACCTCTGTTTATCAGTATGTTTAGACTACATACACCTTTGTACTTGGAGGAATTCTGTATTTTTATGTTGATGTCTGACATCCGGTTAATGAAAGTAATTGCTATTACATCATTCAATAAAATATAAGTATAAAAAACATCATCCTAGCAATACAAAATTAAGGAGCTATAAAAGATTAATAAGACATTACCAGACAAAGACTTATTTAACAGATGAATCTGTTATTTACAGAATTCTAAAAATGGGTACCACATATTCTTAAACATATCTGATTTATTAAGGAAATTCTAACTTATTCTCTCATTAGCTGATGTACCCATCAAATCAAACCATTCTCTTAATGAGGGAATACTTTTAGATTTCCAATTTTTAAGTATTAATCTTTTATATGCTAATACAGCAGCTGAAATCCAAAGCTGGAGTGAACAGGAAACATATGTTAATGTATCTGTGTCCCCTAATATGCAAATAGCTGGGTGGAAAGGAACTGACATATTTAAAACATCTTGACATAAGGAACGGATGGTTTTCCAAACTCTGAGCACTTCTAGGCATTCCCAAAAACAGTGACTTAAGATAGCCTTGTCACCACCACATCTCCAGCAAAGGCATGTCCATAACCCATATTCTTTAATTGTTGTTTTTTTTTTTTTGATTGATTAAGTCTAGGATTTCAATACGTTTGAGCCAGGGCTCTTTTACAAAGGTTCCACGTCAGGTTACAGTTCAAAACATAAGACATGTAAGTCAGATTACAAATTCAATACATAGGACAAGGTTACAAAAGTGTAAGCTAAACAGAGTTACAAAGCATCTGAGAAACATAAGTTTTGGAGGCTAGGTTACAAGGAGATAGCGGATGAGGTGCAGAGAGGATAAAGGTCAAGAGAGAGAGGAAGAGTAGAGGGGGGGCAGAGAGCTATAGAGGAGGAGCGTAGCCAGAGGCATTGTCATAGACATAACATGGGAAAGTGCGTGCTAAGGGGTAACCAAGTGCTAATAGGAAAGAGAACTGCATAAGGTTAGGAAAATATTCATGGGGTCAGCTAGTAGAGGCAGTCACAGGCGCTAGAGGCAGTGAGAGAGAGGCGGAGCCTTGATTTAAATGCACCAAGGGTAGGAGTGGAGGAGATGTAACTGTTTAGACAATTTAGCCAGCTGGGCACCCTGTAGGCAAAAGATCTTTGACCTTATGAGGTGCAACAACGTGGAACCTGCAGGAGCTGTGATTTGGACCCCCTGGTTGAGCTGGGGTCATTGCTAGGGGGCACAAGGCCCATTGTTATTTTCTTTGCCATGGTGCAGGATAGGTACTTTATCTGATCGGTGAGTTGCAGCCATCCAGTTTGTGCATAGAGGTTGCTCATATGTGTGAGGTGGTGGGATCCAGTGAGAAGTCGGCAGGCCTGATTGAAGGAGGTGGATATGCATCTAAGAGTGGTAGCGGGGGCAGAGCCATAGATGATAAGCCCATAGTCAATAATGGAGACAACAGAGCTCTGAACGGTGACAGTCAGGGCTTCTAGGGTAAGATGTTGCCTATGCCGGAAGAGAAGGCCAAGGCGAGTATTTGCTGCTTTGGCTACAGAGTCAATGTGGGCACTGTAAGTTAGATGAGGGTCTAGAGTGATCCCAAGGTACTTAAAGGCTTGAACCTGTTCCAGGGTGACCTCCATGACTGGTTTTGATGGATAGGGGTTGCAGCTTATGCTTGTTATGAGAGCTGCTGAACATCATATACTTTGTTTTCTTATTATTGAGGACCAGATTGTGATTTGAGAACCAGTTTTCAAAAGATGTGAAGCCAAGCTGAAGGTTGTCTTGTAGAGGCTTAGAATCCTTGGGGAAGGCAAGAATTACAGCATCATCTGCATAGAGGATGATTTTTCCGGAGCAAGAATTTGGAAGGGAGTTCAGGAACAAGCTGAATAGTAGGGGGCCCAGAATGGATCCCTGGGGGACACCTAAACGAACAGGCCTGGTATCAGAGAGGACATCTGAAATTTTTACTCTTCGAGACTGGTTGTCCAAGTAGCTTTTGAACCAGGCAATGGAGTCAGGAGACAGCCCAGCTTTCAGAAGTTGCACAAGTAGTAGGCTGTGATGGACAGTGTCGAATGCTTTAGTCAGATCAATAAAGACAGACCCAATTAACTGACTATTGTTCAGTGAGCTGTGAAGAATGCCAGAGAATTCCAGTAGGGCAGATGAAGTGCTATGTCCTTTCCTGAAGCCATGTTGTTGCGAGCACAGGATATTGTATTTGTCCAGGAAATCTGTGAGCTGATCTGCTGCAATACGTTCAAGGGCCTTGGAGAGTGGTGGCAATATAGAGATCGGATGGTAGTTTTCATGAGTGGCCCTGTCACCATTTTTATGGACGGGGTAACAGTGGCAGATTTCCATTTGTCAGGGAACTGGCTGAGCCTAAGTGAGAGGTTGAAAATATATGTCAGTGGCTGTAACACCTAATCAAGGGTGAGGGACAGCAGTTTAAGGTCAAATGTATCACTGCTGAATCTGGATTTGGTGACGGTTTTGGTAATGTATTTCTGGGCTTCATGCATCTTGACTGCTTTGAAATAAAAAGGTGGGTGGCTAGAGGAGGAGGAGGCATTGGGGGGGGAGGAGAGGGAGAGTCATAGTCCTTGAAAAAGTCAGAAGGGAGAACACTGCTGAGATAGGTGAATGCAGTGTTGAAGGTATTTGCTATGATTTTAGGGTCAGGCATAGTAGACCCATTTATGTTGAGCAAGGTAGGGGAGGTTTTTGGCTGCTTCCCAGTGACCTCTTTAATATTGTTCCAAAATGCCCTCCCATTACCCCAGATATCCGTAAAAGCGTTCTTGAAGTAGGCAGATTTCTTTTGCTGGATAGATTTGGTACAGTCATTCCATATATGTTTATAGTTTTGAATGTCAATTTCTTTACCAGTGGTTCTGGCCAGATTCTAGAGACGATCTCTAGATTTTAGTTGATGTAAGAGATTGGCCGAGAGCCAGGGATTGCAAAGGGCTTTGACTTTACGCTTTTTAAAAGGAGCGTAGGAGTCACAGGCTGCATTGAAAGTGCTGATGAAGTAATCAAGTGCAGTATTTACATCTGTTGCTTTGTAAATAGGGGACCAGTCTTGGAGGTTGAGGCATGTTTGGAGGTGTGACAACTGCCTACGTGGTAGGACTCTACTAGTGATGATATTAGGAGGGGGCTTGCGGAATTTGTATGACCATTCACAGATGACAGGGGAATGGTCGCTAAGCGAGTTGTGGTGAATGACACATATGAAGGATTTGGAATTGCACCAGTCTACCATGTACTACAACAAAGGTAGTCATTTTCCCAAAATTTAGTCTGTGGGTGGGATATTCAGAAGGGTTGTGCATGGCACAACACATTTGCGCCATGATCAACCCACTGATGTGCCCCGGCGAGATATTCAAAAGGGGAAAGTGCGTGGCACAAATCCCGATGTGCTGGGGTGCATCAGTAATGTGTGCAGTGCAAGTAGTGGGGGCATGCTCATGCATACCCCAGCACATCCCAATATTCAGCCGAGGATGTGCGGAGCCCATGCAGGTGCAACCCCTACATGCGCCACATACTGTTGTTCCAAAAAATAAAGGAGCAACAGCTGGCCACCCACAGGTGAGCTGCCATATTGCAGGGCACAACACGGCAGCTACCAGCTGTTGGTGGCCACCTGAGCTCCGGCGACACCCTCCGTCAGGTAGCGCCCACCCCCCATGCCTGATCGCGGGCATATGTATAATAAGTAAAACGTCCCATATCCCTGGTGGTCCAGTGGACCGCTGGCAGCCCAAATCGAGGGCAAATGTAATATAATTAAATCTTCCCACATCCCTGGTGGTCCAATGGACCACTAGCAGCCCGATCGCAGGCAAATGTAATATAATTAAATCTTCCCATATCCCTGGTGGTCCAGTGGACCACTGGCAGCCCGATAGCAGGCAAATGTATTATAATTAAATCATCCCATATCCCTGGTGGTCCAGTGGACTGCTCGCAGCCCGATCGCAGGCATATGTACAATATTTAAAATGTCCTATATCCCTGGTGGTCCAGTGGACCGTTCGCAGCCCGATCACGGGCAGAAGTCTGAAGGAAGATTAAATCCCATCCCTGGTGGTACAGTGGTACACCCCTCCCCACCCTCACTGAGCCCCACCACCCCCTCCCCGGTCAGCGGCGGGTGGCAGATCCCCACCCGCAAGCCGCCTGGCCACCCGCTGACCTGACTGCGTACAGTACAGCTGTATGCCCACTGGTCTACAGCGTGGGCCAATGGGCGTGCAGATCGTGCTGTACTACTCAGAATGAATCCATTCACATATCTGGACTGAGTAGTACAGTATGGTCTGCATGCCCATTGGCCCACGCAGTGGACCAATGGGCATACAACTGTACTGTACGCAGTCAGTCGGTGGGCAGCCGGGCAGCTTGTGGGTGGGGAGCTGCCGCCCGCTGCTGACCGGGAGGGAGCGGGGTGGTGGGGCTCAATGGGAGGTTGGGGGGATACCATTGGATCACTAGGGATGGGATTTAATCTTCCTTTAGACTTCTGCCCGCGATCGGGCTGCAAGTGGTCCACTGGACCACCAGGGGTATAGGACGTTGTGAATATTGTACATATGCCCGTGATCGGGCTGCGAGCAGTCCACTGGACTACAAGGGATATAGGACGATTTAATTATAGTACATATGCCCACGATCGGGCTGCGAGCGGTCCACCAGATCACCAGGGATATAGGATGATTTCATTATAATACATATGCCCACGATCGGGCTGCCAGAGGTCCACTGGACCACCAGGGATATAGGACATTTTAAAGTTTGTACATATGCCCACGATCAAGAAGTGGGGCACTTTGCCGCTTGTGCAGGGGGCGTTGGACCCCGACGGCTGCAGCCTGGCAGGGTGCCAGGTGCAAGTTGCCGGGGATGGGCACACCTGCATGCAAATGGGGCCATAATGACACGTAAATAGCCCCAATTTGCATGTGCACCTTTGAATATCATGATTAATGCACCTAGCACAACGGCACTTGTGCTGGCGCATACCCCTGCCCCTCTCTGGCCACTTGCGCTGGTGCAGTGCCACTGCACCATGCACAATGCGGGTGGCCACAGAGCGATATTCAACAGTGCTGAGCCATGGCACAGCACCATTGAATATCACCCTGTCAGCACTCTGGCACATCCCAGTTGCGCTACGCCCAGGCTTGCGCCACAGCCTGGCGCAGTCTGAATATCCCACCCCAAGTGTCTACTGATAATTGAATACCTAAATCTTTTTCCCATTTTATTTTGGAAGTAAGGGTAGTATGACCTTCAAAATGTGATAGAACTTTTCAAATCAAGCCAATTCATTTTCTTAATTGACCCATTTTAATGAAACTGTCTGAATCAGAACACGGAGGAGCTTTAAAATAAGAATTCAGAAACTTTTGAGATAGGGAGTCGGTTAACTGCAAATACTGTATAACCAAAATTGTAGTTTATCTAATTTATATTACCCTCTTAGTTCTTCAAAGAATAACAGACTGTTATCTGTATCCTTTAGCAAATCTTTAACTTTTTTAATACCTTTCTTTTTCCAGCCTGTGTCTTTGAGAATTTTTATATGTAATACAGAGGATAATGGATGGGCAACAGTGAACAACAATGCTGTGTTCACTTCGAGAAGCTGTCATGACAACCTAGTAAATCTCGAGAGTGAAGCTCGAGAGGTTTACACTTGTTATGAAACCTTGAGAAGTGAACTCAGCATTATTGTTTAACTGTTGTTGCCCATCCATTGTCTTTTATAGCGTATGGGCAACAGCTAAACAAACGCTGAGCATTTCTTGAGATCAGCTGTCCTTCCCACACTACCTTTGTGAATATTGCACTGCTGTTTAAGGTCCCCCAACCACATGAACAAGCCCCGTTCCATTCATGGTCCCCTGCTCTCACAGACTCATTTTAAAAAACAAATCAGTACAGCTACATGCACCTTCTGTAGTACATCAGGAATGAGTCATTACATTGCCAGTGTTTATCAATGCTGCTCTCTCTCTCTGGGCCAGATCTCACTGCTGCAGCCATTTCTTGAAATGTGGGAAGTTCGTGAGACACACATGCGCAACAACATTCGTGTTGTTATGCTAAGATTGTGAAATACTTGGGGATGCACAGGGATTCAGTCAACCCATATGAAAACAAGAGTCTTAGACTTCAGAAGGGCAGACTTTACCAGGATGGGACTTCAGCTTAAGGAAACCCTGGAAAAAAGGGGGATGTGTTAGGTCGACAGACAAGGGTAAAAGGAGAAGAAAACCACTTTGGTTCTCAAGGGGGTGGCTGAAAAGGTAAGGGCCAGGAGGCTAGCCTTCAGGAAGTATATGGAGACACAAAGAGATGAGGACAAGGAAATGTACTAGAAGCATTGGAGAGAGGCAGGAAAAGCAGTGAGAGTTGCTAAAGTGCAAACAGAGGAAAGAATAGCTCAATCGGTTTAAAAAAGGAGACAAGACATTCTTCAGGTACCTTAATGAGAGAAGGAAGGCAAAGGGGGGGAGTAGCTACACTTCGAGGAGCCAGGGGGGAGATAGTGGAGGGAGACGGGGAGAAAGCAGCGATCCTGAATAAATATTTCTGTTCGG
The DNA here is from genome assembly GCA_016271365.2 of Neoceratodus forsteri. Lineage (NCBI taxonomy): Eukaryota > Metazoa > Chordata > Ceratodontiformes > Ceratodontidae > Neoceratodus > Neoceratodus forsteri. The sequence goes on along the minus strand of JADMNL010000023.1, from coordinate 381,217,461 downwards.
TCTTCACTGTGGAAGGACATGGGCAAGGCCCACAGCTAGACTTTAAAAGAACAAAGGATAAGGGGGTAACACCAGTCTGTTCAAAGAGGAGAGGATCCTATAACAGCTTGCAATGCTGAAGGTGGACAAAGCAATGGATCCAGATGGCATACGTCCCAGGATCCTAAGGGAACTGAGAATTGAACTGGCAGCCCCTCTGGCAGTCCTGTTCAGTGAGTCCCTAGACACTGGAGTGGTTCCAGAGGACTGGAGATGGGCAAATGCTGTCCCTCTTTACAAGAGCAGTAGTAAAGAAGATGCAGGAAACTACAGGCCAGTTGCTCTAACCTCTGTAGTAGGAATGATAATGGAGATACTCCTCAAGGAAAGAATAGTGGAGCACCTAGAAGCCATGTGGGTGTTGGATCCCAGGCAACATGAGTTCACCACAGGATGGTCCTGGCAAACTAATCTAAACAGATTTCTTTGACTGGGTGACAAATGCAGTAGATCAAAGGGGGGGCAGTAGATATTGCCTACTTAGATTTCAGCAAAGCCTTGATGCCGTCCCACATAGGAGACTGGTCAACAAGCTAGGTAGCCTAGGGATGGGGCACAAGGTGGTAAACCGGATTGGAAACTGGTTAAGGAGCAGAAAACAGAGGGTCATGGTAAATGGAACCCAATTAGAGGAAAGGGAGGTGACCAGTGGGGTACTTCAAGGGTCAGTTCTGGGGCTAGTCCTCTTCAATGTCTTCATTAGTGACATTGCAGATGGGCTAGAGGGAAAGGTTTGTCTATTTGCAGATGACACCAAGATCTGCAACTGGGTGGATATGCTGGAGGGGGTGGAAAAGATGAGAAAGGACCTGGAACAGTTGGAGAGATGATATGGTCAGAGGCATGGAAACTAAAGCTTAACACAAAGAAGTGCAAAAGCATGAACATAGGGAGCAGGAACCCTGGAGCAAGCTACAGGTTGTAGGGAGAGCTGTTAGTAGTTACTAAGGAGGAGAGGGACTTGGAGGTCATAATCACAGATGACCTGAAGGCCACAAGGCAGGTGGCCAAGGTGGTGGGAAAGGCCACTGGGATGTTGGGATGTATTGGAAGTGGAATCACAAACCAAAGGAGGGAGGTAATAGTTTCACTGTACAAGACCCTGGTGAGGCCTAACCTTGAGTACTGTGTCCAGTTCTGAGGCCACACCTTTGTAAGGATATTGACAAAACAGAGACAGTGCAGAGGAGGGTGACCAAAATGGTGAAGGGTCTACATCACAAGCCTTATGAGGAAAGAGTCAGAGGCCTCAATTTGTACATGCTGGAGCAAAGGAGGGAGAGAGGTGACATGATAGAAATGTTCAAATATCTAAAGGGCATGAACAAGGTGAAAGGGGACAACATATTCCAGTTTAAAAGTAGTGCCTGAACAAGATGACATGACATGAGACTGATGGGTGGCTGCATAAGGGGAAATGTTAGGAAATTTTTTTTATGAAGAAGGTGGTGGATGCATGGAATAACCTGCCCCAGGAAGTGGTGGCTTCCCGTACAGTGACAGGCTTCGAACATGCATGGGACAGGAATAAAGGAATATTAGAGCTAGGAAGAAAAAGCTAAAGCCAGTGACTAGATAGGGTCACTGGTGACTTCATCAGGTAGCATAAATGTGCAGACTGGATGGGCCAGGCAGCCCTTATCTGCCGACAGTATCTATGTACCTATGTATAACAACCTCTTGACATCAAAACAATAGTTTAACAACGATAGGAATTCATTGAATTCCATTATTAATAACCCTCTCCCATACACTATTCCAGATAGGCATGTAGTTAAGAGGTAAGGAGTTGGAACTCAGAAATTTAGGTAATTTCTTACATAGAAAAATGGTAACAGCAATGGATGGGTGTGAGGCAATTTGTCTGGGTAAGTTGAAGAACAGTAAGTCAGTAACACAGTATATAAGAGTTTCTCCAATTGATTTTCAGCTACTACCCACAGAGGTGTATTGATGTGAGAATGGTCAGAAAACAAATGAGTTGCTTGTTTAAAGTCATGTTTACACAGCTGCAGCGTTTTTGTTTTCTAAGCTGCTCCTTTCCCAATGCACTGTGTGTTGCACCGATATTTTCAGTTTACACTGCTGGCGGTCACAGCAGTGCAGGTCACACTGCAGAGGGGGGCTGGACATCCATGGGGCAGGCAGGTTTGAATGGTGAGAAGACAGCTTCATGGTGGATCGAGCGCAGAAGAGTGTTTACAGTGCAGCTTAATGTGCTCTATCCACTACCTGTACCCACTCCTGAGTCGGAGCCAAAAATGGATCCAGAGCACTCTTAACGCACTCCGGTAAATGTCCACACCACTGTGTTTGCAGCGCATCAGCCAGTGCGCACAGGTTGATGCGCTGCAAACACGACAGTGTAAACAGGGCTTAAGATGGTAGGCCCAGTAATATGTTTGCCACCAAAGTAGATTTAGTCCACCTTTTTTCCTTGAGGCTAATTTATGGCTGCTTAACGGGGGGTGAGGGCTATCGTTTCACAAGAACTTAGAGATACAGCTTTCTATTTTCCTAAACCAGGATACCTGTAATGTAGTGGGTAGACTATTACGAATATAAAATATTTTTGGTGCCATGATTAGTTTTATGAAATTTATTTTCCTCCACAAGGATAAGTTCAGTTTGGACCATCTGTCCAGTTCGAAACTAATATCTATTAATAAGGGGTTTCAATTGGAGGCCACTGTTTTCTTAACAGAATTAAGAATAGTCATACATAAATATTTCATGCCCTTGTCTATCCAGATGAAGACAAATGAATTAGAGATGCTGGTCCAGATTTAGAAAGCCCTGAAAATCCTGCAGCTGTGGGAGAAACCCGGTGCAAGTGTGTTGCCACATGCTGAACCGCAGCTTTTCACGCAGCTGTGGTATTCACAAAAGTGGAGCTGGTTACAACTGACTCTATTATTTATGGCAGCTTGCAGGTGTTTTTTCCCCACAGCTGCAAAAAAATGTTACAGACGGTGAGACCAGGCATAACATCTCTACAGCTGCAGGGGACTGTGAATACAAATCTCTGCAGCCGCAGATTCCAGTCCATAACTGGAGCTGCAGAGTGGGACTTAGTCCCATTTTGTTTTGCGAATCCAGCACTCATTCTTTTTTTGGAATCAGAAGCAGTTAGTATTATACCTTCAGTCTTCTGCCAGTTCACATGAAGGCCAGAGAAGGATACAAATTCCTGAAGAAGTTGTTGCAAATTTACCTTTGAGAAATGAGGCTGAGAAAGAGTTACTAAAAGATCTATCTGCAAAGGCCAAGACTTTATTAGTGCAGTTACCAGTTTCAATTCCACGTATACTTGATAAATTCATAATTCTTCTGATAAGTGGTTATATAGCCAGTGCAAATAATAGAGGTGATAAGGGGCACCCTTGCCTGGTGCCTCTAGAATGGGAAAATTATTCTGAGATGACACCATTAGTAATTATTGCTGCCTTGGGGGTTTTGTATATCACAGGGAGCCATTTTTTGGATTTGTGGTCCAAAATTATAAAAGTTGAGAACTTTATGTAGGTATACCCATTCAAGGGAATCAAAACCTTGCTCTGTATCCATAGAGAGAGCAATAGAGGTGTTTGAATTTTGTTGAGATACCAAATAGTTGAAAATAATCTCCAAAAGTTATCAGACACTTGTCTTCCCTTCATAAAACCTATTTGTTCTTTCCTAATAATATTTTTCATGACCTTAGACATCCTGTTAGCTAGTATTTTAGCTAGAATTTAGTAGTCAAAATTTAAGAGAGATATAGGTCAATATTATTTGCATTCCAGGGTGTCTTTATCCTTTTTATTAAACAAATTAAAACTTCATTCATAGAATTTGGTAAAGCACCTATTTTAAACGGATCTTGAAAAACAGATGCAAGCTGATGTTTAATATTATGGCCAATGTGTTTATATATTTCTCCAGGGAGGCCATCAGGTCTTGGTGTTCTTCCATTAGGGGCTTCATTGATTACTTGCATAATTTCATTTTCAGTGATTGGTGCATCTATTGTTTTCTTTCTTTTTCTGAAATTTGGGACAAATTGGATGCAGTTAGAACTGAAATAATATTTTCCCTGTCTGGAGGGCCTTGAGATTTATATAAATTTTGATAAAAATCCAGGAAGCATTTATTTATTTGACCACATATGTAAGAAATTATCCCTTTTTGGTCATATACCCCAATAATTAAATTTTGTGATGGCTGTTTCTTGGGATGAAAAGCTAAAAGTTTGTCTGCTTTTTCACTGGATTCCCAGTAATGTTGTCTTGTTGAGAACATGGTATATTCTGCCTTTGCAGATTGGATAGGATTGATTTCAAATTTTAAATTGGTAATCTCATCTAATAAATGTTTAGTAGTAGGATCTTTTTAAAATTCTACCAGACTCTTAGTTGAGTGTTGTTCTTTGGAAGTAAGATCTTTCTGTTGAGATTTTTATTTCTCATTGGAAGCATACACAATTATTCTGCCTCTGATACAGGCCCTAAATGCCTCCCATAAGATGTGACAATATTAGAGTATACTTTAGTCTCATTAAGCAGCTATTCCTTAAATACAGAATCCTGTAGAAGGGAGGTATTACGTTTCCATCTAAAAGACTTGTTTTTGTCACCTCAAAAATTAAAGGCAATTTAAGTATGCTGTGATCTGAGATAACCACAGCGTCATATGTTATCTCGGATATTAGACTGTAGGTTTTAGGGAGGAAAGGGAATCCAGGGAAAGAATAAATGGAGGCAAAACAAAAAAGGTAAAGAAAGGAATAGTTGGGGGGTGAATTTTGCAGTTAAGAGGCAAGTTATCTTGATCAGTTTCAATTTTAAGAGTATCATGGGTCTGAATCAGTAGGAAAACATTACATGACATGCAGAATACATATTTGGCAATATCTGTATTCATATAGCATATTTATTAAAAAAAAAGTTTACTAATCCACCTGCCTATCATTTTGAGAGGCAGCTTTAAAGTTAGAGTACGATACTACAAAACAGACTTGGCTAATGTCTAAGAGAGGTCTGCGGAAGCTAACCTAACTACTCAGGTTCCTGGCAGTTTTCACTCATTTATAGCAAAGGGTGGAATTTCTGCTGTGGACATCCCATGTTTTTTTTTCCAGTAATTAGTGCTACATTTTTGAAAATTAGGTTGCCAGCTATACAGGGAAGAAGGATCCGTATTTCAAATTATTATGTTTCTACTGATACTGTAGACACAGCACTACTTTCTTGAAACTTGCAAGACTATTTAAGGGTTTGCCTTCTTAACATAAGTATGAGTAAATGCATTTACCTGGGAATTAGACTGAGCCTCAACAAATCTGCTTTAGTAAATTTATGCTGCACTGCAAAGGTTGTTATATCAACTTCCCCTTCACAATTTATAGCTAGCATACCTAAGTTTAATTTGCATATTCTCTGTGTAAATATTTTCCCCATCTTATTGGACTGTTCTAACTACCATGAGAATCACCTTTTACACTTGTAACAGCCTGTTCATATTTCATATTTCACTGCAATTCACAGTGATCAAGTGTAGTAAACACTATTCTTTCACCAAGAATAATTTCCAGACATAACTGGAATGCTTGGATGTATTGCAGCCTCGAGATGCATGGCAGAGGAATGTAGAAGAATGTTGGATAAGGCAAAATGCAGGAATCCTCAGCAATGAATGGTATGTACGTTCAAGTGCTTTAGCTCAGATATAGCCTTTTAGAGGTAAACCAAGACAATGCAAAACTAGGAGTTAAATCTAAGCAGCATAGGTCTCTTTTAGGTGCATTGTAACCAGTTGCCACTTACTGCAATAATGACATACCAAATAATGTTCTGAAAGCAAGCATGTATTTAAATTGTTAAGGAAAACTTTATAGTGTCAAGAATAAGTGTATAGTGAAAGTTTTCTGGAATGCAAAATAATTTATTTGATAAAACCGGACTGATGCTGACACTGTAAAATGTTAGTTTCCAGTAATTGCATTCAAACATTTTCAGCCTTGACTTGCCAAAGAATCCACGCTTGCATATACTATGGAGATATACATTTCTTCACAGTTTCCAGAGCAGTTTTTGTTAAAGGTCTCGGTAGAGTTAGAGGCTGTAGGGTTGCTCTCAGAGTTGCCATTTCTTTTAATTAAATTGGCAAGGGCTCGATATCTATGCTTTGCCACTGGAATTGCTCTTCTATAAGATCTGACAGACCATGTCAATGGTTTTGTTGGATTTTTTAGCATAAATGGGTGTAGGTTTTGTGTATTTGATAATTTTTTCATTTATTAGGTTCTGTTCCTGAGAAGGGAGTTGCTGTTTGAAATCCTCGCCTTTACTTGAGAAAGGTGGGCTGGTGACTGTAGTGACGCACAATGAGCCAACACCTTTCCAGTGAACTTATTCGAGGGGGCAGTATGTCTGCTGTCAGGGGGGACAGAATTTATTAACCAATTCCCATGCCTCTTCAGCTGTATGAAAATCAGGAAAGCCCCCTTCCTGACTGATCATGAGCACAGCTGGGTATTTAACATACAGTAGTACTGAATGTTCAGTTTTTGTAACGCAGGACACAGCTGAGTATAGGTCTTTCTTTTCTCAACAACAACAGAGGAGAAGTTCTGAAAAACAAAAATTCTGTGCTTCCCCTAAAATAAAGCTTTCCTTGCCATGGCCACCTTTGGAATTCTTCCTTGATACTGAACCTGAGGAAGTTGACTATGATTGGCCTTGGTTTTTGTCCCATTTTAGGTTTGGCCATCAGAGCTCTGTGAAACCTTTCAATCTCAAGTGACAATTGATAGTTTAATAAAGCTGGAATAAATGACTGCAAGAAGCCCACCATGCCAGCCTTTTCTACACCCCCCCAGTATCCTCACAAAACTAAGGTTATTCCATTAACATCTATTTTCTAGGTCACCAGTTTTAAGACTTAGTTTTTCCATTAATATAATGTGGCCATCTAAGGTTTCCTCTAATTTTGTCACAGCTTTCTCTAAAAATGCCAGTCTGTCTTCAAATGTGGCCATTAATTTTGTTAATTCAGTAATCTTAGAACTGATATTGGAGTCATTATGTTTAAGTTCAGCTATATCTGATTTTATTGAAGTGAGCATTTCCTTGATGAAGTTCATGTCACATTTACCTGCTTATTTGTCCGGCAGTACAGCTGAGGTTCCATTTTGCCTATTATGTTGTGCTGCATTCTATTTATTAGAGCCAGTTGCCATATCTTTGAGAATACTGTTCTTTCTGAAACTCATGTAAAATAATAAAACTGCATAAACTCACTGATTTATGGCAGTTTCATTAGTGTGAAATGAAGGGGAATGAATAACCTGCAAAACAGACTTGCTCTATGATTTTTGTTTTTGTTTTATCAATCAGGATCATGACCAGCAATCGAGCTATCAAATCAGCCTGCCATCCTCCTCGGTGTGCATACACCTGGGGTGCTCACCTGTAGGTGGTGACCTCTCTGAAGTACCTAGGAGTAATGCTCGATCATGATCTATCTTACAGTGCCAATGTGGATACTGTTTCCAGAGTTATGTATCAGAAACCCATCCTACTATGTAGACTCTTCCCCTACCTTTCTAAGGATGCCAGACTAGCCATAGCAAATAGCCTGCTTATGTCATTTCTTCTGTGTGGTGCCCACGTTTTACAATCCCTTCAGGCCACAGAACATAGGAAATGCAACTGCCTTTATATTGTTAGTCATTTTGCAGCAGGTGCCCCTCCTAGGGAACAAAATTGTGAAGTTTTCACCACTCTTGGGTGGCCTTCTTTTACTACACATATACAGTTCCCCCTACTCTACTTAGCATTCAAATTGATGGAAGTCTATACCCCCCCCCCAGCCTTGATGGCATCCACAACTCAAACCCCACACAAGACACCTCTGTTCCAATTCCAGCCCACTGCTTGACTTCCCAAGGACAATCACTGTGCCTGGTAGATGAGTTTTCCCCTTCAATGCTGCATTGCTTTAGAACAATCTACCCAGTAAGATTCTGAAATGTTCCACACTTGTGTAATTTAAAAACAAGCTAAAAGCTTACCCTGCAGTGGTGAATCACTGCAGGTGCAATCGCTGAGGTACATCCTTTTACCCTCAGCCATCAGGCCTTCTGGCCTTTTGCTGCATTTCCTGGTGGAACCTGTTGCTCTTCTTGTTACACTGTGCAATATTCTTGACTCATGAAGGCTAAACTCTTTGTGTTCTCTATTTTTGTAGTGTATATAACCTACGTATGATGTCTGTTACACCAATGCTGTGTTTTAACCTAATATATTGTGCTTGTATGTGCAGTAGTCTAAACCAAGTATGTGCAATTGACCTGTGACACAGTGCTATCCTTTTTTACCAGTGACTCATGTGCAATACTTATCACTGTATGTACACACTATGGGCTGGATTTACAAAATGTCATGGGACTAAGTATCACTCCGCAACTCCAGTTGCGGACCAAACTCTCCACAGCTGCAGAGATTTGTATTCACAGTCCACCGCAGATGCAATAGATGTTACGCCTGGTCCAACTGAGTATAACATTTTCTGCAGCTATTGGGGAAAAACATCTGCCAGCTGCCATAAATCATGGAACTGGTCATAACCCGGTTCCACCTTTGTGAATACTATAGCTGTGGGAAAAACTGAGGCTCCGCAAGTGGCAACCCACTTGCCCCAGGTTTTCCCCACAGCTGAGGGATTTTCAGGGCCTTTGTGAATCTGGCCCTATGTATTTAATGTGTAATATCTACTACTGTATGTACACTAAATTAATTAACTCTGGGTTGCCCCTGAAAAAAGGACATGCTGTCTCAGTGGGCTCATCCAGTTATCAGAATTCAAATAAATAAATAAAAGTGTGATTCAGGACTTGTGGACGGATTGAGGACCTGGCCCACTTGCAAAGTGAGCCTGAAGTTCAGTTGGGTAGCAGGCAACACATGCCATGCCCCACCACCACTGAGCGCTGTATAATAGTGCATGCCCAAGCATCCTTTGGATTCCCATTGCTTTATTCTCAGTATCTATCCCTCCCTCTCCTCCAGCAGCTTACCTCTCTTCTTCCCCAAGGTACCTTTTGCCAAAAGACTTACCATGCTGCTGCATATCTAGTTTAGAACCCTCCTCAAGAGGCTTCCTGTGCTTTGTCTACCCCAAAACATTGGTAGTTCCTCGAGAACTGAGATTGTGAAAAGTCACAGAGTGTCATTCAACCATGGTATGAATAGTACCAAGCTACACAACTCTCTACACCTTAACTGTTTAGTTGCACAAGCCCTATACCACATTGCACAAGCATGCACCACAATAATCCAAGCAAGTAACTGTCCTATATACTCCGTACTAGTTGCCTGCTGAACCAGTGAACAAATAAAGTGTAAAAATTGCTAAGCAAAAAAAAGCAAAATAAAAAAATGTGTATACATATTCCCTGCCTTTTGACACAAAACAGTAACTTTCAGAGCATCCCTTTGTCAGGAAAGGAGTTCTGTAATAAAAAAAATCCTTTTTAAAAAGATGCCTATAGATACATACATACATACATACATAATGTCAGCAGATAAGGAACTATATGGCCCAACTTGTCTGCCCAGTATTGTGCATGAGTATTTAAAGCTACATCTGACTGCCTGGATTGCCTTGGTTACTATGGAGTTTTATAGCACCATGAGTTAGGCTACTGGGCCCTTAGGGGCAGAAAATGCCTGAACTTGGAAGACCAAAGCAAAGTGTTAGGTAATGATGACCCTGGGTCAGTCACTGTTATAATGATGGCATCATTTCATATGACATGACTGTCTCAGTGCGGAAGCCAGGACCTACCCTTTTTGCTACTGACATCTCAACAAATGCAAGTGATGAGTTACAGTAATGATGAGAGGGACCTGAGTTCAAAGTACAGTAAATGCTCTCTCTGCACATTTCTAGCTTTAATCTGTAAGAAAGAGAGAGAAGATATAGGTAGACAAACAGACTGACAGCCAGCTAGACATATAGACAGATTAATAGAAATAGCTGGAGGGATGTGTAAGCTAGAGAGACCAACAGAAGACAGACAGACAGATGGGTCAGATTAACAGAGACAGACATATACTGTATATTTATTTGGACTGTATGTGCAATGAGTATTAATTCCAGAATACCAAAAAATAGTAAGCTATTTCATATTTGGATCTGAATAATGCATATCTGGCCCTGTTAAAGGTATTCAGAACTCTAACTGCACCCTCCAAAAAAATAAACATTTTAAAATAGCCTTTCCTTCTCCCCATGGTGTCAAATTTAGTCCTGTGGCCACTCTAACCTTTCTGACATCATGTAATACATCATCCATAAATCATGTAGTTACATCTATGTGCTCCTGTTGGATTGTCTAGTACACTCTACCCACTGTACTTCATTGAGCTCCTTTCAGATCATCTAGTAAAGCCTGCCTATATGTCATACACACCACAGATATGAAGCAGTCAAGTAACCGGGGGCAAGAGAGCTGCATCTGCGTGGTTACTGCACAAGTAGGAGAGTTTGAATGCCATGATGGCATGGTAGAGGGCACACTTTGTATTGATCAGTTTGCTCCCTGGAATTGGAGGACTTATGTTCAGTGCTTAGGTACAGAGGAATGGGTAAAGTAATGGACGTTTGCGGTACATCTTGTTGAACATATGCTAGGAATGCAGATAGAACTATAGCTGTTCGATGGTAACCATAGCACGCGGAGCAATCAACTTGCCATGTGACATGAGAACTGTGTCCAGTGGCTGCAGCATGGCATGGCAAATAAGGGGCTCAGTGGAATGAAGCCTGAGCTACAATTTATGTGCAGCCATTAGAACCACAGCAAGTAGAACTGGTGCCTTATATATAGCGTGGACATTAGAGTTGATGGCCAGGCTCATGATCAAATAAGTGGGCATTTGGACTGCTAGGCTGTGTGCATTAGAATCACAGGTAGGAGGCAATTGAGGACACTAGATCACCTGAGTTATTCAGAAGTGACTGCATTTTTATGCTGCCTATAAATTGGCTTTATGCTCAGTGTTACCTTAATAGATGAAATGTATTACTCTAAGAGCGGGATGTGCGACAATCTTAAAATTTCTAAGATGTAGGTCATGTTACAGTTCAGATGGATGCTTCAGTTCACAAAACCATTATCTGATCAGTCAATAGGGGCTGCATTTGGTCCCAAGAAGATGCTGCCTTAAATGATAGCAGAGGTGGAGAGAGCAGGATAGTGTGAGGATGTACTGGACAGTGTGCTGAGTGACAGTCTTACCTCCATTGTGGGTAAAGTGCTGGAGACACTAATCAAGGAGATCCTTATGAACTACCTGGAGAGAAATGTACTCCAGGATAGTACACAGCATAGGTTAATGGCAGGGAGGTCTTGTCATACCAGCCTAATCAAATTATTTGACTAGATAACTAAGCCAGTAGGACGAGGGGACAAGTAGTGGTTTTACTCTACTTTGACTTCAGTGAGGCATTTGACTCGGTACCAGACAGAAGGTCACAGAAGTTAGAGCAGCCAGGTGCAGCGAAGGACTTAGTTATATGTGTGGTTAGTTGGTTGGGGGATGGACAACAGAGAGTGGTAGTAAACAGAGTAAAGTCTGGGAAAGGGAGGTCACAATTGATTTGCTGCAGGTGTCATTCCTGGGTCCAGTCCTTTTTAATATGTTAATCAGTGACATAGTAGAAGGAATAGGTTCTATGTGATTTGGGCAAAAGCAAAACAGCAACAGAAAAACAGGAAGGAAAAAAGAGTGAGGCAGGAAAGGGCGACCCTCACTAAACAGTATTGCCGAAAAATGACGAAAACACTGCAGTGCATTTGTTTGGGGGGCTTTGCCCCCCCCCCCGCAGCCCCCTTCTATAAATAATCAACTCTGTGGGGGGGTGGACAAAACTTGGGGAGGGGATGAAAGCTGGTTGCCGTTTTGGCGATCGCTGTTGTTCCTGGTCGCGCTTTTGCCAGTCACCATTATTCCATCACATTTATTGCAGTTGCCCATAAGTTTTCTCCATTATAATGGGACACCGAAGGAATACAGGGCAAGATGTCTCTCTTTGCAGATGACACTAGATTCTGTTGGAGGATAGACAGTGAGGAGAGGGAAGGGAGCTGCAGAGGGACCTGCATAGACTGAAGAGGTGGTCCAAGGTTTGGCAGTTGAAATTCAGCATCAAAAAATGCAGTGTGATTCACATAGGGGAACAGGAGCAACAGGACAGAATATTTGATGGGAAGGGTTAACCTGGGCACTGGTTTTGAGGAAAAGGATCTGGGAGTCATTGTAAGGGACTCCCTAAAACAATCTATCCAATGTAACAAGGCAGACAGCATGGTAACCAGGATGTTGGGGTGTATTGCAAGGGGTGTATAGCAGGAGAAAGGGGGTAACCATAATACTATCCCTCTTTAGATCAATGGTGAGGCCCCATCTGGAATCCTGTGTCTAGTTCTGGAGTCCCTGCTTCAGAAAAGACAAAGGCAGTCTGGAGATAGTGCAGCACAGGCTAACCAAAATGATTCAGGGCCAAAAGGGCCGTTCCTAAGAGGATCAGCTTACTGAACATGCACTCACCGCAGGACAGAAGGTAAAGGGGTGTTACAGAAACAGAAACAGAGAATTTGATGGCAGATAAGGACCACTTGTCCACCCAGTCTGCCAGTTTTTCCCTTCCTACATTATTACCACAGACAGTACTTGATCAATAGCTCTTTCTCCTCCCCCCTTCCTTTCCACAATGATTCCCTTGAGCTTATCCCATGCATTCTTGAACCCAACAACTGTCTTCACCCCCATCACCTCCACTGGAAGGCTGTTCCAGGAATCCACAATTCTTTCTATGAAAAAATACTTCCCACACATCTTTCCGGAATCTACCCCCCTCCAACTTGATAGAATGTCCCCTTGTTCTTGAGCACCTTTTTTTCTGAAAAATATGTCCCTCCTGTACATTATTTACCCCTGTAAGGTATTTAAAGGTTTCAGTAATATTCCCCCCCTTCCAGGGGGTACATACTGAGGTCCTTTAGTCTTTCCTTGTAGGACTTTTCATGCAGACCATGCACCATTTTAGTTGCCCTCCTCTGGACTGCCCCCACTCTGTCCATGTCCTGTCAGAGATGCAGTCTCCAGAACTGGACACAGTACTCTTAAGTGGGATCTTACTAGTGATCTATACAGAGGCAACACATCCTCCCTCTTTCTGCTGGTGATACCCCTCCCTATGCACCCCAGCATCCCACTAGCCATCCAGACTGCTGTGTCGCACTGTCTAACCACCTTTAGGTCATCAGATATGATTACTTCTAGGTCTCTTTTCTCCTTAGTAGTCGTCAATACCATTCCACCCATTTTGTACTCTGACCCTGGGTTTCTGTGCCCTAAGTACATTATTTTGTACTTTTTCACATTGAAACCCAGCATCCATATCCTTGACCACTCCTCTGGTTTCTTAGGCCTCTGCTCTCTTTTCCAGCCCTCTGGAGGGTCTGCCATATTGCAGATTTTGTTGTCATTCACAGAGCGGCAGACTTTCCCTTCCATGCAGCTTCTCTACAATGTCATTTATAAAGACATTAAAGAGAACTGGTCCCAACACTGAACCTGAGAGGTATCATGTCATTTGGGCTAATGAATTTGGGCAAGTCAAATCAGGCTAATTAATCAGGGCGACAGCAATTTGAGTGACCGGCAAGCTACAGTGCCTGCACATATTGGGCGACATCACATATTCAGCGACCGTGACTAACATAGTGCAGGTTGCTGTTAGAATTCCAGAAATGGGGCGGGGGTGGGAGGCAATGTCCCCCTGCATAAACACAGACATGGACTATTGTTAGGATGCACCTGTTACCATTGCCAGGTGCAACAGGTGCATGTGGTTGGCACGCATAAAAGGGTGGATGCCTGGGGAGTGTGGCAGGTGCTGTCAATGTGAAGTACTTGGAAGAGGTACCTGTTAGATGGAGAGATGTCCATGAAGATAACTTTCAGCTTCAGATGTGATGTGAAAATGTAGATGAACTGTGCGGTGATGTAGTGTGCAGTCTCCCAAATGATGCTCGCTGTTACTAATTCGCTCAAATTGCATTAGCTCAAATTGATTAGCAAAATGACATGGAACCCTCAGCCTCTTTTTCCTTTGGATTTTAGTAGGAATACAAATCTAGACATTTTCTAGTTCGCTTGCCCTCCCACACACACAGATTTGCAAATCCATCATGACTAGAGTCTTTTGACTGTAACTGTGTTTACAGAAACAGCACAAATTGAAAATTATCTGTCTTCCTGTATTGTTTATGCATTTACATATTGCCCTTTTTGCAACCTGCCTCTGCTTCTCATGCATATCATGCTGGCTGTATTGGGTGTGTAATAGACAGATATGGAGGGCTACCAAGTGACTACATTGTAAAATACTGTCTTGGTTCTCTGTGATTGGCAGCAATTACATGACTACAGTGGAAGTGGGTTCAGCACTCAGTTTGAGTCACGAAAAAGGCACATATGCTGTGGCTTCATACTGTTGCAAAACAGCTGTTTATTGCAAAGTCCCCAATGTGCTAAATAAGCAAAAAGTACACAAGTCCAACAGGGGAAAGGACACACTGGATCCCCAAAGTTTCATGCCCAGACACTCCCAGTGCTTTGTCAAGATATGGGTTTGCAGCACGAATGCTGAGTCATCAGTCCTTTTACCTCACAAGCGATTACATGAGCTGATTCCTCACTGTTGTCCTCTGTTAGTGATCAAACAAGTTCCATTGCAGTATGGTTCTACAGTCCAGGAATGGAATGAAAGAACTTAGGGTAAACTGAGAAAGATTACTTCAGCATCTCTTGGCACCTTTTGTACTCTGTTTAATGGTAGAGCATGGACTCTTGAATAAATAGTATAGAATTTACATTTATGTGAGACACTTATAATTCCTGTCTCCCCCACTGCACAAGGATCTGCATACCCATGATGCTTTATACTATGTTTTATGCTTTAGAATACATGTATATGCACTGAAGAGTTTCAAAAACAAATGAAGGACATTGTCTGTGTTCTTGTACACATACTACCATTTTTGCAACTTGCCTCTGTGTCTCATGCTTCTCATGTCACCTGTAATGGGCCTGTACTCTGTAATAGATAGGTATGGAGGAGTTATATCAAGCTAACTACAGGCCTATCTCTAACCTGCCATTTGTTGGTAAGGTTAATGAAAAGGGCGGTTGTGTTGCAATTGGATGATCATCTTACAACTCACAATGTCTATGATACTCTCCAGTCTGGTTTTAGGAAGAAGCATAGCATGGGGACTGCTCTTGTCCGGATATTGAATGACCTCCTAATGGCTAGAGATTGAAAGGCATGTAGCATTATGGTCCTTCTTGATCTCTCTGCTGCATTTGACACTGTAGACCATGGTGTGCTGCTGGAGCACCTGCAGTTTTTTTGTGGGCTGTCTGGTACAGTCCTTAAATGGTTCCATTATTACCTCATGGGCAGGTTTCAGAGAGTTGCCACTGGAATTTATTCCTCTGGTGCTCACTCCCTGCCTTGTGGGGTACAGCTGGGTTCCATTATAGCCCCCATGTTGTTTGCAGTGTACATGCTGCCATTGGGAGATATCATCAGGTGATACAGTCTGAGTTTTCACTGCTATGCAGATGATACTCAGCTGTGTATGTCCTTTCGGCCCAGACAGGATGATGCACTCTCTGTGCTAAATAATTGCCTTACTGAGATCACATCTTGGATGAGTACCAGCTGGCTGAGACTGAATCCGGATAAGACTGAAGTGCTGGTAGTGGACCCAGGTCATCCGGGGGCGGGTTTGGGGGCTCGACAACCATCAGGCTTATTACTTGCTGGTATGTCACTCACTACCTCAGATTGGGTGTGTAACCTGGGTGTTATTTTTGATGATGGTTTGACCCTAAAATCTCAGGTGTCAGCTGTCATCAAATTCTTTTTTTACCATCTGAGGAAAATCGCCCGGGTAAAACACCTGGTTCCCCCGGATGATCTTCCAGCACTGGTCCATGCCTTTGTCACTACCTGTCTTGATTACTGCATTTCCCTCTACCTAGGGCTACCAGGGGTTGATATCCGCTACCTGCAGCTGGTGCAGAATGCAGTAGCCAGGTTTTTGACTGGGACTTCTAGAACCAGTCATATTACGCCTGTGCTCCGTGAGCTGCACTGGCTGCCTGTTTGGTGGCAGATCACCTTTAAGGTTGGCTTGCTAACCTTTAAAGCCCTACATGATCAGGGACCCGATTACCTGCAAGATCTTTTGGTACCCTACTGCCTCCTCTGTCCTCTCCGTTCCACTGACAAGGGATTGCTAGAGATTCCCAGGGTATGATTAAAGACATCTGGTTCTCATGCCTTTGCTTTTGCGGCACCAACCCTGTGGAATTCTCTACCTCGTTGGCTGAGAGAATGCCCAACTGTTGATAGATTTAAAATTGAGTTAAAAACCTATTTATTTAGCTTAGCTTTCCCTAGTCATGGATGATCTGTTTTAATGTTCTTGTCTATTTTATCTTTTTGTATCTGATTTTATGTACAGCGTCTTGGTTCCGAAAGGCGCTATAAAAATAAAGCTGGTTTGATTTGATTTGAATAAACATTGCAAAATATTGTCTTGCTTCTCTGTTGTTGGCAGTGATTACACCTGCTGCTTGCCCACTGTTGTCCCCTGCTACTGATCAAGCAAATTGACACACAGTTTGGCCCCTCAATCCAGAAGACTTAATGGAAGAAAAGTTTGGAAAAAGTATTGAGGAGATTAAAGAAATTAGGGAAAGGGGAAAAGGATAGTTTAGCATCTCTTAGTAGCATCGGTACCTTCATCAAATACTTGTAGTGTGGACCTGTAGAGTAGTAAAGAATTTACATTTATATAGTGCTTTGCATGTTTTGTATCCCAAAGTGATTTGTAAGCCAGTTATTTACACAGGATAGCCTAGCTGTGATGCCACATTTTATTTCCTGTGTGGTACTGCTTCTGCTTGGGACAGCTTGTTGCCACTCAGTACCATTGGTACTTTGTTGATTGCATTTCTTTCCATCTTGTAACAGTGCCGCTGCGCCCTCCCCCAATCGGGTCGCACTTGGAAACAAACTCTAACTCATTGTGTTTTCCCTGGTCAACGTGTTTTAAATAAATAAATAAAATTAGGACAAGAACGGGAGAAAGCAAAATGATATTTAAACTGAAGTTTGCACAGTTGCAGACTGGGGCAGCAAGTTGTTTTGGAAGATTGAATGTCCCATAACTGAGGAAGTCTATTGCTAAGGCCTGCTTGGCCTGGCTTCTTTTTTGGTTGAAGAATCCATAGTCTGTTACTCAGTTGGGATCTTAAAGGGACACTCTCAACCCCCTTAGGCCTCAGAGTGCCCCTAGTTTAAAAGAAAACCCACGAAATTCATATTTAAATTCAGATTCAGATTAAGTTTATTTACGCTAAATGTAAAAACATGTTTGTTACATACAAAAGGTCATTATGCTTAAAAAGACTGGAATGCACACTCTGATTACTAAAACATTTCGTTACAGAAATATGCAACCTTTAATACTTCATAAAGGGCTTTCATGGCATGTGCACAGAAGTTTGCAGCAACATACATGTATTTTTTGCTGTCACTAAATAACATAATATCTAATATTTTGGGCAAAGATCCTTATTATTTAGAGCAACTAGTTTTTTTAATAGAATTCCGTCAGAAATTGTTCAGAATAGTTCTCTTCAGGTTCACATGAAATCTTCAGAAGTTGTTAACAATAACTCCTGTCAGGGTTTTAAGACACGGTTAAAACAGTGGCTAACTTTGGAAACATGATGTATTTTAATGTATTGTATTTTATTGTTTGAATGTTTTGTTTGTATTATGTTTGTATGTTAATATTTTGTGTGTTTTTTAGTTTTAAACTTGTCTCCAATGAAAACGGGCAGTTTGCTCATTTGGATTTACAAGTACAAAAAATAAAAATGAAAATGAAATGAAATATATTTTGCCTTTTTCCTGGGACTTCCAAATTTTTAAATATGGGATCAAGCACTTTTGTTCTTAACTTTTTTGTCAGTGGGCAGTCAAAAGCCAGGTGTGCAAGAGTTAGCCTTTCCATTCCATTACATTTGTATGTAGCCAAGTCATTTCTCCATCTCGCATTGAGTGCGCACTCTCGGAGAAGTGGTTCTACAGGAACCAACTCAGTAAATTCTGTACCACATTCCCAGCACACACAAGCCATAAACCAGGATGCCAACTAATATTAAAAAGTAATTTATTAATAAAAAGCATCCGACTAGCAGCCTGACATGTTTCGGAGTTACCTCCTTTCCCAAAGGTGCTGGTAATGTGGTGCAGATAAATTTCTCCATCTCCCTATGTCATAAATATTATGAGGTTCTAACACTGCCATTCTCATTCAACACATTACATGTCAATATTTTACTCTTTCACAAAATATTAGGTAACATGGAGTTTCACCGAATCTCATATGCTCTCTATTCATTTTACTACCATCACTGTTGTATAGCTTGGCTTTTTGAGTTTGCCAGAAAACATCTGATACTCTTAGTTTTGACTCCCTTACATACAAGTCTACATTTTGAAAAGCTACGGGCTCACATATGTCTGGTAGCCCAAACTTCTTTTGGCTGTCATTTAATTTTACAAACAAAGATTCCATATATTTTTTTATTTTTTATTTATTTATTTATTTATTTAGTGATTCGGAAAAGATCTTTGAGCACAAGCTCTTTTACAAAGGTTCCACGTCATAGATTGCAAAACAAAGTACAGTAGGAGAAAGCAGTAAGGAGGGCTGGGGGGATACTGGGATGCATAGGGAGAGGCATCACCCATAGAAAAAGGAAGTTGTTGGCCCTCTGTACAGACAGTTGGTAAGACCACATCTGGAGTACTGTGTACAGTTCTGGAGACCCCATCTCTGCAAAGACATAGACAAGGGTGGAGGCTGTCCAGAGGAGGGCAACCAAAATGGTGCAGGGTCTGCATCAGAAGACATATGAAGAAAGACTAAAGGAACTAAAGATGTATAGCCTCGAGGAAAGAAGGGAGAGGGGGGACATGATAGAAACATCCAAATACCTCAAGGGAATCAACAAAGTCCAAGAGGATAGCATCTTTCAGAAAAAGAGATGTGCAAAAACAAGGGGCACAATTTGAAGATGGGGGGGACAGCTCAGAGGTAATGTGAGGAGTATTTCTTCACAGGGAGGGTTATGTATACATGGAACAGCCTTCCTGAGGAGATCGTAGAGTCAAAATCAGTGGGGGAATTCAAGAATGCATGGGACAGACATAAGGCAATTCTAGTGGGGGGTAGGAGGAAGTAGGCTGTTAGTTAACTAGGATCTGCAGCTTATCCATTAGGTAGGGAAGTGGGCAGACTAGGTGGGCCAAGCGGTCCTTATCTGCCATCAAATTCTATGTTTCTATGTTCTATGTTTCTAAAGCAAAGGTACATTACAAAGAATGATACAGCTTGGATTCAGAACTTACAGAATAACTCAAAACATAGGTACAAGTTAAATAACAAGAAAAAACACTTTGTGAGGGTGGAAGGGGGAATAAGCAGCCACAAATGGCATTGTCAGTAGTTCAGAGGGCCGGAGATAGTTGGCAGAGGGGTGACAGAGGGAGGTACGAGAGAGAGAGAGGTAAGTACTGCGGTGGGGGAAGAGGGCCGATAAGGTATAGGGAGAAATGGTGGGGTGAGGGGAGGCTGAGCGGAGAGGACATGCTAGAGTGAAAATGGTGGGATGTTAGGGGGCATGGTCAGGCAGCCAACATTAGTAATGATTGTTTGGGAAACTTACGGGACTGTAAGTTGGGGGAGGGAGAGGGGGTGGCAGGTGCCGAAGGAGAATGACGCTAACTGATTGCTGGGGCAAGTCATGAGGAGAGACAGAGGAAGGGGGGTACCTGAGGCCTGCCTAGTGCTTGCTGGGGGACAGAGAGAGCAGGTTGGCTGGACTCAGGGGCAGGTGCACTTAGAGAGTGTTATTAGGTGCTGTTTGAGGTCAGTTTTGAATTGTGCCTGACAATTGGTGGCCAAGAGGTTCCCAGGAAGTTCATTCATCCATAGGGGGGCCCAGTAGGCAAATGCACAGTGCCCAAGTGAGGTGCGATGGAAGGGGATCGCCAAGGCCCCTCTAGTCCTCCCTCTGGTGACCTGTAATGAGTTGGCTGCCTTGATCAAACTGCCTACACAAGGTGGTGTTTTACCCAATGGAGCCTTCTTCCCTAGGATGCAAGTCTGGAATTTGACCCTGTTTCTTAATGACAGCCAGTTTGCATGTTCATACAGAGTACAGGTGTGAGTGCCACACTCAGCATCCAGGGTGATTCTGCATGCTTTGTTGAGCACTGTATCTGTTGTTGCCCCATAGACCACTAATCCATAGTCAATAGTAGATATAATTGAGCTGTGGACTGAGAGGTGGAGGGCCCCCAGAGAGAGAGGCATTGCCTGTGCCTGTACAGGACACCAATCTTGGTACTGACTGTCTTGACCAGAGAGTCAATATGTTGCACAAACAGGAGGGTATCATCTATTATGACCCCCAGATACTTGAACAAGTGAATTTATTCCAGCGGCTCACTGCATGAGTTGGAGATGATGAGGGGGTGGTGCTTATTTTTGTTGTGGGGGCTGGACACAAGCAAGGCCTTGGTCTTCTTGTAGTTTAGTAGCAACTTATGACTACAGAACCAGTCCTCGAGTTTGAAGAAGGAATTCTGCAGCTCAGATTGTAGGGCAGTCTGAGACATGCTGCTGCTCAGGAGCACAGCATCATCTGCATACAGTATGAGTTTGGAGTCGCAGGCTGTGGGAAGGTCATTTAAGAAGAGGCTGAAGAGTAGGGGCCCCAGTATTGATCCCTGGGGTACCCTTAATGATACCTCTCTTGCACTGGATACTGTTTGCCCAATTTTGACACATGGATTTCTCTGTAGCAGGTAGTCTTGGAACCAACAAAGGGCATTGGGCGCCACACCTATGTTTTGCAGTTGGGTCAGCAACAGGGGGTGGTTGACTGTATCAAATTCTTTGGTGGTCAATAAAGACAGACCCCACCAGTTTACCTTCATCCAGGGCCTTATGTGCATAGTTTGTGTAGTCTAGCAGGGCAGTGGTGGTACTGTCATTTTGTCTGAAGCCATGCTGGTTGTGGCATAGTAGATTATACTTATTGAGGTAGTCGACGAGTTGACCCACCACAATCTTTTCCAGTGCCTTGGACAGGGGGGAGAGGATTGAGATGGGTCTGTAGCTGGTTACCAGAGACTTGCTACCTCCTTTATGCACTGGTGTAACTAGGGCCTGCTCCAAACTGCTGGGAATTGGGCCAGGGACTTATTGTACAGTGTGGTGATCGGTACTATAAGAACATCCAGGATGAGGGATAGAAGTTTCATGTTTATCCCGTCACTGCCCAGTCTGGTCTTACCTAGTATTTCCTTGACCACAGTGAGGGCCTCCTTCACCATCACCCTTTTAAAGTAGAAAGTCGGGTGAGAACACTGGGCAGATATGTTGTTGGAGTGGTTGTTGGAGTGGCTGTAGACAAGCTACTTCATCCCGCTTGTCTACAGCCGAAGAAGGTTTTTACTAATGCTGAATGCAAAGAGGATGCTCGGTTCTTCTCGGACAGAGTGTCCAGTATCTGGCAGGTGGTTTCTTCAGTCAGCAATGTCATAGCTGGCAGTGGTCGCCTGAAGTGCTCTGAGTGCACTCCACCTGGTTGGGGAGAGTATAGGCCAGTGGAGGTAAGTGAAGTCATGGAGGTGGCTACCTACCTGAAGCACACTTTTTGTGAACTGGACCAGGTGCCAACGCGTTTCTTGATGAGATGCATTGACACCGTTGGCCCGGTGTTTGCTCTGATTGTCCAGTGTTCCTTATCTGAGGGGGTCTTCCCTGATGCCTTGAAAGAGGCATTGGTGAGACCCCTCTTAAAGAAACCATCTTTGGACCCGGAGGTCAGGGCAAATTACAGACCTAACTCTTACCTTCCTTTTTTGGCAAGGATAGTAGAGAAGGTAGTGGTGCTTCAGTTGGAAGAGCACCTCGTGTCTCATGAGTTGTATGAACCTTTTCAGTCAGGGTTTCAGGCTAGGCACAGCACAGAAACCACGCTTGTTCGGGTGCTGAATGATGTCCTCAAGGCGAGAGATCGAGAGGATAAGACAATTTTCGTTCTCCTAGATCTCTCTTCTGCATTTGACACTGTGGACCATTGTGTGTTGCTTGACTGCCTTAGTGAGCTCTGTGGACTCACCAGTACTGTCATCAACTCATCAACTGGTTTGAGTCCTTTCTTACCAACAGGAGGCAACGGATTGTGATGGGGAATTTCTTCTCCATCCCTAGCTTCCTATCTTGTGGAGTTCCTCAGTGATCAGTATTAGCCCCAATGGGAGGGCTCATTAGGAAGTATGGCTTGGGTTTTCATTGTTATGCTGATGATACCCAGCTATACCTTTAGCTGCCTTGCTGAGATCAATGACTGGATGACCTCCAGCTGGTTGCGACGGAACCCTGATAAGACTGCGGTACTGGTGGTGGAGTCGAACAGAGTGCATGATAGGATGGCCTCTGTATCAGTGACTGGACTTGTTCTGGGATCTGTTTCATTGAAGACCTCCTCTTGGGTGTGAAATCTTGGAGTAATCTTGGATAGGAATTTGATAATGGAGGCACAAATATCCTCCATGGTCCACTCATGTTTTTTCCATCTTAGAAACGTCACCAGGATAAAGCCCTTCATTCTGCCTCTGGACCTCTACACCTTGATACATGCCTTAGTTACATCAAGGCTTGACTACTGTGATGTGCTCTACCTCGGGGTCTCAGGAGGATCTCTCCACAGACTGCAGCTAGTGCAAAATGCAGCTGCCCCGTTACATGCTGGGCAGCAAATATTTTGCCATATTACACTGGTGTAGCGTGAATTGCACTGGCTGCTGATTAGGTGGAGGATCCTTTTTAAGCTGGGTCTTCTCTTCTATAAGGCCCTACATGGGCAGGGTCCTGGTTATTTGTCAGACCTTCTTGTACCTGCTCTCTCTGTCTGCCCCCTCCGTTCTTCCTGTAGGGGCCACCCTGGCGATTCCTAGGATGAGGTTGATTTCTGCTGGTGACAGAGCTTTTAGTGTTGCCGCCCACGTCCTTTGGAATTTGCTGCCCCCTGGGATTAAGGGGCCCCCTACTTTGAAGGTTTTCAAGGCTCGCCTTAAGGACCTCCTATTTTCCCAAGCATTTCAGGACTGAATTATTAATTTCTGGTTGAATATGATGATAATATGATGTGTTATTAATCTTTTCATTTTTTGTATTTAAATGTGTTATGCATCTGTTTTGTTATTTTGAAGATGTATTTATTCATTTTTTACAGTGCCCAGAGCCTCTGGGATTGGGCTTTTTTAAATACATTTTGCCTTGTCTTGCCATTTTTTTGCCTTCAAGCCAGGCTGAAAATAGGCAGGTAGTAGCACTGGGGTAAGATCAGTGAAGGCCTTATTAAAGGCTTCTGCAATAGCTAGAGGGTCTGTAGTGGGAGTGTTACTGATACTGAGCAGCTGAGGGTGTTTCTTGTCCTCCTTTACAAGGATGCTTTTGATGTTATCCCAGAATCTTTTCCCATCACCCCAAGAATTGCAAAGCTGGGCCTTGTGATAGTTGGCTTTGGTGAGACAGATTAGCTTGGTGCGGTGGTTTCTGGCTGTTCTATAGCACTGGTAGTTATGCTTGCTACCTGTGTTTCTGGCCTTCTCCCAGAGTATGTCCCTTTCTTTCAAGTGGGAGAAGAGCTCCCCATCAATCCAGCCATTTGCCTACCTCCGAATTTTTATTTTTGTGAACGGGGCATAGATGTCGCATATGGAGCTAAAACCCTTAATGAAGTAACTGAGGGCCTGATCAAGGGTAGGCGCCCGGTCAGTAGGAGTCCAGTCATGCAGGGCAAGGGCTGATTTGAGGGCTCCAAGTTTACCCTTCCTCAAGACCCTGCTTTCAATGAGGATGGGTGGGCTTTTGGTAAATTTATTAGACCACAGGAAGGTGATTGGGGAGTGGTCACTTAGCGTGTCTGGGAGAACCTTGATCTCAGAGATCCGGGATGGTGAGCTTGCTAGGACCCAGTCAAGGAGAGGGTACTGTTTCCTATCTTATAGTTCTGCCTGGTGGGGCAGGTAACAAGTTGTGTCAGGTTGGATGTGGCTATCAGATCCCTGAAAGGGGCAGCCTCCTTTCCATCCCAGTTTATGTTAAAGTCCCCAGTAATGACAAGCTCCATCCCCTTTGGAAGGGTGCCGATAACTTCCATAATTGTCGGAAAGCCTGTTGTGGCTTTCTTGGGGGTAGGTAGATTGTGGCAAGGATAAGAGTTTTGACATTCTGGCTGACCCGAACCTTTATCACTATTATCTCATGGTCCTCAGCCACCCTGGTTCCAGGGAGTACAGTGCACTGCAGAGAGTCCCTGGCATAGATGAAGCAACCCCCACCTCTCTTGTCTGTTCTATCAATCCTGTATGCTTGGAAGCCTTTGAGGGCAACTTTGCTATCTTTAATCCTACTGGTCAACCAGGTCTCCGTTAGGCATCGGATGTCAGGGGTATGGAGGGCCATCCATGTCTGTAGTTGGTCAAATTTTGCAGTTAAACTGCAGATGTTCAGGGAGGCTATTTTTAGACCTTTAACCTTATGAACACCAGGGTCAATTGAAGTGAGTGTGCCTGGGTTCGAGTGAATGTTGCCAGAGAGGAGCAGGAGCATAAAGATGACCTTTCTGGAAGAAAGGTTTATGCAAAATTTGGCTCGTACCTTCTGCCGCTGAGGCGTCAGATGATTCAGGTGTCTGGACACTGGCACTCATTGCCTCCACAGGAGCTCTCTGAAGTTGCAGCACTTGTCTCCTGTATACTGTTAACAGTTAATCCTGGGCCCTTCTAAGCAAAATCAAGCCATAATTGGCATGCTGCAAACAAATGCTAATAGCACAAAAATCATAAGTGCTAGACACAAAGTATGAGTGGCAAAATTGTTCAGCATAAAATTACCTTTCCAACAGTGGTATGCAAGGAATATCAGGTAATTTAGTTTTATTTCTGTGCTGGTCGAAACAGCAAAACAAAATATTTTTTCCACTAAAAATGCACCATAAACCTTTTTTTGTTGGGAAATATGTAACATATCAACACCAAATTAAGCATCCAGACATTAGATGCAATTTTAATAATTTGTTTGTAAAACAAACAGCTATTTCTGTAGTATTAAACATAATTTTTCCCCATTTGAGTCAAGGTGTATTGGTGAGGTTTGAGGGACAAATCTGAACCATACTCACCATACCATAAACAAATGCATATAACTCCTAAAGTATACATGTTGCACACAAAATTGCCTTTGCAACGGTTCTGTGCAATCAACTGTACTCAATTTGGTTTTCGTTTTATACTGGCTAAGATACCCAGAATGTGTGTTTTCTTCAAAATGCTTAGGTGATTCTAGATTGACCAAATGTCATAAACAAATGTGAATAACTCCTGAAGTGAACATGATACACAGAAAGTGTCAGTGGCAAAGTTGTTCAGCACACCATTACCTTTCTAACGGTACTGTGCAGTCAATTCTAATCAATTCTGGCTGGCAAGCAATATTAAAATATGTGAGTGACTTCTTCAGATGTTTCTAGGGCACACAGGAAGTCTGTAGGTGACTACTGTAGGTGTTCTGGGACACACTGTAGTTAGATTTGCTGACGCCTACAGACGTTTCTAGGAGGCAATGAGTTAAATATTGGGGAATAGTTAACCATTACTACCCCTATGTGAGGGGAGGGCATGTGGCCACCCATGTTTGTAGGGTAAGGCCGAGTGAGTCGCTGCCCACAGCCAAGTGAGGCAGTCTCTGAGGGTGCATTTGACAGCCATGTACTACCCAGTAGTGGTTCAGAGAGGGGATAGCAGCGGCCCAGCTAGGCATCTTATCTCATATATGCTTTAGACATATAATCTAGCCAGGCAATTTTTTGGAAGCCTATCTTGCTCCATTTTTATAATGTTCCTCCAGTAACCTAATCCTCTTATAACTACCATAGTGTCAATGGATAAAATGTTTGCCTCCAGATAAATATATGCTATAGGCATATCCTATGGTAGTCCTAATACCTGTTGGCAGTATGTTGTTTGTAAAGGTTCTATTAATTTTACATTCTTGTTCAGACACCAGACTTTTCTAGCGAATTGAAGCTGGGTATTTATTTTAGCTTCAAAACCTTTTTTTAATGCCACAAATAAATTATTTGCATAGGCATGTGCAAACTTATGTATCTCTTTAATTGTATTATCCTTGATGTTAGATACATTGGTCTTCCAAAACACATGTTATGACAGCTCACATTCTGTAGAGATTGCTGATATAACTGGTAGCTTGATTCTGATTCTTTTTTTCTTTTAAAAAGTGAAAAACATACTGCCCACCATACTAGTTTTACCACACAAAAACATGTTTGTTTATATTCCTTGATCAACTCACACTGCATCCTTTCTGGACTTGGGAACACCCCCAGCATAGTCCCGTCACTCATTATGCAGAGGGAGGAGAGGGCATTATTGCATCATGAGTGACTGCACTGTTTGGGGGGTATTACTAATGTTCAGGAATAATGCAATGACAGTAGAACAAGGATCTGAAACAAAACAAGGTTGAGTATGAGAAAGGAGGCAGATAAAACAACCAGCAATATCAATGAATGTTAGAGAAAGTAAGCAATCATAAAATGTGGGGTTTTAACTGGAGCAGAAAAAAGTTGACAGTGTCATTTTAACAGGTAAGATGTTGTTGGAGGCTGGGGTAAAGAAATGATTACTCGGATCTATGCGGGGGCATTGGAATTAATTCAGATGGTGCTGAACTGGCCCAGGAAGTTGCACACTTTCTGGCCGGAGGTGTTGCTCACCACCTCAGTTACTATATTGGAAAGTGAAATTGCCAAGGCACTCCTACTGTAGTTCTGGAGACTGATGGCTGTACTGTTTTCATTAACTAATATGTAAACCTGTTACTGAAATTTTACTGCTAGAAAATGAACTACATAAGATGCACAGTACTGCAAATATATAACGGCTGTAATGCATAACATACTACACACTAGATTGATGATTGGTTGAGACCACATTTAGCCAGGATGATATCTCAGTACATAATCCTGGCCTGACTGTGGGTCACACCATCAGTAAACAAAATCAAAATGGATCCATTTAATAAGCACAACAATACATTCCAAGGTGTGCAATATCATCAGATATCATCCTTTCTCAGGTGGCTGAAGTCACTCGGCCTATGGTTTGGTGCCTCACAATATGCCTGAGGTAGGACTATATCCAATGATATCACATTCCTTGTCATTTATTATTGCTTAATTATAATCAAATGTAATTTCAGTTGTAGTTACACAAGATAGTTTGTAGCAAGTGCTTTCGAAGCTTTCTTTCACAACACATAGTGAGTGACTCTTTGATGTTTATTGCTAGATAGTTATAGAATTTGGATGCAGTGTGACAGAAGTAGTTTTGGTCAATATCAGTTGATACCCTGGGTATTTGAAGTAAAAAATATTAGATCTCAAGCCATAATTAAAAGGCCGCAGCCTGAAAGACTGAAGCCTGTGGTTTGGTGGGGTGAACCATGCGGGGCTCCTCCAGCGAGACCACTTTTTAAGCCTGCAACACCAGCCCTCTGGGAAGGTCATGTCATTTCTCTGTGCCTGGCTGTCCCTCTATCCATCTTTTAAAGGGGGGGGGCTCTCACTTTGTAATCTTCAGTTGGACTTGGTGCAATTTGTTCCTGAGAGGTTCTGTTCTTCCCAGTATCTGCTACTGTTGGGAACCACCTAATGGGCCTGAGCACGGCTTCCGCTCAACCAGCCTTCTGCCCTGCCTCTTGTTTGCAACTTACTGTGCTACCATACCTTCATGAAACTCCATTGTGAAGGGCTTCTCTCTTCTGCCAATTAGAGTGGTCCTCTTCTCTATACTCACTTCTACCTCATATCTGGTAGCTGCACTCAACATAAAAAAACAGACAATGTCAGTAGAAAAAAACAATTGGTCCATTTGGTCTGCCTGTTATACCCCATCCTACCCTGAGAGCTGTTGTCTAGATGGGTGTTTTGTCCCCTCCTACCCTCTGGCCTCCTGCCTACCACTAACCCCTCCATAACTATTAAGCCCTTAACTCTGTCCCAGCTGTGCTTGAAACCATTAATGTTTTTTGTGCCCACCTCATCTACCAGCTGGCTGTTCCATGGCTTAACCACTGTCTTTGTAAAAAAAAACAAGTTCTCATCTCCCTCCCGAATCCTTTCCTCCAGCAACTTCCACTCATGTCCCCATGTTTTTGATTTGGTATTCTTCCTGGATGGTTCCTCACATCTTACCCTGTTTGTACCTTTCTGGAATGTAAAGATCTGTATCACGGCCTGGAGAGACGGTAAGCGAATCCTGAGGATCACTAGGGCAGCAGGATGGGAGGGAGAGCTGGATGTCATTGTCTACCTTGGGACTAATGATCTGGCTAGGGATGGGGTGGGATATTGCAGGGAGAGTTTAGGGAGCTGAGGAGTTGTCTTCGACAGGTGGCTCGCTCAGTAGCTTTCGCTGAGGTGCTGCCTATCTATGACAGGGGGGGGAGAGGACTTCTGTACCTGGAGCTTCAACTCATGGCTGAAGGAATGGTGAACAGAGGAGGGGTTCAGCTACATTGGGAACTGGTGACCCACCTGGGAGGATAAGAGCCACAGGGGTGATGGCCTACATCAGTCTGGGTGGGGAACCGTGGTCCTCAGAGGACAGTTAAAATGTTACATCAATGAACATTTAAACTAACCGAGAGGGGTGGCAGAAGGAATCATGGAGGCAGAAACTGCCCCCACAGGCTGAAGTAGAAAGCAAGGAGAACCTCAGGGGAGAGAAATCCCCCATGGTGCAAGTTAATAAAGGAAGCAGATAATGGGGGAAGGATGAGGAGCATTAAAAAGAGGGCGAAGAAGGGAGGGCAAAAAGGAGGAAAGGTGGGCAACATGCAGAGTGGAAACACAATCTGGAAGGCCCTGTGTGCAAATGCTAGAAGCATATGAAATAACATTCTGGACCTAGAGGCCATCATGGCAGAGGCCAACCTGGATATTTTGGCCATTACCAAGTTATTTATGATGCACTGACAACCCTGACTGGGACATGGCCATAAGAGGCTATATTCTGTTTAGAAAGGATGGAGTGGGGAGGAAAGGAGGGGGTGTGGTGCTTTATGTGAGGGAAAGCATAAAAGTGATGGAGATACAGGGAATACAGGGGGAGGCAGTGGTACTGTGGGTCACCCTGGAGATGGGGAATGGAGCCACTATTCACATTGGAGTGATCTACAGAAATCCAGCACAGGGGGAGGAATTAGATAAGGTACTGTTGTAAGCCACTGGCAAGATGGCAGAAAAGGGGAGGTACTGCTGGTGGGGGACTTCAACCTGCCAGATGTAGATTGAAGCCTCCCATCAGCAGCTTCAGCTAGAAGCAGGGACATCCTGAGCTCTCTGTAGTGGGCATTCCTTAGGCAACTACTCAGTGAACCCACTCGTGATGGTGCAATACTGGATCTAGCATTCACTAACATGGACAGTGTTGCAGACATCAGGGTGGGAGGCCACCTAGAGACCAGTGATCACCATACAGTGTAGTTCAATATAAGGATGGTTGTGGAATTGAACCACACAAGGGTGAAGGTCCTGGAATTCAGGAGGACAGATTTTATAAAGATGGGTGAATGCCACAGGGAAGACCTGGTGGCATGAATGACCTGGGTAGGGTGAATGAACAGGGAGTGAAGCTAAAAAGGAGCACAGTAAAGGCAATTAACCTCTGCATCAAACAAGTGAGCAAAAGCAAGAGAAAACAAAAAAAGAGACCACTATGGTTCTTGAAAGCTGGGTGGCTGAAAAGGTAATGGCTAAATGTGTTGCATTCAGAAGATAAAAAGAGACACTGAGGGAGGAAGATAGGGATGTGTTTCAGGGGAAACACATTCAAGCAGGGAAAGCAGAAAGGGGTGCAAAGGCACAAACTGAAGACAGAATAGCCCAGGAGGTAATGAAAGAGGACAAGATATTTTTTTTTTTATCACTACTTTATTTCTCCTCACTCTGTGTGGCCCCCATCTGACCAACTCCCCCAGCTCCGTCCCACGGAATTACCGGGGCTTACCTTACATCCAGTCCGAGAGCGGTGCCTGCAGAGAGTCAGTCGCCATCCTGCCGCCAGCTGCCTTTTTCCATTTTTCTCCCCTTATTTCCCGAGGACCCCAGGGAAGGATGCATCGTGTAGAGCACGCCATCTCTAACCAACGACCTTCCTCCCCCGCCCCATTGGCCTATCACCAGTACCCTTGCTTGTGCAGCCCCTTGGCCTCACCAGGGTAGCCGTGGCGAGGGATACCACCCCACTCCCAGAGAGAGACTGCCTTGCGGCTACCCCATCCTGCCCGCCCGCCTCTGCTACAACCTCCGAATCCGGCTCGCCTTGAATTTGGTCAAGGCCGCGAGGTGAGACATCCAGCACCTCAGCCCTCTGCACCACTGGGCCGGCAAGAACAAGACATTTTTTAGGTATGTAAGTGAAAACAGGAAGAACAGGGGTGGGATTGTAAGGTTGAAAAGGGAATGAGGACTGTGCTGAGGGGGACCAGGAAAAGGCAGACATCCTGAACAAATACTTTTGTTAGTGTTCACAGGGGAAGGAGAAGAGGAGGGGCCGCAAAAAAGTAACAGAACCTTTAGAAGGAGGGAGGTAGACACTAGTCCATTTTCAGAAGACAGCGTCCTGAAGGGACATGCTAATCTGAAGGTGGACAAAGTGATGGGGCCAAACAGGGTGCATCCATGGGTATTGAGGGAGCTCGAGGTACTGGCTGCACCTCTGACAGTCTTATTTAAAAGTTCACTTGAAACAGGAATGGTTCCAGAGAAATGGAGGAGGGCAGATGTAGTCCCACCACACAAAAGTGGTAACAGGGAGGAGGCAGGCAATTATTTTATTTATTTGTTTAGTTTTTGTTGACCGGGTAGGGTGTGCTAGCCATAGCAATGACTATTTTCAGGCACAACCCGGGAGTTTACAGATACAATACAGTTGAATTAACATTTGATCAACATAGGTAAACAAATACAGAACACTGAAATACAATAAGGTAAGAGCATGGACAGTAGTAATACAAAGTAGTCCAAAAGCAAACATGGTACAAATTACATGGGCAATAACATGGAGTGAATAATAGAGTTCAATAAAAACAATTAAATCAGTTACCCAGGTAGAGAAAAAAATGGTATAATACACAAAACAAAATACCCCCCAAAATATAGTTATACATAGAGCATGGAGTAAAGTTAGGATATGACTAGGGAGAGGTACAGTAAGAGTGGAAGGATGGAGAAGTATAAACAGAAAGTCGAGAAACAGGGGCATAGCTACAAGGGTGCAGGGGGCACCCGGGCCCACAAGGTTTGAGGGGCCCAAATCATAATTTTGATGTTTATTTAAAACTGGTGAGGGGCCCTGTAACATCGCCTTGCACCAATGCCCTCTAGGAATTTGCTACGCTACTGTCAAGGAACAGGGGGAAGGAATTAGGTAAAACTAAGGGAGCAAGTAGAAGTAAAGAGGCGGGTAAAGTGCATATCATGGGAGAGATAATGGGCTAGGGTGAATAAGCCAGGCAACCTGACATCAGTGGTGGGAAAGTTAATGGAATCACTGCTGAAGGAAAGGATTGTGAATTATCTTGAATCCAGTGGGTTACAAGACCTGAGGTAGCATGGGTTAACAGGGAGGAGGTCATGTCAAATGAATCTGATAGATTTCTTTGCCTGGGTCACAAAGGAATTAGATCAGGATGGAGCAGTGGACATGGCCTATCTAGATTTCAGACAAGATTTTGATATTTCGATATTGCTCCACTCAGGAGTTTACTAAGCAAGCTGAGCAGCTTAGGAGTGGGTTCAAAGGTGGTAAACTGGAAAATAAATTTTTAGGGGATAGGCAACTGAGGGTGGTGGTAAATGGAGTTCACTTTGAGGAAGGGAGGGTGACCTGTGAGGTGCCTCAGTGAGGTTCTATGTAATTTGAGCGTCTCAATAAGAGCAAGCCCAAAAACAGCACATGCATCTGAGTGAGGACACAAACGGCGACCATACATACGCGCGATCACCAAAACGGCAATAAATGCTTTCTGCGGCGGCTTTGACTCTCGCACCCCCTTACTTAAATAACAACCTCCAAGGTCACAGCAACTCAAGGAGGGGGAAAGGCATTTGTCCCCATTTCGGTGATCACTCATATGGATGGTCGCCATTTGTGTCCTTGCTCAAAAGCGTGCGCTGTTTTGGGGCTCACTCTTATTGAGTCACCCAAATCACGTGACACCCTTCTGTACTTGCAGATGACACAAAGATCTGTAACAGAGTTGATACACAAGTCAAGGTAGAAAGGATGAGAAGGGACTTGGCAAGGTTGGAGAAATGGTCAGACATATGGCAACTTAGATTCAATGCAAAGAAGTGCAAAGTAATTCACCTGGGAAATACAAATCCAGGAGAAGAGTACACCATAGCAGGAAAGGTAATAACAACAACAATAATGGAAAGGGATCTGGTGTAGTCATATCAGATGACATAAAGGTGGGTAAGCAATGTGAGAAGTCAGTAAGGAGAGCCAGGGGGATACTGGGATGCATAGGGAGGGGCATCACAAGTAGAAAAAGGGAAGTGGTTATCCCTCTGTACAGACAGTTGGTGAGACCCCATCTGGAGTACTGCGTACAGTTTTGGAGACCTCATCTATGCAAGGACATAGACAGGATGGAAGCAGTCCAGAGGAGGGCAACTAAAATGGTGCAGGGTCTACATCAGAAACCATATGAAGAGAGACTGAGAGAGCTTAATATGTATACCCTTGATAAAAGGAGGGACGGGGGGACATGATAGAAACTTTTAAGTACCTCAAGGGAATCAACAAAGTCCAGGAGGGTAGCATCGTTCAGAAAAAGAGATGTGTAAGAACAGGTGGGCACAATTTAAAGTTAGAGGGGCGACGGCTCAGGGGTAATGTGAGGAAATTCTTTTTCACGGAGAGAGTGGTGGACGCATGGAGCCACCTTCCTGGAGAGGTTGTGGGGTCTAAAACAGTGGGGGAATTCAAACATGCATGGGACAGACATAAAGCAATTATAGTGGGGGGTTTCAGGAAGTAGGCTGTTGGTTAACTAGAATCTGCAGCTTATCCAGTAGGTAGGGAAATGGGCAGACTGGGTGGGCCAAGTGGTCCTTATCTGCCGTCAAAGTCTATGTTTCTATGTTTCTCTCAGTGAAGCAGTACTTCCTCACATCCCTCCTACTGCCCCTCCCCCCCACCAGCTTCATTGCATTCCCTCTGGTTGTGATGCTCTTCTTCATTTGAAAGAGACTCCCCTCCTACACCCCACTCACCCCATGAGGTACTTGTAGGTCTCTGTCATGTCACCTCTTGGTCGCCTGTCTTCCAGGCTGTGCTTGAGATCCCTCAGTCTCTCCTCATAGGGTTTTTGATGCAACCCCTGCACCATTTTAGTTGTCCTTCTCTGGACCATCTCCACCATGTCTATGTCCTTTATGAGCTGTGGCCTCCAGATCTGGACACAATACTCCAAGTGGGGTTTCACCAGTGAGCGATATATTGGCAACACCACCTCCCCCCTTCTGCTGGAAATACCGCTCCCTATGCATCCCACTACCCTACTGGCCCAATCTGCTGCTTTGTAACACTGCCCTGCCACTTTGAGGTCACCTGCTATGATAACCCTAAGGTCCCTTTCCTGCTTAGTAACTGACAGAACCCCTCCACCATCGTATACTCAGTTCTTGGGTTCCAGTGCCCTAGGGAAACAATTTTGCACTTTTTGGCATTGAACCGCAAATGCCATGCTCTTGACAACTCCTTGATTTTCCCAAGATGCCTATGCATTCTTTCCACCCCTTCCTTATTGTCCAATCTATTACAGGTATTGGTATCATCTGCAAAAAGGCATAACTTCCCTTCCAGTTCATTCGCAATGTTACATATGCAATCAAAAACCTTAAACCCAGCACAAACCATCATGGGTATGCAAATCCGTGCTTATATTTGTGTGTGGGGAGGGGATAAACTGAGTAAGGAATGCTTGGTACTACATTCTGCTTGACATCTCACTACTCAGACCTCACAACATACACACAAAATGTAAAATAATCTTCAAAACTGCAGGAAAGAACATGCATTTTATTAGGTGATGGAGTGATGCAAACATCGCTTGCCACCTAATAGCTGCACAAAACAGAAGGAAAATATTTTCCAGTGTGTGTGGTTTCTATCAAAAGCCCCACAGCAAAATAGGTGTGCAAACCTGTGTGTAGGGGGTATTAAGCTGATTAGTAAAATGTCAAAACTTGTCACAGGAGTCTCTGAGTGAGGAGACAAGCTGCAGTATTCTACACCACCTGCAGGTGTCTGATCTGGCCAAGTATACTACATAATGTGTGGCAGCACAGTACTGCACTAGTGTTTTCACATTATTGGCTTTAACTAATGGCTGACACCTCACAATAGTAATGGCAACCCCAACTACATTCAATTACTAGAATTCCAGAGACAGCTGAAACTAAATCCATAGGTGCCAGAACCTATGGGTGAGGGAGGATGGCAACCCCCCTTTTGCCCATCAGCATTCAGAATGCCCCTTTAATGCATGCAAGGTCAGAAGGGAAGCAACCATGGTCTCCTTTGTACTTTTTTGTATGCAGTCCAGTTTATAACTGAAATGGAAGATCTTCCCTGAATCAATCATCTCCATTGGGTCCCAGTTATGGGTCGGGGCCAGAGGCACCAGGACCCCGCAGGAGCAAATCTTTTGTCCAAGGGGCTGACAACGGCAACTGGTCATGGCACCTTCATGCCCCCATGTGGTGCCATGTGCCTGCCAATAACTGTTGACAGCTTCCTTACCTATAGAAACATAAAAATGTAAAATTTGTTGGCAGATAAGGACCATTTGGCTGACCAAGTCTACCTACTTTTCCCCTACCTACAGTATCTCCGTAGACCCTGCCTGATCTCCAGTCTGTTTCACTCCCTCCATTCCTTTCCTCTAAGATTCCCTTATGCCTCTCCCATGCATCCTTGAACCCACCACTATTTTCACCCCACACATCAGCTGGTAGGCTGTTATAGAAATCCACCACTCTTTCTATGAAGAAGTACTTCCTTACAACTCTCCTGAATCTACCCCCTCCAACTTCATAGCATGTCCCCTTGTTATTATGCACCTTTTTGTCTGAAAAATACTTTTCTCATGCACCTTACTTATCCCTTTGAGGTATTTAAAGGTCTCTATCATATCCCCCTCCCTCCTCTCTTCCAGGGTGTACATATTGAGTTCCTTTAGTCTCTCCATGTGGGGCTTTTGATATAGACCCTTTACAATTTTAGCACACAAAATGTAGAAACAAAACCAATGTGCTGCATCAGCATGTGGTCTGAAAGCAAAACAAAATGGTAATATTAAATGCATGCTGAAAGTAGAAAATAGAGTTACAAATCAACGTTTCGACCTTAGGTCTTCTTCAGGAAATATCTAAAAGAGAAAAAAGCAAAGTTAGTGTAGAGGGAAGGGAAAGTAAGGGATATATATGTGGGAAAAGAAAAAAGGGTGAGCTCTGGGAGAAGTGCTAAATGGCAAGATAAAGAGAGAATCTAGAAAACAAAAAGGTGATGGTGGGAAAGACAAGGCATAATAACAGTGAATGAGCTAGAGAAGTCCCCAGGTGGGGACTAATTAACAGGGCCTAGTAAGAAGGCTGAAAGGTGACAAATGTGGGGGAAGGAGACAGAGATGGAGACATCTGGTAAAAAATGTGTACAGATACAAACAGACTTTGGGGAAAACAAGGGGCGATTGAAAGATGTTAGTAGAAAATAAGTTTATCATTTAAACTGGAGGGCTGCTGGGAGCCAAGGTGAATGATCAGCTTGGCAGTACAGCAGTTTCTGTACAATTATAGTTACCCTCCTCTGGACAGCCTAGGCTATGCTCTGTCTATATCCTTCCAGAAATGTGGCCTCCAGAACTATACATAGTATTCTAGATGAGGTCATAACAGTGATCTATACAAGGCAACACCACCTCCCTCCTTCTGCTGGTGATACCCTTCCCTTCCCTTTGCACCCCAGCATCTCACTAGCCCTCCCAACTGCTTTGTCGCACTGCCTGGCCACCTTTAGGTCATCAGAGAATATTACCCCAGATCTCTTTTCTGCTTGGGGGTCATCAGTAACATTCCCCCCATTTTGTACTCTGACTCTGGGTTTCTGTGCCCCAACTGCATTATTTTGCACTTTTTTGCACTGAGACCCAGCTGCCATACCCTTAACCACTCCTCAAGTTTTCTCAAGTCTCTGCTCATTATTTCCACTTCTCTCCAGGGTGTCCACCCTATTGCAGATTTTGGTGTCATCGACAAAGAGGCAGACATTCGCCTCCAGCTCATCTGCAATGCCACCTATAAAGACATTAAAGAGGACTGGTCCCAGCACTGATCCCTGAGGCACCCCACTGGTCCTGCTCCCCTCCATGTAGTGTATTATATTTACCACCACCATCTGTCACCTATTCCCTAACCAGTTTCTTACCTAGTTGACCACCTTTGGACCCACTCCTAAGCTGCCCAAATTGATTAATAGTCTCCTATGTGGAACAGTGTGAAATGCCTTACTGAAATCTAAGTGTGCCATATCCAACTCCACTATGATCTAATTCATTGGTCTCCCAGTCAAAGAAATGTATCAGATTTGTTTGACATGACCCCCTCACCCCACCCCCTCCTTGAATCCATGATACCTGGTGTCTTGTAACTCACTGGATTCAAGATATTCCACAATCCTTTCCTTCAGCGGTGATTCCATTAACTTTCCCACCACAGACATCAGGCTGACTGGTCCATAATTACCAGCCCCCTCCCTGCTTCAACTTTTGTGAAGTTGTACTACATCTGCCCTCTTCCAGTCCCATGGAACCACTCCTGTTTCCAGTGAGCTGTTAATGAGGACTGTGGGAGGTGCAGCCAATACCTCCATTAGCTCCTTCCGTACCACAGGATTTACTTGTCTCGTTCCATTGCTTTGTCCACTTTCAGAATAGTGAGTCCCTTTAGTTAGGAATGTAGTAATATTTACACTGTAAAGTGGAAATACATAAAGCCTTAATACAAAGTGATATATTGTCTTTTAAGGAGATTGTTTTTTAGAAAGATTTTCTGTATGTTTTGTAATGTTGTAATGTCATAAACATGAATGTTTTGTTGACAAACAATAAAGAACTGAACTAAACTGAGTCCTTTTAGGACTCTCTCCTCTGAAAATGAACTAGTGACCACCTCCCTCCTTTTAGAGGTCCTGTAACACTTTTGTGTCCTCTCTCCATCTCCTTTCACGGCGAACATTGAACAAAAGTAGTTGTTCAGGGTGTTTCCCTTTTCCTGGGCCCTCTGCATTGTCCCTCCTATCCCTTTTTAACCATACAATCCCTCCCCTTGTCTTCCTCTTTTCACTTACATACAGTACCTAATATCTCGTACCACACCTCCTCCTTATCTTTCCACCCTATCCTTCCTGAACAGAGTGTGGCCTGGTATGGCCATTTTCGAGTCATGATTTTCAGTTCACCATGACTTTGTAATGGCCACAATATCCAGGTCAGCCTCTGTTGTGATGGCCTCCAGGTCTGGGATCTTATTTCCTAGCCTTCTAGCATTTGCACACTTGACCTTTCAGATTTTGCTACCACTCTGATTATTTCCCCTCTTCTTTCCTTTTTGTCCTCTCTCTGTTTTTAGTGCGCCTGTTTCTGTTCCTCTTTATTTCTACCACCCTGCTACCTTTATTAATTAGCACCCTGAGGTACTTTCCTCAGTTCTGTTCTTCCCTTCATTAAGTATGTACTGTTGGAGCAATCTGCTAAGTCTGAGCAGTTTGTTGCTGTATATTACTGTGTCACTGCTGTTTTTCTACAAGGCCATTATTCTCTTTCTTCATTTTTTTTTTTCGTGATGCCAAAGTCCAAATCAAAGTGGGCCATTGGTAAGAAATGTGTAGGTGCCCCTGTAGGAACAAAATGGTTTTGATGCACAAGCATTAGTTGTGTGCAACCTGCCTTGCACCACAATGTGACATGGACCCTTGTGATGCCCGCTTCTTGATGGACCGCTGCACCTTGGAAAACCACACATTAAGGTGGGGTCAACCAACCCCTACCTTCAAAGGCAGGCACTGCACATGCAGCTCCAAGGTAAGGTCTCTAGGCCCTTCCCTTGGGCCTCTTCCAGGACCCCCTGGGTCAAAATAAAATTTGATGGCAGATAAGGACTGCTTGGCCCACCCATTCTGGTCATTTTTCTCTGCCTACAGTATCACTGCAGACACCAATCAATCTTCAGCTCTTCGAGTCGATCACTGGGTCTTCAGAAGTACAGGGTCCTCCACAAGCTCACTATGCTGAGGCACTGGAGGCCCTGGTGGTTGGATCTGGCATACAGTTGACTCCTTCTAGGTGGTTGGATGAACACACTCTACTGTACATTTGTCCTGAGCAGTTGACATCCCCAGTGGCAGGGCCAAAGCCATATGTCCAATCCATTTCGGTGGACACCTCAATGTTGTCTCTTGGTGTCACCCATGCTGTTGTCACTGTTCACAGTGATAATGCTGCAAGTGGTGCCAGAGATGGCATTGGGCCTACCCTGACACTGGTCATGGTGTTGGGGGATGGCCTGGCACCAAGGCCAGTGTCAGTGCTAAAGCCAACTCTGTCCCTGTTCCTGACCATGGTGTCTCTTGTGACACCAAGGAATGGGACTACATTGAGCAAGTTCTAGGTCTAGCATTGAGCAGAATGCCAACAGGCATGTTGGCCTGGTAATGGTCCCCAATTCCAGTGCTGCTTATGGCATTGAGCAGAGAGATATGCCAGGCCCACTGTCAATATTGATGCCAAACACAGTGCTGAGAATGACACTGATGAGGATGTTGATGGAGGGATTACAGTCCCCAGGTCATTATTAGTCCTAGATTGGATGCTTGAGGCAGCACTGATTCAAGTACGGATGATGACCCAGAACATGGTCTCTCACCATGGGGCCTGTATGGCTCTGGTCTCTTCACCTGGGGGTTCCCCCATGGGCACTGATCTGATCACTCCCTGGATGTAGGTGGACCACAATCAGGCAACTCTGGACACCCCTCCCCTAGGACAAGGTGCCCATCAGAGTTTTGCAGCCCAGGCAGAGGCCCTGAATGCTAGGAGCCTCAGTTCCATAGAGAAGGGCCTAAGTGAGTACTAGAGAGTTTTCCCTCATTCTGTGATCCTTTGGGTCCACTGACATGGGATCACCACTGGACATGGTTTAGTGCCATATATATGTGGTGCAGGGTGTCAGACAAGACCCAGTACAGGGCCCCATCCCCAGTACTGATCCTTCCCAGAGCCAGCACTTCCACTCCATCCATGTCCTCTTCAGAGGACAATGAACCATCTGTCCACTTGGCCTCATCTGCTGACTATGCGCTTTACCAGCAATTCTTGGTGGAGATGCTCCAGGTACTTGAGCTAGTGGCCTACACAAGCTGCGATCTGGCAGCCCTACCATTGGTACTCCTAGAAGATCCCAATCCTGACATTGTGCTCATTCCTCCATGGCCTAGACCCATGGAAAGGCATCCAGGGCCTTATGAAGGCATTCCACTTCTACCCCTGCCATCCCCAGGGACCTCTGTTTGCAGCATCATGCACCCACTGGGTATGCAGACACAGACCTCACCCCACTTGTTATTGTTATCTGCAATATAGAGAATACTGGTTAGGTAACCATGCACAACCAGCCTGTACTGCTTCAGAGGGGTTCTAATTACATCAGACCTCGAGAGCAAAGTTTGAGAGGCTCAGATGTAATCAGAAGCCCAAGGTGGCAGCATAGACTGGTTAGACATGTGGCTGCCCAACCTGAATTTTTATAGTGTATAGTTTTTTGTGCATGTGTGTGTTTTCAGTTTTTTATATATATTTTTTTAAACAAAACTGCCAAGCCGCCGGGTGCAACTCTCAGAAGGGCTCTGCTTTCACTTTCACTGTACCTCACATCTTGTGGCTTGGCAGTTTTGTTTTTAAAAAAGTATATGTGCGGTAGTTCTAAGAGCAGGTGGCCATAGATTTCCGATCAGCTGATATGTTGCTGTACCACAGAAGGGTAAAACTATGTTCCATGACCTTTGAACTGTGGTACAGCAACAGTGCGGCAAGGATGGAAATCCATGCTGAACAAGGGTCCACTATGCACTGTAAAGCTTGCTTCACCTAAGTAAATGTGTTTCAGAAGCAATAACTTGGTCTGTGCTTTTCCACCTTTTTGGTTTACTCTATAAACAAACAGATAGCTGTAGTTCTGCAGCCGAACACACCATAACAAGTATCTATGACCAATTAGCCGTTGTGTGGTGGTGGGGTGGAGGGGTTACAGCAACAACAGCACTGACATACTTAAGGGACATGCAATAGTCAGTGGTTGTATAAGCAGGCACGCTATGCATAAGTTGAGCATCTCCCTCTCTCCACTGCTCCAGACCCATCCTGTCAACAGGCTTTAACACAGTGGCAATCCTGTGGGGTATCCAGTAACCCTCCTTCCTTGTGCATGATAAATCAAGTGCAAGGTCAAGTCTACCAACCCCCACCCACCCCCAACTGTGTGGTGACATGTAGCATGCTGAACACATACTGCCAATGATGCAGTGTCCATGGCTGAATATTCTGGTGCACTGACTGTGTGGATCCGCGATCATACTGCCATCCAGCATGTATCATCATTTATTGTTACCAGTGATTCCCGGTTGCACAAATTAGTGTTACTGAGATGTTGTCAATAACAGCGCTCTGCTCATTCCTGTAATACTCACTTTGCACGCCAGCACTCATGCACTGACCAGTGTACTGTGTACCACAGTCACAGGGGACTGACAAGCTATGGGCAACTTGACACACCCTCCACATTAGTGTACATCAGTTCCTTGTACGTGATATAGGTATACATCTCTCTGACCATCCGATAAATAGCTCATTCAAAAATGTTTGCTTTTTGTTGAACATGACTTAAATGTGCCTGTTAGGTGGCGACCATTCATTCATTAATCATTACATGTTGAAAGTGTTATGTTAACCATGTGGAAATAACACTTGTCTGTCTTGTATGTTGAAACTATATTTTAAAAAATGACTCAGATTGAAATGAAAACACGTTTTGTTATTTGAGGGCCAGCCTTATGAATGGGTATAAAGAATGTTTGATTGTAATTGGCCAATATGTACTTTGACATGGGCTATTATCCTGGTCAAACAGCCCTGCTAAAACTACCTGAACCAAAAACATTCTTTTTAAATACATGCATTTAACTGAAAAAGACCCATGTCATAATGTTAATATGGCACTTCATGGTGTGCAATAAAGTGTGATAACTTTGCTTCTCCAGTGATGGAAGCACAAAGTGAATGTCACCACACCATAATGCACACCCTTTCTTGCCTTGGTTATTATTG
Organism: Neoceratodus forsteri; assembly: GCA_016271365.2. Lineage (NCBI taxonomy): Eukaryota > Metazoa > Chordata > Ceratodontiformes > Ceratodontidae > Neoceratodus > Neoceratodus forsteri. The sequence continues at coordinate 381,175,670 of JADMNL010000023.1, read as the reverse complement.
TATTCTTCATGACATACTGTTAATTTTCTTGTGTTAACGGTACTGTCTGTGTTTCAGTGTCAGCCAGGAAGGGCCTTAATAGGGGGATGCTGCTTTCCACTAACACTTCCCATTTTTCCTTCTGTTTTTGTAACTTTTTTATTTTCTGCCTAATTATATCTTTATTAACAGTTATTACATTCACTTGTCTAAATATGCATTTATTTTGCTTTACTCCCCCATTCACAGTTACTGTCCAAATTCACACACAAATGCTGTTGGGACATATTGTGTTTACCTTAGCATTTCATGCCCTGCTACAATACTCATTCCATTATTCGACAATCATATGCTGCAGATGTTGTGGTGCTGTGGTCATGCCTATGGTGAGTACTAATTAAAAAGTGACTTCATACTGACATGCTTGTTTATAGTTCAGACTCATAAGCGTGCAAACATTATATACTCATTTGACTTTCCATTATATTATTTGATGACAAATTAACATATTTTTCAAATGTTGTTTGTTTACAGGTGCATACAGTACATCTGTAGTGTTTATCCTGTAATGATTGAAAAGCTGAAGTGCATATGTTGAGGTGAGATAGAGCGGATGACGTATAGAAGGGGAAGATGCAGATCTCTTTTGTATAATTTGTAATTCTTGACCCCTATGTTTTGCAGACAGCTTACTGTGCATATCACCAGCAGTACAACAGAGGAAATGCACTGCCAGGGATATACAAGTAAGTGTGAACACCATCACATTCCTTACGGATCATATGTATGTGCTAACTGAGCGTTCAGTTTTGGATATTGATGATCATCATTGTTACAGCTGATCTTCTGTTAGGTGAGCACTTATTGCTGTTTTGACCTTCAGTCTGACCAGGTAAGCAAGTCTAGGTAGGTGCAGGCAGCCTAGTAATAGATACTCGTGAGGTTCACAACTCTATGCACGGTATGCAATATATTTATTTCTAACATTCAGCATATAATCAAGTGCAAATAAAGTGCAACGTGTAATACATTGGAGTACTTTTAAACTGTTATGGCTACAAGCAAAGATTTCATTCAAAACTGCACCTACCCCAGTCCCATGCGCCAGCCATCACTTACCCCTGTACTTCACCAAAAAGGCTTCCTTAGGGGGTGTGGTTGTATTACCCCTAAGATCTATTTATAGTGAAAAGTGCAAATGCTAATAAATAAATTTTAAACAATTAAATACTTAATCAGTAACTATACCCATGAAAGAATTTTCTTAATGGCTAATTATACACTAAGGCCCATTGTAACAATACAATTCATTACTCCATTACTCTTTTACATAATACATTTATAACAAGCTTCATTCTTCAAATCAATTTCATATTGCACGTTCTTTTTTCTAAAGATCCAATGAATTATGTAATAAAATGTCCATTAATTTTTGAATTCTGAGCCAACCAACTTTGTCCATCTTAATCGCTCTTGGGTCTTCTCATCTCAGATGTTGCTTCACTTTTCCATCATATGAAATTAATCTTTCCACAATACTTAAGTTCATCAATCATTCCATCTTCAAGAGCAATCCATTAAAGGACATTAATCCCAAAACACCATCATAACTGCTGGGGTCGAGAGGCAAATATTAATAAAAAATAAAATAATAACTTACCAATAATATATATTATATTCTCTGTTTTCTCACTATTATTATTTTTTTGTTATTTTTTATTCATTAGTCATTGTCCCATTTTTGTAACAATTTTGACACAATGAAAAATAGAAACACCATCAAATGCATTTAATTCTCTTATTTACAATTACCAATTAAAATATCTAATCATCTTATTTTCTGTTATCAAAATAAACTTCAAAATCATTTTACCATATTTTAAGTATGGTTTCAAATCTAAAATATCATTCAGACCATCAGGTTTTAGACTTTTAAGTCTCCATATCCACATACTTTCCAACTGCTGCAGTTTTGCTTTTAATGGTATTTTGCATCTGGATCCCTTCTTTTGAGCACATTCCAAGCCCATAAATTTAAATCCCATTGGGCTTGAATTATGTTCCTTCTCAAAGTGAATGGCTACAGGACTGTTTTTATTTTTATTAACAATCTTCCGAATATGTTCCTGAATTATTTTTTTCACTTGTCGTTCTGTCATCCCTATATACAATCTGTCGAATGGACAAACCAAGCAATACAATACATGTGAAGTACTACATGTTATGCATACTCTCACAGTAAATTTCTTTAAGTTTTTAGGCTGTATAAACTAGGGCTGTGCACACTCCAAATATTATTTCCCGAATACCACGATTAGTGGCTGTTCCGAATACCTGACTATTCGGTATTCAGGAAAGATATTCAGGGAATGAGATTTCCTAATCTTGCAGAGCTTCCTTGGCCAATCAGAGGCTTCTCAGCTCTGCAGATCATGTGATCGCCTCACTGTGAGACAGCATTCTCAGAGGAGAGATTGTGCTTCAGTCTCAGAGCTTCTCAAACTGCAGAATCTTGTTGTTGAACTAGTTTTTTTTGCTGGAGTGTGATCCTTAAGTTTTAGAGACACTTTTTATGACTGATTTTTTTGTGTTTTTGCTAAGTTACACAAGGAGTAGCAACCTAGCCTAGGAGAGAAGGAAGAATGTCTGTGTCTGCATCCCCCCTCCCCCACTGCACTCATCCATTCCACACTGCTCTAGGGTTACCACCTTTTAAGAAGCGCAAAGTGGGACATTTCTTACTGAAACATGATTTTTCGCAGGACAGTACCTAACTTCGTCTGATGCAACAGCCTTTTTTTCTCTATATAATCAGAATTAAGGCTAAGTATTGTAGTTTCTTAGTTGCTTCTATTGTTTCTTATCATTTTAAAGTATTTTAGTTAAGCTATTGTAGTTTTCTAGAACATTTAGTGGAAAGTTAGAAAATACTTGTCTTACTGTAAAATCAGGACATTTAGTATTTCTCATGTGTTTTTTTGCAGGACACAACTGCCCAAATCAGGACTGTCCTGCAAAAATCAGGACAGGTGGTAATCCTACACTGCTCTAGTGTGTGATTTGGTTTGGTTTAGATATTGTTTATTTTGTGGCAGCAGAGGATTTTGTTGTTGCTCTCAGTAAAGGTCAGGCTTTAGTTTTCTGTCTAGTGTGACAGAATTATATAGCATAATATAATAATTTAGGGTAAGTGACTGTTTCTGGGCTCAGTAAACAGTAATTCAGAGAGGGTTTTACTACAGTAATTGCTGCTGCTACAGCCAGTGCATATTGTGCATAGTCTCTCCCCTCCCTTCAGTTTAACTTTAAAGTTCCAGTCCACACCATATCTAGGTGAAATCTCAGTAAAGTTAATATAGTATTATAAAATATATATACTTTTGGGGAAGTGTTTCTGGGCTCCGTAATAGTTGTTCACAGAAGGTTGTTTGCTAAGCAGCATCGCTGCTTCGGTGCTTAGTGGCCCCCAGCCCACACCCCCAGTGTTAAAGTTCGAACCACACAAAAAAATATACTAGTGTGAGTGTGACAGGCTACTGCCTGTGATGCAACAGAAAATTCATGACAATCTGATTTTGTTTAGAAAAATAAATTAGTCTGACACATAGTCTCCCCCACTCCACTGTGTCTGTGTGCTACAAGTGCAGAGCGAGTCACACATCTGTCTGCTCTTACAGTGTGTGAATTTTTTTCATTCAAAGAGATTTATTTTGTGTCAGAAAAAAGCCCTTTTTTTGCTCAGTAAAGTCAGGCTTAAGTTTTCTGTCTAGTGTGACAGAATTATAGTATTTAGAAAAGATATATATAATTTGGGGAACTGTTTCTGGGCTCAGTAACAGTCATTCACAGAGGGTTGTTTTGTTTGGTAAGCATCACTGCTTAGTGGTTCCCCCAACCCTAGTGGTTAACATTGCAATCCACGCAAAATATAGTGGTGTGAGTGTGACAGGCTACTGCCTGTGATGTAACTGAAAATTAATGACTATCTGATTTTGTTTAGAAAAAGAAAGTATTTTGACACCTAGTCTCCCCTCCCCACTGCGTCTGAGTGTAAGCGCAGAGAGAGTCACACATCTGTCCATCAGTTTCTTCTGGGGTCTTTCAGTGAGGTGTGGCACAGTGAATTGTGTGTGCGTGTTGGGCCTGTTTGGTACGGTTCTGTTGTGGCTTATTTGCAAGTTGCATATATTACACCCACAGTTACACATAGTTGCATACCATAACATAAGTAAAAATATTTGCCTGTTTTGTTAATTAATCATAGCACTTCTACTGATTGTAACATTAACCAGCAGCAGTATCATTTATCATGTCTGGTAATAAGCAAACTCGTAAAAGGACTTGGTCTAGCCCCAGCAAGTCCACAGCCCTGCCTGTACCAAGCACGGCAAGCAGCAGTGATGCTGAATCAGAAGGTACTGTACGTTTATCTGGATGCATTCGGTGTCCCAAAATATTTTTTTCACCTAGCAAGGCGGTAAGCTCACATAGTACGTTGGGTGCTGAAAGAAGCTCTAGTAATAGTAACCTAATTGATAGCACTGTTACCACCGCCAGTAGCACTCACCCATTTTCTGCCCCGGTCTTCTATGGCAGTAATAGGAGTATTAAGTATCTAATTGTTTAAAACTTATTTATTAGCACGTGCACTTTTCACTATAAATAGATCTTAGGGGTAATACAACCACACCCCCAAGGAAGCCTTGTTGGTGAAGTACAGGGGTAAGTGGTGGCTGGTGCACTGGACTGGGATAGACATAACAGTTTAAAAGTACTCAGATGTATTTAACTTTGCACTTCATTTGCACTTGATTGTATGCTGAATGCTAAAAATGAATATTTTGCATACTGTGCATAAAGTTATGAGCCTCACAAGTATTTATTATTATGCTACCTGCACCTACCTAGACTTGCTCATCTGGTCAGAAAGAAGGTCAAAAAAAAGACAGTGAGTGGTTATAACCAAAACCCTCACAGGTAGAGCACCCCTATACTTATGTTGAGTGCAGGTTTCATTCCTTTGGCTGATATTGCACTTATTGCTGTTTGCGACTTGTGTGTATTTTACCACCACTGCAGAGACCAATTTTATGAATCTAACAGTGGTGTCACACGCATTGTTAGGGTAAGAAAATCATGAACCGAAGCTGAGCAGTTCTGATACCCTAACAATGTAAGTGAGACCACTCTTGCGTTGTAAGAGTGGTGTCAGCAGTGGTATTACTATAGTAATGATCAAGCTCAATAAATAATAGTAAAGACTTGAACTATGCTTTTTCTCTAGCTCCCAAGACAGGCACAAATCCTTCCCCCTCTCACTATTACCAATGAAGATGGCTCTCCACTGAAGCTAGTGCAGCACTTTAACTACCTGGGTATTACCACTGACAGCACTATGTCCTATGCCCCTCACATTGACAATATGTGCCAAAGCAGTCAATATGCGCCGGGCTGCTCTATAGGCACAAACATAGCCTGACCTCAGAAGCCCTGAATCTAACCATACACAGCTTTGTTGTTCCACTTATAGACTACGGGTTGGCTATCTATGGGTCTGCCACTGATATGTCCCTCTGCTGTATCGAATTGGCTTTAAACAAAGCCTGCCAACTCCTCACCAGAGTGGCGTGCTTAACTCACATCTGTGACCTGTATGCACAGGCAAATTGGCTTCAGTATTATGGCAGAATAATGTACCAAACATGTCTGCTTGCAAAAAAAGTAAGCCTAGGACTGATGCCCCCTGGTGTTCAGAAGCTCCTTATCCTCTGCTACAACTCATGTAGTGCCAGAAGCTCCGACAACTTGATCTTCAAATTCCCCGATGCCGCACTTCCTTTGGTCAACGTTCTTTTGCCTATAGAGCCCCACTCTGGCTCAACTCTCTGCAAACTGACATATCCACCTCAGACACTTTGGGTGCACTTAGACATGGGCTTTGGCAACACCTACTATAGTTGCTAATGCCACCTGTGACTGTTTCCACCAGATTTAATCTACCTGGAGTGAGTTCCCTACTGGTACTTACACAGGCTTTTTCTTGCTGGCAACCTTGTCCCTTCTCCCCTATTTCTCACCCCCCTCCTCCTCTTTCCACCTCCACTTCCCCTTCCCTTCTCCCTTTACCCTACCTTTCCACCCCTCCACCCCTCTCTCTGCCCCCTCCCCACTCACCCCTCCCTTCTCCCTCCATCACTTCCCTTGACTAGGCTCATGGACTGATTCCCCCTACTATTATCACTTTTGTACTGTCTCTGATTGTCTGCTTTATTTGGATAACCCCTCCCTCTGGCATACAATGTACAATGCCACTCAGATTGTCACTTTAGTGATTTTCATGATGTTTGTTCAACTGTGTTTTGACTCTGTATTATTTTACCTGCCACTGTAACTTCTTTTAAGTGCTTGTTGCCTGGAGACAATCTTTTGTGACCTGTCTGTTTAATCATCTGACGTGGAACCTATGTAAAGAGTGTTCAGCTCAAAGGTGTTATCCGAGAATGCAATAAATAAATAATGCATTAATTATTTTTAAAAAAGCTCACAATCCTGCCACTATCCCCAACAGCGACCCCATCCAAACTACTTCTTTGTCTAATACATTTACCCATGCATTACAACTGTTGCTGTTGTCAGGATTTCCTCATGGGCCCACACACATATCCCCCATCACCTCACCAAGTCTCAAATACAGATCAACCCACAGTTATCCCTGCTGTGTTTTGTGTGTTGCTTCTGTGAGAAGCATAACATTCAAGTGTCACAACCTCCATTTTACTCTGTTTTTCATCTATATTCTACATTTCTGGGTTACAAGTGTGGGTAAGACACTGTGGAGGCGTACACGCATTGCACAGTCATGCAGTTCAATTCTCTTGCTTGCTTGTGTGGTACAGTAGTATCACAATGCCTTCACCTGTTGTTACCCTTGCAGTGGTGCCAACATGCCCTATCAAGATGAGACAGGATAACAGTCTGTGTGCTAACTGATCAATGTCCACATCCATTAAACACCACAAAAGAATTGATTGCTCTCGAGCAATGGTGCTTGTTGTGTCCACGGGCAAGTCATTCATTGCCTCTGCACTCCATGCCATTGGTCGTGCTTGGATAGTGACAACCTGTCACTTTAATTTCCATGTGCGACACATTCCACCAACAATGCTGTCAATAATGTAATTTCAGGTCAGCTGCTCTGAGTACTTGATTAATGATAGTGTCCATTACTACATGTAGGCACGTGGTTTGTGGTGTTGGTTGTGTTTTTTGTGAGTGGAGGTGGCCAATACTGGTTAGCACATGATGTTTCATTTTGTGTTTCTAATTAAATTTCCAGTAATGTTTGCATATTTTCTTTATATTTGGGATATACAGATACACCAGATACTGTCAGCTGGTCCACTGGTGTTAGGGATACCTTGGCAAAGATGTACAGTACATGTTGCCCTGCCTGCATGTGCTCTGTAGAAGATAAGAGATCTACATGAACCAGGTATTGAATTCATTCACTTCAAGCCTGAACACATTATCCCTCCATAAATGAAATATTTTCCATTTATTTTCACTTCACATTTTCACTTCCTTAAAATGTTCATAAATAAAGTTAAATACTTGTTATTAGTGTGCAAAATTTACACGTGTTAATGTAAATAATTGAGAAATAAATGGATATAAAGGTGCAAAAACATTTTACAAATTGATTTATTAAACCAAAAATAGTTTTGGTACAGTGCATAAAAAAGTTAAACATTTATAATTAAACTTTGTCAAACCTTGTATGTCCATATATGTTTGCACACATCAAACAACCATTTAGTGGTTGCAATTTACTGTTATGATGTGGTGACTATATATCAACATTAATTACAGTACGAGATCATTTTATTTTGTCATCTCATGAGATAAAAACAGTTTTTAGGAAGTACTACAGTACACAGATGGAGTGGAGCAGGTAGGTATATCTGAATAAACAAACTTAGGCAGTAAGGAGGGTGACAGCAGATAAGGAACCAACCAAGGAGAAGACAGCCAATGAGTTTCAAAAACAGTTATAATACTTTTTTCAGGTATTTCAGTGAAAAGAGGAATGCAAAGGGTGGGATAGTGAGGACCACGGGGGTGGAGCATTGTGCAGAGTAAGACCAAGAATAAGATCAAATTTCAAATGACTACTTATGCTCATTCTTGACAATAGAAGTGGAGGGGACAGACCAACATGGCTCAGCAGGCATCATATATAGTTAGATGATTAGTGTGCAGAAGTCTATTTTCTTAGTAGAGGTTAGTAGAGATTCCACAGGGGCTTGGAAGCCATAAAGGAGAAGAAGTTGATGGTGCAATACAGGATCTATACAATGTTACTAAAATAACTAATCACAGTGCTTATATTCGCAGTGGTGTCAACAGTAATCAGCACCTGACTGTAGACAGGAGAAGATGAAGAGGACTGTAGAAGGGCCAATGTGGTCCCTCTGAACAAGAGTATCAACAAGAAAAAGCCAATCAATTACAGTATATGCAAATCAGTAATACATTAGTGTTTTGTGAATTTTATGAAAAACCTGCTGAATGAGACGCTGATGGAGTACCTGGAGACAAACATAATAGTATTAGTAGAAGTACCACAATACAGCTGCGCTCATGCAATGAAGCTTGAGGAGGGTAAGTTTAAGATGGATCTTAGGAAATACTTCTTCACAGTAAGAGTGGTGATCCCCTGTAACAGATTGCCAGAAGAGATGCTTGGGCCAAGGACAGGGTGGAGCTTCAAGCATGTGTGGTATAGTTTTATAACCATAATAGGTATATGAAAAGGAAACTGGTAGGGACACCTGTGACCAAATAGATTCCATGGTTTAGAAACAGTCATGTAAAAATGGGATGTTACAAGTGCCGACTGGCTCTTTCTGCGAACACATTAAATATTTATATGTTTTTATTTCTGAATTATAGGCTGTCATACCAGTAATTCGGAATATCACATTGTTGATAGTTTATTGAAGCAACTACCAAAATTAGCCTTTGCTGCTTCGTGATCAACATTCTCGAATGCTAATGTTAGAGGTAGATGTTCTTCAGTATGCCTTGTGTTGTTCCTTAGCTGTAACCTTCATTCCTTTGTGGTGATTCTGTAATAACCTCAGATAGAAGACTGTTCATAGTCTTTAAAAACAAGTAAGAAAGCATGAGATGCAGTGTGGTTCCAGTACTTGCAAGTCACTTTCCAGATACTGTACATATATTTTTGGATCAATAACCTATCAGGTCTGGACACATATTGGTCTATGGATCACATTACTTTTTTGGGTCAATTTCTAAAACTATTGTTACTGACCCAAAGTTGTGTTCTGCAACACACCTTTGCTTACCATACCACTATGTTCATGATTTCATTTACAGTTGTTCATTTTGTGGTTATCCCAAGTTTAGAATTGCTGGTTCATAAATTATGTTGCATTGACTATCCAATCTTGTCTTGTACATTGTTAATTGGCAGAGTACTCTTATGTGGCACAAAGCCACCCTCTGCCTATCTCAACTGCAAAACCATCAGTCTAAAGTTACGAAACTAGTAATGTGGGTTCTACATCATAATGACAATCATGGAATAGCGATCACCGTTTGGACGAGTGTACATCACTGAAAATGAATTATGGCAATGTACACTCATGGCAAACTGCAAGGCAGTGACCGAATTTACATGTATGCGGGGAGGTTGTGCCCCCTTGCACACACCCCCCATGAGGGGGCTTCACCACCATACACCTCTACTTAAGGATTCTCAACTCCAGTGGGGTGCATGTTGGGGAGGTGAAATTCTTAAAAAAAACAAGCCACCTGCTGGGACAAAAAAAAAACACGTAGCTCCAAACTCAAACCCTGCACACCCCAGCCGATCAACCTCCCCATCATGCTAGCTGACCAGTGAGACAGCTGCCTGCCATGCTCCCTCCAACATACCTCCAGACCCCTTCCTCCCCTCACAGATGTGCACGTGCATATGCTTCCCCTCGCCCTACCTCACCCATCAAGGTATCCGGTTGCTACCCTGCCAGGTAACCCCTGAACACAGGTGTCATAACTGAGTCACCATTTTTGTAAGCACTCAATTGCAGTCGCCATGTTCACTGGATACCAGTAAGGTGTCTATGTAAATAATTGTGTACCCCTATGCATAATTGTACTGTGCCCCCACCCCCTCACCACACTGATGAATCCCATCTACCCTGCCACTCAAATACCAGCACCATGCTTTCCCCCCACCATGGTGACTGGTGCTCACAACTATGCACAGGCTACCCAATGGGTAGCTACACTGGGTAGTGCCTATTTTTAGCCAAGTAGGCTAGTTCAGGTACTATAAAGTACTACCCTACCTGGCTTGACATTGTAATTATCATGTCGGGTAGTTCATGCCAGGTAATTCTTGGGTCAGATAGTAGTTTGAGGCCCAGCCCTGTACAAATCTACTTCCTGCTGCAATGCAACTCTCATGTGACCCATTCTTCTGCTTTGCAGGGCAGCATGTGATCTGCATGCTCACCATGTATAGGGGTTGTGTGGCTGGAGACCAACACAGCTGGAGCAAGAGGAGCCATGGAGAGCAGCACACGAGACTGTGCTGTGTTGAATGGATACCCTCCCTGCCACATGGGAAATTAGTGAGCAAGCAACTTGGTCAAGAATGGGAGACAGAGACTGAGTAGAGCCAGTCAGTGAAACTTAGTGAATTAAAAAGGAAAACACTGAGAAAAAAGATTTTTTTCCCACCTAAAGTGAAAGTAGGAGGGAGGGAAGGCAGCCAACTCCAGAATCGGGAGGGAGTAGGGAGAATGCTTGGGCACTGCAGCTGCCATCCTAGCAGGCCTGTTACATTTAAAAAACTTCTCTGTTTCCTTCAGTAAAGCATTACTCAGGTAACTATTCTGACAGGGGACATTATTTATAATTCTGTATCGTACAATGTGCAGGTGAAAAAAAATCCTGTAGAAAACTGGGGTGGACTGGAGTACAGGAAAAGAAAATTCAAATAAATTATACAAATTAGTCACTCTGATATATTAAATAAAATAAATCACCTGGGCAATTTATTACCCCATTCTCCTGAACGTAGCTAGTGTATTTGTGTTTGTTATACTATCATCTAGGCAGCTGCAGCAAGCAAAGCAACATCACCAACTGATTGTGAATCATAAAATCGAACCCCCAGCACCCTACATTTTGCCAGTCCCTGTATGTTCAGACTTCAGAGGCCCTTGGTGAAGTCAGAAGAAGCTCTGCTGTGTGATCCTGTGCAGGAACGGGAAAGGGATTTTTTATCTGCATCAAGTGGCAGGGGAAGAGGAGAATAAACTCTACAGCAATTAGTGAAACAAATAGCCCTTTTTTACAGCTGTATTACACTGTTGGTTAGATGCCAGAGTCCTGCCATTTATTACTGTGACATAGTCAGTACACTGTCTGTCTCTGCATCAGTTAGTGAAACAATATCCTTTTATAGTTACGGCTGTATTACACTGTTTGTTAGGTGCCCTGAGCCCTGTCATTTATTACTGTGACATAGTCAGCTACACAGTCTGTCTCTGCAGCAGTTAGTGAAACAATATTCTTGTATGGCTGTGTCTACTATGTTTCCTATTTCCCATTCATGTAAGTCTACTAAAAGGAAGCACAGTGCTACTGCATGTGCAGCTGTTAATGATATGGACCATGTGACTCATACCACTAATAAAGTATATAGCGACAATAATAATAACATCACCAGGACTAGCACTAAATGTCCTGCACACACAAAAAAAAACATGTTAGCAATGAAATGATAATAGTTTCAGAAAGAACTGACTGGAGTTACTTGTAGAGGTACTGAATGTTTTGCCACATGTCAGGATAATTCCAGCTGCTGAAGCAGCATACAAGGAGGCATCAAATGTTGCAAAAGATGGTGGTGATAGTGGATGCTGGGAATGGGATAGCCCAGGCTATGTCCCACATAATGATAATGGCACTTCCAGTTCTTCTGAATCCTCTGGCAATGAGGTTCATACTTTCTATGAGGGGGTAGGATAGGATGCCTCTGTAAAGCATGAGAGACAAGTGCAGAAAAAAAATCATATGTTAAAAGTAAGAAAATGAGTTTTAATGACAACAATTTTTCTCAACAAGGAAATGACAGAGTAGAGTTAACTCCAGGTCCCTTGACTGTACAACGATTAGTGCCAGACACCTTGGCACAAAGCAAAAAAGGTAAATCTTTAGTGTGGAGTTTATTTTATATTGACCCTGCAGACAGCTTTAGAGCTGTATGCAGTCTGTGCAAAAACAGCATCAGTTGTGGCAAAGGGACACATTTTGGAACATTAGTAATGATGCAACATTTAAAGGCAAAACACCCAATTGAGTGGGGCAGGGTAAGGGGCAGTGTGGTTGGTATGGGCAGTAGTGGAGTGGTGATGGTAACCATAGTGACAATGAACTGGAAGCAGTAAGTGACATTGACTCACTTGATATGTCCTTGCAGTCTTCCAGACAAACATAGATTGTTTCAGCACATTGTTCTGTCTGTAAATCTGCACCCTCTTGCTTTGTGCCACACTCTGAGGGGCCTTCTTCAACAGGCTCTGCTTGGTGCTGTGTGCTGCCAACTGCAGATTCTTGAACCTTTGTCCATGTGGGAGCCAAATGAATCTTGGGCGCTTTAAACAAACCATATTTCTGTAAGCACCCAGAACAGTGACGTACCATGAAGACGTCCCTTCCAGCATTTAAGCACATCAAACATATTTGCACTGGATATCCAGGAATCACCACATGAGGAGGCAGTCATCCCCCATAGTAACATCTCTCAATGTCCCTTAACTTGTTAACTTCTACTGCTATCACATCCCAGGAATGATCTGGGTAGCGGGCTGGTCCTGAAGCCATGACTACAGAGAAAACAAACAACGCTCACTGTTATTTCAAGTCCCACATCACTGAAAACTTTCTTTCTCTTTCAAAATGGCTCCTCTGCTGCTGTGTTTACATTACTACCCCACACTGTAATGGCGGCGGTAGCACTCCTACGCATCAACATTCTGTAATTGGGTCAAGCCACTGCGCATCCGATTTACACACTCTACTGATAACTTTGCTCAAACTGCTCAAACTTGCACTGTTCTCTCTGCTAGCACATTTATATGATTTGCCACGGACTTTTTACTTGCTGAAGACATTGCTCTAGCTTACAGCCCCTTAAAGCCTCAGTATTTCATAGCACAGGATTGTCTGTATTTCTTGCTGCATATCTGATACAACTCACAGTCTGTCTCATGGCTTTGAAAATTATACTGACACTGAACCTATAATTATGCTCACAGTCGATTGCGTAGAATTCTTGCTTTTGCTGGTAAAACTTAACACAGTCCTTCTTTGTAAAGCGATTACACTGCTACACACAGATTCACCTGGCTTTTGGCAAAATCACTTAGTTTGAGCAATTATTTCTGTTAGTACTCACTGTTATCAGTAGCTGTTTGCTGCGATGGAAAAACGGCCTGCAGCCAGTCTTGGAGGCCTCTGGAAAGAAGCAGGTTGGCAGTCCTGCTGATTGTCCCTCTGAACACCACACTCATTGTCCAGTCGATCGAGATGTGGGTTGAGCACAAATTCAAACAGAAAAGTCAGTTTTTAAACTTTTTAAAGTGCTTTCAGTCACTGCGACGCTCCTCCTGGTAAGCCAGTTCGCACACTACACTCACTCTCCCTCTCGAATGCTGTGCAGTTGCTCTAGAGCTTGCTTGGGGGCGGGACTGATTGCAGTCTCACCAATCACTCGACGCCATGCAAATGAGCCTCTTTCCTCTAGTGCTCTTCTCCTCACGGCGATCGTCGAGCAGGCAAATTTAAACTGCAAAACCACACTTTTTTTTTTCAACTGACTCCACGGCCGGAGCCCATTTCAACCATTTTTTATGGCCATTAAGCACAACAAGTCTCTCAGTTCACACAGAAAGCATTTCCAACATCTAGGACACAATTTTCCTTTTGCTACCCACAGTTTTCCACACTTTTCTTTGTCACAAACACTTTTAAAAGCTGGCAAACACTGTAAATTGATCCAGGACAAGGGCATACACTCTCAGGCTTTACTGCTCCTTGGTAAACAGTTGCCATTTTAATAGCAGCACATGGATAACAGCACACAGTGGCACATTAGTTAAACGTTGCTTCGGTTGTTTTGGGCTACCCACTGCCAGATAACCAAAACACTAGCCTTTGTCCAAGCGATCTTTCTTACATTCCTCCCTAAATTCCAATCCCATCAGTGCCTCCATTTTGGTAACCCCCACCCATGTATGCTGTTTCTATCTGACAGCTCTACCTGGTGGGCTGGGTTCAGGGAGGAATATGTCACTTGGCACATTGGCTAGGTTTGCCTACTCTGAACAGGGGCACCCAACTAACTCCGGACAAAGGAAGCAATAACTGTAATGTACAATACCAGAAGTAGGATTCTAAAGTGTGACTTTTGTTTACATCCAACAGAATAAAGAAAGCATAGATGGACCCCCACAGGGCTACACTCCTGGTAATGCAGATTAAGAAGACCAGAACACATCCTCATCACTTTAGCCCTCAGGCTCTGAAACACACTGGGCACACAGCCCGAACTTGTACGCCGCTCTGGGTTTTCCCTGACTCAGCTCCCTTGCCAGCCACTTGGACACTTTCCATATAGCATGGAAACATTTACTGGTGGCTCCTTAAACCAACTATGAGCACTTCTGCTCCATAAGGGAATCTTCCTCATAAATCCCACATCTGGGTACTTTCCTCAGGCACTGGCCAAATACCTGAGAGAAAGCAACAGGTGTCCCAGAGCAAATCCATAGAGGTGAATTTGGTTACTACTGATGGGGAGTCTCCCACCTCTCGCTCCCATAATTCATACCTGGCCATTTCTCTGGACTGTAACACCTCATCCTTTAAAACACTTTTCTGTGTAGATTCTTTTTAAATGTATTCACATTCAATCTACTGTCTTTACATCCCATTTGTGCTGAACTTGAACATACTTAATAAGTGGCTGTGTCCATTACTCTAGACCCCCTACAGTGTTAAGCAGTCCAATCCCCACATCTTCCAAACTGTACTTGGCTGTCTTTTCCTGACCCCACAGTAACAGTCCCTTTAGTTTCATCTTGATTCAGGTGAAAACACATGGCTTTTTAGCAGAGCGAACTCACCCCTTGGTTGCAGGTGCCCCACAGGCATTTTCTCCTCAAAGAACTCTCATCCAGAGCTTCTGGTGCCTCAGCATGAACTTAAATCAGGCAGCTTCTTTTCCCTAGCCGGACCGGGGGGGTTGCCCCTAGAAGCAGGCTGATTCCTTCCCCCATCCCTGCAGGGATGGGACCCTGAACCACTGAAAGCAGTCTCCACCACTTCAATGTGCTCTTCTTGTGTTCCTCTTCAGGTGAGAACACACACCTATACAACAAAAAATAGCTCTTTGACAGAGCTTAGAGCTCTGAGGGCCTGCTTACAGCAGAGCACCTCTTCTACTACAGACTGCAACAGAACTGACTTCAAATTCCCCAATGTTCTACTCTAACCTCCAACTGCAACAATCCAGTTTGGCCTATGCAGCTGCGACAGTTCTAAATGATGTCATCCCTCAGTCTCAGCTGAGACTGAGACTGAGAACAGAGTGAGACAGTGCGGAATCCATTTAACTGGAGTTTTACAAGCTGCCTTCCCTGCCTACCACTAGGTCTTACTGGGATTCTAGTAACCCCGGGTAACAGGGGGGGTTACACTATTGTAAGGGTAGGGTAATAGGGTAGAAGAATGATTAGCGTAGTAACAACCTGACTCTACCCAACTACCCATTTTTCATTAGGGTATTTGTAGGTTAATTTAGGGTAGTTTAGAGGTACCCACAGGTAGCATTTAGGGTAGGGTATTTCACTACTCACTCATGCCTACTCACAGAAAAATTCATCTGAGAGCACCATATACCAGAGTGAGGTGGTGGTGCATGGAGCTGTGATGTGAGTTGGCATCTCTGCTGGTTGTCTGACTCACTATTGGGGTGGGGCCAAAGGACCAGCAGTCATGCCCCTAGTACATATATACTTGGCAGTCAGTGGGCATGATGAACCACTGGATAACACTGAGTTTTGATCTGGTGAGTGTTGTAAACACTGTACCACCAGTAGTGTCATTTTAGAATGAGAATTGATATGGGGTTGCTGTGAAACATGCAAATAAGACCATAATGCCCATGCAAATCATCACATAGAACCTTGCATGGCCAATGGTCTATGTGGAATGCTCATGCAGAATATCCTGCTTCTGTTTGTGTTATCAGCTGTGTGCCATATGCAGGCCTAGTTTGAGTCTTTGCATCACTGAGCCACTTATTGCTGTGTCAACATGGACTGCTATTCATTCAGATAGTGTTCAGATGGGGTCTTCAATCATGGAGCATTATCCCTTACAGAAATATAGGTGTGCTGTGTACATGCAGAATTCATACCACAACCTTAATTGTGCAATGTTTGCATGCAGTTCACATCCACAAAGTGATACTACGCAAACCAGGTCTAAAAAGCAAATCTGGTTTGCATGCTGCAAGCTTGACATGCATGCAGTAGGTAAGCTGGTGAGAACATCTTCTAAAAATTACATCAGGGTCGCATGTTGCATGCTTGACATGAGTGCAGCAGTGAAACTGGTGTGAACATTATTTAAACATTACATCAGGTTCACATGTTGCTCGTGTGCAATGTGTGCAGCAGCTAAGCTGCTACAAATCTCATCTAAAAAACACATTAGTTTCTATTTTTTATACTACTGCTAGCAATTAGAGTCATTAAAATACATTTTTATTTGGATTCCCATAAAATTAGGTAAACTCATTAATTCTGATCCTTTTGCAAGTTGTTTAATGGCTTTTAATTTTTGCCATTAAATCACCATTCATTTGTAAAGTATTGTCTGCATACTGCATTAAATGCCTAGGATATAGCCAGTCAACATCCCCCATTCCAAATGTACGAAGAGGGGCCTCTGTGTTGTGAAGCCTATCCTTTTTGTTTTGGACCATGAAATCCCTTATGCATATTTAGAGCTACCAAGTTTTTCTCCATGACTGTTTCATCTCACTTACTTTCCCTTTGTCATTCTGTATTGTGCATGTACACTATGGCCATGCTCAGCACTCTTTGTGCTGAGTAGGGTCTTGGAAGCATGAACTATACCTCACATTTTGTCACTGAAATGAGGGACATAGGCACTCAAAATGAGGAACACTGAGTGACACTAACCCACATGATGATCAGGGCACATCATGAAACATGGAGATACAGTACCTCAGAATACAGTGGAAACCATGCACTAGCACCTGAGAATAAATTTCTACCATTAAGCAGCGGTACCATTTAGGTAGGGCAGAGGCAGTTGCCAACCCCCCTCCCCTGTATTTGTACCTAGGTTGTTCTTATGGTGTGGCAATAATGATATTACATTTGGATTTAATCTTTTGCACAATAAGTGTCCACCTGGCCTGTCTGTGCTCATGCTGCAGGTACTCTCCAGACTCAGCTGTGTCTGTAGTGTGTTGTCCACTCTCTCCACCTATTAGTGGTGTCACAATCACATGTGATGCAGATGAGATCCAGCCAAGAAAGAGTGCATGAGTCTTGCAAGTGCGACACTGTCTTTCCTGACACAGAGTAGACAGACTACACAATACAGCTTGGAGGAATCGGTGAGCACTGAATTCTCAATAGCAGTGTTGTGGCAGCATATTTTTGTTGGTCTATTCTTAGTGAGTTTCCATCAACCCTAGTGACTGAATGGGCAGAGGGTGAGCTAGAGGCTAACGCAAGGCTAGGCTATCTACTTACTATACTAGGTTCGCCATGTAAAAAAAAAGCACAGACCCCCACAGCAGCAAGCTAGGCTTAGCAGCAGTAGTGACAGCAGTGTGGGTGGCCTTCATAGGCCTTGATCAGTTCAGTGCAGCAGCAGCCACAACAGCAACCAAGCAAGAAGCAAGCAACTCAGGTTGGGTGGTTTCGGTTGGTGAGATGACTTGATCACGGACCATGTTGGGGATCTGTGATGGTCAGTTCTGGCATCCAGCTTCTGGCAGATGGAGAGAGGGAGAGCAGACTGAAAACTGGGCTGGTGGCACATTGTGCCAGGCTGCAGGTTCTGGCCATGTGGCTGGGTAAATAAAAGTAAATAATTTTTTTTTACAGGGGGATTGGAGAAGGAGGAAGGACTAAAATATTGATTTTTTTTTATGTTTCTTCACCTTTGGGTGGCTTCATGACCCATAGGGGTCAGGTATTGAATGGAGTCAGGGAGAAAAATCAGGACAAAGTTATTTTTCAGGGGGGAGGAGGCAGAACTTCAGCCAGGAAAAAAATTGATTGCTAACTGGGTGGGTTTAAACCCAAATCTGATGCACTGCTCCAGATTATATACACATGAATCTTATACATTAGAATGTTTCCTGATTTGCGTATCACTTTTCAGTCAAAACAAATAAGCTGTACCTTTTAGAGATGTTACAGACATTCTAGAGCTATCCCTTGCATTCAAGGACAGTTGAGTGGTATGGTATGCACAGACTATTGGAGCCCCACTATAGTCAGGCTTATGCCCCCCCAACCAGTGAAGCTGACCTCCACATCTCCATGCTTAGGCACATTATGACAAATGGCAAAGGAGACTTCAGGGGTGTGCACCATTGAAATGAATGGGGGAACCTTTTTATTACTATTTCATACATTATTGATGGAGAGTTGGAGATTAATGAAGGCCACTGCTCAACTAACAAGGGCCTTGTTACTAAAACAGTGAACTTCATTATTCTCCAACTCACCATCATAACATAGAAAATAGTTATAAAAAAAACTCCATTTCAAGAGAGTATGCCCCAGCACTCTGTCCTTGATGGACATCATCTCTTAAAGACTCCTGCCTCTGGCTCCCTAGTACTCGAGTAAGAGACTTTATACTTATATCTAAACTTGGTGGGTTGTGTGTAGCAGCATGGCTGTACACACTACAGTGTGTGTGCATGGGGAAGGGGGGACTGGCCATGTGGGTGTGTGTCAAGTTATTGCTACTTTTGTGTTTGCACCTTAAAGTATGTTTGTGTGGAAGCATTCAGAACTATGGAGAGAAAATAGTAGGAGTACAGGTCAGACAGAAGTAATTATTTCTTTATTGTTTTTATTTATTGAGATCTAGGAATTACAACCCTTTGAGTCAGGGACTCTTTTCAAAGGCTCCATGTCAGTACAAAGTGTGGCAGGCAAGTGTTAGACATCATGAACAATGACAGTAATTATACACAAAAAGAAAATTATGCACTAGGAGCTACTGCAAAGGCTCCACATCTGTACAAAGTGTGGCAGGCAAGTGTTACAGACATCATGAACAATGACATTAATTATACACAAAGAGAAAATTATACAATAGAGAGTTATCTAATAATGATGCAATGCAGTAAGCATTGTCAATTGACATGGGAGTAACCACAATTGTTGAAACAATTCTGAGGAGAAAAAAATAAATACTGGAGACAGGAGCAATGGAGCTATGATGGAGAAAATGAGAAACAGGTCCAGAAAGTGGACCAAAGGAGCACTGGAAAAATAGTAGAGACCAGAAAACT
Source organism: Neoceratodus forsteri (assembly GCA_016271365.2). Taxonomy (NCBI): domain Eukaryota; kingdom Metazoa; phylum Chordata; order Ceratodontiformes; family Ceratodontidae; genus Neoceratodus; species Neoceratodus forsteri. The sequence continues at coordinate 381,156,016 of JADMNL010000023.1, read as the reverse complement.
GCCCAATGGGCATTGTCATGGGGCTAAGGTGCAGGAAAGGAAATAGTTGGAGGGTTACGACAGTGATACAGGCAGTCACAGTTTGATGAAACTATGATGTGGTCTCACAGTTCTTTTTAGAAAGGCCCAACCTGGTATGGATAGGAGGGAACAGGGGATGGAGCTCATCCATAAAGGGGCCCTATATTTGAAGGACCTTTGACCGGTGGTGGTTCTATAGAAAGGGACTTGGAAAGCAGATTTGTCAGTGTGTTGGTCACCTGGCTGTGCTGCCCTGGAGAGAGAGAAGAGAAGGTAACAACCGGGGGTGAGTGGCCCATAGAGATTTTTATTTTGATAGTAGGCAAGTCTGATAGTAGAGACATCCTTGGAAATTTATGAAGGCCAAGTGTTGATAGAGATTGCAGGTATGTGTCAACCTGTTGCAGCCAGTGGCCAGGCGGCAGGCTTTGTTTAAGGCAAGTTTAATTTTACTCAAGGCAGAGTCTGAGACAGACCCATAGATGAATATACCATAGTCTACCAGGGATAGAATAGAGCTGGTGATAGCCAGTCTAAGAGCAGCATGGAGAGGCAGGACCTTTTCTGCAGAGGAGGCCAATTCTGGCATTAACTGCACAGCAGGTAGCGGCAATGTGTTCATGGAAGGAGAGGGCAGGATTGAGGGTGATACCAAAGTATTTAAAATGGGGAACAGATTCAAGGGGGTGCCTTGAGAATTGAGGATAGAGAGGGTGGATGACTTATACTTATTTTGGTGGTTGGAAAATAGCATTACCTTTGTCTTTTTATAATTGAGCATAAGTTTATGGGTTGAATACCAGGATTCAATCTCATTGAAGGAGCACTGCAGGTCCTGTTGAAGCAGGGTGGGGTCAGGGTGGTGACTGAACATCACCACATTGTCCACATAAAGGAGGAGACATCTGGTGCAGGCTGAGAGGAGAGAGTTCAGGTACAGGGAAAATAGGAGTGGGCTAGGAATGGAGCCCTGAGGTGCCCCAGGGTGAACCAGTAGACTAGCAGATAGGGTGCCATTTATGTTCACTTGCTGGGATCTTCCTTGCAGGTAGTGGGTGAACCAGGTGGTGACCTCCTGGGACAGGCCAGTGGAAAGGAGAGAGTCTGATAATAGGGGATGATTGACTGTATCAAAGGCTTTGGTGAGGTCTATGTACACAGATCCAACCAAGGTCCATTGGTCAAGGGCATCATAGATGTATGAGGTGTACTCCAGGAGGGAAGTGGTGGTGTGGCCCTTCCTGAAACTGTGATGTTGCTGGCAAATGAGGTTATGTGATTCTAGGAATTCAGTGAGTTGGTCAGCGATGATTTTTTCGAGCACTTTTGGGGGGCAGAATGGAGATAGGCTTGTAGTTATTATGAGAGATTCAGTCTTAATTAAGTGGTTTTGTGGGTAAGTTTGTGTATTGGGGTGGGAAAAACCACATGTCTTTCCATTGGTATGTGTGCTACAGTTCAACTGTGAAACTGAGATGAGTAAGAGAAGAAAAAGAAAACTGAAAAGCATAACAGTGGCTACAAGCATGCCGCATGCATGCACATGTAGTCAGATACAGCATGTATTGACGTACAAGTGAGCCATATGTGTGCAGACAGTATGGCTTAGTGGTTAAAGGCACTGAATTGCAAGCCAGGAGACTTGGACGCATGAAGACATGGGTTTGAATCTCATCAACCCCCACTTGTGTATGGTGTGATCCTGTGCAAGTCACTTAACCTTTACTTGTGCAGTTATCAATGACCACTTGCTTTTTGCACACATGCCACATGCATGAAATCTTTCCCAATTTAACATAAAAATCATGGTTTCAACACTTGCTTGCTGCACGCATGCCATCTGCATGCAATTGGTTCCAATTTAACATTTAAATCATACCTGCAACATGCATATCACTTGGGTAGTTTTATGTATGCAGCAAGAAAACATTTCATATAATTATTTCTGTAAGGGATCTGTCTGAATGTCACATAATCCTGGGGGAGATCAGTTACAAACACAGTGGTAATGCCCGCAATGTGATTGATACATTGATTAAGTGAGGCTGCACAAATGTAACATTTACACTGCAATGTATTTTAAATACCATAAGTAGATTTGTGTTTCACTATATGAACTGAAGGTTCTCATTTCTTGCTTCTGAGAAGTACACCTCCAGTTTCATTTTGACTTCCCTGCATCATTCATCACTGTTGCTCTTCCACTATTAATTAAAATGGATACAGTTATTGTCCTCATTTAGTCAAATATGTGTTTTACCAACATGCGTTGTTTCATTATAAAATTTCAGTAGTGTAAAACTAATGATAAGCAACACAGTACTCATTACACAAGTTCTTATTTAAAATGTAAATATATTGCATCATAAATACCTGAAAAAGTATGCTTTACATATGACTTGTCAAAAAAAATATTAAACATTTTTATCTGTGGGTTTTGAACGCTGTGAACTCACTCATAGCAGTTGTATGAGTAGAGTCATTAGGGGTCAAACCCTGCAGATAAAAATAAATGCAATACTTTTAGTCACACCATTGTCAACCCATTGCATATGTCATTTATACAATGACAGTGCCTCACTGGCAAGTTTACTCCCTTCAATACATACTATACTATTTCTGTTTGATTTCAGTGCTCTGTTTTAATAACAGTAGCAGATGCAATTGTGATGTCAACAGGCATCGTGCTACCTTTTCTCCCATTGGTTGTGACTTACTTTGTGATTAGTCTAAAGTGGAAATAAATGATGCTTACCTTTCAAAGATTTAAATAATTGCTTTATTTCCAATTCAGGCTTGTGACAAATGAAAAATACATGTATTTTTTTATGCTCACATTCATTCCATAAATTCCATAGGAACACATAATAATAATTAAATATGATATAAATGATAATGTATTAACACACATATAATAGAAACTGATATCTGCATTGAGAGTCCTGTAGTGCAGCCGTGAATCTCAGTGCCTTGGATAGACAGGTTAACATGCTGCTATATAAAACTCAAGATGAAGAATCATCAGCTGGCGCAAGTGGTAGCACTACCACTTGTGATGCCAATGACCCGGGTTCAAGAATGAGCCCAGAATGTTGGAGGATCAGCTTCAGGAGGAGGATAGAGCAGCCAGTGGACAGCTCTCCTCCTCCAGGGTGGATGGGCTGTGGCACTCAGTGATAGTCCAAACCCTGGGGGTCAGTGAGCCAGGGACTTCAAGAGAAGAGGATTGGAGGATAGGCGGATGTCATTATGTTGGGTGTGGGAGCATGTCCGACATCACCAGGACCTCAATGCATATCCTATCTTCTGGGGGCAAGACACAAGCCAAAAACCCTTGATGGCAGTGCAGCATGACACTCCCGGGCTTGATGCTTCCCAGCTCTGAAAAGATGCCAAGCTTAAATCTCGGACGGGACCAAATGATAGGTCGCAGTCTCTCCTCTCAGGGAGCCCCGCCATGAGGAGTAAGTCACAGACCATCCCCCCAGGCAGCATCCCAATAGATTGCTGGAGGGGGCTGTGTGTCTTGGGGTAGACAAGGGGTAAATCCCCCACCTGGCTCAAGAAGAGTAAAAAAAAAAAAATAATTGAAAAAAAAAGATGAAGAATCATGCTGGCCTATGTCCATAGAATCATACATTATCTTTTACAATTTTTGAATAATACTAAAGTCAGTAATACAGTAAACTCATTAGCCTGTAGTTGCAGCAGTAGCCATACCACTCATAATGACAGTGACCAGGGTTTGGGAAGAGCTAGGGTTGTCTTGGGCTGACCGGGGGAGGAGGATCAACCATACCCATGGATGCTCTCATTCTCTCAGTATGGAAGGGTCAGCACCCGTCGCTGCTATACTGCCACCAGGGTGATTGCAAGTGACAGTGCAGCTGAGGGTGCCATAGAGATGAGACTAAAGCAAGAGAAACACCATAGCCAGGCAAGATGATTCCTGACCATGGTTCCCAGGCCTTGCACCATCAACTGTGGCACCATTCCACCAATGATGGCCTGATTTACCTCAAGGGGACCAAGAACCCACCTAAGTACCATCATGAAAGAGCCCTGCCATTGGGGGGGTTGAGTCCCAGAGAAGATTGATTATTTATTTATTTATTTATTTCCATTCTCGGATAAACCTTTGATTTAATAGCTCTTTACATAGGTTCCACATCAGGATATTACAAAACAATGAGGTATGCACTTATACAAAGGATTGCAAAATACAGGGTATACAGTAGGGTATGTTACATACACATTCAGGTCACAAACAAGGAGAACAGGGCTACACCTAACAGACAAGATACGAAGCCCAACGGTGATATTGTAAGTTGTCAATAAGTTGCTAAGTGCTAAAGGGGTGATCCCCAAGTGCAGTGTGCATACAGGAGCAGTCAGAATTAGTTCAGCAGAGAGAGAAGTACATTGAGTGGAGGCAGAAGGTGAGAGTAAAAAGCATGTGGGCCGGAAGAGGGCCAACTCATATGAGAGAGGGTAAAGGAGAGGGGGACAGGAGATGGGAGTAAAGAGGGGGGCAGTGGTAGATGGGACTAGCGATGGCAGTCACAGTGGAATTCACAAAGCATATGTAGCTTGAGGTTCACTTTGAAAGCACCCAGAGTGGGCAGGCATGCAATGTTATCTTGTAGAGAGTTGAACCATTGTGGGGTTCGGTATACAAAGGACCTTTGACCTTGGGATGTTCGGCATTTCGGAGTTAGGAAGCACTGGTGCTCAGAGTTATGGGTGTGCTGTGGGTTGATGCAGGGAACATGGAGTTGTTAGACTCCAGGTGGAAGTAGATCAAGGCAGATCTTTTTGTCCAGGAGGCAGCTTTGGTATTTTAATTGGCCATTGAGCGTGAGCCAGTGTGCCCTGGCATAGAGATCACAGGTATGTGTCAACCGGTGCGCACCTCTAGTGAGTCGACAGACTTTGTTGAGTACAGTTTTTATACGCCAGAGCACAGTGTCAGTGGCAAAGCCATATATGGGCAGACCATAGTCCACCAGGGAACCCATTGAAATGTGAACAGCTAAGCTTAGGGCTTCAGGGATCAGGCTATGCTTGTGTCTATAAAGAAGCCCTAAGTGCTTGTTGATAGCTTTGGCCATGTTATCAGTGTGGAGGGTTTAGGAGAGCGAGTTGCTGATAGTAATACCAAGGTATTTAAAGTGTTGAACAAGTTCAAGGGAGGACCCACCGCTATTGTATATTGATAGTGGGTATTTTCTGAACTTGTTTTGCAGGCTGGTGAACAGCATGGTTTTTGTTTTCTTGTAGTTCATTATCATCTTATGATTTTTGAACCATTTCGCTACACAGGAGAAGTCGCACTGGAGTTGTCGCTCCAAGGCATTTGGATCAGAGCCATTTTAGAAGGCAGCCGCATCATCTGCGTAAAGGAGGATATGGCACTGGCTGGCTTGGGGGAGGCTATTCAGGAACAAACTGAATAGGAGGGGGCCCAGTATTGACCCCTGTGGAATGCCTGAGCAGACAGGTTTGCTGTCTGAGAGGACAGTACCTATCCTAACTTGCTGGGAATAGCAGTGCAGATAACTGAGGAACCAAGCAACAGCATCTTGGGAGAGGCCTGTGGCAGTTAGTTGGTCAGCTAGGAGGGCATGATTAGCCATATTGAAGGCCATTGTTAAGTCAATAAAGATTGCCCCAGCAAGTTGTCCAAGATTGAGAGATTTGTGGATGAAGCCCATGAAATTCCAGTAGGGCTGTAGTGGTGCTGTGCCCAGACCTAAAACCATGCTGTTCAGGACATAGAAGCTGTTTTTTATCCAGGTATTCGACGAGTTGGTCCTTGACAATTTGTTCAAGGGCCTTTGAGAGGGGCGAGAGTATAACAATTGGTCTATAGTTTTCAGGCAGGGCACGATCCCCGCTCTTGTGCACAGGAGTGACTACTGTGGCTTTCCATTTTTGAGGGAATTCTGCAAACCAGAGCGATAGGTTGAGGATGTGGGTGAGAGGAGACAGGATTTCTTCCAAGAAGAGAGCAATTAATTTAAGATCAAGGGTATTGCCACTGTATCTCCTTACCTAGCACCTTATGCAGATATTTTGTAGGCTTCCTTATTGTGATAGCCTTAAAACAAAAGGGGTGTTCTGGGGTCTGTGTAGGTGCAGCAGGGCTGATGGGGTAGAAGAAGTCTGTAGGGAGGACATTATGAAGGTCAGTAAAAGTAAGGTTGAAGGTGTTAGCTATAGCTTTAGGTTAAAGGAGGGGGATCCAACAACATTGAGCATGGTGGGGGCAGTTTTGGGCTCTTGTCCGATGACCTCTTTTAAATTCGCCCAGAATTTTCTGCCATTGTTCCAGCTCTTGGACAGGGCCTCTTTATAGTATAGGTTTTTGGCTACATGGATGGTCCTGGTGCAGCTATTCCTGGCACGTTTATAGTTCTGGATGTCAGACTGTTTCCCTGGGGCCCTAGCTATATACCAGAGATGGTCTCTGTTTTTCATGAGTTCAATAGTGTCGAAGCTCATCCAGGGGTTGAAGTGGCCTTTGATTTTATGTGTCTTGATGGGTGCATGAATGTCAGAGGTTGAGTTGAAAAGGAGGATGAAGTGGTCGGCGCACTATCTATGTCACAAGCCCCATAAACTGCTGACCAGTCTGCGCTTTGAAGATCGGCTTTAAGGCGACAGAGTGGCCCCACTTGAGGACTCTGTAATGGTTCTAGGAGGGGGTTTCGTGAACTTATTAGACCAACTGAACATTACAGGGAGGTGGTCACTGATGGCATCCGGGAGAACTGAAGCATTAGAAGTATGCTCAGGTCAGTTAGTGAGCACCCAGTCAAGCTGAGAACTAGTGCCTGTCTTCTAGTTAGCCCTTGTGGGGGCTTCAGTAATTTGCATAAAGTGGACAGCCAGGATTGCATCTTTGAAGTGGTTAGCTTCAGGGGCTAGCCAGTTAATACTGAAGTCTCTGAGGAGTATGACCTCAGAGCTTAGGGTTAGGCTTCCAAGGGAGTCTATGATGGCTTGGAGACCTTGGGCCGAGTTCTTTGGAGGGATGTAGACGGATAGTAGGGTAATTGTTTTGTTATGGGCACTAAGGATGATCTTAATGGCGAGGGCCTGAGAAAATGGCCCTAGGTTGGGCTGATTTAGGACTAAGCCCTGTAAGCTGTCCTTGAGGTAGATCATGCACCCCCCACCTCTTTTAGACAGTCGATCTTGCCTAAAGATCCTATAGCCAGGGAGATTGATGGCTCCATCAGGGATCCTAGGAGAGAGCAATGTCTTGATGACTGACAGCACATCAGGATTGTGAAAGGCAACCCAGGCTTGTAGATTATCCAGACAGGTGACGTGACTGGGGATGGTGTAGAGATGATGCAAACAGGCTAGAGGAAGAGGGCTTGATAAACATATAATATTAAAAAAAAAAAAAGTAATACAGTTAACCAATATATTGAAGTCACTGTTTAATCCATGTATGTATACACTGAAATTCGTTAAATTGGACTATGTAATGGGCTATGTTGATTGTATGAAATATTATAGTTGCTAGTGTTATTTGTAGCTACCTCATTACCTGCATTGCATTTTGTCAAAGGAAAATGCAGTGTGCTTGGGGTAAAGTTTACAATTGTACTATGAAATACTTCCACTGCTGCATTTTTAAGATGTGGAGAGAGTCGAGTTATATCTTTCAAGTGAGTAGAGATACTAGCTTCTCTGTAACCATATCACCTGAAGAAAAATATTGAACATTGTTAGAATTTTTAGTTTGTGACATGAAATGCATTGTTCATTCAGCTATACATAATAGGTTACACTGACATTTTCAGTCATACAACTAAAATAAACCATTTATAAATGCTAAACCAATAATTATACATTGTGTGCTAACCTGATAATTTATTCCACATTTAATGTTATGCAAAATGTGTTTTAAACCAGCAATGTAAATAAGCCGTACTGGTGGCACAGAGGGCTGATGTGCTCTAAGTCTCTCAGCTCTCACCACTAGGTTGGCCTGAGTTCAGAAATGAGCTGTGGTCTCCGGGGGTCTGCGGAGGGGTGCTGTACAGTATTGATTAACCACCTAGCTGCTCTCCTCTCCAGGACTGTGGTGGTGAGCTGACTCAGCTCTTGTCTGTGGCTGGGTGGAGGGATGGTAGCATCATTAAGGCTCAGAACTTTGGCCAGAAGTGTGGTGGAAGTAGCCACAGTTCCAGAATGCATGGGCATCCCCACACACATGTGCCCACCATGTTGACATGGCTATGGGACATGGAAGGAAGAAAATTCTGAAAATGTCAGACTTGGACTTAGTGAAGTCTTACCTGTGACTCTGCTGCATGCTGTGCTGCTCTGGTGGTGAGCGAATTCTGGCTGACAGTGCACTCAGGAGTGGCCTCCCCCCCCCTTGGATTTACCTCAGGGTGAAATCCATGGTGAAACCTAGCTCCCAACCAGAAATAAGGAAAGGAACAGTTGGGGGTACACATGGACAAAGTTGAGTGGCCACATGGTGTGACTCAGAAAGATAAAAACCTTTATATTAAATAAAAGGAATTTAACATCAAGGGTTAGTCATTCTGCCTAATGGTTGCCCCAACCCCCCCAGACCATCACTGTGAAACAATCTGTCCCTACACACTTGATAACCACACCTCACCTACTTGCTGGAAACGTACACAACTATGTGTGCAAACCACATTTGTGTTCTGACTATCTGACGTTGGTACTCCTTTTATTGACATGCAGTGTATATGAATACTGATATTTGTGATATACTGCGAATATACAACATCACTGTATATCTGTTAATGATCATCTTTTAGAAACACTTACTTGTTTGTAGCCATTTTTTTTAATTCCCACCCATGCAGCAGTCTATGTGTACATTCTATATATGTGTCGCTATGTCCACGTAGGATGTTTTGAATGTGGTGGATCATGCCACTCCACTTTCCTTCCATGACATCAGGGTTAGTGTCGGTAGTGGTTGAGGCAACCCAGTAAATGTGATTTATCATGGTTTTCTTCCAGAGATTGATGGCTTCCATTCGCCTTTGATTAGCTAGTGCCTCAAGTTTCTTATGTAGACCTCTAGATGGAAAAAAATTAAATCCTTACAGTTGTGGGGAATTCATAACATTGCTATCATTTTCCTAAACACTGAATCTGACATCATACATTAGAAAGCCCACGGGCATATGTAACCAATTTAACAATTTGCAATCCATTAATGTTCATGTATGAAGGTCAGTTATCTCATTGATTATTATTGTGCCGTACTCCAACTGTATGATCGTAACAGCATTAGTCTTTTTTTGTTTTTCCATTTTCAAAAATGAACTAACCTTTAGCAACATGCCAGACATCATAATATTGTTTGGCACCATCCATTAGCAATGTAGTTGCCAGAAAAGGATTTATCTGGCGGTGTCTATCAGTAATTATGCAATCCACTTTCAGATGATTTTCCTCCACAGTGAATGTAAGTGATCTTTCAAAATCTTCAATCTCCATCCATGAAGAGGTTTTAACCTCACTGCTCTAATATTAAAACATTTTTTTAAATTGTATGACAAAAGATTATTTACCATATTACATAAAAAACTGTCATAACAAACCATTACAGTGTCTCACAATTATTACCTGAACAAGACAGACATCAATGACTTTATAAATCCGGTGTTCCATCACAGAGTAGGGGCCGTACTTGGCACAGTGGTCAGGACTGTCTGCCTGTCCATCTCCAACTAGTATTAGGCCACCATCAATCACAAAGTATCAAAAGTTTTTTTGCTTCTCATTTGTCCAAATAGCCTTTATGATAAGACTAATTGTCATTTCCATGTGATGTTGTACAGTGGCACAGGTCACTCATGGAATTCTCAAGCAGTCAAACACCCATAATGCTTTTGAAATCAGGCAACCAGAAACTACAATGACAGCAAATATCAAAATGTTTCCAGTAGCATAATGACTTACTGTATACATGGCTGACTGTGTCACATGTTCTTGTTATCGCAGTCAACATATGTGGCTGTGACAACAGGAAATGTCCCCTGTCTCTTTTTCAAATCATCACTGGAATAGTGGATTTTACTGTATCCATGATACAATTCACATGTAAAGAATAACTGTTCCAAACATGAGCAAATACTATGAACTTATCATCCTTGTCTGACTTGTTTGAGTCCTGCTTTGACGGAGATCTGAAAAAGATACAGAAATTAGAGTCTGGATAGTGACATTTAAACAACAGCAATGTATCTTATTATATTGCATTACTAGCAGTTACACTGTCACATACTGACTTATAGACATAGCAGATACATTTTAGCAATATGTCAGTGTTCAGTGAATCATTCGGAGATTGGTCAATACCAACAGGGACATCTGCCAGAACTAGATATATGGTGGATTCCCAGCGGGGAAGGGCCTCAAACAACTGGTACAACAACCCACAAGAGACAGAGCTATCCTAGATCTAGTACTGACTAACAGGGAAAGGATCACAGATCTCCAGGTAGAAAGTCACCTGGGGCCAGTGACCATCACATGGTATGGTTCAATTTGGCCACTAGAACAAAATCATCCCATTCCAAGGCAAAAATATGGGACTTCAGAGTAGCTGACCTTGATAAGATGGCCAACAGAGTTAAGCTAGCCCTGGTAAAAAGAAATACAGGTGAGGGGGTACAGGCAAGGTGGGCAAGCATTAAAGATGCAATACTTGAAGCAACATCCCATTGTGTTAGTGAGAAAAAGAAGTGCAAAAGAAGAAGGAAACCACTTTGGTTCTCAAACACAGTAGCAGGAAAGGTCAGAGCCAAAAGGCTGGCCTTCAGGAAATATAAGGGAACGCAGCAGGATGAAGATAGGAAGGCATACCAAACTTCCCTAAGGGAAGCAGGGAAGGCAGTAAGGCAGGCAAAGGCCCAAACAGAGGAAGCACTAGCACAAACATTAAAAGAAGGTGACAAGACTTTCTATAGATACGTTAGTGAA